>OU862908.1:13237500-14707500 GCA_917880885.1 Limnephilus marmoratus
AGTAAAAAGATCTATCCACATGATTTTTTCCAAGTCGTTATGAAATCCTTGCAAGTGGCCTATTAAAAGAATTTAATCGGATTTAAAAGTAGAATTATATCTAACAAATTATATTACTATTTTCACTCATTTTTTTTTCTGTGCGTTTTAAATTTACTCATAATAGTACTGAATGTCAGTTCGTAACTTTGCAAAACCTACAAAAAATCAGATTAACAAATCGAATTATATATGACAAATTTTCAAAGGGTCAAAAAAGTGTAACTGTGACCAGTTGATTGATGTGTAAGTTTTTTAAAAGTGATCACCATTCGTGGGATGCCTCGCTCACGTTCAAACATAGGCTGTCGTACTCGACACGCAAACGCAGATCGTCCGAGAAGATCAAACCGCACTGATCAAGAACTTTGAGACGATAATGAACATGTTCGAGTTAGAATTATTCAGAGGCGAGCAGAAGAACTGGCGAATCGTCGGGAAGAAAGACTTAAAAGCTTACGAGTAGAAGCGCGAAGAAGACGAGCAGCACATTCATCTCAACAACATCAAGAAGAAATAGATCAACGCCGAAGACGAATGCAAGTGCAACTTTTGCATAACCATGCTTCGTACCATCGAATTGCTTTTTCATACGAACCAGATATTCAATACAATACCTCATTTAAATTTTTTCAAACCGGTAAAATGGATAAAGTTTGTCCACACTGCAAAGCGATGAAATTTAAAGGAGAAACTGAAGGAATGTGTTGTGCGAGTGGCAAAGTGAAGCTACCTGAAATTTATCAGCCAATAGCACCACTGATAAATTCGTTGCAAGGAATTACTGATGATTCGAAACATTTCCTCAAAAATATTAGAAAATACAATTCATGTTTTCAGATGACTTCATTTGGCGCTAACGTTATAACAGAAAATTAAAGCTGGCTCTTTGCTTCCTTTTCACAGCAATCAACATAAATTTCTACAAATATATTTCATGGGAGATCAAAATGATCAGTTGAATGCACGCTGTTAAATCTCTAATAAAGTCAAAAGAAATATTGTTGAGTAGTTGAAAAAAATGTTAGATGATAAAAATAATTTAATTTGAATGTTCAAACATGCAATTGATCTCATGCCATCAGAGAGCCATAAAATTATTATTAGTGCTGATCAAACACCAGCAAGAGAGCATGTCAGACGATATAATGCGCCAACAATTAATGAGGTGGGAATTGTCATGGTTGGAGAAGAATTTCATCCTCGCGATATCGTTTTACAACGCAGAAATGATCAACTATAAAGAATTGCTGATAATAATAGGTGCTAATCTATAATAAAGTGATATTGTAAAAGCATTTACGGTCTGAATAAATAAATAATTTTGAAAAATTTACTAATGTTTTTTTTTCTTCCCTTATATTCTACACTACAGCATAGACACAGCAGATATTCAATTAAGCAATGTGTCTTCTTGGAAAATGCACAGTTGCTAGGTAATTTTTGATAACTCCTCTAATAATTAAAATCAGGCAAAGCCACAGCGAAGCGTGGTCGGGTTCGGCTAGTTGTATTATAAAGATGAAAAATGTACGGTTGGAGGAAAAACCATACAACGTCACTACACTACAATATTGAAGGGCGAGAAACACAAAAACGTAACTAACTCACTTACACAAAACACTCACTACATATAATCGATTCTATCAGTGACACAAAGAAGCGTCTCCCCAAGTTTCATGGGTAATAAAATAATCTAGAATGTATCTCATTATTTACATGTAAACATAGAAACAATGTATCGCCTCTTACATTTTTGTTTGTTCTAATGCTATGAGGTTTGTTTCATGAAAGATAAAAAACACAGAAACGTATCAAGCACTTACCTTTTTGTGTTACCAACCGAAAGACTGACATTATCATGCGGCGGTAGCGTATTGCAGTAATTTATTGTTGAATCATTAGTTTTCTCCCTTTTAACTAGATTAACATTTTAAAATACCATTTATTATTAATTTTACCTAACGAAAAAATAATCTATTTAAAAGAGAGCACGTCATTCGAGCTGTGAATGGAATTTAGAGCTCAATATTAAATTATCTATTTTTGCGTAGAAGTTAAATTAAACTCCAAAAATAGTTGTTTTCTGGTCTCCTGAACATTTGCCTTTTTGCAGACACTTTTTTGTGTTTCTCATCCGTCGATGTGAATATACCATCATAGGGAGAAGATTAATAATGAACGGATAGTGCTATGTAATTACCTCAATGGTTAAATAGTCATAATCCGCCTTGGCCAAGTTGACGATGTTGGCATAGATGGACAGCACGGGAGACCTGTTGAAGAAGGTGACCTCGGACCAGACCACGCTGATGGACAGGACGATGGCCACCACGGACATCAGCTTCAGGATGTAGCGCTTCACTATGCACTCCCAATACCACTCTGAAAAGTAAAAATCAAAAGATGTAATATTTTAGTCTTTGAGCAGCCAATCGCAAAGTATTTTTGGGTTTGATGCAATCATTTTTTTCCACTTTCGCACACCTGTTCGTCATTTTGCACTAAATTTGCAAAAAATATGCTCTAATTGTAGAAACACTGTAAAATATGCAAACGTTAAAATATGGCCGAAATATCAATTATGAAATATCCTCCATTTCCTATCTATAACATATCAGCAATTACATGCACAATTGTTAAAGTACATGAAAGTGCGTGAATTTGTGACTACAATATGGAATGTTTGTGTTAGTTACTTTCTGCCGAACGTCACTGCTAATGTTTGTGTTAGTTAATTTCTGTCGAGCGTCACTGCTAATGTTTGTGTTAGTTAATTTCGCAGAGCGTTACTGCTAATGTTTGTGTTAGTTAATTTCTGCCGAGCGTCATTGCTAATGTTTGAGGACTAATTGTCAAAGATATTTATTACTTCTGTGGCCTTAACGGGAAACTGGGCGGCATTTTGTTCATACAAATGTAATTCCCAATTTTCTCTCTGGATTTTGACACTAACTCAAATATGTTTTAATGTAATATAAATATCGACCACTAGCGTGTCGGTACATTTTGCTTTTTTTGATAAATTACTTCTTATAGGCGTTAGGCCTCTTCAAAAAACGAGAAAAACTGTCTGGTTTGAACGCTATCAACAGATGTTATGTATATAAACTAGACAATGTATTTTTAAAAAAAGTGAAATGTTCAGACAAAGAATATTTTCTTCTAATACAGTTGGTAAAAAAAATTTCAGTCATCGTTTCAGTTTTGGAGGAGAAAAATGGATAGTACAAAACCTCGTTTTTGACGATTTTATGTAGGTATTCGTATCACATAAATATGATGTTTCTACACTATCCGAGGCTGGAAGTGAACCTGTTAACAAAGAGTAAGGCATTTGTGCCTACGTTCCTCAAAAATTTATTGCTTCATCAGATATATTTTAAGGAATAGCACCATTACAGGAACTATACTACAAATTATAACATTATTTGAATCATTAAATTAAGGATAAAACTCTCAAATATTAGTTTCAGTTTTAGCAATTGAATTGTACCTATGGCGGGTGGGTAGAGTAATCTTGCCACTGCGGACCGCGTGCGCGAGAAGGATGGCTTGAAGCGGTGCTCTCGCGAGCGCTGGTTGGCAGCCACATCCTCCAGGTGCAGCACCTCCTCAAGCAGCAGCCCCCATTGCGTCTGTGTGCGCTGGAGTGTCTGCAGAGACTTGATGACCTGCTTGTGCAACCGCACCAGCGCCTTGAGCGAGGGGGGCGCTGCGGGGGCCGTGGGCAGTGCACGCCGCTCCATGCGCCCCCGCAGCTCCGTCGGCACCCGCTGCAGGATGCTGTCCACGGGCCGGCGAAGGGGACTGCCCGGGCCCAGTGATAAGTGGATACTCTGCAGAGACTGAGGGAAACAATTGGCAAATATATAATTAATTTAATCATTGAAGGAAATATAAACAAAAATTTGAAACATAAAAATCAGAAAAAGATTTGGTGGCATCTAGGAATTGAACCTGTTGTAAAGTTTTGTTTGAGAGTCGCTAGTATTGTCTTCAATGATTTCCAAAAATAAAAAAAATATTTAACTACTCGGAAACCAGAATACAACGTAATGTTCACCCTGCAGGCCGTAACTTGGAACAACTCAATAGAATTGCACTCATAACAGACACAAGGTTTCATGAGATAGGGAGCAATTTTTTCACAAGTCATAAGGTGCGGCGCATTTCTCGACTTTGATATCCCCAATCAATCTGTTCCTCGATTTTTAATTGGGCAAACTGACAAACGACAAACTGACAAACGACACTGACAAACGACACTCCTTATAATGGGATCAAGATATTTGTGTTTTTGTAGATTTATCAATTTATTACTTCTCAATGTAAGGTGATCTTTTAATAACCATAAAAATGTATAGAATTAGATATTCAAACTTGGCTTATGAATGTTTCAGTCAAGACCCATTCCTTTTTGATACTTATTACTAGTCGGCGGCTGGCGGAGGCGAAACAAAAATTCCAGAGCCGCTCATTAGCATCTACCACACGCACACTTCGGAGTGACCGAGACCCGCGCCACTTCAGGTCGTCGCGCAGAAAAGTAAAGACCGATAGGTTTACAGCGCAGTTCACTATGAGACTTTTCTGCGCGGCGGCCTGAAGTGGCGCGAGACTCGGTCGCTCCGAAGTGTACGTGTGGGAGGTCCTATTATTAAAGGCAATACAATTAAATTACAGTTATTTAACCTGTCAAATTTGTTTTATGGGTCCAACAGACTTGACTATAAAAGATAAAAGATCATTTGGTTTTAGCCTATTTCAGCATATCGCTCACCATACATTCCCAATGTTTTTGCCTCCACCAGCCGCCAACTACTTATTACCAGAGAAGGGTCACAAACTTGGTTCAAAACACATTCCAAACAAATCAACACACCTCGAGAATATCATCTACTGACTCTTCAGCTTCACACTTGTCGGAACTCAGCTTAGCTGCTTTGAAGTAACTATGCGTCAGGGTGTACGGCAGGAGTGACCTGTGCCACAGGGCCCTTGGCACCTCTACAAGTGCATGCCCCAACAGCAGGATCAACAAGAACAACCCCCAGGTGTTACTGGCAGAGGAGGCTATGGCCTTCAGCTTGGCTCCGTCCAGTTGGACTCCTGGCTTCAGGGCGATGTAGATCAGCAATATGCCACAGATGAAGAGGTAGGAGCCGTAGTAGATGGCGTTGTCGATGAGGGCGGATTTCAGCTTGCCTTTAATTGTGAAGTCGCCTGCTTTACTGTAGGACTGCATCATCGGCATGATTAACCTGGAAAATAGAGTTATCTTTGTTGTCTACTGTTTCAGATTTTTTTAGTAGGTGCAAAACAGCAGAGCTAAGGGCATGGCTTCGACCTTAAGGTGGTTTTGGATCCTGGGGGGGGGAAGCAAAGGAAAAAGGGAGATGGGGGTGGTTTGGAAAATTTATTAGAAAGTTTTTTGGGACCTCTACTTTATTATTTATGTTACATCGATAAAAGAGATGGTGCAAATAATAATACAAGGCAGCGGTCTCTATTATGTTATTAAAGTAAAGAAAATTTATGTTATTCGCTGTATTTCACAATAAAGAAATAATTCATATTTTTTAAATATCCCTTTTTGATAATTGTGGCACATTTGTATTTCTAATGCAAATTATCTGATGATTATTAATACAGTATATCTGTATGTACTCGAGAAATGAGATCTCGGGATTCTCTTCAATGCTTGCTTTTATCCCGGGTACTTTATTGGTTTCACGACCTTGGTTCAACCGTGGGAGTATCTTTTTTTATTCGTAGCATATCTTTTATTGCGCAATATTCTTCAGATCTTGGAATAGAGGTCATAAAGATTTTAGGGTAGGTTATATATATTGCGCTGCTTCTTAGAAGGAAAGATTTATTGCAGCATTAACATTCGGGATTTAGTCTTGCTACATCACTACACCGGGATTGTTCCAGGCAAATGAGTTTTCACTTCTCAATTTCAGATAGGAATAAAAGTACTTTGTCGTCGTGATGCATCGCTTCTGTCAGCTAATACAAATATTTCTTTCATGATGACCAATTTGGGTAGCAGTGGTTTTGCTCTTCAACTGAAAGAAAATTAATACCACCTAGCAGTGTGGCATCCGAACTAAATTATCAGGATGTGGGAAGATAGCGACTAAAATAATTTTATCACTAAATGGTGACACTTTAGACACTTTGACTTTATTGAAATTGAATTTTAAGTTTCAAAATATTGAACAAGTTTTTTTATCGTGTTTTTTTTCCTATTTTTGTTCTTTAGTGCAACTACTTTTAAGTTATTGGAATGTAGTTAATAATGTATGATACCTAAGGGGGCGTTCAAGTATTACGTAATGCAATTTTTTAAGATTTTTGACCCCCCCATGTAACGCGCCGTAACGTTTTTCCGTATCCCCCCCCCCCCCCCCCTAAACGTTACATAACGCCCAGGTGACAATTTTTACCTGAAAGTCACAATTCAGTTGCGCAAAGTACTGGAAAGTCACTTAAATACCTTTTTTTTGTTTGCGGTAATAAATTAAACAAGAGATTTCGAGAATAAAAAGGATTGCCAACTTGGAAGATTTTAATTCCCTAGTTTTTTTTATCTAAATAAAGAAAAACATGATACGTAACGGGTTGTTCGAATCCCCCCCATTACGAAAATCCCACAAGTGCGTTACGTATTACTTGAACGGCCCCTAATCTATGTTTAATACCCAAAAAATAAAAAATAAACATTTTTACAACTCCTGTCTTGTACAATAATTTTAATTTCCCGGATTGCAAGCCTAAAGCTAGTACTGACCAAGTAAGACATTGCGACGTCCAATACACCACCCGCCACAAGTTGGGGAACACACTGCTGTCCACCAGGCTGCCCGGGGGCTGGCAGGGGGAGGGAGCAGGGGAGCTGCCGTTGCCCCCCGCGGCAAGGGGCAGGCTGGACGTGACGCCCCCACTTGTCACGTTGTGCTCTTGTAGGCACTGGCGGTAGACAGTCTGAAACAGAATAAGAAACTATAAATATGAGGTACAAAAATGGGTAAAAAATTTAAGAGGTCCTGTGCATTATAATAATATATATCGACGTAATCATGCATTGTTTCATTGTACTTCCATAAAAATGAAGTATTGAATTTTGTAAGTCTAAACATAAAATTTAGGCTGTACTTGTATTAATAGAATATTTTTATTCAATTACAGGGATTTCAAGTGCAATACGATGCCTTTTATAAATGGAAAAGATTGAAAGAATCAGAGAAAAAAAAAATAGTGTGCAATTCACACGCAGTAGAAGTGAAACCATCAGAAAAATAAAGTAGACAAGAGTGGGGAAGCTACGAAGCACCGCACAAACAGGAGACCGATTATACATCTCATTCTCTTGCAGGCTAAATCCGATATGTACGTGTTTGTCTCTTTTTAGTGTAGATATTTTTCGTTTCATCGAGAATTGTTTAATTAAAGCCAAAATCCATGGCACATCATATAGCTAATCTTTCAACACTTTACTGGGGCCTTTTCGTCTTTATTGACAAAATCGCGTAAATTTGATAGTAGCAGGTCGTTGTTGACAGGTTGCCATCTTACCGCAAATAAATTTACAGATGTAAACGGTCACATGAGCATTTACACAGGTCGAACTTCCGAACAACTTCCGTGATCATTAATTACCACAAGTCGGATGCATATGTAAACACTCCTGTGAGTGACTTGTCAAAATTTTACGTAATCCATAAATTTTAATGATGAGTGTAACCCCAGCCTTATGCTTTATTTTTATGTAAACTGTTGGTCTCGCAAATAAAATAAAATAAGAAAATAAATTGTTTAATGGAAGCCATTATTGGATGGTCTCCAAAGAGCCATTAGTGAGGACTATAAATCCAATCATCCATTGTGTTATAGGATTTAGTCTGTACCATATGGCTTCCCATACGGTGGTAGAAAAATATTCTGAAAATTGCACTCGTCGCTCTTGGAACATTTTCGATAAAGTATACAGGTTTACGTGACTAAATTCTGTAAATTACTAGTATTCTTAAAAAGATAGCGAAATGTCCAGTTCAAATCTCGGCTGGGGCAATAACCTTTTATTTGGTGTAATTTTCTAACACATATGCAAAATCTGATAACATTTTATTATATCAATTAAAATTTAAAAAAAAAAATGTATTCATACACGCAATGAAGATTAATTTTATGATGCTGAAGTTTATACCCTATTGACAGACCCCGATACCTAGCGAAAATCATCTCACAGCTGCGGATAATACATTTATCATTTAGTTATTCATTTAATATCTCGAATGACGATATTTGACACTGGGAAAGAAAAACCGCAAATCGTAAATTACAAATCAATTAAAAGTTGATTATTTATGCATTAAACTGCTTACTCGTTAATACGGAAAACTTTTTATCCAAACAGTTAGATTTAGCTTTATTATTACGAAAAGTGGGTATTTATTTCGGGGAGACCAAAAAACATGCAAAAAATATGCATTTAACATTTTAATTTTGTTAAAATTAATTCACTCGCGCGGTAACGCCATGTTTATTCATCGTTTTTATTTTAACATTTCATCAATGCTGCCAATCACAGAAAAAATATTTTTGCGTAAAACAAAGTGAATGCATCATTGACAATTTGTACCTGTATTTATAACAGTAGAACATGGAAAGAAATGTATTAAAATAATTACACAAACCCTCTACACGAACCCTGCGTAGCCAAACAAACCATTCAAAACCTGGGATGTTTTTTAAAAGTATGATGAAAAGCGAGTTTATTTTAGAGAATTTATTTTATAAGATTGGTACTTCCGACAAATGTCATAGGTATTAGATTGTCTATTAGTTAAAAAAGGAACATTCCGTATTATCCGTGCTTCAAACTTCGACAACACAAACGTTCCGTATTATCCGTGAGGTGGACTAACTGCATATTTACCAAAAGTTGTTGTGATATCGGCGGTCTGATAGTGCAAAATGTAAAAAAGGAAACTTACAGAGCTGACATCCAAAGGAAGAATGAACATGATGAGAAAAGAGAAGTACCAAGCCGTCAATACGGCCAGAGTGACTATAATATGGTTCCGGTAGCAGTCTCCATATCGGTACAGCAAGCAAGCTGCCAGGATAAACGCCGAGATGATCTCGGTAATAAATAAGGTGTAAGCCATCTTTAGCAGTTCGTTAACAATCCACTATGAATTATTTCTTGTCTTCAGACTTTTTCTTGAAGTCCATCCAAGCTTTGTTAGCTTCCTCTTGTAATTTGTCGAGTTTCTTAAGATTCAGTGATTTGAGTGGCATCAGGTGCGGTTGACAAAGGGCCAGGTGCGTAGAAGGTTCATAATACAGTTCACCTGATGTTGGAAGTATATTATTATTTCCCTTCGATTTATCCCTATCACTCAGCATATTTACAAACTGATAACTAACATTTCAGTAAATACAGGAAAACACTAACACATTCAGAAATTCAAAATCTATCGAACAATGAAAAATATAATTAATAGCGTAACGTCAAATAAATGAGTAAAAGTATTTTCTTTCGCTCAAACGTCACTCGCAGTCGTCAAAGATAATATTGATCATTTCCATAGATAGGCGTTGTCGTAGACACGTAGACAGAAAGTTTGACAGTTTTGTAAAAAAAAATCTCTGACTTTCCCACGGTACTTGTCTACTGAGTTTTGAGTTTTTTTTTGTGATTTTGAACCATTAAATATAGAATAAATCATCGTTTATAGTATTCGAATTATAAATATTTATTATATTTTATTTAGTAATTTTATTGAACAGTGATGTTCGGAAATTTATTATCTTTAAAATAGTAGTAAATAGTAATATAGTTAGTAGTAAAAATAATAGTATGATATACCTTTAGGTATTTTAATGTCAAAAATTCACGGAACTGAACAAATGGATACCTAGCTTAGGAGTTGGCGGTAGACACAAGGAGCTAAAACTAGCGGCGAACACAAGGAGCGGCGAACGCAAAGCGGGACCGCAATAAAAATTGGAAAGCCAGGATATTGTCGGCAGGGACAAACAAAATAGTAAAATAAAACCCAATATCGTTGAACCGAGCGAAGGGCCATAAACCTTTTCGTTTAACACTCGATGCCGCCCGCCGCCGCCGATGGAAATAATTCCGAAGATGTACGCCAGGGATTAAAAAATTTCACCACAATAGTCAGTCACCATTTACCCGGCTAGGGGGTAGTACTCCACTCCGCCAACGGAGTGTCCCGCGATTTGCAACCCGGCCAGGGCTTGCAAACGCTCTCCGAACTACACGCGACCCCCGCGCAATTTCCCGACCAGGGAAATTAAGACACGCTCGCGGATTTCAACCAGGAACCGCCGATACATTCGCGAACTTCCGCCAGGAAGTCCAACCAAGTGACCGCGAAAATTCCGACCAAGGATTTGTGCAAGTTCCACTTTGCACAAATTTTCACTTCAAGGAACTTTCGCAACTTCCTATCTGTGCAATAAAAAGTGAAAGAAATAGATAACTAAGTTTAAAGTGCCTAGTGACTGTATGCGTACGCGGAGACTCCATCATCAGCATCCAAAGGGAAGTGACTGAACATTTTTATTATATTAACCACCGAAGTGATTCGATTTTGAACAATTGCACAAAGACTTTACCGTAGAATTAAGCAAACAGACTTTCTAATTTTAAGGCTAATTAATTAAGTAATTTTAAGACTAACACTAGATTAATAATTAACACCTGCCTTTTGTGTCCTACTAGAATAAATGTATCGTTTCTTAAATCAGTAGCTTTTTTAATTTGTTCCTCCTTAATTTTAAGATTATAGTTTTAGTTTGAAACCCGCCGTAAGGCGCGGGTGTATCAAGTAAGTTAAAAAATTTTCGAATCATTTAACATTAAATTCATGAAGATCTGTAGAAAATAGGCCTAAGACCAGAAAAAAAAGGTTCAAGGGTAAAGAAGATGTTTAAGAAAAACAGTATTATTGCTTCCCTAGCGCTTTTAGTTTTTTTTTTCACATAACGCTTTAAAACTACCGAAAATCTTTTAAACCCCGTTCAGACGGTTCAATTTTAATTGATAAACTCTCTGTTGAATGACACTCGAAAGCTTATCGACAAGTTTAGTGCGAATACTCTAGTTTTTAGTTGATCAACTAACGTTGAAAGCCCGTCTACTTTTTTTGTTCAAGTATGACATATCGTTCGAGTTCACGCCGAATCGCCACGTGCCGTTTGAACACCTGTTTCAACTCGCTAGCGATTTTTAGTCCCCTGCGGGTAAAAGTCGATGTTAGACATAAATTTACCTGGATACAATAATTTTGTTACAACTTACAAAATTAATCAAAATAGCGGAATCATTGTTTTTATAAAATGTATTCATGACAATATTTCCGTTAATGAAATACATATCGATCTTGTAAACTGTCTTCATATTCAAATTAATATAAAAAACACTTTATTTGATATAATAGCGTTATATAGAACACATAACTCGAGCATTAGTAATTTCACCGAGAATCTGAAATCTATTTTAAATACAAATTGTTCTCGAAATGCATTTG
Source organism: Limnephilus marmoratus (assembly GCA_917880885.1). NCBI lineage: Eukaryota > Metazoa > Arthropoda > Insecta > Trichoptera > Limnephilidae > Limnephilus > Limnephilus marmoratus. The sequence continues at coordinate 13,249,113 of OU862908.1, forward strand.
TTGTGGGCGATATCAATATCGATATTTCTGATGAATTTGAAAACAATAGAAATAAAGAAAAGACTGATTATATCAACACATTAACGGAACTAAACTTTAAACCATGTGTAAAAAAATATACGAGAGAATGTCTTGGACAAAGGTCATCATGCATTGATCATATCTGGTGTAATACTAATGAAACTGAAAAAATAAAATCAATTATTTGGAAAAATAATATTACTGATCATCACACATGCATTGTAGCCTTTAAAACTGACAAAATAGATGTGAAAAATTACTCCCACAATAATTTTCCAAAAACTATTATTAATTACGAAAAATTACAACAAAACCTTAACACTGAAAATTGGGAAACTGTTTTATCCTCTAATAACACCGATTTATGTTCACTTAATTTTGAATCAATCTTAAATAAGCATATAAAATCCTCCTCTTCCATTATAAAATACTCTCCAAATACTAAATTTAAAAAATTAAAACCGTGGATCACCCAAGGAATCATATTCTCAATTAGACATAAAGAAAAAATTTATAAGGAACATAAAAAATTTCCAGAAAACTATAAACTATACGAATATTTTAAAAAATTCAGAAATAAACTGTGTTACATTATCCGGAAAACCAAAGAAGATTTCTATAAAGAAAAAATCAATATTGCTGGCAACAATAATAAAAAGGTATGGCTAACTATCAATGAAATTATCAATAAAAAACCTAAAAAATCTAACATAAACAAAATTACAGATATTGATAACAAAATTTATGATGTAAACACGGATCCAATGAAATGTGCAAATATTTTCAACAATTATTTTGGATCAGTTGGTGAAAAATTAGCACTTAAAATTAAAAACATCGAAAATAATGAACTATATACATCGCCTTCAAATCCTTTTAATACCTTAACACAATTCCAACGAACTGACGCTGATGAAATCAAACACACTATTAATCAATTAAAAGGTAATTCTTCCCCCGGTTATGACAATATTTCGGTAGAAATTCTTAAAAAAAATTCTGATTCACTTTGTAAACCATTGGCACACATCATAAATACAAGTTTCGAAAATGGCAACTTCCCAGTAAATTACAAAAAAACTATTATTACTCCTATTTTTAAATCCGGTGACCCCTTTCTTAGTAATAATTATAGGCCAATTTCTCTTACCTCAAATATTGCAAAAATATTTGAAAAAATTGTAAAAAAACAGATGTTCAAATTTATAAAAGAAAATAATATATTAAATTCACATCAATATGGTTTTAGAGAAAATTTGAGCACTCAAGATGCTATCGTAGACCTAACATCTGAAATATATAAATCTTTAGATAACAAAAAAAAATGTATTGGAATATTTGTCGACTTACGAAAAGCTTTTGACAGTATATCACATTCGAATCTTATCTCTAAACTAAAGAAAATTGGTATAACCAATAATGCCCTAACGTGGATCGAAAATTACCTATTTCATAGAGAGCAATTTGTCAAATTAAATGGTTTTCTTAGCGATTCTCAAATCAGTAAATTTGGAATCCCGCAGGGAACAGTATTGGGACCAATTCTCTTTATCATTTATGTTAATGATATTTTTAAACTCACCATTAAATCCAAAATAATATCTTACGCTGATGACACAGCAATTTTAGCTGAGGGATCAACGTGGAATGAAACTCAGAGAACGGCGGAATCAGATATAAATTTAATTAAAAAATGGTTTGATCAAAATTTACTATCTCTGAATACAGATAAAACTTTTGTAATTCCTTTCACTCTGACTAAAAAGGCTACCCCTGAAAATCTAAATATATGTATACACTCATATAATTGTAATTCAAATTCATATATATGTAAACCTGATTGCTCTGTACTCACTATTAAAACCAATGTTAAATACCTTGGGGTAACTATAGACAGTAACATAAAGTGGAAGATGCAAATCAGCACAACAGTTGAGAGACTAAGAAAATTAGTGTACATTTTCATTAAAATCAAAATCAAAATCAAAAAATATTTATTGTAAAATGAAAATTACAAAAGGTGTAGCTTATGGGTAGACCCCATTTCTTCCAGCTAACCACATTTATTTAATTACAATGTTTATACAATATTCTTTGTTTTATTATAATTACAATGTTTATACAGATAAAATAACAATATACCAATGAAAAAATTTAAAAAAAAATACAAATATATATACCAATAAAAATAGGCGTTTCATTTACGTGAGGTATTAGAATTCGAAACATTTTAAATATTAGTATGTTAAGAACTATTTACTTTTCCTTAATCCAATCAGTGCTACAGTATGGAATTGTTGGTTGGGGCGGTGCATTCAAAACTTCTCTTTTACCATTGGAAATCATTCAAAAATTAATTATAAAAATAATTTTAAAAAAGCCATATGATTACCCCACTATCAAATTATTTCAAGATTTTAAAGTACCTTCACTTCATGTTATTTATAAAAAAATTACAATTCTACAAATACACAAAGATTGCTTCAATAATGAGAGCTTCACTCCTTTTTCAAGCAGCATTAGAACAAATATCCTGGGCTCTATGACTGTCCCGCGTTGTAACACCACCACAGCTCAACAATACTATAAATATATTGGAGTTAAATGGTTTAACCAATTACCAGTTAATTTAAGATTGGAAACAAATTATAAAAAATTCAAAAAATCAATTAAAGCTCTTTATATATAACTTATCACAATCACTACATCTTATAATATTTTATTTATAAACACAATTGTAACATTATAAAAATAAATAAAACACTTTGTATTTTAACCACGAATTTATTATATTACATATCGACCGGTTTCGCTTACATCAAGCTTCTTCAGGATATAAGTAATAATAACTCAACTCAACTCAGTTATTATTACTTATATCCTGAAGAAGCTTGATGTAAGCGAAACCGGTCGATATGTAATATAATAAATTCGTGGTTAAAATACAAAGTGTTTTATTTATTTTTATAATATAATGTCTAACCACAAAGTAATTGCTTCATATGAAAAAAAAAAAAAAAAAAAAAAAAAAAAAAAAAAAAAAAAAAAAAAACAATTGTAACATCTGATATCCTTTTTCTTTCTTTAATTTTTACCTTTCTTTTTTATATCCTCTTCTTTCTGCTTATGTTTTATATATTATATAAAACTATAGATGCATATTATTATATATACGATTTTTTTTTTCTTTGTATACTGTTAATTATCCATCAATTGATCTATATGTATATAAAAAAAAATTATATATTATTTAAACTTACATAAAAATTAATATCTACATTCGTTGTCTCCGCCTTTTTAACACGAGCTTTGCTCTAAAAAAAGGTGTAAGACGTATTAAATAATGTATATTTTTTTTTCAAAAAACTTTATTTATACACAAAAACATGAAATTTTTGTAAAATTTATTAAATAAAAAAAAAAATAAAAATAAATAAAAAAAATACGAGTACTTACTGTCGTGGCATCTGTTCAATGAAAAAAAATATATGAAGTGGTTGGATGATATGATGTTTAGATTTATCGATCTGTACCAAAGCTATCCCTGTCTTTGGGATCAAAAGCATGATTTGTATAAAATAAAAATGCCCGTGACAAACCATTAAATAATAGAGTCGTTGAACACTTAGAAAAATATAAAATTCTATCGAAAAACCAATACGGCTTTCGTAAAGACCTAAGCACCGAGGATGCGATATATGAATTGACAAAAAAGACATACTCATCTATCGATAAAAAAAAGAAATGTCTTGCCATATTCCTAGATTTAAGAAAAGCTTTCGACACCGTAAATCATAATTTACTCATTACAAAAATAAATCAACTCGGCTTCAAAAAAGACACATTAAAACTACTCTCTAACTATCTTACAGACAGAACACAAAAAACAAAAATTGGGAATAATTATAGTTCAGAGTCAAAGATAAAAAATGGAGTTCCACAGGGAACTGTGCTAGGCCCGATTTTATTTTTAATTTATATTAATGATTTATGTAATTTTGTAATCCCTGGTAAAATTGTTTCTTACGCAGACGACACGGCAATAATAGTGGATGGTAATCATTGGAAAGAAACTTTTTCGAAAGCAACTGATTGTATTTCAATGGTTTCAAGATGGATAAAATACAACAAACTCGTTTTAAATTATAGCAAAACATTTTATTTACCTTTTTATAAAACCATTAAAAATAAACCTACAGACAACCTTAAAATTAGAATCCATAATACTAGTTGCAATCAAGAAATGTGCTTCATGTGCAACGAACTCACTAATGTCGAAAATATAAAATATTTATGAGTATCAATAGATAAAAATCTTAATTGGAAAACACATATTAATCGAATCACTTCTAAATTAAGATATCTGACCTACATATTTTATAGACTTAAGGAAGTACTAAACATTGAAAAATTGAAAATGATCTACTTTTCCCTAGTGCAATCATCAATCACTTATGGCATTATAGGATGGGGTGGTGCACTTGATACATTTATTAAGCCTCTACAAATAATTCAAAAACACATAATTAAAGTCATATATAACAAAAATAAAACATTCTCGACTAACTTATTATACAAAGAAACTAAAATATTTAATTTACGTAAATTATTTATATTACAAACTTTGAAATATGTATTTAAAAACAAAAATAATTTCGAAATAAATGAAAACAGAATGAGCAAAAGAATAAATAATATATTTTACACCCCACAAACCAATACTAAATTATTGCAGACACATAGCAGTTTCATTGGTCCTCGTTCATTTAACCTTCTACCACTACAAACTCAAATGATAAATAAAATGATAAAATATGTAAAAGAGGTAAAATTATGGTTGAATAATATAGATATTGAAACGCTATTTCTATAAATTTATCTTTCCTTTTACAACACACTTTCTGTAACTTTCTAAACTGTAGTACAATATGTTTTCTGTTTATTTTTTTTTAACTAAAAAAAAAAAAAAAAATCAGTATGTTTTTTCCATATTTTATAATAGCTGAAAAAAAAACCTTTTTCACTTGTTCTACCTATGAAATACTAATTTTATATTTTATATGTTTTTTAAGTCTATTTTATACTTTGGGTACTTAGAATTATAATATTTTGTTTTAATATTACCCACACTCAGGCAGTGCCTTAGTGGGTTTTCATTTCTTGTTCATACTATTTGTATTATATATTATGTTATTATATGTATACTATTTGCTATTATACATTATATGTACAAAGAAATGAGAATAAATAAAGTTTAAAAAAAAAATATATATATATATATATATTTTCGAAATGAGTGTTGCGGAATTGACTCCTAGATATAAAAAAAATAAGACATTCAGAACCAAGGACAAGAAGAAATTAGAATTAGTAATGAAAAGCAAAAAATAGTGGATACTTGAAATTGAATCTTTCTTTGCCAAATATCTCAAATTATTTGTGACAAGGTTTTTAATGCTACTCGCATCAGTATCTTACCTACCGTAGATCCAGAAAACTACGCATCCAATTTTATGAAGAGAACATAGTAAAAAAGGCGTAAGTTTTAAGAACTTGCTTTAGTTGATCGAATAGCAATCAATCAATCTTCTGCGATTTGGGAAAATTTTTTGGCCTTCCAAAGGTTAATTACTATAACCCCTTAAACTACAATTGTAAAAAAATAAAATTGTACCGTAATATAATTTTTAAGTTTTCTTCAATGTATTATTATTTGTCATATTATTTCTAGTGTTTTGTACACCTTATAATATATTTTATACATAGGGTCTAACAGCACCTTATAATATATTTTATACATAGGGTCTAACAGCACGTAGAATCTTAACCAGCGATTCGTGAGCACATTTGGAGTAAAAAATGTGGATGTCGTTTTGCTGTCCGATGATATTGTTTTCAATTAAAACCAATAAAAAATATTTATTAGTCGTGCATAGATCAGCGGCAGGTCGCAGCAGCACGGTAACACATGAAACAGCGCGCTAGGTATTATGTAATCCCATCGCGACGTATCAGTGATCAGTAACATCTGACCTAAAAAAATGAAACAAAATTTTGTCCAACATTCAACTCAAACAAAATTTTATCAAACATTTAACTTTTGAAAAATAAAATATATATAGCTATCTATTATGTAAAGTAAAAGCCAGATTTTAACAAAAAATATTTTTAAGCAATAATAAGAAGGTTCGAAATTCACGGCCCCGAACTACGAGTAGGTACTGAAAATGTAGCGGGAACATCTAGGTACAAAAATAGTCATAAAAAAATAGCAAGACTGGAATATGATACCTGTTGAAGATCATAATGCAACACTTCCAGGGACAGCTTTTAAAAAGGCCAAGAAAAGGCGTGCGTTTAAACAAAAAATGAAAAATACCTACCCACCCAAATAAAAAATAAAAACAAAACTACTACTACTTAACCCACAAATAAAAAGTAATTTTTTTTCAAACCTCAGCTCTTCCCTAGTCTAATAAATAAATTTGATGTCTGTTGGTGGCGGGTGGCGTTGATTTGATTTGTGTGTACAAATCTGCAATTTTATTCTGAGGTTAATAAAATTTTGCACCCTTGAACGTTAAAACAACGGAAAGGCCGCTGTCTACGTGAGATTTCAAAAAATCTAAAATATATCGTCTGCCGGATACGTCTGCCCACCCACTGCTTGGCGGACTGGATCGGGAGAGATTGATTGGGAGAACTTTTAACCTCTCCAACCGGACTCTCTCGACAGATTCAAGTCTTTTTCCATTCCTTAAATAAAGCAGAAGTTTGATACGTCTCGATGAATTTTTGAACATTTGACATTCATTAGTGAAACATTACGGTCCACATCTGATTTTAAAATTCTGCATAAAGCCCGGGCAACGTTGGGGGCTGTGGGGCTTCAGCTGTGTATCTATCTATACATGGAAAGGCGAGTGTTCTTATGTAACTGTAAGGCTTTGTTTTTTACGCAAATCTACATTTTTCATCTACATTACCCAAATCTTTTATTTCGCGATTGATGATACTTTACAAACATGACCTTCCAAACAAGAGGAAGGTCACTGTTTATACCGGATTTAAAAAAAACTACCCCATCACCCTTTCCCACCCCTTAAAGCAAAATTTTGATATACCGTGATGATATTTTGTATACTTGATGTTCAAAAAGGGTAGATCATACATACATGTCTCCGTTGGAATTTCGAAAACTCTACGTAAAGCCCGACAACACATATGAAATCATTCATTACCTACCTACAATTTTTCCATTTAATTTTTATTTTAATTATATTTCTTGAAATGTAATTGTCCAACATTTTTCGCGTGTAATAATTGCACCATCCATTTAGCTCAGAGGTTCCCAAACTTTTTTCTCGCAGACCACTTTCAAAATTTTACTGGTTTTGGTGGACCCCTTGCAGCTACATTTCTACCATATTCCCAAAACTCGTGAAGATTAGATCTAACGATGGAAATTTGCGTCGCGGCTGAGTTCGAAATTCGAAGATGTAGAATAAAAAGAAAAATAGTATATTTTCTTGTAGGTAGTCTATTTATTAAAATAACATGTTTACAGACTTACTAGATTTAAAATTAAACATTAATAACGTACCGTAAGTTCAACAATGCAAATCAACAATTTAAAAAAATAGTCATAATTTTAATGGGAGGGATGTTCTTGATGGATTGACAGCTAATTGTCAATATTTGGCTTCAGTTTTGTAAAGAATAACCGCGAATCTCCCCGTTCTGTGATGTTTAATCTCGTTTTTTTTGTTTGATAGGTTTGTAATGACACTACGTTTTGTTTCGTCGAGGTATGACTAGGAAAACGCTATCAAAAGTTTTTTTTTCAATTTCCCACAGCCCAGGATATTTTTCGGGTATTTCTGCCTGCAGCCAAAATGTTTGATAGCCTTTTTTTAAATTTCACCTTCAGCTCCTCATTGGTACTGAGCTCGAGTAGTTCCTCTGGTAATACCACATTCGCCACTTCCGTTTCATCAAATGGATTTATGATCCATGGTGGCATTTCCATCGTCAGAACATCTTCAAATCTATTTTTGAAGTCATCACGGGGGCATTTAAATGTTGAACGTTTGTCTGAATTCAAGTGTTCATGTCAAGACATTCTGCATGTGACAAGTTTGGAAACTGGAGAGAATTCCCGACGATTAATATTTTGTTTCATAAATTTCAATTTTCCAAGAAAAGCCGATATTTCACCCTTTGTTTTTAATAAATTCAGACTGTCCCCTTGTAACTGCAAGTTAATGTCAGTAAATTTTTGAACAAATCTGTCAAATACGCAACGTCTGCTTTCAATTTAATCAGGTTTTATTTTAAATCCGGATCTTTACTTTCCGGAAACTCTAAAACTGATTAAAAAAGTGAGTATAATCTCGTTAAAAGCACTTTTCGACAACCAGCGTACAATTATTTACAATGTGGATAAGAGAAATCGTTGGAAGTCTTCATCATTTTCGTCGCATAATTTTAAGTTTCAGTGCCGGCAACCCGGAAGTTTATTTTATTTTCATTTATGTAAGTACATAGATTTCTTTTACCCACCTCACTAGACAAAGTCTGTTCCGAGGCGGGTTTGTGTGAATAAACGGGCATTCAACGCATTGCTACTTATTTTGTTAACTGCTTTAATCACAATTGATTTTTTTTGCTCCCTTAATGTTTTTGAGTAGTGTATTATCTGCCTACATTGATAGGTAAGGCCGAGCTAACTTTTTTGTTCTTTACTATCGAAACCAGATAAATTTTTGTGGACCCCCACTTACAACTCGAGAACCCGCATTTTTTTAACACGCCGACGTAGACCCCCGTCGAGTCTCCCGTGGACCCCTGTCCACCTGGACCACTTTGGGAATCACTGATTTAGCTGTTAAGGATATCACATATATGGTAGAATAAGTTGGGAACGCCCGAGGACGACATGGCACGATCAAGTGAATCAAATAATTATGTGGTAAAATGAGGCACATGTGAACTAAGAAAGGTGTGTAAGCAGAATGTGTGACGTGGAAGGGACTTGGCGGCGGATTCGCTTGCTTTGCGGGCCGAATCGGGAGACACTGATTCAGGGGTACCATAACCTCTCCTGTCGGAGACTCTCGACGTTTGGACTCTTCACCGCGGTAGGAGGGATGAATTCATAAGTCCTGGACACAATGAACTCCAGATTTCTACCTACCCCTCATACCTTTTTCCTTCCCAGATCTTCGTCTCCTATATTTTTTTAAAAAATGCCCTTCACACAGCATCCCCAAAGATGACGTAGAAGGGAAACTATTTTTCTCATGGCCTTATGTATGGAGCTAAGTTAAAAAAGGAGGCTCGCAACTAAGTAAGTTTGATTTTGAAAAACTTGCTAAAAAATATATTATATTGCAAGTAGGTACTTTCGTGTATTAAAAATATAATCAAGATATTTTTTTTGTCTTATTATTAAAAAAAAAATCAGCTAATTTCTATTTAATTTTGCTTCGTGAGAGCGTGTTTTTCTTTCCTTCTTCATTTTATCGTGATCTTTTCGAGGCCTGCATTAACAAATCCCTTCCTCCTTGAGTCGCCTCACAACGTTGCCCAGCCGGGTGGCGATTTAGTTCCCCTGCCTATGCACCGTACAGACAGGAGGGGCACTCTTGTGAGGAGTCACATAAAAAAATAAATTCTAATGCACCTCCATTTTCCTCTTTGGAAATATTTAATTATTTTGTAGCTATTATTTTGTTAGGAAAAAAATGCGTCAATTAAAAATTTGGTTATTTTCCCACGCTGGGATTTGAACCCGAGACCTCCGCGTCAAGGACCAACACTCGAAAAATATCAGTGGAAGATGTTAATTATTATTTAATTTATAAGTAACATTCAGGTTGCATTTTTATTATGTTAGTAGGTACTGTTGGTAGGTATATAGTTTTATGAATGATTTCATTCTGTTTTCGGACAAATTACATTTTGAATTTCTTTAATTTGAGGTAAACACTTTTCACCTGACACTAAAACAAAGAAACCATTAATGTACACCAACTTTACACCATAATAATAATTATTACCTCACGGAGGTTTCAGATTGGTCATAAACAATTTACCTTAACCCAGTTAAAATGATTAAAAAAGACATTAAAAATGCGTGAAACATGATACGTTTTCATCTGAACAAAGAACATTTAACTAGTATAAACCTTTTTGTGGAGTGCCTGTAAACTTACGCACGACCTAGAACTTTGGTTTTATAACTGTGAGGTCATCGGTAGTTACTCTGTCGAGGAATAAAGAAAGTTGAGATGGCACGGTTTTGTGATAATACGCAATTGTTATGCAAGAATTCTGTTTAACGGATGATCGCAACATTTACGAGCTTTGAGGTGATCTTTAAAAAAAACGTGAATTTGATTTGAGTTTTTTATATTTTTTTTGTTAATGGCTGTTACCTGTTACAGGGGGATATGTTTAGGGTTCCTTGCCGTAAACCTTCAGGAAAATAACAAACCACAATTTTTTCTATAATTTTATTGAATGTGTTCGTGCTACGCCACCTAATTGTGATTTGGAGAAGATTGGTAGTGGAAAATTAGTTTCTTACAAAGACAAGGTAAAGTGCGAAGGGTGATTTTTGAAGTAAAACTTCTTTACACACGCTCGACTTGGGGGATAAGCTGGTGAATGTGTTACGAAAAGTGGTGATGCGTTACAAAAAGTGGTGATATGTTATGAAAAATTTGATGTTACGATAAGTGTGATGATAAAAAAGTGTGATGCGAACGGTAATCGATGCGAATGGTGATCGATGGCGAGGCGAACGGTCGGGCCTTTACGCACACTTGACTTCGGGAGTGATAAGGATAAGGATGATCACCCCAAGGTCGTAGGTCACCCCAAGGTCGTAGGACACCCCAAGGTCGTAGGTTACCCCACGGTCGTAGGTTACCCCAGGGTCATAGATCACCCCATGGTTGTATGTCACCCCAATGTCATATATCACCCCAATGTCAATGTCATATGTTCTTTTATAAGTTAGTGAAGTTTTACTTCAGTCATGTGGTCGTTTTTTTTTACTGCATAGTATCCCCCAATTGAGGTGTGTGTGTGGTGTGGTCATGGTGTGGTCGAGGGGAGTGGACGGGGTGGAATATTGTTTTCTGTACGAATAAAAAAAAAAATATATATATTTTGTACTACCGGCGCGGCGGTGTGTTTGAAATCGGGGAAATTTAATATTATTAGCGATTGTTACAATAGAGTCAAATCGTTTGTACAATCGACTCGATTGTACGAACCGCCTCTTTGCATAGATAACTGTGATCAAAGTTCAGTGAACTGGTTCAAATGTAAAATATGTAATTAATGGGCCCCTAAATACCCTTAAACACAGGGTATTTACAACTTTTTTGCCTAAATTGCCACTAGAAAATTAATATATTTTTTCTTTTTTCTGTTTATTTTCTCAATTTTTATCATACCTACTTATGCACCTAAGAAAAAGATCACGGTTTATTGTCCATTAACGAGTACCCGGCATGCGTTGCAATGCCACTCAAAGACAGAAAGTGACCCCCCCCTCACTCGTGTTCCCCACCTCCTCCCGCCTTCCATCCCCACCTGAAATCTTCGCAATGATTAAAGTTATTATTATTATTTATTAATTTACGGACAATGGTCCATTAAAAACATAATAATAACACGAATAAAAAAAAAACAGAGATGACAGTGAAGGGAGAGCACATATATAAATTAATAGCAATGACAATATAAAATGTAAAAAGTACATACAGAAGACACTACAAGTCAAAGCATGAAGGAGCATTTAAAATATTGCGCATCGACTGCCGAAAGTCATTTAGTTTTACACCAAAAAAATAAATGCTTTGACTTGCGTTGACAAATCTCGACATTCTGGATAAGGGAGAATGGTATCCATAATTAGTAGAGTGTTGATTGAGGAACAGCAATTCATTATTTCGGAGTCTACGGGAAGGGGTGCTGAACTGGATGAGTTGTAACATTGCAGGTGTATCAGTAATACTGTTTATAATTTTAAATATGCAAATTAGATCTGAGTTTATTCGACATTTTCTACTTTTCTAGTTTCATCGCAATCTGGAATAGGAAATAATTTCATAACTCCACAGCTTACCTTTATATATAGAAACCGTCGCGGGAGCGCACAACAAATCACCTAAGTTCCATCGCAGTCGGATGAATGTGTAGACAAAATGGTATGACAAACAGTTTTTTTTTAAACTTGAAAACATTCTCGTTTAGAAAATATTAAAAGGGAACTTCATCAAGCAAATGTGGACGTAGTACAGTTTGTCAAATAAGAGTAGAAAATATATGAGGGCGCCACTGTTGATCAAATGGCAATACTAAACACATCAATCATGGTGTTAAAGTAAAGCTGTGTAACCTACATTTTTATAAAAAATTAAAAAGGCATAATAATGGAAAAAATATTTTTTCATTGCATTATAGATACCCGCCGATCTCAAAATTAGAATTGCATATAGGTATATTATTATTATACTTTTGCATTTTTGTGTTAACATAACTAATGAAGAATAACTATTGTAATAAAATATAAAGCACAGTTTAGAAATTGCTCACATTTATTTAATACTAGATAAAGTACCTAGCGTTGCCTGGGCTTTAGATCATGTCTCTAATTTTAGATCTGAATATATTTAACTCATTCAGATCTTAAAGTAGTGTAACTAAACTCACCATTAGTGATTCTTCCTTTATATCTATTGTTAAATTCAAATTTATGTTAAATTAAATTAAAGCAAATCGCTTTATAAATCACCTTTTAATCAAATTTATGTCATGAAGAAAAAATGTTTTTTTTAAATGTGGTTTACTGTGTTCTGTACATTCAGTGTCATTGCACTTCAAAAAAATATTTGACAGTTAAATTGGTGTTGCCAGTCTACAAATTTAGTAGTTCCAGTTTTTATACATATTTTCTACTGTTTTTTGACAGACTATAAGTATATTTCTTGTTGGCAGCATATTTTTCTATATGCTTTCATAAAAAAATATATCACAAAAAATCGGCCCCTTTATGCCACCCCTCCCCTACTTATGTACATTTCTTCCAGTGGTCAATACTCACATGGATATATTTATTTATTATAATGTTACATTATTTTAGACTGCAATCTTACTAGTGTCAAAATGACTTTGTATCTCGTAGGTGGCGTTCTTAAAACAAACGTGTTTTTGTTTAACATTATGTTAATACCTATATCTGTTTGCTGCTGAAATAACGAGTAGGTTTTTATATAATTATTATTATTTTTGATTATGTACCTGTCAAATATCATCGCCAATCTTCTTGTTAACTAGCGAAGAATCAAGTTTTTTTACAAGCGACTTTAAAAAAAAAGTAATTTCTTGTCGTCCCTGCTCTGGCTAAAAATGTTCATTATGAGATCTAAAAACTAATATTTGGAGGCATTTATTTGAAAGTTTCACCTTTCAACTTTTTGTCGCGTGACACAATACAAGAAGTGGTAAATTATTCATGTTTGATTAATATTTATTTTATTGATTAATCTTAATGTTAGATAACATCTTTGTGTGTTCTAATGTAAAAACTTGCATATGCATAAATTAATATTTATTGCTAAATAAATTTCTTTTTTCAAATTCATTAATGTTATTTATTTGACTAAATGTTGTTTTCCGGAATGCGTAAGTGATTTTTGGGTGGTTTGTTTTTTCTTGTAGAAAAATGTGTGGATTTTGTATTTCTCATCTAACTTTAGTTAATTGCGCATTAAAAATCATTCGGCAACAGATTTTTGTCTATTTTATAATAGATAAACATTGATGTAAATAGTTAACTTCACTTTCATGATATTTAGCTCCTTTGATGCATAACTCTCATGATATTGGGTTCCCTTGACGCATCTTCTGTCTATTTCAATAATATACGAAAATAAATAGGTATCTTAACGCGTCTTCCGTCTATGTTAAAAAATAATATGTAAAAAAATAAAATAGTTATCTTAACTTTCGTGATATTCAGCTCCCATGATCTTTTAAATCAATAATATTCTAAAATAAATAGTTATCTTAACATTCACGATATTCAGCTCCTTCGACGAGTTTTCTGTCTATGTCAATAATATACCAAAATAAATAGCTAGTTGAACTTTCATGATATTTAGTACCCTTGACGCCTCTTCTGTCTATGTCAATAATATACCAAAATAAATAGCTAGTTGAACTTTCATGATATTTACTACCCTTGACGCGTCTTCTGTCTATGTCAATAATATACCAAAATAAATAGCTAGTTGAACTTTCATGATATTTAGTACCCTTGACGCGTCTTCTGTCTGTGTCAATAATATGCGAAAATAAATGGTTATGTGTTCTGCCTAATTCAATAATTTGTCAAAATAAATAGCCAGTTCAACTTTCATGATATTCAATTCCCTTGATGCGTCATCTGTCTATGTCGTCAAAATCTAGGTTCATAGTATATATACATACAAATATTCCAAAAAAGTTGGCAAAAAGCGTTAAAGAATAAAGTTATCATTGTCAACTAAAATAAATAATAGATTTTTGAAATTTTTTTGAATGTATGTGTGCTCACCGATAGTATCGAAAGTTTCAAAAAAGTATCTAGAACAAGTTTGAAACACCCGCCCGCAGTCCCCTCTTACCCCGAAAAGGCCCAAAGACAATGGGTGTATAGCGACTTTTATCAATTCCGTTTAAATTTAGACTCGCCATACAATTCGGCAATGTTATTTTTATATTTTTGTTTGATTTTCCAGTTTTCTAACTAAAACAAAATCATGATCAAAAAATATTGTTGGTTTCACTACTTACTATAAAGGCAAGGATAGACATAGATATATTTTAAATGATTAAATTGTGTTAACCACTGGAGTAACAGCGCAATTTATAACTTTTTTCTCCGATTGCTCGAAATTATTTGGTGGATTTTTTTTCCGCCCACATTAAAAAAGTCATTCCTCCGAATTGTAATATGAAGACATACAAACTGATTATATTTCTATATAGCTAATGAATCCACCCATCTTTTGTCAATTATCGCATATTCGTAGGATTTATAAAAAAATATTATAAAATAGTAAACTTCTACTTAATTACTTACAAATTAGGGAAAATTTGCCAAAATTGGCAGCAAAGCAATCCGAGGTATTTTAAATAGTGCCATATTGTGGCAAAAAGCGCTCCAGTGAAGTGAAAACAATATTAGCGACACCCAATCAAAAATTTGAAACCGAAAAAAGATGCGGTCACATCTAGAAATCTTTGATCCAGGAACTTTAGCCTGGGTTCAATTAAATTAAATTGTGTGTTAATTATATAATTAAACACGCACCAGCATTTGTTATTCTAATTACGTTGAATACCTGAATTTTGCTTATGATTCACTTAAAATTACACGTTACTGGAACTTGGGTGAATTGCGAAATTCCGAAGGTTGAGATTCAACCAGTAATTGGGGCCGCAATATTTTGTACGGATAGTGAATGTTTCTGTAATATTTTATAACTGCCCGCAACAACTGAATAATACCTAAGGTAATCGGGTGCTTGTATTCCCGCAGCTTTAAGGCGGTATTTAGCAACTTTAATGGGCTGGAAGCTAAAGGAAAAGCGGTTATTTTGAAACCTGAAATAGCCTATCCTGAGAGCTTGCAGTCATTGAAGAAGCTCGTCCTTACGAGTATCGCATGTGCCTCTATATTATATACATATCAGAGATTCTCAAACTAACGTTTTCGGGGAACCCATTAACCTCTGGGATTTTCTAAGACTTTGTCGTCAAATTGCTTCAAATGATTTAATGATAATGTCAGATTCTTGATTTAATTAGATGTATTGCCGGTTGACATCAATTTTCCAATAGATTCACAATTTTCTAACGTATCCAAAAAGCAAATGGATTAAAGAAAACTCTTACTTCACTTAGCTTCATTGCACCAAAGTCTCACGTTTTATTAAATCTAAGTTATTTTATTAAATCTAAGTTATTTTATTAAATCTAAGTTATTTTATTAAATCTAAGTTATCTATAAATAATACTTACATTGTTTTTCATGTGTTTGCTTTTGTGAATATGCAAATGTGATTACTGCAGAAACATTAGTCAAGGGATATTTATATTTGTATTTTAATTTGTTTTATATTACCCACAAAAATTTTTTATCCTGTTTGTGTCTCAAATAAATAAAAGAAATACTATTTTTGAAAGAAATTAAAAGACTCTTTCGGATTTTAATGTTACGGACGGGCCGGGCGTGGGTAATTAAAAATACTAAAATTTTGATTTAAAAAATAAAGGAGTTTTTTAAGATTGTTTTGTCGCACACCAATATATAATATTTACGATTAGGGAGGCAGGTATGAGTACGGGAACCATTTATTACACACCCTTACCATAGGTCACCCCAAGTGGTTCACTACGTTTGGTGGTTCAGAAGGTGTGCCCGGGTTCTTAGGATGATGTTTGTCTGGGTCTTGGTGGCGAATGCGTTTGATCACCTACTGTGTGGCGGGCCGGATCGGGAGAGACCGTTTTAGGCAGATATAATCTAGACTCCAGCCGGACTCTCTCGACGCCTTGCACTGCAGTGGATGGATTCATACGTCTCTCACTCCTGGCACATTGACCCACCCCTCATACCTTTTTTCTTCCCTGAACTTCACTTCCTTTTCCAAAAAAGACCTTCTACACAGCAACCCCAAAGATGACATAATCCCTGTGTGGAGGTATTGTAAAAAAAAAACACCTTTGTTGTTTGATTTTTTTCCTGTAAACTGTAAAAATACCACTTTATACGAAACTAGTTAAAATTATTCAACTATTTAAATTAGTTACCTGTTTTTTAGCAATGACCCTATTATGTCAATATGATGAAAATATTTTATTAAAAAGAACTCGTAGAAATGATTATATTAATTATGCATAACAATTATTTTTTGTTCGTTAATTTGGCAGGATGATTGACCTAAAATAATTGAAATACCCAGCAGTTTATGATTCTGCCACGTTTGTTTTTAATCAGGAAAAATTGAATGAATACAAACCCAACCTCTCTTACCTACTCCTCAGTATCAGAAAATTCTCAATATCAAAAAATTCCAAACCAAAAAAATTACAAACCCAACCTCTCTTATCGAATCCACAATATCAAAAAAATTCCCCAATCTGGGGTTACCTTGATCTAAAAATGTCATATTACAATGGAAATCCACCATGAATTAAAGTTTTAAAAATTATAAATAATAAGGCTTCGATTAGGTACCCCACTTTGGGAAGCCCCGCACTAAAACCTTGCTAGACCGCGGCTCGGCGAGGATTGCAGCGAGGTACGCACAGGATTTATCCCAACAGAAGTGATGATTAAACCGGCTATAAGAATTGGTTACTCCGCCGATACCAGAACACTCTTGTCACAGATATCGTCCGAATAACATACTCGCACTTTACTCTAACTTACTCTCTTCTCTTCACAAGTCAGTGCAACGATACTTGGGAATAATGCTGCGACTGGTGAGTCTATCGATAGCTGAAGAATATCTTGTTTCGCAATTGCCATTTATATTACATCTATATAAATATGTAACTATGTGTGAAAGACCGTGTATAGTTCAAATGAAAACGAATCTTTACGTAAAGGTTCTTTTCAGAAATTGTCTGTTGCTGTTTGCTCTTTTCACGATGACTGCTAAACATGCAAGCAATCAATTTCACAATTTTAATTTATTTTAAATAACATGTTTTGTTCACTCTAAAAAATTTTAATTAAATTAATAATAATTTCACTTCATGATTGATTCTTCTCTTGATGTTTTTAGTTGTAATCTTTAATAATGTGTGTATATGGCGCTTAATATTTAAAATTATGAAAACTACATTTTAGAAAATGCCTTTCTAATTAAATGTATTAAAGTATATGTGGATACTTACCTATTTGCATTGGAAATACACCGCATTTTTTCATATGCCGGTTGTGTATAAATTTCCATTGTATACTAGGCTTGTTGAAAAAGTATCGATATATCGATGAATCGATATTTTTAATTCAATACATCGATATTTTTAGCCGATATATTTTGATCCGATATATCGATACATCGATACTTAATATCCAATATCGAAAATTGTATCAAAAATGATATTTTTTATTTATGTAACTAAAGTCACTAGAATCCAAAACCGTATAGTAACGAACGGAAAAAGTAACAGTATTGGGTCATGAAATCTGGCGGTTGAAATTTTTACTATTAATCGCTTACAAATCTATTGTCTTTGCATTAGTATTTGTGATCACTAATACTATCTCATATGTGTAGGTACATTACATAGAAATGAATGCTATTTTTCGCCATTTTTTCTAAGCCACTCCTATGTGTTGGTTCTCAATTGTCTGTGATTATTGACTATATCTTGTTCCAAACATGAACACCTCTTTGATTAATACACCAACAGAATGTTAATGAGACGCATACGAAGAAGACGCAACCAAAAAATAAAAGAAAAACATTATTTAGTTTTTGATATTTTTGTAATTATTGCCCAATAAAAAGGAATACTGATAAAAATACCTTAATTTTTATTCAGATTTTAGTACATTAAAATAATGTACATAGTGTATTAAAATTACCATAGATAATATTGAGCTAAATACACTATTATTTTAGAAACGCAAAATCTTTTGAAAATTTGACCGATATATCGATGTTTTTTCCTTGAAATATCGACGTCGATATTGATATTTTAATAAATATCGATACATCGATATATCGATATTTTTTTTCACTTTCGACATTCCTATTGTATACACCCAAAGTAACCATGGTAGAATTCAATTTGTTTTTATTATAATACGAACTTATTGAGTGATTATAGAAATAAAAAAGTGATTTTAAGAGGAAACCGAGCGGCGTTTTATCCATACAAACGTATTCCCCAATTTCCTCTCTGGATTTTGACACTACTGCAGATATTTTTTAATATAATATAGATATCGACCACTAGTGCATTAACTTTTGCATTTTTGATAAGTTTTTTCTTTGGAGAGTTAGGTCCTTCCAAAAATCATTAAAATTGCCTGGTTTAAACGCCATCAACAGACATTCAGTGTAAAAACTTGACAATGCATTTTTTTTAAAAGCAAAACGTACATTCTTTTCTTCTAATACAGTTAGTAAAAACATCTTAAAATTCAGACCAGTTTTGGAGGAGAAAAATGGGGAATACAAAACATCGATTTATTTAATTTTATTTAGGTAATATCAGCATGAGGTGCAGTTGTCCCCCACCATTAGGGGGAGTAAGAGTTTGGTAAAATACCTATTATTTAAATTTCTCGGCGACTGGGTTACCTCTAAATAATCATAAAAATATTTGATTATTTCTACAGCGCCGTTTTTGTGGCAAAAGCACTTTAAGGACATAATTTCATGTATTTTGTAGTAATGAATTAAAGAAGCAACTCTCTTCAATTAGCATCAATGCACCAAAGCAAGTGTGTCACATTTTATTAAATCTATTTATTGTCATATAAAATATTTCATAACAAAACAGCTTTATGCAATCAATTGATGTCATAATTGGAAAACAAACAAATGTTGAAAACATTTTAAGTTGCAATGAATTTAAATATAAAAGAAGATTATGTCTTGCTTGACCAGTGTCGTGATCATTGAATAAAATTAAAATAAATGTTTTTGATATAGGTGCAGCTTTTATTCTCGGTTTTTTTAAAACAACAAGACAAATAAATAACAGCTTTATACAATTATAATTAAAGTTGAAGGTTGGGAAAACGAGTGCTAATAAATATTCATTATTCATTTGAAGGAAATCTCTTGTTTCTCACAGCTGCACATTAAAAAAATTGTTTTAAAGTGAATCAAGTTTTATTAGCAGGGGTGCCGGGCTCATGAGGGTGAGGATTGTCTAGGTCTTAGATGCATCTGCCCACCTACTGTGTGGCGGACCGAATTTGGAGAGACTGGTTAAAGGAAACCTTCTTATCTCTCCAGCAGATCTCTCTCGAGCCATCGCCTTGTGCCGCAGTGGGAGGGGAATAGTACGTCCATCGTATCCGGGCACTGAATCCCAGATTCCTAGCCACCCCTCATGCGTTTTTCCTTCCCAGATCTTACTCGCCTTTCTTTCCTTAAAAAAACCTTCCACACAGCATTCCCAAAGATGAAATAATTTTCTTCTCAACCCTAGTGGAGAGCTAATGTCAAAATATAAAAAAAAGCTCTTTGCTAGCCGTGAAATTTAAATTACTTGATAACCTAAGCACAAAAGTATTTAATGGCAATAACTTATATTTCTTTATATACATTTTCTGTCCTTACATGCACTTCCGAAGCATACTAGATGGAATATATTATTTCACAACAATAACTTTGTGTTCTGTTAAGGAGAGAATAAACAGACTGGGCAATGATCTGATAGATGTCGCTGATATGTTCAATTTAAATTTGGAAACCTTCAAAGCCAAATTTATTCTTTTTAATATTTTCCTTAAAAATTTTAAAATTAGTTTTTTAGTTATTGTAAATAACGAACAATCATAATTTATGCTTATTCTTAAGTGTTCAGAATACTTTTTATTTATTTTTTATCTTTTATTACTCGTATAGTATACATTTTGGCTCCATGACAATATTGTATTTACATTTAACCAAGTTTTTTTTATTTTTCGTCACTTTTAACGACTTTTCAAAGCAGTTATGATGTTGTACCTACACTGTCGAGATGTCTGGTTACCATAAATTTTACGGGTTCTTTAAAGTTAGTGTAATAATAACTTAACAAGTGTTTTGTATTTTATGCTCTATTTTTTAAAATCTTTTTTATTTATGTTATACTGAGATTTCAATTAATTTTATAATCGTTTTGTAAAGGCCCAATAGGGCTAAATAAAAAAATTCTAAAATAATTAATTTGAAGACATCGTATTTTTTTTTTACATTAACTCCACACAGGAGGCCTTGAGGAAAATAATTTCCCTCAGGGCCTATGTCATCTGGGATGCGGTGTGGAGGGTCTTTTTGAGGAGAGGAAGGAATGAAAATTGGTCTTGAAGAGACCCATGTTGTAGGAAGGAGGAAACACAGAGGCCGGCAAATCATTCCACAGCCGAGCTGTTGAACATAAAAACGAGTCGAAGAAACGACCCGTTCTCATGTGACAAATGTCAACCGTGTACAAATGTTGGGCACGCGTTTGGCGTGTTTCCCGACTATGCACCGGTGCCGAAGGGATCAATGATGCTAATTCCTCGGAGCATCTTCCATTGTAATACCGGTAGAACAAGGATAACATTCCCACCCGACGCCTGTGCTCTAAAGTTTGCAATCCGTCTGTTAAGATAGGAGAATCTATCAAACGGACCGCCCGTTTCTGCATAGAGTCGAGGGTATTTTTCAAGTATTTTGGAGCTCCAGACCAGAGGTGGCTGCCAAATTCAACCGTGGGGCGCACTTGCGATTTGTACAAGGTTAGCAGTTGTGCACTATTAAAGTATCTGCGGGCCCTATACAGTACGCCCAGTTTCTGGGAGGCTAACTTTACTCTGACTTCGATGGAGCCCCCATACCTGAGCTGATCACTTAGGGTTACACCAAGCATATCAATGGAGGGCCTGTTCGGAAGATTGCTTCCGTTGAAAGAGACTAGATTTTCATTTCAATCCCTTTTAGACGTAATCAGACAAGATTGGGTCTTTGAAACATTAAATTCAACGAGATTATTTTTACCCCAAGAGAAAACACTCTCGTTATTAAATATTAACCGAAAGAGATTCCCCGTGTTTACATTCCTTTTGAAATTATTATTGTATGAATCCGGTTTCTAAATGATTTCAAAATAATTTTCAGGTATTAGCTTTGTGTTTCGTGGGTGCAACCTTCGCAGCCCCCGCTGAAGTCCCCACCATAATACAGTACGAGAGCGACAGTGACGGATATGGAAAATACAATTTTGCGTAAGTACATAAATTTGTCTCTTATTGTATACTTACTAATTCACATAAAAAATATCGATTCCGAATAATAGGATCACATCGCCTCTCAAACACAAATGTTGCCAATTTTCTTTATGGCAAAATTATATTTTTTTGTTGACAATTTTAACTCAAATATTTAAACAAAAGAAATAAACATTTCAAAGGTAAAATTCATTGAATTCAAATAAATGCGTGATGATAAAATAATTAAAATTATGTACCTACTGTTTGCATGGACCGCGTTTTTTTTACTTTAAAATTTTTTTTTACATTGAATTTTTTCTTTAAGTAAAAAAAAACGCCCATTATGTTTTGAGCAAAAATATTTATTAATTTCCAATAATGTCTAAGCAAAATGAGTGTGTAAAAAATCTGGAATATATTAGTCTGTAAGACCGTAAATAATGATTTTATTTGAAATAAAACTAAAACTCTGAAAAGTAGCTTTCCTAGATAATTTATTGATTTGTTTTACTGTATGATTTTAAATGTGGCGACTTTTTAATTTTAAATTGGTTGAACAACATTTGATTTGAAAATTTAACAAATCCGCCAATGACCAATGGTACAAACCATATTTTTCAAAATTTAAAACATGGCTTTACTAGATAAAATAACAATCTTCTTTTTTTTCATAAGAAGCAATTACTTTGTGGTTATACATTATATTATAAAAAATAAAACAAACACTTTGTATTTAACCAAGAATTTATTATTTTATATATCGACCGGTTTCGCTTCGACCAAGCTTCCTCAGGATATAATATCATATTTAGTTATTATTATATCCTGTGTAAGTTTGGTCGAAGCGAAACCGGTCGATATATAAAACAATAAATTCGTGGTTAAATACAAAGTGTTTGTTCTTTCGATATCAATTTATATTTTTTTGTAGAAAAGAGTCAATACGTTTAGAATTTGATTTAAAAATGACATTCCGGTTGTGCCTGGTCATTCCCTTTTAATTGATATTCGACAAAAAAATTCTGATGATATCTTAAGAACGCTTTCTAAAGATATGCAAATAAAAAGATGAACGTTAGTGTAAGGAGGCCCTAGGAACAAAATTTTCGCCCTTTTGTCAAAGTCATTTTTGGATCTTTGTTCAAGACGCTAAAATGACTTGTCCGGGATCTGAGCCCAGACGATACGAAAATATGACTTTATTGGTGGTTAAAACGTTAACTTTCACTTTTTCCCCTTTGAGTTCATCAGATAAAGGTCAACATCTCGAATATGAATGTCGACTGACCTTAAGATTCTGTGTTGTAATAAGAATAATGTATGCACAGAATACAGAATGTCAATTTACGTAAACAGCCAAATGCTATTAAATAATTAAGGAACGACATCTTGCATGGTATTGTTGTACCTACAGAGTGTTATATATTTTTGACTAGTGAATACTGTGAACATTAAACTTGCTTCTGGCGTCCAAAAAACTATTTCTAATTTATCTTATTTTAATAAATCAAAACCACAATTTCCCCTGAAATCATACTATTTGTAAGTACGTAAATTACTTAAATACGTATTTGCTAAATTAACCAAATTATATACATTTTTGTGTAACATTTTTTTAATCCATACAATCTAAAAAGAACCCTTAGGGCCTTCGCTCATGGAGAAACTGAAAGAAACAGTTGTCGACGTAATCGCATTCAACCACCTGAACAAAATCGATATTTTTCTGATCTGACATGTCAAAACATGACAAAACTTGACACGTCGGTCAACAATGCAACTGTAACCAGCACTGCAAGTCGCCGCGGTAGTCGCGTTTCAGTTGCATTATTGACAGGTTGCCATGGTAGCGGCTCACGAACTGTCAAGTTTTCGAGTAATCTGCGATTTTTCAAATCAGAAAAATATCGAATTTGTTCAGGGGGTTGATTTCGATTGCGTCGACAACTGTTTTTTCAGTTTCTTCATGAGCGGATGGCCTTACTGATACCTAGTCAAAGTTAACCATCTAGTCTAGTCAAAGTAAGGTTAGCTTGAATAAAGTGATGCAGCAGATTTCCGAAAACGGAAACGGAACGCACAAACAAATTTACAGACAGATGAAATGCAAAATGCAAAATGAGTCAATTAATTTGAAAATAATAATAATAATATTTTTTTGTTTGTTTTATACAATAACTTTACATATTTTAAAACATTATTATTTGATTAGGTATATGGGCCTCACTGGGTGCATTATCCGTGCAGAGGCACACGTTTTATAATTTAATAAAATAGGAAATAATAAATTTTAATAAAATACATAAACGCAAGTGAATAAATCATTACTACAACTTAATCCTAATTGTTAGTTATTAATTAATTAAGTGTTTGCAGTGATGTCATGCAATTTGCATATCGATGGATTTACAACTTTTACTGCAGTAACTGTAAATAAGTAGTAATCAGTTTCATCCTTGACCCTCCAGTTAATGCTATTTATACATCATTCATTTGACATAAAAGTACTTAATCATAGAAATGCAAATTACTTGTTAATTATAATCTCAGATTTTAAATAAATTAAGTCAAATATGTAAATATCCAGGGTGTCAGAGATTGAACAAAAAATTTAACTAACTGAAGACAATATTATCGAAACTCAAACGAAAATCTGGAGATAGAAAAATCAGAAAACGATACTGGCACCTCTGGGACTCGAATCCAGGACCATCGGCTTTTCAGGCCACAGCTCTAACCACTGAGGTCATTTTTAACTGTATCATACTTCGACTAAGAACTACCAACATTATAGAATAATGAAATAATTTTACTTTGTATAAACCACTTATTTGATGTGCAAATCCGACCGGTTTCGGAACAAACGTTCCTTCGTCAGGGAAAGCTTATACTAATTTAAGCTTTCCCTGACGAAGGAACGTTTGTTCCGAAACCGGTCGGATTTGCACATCAAATAAGTGGTTTATACAAAGTAAAATTATTTCATTATTCTATAATGGATCACCACAAAGTAATAGCTACATTAAAAAAAAAAAAAAATAATAAAAATAAAAAAAAATAAAAAAAAAAAAAATAAAAAAAAAAAAAATAAAAAAAAAAAAAAAAAAAAAAAAATACCAACATTATCTTCATTTTCTTAACACATATTTTATTGGCTGATATCTTAATGAATGCAAGATTCATACCCGAACTAAATGCTATCTAGATAGTGTCTGGATGAATTTTTAGGCGTTTTATTTTTTAATATGCGACATCTATTGACTTTTCTGCCCTTTTTGTAGCCCGGAAAGCCTAAGGTCTTGGATTCAAGTCCCAGAGGTGCCGATATCTTTTTTCTGATTTTTCTATTTCCAGATTTTCGATTGAATTTCGCTAATATTGTCTTCATTTAATTAAATATTACAATTATAGATTTAACTCATAGAGTTAAAAATAAAAATTAATAAATTTAACAATTTAGATCTAGATTCTCAACATGTTTTATTGAACTTACAATCATCGTTTCACAAAAATATTCCTTACGAAATTAAACTAAATTACCTGAATGTATCTCCGTTTTCCTAGGTATCTATGTATCTCCGTTTTCCTAATTGATTTGCCAACCTTCACATATCTTTCTCAAGCCAATCGAAAAGTACATAAATCATGTATTTTTCATATTTCAACTAAACATGGCCATCTGTATGCACATTTTTACACCACTAACCAACCGTCAGATTGGTGACTATTTCGAAAATAAACAGGTTTTATGAGAATTTGACGAAACTAATATGAAACAATGTTAAATCAATTCATTCTTACGAAACTTTGCACAGTTTGTCATTCTGATGGTTTTAAGATTGGGCACTTAAAATATATTTGAATAACTAATCCAATGAACGCTTTCATTATTATCGTGACGATTCACGGTTACGGTGCCGTGATGGCAAAAGAGGCAATAAATATACGTTCCTGGCTACAATGCTGCAGTTTTTTCAAAAGATGAAATACGCAATGTATGTAGGTCTGCTTCCTCCAAAGGAAAAAAAGTGATAATTTTCTTGCATCTCTTTCACACGTCGCATCGTGACGTCTCCGTAGATTGCTACAATACTACTAGCCGTGACGATAATTTTGAAAGTATGGAATATAGTAACAATGATAATATTGAAGTGTAAGTGAATTTTTTTTTTTTTTTTTTACATAAGCTCCACACAGGAGGCCCTGAGGAAAATAATTTCCCTCAGGGCCTATGTCATCTTTGGGGATGCTGTGTGGAGGGTTTTTTTAAGGAAAGGAAGGAGAGGAGAGTTCTGGGAAGGAAAAGGGTTTAAGGGGTGGGTAGGAATCTGGGGTTCAGTATGTCCTGGTCATCCGCCTCCAAGACCTAGACAAACCTCACCCCATGAACCCGGGCACCCCTGCTAGAATTCCAAAAAAAAAAAAAAAAACATCAAATGGCAATGCGCTGATGGTTTGCTTTTGTTCTTAAACATAAAATGCTGCAATTCTTTTTTACACACTAAATAACAACAGTCGAAAAGGAGACAAACGGTGAACATGTGTCTGTACACCCCCAAAGGAAACATATAATCATTATCATACATCTCCCTCACACGTACAAGGAAAATGAAACTCAAGGAAAAAGTAGTACTTTGTGTGTCTCATCTTTCGTCTCACCATTATTTAATGTGTAAGAAAGAGCTGCAGCATTATAGCGACAAGGAATGTTTATTGCCTTTTTTGCCGTAACGGTACCGTAACCGTGAATCGTCACGGTAATTATAAAAGCGCTCATTAACGATACGAAATATTATTGAAACTATTCTAAATTCCCTTTCGATGTTTGGAACGCAATATTTTTTTCCGATGTTTTTCTCTAGTGGCTAACAAGTCTATCTTAATTTGGGTTTAAAAGGCGGAAAAGACCATGGCTTTGGATGCAGAAATCTGGTGTTCAAAATCTTTTGTGGACCAAAAGAATCCTTTTTTCATGTCTACAATAAAAAAATAAACTGGCATGCTTTACGTTTGCATCTCGCCCAGGCATGAAGAAGTATTAATTATTGCTCTGAGTAGGCATTACGTAGAAATTATGAGAATGTTGCATGATATGATCATAACTGTTTTGTTTATTTCTTTATGTGAATATCACAAGAGTCCCAGCTGCTCCCGTCTGGAGCCAGTGAGACAATGGCTTCCCCAATTGGGGTATATTATGAGGCTTAATTTAGTGCGGAGGGGAAGGAGGTGTGGATGAGGAAGGCGGGGAAGTACTGGATATTCAGATCTGGGCACCAAATACGGCCAAAGCCATTTCAAGCAATGTTTCAATTCTGAATAGTGGTCTTACACCAGATTGATACTGAGATTTTCTTCCATTCTAGAGAGGTGCTGCAAATTTGCTATATATTATTATTAATGAATTAATTGTGAAATAACTCAAATTAATTAAATAAACTTTATTAGCGCACGCCAGGATTCGATTCCAGAGACTTACCTCTCGACCACGGCGGCCGTCAACTTTGCTTAGTGATTTGAATAATCATTAGCTTCATAATATTCACATAACCTTCCCCACATTCTGAAATAGGGATGCTATAATTTCATAGGCTCCTTGCGGTGTATGTGACCTTTAAATTGTTTCGATTAGTCCCAACACGAATATAATACGAAAGATGTCTACATTCCCGGATCCACCGGTTAAATCAAGCGTCACGATTAAATTCGACCTTCAACTATGGTAAACCCATTAGCAACAAAATAACCACGGAGAACAAGATAACTACTGATGAAACTAATGAAATAACTAATATCACGCCTTGTCCCCAATAACTCCTCACTCAATGCAACACCTGTTGAGATGTTGGCAACTTACTTAGGTTTCGTTGAACTTATAAAAATTATTGCTTTGGTCAATAAAACTTCTCAAATTTACGTGATGGTATATCACGTACAACCTTTACACCTGGCGTGAACGAAAAACATTGATATGGAGTATTTTGCTACAGCTAGACGATCTCTTTAATCTAAAATTAGGAATACAGTGCCAAACCAGCCAAATTTAGCCTTTACCAATCCTTTCCTAACTTTGCCATTTTAAGACGCGAGTGAATTCTATTTTGGCTACCATCTGCAGACTGCATCCTGGAATGTCTTATGGCACGGATGGAGAACCAATGGCACGCGACACAATTATTATTTTGGGCACGTCACTGATCAGTGATTACAAAATTTATTATGCACTACGAAAAAAGTGTGAAGTGATGTGACGTCATTTGATAAACTGAATTTGTCCCCATTCGATTGGTTGGAAAATGATGAATTTGAAATGCAGCTGATTGATTTCCAGTTTAGTTCAACATGGATCCAAAAATTTGTTGAAATAATGAGAGAGTTAGAATTAATTGGTCCTAATATAAGTGAAAATGCTAATAATAAAATTTTGGAAATATGGAATGCGTTACCAGACACATTTAATTGTTGGAAGCGCGCTGGCTACTTTAACAATATTTTCATCAACGTATGCCTGCGAATAATAATTTTTAGAGATGAATAACATTAAAGAGTCGATTATTTACCGTTTGACAGATGACTCCAGTTCAGCGTGCATTCTGCTAAAAGTAACATTTTACAACCCTGACATATTATGTTATTTGTCATCTAACCTGCAATAACAGAAGTCACACTATTTTACTTTAATTTAAATTACGCGTATAATGCTAAATGAACATATTTAGTAGTAGTAAATAAAGAGTTTTTAATTAATACTAAGTATTTATTATTATTTTTTTCCCAATAATCACAAATTCAAAATTATTTGATGGCACGTCAATGACCTCATTAAATATTTCTTCAGAAAAATGGCACGTTGATACGTAAAGGTTCGCCATCCCTGACTTATGGAGATGGTGGCAGAGGAAGCAAAAAATCATATAGAAATGTCAACCGTGTAAAAATGCTGGTCAAGTATTAAGAGTTTATTTCGAATTTAAAAAGTACGTACAATGAAGAGATCAATGATTAATCTTGTTCCAAGTAAAATTTTCTATTAAACTACTGGCAAAACACACGCATAATACCCATCCCCCGACAGTTGATCCCCCGAAAGTAGTTGATCCCTGAGAGTTGACGCCCAGAATGTGGATTACACGGGCAGTTGACCTTCTGATAAGTCAATTGATCCCTCTGCCAGTTGATCACTTGATACCCTGGACACTTGATGCCTCAGTCACCTGATCCCTTGGACACTTGGTCCTTGACTCCTTGATCCTTGACACTTGACTCTCTTAGATCCGTTACAGTTGATCTCTCGGACACTTAGGATTATTTATGTTGTACCTACTTCCTTCCGTAAATCGTCTTTTTTTATTCGGCGGTATGTGCTCTTTGCCTCTGCACACTCCTTCGGGGACAAAGCATTATTGTTAACAAAAATATTTATGTAGCGGAATTCTACTTAAGACGCCTGCAGGAAGTCTAGCATGGTCGATCGATAAAACCCTACATCAATACGATATTGACCAAATCCGTCAAACTCGTATATGGTCAGTTATCAATATTTGCGATCACGGTCAACAATTGTTAAGAGATATTCCGACCGACGATTTATAAATTTTATCCCGGACTTATTATTATTATTATAGTATCAGAGAATTTTCGGTTAACTGTCAATATACGCATTTTATTTGGATAAAGTCGTTCGTTATGCAAAATTACTGGCTTATTATGAACTAACGAAGCTTTTAGAATTGAAAGCAGTCGAGTACGCGTTCCATGGATTTACATAGTTCAACTAAGACGCCACCAATTTATTTCTTTCGACCTTTGAGAAACTAAAGGGGTTGAAATATGACTAACTATCGTATGTGACTACTATACGACTAATTAATTCCTGTTTAATGACAAAAAGTAAATGCAGACTGCCTGCATATTTAGGTTAGTATTTCAATTCAACATTGTCAATTATAAGGGATCAAGTCTGATGTATCAACCAACCATCATGGGATCCACTGCCCGTAGGATCAAGTCTCCAGGGAATCAACTGTCCGGTGATCAACTGTCGAGGGTTCAAGAGTCGGAGCATCATTTGAACCATATTCTTAGGGTGACCGGACAACTCAATAATGTGCAACTTCATTTGCAAAGTCTTTAGAAGTAATGGAAAAAAACTTGATTAAAGATTACGTTAGGTTAGGTTGGGTTATGGGCTATTTTTTTTTTAAATTTCATATCTTTTAATGACTTTTCAAAGGAATGTTGATGCCACTTTGTTGAGTTGTCATGGAACCATTCTTAAGATTGGGAGATCTATCAGACATACATAATTGTTAGCACGGAGTTGCTAGTTTTTAACTGTTTCTATTTGAATTTCACTTTTGTTTTCTTGATTGAAAGAATGCAAGAATGAAATGCTATTTTGGAATTGGAAACTGGCCCACTTACGACTTACATACCTATATACGATCGAGTTGAAACTCGGCAGATTGACTCATCGTCGATGTAAATACATTATCTCACCTTTTGGTCACAATCACATACACACACACAAATTTCTCTGAAATGTTGATGGCTGAATATTATCAGACAAATAAAATAAAAATAAAATAAGTTTTTAAAAAAATTTGCAAATAGAAAAAATAAAATACGAAAATTTAACAAAAAATCTCTTTTACGTGTTGGAGTATTGGAAGAAATATTTAATTTTAATTTACTTTTTACAGTTTTAAGACGTCTGACGGCATCCAGAGACAAGAACAATCGGAGGTCGTCAACGCAGGAGATCCGGAGAAGGAATCTGTTATAGTCCGTGGATCCTTCAGCTACATTGGTCCAGACGGCGTAACCTACACAGTGACCTACATAGCCGACGAAAATGGCTTCCACCCACAGGGAGATCACCTTCCCGTGGCACCTCAGCCGATCGGTGAAGAGGTTCCGGTAAAATAACTTTATTGTCATTATTGGTACCTCTTTGTAATGTAATTAAAATATTATTGTCCAGGCTTCTGACTCACATAATGGGGTTACTTTTTGCCTCATCTGTTGCCTTGTATATACGGGGTGTAACAGCACGTACTCGACGGGTTTGAACCAGCGATTCCTGAGCATATTTGGAGTAAAAATGTTGACGTCATTTTGCTGTCCGATTATAATTTTTTCAATTAAAAACATTAAAAATATTTTTCCGTCACACATTGCAATTGAGTAGTTAGGAGAGTAGCGCGTTTAAATCCTAGCGGTCACTTTGCGTTGCGTCTTGTTCTAGCAGCACGGTAACGCACGAAAGAGCGCGCGTATCGCTTCAACCCGTCTCTTGGATGGTACCTATCCGTAGAGAAATGTGAATAATTTTTTTTATAGAAAAAAAAATCATCGCACAGCAAAATGATATGTACATTTTTTACTCCAAATATGCTCCGGAATCGCTGATTAAAAATCTTCGGGTACGTGATGTTATTCCCTGTCGACAGTGCACAAATTCATTTATTTTTCCAACACATCGGAATTTCACTCTCGGCACATATTTTTTAAAATTTACTGCTGTTAAAAAATTTGTAACAGAAGTAAATGTTTCGTAAATACCTACATAAATAAGTTTTTCGGCAAATCTGTTAATTAGATTTACAAATTCCTTCTCATACCGCTAGGAATTTTAGTACCAATGAAGTTCACAAATTGATCTTCAGATGTGGTACTCAACATAACCCTAAATTTAAATTGACAGTTTTTCTGTCTATTTTATAAAAGCTACGAAAAATTCTTCAAAGTTCGACCATTTTAAGTAAAAGATTTGCAGAAAAGCTATTTATTTAATATGTGGGTTAAACGGTATAAATGTGTATATAATATTTGTTACTCATGTCGAGCACTGGATTAACCGACTTATGTACAATTCTCTGTTTTCTCATTCGTACATAATCACGCACAAATACGCTGCCAACACGATGAAAAATGTTTTGTATTTTTTTATAACCTGTGAACTAAAATGTAAATACTTAACCTAACCAGATTATCTCTAATACGAAATATGCTTGAACAGGTATCATACGCACGCACAAGAACAATAATTCAAACCTACATATATATACGAGGACTTATTGTTCATATTTGGAAGTATTTGGTGGAAGCTCTCATGGTGAAGGTGTTATTATTTTTTACTCTTAAACTTTGTCACTGTGTTATAATAAAATGTCACCAATGTTTTTACAGAACAATAAATAGGTTCTAATAGGCACACTAATATGCTCAGGCCATCGCACATGTAAAAGGTTCAGTACAATTTTTTAAATAATAAATTAATAATGAAATTTTGCGAATAACTCTGTGATGACAACAGCCACACGTGTCATTTAAATTTTTTTTAAATTATTTAACCCCTCAGGCTAATTTGTTCGGTTTTTGGAATATCTCATATAGATATACGAATGGAACAATCCTCATAGAAATTGTTGTCTCCCTTACTATGATGGTTAGAAATATGATCTAAACTATGTAAAAAAGACAAATTCACAAGTTAACCGCAAAAAAGTTAAAATAAATGATAAAAAAACCCCTTAGGAAATCAAAGTTTCCGAACGCAATTGAAAAAAAATTTACTTTGAACAACAAAAAATTGTTTTCGTTATTTGTTTTTGGGGTGTTATGCCGTGTTGCGCTACCTCCTTCTTTAGCCAACGCTGTCCGAAACGTTGACTTAAGAAGGAGGTAGCGCAACACGGCATAACACCCCAAAAACAAATAAGGAAAATACTTTTGGCCGTGAAAATCTTAAAACGAATCTAACAAAAAAGTGAGTTAACGATAACCATTATAATTATTATACGTTTGCCTGATAAACTATGTATGAGTTTTTAAATAAATATTTTTTATTTTTGCTTTTAAAATTTTTATATCGTAAAATTAAATGTTTATACGAATTATAAAATTAAAGCGTATCTCTATTTCATCAACTTTTAAAAACAATTTTTAGTTTTCGAATGCGTTCAGAAATGTTCCATTTATATGGATTTTATTTCTAAAACGAAAATATTTTGACCTTCCAAGAAAATAGGCCCGAGGCCTGAGGGGTTAAGAAATTTTCACCTTTACGACGTTAATGCAGATCTTTTGTTGTTTTCATGGAATTGATTTTTTTTTATCCAATTCCAATTCAACGATAATTTCACACTTTTTTTCCCCAATTATTTTTACTAGTAGTACTCAAGTGAACATTTTTGACGTAATATAATATAATATGCACATCTGCTAAAAAATATTACACGTTATGATTTGTACGGATGCACAACAATTTACTCATACTAAAGGTGTGATACCATTTCAGGAACTAATTCTTCAAGGTTTAGGTCCTTTAGAACCTGCTGCCGGTCTGCTTCCTGCCGGCGTCGTAGCCTCACTTCTGGGATGAATTATGCCAAAAATGATATAAAGTGTTCACCTTTTCTTCTATTAACCCTTGAAATGCCAAGTTCTCACGACCTAACTACCCTAGTATGCCGGCGTGCACCGACTGATACCATTCTCGTAATAAGTAACTTTTTTTTTTCAAAAAGTCGTTTTTGTTAATTGTAAGTCTTACCAGATAATGTGTTTTTTTTTATAAGCATGCGTAGGTATATATATCCCATTTAGTTTTCCCAGAATAGTTACGTGTATTCAGAGAAATATTTTTAATTTTTTCTAATGTTGTATACAAATATTATGTATTGAAGAAATACGAAAATATTATATAATATAATATTATAAGTTTAATTATATTTCCTAGCTAAGTAAGAGTTCTTCACCAGAAAAAATAATGAGGCTTTCCTCTAAATCAGTGGTTCCGAACCGGTGGTCCGTGAACCACAGGTGGTCCACGCGTTTAATTGCGCGATTAATAGTTTATCATTATTGTTCCTTGTGGTCCATGTGAAAACAAATAAATGTAATGGTGGTGCCTGGTCAAAAAAGGTTGGGAACCACTGCTGTAAATAAATACTGTACTACGACTTTTGAAAATCGGAAAATATTTGACACGTAATAAATCGCAGAAAAAAAGTTTGAATGTGACGAAACTAAGTATAATATTAAGATACAAGTTTAACTAAATATAATACGTAGTATAATATTAGAAATGAAATAAAAGATATGTACATTCTTTCTTTGCCAAGCGAATAAGATTTATTTTAGTATGCTAGAAGCATTTTTAAGGCACTGTCAACGAGTTGAAGTGGTACCACTTTTCGAGGCCACATGCTTGTTTCATATCAAAATATTATGAAAAAAATAACGACGGTGGTTTGAATCTTCATTAAATTGATTTTTTAAAAACATTTTTAGATAACCTTTTTTTTTAATTATAAAAATATTATTAATAGTGGTCTCTTCACCCCACACTTGAGGTGAAGAGGACAAGTGAGTTTATTTAGCTTTATTTTCATGTTTATTAATTAAAAGAAAACCATTACACCCCAATAAAAATATAAATAAAAGAGAATGGATTGGATTTTCGACTTTTTTTAAATATGTAAAAAATCTTTTAAAAATTTATTATTATTATTTATTAATAATGTAGGGATCATTTTCATAATTTTTTAGACCTTCCCGTGGTTCTTTGTACGTTCGTGGCATGGTCCCCTCCTCCCCTGAAAAATCAGTTTTTTTTATAAATGACGCCCTGTATATTTTTCATATGATCGGCATTCCTTTATAATAATACATTCGAGACATAATGGAATGTAATCAGAGTGCATCACTTCGATTGACGGGGCTATAGCGTTCGCAAGACAATGTAAGCTCGGTGGTCCGCTTCCAGTGGCGTAGGCATAACTGCAGATCGCCAACGGATAAATAACAGTTTACAATAACAGCACAACCTCTACGGATACGCTGGCACACGACGGTTATGAAAGTAAAAAATCCTCTACAGATTTATTGGCATTCCAAGGGTTAATTTAAAATTTATTCGTTAGAATAAATTATGGAAAAATCGGTCCTAGTTTAAATATAAATTAGTTAAGGAAATAACTTTACAAATTCAATCAGTTAAATATTAATTTATCATTATGTTACAGATATTGAGAATAGATCCTGGTGTAGTTGCTTCACTCCTGGGATAATATATGAATAATCCTAATTACTTGCTTATTATATTTTATAATTATATTATATTATATATTATTAATAATAACTGTAATTATATTATGTATTAATTATTTAATTGCCTATATATGTAGGTATATATTATTTGAAATGTTAACCATATTTATAAATGTGCATATTACACACAGTATTAAGTGTAGATAAGAACATATGTTGTATATTATTATTAACGGTATTAGCATAGACATATGAATATTAATAGACCTGCCCTAAGCGATAAAAGCGTATTATTGCCCCCTTCCCATACCGGTTCCATTGGAACCGGCTGGGTGGGATCGAGTATGGCTTCGCGTGAATCTAAAAAATGTGATGTCATCATTCTTCTGCGAGCCAGCGTCGAGCACTCATCGGTGCATTTTACGAAATAACACAGCAAAAATAGTGGCTTGTGTTTTGAAAACGTGTAAAAATAGAAATGAAAAGGAGAATAAACCCAATTATCGTATTACATTCCATAGGAAAGCATTATTTTACTTTATTATAAGCTTATTCAGATCACATATTATGGTCGTTTTTGTAACACACACCATCACTCGAGACACATGGCGTGTACTCGTCGCTGTTTCGTGGGGTAAGTAAATTATGAAACATTTGTAAAAGTGTCTTAACTAAATACGTCAACAAAATATTGGACTATGAAAATAGGTGAACTTTACTTTGCTGTATTTGGAATTAGTAAATTTGTTCATTTCGCGGCGAGCAATTCGCGCTCCCATGTAAAAAGGTCTATTCATTAAAGAGCAGAGTTTACTTTTAAGAACTAAATGGTGATATTATAATGCGAGATGCCCATATACTCTCAGATTGAGTTATTGACGAATCACGTACCACCGAATTCATCTTCCCGCTGTAGTTGGTTTCTTCCCCTCACCTTTACGTTCTGGTCTATTAATATTCATATGTCTATGGGTATTAGTTATATTTTTCCCCAATTATTTACAAACTGTACAGCAACAAATTGATGATAATATAATATTTGTATTTTATGATGATAAGGTGTGCTTTTAAAAACCTCTCTGAAAAAATGTTAATATTTATTTACTTTGCTATTTATCATGCCACCCCACTTTATTAATAATTATTGACTAATTTCATTTTTACATTTACATTATACATGTAATACACGTAATAAGCCTCAGACTCCACTTAAAAACTTTGTAGAAACAATTTGATAAATTGAAGTTGAAATTGAAACCGATATTATTCAAAATCTCAGAGCTTGCTTTAAAATAATCGTAATTTGTATGTACATCCTATTCTTTATTTGGGTCATTACCAGCCTTACAGTAAGTGCTTAAATAAACCGTATAACGCTAATGTAATACGTAGACATGAAAGCGTAAATAGTTCACACACGGATCAACTTTTTCAATAAATTTTAAAAAGTCACCTTTCTCAAGATGGCAACGTTCTCTTCAAATCCTGATTAAAAGCATTAAAGAAATTGTTGCTAACGACGAATCGACAGAGTTGAAATATTACTGGTGTCGAGTTCAGTCCTATTTTCAGATGAAACAGATACTTGCAGATTTAGGTTGACACTGGGCTCATTTGATATCCGTCGAGTTTAAAAAATATCGCATTTAATACCATCTCAAATACTAGAATGATCAGATAATTGTGCCACATTCAGAATAACTATAATTTCCAAAAAGAACTTTATAAAAATGAGGTGGAGGTACCTTTTACCTCTAGTAATTTAAAAAAAAATAAATGTGTGACACTATTTTCAGGTAGATGTTTCCGGTTCTGGTTTTGGCGCTCCTTTTCCTCCCGGAGTCATAGCCTCACTTCTGGGATAAATAATTATGACGAATATATTTATGGCCAAACTATTCTTCATTTTATTTTAGTACAAACAACAAGTATTTTTTAGATTTTATATTAGAAAAAAAAAACAATGGGCTAAAATCCTTTAATTTTTTTTTCTAAGCTGTAATTTTGTTCCATTTAAAAAAATATTTAGTACTGACAAACAGTATTATTTGAACTAAGGAAAAAAAAACGTTATTTTCTTTCCAGCCCTTGGCAAATGATTGCGTTGAAACTACTATTTTAGATTTAGGTTGAAACCTGATTTGATGAAATTCCCAATATAAATTTAATAAACTTTAAGACATAACTAGTATTAAGATTATATTAATTTTTACTTGAAACAAATAAAACTTATTTAGACTTAAACAGATTGCAAATCGAAAAACTCGTTACCATTTCTAAGCTTTTTGGGAATAATTTAATCTAGTGTTGATTTTATTCTCTCTCTTAAACAGTTTTTTCCTACTACCTGACTTTGACCGAGATTTCAACTCATTTTTTTATTTAAAAAAAATGTAACAAACAATGTAAGGTTTTGCATTATTTTTTGCATCACAGTAATGGCGTACTCAAATAAAATTGCCTAGTTTACCAGTGTAAATGACGGACCAAACAAGATGTACAAATTTCTTCCCAGATAATAATAAAATAATCCACCGTTGAGATATAAAGATTATCAACATTATAGCTAAGATACGGTTATGGAAGCAGCCAAGAACTTCTAAGGTTCAAAACGCAATTTTATTTATGAAAAATATCATGGTATTATTTTCTTTGTACACATCCATCACATGTATAGTCTATCATTATTAATTTTCATTCCTAACAGTCCTAACAGTTATTACTTAAGGGCAAATTCATGAACTCACAATATATTATAATTCTTGTGTACATGTTCACATCTTAACCAATCTTAAAACATTATCATTTTCACTTTTAACAATTAAATAAAGCATGTGAACATTGAATTATAAATATTTCATTAACCTAAATACTCAAAGAGCACGAATTAAAGAACGCTGTCAATTCAAATATTGATTTACATTGTATTACAGAAATTGATGATTATATAATATTTGTTTTTTTATGATAAGGTATGCTTGTAGAAAAACTCTCTGAAAAATGTAAATGTTATTTACTTTGATATTTAGTATTGTACCAACGTTATTAAAAATTATTGTTTAGTTTTATTTTTACTTTACAATATTTGTAAAATACGTAGTAATCTTCAGACTTTACTTAAAAACTTCGTAGATGCAATTTGATAAATTATTATTGAAATTGATTTAAATATTTTGTAAAACCGATAATATTAATTCCTCGTTCATAATATCATAGATGACTTTTAAAATAATCGTAATTTTTATGCATATCTATATCTGGTCTGGAGCTCCAAAATACCTGAAAAATACCCTCGACTCTGTGCAGAAACGGGCGATCCGTTTGATAGATTCTCCCATCTTAACAGACGGATTGCAATCTTTAGAGCACAGGCGTCGGGTGGGAATGCTATCCTTGTTCTACCGGTATTACAATGGAAGATGCTCCGAGGAACTAGCATCATTGATCCCTTCCGCACCGGTGCATAATCGGGAAACACGCCAAACGCGTGCCCAACATTTGTACAGAACGGGTCGTTTCTTCGACTCGTTCTTGTGTTCAACAGCTCGGCTGTGGAATGATTTGCCGGCCTCTGTGTTTCCTCCTTCCTACAACATGGGCCTCTTCAAGACCAATGTTCATTCCTTCCTCTCCTCAAATAGACCCTCCACACAGCATCCCAGATGACATAGGCCCTGAGGGAAATTATTTTCCTCAGGGCCTCCTGTGTGGAGTTAATGTAAAAAATCTACTTCAATAAACCATATAACGCCAATATAAGACGTAGAAATGAAAGCGTAAATAAGTTCACATAGGAATCAACATTTTTTTTACGAAAACTAAAAAAAAATCAACAATAAATTTACGTAAACAATTAAAGAAGCTACTTTTCTCAAGATGGCAGCGTTCCCTTCAAATCCTATTATGCATTATTTTAGGGACTGCTATGATATCAACATTATAACAGTTGCTGACGACGATTTGCCAGAGTTGAAATATTACTAGTGTCTAGTTCAGTCCTTCTATTTCCATATCAATTTCGATTTAGGTTCACATTTGGCTTATTTGTTTCATATAAATATATCCGTCGTGTTCCAAAAATATCTTATTTAATTCCACCTCAGTTGCATAGATGACCAGATAATTGTGCCACATTAAAATTCAACAACAATTTCCAAAAAGGACTTTATAAAAATGAGGTGTAGGTATTTTCTCTTGAGTTAAAGTTTAAAAAAATTAATGTGTAAACACTATTTTCAGGTAGATGTTTTCAGTTCTGGTTTTGGCACCCCAGCCATAGATCCTCCCGGAATCATAGTCTCACTTCTGGGATAAATAAATATATCGAATATATTCACCGCCAACCTTTTCTTCATTTTATTTTAGTAAGAATAACAAATATTATATAAATTACGCCCCTAAACTATATACGCACATGTAAAACAATCACTATAGATCCTTAAAATTGTAGTTTTGTTTAGCTGTATTTTTTTCGATTAAAAAATATCTTGTACCTACTAATATAATCAATTTGGGAGGCGTGAATGGGTACCGCCGCCCCGGGAACCTTTATTGGATAACCAACACCTCTGCCATAGGTCACTCCAAGTGGTTCGCTACGTTTGGTGATTTAGCAGGGGTGCCCGGGTTCACGGGGTGAGGTTTGTCTGGGTCCTGGTGGCGCATGACAGAGATACACTGAACCCCAGATTCCTACCAACCCCTTAAACCCTCTTCCTTCCCATAACTCTCCTCTCTTTCTTTTCCTTAAAATAACCTCTCCACACAGCATCCCCAAAGATGACATAGGCCCCGAGGGAAATTATTTTCCTCAGGGCCTCCTGTGTGGAGCTCATGTAAAAAAAAAAATCTTTTTATTACAACTTAGGCAAAAAACCTAATTTTTTTCGAGCCTTTCGCAAATGATTGCGTTGGAACTTCTATTTTTGCATTAGGTTGAAATCGGATTGGTTTAAATCCCCAATATAAATTAAAATTTAAGAAATAACTAGTAATAAGTTGTTTTTAATTTTTACTTGAAACAAATTAAAATTATTTGGACTTAAAACAGTTTGCAAATAGAAAAAACTCGTTACCATTTGTAAGCTTTTTTGGAATAATTTAATCGAGAACTTATTTGATTCTACCTCAAATATTCTTTCCTACTACCCGACTTTGTTTGAGATTTCAACGCCCTCTTCTTATTAAAAAATGTAAAGCCGTGCATTATTTTTTTTCTTAGGATTTAATTACAGTAATGACGTTCTCAGTTAAAATTGCGGAGTTTAATTAACAACCAATTCATTGACGGACCAAACATGATGTACAAATTTCTTCCCAGATAATCACCCACCGTTCTCAAGGTTTAAGTGAGATATAATAGATTATCAACTTCATACCTAAGATACTGTTATAGAAACAATCATGAACTTCTAAGGTTCAAAACACAATTTTATTTATAAACCATACATTTGTATTAATTTCTTTGTACACATTCATCATATTCATATCTTGACAACTCTGAATGAAGTCTATCATTATTAATTTTCACTCCTAACAGTTATTACTTAAGAAAAACTCATGAACTTCTAAAGTTCACAATATATTATAATTCTTGTATACATGTTCACATCTTAACAAATCTGATAACATTATCATTTTCACTTTTAACAATTACACAAAGCACGTGAACATTGAATGATAAATATTTTATTAACCTAAATTCTTAAGGAGCACTAATTAAAGAAAGCTGCCAATTCAAATATTGATTTACATTGTCTTACAGAAATTGACAAGCCCTCTGCTGAAGACAAACCGAATTAACCCTGGTGTAGTTGCTTCGCTCCTGGGATAAAAATTCTAATTACATATACAACATATCATTTATTAGTATATTGTATTCAAGTACATTATTAACAGTTTTAATTAATATTTCATATAAATCTGATGGCAGTTAATAAAAATATGTATTTTTATTATATTAAGGTATGTATGTATGTGTCCAAAAATGCTACTTATTATTTTTAAATATATTTCTAATAACTTTACTGTTTATAATATCAACCAACTTAATTATTTATGTATGTTTTATTTAATTTATTAAAGTTTTTTTTTGTTTATAAATATTTTAGGTATTAGTGATCACAATAAAATTTTTAAACTCACTAGGACAGGCATGTGTTGAGGTTAATAATTTTATAAAGAAATAAACATAACACAAAATAATATCGGTATTGAAAGAACAATATTTTTATATTAATGTTTCTTACTGATAATGGGTACCTACTAAGCTGAAGGAGGCTAATACATTATAATGTAAATTTGTAGGGTGACCATGATGTTATATATATTTTTTATTATTATAACAATACAAAATAATATCGGTATTGAAAGAACAATATTTTTATATTAATGTTTCTTACTGATAATGGGTACCTACTAAGCTGAAGGAGGCTAATACATTATAATGTAAATTTGTAGGGTGACCATGATGTTATATATATTTTTTATTATTA
Organism: Limnephilus marmoratus; assembly: GCA_917880885.1. Lineage (NCBI taxonomy): Eukaryota > Metazoa > Arthropoda > Insecta > Trichoptera > Limnephilidae > Limnephilus > Limnephilus marmoratus. Next base: position 13,290,678 of record OU862908.1, read on the forward strand.
TAACAATACAAAATAATATCGGTATTGAAAGAACAATATTTTTATATTAATGTTTCTTACTGATAATGGGTACCTACTAAGCTGAAGGAGGCTAATACATTATTATGTAAATTTGTAGGGTGACCATGATGTTATATATATTTTTTTATTTTTATAACAATACATTATAGTATATGCTCGTATAATTTGGGTAAATAATCTTTAATTAAAGCTTAGTCTATGTATTACAAGTATTTAAATAATATGAAAGCTTGATAATTATTTTTAAGTATCTAGTATTTTACATAATATATCATTTGTACTCTGCTACATTCCCCTGTAAAAGCAACTAATATTTACCGTCAATAAACACGTATGAAAAACAATTGTTGTGTGATTTTGCATTTCGATTTTTTTAGACTCCTGATCTATTGATGACATTATTTATTTTATAAAACCGTTGGTGCTTATTGAAGTCCCTTTTTATTTTTTTTAATTTTTTTTATTATATAACTCGAGGCTTTTATAAGCATTTGTTTTTGATATATTTGCTTGAAGCACTTTCATCATACGATGTGTTTTTATTTAATTAAATGTGTGCTAATGTTTCAGGAAGGTGAAATAACATATCCCGCCCCGTTACCCCCCGGAGTCATAGCCTCACTTCTGGGATAAATTATGTCACAATACTTAACCCAACAATTGAAAAACTAATTTGTTAAAAAAAGCATTAATTGAATTATACACCAATTCTACAAACTTATCCCTGAATCGTCCCTAATTTACTTACGCGCATTAGCATTACAATTGTTAAAACGTAATTATTTTTTAATTAGTTATGGTTTGGTTGAAACCATCTCGGTACATATGTTAAAAATTAATGCTTTTGTAAAAAATTAGACTTTAGTCATTTTGTGTTATGTAGTCATTTAATTTTATAGGCACCTACACAGATTAGAACTTTGCCAAATTGATGAAGGCAGTAGTCATTTACCTGATCCAATCGAGTTTAATTAATCCTATTTTATAAACGACAATTCTTATTTCCTTGGCTACGACAGACAAGAAAAACTGTTCAACGAATATTTCAAAGCTCCATGACTCGTCAGGAAAACGATGTTACGAACTGAAGTATTTGCGTGAAGTAATTTCATTAACTTGGAAAATCAAAATAGAATAAATTTGAGCAATTTTCATGTCATCAGAGACATAGATTTTCATATTTTTACTTTTAGATAACTCTTTGGAATACTTTAGTCATTTTGTGTTATATAGTCATTTAATTTTATAGGCACCTACACAGATTAGAACTTTGCCAAATTGTTGAAGGCAGTATATAGTCATTTACCTGATCCAATCGAGTTTAATTAATCCTATTTTATAAACGACAATTCTTATCACCTTGGCTACTACAGACAAGAAAAACTGTTTAACGAATATTTCAAAGCTCCATGACTCATTAGGAAAACGACGTTACTGAACTGAACTGAAGTATTTGCGTGAAGTAATTTCATTAATAATGAAATAATTTTACTTTGTATAAACCACTTATTTGATGTGCAAATCCGACCGGTTTCGGAACAAACGTTCCTTCGTCAGGGAAAGCTTATACTAATTTGACAGTTTCAAACAATGTTTTATTATGGTAGGGGTGGAGCTGTTGCTAGATAATAATGTAGATATGTTTTTTATTAATCATAAAGGAAAACGTTTAGATAAATTAGAAGCCTTGGAAATTAAAAAATCCCTTAAAAATAATGAATCTATTATCAACAAACAAAAAATATTGTCATATAGCCCAATCATGGATTTGTTCCCCTACCCACCCACTCTACACTAATACCTACCTACCCAATCTACATTATTATCTAGCAACAGCTCCACCCCTACCATAATAAAACATTGTTCGAAACTGTCAAATTAGTATAAGCTTTCCCTGACGAAGGAACGTTTGTTCCGAAACCGGTCGGATTTGCACATCAAATAAGTGGTTTATACAAAGTAAAATTATTTCATTATTATATAATGGATAACCACAAAGTAATAGCTACATTCAAAAATATATAATTTCATTAACTTGGAAAATCAAAATAGAATAAATTTGAACAATTTTCATGTCATCGGAGACATAGATTTTTTTTATTTTTACTTTTAGATAACTCTTTGGAATACTTTGAACACTTTATGTTAACGATATTTTATATAAAAGTTTTCATGTCTACATATCTAAAATATTCGTCTCAAACATCTGGTCGGTATTAATCTTCATTTTCATTTATAACTGTAATTAATATTCATGTACGGTTTTGCATATAAAAGTGTAAAATTGTAATTCACTCGTACAAGGCGCATAAAAATGCAATTCATTCAATGTTTGATTTATATTACAGAGAACGAGAAAAGTTCTGCCGAAATCGTTATCCAAAAACTCTGGAGTAGTTGCTTCGCTTCTGGGATAAAAATGTCGTAGAATTTTAATTATATGTATATCTGTTATACTGTTGTTAAATTATAACTTTTTATTCTTTTTATATTCAGACAATGGTAAAGCTAACTTTAAGAGTATATAAGGTGTTGTTAAGAAGCGTACTTGACTTAAGGCGGAAACACACTTGTGTGGTGTGGTGTGTCGTGGCGCGCCAGAAGCACATCGGTTTCATATATTTATTATGGTTAGAGACACATTTGTAGATTGTGGCGTGTCGACAAGCGACGACGATGGTTGGTTAATTTGTAGTCACGACACACCACACCACACAAGTGTGTAAGAAGCTTTACTTTGAACAGTGATTCCTGATATTATTTGGAGTAAAAAACGTAAATGAAATTTGAGTCTCCGGTGACATTTTATGTTTTTTTTTTCCACAAAAACATTAAAAAATGTTGGTGTTGGATAGTTGGGGGTAGGGTAAATGGTTGGGTGGTTACTCGGCTGAGTGACCAGAGATGAGATGCCAAAGAATTTTTTTTTTTGATTTTGAAGAAAATAAAAATGAAAAAAAAATTAACCGAAAAAGTCACCGGAGACGAAAATTTCGTTCACATTTTTTACTCCTAAATGTCAGTATTGTCAGTCAAGTGCGTCCCTTAACATCCTTTATAATATATAAAACATAACAAAAGTAGTTAATTTAGAATTAAAAATGATTAGCCACTTATTTTTAAATCGTATAACTGTTAATAATGTACATGTTTATAGGTAAGGTAGTTCTGTAAAATAATTATTAGAATTTGTATTAACCTTTTTACAATAAATAATAGATACAAGCATGTCTCACTTAAATATTATTTATTTCAAAGACAATAATCCCCCACTAGTCCTCTTATCCTTACCTAAATACTAACATAGGGGTCGTCCATTAATCACGTGATGTTTTTTTGCAACTTTTTAACCCCCCCCCCCCCCCTGGTGATATGTAGTGAGGTTTTAGACTAACCCCCCCCTCGAAAATCACGTGTATTTTTTTTAGTACAAAGTATTTTGAATTTTTCAGAATATTATCACGAAAAATAAATACACGTGATATCTCATTATACCCCCCCCCCCCGTCGTGATATTCGTGATTTTTTCCGAACCCCCCCCCCCCCTTTCGAGCCTCACGTGATTAATGGACGACCCCATACCTTTTAAACATTGTAAAACCATTATTATTATGTTGAACACATCATTTTTAAATGTTTTCTTTGTTTTGTTAACTGAGTAAAGATTCCGATAAATATGATCAAATTAAAAATATTCTTTCACTAAGCCCGATTATTGGTGAATATAATGATTTAAATTATTTTCAAAAAGAGACCCACATTTTTCTTTTCAAAAGACTCAACGTGAAAGTTGTTTTGTATTACCGTTTCATACAGTGGGCTCACCTTCTTATTCAGTCTTAGTTTTCGTGACGATAAGCTATTGTCGATTTTCTCTCAATTTTTGTTCCATAAAATGATTTTTTTCCAGCCAATTGATATCCCCGCGAAATATCTAGACCTAGGGGTACCACCACCACCGCCACAACTTCCTGCTGGAGTCATCGGGTCCCTTCTAGGCTGATGTTATTTTACCACGTCATTTGATGATTATCCGTGGTTATCACGTTCATTGAACAGTCGTCTCGTGCCTTGCAACTATTCAGAACATATCACATACAATATCCGTGTTCAACAACCTTATCATTCTCTTTATTTGTTTTTGGGGTATTATGCCTTGTTGCGCTACCTCTTTCTTAAGCCAACGTTTCGGACATCGTGGCAGATCCGGCAGATCCGGTAGATGAGTGATCTAACGTTCTCCGAAACGTTGGCTAAAGAAGGAGGTAGCGCAACGAGGCATAACACCCCAAAAACAAATAACGAAAATACTTTTGGCCGTGAAAATCTAAAAATCTCATCATTCGATTGGATTGATTTTTTTTTGTATTAAATTACAAATTACAAAATTAAATAACTTTAAATATCAGTATTTTTCTGTGAAGCAACAGACCAGTCACAGGTACTATCTTCTTGGAGCTAATTTAATTATCCTATAGAATGGAACAAGTACTTTGTTTAAAAACCACTTTATTTTTATTTATATTTGTCGACCGGTTTCGGTTGACCTCAACCTTCTTCAACTAAATTACAGTACAGAGTTTATATGTTTATTGTCCTGAAGAAGGTTGAGGTCAACCGAAACCGGTCGACAAATATAAATAAAAATAAAGTGGTTTTTAAACAAAGTACTTGTTTCATTCTATATAATGTCAAGCCACAAAGCGTTTGCTTTCTACGATAATTTAATTATCCTAATTATATACCTACAATTTTATTATCATTTTCATCTTAATTTATTTATGTCTTTTATTACCCCCCTTTAACTAAATAAACATGTAGTAAAGGTTTAATTACATATTTTTACCGTCGATTTGTGTAATGTTCTTGTTATAATTTCTAATAAAAAGTAAAATGAATATTTTGTTGTAATAATGTAACACAAAAATAAACATTTTCTTTGAAAAAACTGACTACGCCTTTAGACATAAATGTTCAATTTTTTCACCGTTACAAATATATCTACCTCAAAATGTGTCTGATTTATAATATATATACCAACACATGAAGTAGTTATTGAAACAATACTTATAATAATACAATATTAGGTATATAACAACAGTAAACTTCAAAAATATGATATGAAACAAACGGAGAAGAAAACTATTATATGTAACCTTTCCGTCCAAATCGAATCCTTTGGTTTTTTTAAAGTAGATAGAACACTATTTCTTAACACAAATATTACCAAACATATATATGCACATTTTTTTCTAGAACACAGGCAGAATTTAAATTTTTGTACAATTTTTTATGAATATTTTTTTTATTTATATATTATTTTTTTTATCGTAGGAGAGTTTACACACACTCGATGTCCGCTTCAATGACCGAAGGCTGCCTTAAGATGAATTCACTAGAAACCCAGCTATTAATAAGCATTATCATATAAATATTAAAAATTACACGTAAGATATCATAAAAAATGAAAAATATTAGTTGAATATTGATCATCATTTATCTAGAAAGTATATAAGGTACCTACATGATTGCAGTTCATTTTTATCCAAAACTTTTTAATAAAAGTGGTTCAAGTCTTTGGTTTCTTATTTATTTCATTCCCATACCACCTATTTAATTGGTTAGTTGGCCCACAGACCTTCACTTCGAAAACAGTTTTATGATTCGTTGGGTTTACGGATTCTCGGGTTAACGAAATCACGGATTCATGAATTCATGGAATCACGGATTCCCGGATTCGTGGACCACGGATTCACGGATTCACGGATTCGTGGATTTGCTGATTCACGGATTCGCGGATTCGCACATTGGGATTCCCAGGGTGGGATTTATAAGTAACTTATTAACTCAAAAAAGCAAAACGTACCGATACGCTAGTGGTCGATATCTATATTATATTAAAAATATTTGCAATAGTATCAACATCCAGAGAGGAAATCAGAGAATACGTTTGTATGGACAAAACATAAAACACATACTTATTATAACTGATAGAATTTCATGTCATTGCCGTTTCGGCGTGGGGAATGTATTGATATTATCTTCAAGAATAACATATATTTTATTAAGAGCTTAAACACTTAAAGCGTTTAAGGAAAATATGTAATAAATCCTGCAAGAATAATATATTTTTAAAGAGCTTTAAAACATAAAAAACAGCCTTACTAAAAAACCCAGTGAAAATTTTATTCAATTGACAAACGGCCGCGGATGTGAAAACATTACTAATTAAAAAATTGATCATTGAAAGAAATACACGTAGTTTACACGGCCTGAGAGGGTAGTTTATCTCTGTTTTAACGATTGATGTCCGAACGATATTTGTAATTTTTCCAAAGTATTTTGATTGTTCTATATATTTCTTATTTTTAAAGGTGTGGTAAAAACAAACACCATTTATGAAAACTAGATTAAATTACCTTTTAGATTTGTGTATTTGAAATACACTTTAGTATTCAAAAACTGACATATTTTAGGATTCAAACTCGGAAAAAAATTTCCTCTCAAAACATTTTTGACCAAAATGTAGAGAAATTAAAAAAAAAAACAGAATTTCAAAAACACAGTCCTTTTATGTAATAAATTTGGAAGGAAACCATCACTTCACTTTTTCGTCGTGCATACAATAAAAAATAAAAAAAAATTCAAAGTTTTTTTTATTGCCAAAAAAATAACTTTGAAAAATACCGACATTTAAAACAGATTTATTGCATCTCTAAAGACGTTAATTTCTTTGATACATTTACGAACACATGTATTAGATATTAATATTATAAAAAATTATCACTTTTAAGAAATTGTCTTAAAATAAAGATCTTAAAATGTAAATTTTATCTTTTATGTAACCTATAAAACAATATTCTGACAGTTCAACTCTGAAAGTACGGCGTTTGTACAATAACTTGATTAAACTGATGTAAACTACACAAATAACACGGTAAATATATCAAATATATGTTTAGAACAGTAATTTCGTCACTACAATAGAAATTATTAAGTAAAATCACAACATCTAACAAAATTTTCGACATCCCGCCTGATCCCGCCATAAACATAACACACCAAGCCCACCAAGCTGTGTTTTCATCGCGGGCCGTTGATGCACACGCACGCCAATAATGCCCCTGGCGGAGAATAATTAAAACAACATTTTTTCCTAGTAAATTATAACCATATACAACGTTGTCAGATCTTTATGCATTTTAACAGCGTGACCAAGTAAGAAAGCTTATTGGTATTGAAACGTGTTTTAGTGTATACGGGGTTTATTTATGTTATTGCAATAACACAGTTTCGGTCGCGCTGTGGTTTTTTTTTTAGTAAGGCTATTGTGTTTAACCCTGGTAAGATAGTCTACGTAAAATTTACGCATGCATTTTAGAATTATTGCTCTCTCTAATTAGTGCGAATCCGTTGCTGTGCTTTTCAGACATCTCACTCGCTGCTTGGACCTTCCATGGGGCGCGTACGCCGTTGAATTAGATGTCACCAGTTTCGAGATATAACGACCGCATGAGTCAAAAAGCATAATATTTATACGTTCCAAAGTTGTATCCGATTGATTTTTATATATTATTATTATTTTTTTATTGTATAAAATTGCATACAATGGTAATTTGCACCCTTAGTAGCTTATACTGCAAGAAGCTTGTCAGCAGGAGATCAGTTCCACAGATTAACTTAAAACAATACAATACATTAAATAATCCTCAACGCGTCAGCGTGGCAACAACATACACATATAACAACATATTAACTGCAACATAATGGTTCCTTGGCACCATTTTTTATACAGAGCATGAGAAACTCCCTCAGAATGGTGGGAAAGGAGAATGCAGATTTCCCTCCGGTAAGGATGGTTAGGCTAGGGGAATAAAAGAGTTTATCTAGTAACAATTACAACTATATTTAAATCTCCAATACAACGGTGCCCTTCAAGGGACCGGGATTCATTTCCCAAAGAAAACATAACCTGTTCTGAAATCTAAGAGGCAATTAACTAAAATAAAGGATTAGCGTACCTGCGGACCATGGTTCTAAACAAATTACTTCTAAATTCACGCGAACACTTTATTCGGCTTTACATATGCGTGCTGAGGAAGCATGGGCTATAGTCTCGCTCCATCTCCAGTTCGGGCACCGAGAAAAGACCCCAAGGAAAGCCTCCAAGTAACCAGACGATTCGTCAGGGAGCAGGATCCAAGCTCCCGATCAGGACCAGGGCTCCGGTTTGAGTACACCAAGGAGCACCGGTTAGAATCCCGTTTCGATCAGCATGCTTCATCCGAAGATGAGCGCCAGGAATCCATCCATCGGCGGATGACGCGACAAATAGGTACCGCCACGACCGTCGCTTGTTACCGGGCCTTATTTACGTCAAGCCATCGACTGCTATCGCCCCGATTCCTCAGATATTTCACACTCAATTTTGAACACGGCGGTGTATTAGCCTTAAAACATGGCGATCTCTCGTCGCTTCGGGACAATTCAAAAAGAATGCGATCCACACACTCAGCTATATCCGAATCACGGTTAGAATTAGTGTCATAATTCTGGTAAAAGGTATTGACCCGTAACTGTGACATTAACACATAATGAACACAAACTTATAAAATTAGGCGACTATTCGAATTTACGTCGTGCTCCCCATACGACGGAAATCCAAAAGGTGACGCCGGAAATTTAACAATACAGTTGCCAATCGAAAAAATCTAAAATACGGCGATTCAACAATTAAAGTAAGCGGCCAGGTGAAGGTTTATTAAGTCAGGAAAATAATAATTATTAAGTAATAATTATTATCGTATTTATTATATTATTATATTTATATATATATACACTAAAACATTGTGATAATTAAATATAATATATCTTAATTATTTAGTACATTAGTCAAAATGGGTGATTTTTAGTTAAAAATAGGTGATTTGAGATAAAATAAAAATTATTCCTGTTTATTTGATTATTGAAGAAGCTTCAAGTTTCGTTTTTTTCATATAACAAATAATTATACATTCACAAATTGTTGTATTTCTTATTCATTTGTTTGTAAAAATAAAATACCGATTGGTTTATTCAAACCAAGTAACCAAAAACAATAATAAAAACCAGGTCCTTAACAAATATAACCCTGAACATACCGATAACACACACCACACACGGGCAAAGACATTTTCAGTATTATGCAACCAAACTTTTTAATTATATGCCCATTACTCTGAAACAACTCCTAACTGCAAATACATCTACAAACATTCACAAAAAACATATCACTGGATCAAAAATCAAGATTTTCACTTTATTTACAAAATACTTTAATCCCTAACCAAACATAACCAAACTATAAAATAAATAAACATGTCTTTCAAGAATTTACCAACTATGCATATGTACATATATATACCTTATATGTTTTTTTTCTTCTAAGTAATCAATGTACAATTACCACTAAAATGTAAAAAAAAGAAAAAAAAATAACTTTCTACTACAACACATAAATACCTGTACTTGTCACACTTAATCATAAACACGTTAACACCTCAGCACAGGTTCTCCTAGTGAGGTGTTCACGAAACATACAATATTACCAATCAACAGTTTCACCTTCTTAAACCTACCTTACATCCAACATAATGAAATGTAATGTTAACATGTGAAAAAAATTTCAAAATATATTATGTAAAAATGTTTATAATAAGGTAAAAACTGTAATATATAGATATAAATAAAATAAAATATTACGGCTAGTTAAAACCCACGCGTCAATTTTACGTATGATTATCTTCACCATACCTCAAAATATGATTATCTTTCTAGGTTAAGGAAAATATGTAATAAATCAGTAGAAATGTGGGATGCCGCGGTTTAATGCACGACCGAAGTGTGACAGCCAAAGTCAGCCGTGTCGGTAAAATTCTCGAAAAGGTAAACTTGGGGCGTGCTGGTACACTTTACATGCCGTCTCTTTAATATCCGTCCATCTTGATGTCCTTGAAATTTCAATGGAGGGAGATTTGAAAGGAATAAAAATATTACACTATCGACAATTCTTCACATGGTGTTAACAACTAACTGCAGGTGCTTGTTATACAGTTGAGTTGTTCTATTATCTGAAGTTGGAGTATCAACGTTTATTATGAGAACTGTAAGCATAAACATATTATTGTTATTTTAACCTATCTCTTCCGCCATAAAATGTTCCTCGAGTTAGGTAACCTAATTTTTTTTGGTAAAAACAAATACCTAATATAATATGCAAGCTTTGCTGAAAAATGTTCTCGAATAATCAAAAATATATCATATTAAATTATTTTATTTATTTTATTTAATTTATTTATTTTATTTATTTTATTTATTTTATTTATTTTATTTATTTTATTTATTTTATTTATTTTATTTATTTTATTTATTTTATTTATTTTATTTATTTTATTTATTTTATTTATTTTATTTATTTTATTTATTTTATTTATTTTATTTATTTTATTTGTTTTATTTATTTTATTTATTTTATTTATTTTATTTATTTTATTTATTTTATTTATTTTATTTATTTTATTTATTTTATTTATTTTATTTATTTTATTTATTTTATTTATTTTATTTATTTTATTTATTTTATTTATTTTATTTATTTTATTTATTTTATTTATTTTATTTATTTTATTTATTTTATTTATTTTATTTATTTTATTTATTTTATTTATTTTATTTATTTTATTTATTTTATTTATTTTATTTATTTTATTTATTTTATTTATTTTATTTATTTTATTTATTTTATTTATTTTATTTATTTTATTTATTTTATTTATTTTATTTATTTTATTTATTTTATTTATTTTATTTATTTTATTTATTTTATTTATTTTATTTATTTTATTTATTTTATTTATTTTATTTATTTTATTTATTTTATTTATTTTATTTATTTTATTTATTTTATTTATTTTATTTATTTTATTTATTTTATTTATTTTATTTATTTTATTTATTTTATTTATTTTATTTATTTTATTTATTTTATTTATTTTATTTATTTTATTTATTTTATTTATTTTATTTATTTTATTTATTTTATTTATTTTATTTATTTTATTTATTTTATTTATTTTATTTATTTATTTATTTATTTATTTACGCCATTTTTCGGGGCTTTTACAAACATTACATATGACTAATAAGAAATATACAGCATGTACGGGATGTTATGATTGACCTTCTCGAAAATAACTCAGAGAGGCGAAATTGCATTAAATTTCGTTTGATTTTTTGATACGTGGAAATAAAACAATATTATGTATTTCACCACACACAAACGTTGTTTGCTTGATCAGCGTCACAGGTGCAGTAATCGTCATTTCCGTTTCATCTGAAATCCAAATCACAGCGGTGCTATAGAAGTTTCATTTTTAAAAATTTATTTAAAAATTAAATTTGATTATGTCATTATCGAGTTCTGCAAGTATTTTAGAATGTTTTAGAACACAAAAACAATTAATAATAGAAGTTTCACTTCAAAAACTTTCCTTCGTCATTTTAGACTTACAGTATTCCTCAAATTGAAGATGCCGTAGACCGAATGGCTATGGTTAGCTTTGATTCTCGTGATGATGATAAAAAATAATTTAAAAACATTTTTTAAAGGATTTTTCAAATAGGTACGTAACTACCAAATAACGAACCTAGGTGTTTTGGCTTTCCGGATTTTTATTTTTTATTTTTACATTAAATCTATAAATATTTTCTTGTTTATGTAAAAGTTATACATTTATTTTTAAAAAAATGTCTCAGGTCTCACTACTGGCGGTGGGTGTCCTGGCGGCTGCAAGTGCAACTCCCGCTGAAGTGCCTAAGATATTACGTAATGAAAATGATAATGATGGACTTGGAAACTATAATTTTTCGTAAGTACTATTACTAGTTACTAGTTAATAGTTACCTATACAAAGTCAGAAACCTAGTGCATATAAATAACCAGTTAGCTTATATCTTTGCCAGCATTTTCCGAATCATTTATTTTAATTATAGAGAGAAAAAAGAGACACAAATAATCTTTGGCATAATTGATTACATACAAAGCAACTTAGATCAAGGGTACAAATGCATAGCGATGTATCTAGATTTAGCTAAAGCCTTTGATTCAATCTGCCACAAAACGCTTTAAAAAAATTAGAAAACATGGGTATCAAAGACAAGGAACTCCAACGAAAAGTTATTTGAGTAACAGAAGTATAAATAAATAAGTAAGTCAAAATTAATCACCATACTAGCAAACCACTGCGGATTACATATGGAGTTCCACAAGGAAGCATAACTAGGGCCCTTTCTTTTCACTATTTACATAAATGAACTCCGCAGTGTGGAAATACACAGTAAAATAGTTAGTTATGCATACCACACAGTTTTACTCTTTAAATCAAAAGATTGAAATAATATATATAACGTAGCGAATTTAGAAATTACGCGAGTGAAAACATTGTTAAACTCAAACATACTTATGAAAACAAAAATCACAAAATGCAGTATAAATATCACAGGACAGCCAAACATCAACACAAACACCATAAAAATACTCGAATGTATAAACACCAACATCTGCAATTGCCCTCCTCTAGGAAAAACAGACCAAACAAAGAATCTTGGAATCGTAATTTACCTTAAACTTAGATGGTCACATCATACCAAACGAATCACAAATAAACTACTCAAAATAATACACATTTTCCTAAACATAAGAAACACATATAAAAAATATATGTTTCTAAACATATATAAAATATACAACAATACTCTTTGCAGTGCAAACGTCAAAAATTCGTCTCCAGTCTAAATAATAAACATAAACTTAATTATAGCAAATCTGAACTTAAAACTATACATAATATTGTGTAGTGCAAACTTTAGTGAAATAAAGTGTAAAAACCTCTATGTGTCCCTTTACCAGCAAAGCAAAAACACGATAATTAAACACAAGACTCTTGACAGTTAATACCTTTGAACTACTACCTGAAACTTGGAACAGTGAAGTTCAACCAGTGGTTCTAAAATATAGCTTAATAATTTATTTAACCAAATATTTATATAAACTGAAAAACTTATTTTAATTCCACAATGGATATCCAGTCATTCATATCAAACGCAGAAAAGGCAGTCAATGCCGTCAACAGTGCTTCTTCACCCTGGCAACAAATTTAATAAGCACCAAATAGCAAAAATTACTCCGATAGCATGTGAAATATTAGCGGTAATTGGCAGCATGTCGGCAGCGGTAGCTACCAAAACATCTAGTAGCACCTTGGAAGGTGAACTGAATGCCTACTAAGAAATTTAAAAAAACATACCACCCCAAAACAATTTCAATATTTGCAAGGCTATCCTTAAATTAACGAAATTACTGAGAGGTCAAAAAACATAATTTTATGGAACGTGCCCGAAAGCACGAAGGTAGCAGTTACAGACAAAATTTTGGAAGATCAAACTGTAGTAACAGAAATAATTTCCAAAATTGACACAGCTGCAATAAAGAACATTGTAAAAATGTACCGATTTGGTAAATATAACAGTAATAAACCAAGACCTATAAAAATCAATTTTGATAATTCCCAGAGAGCAAGAACACTACAAAGAAAAAACATCTCTTAAAGGACAACCTACGCATTTACTCGACCCCAGCACAGCAAAAGCATCTAACGGACTTACGAGTAGAACTAGAAAAACGAAAAGCAAACGGTGAGACAGATATAACAATTAAATACGTAAATTCGTCTCCCAAAATCGTCAACATTCATCCAACAAACTGAGTACTATGAAAATATACTATCAAAACGTCCGTGGACTACGAACTAAATTAAACGAACTACGTTCTACCATATCTATGCACTATGATGTATATGTGCTGACAGAAACTTGACTCGACTCGGAAATAAAATCAACAGAACTTGGAATTAACAACTTCAAAATCTTTCGCTGCGATAGAAACTCTAAATCCAGTTCCAATACAAAGGGCGGCGGAGTGCTAATTGCAATAAAAAAATGTTATCAAGAAAACTCAAAACAAAAAATAATACACTCGAACAAGTATTTACACAAATTGATACCACTGTAGAAAAGATAATAATTGCAACTGTGTACACACCCCCACTATCTGATGCTCTAATCTACCGAAGCGAAGACGTTGAAGATCTACTCGACAAATACACTAACTCTATTATTATTCTTGGGGATTTCAATCTCCCTAACCTTAAATGGAAATCAAGCGATAGCGGTTTATTTGTAAATGAAGGCGAAAATGATCGTGCACGTGAGATTTTTGATATGACAAAATTTTTAAATCTTTTCCAACATAACATTATATACAATGCAAATAATTGCTTACTAGATCTAGCGAATACAGGAAATTGCTGCAAACCAATCCCAGGATAGAAGCCAGAGAGAGAAAGATCTAGCAATATAAAATAATCCTAAATTGGTCATTGACAAATGTAATGATCCTCTCTTACCTGTTGATAATTACCGCCCTCCTCTTTATATTAAGTTAAATGTGTGTAGCGTCAAACCAAAACACGTTGAGGAAACTCTCAACTTCAAACGTGCAGATTTTGAATCCAAGAATTATCATCTTTCCCGTGTCGACTAGTCTTTTTTATCGGACGTCAATACTGACAAATCCTTAGATAATTTATATTCAATGTTGTCTAGCGCCATGAAATCATATGTACCTCTACACACTCCTAAAAAACATACATATCCAACTTATTTCTCATCAGAACTAAAAGCCTCTATGCAATTTTCAGTGAAACTAGAAAAAAAATGCAAATATCTTTCTAAAACCTGTTATAAAACATATATAACTTTATCGAGAATCTAATCTCTGGAAATTTATCAAAACACTAAACAACGACAGCACAGACTATCCACCACAAGTGCATATGGACGACAAATGTGCTAACAGCACACAAGATGTCGTAAATCTTTTCTCAGATTTCTTTAAAAATGTTTACGATGACGAAACACCAGAAGAAAAAATTCCTTCATATACATTTAAAAAAAACACACACATTTAACAGACTGCTACATAACAGAAGAATCTTGCAAAAAGAAACTATGTTACTTAGACATTAACAAATCTGCAGGCCCAGGCTCCATCCCGCCAATTTTCCTAAAAATTTGCTCCTCTGTGTTGTCTAAACCACTAACCATTCTTTTTAACCAACTACTATCTTCTGGACATTTTCCTGTCTCCTGGAAATCCAGCTATATTATCCCAATATTTAAAAAAGGCGATGAGAGTGACATTTCAAACTATCGAATTGTATGCATACAATCTGTATTACCCAAAATCTTTGAACCTCTAGTTCTTGATGAAATATATCCCACGTTAACAGAGATAATAAATGACAAAAAACATGGCTTCATTAGAGGTAGATCAACTTCAACAAATTTATTACTCTTTCAAAACTATATATTGGAGTCTTTTTCTAAAAACAAACAAGTTGACTGTTTATATACTGATTTCTTGAAGGCTTTTGATAAAGTGTCCCACAAAATACTGATTCGAAAACATCATGCTCTGGGAATCAGAGAAAATATGAAGTTA
The DNA here is from genome assembly GCA_917880885.1 of Limnephilus marmoratus. Taxonomy (NCBI): domain Eukaryota; kingdom Metazoa; phylum Arthropoda; class Insecta; order Trichoptera; family Limnephilidae; genus Limnephilus; species Limnephilus marmoratus. The sequence continues at coordinate 13,306,297 of OU862908.1, forward strand.
CATATCAGGTAGAACTTTATTTGTAAATATAAAATCTTTTATATCCAAACCATTTTCCCCCACTAGTGGCGTACCGCAAGGTAGTCATCTTGGCCCAATTTTATTTCTTGTTTTTATAAACGACATAGTCAACTGTTTTAAAGGCGTCAAAGTATTGCTTTTCGCTGACGACATTAGATTATATAAAGAAATAACTCTACTTAATCACCGTGAAATTCTTCAATCCAATGTAGATATGCTAAAAAATTGGTGCACACGAAACAATCTATATTTAAATGTAGAAAAATGCAAGACTTTGACCTTTTCCAGAAAAAAACGTCATTGTTTTTCGACTATTCAATAAATAAAATAAATTTAGAAAGAGTATCGGAAATGCGGAATCTTGTCAAAATAATGGTAGAGAAACTAGACTTCGCGGTCCACATTCAACAAACTGCAAATAAGTGTATGAAAACATTAGGATTTGTATTAAGAACAATTAAAAACTTTGAATCGTTACAAATCATTGAACTACTGTACACATTCCTTGTTAGAAGCCTAATAGAATATAACTCCATAGTCTGGTCGCCCTTCTACAAAATTCATATTTATACAATTGAAAGAATTCTAAGAAAATTTCTACATTTTGTAAATTATAAACTTAACATCCCTTTAGAGCACATAAATTACCCGTCGTTAATGAATACTTTAAATATTCCAACTTTAGAAAAACCAAAAATAAACGACCTAACCTATTTATTAAAATTATTAAACTCTAAATTCGACTGTTGTGAACTCCTGCAATTAATAAATCTAAATGTACCTACACGAACAACTAGACAAACATTAACATTTTATATAGTACTATGATTCACTCGAACCATAATTTGCATTCTCCAATACAACGTTTACATAGTCTTGGTAATAAATACTTAAACAATATGGATGTATTTGACAATAATTTGAACTTAGCAAACTTCAAACGCCATGTGTGCCAACTATGTATTTCTACCTATCCCATAAACTAACGTGAACAACAATTTTAAACATTACCTACTTTATGTCAACTCCTATATTTTATGGACCATGTTTTGTTTCTTATATTTTATGTTACCTGTATTTTGTTAATGCTTATATTTTATGTAACCTATATTTTGTTAACGCTTATATTTTATGTAACCTGTATTTTGTTTTTAACATATATTAACATATTTTCAGTGTAATAAAAAAAAATATTTTCACTGTTTCTCATTATTTTCACTGTAATAAAATTTAAAAAAAAAACTTGAACTGCATTCTACGTAAAAGCCCTATGGGCGTTTAAATAAATACATAAAATAAAAATAACTAAATAAAATAAAACAAATTAATGCAATATATTTTGCACTTTGTCAATCAATAATAGAATATGGAATAATTGCTTGGGAGGAGCAACAAACTCTGCTATCGATCTGACTGATACAGACCAAATATTCAACAGTTTTTGGTTTTTTTTTATTTATTTCGCACTACTAAACTACATTTTTGAAAAAAAAAAACAATTTCAACAAACACAAAATATCACCAACAGACCAGTAAGACATGCGTACAACCAAGGTAATCACAAGCTTTAGACAAAGACACACAAATACCACGCTATAAAAAGCTAAATTTAAAACTCACATTTTCAGTCAGTCGAATCCATAAACCCAAAAACCTTTCACCTTCTCATTGTAAATAACTAATTTTAGTAAGCGTTTGTAAAGATCATTTTATAAACATTCTCCAACCCTAAAGAGTGCTAAATTCTCAAGTCTTTCAAAATAAATATCAATTATACTTTTTTTTTGTCACTAATGATGGGGAAAGCAAATGAAAAATCATGCAATGTCCAGTGTTTTAAATATAATGTCCTCCAAGCATAAACTTTCTAATTAAAGTGTATTTATCGGAAGTGACCTGCCAGGTAAGTATGTTTCTGTATCTATTTGGAAATAGTAAAATTAGATAGAAACTAAGAATTCTTAATAAATTGTAAAGCGCCCTTGAGGTGATTTTTCACAAAAACGGCGCTATAAAAATTATCCAATTATTATTATTAGTATTAACAGTCTTTCACTTCAAACAAAAATTGAGGAAAACAAAGATAAATTCAGATATAAAGTTGAAAAATGAATTAAAGAACAAAAAAAAAAAACAATATTATCAAAATTTTGTCACAAAAAATAATAAAACATATACAGTTTGGCAATTAAGTGTAGAAAATAAATGATGGCGCTGCGATCGTTTTTTAGTTTTAAATGGCAACACCAAGATGGCTCATAAGATAATGAATGTATGTTTTAAAAAAACACTTCTGCCAAAATGCATATTTCATAGCGTATTTGTATTTTCAAAAAATTTGCACAAAAAACTGTAGTTTAATAGAAGTAAAATAAAACAAAACAAGTTTTAAGTGGGCGTTTATTTCGATATAAAAACGTAGATACTTAAAAATTTAAGTCTATTAATTCAACACCCGACATGTAATTATTGTCTTTGTCCTCGTGTGATTCTTCTTCTTCATCTAAACGCAGTTCATCGATATCATCATATTGCCTCGTGCATAATATTCTGCCTCAATTTTCATCACGTGTTTGCAACAATTTTTCCAATCATCAGCACTTATGCTATTACATATTATTATTATTATGCCCATTTTCCGTTTTCCCGGTGTTTCAAATTTTCCATCTGCCTTTTCCACTTCCTTGACGATTCGTCTTACCGTTGATTCAGATTTACCTGTGTGTGAAAAACATCATTAAAATTATTATTATAGAAGGTAGTTTTAAAAATACACACTAGACAATATTCACTTAGAAAGAAAGAAAGCGAAACGAGAAAAAAAGTAACTTTTCTACGAGTTAAAAGAAGTTGCATATTATTATTTTTTTATTGAGTTATTCCCTTCTTCCTGTAGCCGCATATTAACTGTCAAACCAAAGTGTCAAATTCGGATTTTTAACATAACCTCAAATCAGATTGTAATGTTTATTATCGCTCGAAAATTGGCATAAATCTTGTAATACTAATGAAATTTATTAAACAAACTATACTACGTACCAGTCATTTCTGCAGTTCGTTTGAAAACATCTTCTAAATCAGACAGAAGCTTCTTCGCGAGACACTCGGCTAGGCAGCGTTGAAAAACGCAGAATATAACCCCTCTTGCATCACTATGTAATGGTTTATTCATTTTAATTCAATTCAGGCAAACAATGAATAAAAATATTATCAAATCAGCGATCTTCTACTCAGATTTAAGACAATAAATTAACCGTAACGTGCGATAACATGACAGCCATAGCAAATTTCATATAATTTGGTGCTGCCATAGTAATGAAAACGTTTAGTTCTAATTTATTTAATTTCTACACTTAATTGCCAAACTAAGTGTAGAAACACACAGTAAATGCCGATTTTAATGTTATTTTTTTCATAACCAACCCTATATATTTTATCAAAATGTATTATGTAGGTACTTCATAACATAAAATTTTTTGTATTGTAAAATGGATTCTCAGCACGTGTAAGCTATAGAGTGGGGCCAACATTACTCACTTATATCATAAAATGTAAACTAATGTTATAAAAACAAAAAAAATAAACATTTGAAATACAAACAAAATAGGGCGTCGCATCTAATTTTTATCTGAAGATCCCAAAGACTGGAACAACGAAAAACCCAAAGATAAAGAGAAAACCACGGTGCCTGGAAGTTTCATGTAGCTACGAGTAGCCTGAAGTCTGTTGGAGAATATTAGTGCAGGAAAATCACAAGATCGTGCGTGTTGCGATTATGATATTGGCCCTTCCCACCGATTGCGATAGATAGAGACACGATCATCACGTCCAGGTGTACGTTTATAATTTTTAAACGTTTTTTTCCTTCCAGCTTCAAGACGTCTGATGGCATTGAGAGACAAGAGCAGTCGGAGGTCATCAACGCTGGAGACCCCAAGAAAGAATATGTGATAGTCCGAGGATCGTTCAGCTACATTGGTCCAGACGGTGTGACCTACACAGTGACCTACACTGCTGACGAGAATGGCTTCCACCCGCAAGGCGACCATCTTCCCATACCTGTCGAAACATTAGAAAAGGTAAAAAAATTGCCATAGCCAAGTCAAGAACACCAAGTGAACCAAATATGCATCAATAAATCAATAGTCGTTATTATAACGTTAAGTACCTACTTGTGAATGAAACAAGAAGTTCTGCTAATAGCTGCATAATATTTCATTCATTCGTCTCTCCTGCGGAGATTTTTTTTGTAAAATACCTATCACATAAAAGGAGCTAAACAAAGATATCGACTTAACTTAACTACATATGGTAAAAACAGTAGTGATAAAATGTTGGTGTAATAAGTGTTGAGTTGATTGTATAATGCCTTCAATTATGAGGCAAGCCATTCGTTGCAAGTTATTATATAATGGAAAATAACTAGTAAAAATAACTAGTAAAATAACAACGGTGATTTGATGATCCCTAAAGCCCGGTATGTCAGTTGATTATAAGCTTGGCTTGGTTGGAATGTCGAGTTTAGCACAGCTTGGAACATAATCCGTATACCTACAGGTCGAAAGCCTGAATGTCACCAATATTACATTTACTGTCTATAAATTGAATAGATGAATGTTTTTAATTACTTACGAGCTGACCCAGTCACGCGTTGCTGTGGCTAACGAAACACAACGCCATCTACTGGATGGTTACCAACATTTTAACTCACACCGCCATCTATCAATTTGCATATAAATCAAATCGATCGAATGCTCCATTTATATTATTATAGCGAGTTCTTGGTATGCGTTGCTATGCCACTTAATAAAGAAATTCTTCTTCCGCGTCCCCTTCCCCTCTCGCGTTCCCATTCTGCCTTCCCTCTCCCTACTCCCCTCGCCCGCTTCTCCCGTCCCATGAACCCCCCTCCCGAGTTTCCCTCCCCCTCCCGAGTTCCCCTTAACCCTCCCGGGTTCCCCACCCTCACCCTCCCGTGAACCTCCCTCCCGAGTTCCCCTCTCCTATTCCGGGTTCCACTCCGCCCTCCGGTATTCCATTCATTCAGTCCCGGTACATTCAGTTTTCAAACAGCTCGCATTCAACCTATTGCAATTTTTTTGTACAAATTTCATAATGCCAGAGCTCACCAGTATATATAGAAACCTTCGTGGGTATGCACACTGCACACATCAAATCCTCAAAGTTTAAATGTTATGCGAGTACATACATTTAGGCGATTCATTTTTATACATTTTTCCTTTGGAGGGGTGCAGAAATACGTTCACCGTTTGTCTCATTTTCGACTGTTGAAATTTAGTGTGTAAGAAAGAAGGGCAGCATTACGCATTTAAGAATAAAAGCAAAACAATCAGCGCATTGGCATTTGATGTTTATGAATTTTTGGAATTCATTCACTACTCGGTATTATACTTATCACAATAATTATTATTGCACTTTCAAAAGATGAGAATTCGTTCAATGCAAAAAGTATGAGAAAAGAATTTTCTTCACAATTATTGTTTCCGTGAATTTTTCCAATGTTTTATTCGTGAATTTTTCTGCTATTCGAGGCGGTGACAAATCCAACAAATCAAAGATCATAGAAATCGGTCGAGCCGTTCTCGGGTTATAAATTGTGTAACTAGCCCGATTTTGTTTTATACATTGATTAAACACCTTGCATTACGCCGGAATCGTTCCCATATCGTACCAACTTCGCCATGCACCACCAGGGCCGGATCTACGAAATCTGGCGCCCTGTACAGTAGGTACCGATGGCGCCCCCCTCCCCAACATTTTTATTTTGATTAAAAATTCGTTCACCCCAATTTTATTTTATTTTTATTTTTATTTTTTTTACACTAATTTATCAAATAAAATCAAGACATATAAAGGGTATAACTTTTCCGAGTGACCTGGCGGTAGCTCTTACACTCGTTTTTTTTTAAGAGAGAATCGCCAGGAGCCCTATACTCTCTGAATCTATTGGGTAAGCATAAAATTATGGTGCTATTTTAATTATTTTAGGAAAAACTCTCTTTGCAAGTTATGCTTTAAAATAATACTACGAATTGTTTGTTTGTGCCCGTACCATGATTTAAAATATAGGTTACGAGACAATGCGGGTGATTTCGCTGAACTGGGTCCATTAGACATTCTTGAGATTTACTTTTTTAAGTTATTAGATGAGTTTTTTTTAAAATTATTATTCTATTCATTGTAATCCACAGTACTTTTATAACCTCTAACAACCAATATAAATTTAGTTATAAATTTAAAAATCTAATAAGAATATAACCTCAAATTTGTACCTTGCATTTCCCCTGTGTTGAGTGAACAAACACCAAATTGAGTGAACAAACACCATACAAACACTAAACACTGGCATATGGTATCAACGGCTTTCGAAAGACGCTTAGACTGACACCGTAAAATAACAAATCTAATAGATATTAATGATACATTTAACGAACTTCAAATAATATGTCAAATCAATGATGAAACTGTCAGCACGTTTCAACCTGCAAATCCTGCAAACCGTGCGATGCTTTTGTTAATGGAATTTAAAGAAGATTTCATAAGAAAATGGTCTTTAACTACCTTCTCCTAGAGACTTAAATCGTACAAAATAAAACAATAGCGAGCGTACGGACGACACACTAACTAAAATTGACAGCATTTTGAAAGGCGCAAGACGGTTTCTTTGATTCACTGGAACAAAAATACCGCGCTGTGATTGGTTTTTGAATTTGGATCGCACCCATTCGTCGTAAAAGATATACGGAAAAATAGATCTTACGTTTAAACTAAATATATGGAATTTGTAAAAAATTCTGTAACTGACTATAAATTCGTAAGCCGTTGATACCAACCTGATGCTAGCGCATTCTGTTTCTTTGGAAAGTGTTGCTAGAGCGTAATAATTATTTCGTACTATGGGTAATTTTTAAACGATTCAGGGAATATTATAACAAAATTTTAATACAATATTTATTTTCTCACGGCACCCCTTCGGATTTGGCGCCAGGTTTTTGCACGTTTTTGAACGTATGGCAGATCCGGCGCTGTGCACCACATACATTAAAGAATCCAGCAACCAAATTAATTGAATATATTTTTTATTATTTTTGTGCTTTTCAGATGCCGATCAACCCAGAGGCTTCTTATTTTCGAAACAGGGGTGCTTTCGACCTTGGGAGCCCTCTGAGTATATCGCTAACGGGAGGAGGGACGTATAATCCAAAGAAGAGATTAAATTAATTGTCAAATTGAAATAAATATAAGTATCATAATGTTGGTAATAAAAAAAACCGAGTGTGCAATTCACACGTGGTAGAAGTGAAACCTTCAGAAAACTAAAGTAGACAAGAGTTGGGAGGCTACGAAGTACCGCACGGAGACCGATAGGCTTCGAAGCACCGCATAAAGAGGAGACCGATTATACTATCTCATTCTCTCGCAGGCTAAATCCTATATGTATGTTTTTGTCTCTTTTTAATGTCGCTTTTTTTCTTTTCATCGAGTTTAAAGATGTTTTCACTTAAAAAGTTATAGTATTTAATAAACGTTTCATGCTAAGTGTCTTTATTATTTGAGAAAAATGTGTTATCGTATGTCAGTCTACCATAATCTTATGTTATTTTACTATTTAATTCGCTATACAGCGTCCCTAAAGATGACACAGGCCCTTAGGGATTTTTTTGACCGATTGTTTTGATTGGATTGTTTCAAAATAATAAACATTAACGTTTTAAAACATCGCTGTAAGAGACGCGCGACGTTTCAGTCCCTCACGCAGACTGTATGGCCGGTTACAGTGCTCGACCGACGGTCGGTGCGTACGGTCGGTCCTGACGATCGCATACCACCGACCGACCGTCGGTGCGTACCGTCAGTTCACGATTGACCAACAAGCTGACCGGACGTCGTACGCGAAATTAATTAATTAATAACTGCTTATTATTTATTTAATACAAACGGCATAAGTATGCCATAAACACTAATTACATGTCACAAATTCATATTCAAAATATCAGTAATGATAAAACAGTGTATGTATAACAGTTAGTTGTGACGATACATTGGGAAGTGACAACAGAGATACCTTTACATGCAAAAATCTATAATACAAATAAAATTAGTAGTGATTTAAAAAATATGATAGCATAGCCTTCTTGTACCCATGTTCCGTGCAGTTAAATAGATCTATCACATCTGCATATCTATTAGTAACTTCATGTAACCTAGGTAAAAGTAGACGTATTAGGAACAGAAGACGTAGATATCACGTACACCCGATCGTCGCCCAGAGAGCATTTCTAGCTCGTCGGTCGACCGACGGTCTGCATGCGCACGCGCTCGACCGACGATTCTCGTACGCACTGCGATATACGCATGCGTACGGTCGGTCCTGCACTGAACGATTTAGGAATTTTCATTCAAATGACAAGCGCGACCGACGTACGCACCGACCGTCGGTCGAGCACTGTAACCGGCCTAACATAGGAGCGCCGGCAAGTCCGTAGTAGCCGCTGTGTTCGGTGCGATGGGCCTGCTCATCCAGTGGGTGCTTGATCGCGATTTCCGTGAACTGCATGGGTCGTGTATCCAGAGGAGGGAAGAAGCAGTGGTCCAGGGAAAACAAAGTCAAGTTCTACGTGAAGTTCCGTAGAGAGATGGTCAGGCTGGCAGTAGAAGAGTAGCAGTTGGTGGTCCGTAGGTACTAGCGTGCTTTTGTCATTTTGGATTTTGATATTATTTATGTTCAGAGTTCCTAAACATGACTCTAACACTCCGTAGAGAGATGGTCACTGGTCAGGCTGCCTCCGTATTTGTATTTTCATTTTATTTGTTATTATTTTTATTATAAACTGCTCACGTTTTGAAGAGCCTGTTGTCAACACAGGTTTTTCCTAGTAAGACAGGTATAAGGACATCACAATTGGCTCAACTGTCACGGAATCAATAATTCGATTAAAAATATTTTAAATTATTTGTTATACCTTTTGTGTAGCAAGTTTAAAAAGCTATTCTTTTGTATTTTACCAACGAACTACCAAAACATGTGAATTTTCGCACACGTGATAAAAATGATTACAATACAAACAATAACAAAAATTAATCAATATTACAGTTTAATTTGCTTTATTAGTACGTGGTTATCGTGTTTTTTTTTGTCTTTTTAGACCATATTTTCTTTACCTATCGACGATGCGGAATACTCAACGCACCCTAATTTTCTCTGGGTCTTCTACTGCCCCCCTGAAAGTCACAAACGCCCACAAGGGGGTGTTATCGCCCACCTTGAGAACCTATGCTGTAGATAATAAGGCTTGGGTGGTAAAAAAACGGTGAAATCCGTATCCATTAAGGGATTAGGGCCTAGCGGGATGAAGGAGTCATTTAGGATCCAGGGTCCTGAAGATGCCCATAGTGTAAGGGGGAGAAAAAAATAGCTGGTATTTAGCAACCATGTATAGGAATTGAACACGTATTTGTAAGACATATTCCTGAATATTCACATCTATTCTGCCGAAAGATTCTTCATTGAAACTTGTTCCTCAAAAATCTTTCCTTTAAAATAAATATTGATTTCAACTAATAAAGTCTAATAAAAATAATTAAGTAATTATTTTTACAAATTATTAAAAAATTATTCTTCTTCTGCTTAGCCATTCGTTATCTAAAATTAGTTTATTTATAGCGTTATCTTCATTATTAGTTATTACCTATAAGTAAGCAAAAAAACAGACATCAGTTTTAGTTTTTAGAAAATATCCATAGATGTCTCCGCAAGGAATATTTAGTAATCCTCGGAATGTGAAGTTTAGGAGCGGAAGCTTCCAGAATAATTATTTAAAAAAAAAGTACTTATTAAGAAGTACTAAAGACATATACGTTGAAATATAAATTAGAATAAAAAAAGATTCAAATGTTTCAATGTAATGATGTCATTATTTGAAGAAGAAATATTTAATTGCAGAAATGACTCGACCAACAAATATACAATACCCAAATCCAAAATCTCTAACTTCAAACCTATAACACCATGGATTACTCATATACTCATGGTTTAATGGTATCGTAAGCAAGCTCTTCACAAATTAACAGCTCAACAACCAAATAATAAGAATTTACGCAATCATTTTAAAGCATATAAAAACAAACTCTCATGAATTATAAAACAAGGTGGATCAGGTTACATTTTATTTACGTAATCTCCCGACAGGAGGCCCTCAGGAAAATAATTTCCCTTAGGGCCTATGTTATCTTAAGGGGTGGTGTCTGAAGTTTTTTTTTAGGAAAGGAAGGAGAGGAAGTTCTGGGAAGGAAATGAGGGGTGGGTCCCATCCCTCCAACTGCAGCGCAAGGCAATAGGTCGAGGGATTCTGACTGGAGAGGTTAAAAGACCTCCTCAGCTCCCTCGATCCGACCCGCCACGCAGCGGGTAGGCAGACGCAAGACCTGGCCACAAACCTCACCCCATGAACCCGGGCTTAGCGAAACACTTGTGGTGAACTATGGCAGAGGTGTTGGTTATCCAATACATGTTTCCCAGGGAGAAGGCTCCATGCTTTCAAAACGAGAAAATGAAGTTAAAAAAGTGTGGAAGATTATAAATGAAATAAATTAAATCACTTTGCAAAGCACCACTTACTTAATCAAAATTATCTACATGTTTCAAAACCAAATAAAGCATTAATAAAAATAACGAAAAAAAAATGTATGGACAAAGAAGGACCGTAGAAAAAAACATTGTAGGGAGTGGTGATTAATTACTTAAAATATCATAAAGAAAACAATTATATGAAATGAAATTTAAAAATTATTGTGGAATATGTAAAAATTGTAGTTATATATTTTAATCTTTCATAAATAAGCTAACAGAATCAAGATGTCCAAATAACAAAAATAAATAATTAGGTATAAATGTGAGTATTAATATGAAAATAAATTTAGTGGGCTATTTTAAAAAAATATTTCCTTATTAATAATATTTAATTGACTATTAACACTTTGGGTAATTTGAAAAATCAAGATATCTAATTGTAAACGCGTTGTGTTTGTGTGTAAAAATTTTATCCCTTTGTGTATATTCAAAGAATAATTTGTTTCCAAAGGCGCTAAATGGCAATTTTTCAATATTTTCAGGCACTCATAGACAGTGGTTTGTGCTTCCTCGGTGGTTGACAAATTTAAGAATATTTTTATAAGAATGTTATTTAAACACCTTAGATGCTCTTAACTCTAACTCTGACTTATTAAAATTTCTCTAAGCCAGGGCTTCCCAAACTTATTTCAACTGTGACGCCCTTGGGATGTTGCCATATTTTTGCGACGCCCCCCTCCCCTCCCCGGTGACTAAAAATCTAAGCCCCCCCGCCGCTCATTTGTACCAAGCGTGGTACTTTGAAGCCCCCCCCCTGAACGGGTCACGTAGTATGGGTACGTTCCCTAATATAGAAAATAATTAGTCAGAAAAACTCCAAATTTTTTATTAGAAAATAAAGAACACAACATAAAAACAAAAATGGAATCAAACCAAAAAGAAAAAAAGCAACCACATCGTTTTTTCTTTGGTATTAATGAGAAGGATGTGCTTGCTTTTTCTCAAAACGAGGTTGAGGTTTCGAAATTGCCACTCTCGTCTCTGCCTCCAAATTTATTTTCGATATGTACTTGTTCTTAATTACTGCAACTGCAGAGAAACCTGTCTCGCACAAGTATGATGTTGCAAATGGTAATAAAACCCTCAACGCTGCAGTGCTGATGGAACGATATTCTTGATCAATAAGTGGCGCGGGACTCGATCACTCCGAAGTGTGGACGCTATAAAGATTGCCTCACGACGCCCCTGGAATGATACCGCGGCGCCCCGGGGCGTCGCGACTCACAGTTAGGAAAGCCCTGCTCTAAGCCTTTTGTAAATAAGAAAAAAAAGTTACAATCGTCAAAAATTTAATTTTAAATACCAGATTTATTTTAAAAAATCACCCATGTCCTTGTTATTTAATACATTCGACTGCCGGCGTAGTGCAGCGGTAAGGCGCTTGACTCGCATTCCGAAGGTCGCGGGATCGAATCCCGGCGTGGCAAATAAAATTTTATTCGATTAATTTGTGTATTTCACAATTTATTCATTTAAAATAATATATAGATAGTATATATGCGGCACGTTCCAGAGTGGAAGATACTTTCAGTATCGCCTGGTGTAATACCACCATTCAGAATTGAAACGTTGCCTGAAGTGGTTTTCGCCATGTTTGGTGACCAGACCTGAATAGCCAGGTACTTCCCCACCTTCCTCTTCCCTATCTCCTTCACTCCCCACTACCTTCAGCCTCACAACATACCCCAATTGGGGATGCCATAGTATCACTGGCTCCAGACGGGAGCAGTTGGGACTCTTGTGCGGTATTCATGTAAAAAAAAACATATATTTTTTTTTTACTTTGTGAGTAAAATCTCAAATTATAATATTTAATTAAATAAAGACAATATTAGCAAAACTCAATCGAAAATCAGGAGACAGAAAAATCTGAACAAGATATTGGCACCTCTGGGACACAAACCCAGGAGATGTCAATATCTTTTTATTTGTATAAAAAGCTGGTTGGATATTATTAACTGGCATGTTTTTAATTATTATATTTAAAGTATTATTTTTTAAATACTATTTTTCTCCAATGTTTATCTATGTGTAAATAAACATAAGATCTAATAAACTCTTTAGCATATTCGGAATTATAATTTTATTATAATTTAATTATTTATTTTGTGTCTTATATTGGAGGCACTGCTGAAAACCAGCAGAAAATTCCAGGAGAAATCCTGAATGTATATCTGAGCAGTGACCTTTTTGTTAACAGAATCAATGATAAATAAACAAAATGTATACAATTGAAAAATATTGATGAATTTTTTACGCACCAGATTTAAATGTCCGGGTTAAATTTTCCCCACGGGAAAAACTAAAACCTTTCACACACTTCCCAAATGATCATCTAGTCAATTCACGATATGCAATTGCACTGTATAAGTATTATAAATACAAAACAATACAAGAACAACTTGTCAACCTACCAGAGACCAAATGGCAAAATAATTCACCGACTCCAGATATTTTCATATCAGAGGGTTCGCTTTTTGGAATTCCTAATTGAACCTATAAACCCTACTGATCCCTCAATATAAATATTTTAAAAATCTTTTGTAATCCTACACTACCTTAAAATGTTTTCATTGTGCACCAGATTTAAATGTCCGGGTTAAATTTTCCCCACAGGAAAAACTAAACCCTTTCACACACTTCCCCAATGATCATCTAGTCAACCCACGCTATGCAATTGCACTATATAAGTATTATAAATACAAAATAATACAAGAACAACATGTCAACCTACTAGAGACCAAATGGGAATATAATTCACCGACTCCAGATATTTTCATATCAGAGGGTTCGGCTCTGTGGCATTTCTAATTGAACCTATAAATCCTACTGATCCCTCAATATAAAAAAATTATTAATTTTATTATTATTATTATTATTATCTGTCTTGTCTCATTAGGCCATGGTGATACAGGCCGCGCCCAAATACCGTGAGACTATCTTACATTTTTAGCTTCTTCTTGGGTATGCATGTTGGCATGTTCCGTGTACAGCTATTTGGCAACCTTTTTATTTTTCAAATACCATTTTTCTCCAATAATAGTTTGGAGGTCGAACAAAGGACACTGAATTGCATTCGGCTGGCTTCCGATTGGTCTCCTAGCAACCAATCGATATCATTTTCAAATCACAAGAACTCTCTCTGCGCCGCATCAAAAAACACAGATTATTCTGTTTTAAACTACCGGTCAAGATTCACTTACATATCGTGTTTTTTCGCCCTTCACATTATTATTATTGTTAATATTTAAATATAGAGGAATTATGTGTAAGTTTTAAATTGTTAATAAACCTGTAAGTAATGAACCGCCATCTTGCTTACTTGCTTTACCACACCCTTTAAAACACGGAACACATCACCTAATACTGGTGACCTCCATAAATCTAGCCTCTATAATAGCATTAAATTTGGCAATAACAGAATTTTATGATGATTGTTTCATGCTATTCATTTTCTAGCTCACTTCCAAAACCGGATTCTTCATTCTAACGAGAACATTTTAACATTTAAACGACACAATTTTATTCTCTTCATTTTGTGCAAGATACCATGCCCGACCAAGGCAGGCTTCTTGTATTGAGCAGTTTTCTATAAATATACTGATAAAAATATAATTTTTTGGTAAATACTAATAGGAATTCTTTTGCAACAGTATCAGGGCTGAGTCATTTAGATAATCGCTTATACCAAGATTGCATGCAGTTAGCAATGCTTTTTCAGAAGTAGTAGGTGTGTTCAACTGCACGGAATGTAGTTATAAGAAGGCTGTAATAACATACCTCAATCACAATAATCAATGTTAGGCATAATAGTGTTCGTAATAGAATAGTGATAGCTGTAAATGTTTTATTTTTTTTCAAAATTATTATTTTGAAGCCAAAGTTATTATTGAATCTCTAACTGACAGCCCTGAAATAGCAGAGCTAATTGGCAGTACCTGCGCAGTCATTTCAAACACAGGCAATTCTGAAGGTAACAATAACATCAATACTAAATTACTCCATTTTAGCCAATTCCTAGAATCCAACGATATGCACAAATAGAAGTAAAGTAAATTATACTTGATGTTGACATCTTTTAACAATCGTACCTACATATTGATGATTAGAAAAAAGTAAGTTGAGTATGAAGTTGTAGAAGAATACGAAATTATTTTTTTACTTTTTAGTGCATTTTTTGAAGTCGTTTTTTTGTTTTGTTAAAATTTTTGTTTATTTTTTGATTTTTAGTGAATCTGAAGTACACTAACTAATTTGTCTGAATATGGCTAAACCTACTAAACGTGCTGCTCATATGAGACAGACCTAATTTGACCATAACGACGTTAGGGTCAAATTAAGAGATTCGGCCGAGTTTCGTTAATTTGTCATGGATCCGATAATCAGAACCTAACCAAATTCTCATCAAATTACCCTTGAAGTACATCCTTTCCAATAAAAAAGAATCATCGAAATCGGTTGGCGTAATTTTGTCGCGCACATACTTAATGCAAATTTAAGACTTATATGGTTTTCTCATGGATGCCATTGTCGGAACTGGACCAAATTAAAATGGGACCACCACACGGGAAGCACCAGCTTTCAAATAAAAAAAGAATCATCAATATCGGTTCACCCAGTCAAAAGTTCTGAGGTAACAAACATTAAAAAAAAAAAAAAAATACAGTCGAATTGAGAACCTCCTCCTTTTTGAAGTCGTTTAAAAATGAAGTCGCTCACGCTGTATGTGCGCTGAGATCCTTTAAACTATGCACCGGTTTTTCAAGCAGTTTTTGCCAATAGATAGAGTGATTCATAAGGAACGTTTTTAGGTATATAATTTGTCAAGGTTTTGTGTAAATTGGTTGAAATAAATTATATATCTGGTCAAGCGGCAGCGGGCAGTGTGCGGCGGGCAGCGGGCTGACAAACGGGCGGTGTGGATTTGATTTAAATGATGGCGTTGATTGTAAAGGTTTCGTTAGCCACACCAACTTGTGTCCGGGTCTGCTAGTAAATAAATAAATAAACAGTATCCAAGTAATAACCAGGAAAGAATTATGGTTATGATAGTTAATTCGCGTGATGTCTTTTTACAAAAACTATAAGATATTCTCAAAACAAGGCAACCAGGTATAAAAAAAATATCTGATCTTTATATGCATATGTGTGCGCTGTGGAAGCATCACGCCGATGCTTCGACACTGATATGTGGTATGTGCGGTTTTTTGGTAAAAGAACTGACATTTTAAAAGACAATTATTTTTAAAAGTCGAATTCGCAAGTAAAATTTAAGTATGTAATTTATAACCATGCATGTTTAAAAATTCTTTATTTTTTAATATCTTTTTTTGAGTATGGTTGCTCCAAGATGTCACCTTTCACTTGATGTCCTCGAAATTTCAATGGAGGGAGGTGTGCAAGGAATAAAAATATTATAATATCGAGAATTCTTCACACGGTGTTAACAACCAACTGCAGGTGCTTGTTATACAGTGGAGTCGTTCTATTATCTTATCTTGGAGAATCATTGTTTATCATGAGAACTGTAAGTATTAACATATTATTGTAAGTTCTTTTAACATATCCCAAGTTAGGTAAACTAATATTTGATAATTAATAAAAACAAGAACCTATTAAAAAAATTTGCCGAAAAGTGTTCTGAAATAATCAAATATATATGGGATGTTATGATTGACCTTCTCGACAATAACAAAGAGAGGCTAAGTGAACATGCAATAAATTTAGTTAGATTCTTTGATTCGTAGAAATAAAAAAATATGATGTATTCTCACCTCGTATAAGCGTTGGTAGCTTGAAAAGAGTATGTTATGGGATCGGATCGCCGCCCCAGTAACCATTTATTGGGTAACCAAAACACCTGCCGTGGGTCACTCCAAGTGGTTATCTACATTTGGTGACTTAGCAGGAGTGCCGGGTTGATGTGGTGAGGTTTGTCTAGGTCTTGGTGGCACACGCGTTTGCCCATCTACGTGGCGGGCCGGGTCGGGAGAGACTGGTTGAAGGAGACTTTTTTACTTCTCTAGCCGGGCTCTCCCGACCCACCGCTGTGGGAGGGATGGATTCATTCACCTGGACACATTGACCCCCAGATTAATACCCACCCCTCATACCTTTTTCATTCCCAGAACTTCATTTCCCTAAAAAGGACCCTCCACAAAGCATTTTTTCAGTAAATCTTGGAATATGATAGATTTTTTGTTTTGTAATTTTTCATTTTATATTAAAAAAAATTGTTTTAGTTCTTGAATAATGTTATGTTTTTTATAATTTTATTATTTCTGTTATGATTTGATTTATATGTACAACCTCTCTCCATGGTTACCAATGTATTAATAGGTTTTTTGTTTCGTAATTTTTCATTTTATATTTAAAAAAAATTGTTTTGAGTATATACATATTTTTTTTGTTTTATATAATTTTGGATTCATATTCCCTTTTTATAAAATTAATTTACTATTCTTATTATGCTGTCTCAGTAGAAGTAAAGTCACAAGGAGGAAATCCGTAATTGGTTTTATTTTTGCTATTTAATACTATGAAAAAACTGAAATAAACTGTCGATTTCCCAAAAATTAATAAATAAATATTTTCTTGTTTATGTAAAGGTTATTCATTTATTTTTAAAAATGGTTTCAGGTCTCACTATTGGCGATCGGTCTCCTGGCGGCTGCATATGCAGCTCCCGCTGAGGTGCCTCAGATATTACGTTATGAAAATTATAATGATGGACTTGGAAACCATAATTTTTCGTAAGTACTTTGAAGTTTGGTACCTATACAAAAGTCAGAAACCTAATGTATACAAACAACCAGTTAGCTTATAGAGTAACTTAACTCTGCCCGCGTTCTCTGAATCATTTATTTAATTAAATTTAATAGGGGGTCGCCTCTAATTTTTATCCGAAGATCCCAAAGATAGGAACAACGAACAACCTAAAGATAAATAGAAAATCTCGGGACATGGAAGTATCATGTAGCTTGGTACAGAAGTCTTTTGAAGAATATCAGTGCAGGAAGCCAAATCCCATGCTGTGATTTTGCGTATTGTGATGATGATATTGATCCTTCCCACCGATCATCACATCCAAGCACACTTTTATTCCTTTTAAACGATTTTTCCTTCAGCTTCATGACGTCTGATGGTATTGAGAGACAAGAGCAGTCGGAGGTCATCAACGCTGGAGACTCCGAGAAGGAATATGTGATAGTCCGAGGATCCTTCAGCTACATTGGTCCAGACGGCGTGACATATACAGTGACCTACATAGCTGACGAGAATGGCTTCCAGCCGCAAGGCGATCATCTTCCCGTACCTGTCGAAACATTAGAAAAGGTAAAAAAAATTGCCACGCCAAGTGAAAGATATCAAATATGCATTAATAGTTGTTATTGTAAATGGAGTATCTACTCGGATGTATGAGTCGATGAATGTGAATGAAAAAGGAGGTTCTGCTAATAGCTGCATAATATTCCAACCATTCGTCTCCCCTGCGGAGATCTTTTGTACAATACCTATCACGCAAAGGGAGCTAAACAAAACAAGTGTTCGCCATGTGTTGATTGCGTAATTCCTTCAATTACATATGAGGCTATAATTATGTACATGAAATCTATATATATAAAAATCTAGTGCTGTTCGTTTGTCTCGCTAAAACTCGAGAACGGCTGGGCCGATTTAGCTGATTTTGATTTTGAAATATTTTTCGTAGTTCAGGGAAGGTTTTAACGGTGAGAAAATATGGAAAAATTGCGGGGAAGATAGTAAAAACAACAATTTTATTTTCCCATAGAAACTGTTCTACCTACTTTCCTGTCAATCATTTGACGTTCGTCCCTTCGGTATGGTAGACTCGGGTCCACTCGAATTGAAGAAATTAAGGGTTTTGAATCGACAACATATATCCACATTACTCGGATTATCGCGTATTTAAATTTTTATATTTTGATGGTTGTCATTGTTGGTTCGTTCAGAATAAGAAAATTGCAAACGTCAGAAGAAAAGCAAACAAATTGTTGCCTTGGAAACGATGTTATTTTTTTTGTAATTAGGCAATTCACCTTAAAAAGAGTGCTTTGTTTGCGTCGTAGTTAATATACATCTCTAAAAATGAATCACCAAAATGTATGTAGGCGCGCGCATAACTTCCGAACGACTGTTTTGTATAAAACTACTGTTGAGCTCTGGGATTATGAAATTTGTATAAAAATTGTAATAGGTGGCACGCGAGCAGTTTGAAAACTGAATGTACCGGAAATGAATGTGTGGAATGCGAGAGGTGGGAGGGGGGGTGGGAGGGTGTGGGGAGGGGGAGGAGGATGGGGTGAGGGGATTGGTGGATTGAGAGGGGGAGGGAAGGAAGGGGGGAGGGGTGTAGGAGGGTGGGGGGATGGTGATGTGGGGAGGGGTGGGGGAGGGGGAGGGAGATGGAGGGAGGGGATGATGGGGGGAGTGGAGTGGGGAGAGGGAAGATGGAGGAGGCGGAGTGGGAATCACCCTAATACCACGTGAGCGAAGCTGCAGAAAAATACTAGCGTTTTATGGGCAATAAAATTCGGAAGTTGAAAGGAGTTGTGCTCATAACAACAACAACGTGAAACGAACCATTGTCCAAGAACTGCAAACGTTTCTTCATCAGAACAATGATTTAGTAAAAATGTTCAAAATGGCATTAGATCGTATGCCATCGAACAGCCATAATATTAAACGAAACATTTCAATTATTTGGGTAATATTATATGTGTAATTGTTTAATGTTTGGTACATGTTTTAAGGAATGTGTTTAATCCAGAAGCAATCAACTTTTCGTGGTTTACCTGTTTATGTGTTGAAGTATTTAGTTATAGGTTTTTACAATCAATTAATCTTTTTTTTTTTGCGTCAATCTTATGTTTGTTGTTCTGTTAATTTATTTGTCATCTTATTTATTGCCAAATATGATATATAGCAATTAAACTACTACTACGACATAACATGGAATAAATTTCGTGTTAAAGAAATAAATATGTGTATCTACATGTTTTCCGTGAACTGTAAAATGTTTTTTTTTTTTAATTATAAATGAAAATGTATCGATGTGACATTTATATTGTATACCGAGGTGCCACAATCTTTGAGATCAGATTTGAAACCATCTGAATAAATGAGGGAAAACTTAGGAAAATTTAATGATGTCATATTTTTTAAATGTTCCCCGACATTTTGAAAGTTATTAGAGGAAGTAATTTTATTCCGAAAGTCAGATGTTATTACATTGGGGATAAAATTGATATTATCGAACGGGATACAAAAAGGTGGGTGGAGTCGACATTACATTGGAACATTGTAAATAATGGCGATTTGCAGGGTGCTATTTTAGTTTAATTTTTGTTGCTTTCCGGAATAAATCCTGTTTCAAACATGTTATTAATTAAGGAAATGAAATATTCAACCGACTTATTAGAAAATGATTTAATAAAGCAATATAATATTCCACCAGAACCTGGAGAAGGGTATGAAAGGGAATTAGTTACTCGTTTTAATTCACTAACTGAGAAAGCAGAGTCAATTCGGTTAGAATGAGATGGATAAGAACTAAAAAAAGGCTTTTCATCAAATCTGGCAACTGTTGGAGGGACTATGTTATCAGCAAAACCTATAATAATTTTAATTTTATCCCGGTTAGACGAGAGGTCTGGGTTCGAGTCCCTGTCGCGACCATGGTTTTTTTTTCTGTGTGTTACTTTACGAAACTTACGGAATTGGGTTCCGTGCGAGGAGCTAGCGAATTGACCCCAGTGCACTAACTCGCCGCACCGCCCCTCTCCGCCCCCCCTCCCCGCACGCGCAGTCCGTGGCCCGAGGCCGAACGGCACCCCGCATTCATTCCACCGCTGCCCTTGGGCGTAACAACTGTGTTCCCCGTGTTTCGCGCTAGGCGCTCTCCGTAAACGCTCGCGATGTTTACTTTAAATGTTAATTGTGCACGAAGAGGCTTACGCCTACCAGTACCTGTCTGACGACTGCCTATTTCCTGCTTGTGAGTACAAATGAACCTTGCTTCCCCTCTGTGTGCTAAGAACTGACATTTAAATTCACTAAATACGTGTAGAGAGTTGAGAGAAGGCCCCCCCGTTATGATAGGATTATTAAAGATAGCCAAATACCCATGTGTATAGTGCCGAGGCTGGCTTTTTGTATAACCCTGTTCACCTTTAAATGAATAAAACCCTTTACGTGCATAACAACTGTGTTCTGATTGAGGAAGGAGACCTGGAGATTTTGAGGAAAGGAAGGGAAGTAGGAATTTACAAGCGAACCACAAACACTCGCCCTGGGTTTAAGAGGGACCTTGCTCGCGCCGGCTGTGCCAAGCTAGCCGCTGGCCTGTTTATTGCATGTCCTTTCCAGGTTTTGGGTTTGGCGTTGGCCGCAAGTAGCGCCGATGCTAACACTGTCGCCCAACGTGTGGCAATTTTTTTTCCTCACCTCCCCAATGCCAACACTGGTTTCCAACTTAGGGGCAATTTTTCTTCCTCCCTCTTCACGGTCCCACAGTCTCGTTCTTCAATCAGCAATTGTTTAAACTTTATAATGTATAATGTTTTGTCTTGTTATTCCCAATTTGTCTAGCATTTCCATCAAGAACCCCGGCGCGATTGTAACTTCGAATTGCAATTTAAATTATTACGGGCACGATTCCTTCATTTTCGAGTCGTCACTCGACAAAATATTATCACCGGTATTCCTACGTAAGGTGCTCAACCAAGAAAGTTGCCGTCGTGAATAATATAGTGTTTACAAGTGTCGACCGACTAAATTTGCTAGTTTCAAGTACAAGTTAATAGTGGAAATGTACACAAATATTTAAAACAAAGTTATTCAACAATTAAAATCCTGTATATGATAAACCAATTACCCGCTTCGTTTCCCGAAAGTTAATTAACCAGTTATTTTAATAATAAACCTATTCCGCAAGTGCTGGTCTGTATTTGATATCGACATATTCTGCGGGTAGGGGACTATTTCGCAAAGTACTGGCCTGTATATATAACGGCATATTTTGCAGCTTAAGGGAAACAAGTGGATTAAATTCTTTCTACCTTTTGACAATTGGGCATTTTTTTTGTACTTCTGCCGTCCGTTTCTTCCTTTTTCTTGCGCACCTATCATCTTTCATAAAGAAACAGACGACATAATTCGAAAAATGCCTAGTTCGCGTTGACGTCGATTCCTCGAGTCAGGCATTACATCCGTATGCATAATCTGCATATAACTTGTTATGACAAAAGGAAGTCGGCGGATAAATACCAATAATTGGTGATGCTCAAATCAGGCTAGTCTAGCCACGTAAATAAAAAAAAACTATTCCCCAAGACATTGTTGAATTTTCAAACAAATACTTCCACGAAAACTTGTATAAAAGAAAAAATATTTCTTTCCTTTTCTGAAGAACCCCCCTTTGGAAAGGAAATGGAAATATTCTAAAAACATGTTCGTTTAAGGCGAACCTCGTTTCCGTTTTTTATTTCCGGACTTTTGCAAATTTGCAAACCTTTTTCAAAAACATCGGAATAATTTCATATCCGTACTTTGAAAATTTTCAACAAATTTTCAAAACATCTGGATTTTTTTCACAAAATCACGTTTTTTAAGGGAAACCGCTGCTCAATTTTTTCTCGTTTTCGGACTTTGAAAATTTTCAACAAATTTCCAAAACAGCTGGATTTTTTCACAAAATCACGTTTTTTGAGGCAAACCGCTGCGCAATTTTTTTTCATTTTATGGACTTTGAAAATTTTCAACAAATTTTCAAAACATCTGTTTTTTTTTACAAACATCTGTTTTTTTTTACAAAATCACGTTTTTTAAGGGAAACCGCTGCCCAATTTTTTCTCGTTTTCGGACTTTGAAAATTTTCAACAAATTTTCAAAACATCTGGTTTTTTTTACAAAATCACGTTTTTTAAGGGAAACCGCTGCCCAATTTTTTCTCGTTTTCGGACTTTGAAAATTTTCAACAAATTTTCAAAACATCTGGTTTTTTTTACAAAATCACGTTTTTTAAGGGAAACCGCTGCCCAATTTTTTCTCGTTTTCGGACTTTGAAAATTTTCAACAAATTTCCAAAACATCTGGATTTTTTCACAAAATCACGTTTTTTGAGGCAAACCCCTGCCCAAATTTTCAAATAAACCAAACACTTATAAAAAACGTGTTTTTTTTCAAAAACCTTTTGTAAAAAATACGTCCCCAGTGGTCAATCTCTGCCCAATTTCTTTACAATTGCGAGTCTAGTTCTCACTTTTTCCAACATAAGGTCACTCTGATACGATCTTATACACCATGGAAGTTCC
This sequence comes from Limnephilus marmoratus, assembly GCA_917880885.1. Taxonomy (NCBI): domain Eukaryota; kingdom Metazoa; phylum Arthropoda; class Insecta; order Trichoptera; family Limnephilidae; genus Limnephilus; species Limnephilus marmoratus. The sequence goes on from OU862908.1 coordinate 13,329,304, forward strand.
TCAAGTCACGCTGGGTATAATCCCGCACGCCTTTACTTCAAGAAAGGAAGAACTACTACAGGCCCTGAGAAATAGAAAGATTTCTCCTAGGAATAAATCCAAAATGTCTTACTGTGACGGAATCAGTAAATTCCATCACATCAAGTTCTCAGGCGTTATCAAATTGGCAAAACATGCATCTTGTTAACCCTGATCATCATTACGCCCCTGACCTCTCTTGGCCAGTCGTCAATCAGTGCGATGCGGTCTCTTTAAAAGTCTAAAAATTCTTGTCATAAATGACGTGAGTTACTTGTAAATATTAAATGTAAATAATCACCCATATGGGCATTCGTAAGGTAATCCTTACATCCGAAGGCACATTAATGTCAACGGTAGCCTAACTCCTGTACATTCCTTTTTCTTTTTGCATAATTTTATATGTTCTTGTACATCCTGCGTGCCTTGCCTGCTGTACCACAAGAGCACCTCTTGGGGCACCGTTTTCATACTTGTATGCATCCTCTTCCTGAAATATCCGCGGTTATTTGTTATATATATATTTTGAGAAAAACTTATATATATATATATATGCGGATGTTTTGAGAAAAACTTTAAAACCGACCACTAAAAATAAACACAATAATAAAGAAACGGAAATTTTAAATGATATTAAAACTAAAATTAAAAATCACGACCTCACAATTACTAAGGCAGATAAGGGAAATTCGGTAGTTATCTTAAACAAAGTCGATTACATAAATAAAGTAGAAGCATTCTTAAAGCCAGAAGAATTTGAAATCTTAAATAAGGATCCAACGGACAAAATTTCAGTAAACGTACGAAACCTAATTAATAATTGTAAATCAATATTCTCAAATAAATACGCCCAAAGAAGTGCAATGGTAATGAATCTAAGGGCTCCTGCACTGTACGGGCAACCCAAAATTCATAAAGTAAATATTCCCATCCGACCCGTCGTTTCCTTCATAAATGCCCCAACAACATTACTCGCCAAAAAACTTAATTTTCTCTTCAAACATTATACTAAATTCTCTCCAAAATATAGCGTTAAAAATTCTCTAGAAGTTATAAATAAAATTCAAAACTTAGATCTCCCACATAACTGCCAATTTGTATCTTTAGACGTTGTAAGCCTTTTTAGCAATATCCCTATCCAAGAGTGCCTTAAAATCATTAAAGATATATTAGATAAATCTAACATAAATCCAGTAATTAAAAAAGACTTATTAGACTTATTTAAAATATGCCTGGAGACAAACTACTTTGCATTTAACGATAAATTCTATCAACAAAACGACGGCTTGCCTATGGGGTCACCGCTAAGTTCTCTTCTTGCCGAAATATTCATGGACTATATCGAAAATCAAATTTTAGACTCAATCTTTAGCAAATACATAATTTACTATGTGCGTTATGTTGATGACATTTTGATCTGTTGGAAAGGTACCAACAGACAATTAGACCTTTTCGTTTCATTAGCTAACTCCATCAACCGTAAAATCTCCTTTACGGTCGAAAGAGAGTGTAATAATAAAATTAATTTTTTAGACTTAACAATCGGCAGAGAAAATAATAAACATACATTTGAAATTTTCCGTAAGCCTACGTTTACCGATACGACCATTAATTCTAAATCTTTGCACCCATGGTCACATAAATTATCTGCTTATCACTCGATGATACACAGACTTACTAACATCCCGCTTGACAATAAAGCATACGAAAAGGAAAAAAATATAATTTTATCAATCGCAAAAAATAACGGCTTCAAGGGTAGAGACATTGATAAAATAATTAGTCATAAAAAACACAAAATTAACCTTAACTCAATTTACCCAACGATTAATAATAAAACGAATAATAAATTTGCGTGTTTGGAATTTGTCGGACCTACATCTAATAAAATTGCTAAAGTTCTCAAAAATTGTGGATTAGACATTGCCTTCCGCACTAATCATAATCTGGGATCATCCCTTAAAAACTCGAAAAGTAAAACACCGAAACTAAAAAAAAAAGGCGGCATTTATAAACTCCAGTGTGACGAATGCAACGCTGTTTATGTTGGACAAACTGGCCGGTCCTTTAATACTAGATTCAAAGAGCACATACGATCATTTAAAAATAATAAAAAAATTCAATCTCAATTTGCCAGACACCTCCTAGAAGAGAATCACTCACTTAGCGATGATAATAAACCAACTCCTTTACACATCCAAAATAAAGGACGTAAACTTGATCTTTTAGAGCAGCTGGAAATCAACAAACATAATAATAATCCTAAAGCTATTTTAATAAACGAACAAAAAAATATAATTCACTCTCCGCTTCTAAATATTTTCAAACCAATTCAAAATAATTAATTATGCTTGAAAAGAAAACCATGAGTCAGCATTTGCAAATGACTCACAATATAATTAGACTATCAGTCGAAGTGGGAAATTACACTAATTAGGAAAATAATAACCATTAGTGTCTCAGTCATTTTTAATCAGAAATTGGAAATGAGTCATAATAAATACCTCTCTAGAAATAGTATAAATATATCGTCTGTATGTGGCATGACCACAGTTTGATAATGCCTTCAGAAGGCGAAACAGCTGTCACGCGTAACAATAATTACACAGCAGAACTTGTTTAAAAATAAACTGTTTTTATTAATTTAATAATAATATTATTGATTATATAATAAAAAAATAAAAATTAAAATTTGTGTTTATCGCCTTTTGGCAAGTCTTGTAACGTATGCTAATATGAAATTATTAAGCTACAGCAGTGCCGTATTAATTACATCATTGCTAACCGCCGTCTGTATTGAATGGGGACCCACATTTTCGAACATAAACTTTTGTAACATTATAGGCGCGAGCCTTACAATATCTACTATTATAGGTGTGAACCTTACAATATCCACTGCTATAGATGCGAATCTCATAATATCTTTGTGTTTTTACACGTCACGGGGAGTCCGTCATAACTACTCATTGTTTGCTCGTCAACACAGGGTTGTTGATCGAGAGGGTGATTTATCTCATTAAATTGTTTTAAATACCTATTGGGTTACTGTCTTTCAATACTGGGCAAAATTTGTTGTAAATCGTTCATTCTTGTCACGTGACACGTGAAAACGTGACAATATCTACCATCATAGGAGAGATCCTCAAAACATCCGCCATGATACGAGAAGTTCGTTATAATTACTTTATACTCTTAACTAAATGTTATTGAGTTGGTCGTGTGTCTTTTGGCATGAGAACCGCCCCTTGTTGGTCGTGTGTCATTTATTTGGCATGAGAACCGCCCCTTTTTGGTCGTGTGTCTTTTGGCATGAGAACCGCTTTGTTATAACTGTGTACTTATATCACCATGAGTCGTGCGAACGAAATAATATCTACCCCCATGTTTGTGTGACCTACCAAGTGTAGATCACACGCCTTTTATTTTCTGTTATCAGAAAATTTTTATGTCAGTGTATTCCTTTTGTCCTACACTACCAAATGGTATTGTAATGTGCCAGGATAACTGCTGTAGACCTTGTTTCACCTTCCACTCAGAGGTCGAATTTCGGAAATAGCCGAGTCCTCAGCAGTTTTCTTCGTTCAAATGTTCCCAATTTTCACCCTTTCCCTTCCTCGAAATTATCCGTGAATGGAGATATATGCGTTACGCACTTGGCGTTTCGTTTGTCAAATGGGATACACGGATCCTTTCAACTTCCTACTCCTTTCCCACTTTTCATAACTTATTTGTACTCAATGTTTTTGTTCTTCGAAAGTAGAAAAAATGCTACCGTATAGACGTGAGCATAGGTCATGGAAGACCAACTTCTTTCGAAAGGGGCATTTTGTCATACGTACAAACCCTTACCCACGTGTTCTTGGAAATGTATTTAGTTTTAAAAAAAAACTAAATGGGTTAAACAGAACCTTCCTTGAATACGTACCTTTGTAATATGTATAAGTCTGTAGTTGCATTTAGTTAACTCTCTCTCCGTCTCTCTCTCTCTACACGTCAAACAAATCCAATCTTTCTCAACATGCACACCTTGTTTCTCTCCAAACCTTTTCATCATTGGTCTACCAGGCAGGTAAACTTCAAGAATTTTGTTCTAATAATAATTTTTTCGCCGGATTAATAAGAAGACCAGCAGCTCTTCACCCTATCTACACCTGCGCCTCTCTTCATGCTGCCTTCACTACCGTCACGGAGGTTCCATGCCTTCAAACCCTACGTACCAAAAGCACCCGACCACACCTAACATAACCTAGTGTGAGTCGTGCGTGTAGTTGCGAATTGTATCATCACAAAACCATCACTCAAACAAACCCGAGCACGTCAGCTCTAAGTTGGTTCATGTTCCTGTTGCCATCGTGCAAATGTTCCTGCGGCATCTCGCAAATGTTCCTGTTGTCATTGTACAAATGTTCCTGCGGCACCTTGCAAATGTTCCTGTTGCCATTGTACAATAGTTCCTGCGGCACCTTGCAAATGTTCCTGTTGCCATTGTACAAATGTTCCTGCGGCACCTTGCAAATGTTCCTGTTGCCATCGTGCAAATGTTCCTGCGGCATCTCGCAAATGTTCCTGTTGCCATTGTACAAATGTTCCTGCGGCATCTCGCAAATGTTCCTGTTGCCATTGTACAAATGTTCCTGCAGCATTTTGCAAATGTTCCAGCTGCACCTTGCAAATTGCTCTGTTGCCATCATGCCAATGCTCCTGTGCCCTTGCGCAAATAACAATACCAACGATTGTTCACACAAAATCCCACTGTATACTAACCAGTGTACCAACCACCATCACAACAACGGCTGTCATGCACACAAACCACCTCCTCTATAAAGGACCAACCACCAATTACAATTCCACTCTCCAGTACCTCAATGATGTCATACTGGCCCACCCACAGGATCCGGAAGCAGCTACCTTTTTGACCTCTGTGACAGGTAGAACCCTCTCCACCACCAAGAAGCCTCATCCTGCGTTCTTTTCTTCATGTTTTCTTTAAGGCCCTAGTGTTCCTTGAGTGTAATCTCAAACGGGCCAGGTTACTGTGACAAAGTAACCTTGTAACTTCAGTGCAACGTTCAAACACCCCAAACATCCTACGCAAACCACGCTACGCAAACATAGCTCACAGACCAATGATACAATTTAGAGTCATTTTTTTTTTCTATCACTGCATAACCCTTGTACCTTTCTCCAGCAGGTCCTTGTTTATATTTATGTATGCCACTGCTCTTTCATGTACATTCATGTATAATTCTTTGTTCACCATGCTTTTTTTTCTCTTTTGTTTTTGTTTCTACTATTGTGTAGCTAGCAACTTTTTCTTTTTCTCTCTCTCTCCCTCCCCTTTCTCTTAGATGTTTTTTTGTTTTGGCACAAGTGCTAGAAGGGTAAGAGGATTTCTTAGCCCTACTGCTCCATTACCACGTCGCCTTTTTTGCGGCGAGGGGGGAAGTGTTACGTTACGAAACTTACGGAATTGGGTTCCGTGCGAGGAGCTAGCGAATTGACCCCAGTGCACTAACTCGCCGCACCGCCCCTCTCCGCTCCCCCTCCCCGCACGCGCAGTCCGTGGCCCGAGGCCGAACGGCACCCCGCATTCATTCCACCGCTGCCCTTGGGCGTAACAACTGTGTTCCCCGTGTTTCGCGCTAGGCGCTCTCCGTAAACGCTCGCGATGTTTACTTTAAATGTGAATTGTGCACGAAGAGGCTTACGCCTACCAGTACCTGTCTGACGACTGCCTATTTCCTGCTTGTGAGTACAAATGAACCTTGCTTCCCCTCTGTGTGCTAAGAACTGACATTTAAATTCACTAAATACGTGTAGAGAGTTGAGAGAAGGCCCCCCCGTTATGATAGGATTATTAGAGATAGCCAAATACCCATGTGTATAGTGCCGAGGCTGGCTTTTTGTATAACCCTGTTCACCTTTAAATGAATAAAACCCTTTACGTGCATAACAACTGTGTTCTGATTGAGGAAGGAGACCTGGAGATTTTGAGGAAAGGAAGGGAAGTAGGAATTTACAAGCGAACCACAAACACTCGCCCTGGGTTTAAGAGGGACCTTGCTCGCGCCGGCTGTGCCGAGCTAGCCGCTGGCCTGTTTATTGCATGTCCTTTCCAGGTTTTGGGTTTGGCGTTGGCCGCAAGTAGCGCCGATGCTAACATGTGTCTTGTTCTCTTTCATATTTTCGTTTAAATGATTATTGTTATTGTAGTGAACGTATGTCTTGCAGTATGAAAGAGACATGCGTGTATGAGTGAGACAGCATGCGGAACGTATAAAAGGCGTGAATGTTGTCCATTCGTCCTCTCTTGTTATCAGCTTCCTAAGAAGAACCTTGTACAATAATCTCGGATTAAATACACATAGTCTACCCACGTCTATTATTGGCAAACACCCCATAATGAGATCATCATATCTAAGGAATCTGGATCCATCGTAAAGGAGTCCAGAAGTAATTGGGATAACCGGCCACGGTTATCACAGTTATCTTCTTCTTCAATGACATATTACGTTGATGGGAATAACCTTCAATAGTTGTAAAAGAGAGTTTTTCACATAAAAAAAACATGTATAATAATTTCTTCTAAAATATGTTTGATACGCTGCGGAGCGTATGACGAACCGATTTTTTTTTTAAATTTGTCCATGCAGATAACTGGGATGATTCAGGACACAAGTTTTCACAGAATTTTCGCCATCCAGACCGTTTTTCATTTTTCAAAATACGTTTAGTTTCTGCTTGGGCGCGTTTCACTGATAAGTAATTTTCATTAGACGTACATTTCCGGAATGTAGAAATTGCTTCTTTTCAGAGTTAACGGAATGAGTGCATTATTCTTCCCACCGTGGAGTTGAATGTTTTATTTTAATGTTAACATTACGTTTTGGAATGGATTTTTTTGCTGCTTTTATTACCATACTAGGAAATAATTCACATTGTATTCTGATGTTCTCAAACGAAGATTTTTTCAGTGAACAAGGGAGTCTAATTCGGAAGAGGAAGTTCTCCGATTCGCGTCTTTCGTTTTAAATAATTTACAATTATTGTTTACAGTAAAGGAATACGAAGTGGTTGGATGGTGGAAGAGAATTATGATTGGGAAATAGTCACTAGAAAGGGGGTCTTTAAGAATGTTCCAAGAACATTTAGATATTACCGAAGATGAACGAATTGAAAAATCAATAGCACTTTTCCTTTGTTAAGGGGGGGTGAATCGAGTTAGGATCCATCGTTCATATCCATCGATTATAAGTATCAATAAAATTTAACATGCTAAAACCATACGGTATTTTCACAGTTTTTTATAATTGAAAAATAATAAATAAAAAATTACGATGATAACGGTATTTTTGTTTTATTTTTATGACCACGAATAAATTTTCTGTAACGTTTTAAAATACGCCTTTTTAAAATGCCGCCTTAACGGTGTTTTCGCGCCCAATAACTCTGTGAGGTCACACCTGAAGCCTGCATGTGCGCTAAACATTGCAATCCTTTTGTTAGAGAGGGAAATCTATCGAATGAACCACCCGTTTCTGCTTTCTGAATTTTCAAGTCTTTTGGGGCTCCAGAATGAAGGTGGCTGCCAAATTTAACAGGTGGATCTGCAATTTGCGCAGGGTCAGCAGATTTGTACTATGTCTCTTTAGTACAATACCCTCAGCTTCTGAGAAGCTAACTTGACTCTGGCTTCGATGGAGCCCCCTTGCCTGCTTTTTTGCAGATTTTAATTTTAACACTACAATAAAAAACTATTCCGTTGTTGATTATTTATATTCATAGTTTAAACGTGGAAACACCGTTGAATACAGTCGTAAGATGGATATCTACACAATAATGACGGCCTCCGTGCTCGAGTAAGGCTCTCGACTAGCAATCCCGACGTAAACAATCATAAATGTATGTAATGTATATAATACACATTCTTAACCCGTATGTGCTCAACTTTATTTTTTTTTAAATTTTCTTATTTTAAGTCCATTTTAGTATTCAATTAGACTTTAGTAATGATGTAGTATAAATTTTTTTTTTATAATTTTATTTTTTTATAGAGAAATCGACCGCCCCAAAAATGGGGCGCTGGGCGCATTACTGAGCATAAAAAATGTTAGGAAGTTGAGAATAAAAATGGGATTATAGTATAAAATGAATGTATCCAAAAGTATAATAATGACAAAATCTTACAACTAAGCACAGCATTCTATAATCTCTAAGTATGAAAATTGACAAAACAGTTTGTGTGACAACCAACATCACACTTCCTGCACTTCTTAGTCGTATTTTTGTGGCACTCGGCACAACGAATTTGTGTAAGACTTGATACTATCAAATGCCTTACATCATCCAGCCTGACTCCATCTTGGACTCTTCGACTTTTTGTCGTTTGCTTCAGTGGTCTACCGATAGAACGTGCTGCTGAATATCGACCAAGGTAAGTTCGGGTAACTTCTCGTATAAATGCCAGGTAATCTAAATATTCTTTTACTTGACCGGGTGGAGACAATTTGTAGAGCTGGTATGCATTGTTCATGGATGCATTCAACGGCCACATCAAAAGTTGCCAGTACCATTTTTTGCGATTGATACTTATCCTATAGTAACCGATGTTTTGGTCAAGTCGATACACTCCGCCCATATAATTGTTATATTGTAGAAAGCACGACGGCTGTTGGATTGCAACTCTTCTCTTTTCCCTACTAGACCATCGCTGAGCCGAGCCCAACGGGCTGACTCCTTCGAGGGGGATGCTACAGTTACCACATTGTTGTCGTTGTATAGGACCAAGGAGATACCTGATATTTGATCAGTCAGTTGATAGTAACTGCCACGTGCTTGCTTTTTCATTTGTGCAGTATCTTTCAGAGGTGCCTTTTCAACACGGTTCATACGAATGGTCCCTGTAGCTTGGTTGCCTGCTTCTTTGAGGTGGGTAAGCAGTCAGAGAGACGTAAAATAATTGTCCATATAGACATGGACTTTTTGTCCTGCCGGTAACTTCGCAATAAGGTTAGTTACCACAGAACCTCCAACGCCTAACTCGGGATTAGTGTTTCTTGTACTCGCGCCTTGGTAAGATTCAGTTTGTACAAGGTAACCAAGCCGTGAAGCCATGCACCAACTCTTGAACCCAAACCGTATTGGTTTGCCATGTATATGTTGTTTGGTGGTGTGGTGTCCATAATAAGGAATCATTGATTCGTCGACACTCACTTATACATATATCGTCCCTTCTATGATGTCGTCATCCTGCTCCAGTATACCGCATATATCGGCCACCGTCAAGCTGAAAAAACAATTTAGGGACAATTATAGTATGCTGTTATGATATTATGTTTAACAATATTTGATAATCTTTATGTATAACTGTGGAATATCGAAAGTTTATATCGAAAGAAACACTTGTAAAATGTGTACACTGCCGCGCTCACCGCCCCTAAAATGGGGCGCACAACACAACTGTCTAGATTGATATCGGGATATAGCCTAATCAAACTATCTATATTATTATTTTAAAGTATACATATTATACTGTAACATAATGTCGAATTTGCAGCAAAACTATGGAAATAAATTATATTTACTTACTTTTTTCTCCGCGACATTACTTCAAGAACCACTATGACACTTTTGACGTGAATAATGAAAAACAAAATGGCGTCTTGCGCGTAAAAAGTATTTAATAGTGTTGCGAGGAATCATAATAAATAAATTATTAGTCATAAAAAAAACAAAAGCACGTGATATTTTTTTTAATCGGAAATTACTAACCGTTTTAAAAATGGGGCGATTGACGTATATGGGTTAATTTTATAATGTGTGTTTAAAGAATATATATATGTTTTATTTATTTTTACTTTATTTTTAAAGCAAGACGAACATTCCCGGGTTACGAATGATTTGATATTATGTGAAAAATCTCCTACTACCACCACAGTAAAAGGAAAATGTTGCTTGTGTCGTGATGGAGAACCTAAACGCGATGCCCACTCAGCCACTGACCGGTCTTTGGTTAAGTTTTTTTTGCATTTCACAATTTATTCGTTAAAAATAAAATGTAGTAGGTATGTTTGCGGCACGTTCCAGAGTGGAATTTTGGCACCCACTTAATCGCTCTTCCATATATTTTTTTTTTACATGAATATCGCACAAGAGTCCCAACTGCTCCCGTCTGGAGCCAGTGAGACAATGGCATCCCCAATTGGGGTATGTTGCGAAGCTGAATGTAGTTGGGAGGGAAGGAGATAGGGAAGAGGAAGGTCGGGAAGTAACCTGGCTATTCAGATCTGATCACCAAACACGGCGAAAGCCACTTCAGGCAACGTTTCAATTCTGAATGGTGGTCTTACACCAGGGCGATACTGAGAGTATCTTCCACTCTAGAACGTGCCGCAAATATACTATATATTATTTTAAATGAATAAATTGTGAAATACACAAATTAATCAAATAAAATTTATTTTCCACGCCGGGATTCGATCCCGCGACCTTCGGAATGCGAGTCAAGCGCCTTACCGCTGCACTACGCCGGCCGTCAAAATAAGGGAACGTACCCATACTACGTGACCAACTTTTTGCAATTTTGAACCCCCCCTCCCCCCCGGTGACCAAAAACCTAAGCAACCCGCCGCTCATTTGTACCAAGCGTGACATTTTGAAGACCCCCCCCCCCTAAAGGTGTCACGTAGTATGGGTACGTTCCCTAAGTAGTTTCAATTTTGAAAATTAAAAGATTATTGAACTTGAATAAAAGCATTACGTCCGTCGTACCAACACCGTACCAACTGGGACATGTACAATATAATAAAGAATCCAGCAACCAAATTAGTTTGTTTAATATTTTTTGGAATTTTTGTGCTTTTCAGATGCTGATTCAACAGGGCGGCGGCGGGGCGGGTTATTATTCTGGAGGTAGTAAACCACAAACTCCTAGTGCCACTTTCGTCCTGGGGGGCCCTCTGAGTCGATCGCTAACGGGATGAGAGACGTATAATCCAAACAACAGATTGAAAATTAACTATCAAATTTAAATAAAAAGTATCATGAATCATAATGTTTATTATTGAAAAAACGTCTTATCTTGTTATTTAATTCTCTACACTCTAAACAGTATCCCTAAAGATGATACAGGCCCTGACGAAAATTATTTTCTTCAGCACCTTCTTTGTGGAGCTAACGTAAAAATCTAAAGTGAGGTGTTAAAAAATTATATTAGAATAAAAACACTATTCTAATACAATTTTTTACCGATGTAACATGTATATTGTATACCGAGGTGCCACAATCTTTGAGATCGGATTTGAAACCATCTGAATAAATGAGGGAAAACCCAGGAAAATTTAATGATTCATATTTTTAAAATGTTCCCCGACATTTTGAAAGTTATTAGAGGAAGTTAAAATGTTAGTCCGAAAGTCAGATGTTATTACATTGGGTATAAAATTGATATTATCAAACGGGATACAAAAAAGTGGGTGGAGTCGACATTACATTGGAACATTGTAAATAATGGCGATTTGCAGGGTGCTATTTTGATTTAATTTTTGTTGTTATCCGGAATAAATCCTGTTTCAAACATGTTATTAATTAAGGAAATGAAATATTCAACCGACATATCAGAGAATTTTTTTTTTACATGAGCTTTACACGGGAGGCCCTGAGGAAAATAATTTCCCTCAGGGCCTATGTCATCTTTGGGGATGCTGTGTGGAAGGTTTTTTTTGGGAATGGACGGAGAGGAGAGTTCTGGGAAGGAAAAGGGTTTAAAGGGTGGGTAGGAATCTGGGGTTCAGTGTGTCCTGGTCATCCGCCTGCAATACCTAGACAAACCACACCCCATGAACCCGGGCACCCCTGCTAAAACACCAAACGTAGCGAACTACTTGGGGTGACCTATAGCAGAGGTGTTGGTTATCCAATAAAGGAGAATGCTTTAATGAAGCAATATAATAGTTCATCAGGACCTGGAGAAGGGTCTGAAAGGGAATTAGTTACTCGTTTTAATTCACTAACTGAGAAAGAAGAGTCAATTTGGTTAGAATGAGATGGATACGAAATAAGGGAAGGTTTTTCATCAAATCTGGCAACTGTTGGAGGGACTATGTTATCAGCAAAACCAATAATAATTTCTTCTAAAATATGTTTGATACGCTGCGGAGTGTTCGACGAACCGATTTTTTTTTTAATTTGTCCAAACAGATGACTGGGAAGATTCAGGACACAAGCTTTCACAGAATTTTCGCCATAGACCGCTTTTTATTTTTCAAAATACGTTTAGTTTCCGCTTGGGCGCGTTTCACCAATAAGTAATTTTCATTAGACGTACATTTCCGGAATATAGAAATTGCTTCTTTTCCAGAGTTAACGGAACGGGTGCATTCTTCTTCCCACCATGGAGTTGAATGTGTTATTTTAATGTTAACATTACGCTTAGAAATTGATTTTTCTATTGCTTTTATTACCGTTGGTACTAGGAAATAATCACATTGCATTCTGATGTTCTCAAACGAAGATTTTTTTTCCAGTGAACAATGGAGTCTAATTCGGAAGAGGAAGTTCTCCAATTCGTGTCTTTCGTTTGAAATTTACAATTATTGTTTACAGTAAAGGAATCCGAAGTGGTTGGATGGTGGAAGAGAATTATGATTGGGAAATAGTCACTAGAAAGGGGGTCTTTAAGAATGTTCCAAGAACATTTAGGTATCACCGAAGATGAACAAATTGACAAATCAACAGCACTTTTCCTTTGTTGAGGGAGGGAGGGGAGGTGAATCGAGTTGGGGATCCATCAATTATATCCATCGATTATAGGTATCAATAAAATTTAACATACTAAACAATAGGGTATTTTCACAGTTCTTTTTTTATTATTGAAAAAAAATAAGTAAAAAATTACGATGATGACGGAATTTCAGTTTTATTTTTATGACGACGAATAAATTTTCTATAACGTTTTAAAATTTTAACGCCTTTTTAAACACTCCTAAAGGTCACGTTTCCATGTACGGCCAAGCAATACCCTGGCAAAACAACGTTAAATACCTTGGAGTCACACTCGATAAAAAACTCACATGGCACACACACATCAAACATACAATTAAAAAAACCAAAAACGCTTCCGCATCCCTTTACCCGCTTTTAAATTATAATAGTCAAACGTCACTACAGAACAAAATTCTTATTTACAAATCAAAATTGCGACCCATCATGACTTACGCCGCCCCAATTTGGGCCACAAGCAATACTAAGAGTCTAGTAACCTTCCAAAATGTCTTGCTTAGAAGATTCACCAAAAGCCCTTGGTTCGTCCGAAATAGCGTTATTAATTCAGGCACGAAAATTCCTCCACTTAAAAAACACATAATAGATCTAGCCAAAACATTTTTCTCCAAACTTGCTTCAAATTCAAACCCAAGCATCTCATGTCTCAGGCAATCAAGTCCCGATGACAATCTCCTCCACCGCCCGCCCATTTCCAACCTTCATCCACCTTGATGCGCGGGCTATAATAAAATTTACCTTTGTTCTCTTATATAAAAGATAAATAAATATTTATATATATTTATTATGGTATACATATTTGTTGTATATAAATACATACATGCATGGGTGTATGTAAAAATGTCTGTATGTGTGTGTTTATCTATACGAAATGTATACCACTCACAGATAAACAAACCATCAAAAAAAAATTATTAATGTCCTTCATCTTGCCCAAGGTAGCCCGAACATCGGGCAAAAAAAATCCATCAGGTGACATTACTACAGTTTGCAAGACAAAGGGGTTAATTTCTCCCTGTAACTTGCCAAAAACCAATATATAATAATACGCCTTTTTTGAAATGCCGCCATAACGGTGTTTTCGCGCCCAATAACTCTGTGACGTCACAGGCGCCTAACATCGTGCGATCGCCGTCGTAAGTGACTGTATTGAGTTGGTGTTATTTATTGACTTCCAGTTTGATAGGTTTTTAGATTTTCACGGCTAAAAGTATTTTCGTTATTTTTTTTTGGGGTGTTACGCCGTGTTGCGCTACCTCCTTCTTTAGCCAACGTTTCGGACAGCATTGCAGTATCGGAGGTAGTGCAACACGGCATAACACCCAAAAAAAAAATAACGAAAAGACTTCCAGTTTGCTCGAATTATATCGTCATATTTATCCTAAGTTTCCCACTTGCAAAACGTGTATAATTTGGTACACAAATACTATAAGAAAAACCCAAAATAAGATGTTTAAACGACCCTTTTTAAAGCAAACAGTCGACCGTGTACAAATGTTGGGCGTGCGTTTAATGTGTTTGACACCAGTACCGAAGGATTCAATAGCGCTAGTTCATCGGAGCATCTTCTATTGAAATACCGGTAGAACAACAAACCAATCCCACCTGAAGCCAGTGCACTAAACATTGCAATCCGTTTGTTAGAGAGGGAAATCTATCAAATGAACCACCCGTTTCTGCTTTCTGAATTTTCAAGTATTTTGGGGCTCCAGACAGAAGGTGGCTACAAAATTCAAAAGGCGGACTTGCAATTTCCGCAGGGTTAGCAGTTTTGTACTATGGCCCTATAGTACAATACCCCCAGCTTCTGAGAAGCTAACTTGACTGGCTTCGATGGAGCCCCCTTGCCTGCTTTTTTGTAGATGTTAATTTTAACACTACAATAAAAAAACATCCCGTTGTTGACTATTTATATTCATAATTTAAACGTGGAAACACCTTTGTATACAGTCGTAAGATGAATATCTACCCAATAATGATGGCCTCCGTGGCCGAGGGGTAAGGCTCTCAACTAGCAATCCCGACGTTATCAATCATACTCGTACATGTATGTGTATAATACACATTTTTAATTTTATAATGTATGTTTAAAGAATATATAGATATTTTATTTTTAAAGCAAGACAAACATTCCCGGGTTACGAATCATCTGATGTTATATGAAAAATCTCCTAATACCACCACAGTAAAAGGAAAATGTTGCTTGTGTCGTGATGGTGAACCCAAACGCGATGCCCACTCAGCCACTGACCGGTCTTTGGTTAAGTTTTTTTTGCATTTCACAATTTATTCGTTAAAAATAAAATGTAGTATATTTGCGGCACGTTCCAGAGTGGAATTTTGGCACCCACTTAATCGCTTGTCCCACATGATAGGTAGTTTCAATTTTATTTATTTATTTATTTATTTATTTTCGGGAAATCGACAGTTTACATTTTTACAGTTTGTACATGTTTGTATAGCCAAAATAAAACCAATTATGGATTTCCTCCATGTGACTTTACCTCTGATTAACAGCATAATAAAAAAAATTAAATAATAAATTTATAATAAAGCATTATGAGATCAAAAATTTTATAAAACAAAAGATTAAGTATATAAAACTAAAATTTACATAAAACATAAAATATCAATACATTGGTAACCATAAGAAGCCAGATTGTACATATAAATCAAATCATGACAGAATTAAAGATAAACGATAGAAACATAGACACATAACATATTCATGAAACATCAGAGAAATACTCTTTTATGTACCCCTTATATTTGGTAGGTTCGGAATTGAAAATGTCCACCTTGGATAATATGCTATTGTAACTATTGCAGTCTGTTCAGACAAGAATTTTGCTTGCAGTTTGTCTAATTTTGTAAATTAAAAGATTATTGAACTTGAATAAAAGCATTACGCCCATCGTACCAACACCGTACCAACTGGGCAATGTATTATATAATAAAGAATCCAGCAACCAAATTAGTTTGTTTAATATTTTTTGTAATTTTTGTGCTTTCAGATGCTGATTCAAAAGGGCGGCGGCCGCGGCGGGGCGAGTTCTTCTTTTGGAGGTGGTGGACCACAGACTACTATTAGTGATACTTTCGTCCTGGGGGGCCCTCTGAGTCGATCGCTAACTGGATGAAGGACGTATAATCCAAAGAACAGATTGAAAAATTAACTATCAAATTGAAATAAAAAGTATCATAAATCATTATGTCTATTACTAAAAAAACGTCTCATCTTGTTATTTAATCCTCTTCACTCTACACAGTATCCCTAAAGATGATACAGGAAATTATTTTCTTCAGTACCTGCTTTGTGCTACCGGGATGAAGGAGTGACTTAAGATCCAGGGTCCTGAAGATGCTCATAGTGTAAGAAGGAAAAAAATAACTGGTAGTTAGCAAGGGTGTAGATTCGCGTGGGGTAACCGTGCGCAGAGTGTAAGTGTTCGCAATGATGTTTCCGAGGTGGTCGTGCCTGTTTCGCGCCCGCACGTTCCTTAATTCAGTAGCGTTTTGGGTCGCATTGAAGCAGGATATGAGTACAGTGAATCCTAATTTGAAAATAAAAATTGGTAGGTAAATTACCGTTTTTCGTGCTTTTTCTTAAATTTTGTCATCTGCTATCGACATGTTTGCTTACCGATGTGTGCTATTGTGTAACCAACTGAGTCAGAGCGATGTGGTCTATGATAATTTTTGGTAAAATATTGTTAGTTACACGGGTGCAAAGTGATAATTCTATTAAAGATAATCACTAATCTGATTTGAACACTTCTCTACGGTATGCGAATACTTACCCCGCACGTGGGGTAAGTGTTCGTAATCGACATGCTTGTAAACATTTTTATATAACTTTTTGATTTATGAACTACATAAGGTTTTTATGTTTGTTTGAGATGCCTTAATGATCAATCATATCAATAAACAAAAAAATGAGCAAAATACCTAAAGCGTTTTAATACAAAAATCCCAATGTAAAAACTGCGTACGGTTACTCCACGTGACTCTACGGGTATTGGGCACGCTTTTGAAATACATATTCCTGAAAATATATATTCAAAAATTATATTTTTATACATATTCCTGAATATATAAAAAAATCATAATAAAAAGTTGAAGCTGAAACTGAGAAGTACTTGGCGATGCAGCAGGTGCAAATCCTCAAATATTTCCGTCGGCCTCCAGGATCTCAGCACCATTATGAAGGACTTAAAAAAAATCAGATGGACTTGTCGTCATTCAAGGCACTCCATGAAGATATAAAATTCTTGAGGATCCAAAAATCTGTCAACAGCTGCCACCAGGATGTTGCAACTTTCAGCAACAAGATTGCCAATATAGAAAATCGCCTCCAAAAAGTGGAAAAACTGGAGGTAGAAGTTATGAATCTAAGACAATATGGACCAGCGCACCCAGGTAGATGCAGTATGTACAGACTACAGCAAAGCTTTTGATTTAGTAATTCATGCTGTATTATTGATCAAACTCTCACAAATCGGCGTACACGGAGACCTCCCTCTCGTCCTGTATTGCAAACTGCAGCCAAGCATTAGTTGTCGGTGGCTATAAGTCAGATTGGGTAACCGTACCGTCGGGAGTACCCCAAGGTTCATTATTGGGGCCATTACTCTTAAACATATACATATTAATGACATTGGAAAATGTTTTCACCACTCCAGGACGTTGTTATACGCAGATGACACGACAATATTTTCCCCTGTCACGTGCACCAACGACTGTACACGTATACAAGAAGATCTTAATCTTAATCGATTAACCCGATTACTTTCAATTATGCCCTTAGGGAAAGTACCCATACTACGTGACCAACTTTTTGCCATTTTTAACCCCCCCCCCTCCCCCCCGGTGACCAAAAACGTAAGCCCGCCGCCGCTCATGTTCCGTCCGCTCATGTTCCATCCGCTCTTTGTACCAAGCGTGACATTTTGAAGACCCCCCCCCTAAACGTGTCACGTAGTATGGGTACGTTCCCTTAACGGTACAGTACTAACAAAAATGACGGAGGTCAAGGACTTGGGAATAGTGTTAGTTGCCACATCGAATCCATGGTATCAAAGGCTTCTAAGGTACCTACTAGGCTTTGTACTTAGAACCTGCAAAGATTTAAAAAAAGTAAAAACCATGAAAACGCTTTACTTTACGTACGTACGTAATTCTCTGGAATACGCCTCTCAAATCCGGAATACCGAGTATATATGTTACACAGAAAGGATTGAGAAAGTGCAAAACCAATTTCTATGATACCTTGATTTTCGGAGCTATTGCCCTCATCTGAGCCACGAAGAGTCAGCCGTGTTCTTCAGGATATCGACTTTGGAAAGTCGAAGAAATTTGGCAGACGTACTATTTTTGCAAAAAATAGCTACATCTTTGATAGATTGGCCGGAATTACTAGAAAGAATTCAACTAAGACTGCTCATCAGACAAACCAGGCAAAACCACGCATTAAACATTCCTCAATGCAACACTAACTCTAAACAAAATACATTCATTCACCGTGCTTCACGTCATCTTTAACATTTCATACGGTGAATTCGACTTATTTAAAACAGTACCTAACATTTTCAAATCTAAAATGAATAAATAATATTTACACATATATACTTCTATTAACACAGAATAGATCCATCCCTCTACCCTCCCTTCCACCTTCCCATTCACATAACATAATTTAACTATTTTTCTTTATACCTACTTCCTATGTAATTAAATATACATCAGTCCTATCATTGGTTAAATATTTACACATATTTCATCAAACATTATTAATTATTGTAACTGTTGGTTTTCAAAAAAAATAAAATAATAATAACAAATATTCACATCTGCCGAGAGATTCATTGACGCTTGTTCCTCAAAGAACTTTCCATTTAAATAAATATTGACTTTAATTAATAAAGGCACATAAAAATAAATAATTATTTTTACACATTCTGAAGGCCAAAATTATTCTTCTTCTGTTTAGCCTTTCGTTAACTAAAATGTTTTAAAGCTTATTAAAAACGTTAACTCCATTTACCTACAGGTAAACAAAAAAGTCAACGTCAAACAGACATCGCGTTTCTAACAAAAATCCATAGATGTCTCTGCAACCAATGTTTAGTACTCCTCTGATTGAGATTGGATTTTAGGAGAGGCAATTTCAAGAAAAAAATATTTAAAAAAATATATTTGTGTAAGAAGTACTAATTGATAAAATTATTTCGTCGTAATGATGTCAATATTTGAAGAAAAAAAATTATTGCAGAAATTACTATAATATACAATACGCATATCCAAAATATTTAATTTTAAACTTATAACATAGTGTCTGTACGAAATATTGAGTGGTTAATTTGTAAAGCGCTTTTACAAATTAACTACTCAATAACCAAATAATAAAAAAATTACTCAATCGATTAAAGCATGTAAAAACAAACTCATAAATTATAAAACATTTGAAAAAAAGTTATTATAAACACAGGGTGGATCAGGCTGAAAATAGTGGTAAAAGAGTGTGTACGGTTATGAATGAAATAAATTAAATAAAACAAATCATTTTGTACAATACCACTTATTTAATCAAAATTATCTACATGTTTGAAAACCAAAGGGTTCTTCGTCAGGATAAGAACATTAATAAACCTAACAAAAGACAAACTAGTATAAACAAATAAGAACTATAGACAAAAACATTATAGGGAGCGTTGATTAATTACTTAAAAGTATCATAAAAAACAATAAGATAAAATTTATTTATTTATACTGCGTTTTAACAGGTTGTTCACACACATGTGAGAACAACCCAGTTATAAAAACTCAGTTAATTATACAAATAAGATGAAGTAAAAATTTATATACAATCAATTAGCCAAATAATACAATAATTGATTTTAAAAAGTTAAAATAAAAATTAGATAAAATAAAACAAAAAACAGTTAGACATACAGAATTTAAATAAAATCAAAGTTTCCTCAAATAACAATTAAAGAGAGGCAAGATAAGAGACATAATTAGAGACAAAAATGATACATAATAATTTAGCACATATTTTTCAGCAATCGCAGGGCATTTTTTTTGAATCCATATAAATGAAATAAAAAAATTATTTTAAACATGTAAAAATTCCAATTATATATTAAAATTTTTTTAAAAAATACACAAAAATAATCAATATGTCTAAATAACAATAATAAATTATTAGTATTAATATTTTGTAAGTATTAATATGAAAATAAATTTAAAACATACTAATTTTTTAAAATATATTTGGTTATAATATTTATTTGACTATTAACATTTATTTTGATTTGTAAAATGTAAAGTTATCTAATCGTAAACCCGTTGTGTTTGCGTGTAAAATTTTTAACCCTTTATTTATATCAAAAGATTGATTTGTTTCCTAAATGTAATTGGCAAATTCAGAATAATAATTGTTAATTTTTCAAAAGAAGCAAACACATTGTTTTGTGACTTGACATTTTAAATTAAATAAAAAGAAAATACTTTGTTTTACGTCACTTTATTGTTATTTTTTTCCGTCTACCGGTTTCGGTACCTCCGTACCATCATCAGGACTGAATAATCGTTGAATTTAATGTTTCACAGACCTATTTAAATCTGATTACGCATAAAAGGGAACTAAATGAAAATCTAGATCGGAATTGACTGTCAAATTTGTGTGATTTTCTATGACTTTCAATGCTTTCTAAATGGATGTTCTGAGCCGTGAACGACTGCCGCTAATTTAAACTAGTTTAAAACACGATATATATTCATATATGTACTTTTTCGTGAAAAAAGGGCAGAATTTTATTGTGATTAATTTTTTTATTACTGCATTTTTTATTTATATTACTTTTTTATTTTTATCGTAGGAGAGTTTACACACGTTCGATGTCCGCTTCGATTACCGAAGACTGCCTATGAATTAACTAGAAAACCAGTGATTCATAAGTATTCCCACTTAAGGTTAAATATTACATGTAAGAGATCATACAGAATGAAAAACATATATTATTAGTTTGGAGTTGAATATCGTTTTTTAGAAAGTATAAAATTTGGCAGTTCATTTTTGACTGAGTTTCTTATTTATTTCGGAGCATCACTTCGAAAACAGCTTTATTTCATTGGATTCACAGATTCTACCGGTATTACAATGGAAGATGCTCCGAGGAACTAGCATAATTGATCCCTTCGGCACCGGTGCATAGTCGGGAAACACGCCAAACGCGTGCCCAACATTTGTACACAGTTGACATTTGTCACATGAGAACGGGTCGTTTTTTCGACTCGTTCTTGTGATCAACAGCTCGGCTGTGGAATGATTTGCCGGCCTCTGTGTTTCCTCCTTCCTACAACATGGGTCTCTTCAAGACCAATGTTCATTCCTTCCACTCCTCAAAAAGACCCTCCACACAGCATCCCAGATGACATAGGCCCTGAGGGAAATTATTTTCCTCAGGGCCTCCTGTGTGGAGTTAATGTAAAAAAAAAAAAATCTCGGATTCACCGTTTCACGGATTGGGATTCACAGGGTGGGATTTAGCCTCTTCCACAAATGCTCTGCACTTGCTCCGGACCCTCATCTTTTGCCTACAGTCCTCAAGCCTTTCCGTCTTGCAGTAATCCTTTTCGACTCTGTCAGTTCCCTTTTTAGATAGTTTCACAAGAAAATAAAATTCATTGTTTCCTTTAGATTCTTACGTAAAAATATTAAACAGGGGGGAGGGGGTCGGCCTATTCTTATTTTTCTTATAATAATTGGGGATGGGGTCGAAAACTAGCAAAATTCGTCTTCCGTAATAAATTTATGGCCCCTATCATATATAAAATGTTCTAGTCTAAAACGGAAGCAAAGCTCCTCTCCATATATGTATATACATATCTCTTGCAGGAAGATTGTAGCTTTATTATATCCCCCTGTGCTAGGGGAAGGGAGAGAGTACGGAATATCATTTCCTTTTAGACGGGTGCCGGGTATCTATAAAAATGTGGCTTGGCCCCTTTCAGCGTATCGCTCGCCATTATTCCCATTGAGAATGTACGGCGAGCGATATGCCGAAATACGCCAAGCCACATCTTTTATAGCTGCTTGTGGCACAGGTGTTACTGGATCTGTTGACAGCTGACCACAGCAGCTCCCTAATTTATCGGTCTGGGATTGTTAGGGTTGCGATATGGTGATACAGGCCACGCCTAAATACCGCCTGAGTGTCACGTGTCAATGTGTCAATGTAGTGTCACATTTATTTCCATGTGAATTTTGAATTACATATGCAATCTTTTTATGAAAATATATAAAGAAACAAAATTTAAATATAATGATTTTTTTTTAAATGGGCTCCACACAGGAGGCCCTGAGGAAAAAAAATTCCCTCAGGGCCTATGTCATCTTTAGAGATGCTGTGTGGAGGGTTTTTTTAGGGAAAGGAAGGAGAGGAGAGATCTGGGAAGGAAAAGGGTTTAAGGGGTGGGTAGGAATCGGGGGTTCAGTGTGTCTTGGTCATCCGCCTCTTAAGACCTAGACAAACCTCACCCCATGAACCCGGGCACCCCTGCTAAATCACCAAACATAGCGAACCACTTGGGGTGACCTATGGCAGAGGTGTTGGTTATCCAATAAAGATTCCCGGGGCGGCGGTACCCATTCCCGCCTCCCAAATTGTGATTGTGATTTAATGTATTATAACAACATTATGTGTGTATACGCGTATGTTTTTATATGCATATTTTTATACTATTCTTATCTTTTATTTTGTCTTCTTATATTGTTTTTTTTATATTGTTTTTTTTTTATATTTTTATCTTTTTATATCCGTGTCTACTTCGATACATATCTTTTTCAGAAAATAAAAAAATTATTTACCCGCCTCGGAACGGACTTTGTCTAGTGAGGTGGGTAAAAAAAAATCTATGTAGGTACATAATGAAATTAAAATAAACGCCCGGGTTACCGGCACTGGAACTGAACTGAAATGTAGTGACATAACACTCTGTCGAATCTTTTGGGGTAGGCACTTGGTTATGATTTTCGGTGTACAAGCATCTGGCAACCTTTTTACGCGTAATGGCATTAAATTTGGCAATAACACAATCTTACAATGGTTTCACGCTATTCATTTTTTAACTCGTTTAATTAAGAGGTAACCCAGTCGCAGAGAAATTTGAACTATGTATTTTACCAAATTGTCATTATCACTGTCGCTCTTGCTCCCCCGAAAACTGAGCGAAAGGAACAACTGCAAAATCGAGATTTTGCATTCCTCATTTTTCTCCTCCAAAATTAAACAAATTCAGCCTTACTAAAAAACCCAGTGAAAATTTTATTCAATTGACAAACGGCCGCGGATGTGAAAACATTACTAATAAAAAATTTGTTCTTTGAAAGAAATACACATGGTTTCCACGGCCTGAGAGGGTAGTTTATCTCTGTTTTAACCATTGATGTACGAACGATATTTGTAATTTTTCCATAGTATTTTGAATGTTCTATATATTTCTTATTTTTGAAGGTGTCGTAAAAACAAATACCATTTATGAAAGCTAGATAAAATTACCTTTAAGATTTGTGTATTTGAAATATTTCAAAAACTGCCATATTTTAAGATTCAAACTCGGAAAAAAATGGAAAAAAATTTCCTCCCACAACATTTTTGACCAAAATGTAGAGAAATTTAAATAAAATCAAAATTTAAAAAACACAGTCCTTTTATGTAATAAATTTGGAAGGAAACTATCACCTCACTTTTTCATCGTGTATACAATAAAAAAATAATAAAAAATTTTAAAGTTTTTTTTATTGCCAAAAAAATAACTTTGAAAAATACCGAAATTTAAAACAGATTTCTTACATCTCTAAAGACGTTAATTTTTTTGATACGTTTACGTACACATGCATTAGATATTAATATTATAAAAAATTATCACTTTTAAGGAATTCTCTTAAAATAAAGATCTTAAAATGAAAATTTTATCTTTTAAGTAACCTATAAAAAACAATATTCTAACAGTTCAACTTTGAAAGTACGGCGTTTGTACAATAACTTGATTAAACTGATGTAAACCACAAAAATAACATGGTGTAAATATATCCATTATGTAAATAGAAGAGTAAATTCGTCACTACAATAGAAATTATTAAGTAAAATCACAAAATTTTCGATATCCCGCCATAAAACGCACCGAGCTGTTTTGTCATCGCGGGGTGTCGCGGGCCGAAGAACTAATGCATAGGCGCGCCAATAATGCCCCTTGCGGAGAAAAATTAAAACAACATTGTTTCCTAGTAAATTAAAACCATATACAACGTTGTCACATCTTCAATGCGTTTTAACAGCTTGACCACGTAAGTAACTTTATTGGTAATAAAACGTGTTTTATTGTAAACGAGGTATATTTATGTTATTGCAATAACACAGTTAATCGGTCGCGCTGTGGTTTTTTTTTAGTAAGGCTGATTGTGTCTGTACGTTTTGCTTTTTTTAAAAATACATTGTCCACTTGTTAAACTGTTGATAGCGTTCAAACAGGCAATTTTAACGACATTAGGATGGTCCTAACCTCCTAACTCCTATAAGAAGTAGTTATCAAAAAAAATGCAAAACGTACCGATACGCTGGTGGTCGATATCTATATTATAATTTTTTTTTAAATCCAGAGAGAAAATTGGAAAACACGTTTGAATGGACAAAATGCCGCTCGGTTTCCTCTTAAACGAAAAAAATATTCTTTTCATTTTGTGCAAGGTACCATGCTCGACCAAGGCATTAAGTATGTGGAGTTTTGTAAATATATATATATATATATATATATATATTGACCTCTTCCCGTAGTATCTTGATCCTGTAAGAAGTTGGTTGACAATGTTGATCCACCTTTAACACCGTATAACTTGGCTTTGATGGAATATATCTGTATGAATTGGCAACAACGTTACTACAAATACCAAGGTTGCCAGTTTCTCGGTAAAAGTTTTTGATATATTGCACATAAAATTTTCGAACTTTGTATGGAAATCATACGCATCTTATTTGTTGATCCGTCCAAATTCCCATACGTTGCGGATCCGCCCAAATATCCGTACGCATTTGATCCGCTTGTGTATAATCAAAGATGGCTGAAAAAGGAAGCCTTCTGATTGGTCGTGTTGGGCGTGGTGTGTTGTGAACGAAGCCTTCTCATTGGTTGACCAGATATGGAAGGCACCTACTAAAAAAAGGTATCCAATTGTTCAGCTAAATTTTTTCAACGTTTATGAAGAATATATATTTTTGTAAATTCTCCACAAAATATTCAATTTACTGCCCGCGGTCATTCGACAGGCGTTGCATCTCGCTCTAGCAGCATTATAGCGGCACTTTAAACAAACGAGACAGCGCTAGTTTGATCAAACCCATCTCATCGTGATTGGATCAGTATGCAGTCTCGTGTTAGTTTTCTAACATTTTGCTTAATGTATTTTATAAAATTCTAACTAACCATAACGCTTTTTCTCTGCAGGGGTAGGCAGAGAGGACGGACCGCCAAACAACTCGGTCTTGGCACACACTCTTTGCCTCACTCACATTCATACATCGTATCATACATTATCTTCTATTATTCTGACTTTTGACACGGCCCGACTCAAGTATCTGATTCACTTGATCGTGCCATTACTTCCACGGATGTCCACCTGAGAAAAAATCTCTCAGTACCTACCTTTATCATATTTGGGGATGCTGTGTGGAGGCCTTCTTTTTATGAAAAGAAGAAAAGGAAGCCCGGGTAAGGAAAGGGGTATGAAGGGTGGGTAGGAATCTGGGGGTCAGTGTGTCCAGGAGTGATGGACGGATGAATCCATCCCTCCCACTGCGGTGCATGGCGTTATTCCGAGAAAATCCAGCTGGAGATATCAAAAGGTCGCCTTCAAGATTAAGATTTGGGAGGTGGGTATGGGTACCGCCGCCCCGGGAACCGTTTTTTGGATAACCAATACCTCTGTCATAGGTCACCCCAAGTGGTTCGCTATGCTTTCCTCTTTGTGCGTTGCTTCGTAGCCAGCCTATCGGTCTCCTCTTTGTGCGATGCTTCGTATCTATCACTCTCGTCTACTTTAGTTTTCACTTTTCTCGCATGTGAGTGAACTGCACACAGATTCTATAAAATTATTCAAGTGAAAACTTCTTTAGGACCGTTGTGATTTGAAACTGGATGAAACGAAAAAAGCGACACTAAAAATAGACAAACAATATGTTATACATCTATAGGATTAAACCTGCAAGAGAATGAATGACATAGACTAATCGCTTTCCTCTTTGTGCGTTGCTTCGTAGCCAGCCTATCGGTCTCCTCTTTGTGCGATGCTTCGTATCTATCACTCTCGTCTACTTTAGTTTTCACTTTTCTCGCATGTGAGTGAACTGCACACAGATTCTATAAAATTATTCAAGTGAAAACTTCTTTAGGACCGTTGTGATTTGAAACTGGATGAAACGAAAAAAAGCGACACTAAAAATAGACAAACAATCTGTTATACATCTATAGGATTAAACCTGCAAGAGAATGAATGACATAGACTAATCGCTTTCCTCTTTGTGCGTTGCTTCGTAGCCAGCCTATCGGTCTCCTCTTTGTGCGATGCTTCGTATCTATCACTCTCGTCTACTTTAGTTTTCACTTTTCTCGCATGTGAGTGAACTGCACACAGATTCTATAAAATTATTCAAGTGAAAACTTCTTTAGGACCGTTGTGATTTGAAACTGGATGAAACGAAAAAAAGCGACACTAAAAATAGACAAACAATCTGTTATACATCTATAGGATTAAACCTGCAAGAGAATGAATGACATAGACTAATCGCTTTCCTCTTTGTGCGTTGCTTCGTAGCCAGCCTATCGGTTTCCTCTTTGTGCGATGCTTCGTATCTATCACTCTCGTCTACTTTAGTTTTCACTTTTCTCGCATGTGAGTGAACTGCACACAGATTCTATAAAATTATTCAAGTGAAAACTTCTTTAGGACCGTTGTGATTTGAAACTGGATGAAACGAAAAAAAGCGACACTAAAAATAGACAAACAATCTGTTATACATCTATAGGATTAAACCTGCAAGAGAATGAATGACATAGACTAATCGCTTTCCTCTTTGTGCGTTGCTTCGTAGCCAGCCTATCGGTCTCCTCTTTGTGCGATGCTTCGTATCTATCACTCTCGTCTACTTTAGTTTTCACTTTTCTCGCATGTGAGTGAACTGCACACAGATTCTATAAAATTATTCAAGTGAAAACTTCTTTAGGACCGTTGTGATTTGAAACTGGATGAAACGAAAAAAAGCGACACTAAAAATAGACAAACAATATGTTATACATCTATAGGATTAAACCTGCAAGAGAATGAATGACATAGACTAATCGCTTTCCTCTTTGTGCGTTGCTTCGTAGCCAGCCTATCGGTCTCCTCTTTGTGCGATGCTTCGTATCTATCACTCTCGTCTACTTTAGTTTTCACTTTTCTCGCATGTGAGTGAACTGCACACAGATTCTATAAAATTATTCAAGTGAAAACTTCTTTAGGACCGTTGTGATTTGAAACTGGATGAAACGAAAAAAAGCGACACTAAAAATAGACAAACAATCTGTTATACATCTATAGGATTAAACCTGCAAGAGAATGAATGACATAGACTAATCGCTTTCCTCTTTGTGCGTTGCTTCGTAGCCAGCCTATCGGTCTCCTCTTTGTGCGATGCTTCGTATCTATCACTCTCGTCTACTTTAGTTTTCACTTTTCTCGCATGTGAGTGAACTGCACACAGATTCTATAAAATTATTCAAGTGAAAACTTCTTTAGGACCGTTGTGATTTGAAACTGGATGAAACGAAAAAAGCGACACTAAAAATAGACAAACAATCTGTTATACATCTATAGGATTAAACCTTCAAGAGAATGAATGACATAGACTAATCGCTTTCCTCTTTGTGCGTTGCTTCGTAGCCAGCCTATCGGTCTCCTCTTTGTGCGATGCTTCGTATCTATCACTCTCGTCTACTTTAGTTTTCACTTTTCTCGCATGTGAGTGAACTGCACACAGATTCTATAAAATTATTAAAGTGAAAACTTCTTTAGGACCGTTGTGATTTGAAACTGGATGAAACGAAAAAAGCGACACTAAAAATAGACAAACAATCTGTTATACATCTATAGGATTAAACCTGCAAGAGAATGAATGACATAGACTAATCGCTTTCCTCTTTGTGCGTTGCTTCGTAGCCAGCCTATCGGTCTCCTCTTTGTGCGATGCTTCGTATCTATCACTCTCGTCTACTTTAGTTTTCACTTTTCTCGCATGTGAGTGAACTGCACACAGATTCTATAAAATTATTCAAGTGAAAACTTCTTTAGGACCGTTGTGATTTGAAACTGGATGAAACGAAAAAAAGCGACACTAAAAATAGACAAACAATCTGTTATACATCTATAGGATTAAACCTGCAAGATAATGAATGACATAGACTAATCGCTTTCCTCTTTGTGCGTTGCTTCGTAGCCAGCCTATCGGTCTCCTCTTTGTGCGATGCTTCGTATCTATCACTCTCGTCTACTTTAGTTTTCACTTTTCTCGCATGTGAGTGAACTGCACACAGATTCTATAAAATTATTCAAGTGAAAACTTCTTTAGGACCGTTGTGATTTGAAACTGGATGTAACGAAAAAAAGCGACACTAAAAATAGACAAACAATCTGTTATACATCTATAGGATTAAACCTGCAAGAGAATGAATGACATAGACTAATCGCTTTCCTCTTTGTGCGTTGCTTCGTAGCCAGCCTATCGGTCTCCTCTTTGTGCGATGCTTCGTATCTATCACTCTCGTATACTTTAGTTTTCACTTTTCTCGCATGTGAGTGAACTGCACACAGATTCTATAAAATTATTCAAGTGAAAACTTCTTTAGGACCGTTGTGATTTGAAACTGGATGAAACGAAAAAAAGCGACACTAAAAATAGACAAACAATATGTTATACATCTATAGGATTAAACCTGCAAGAGAATGAATGACATAGACTAATCGCTTTCCTCTTTGTGCGTTGCTTCGTAGCCAGCCTATCGGTCTCCTCTTTGTGCGATGCTTCGTATCTATCACTCTCGTCTACTTTAGTTTTCACTTTTCTCGCATGTGAGTGAACTGCACACAGATTCTATAAAATTATTCAAGTGAAAACTTCTTTAGGACCGTTGTGATTTGAAACTGGATGAAACGAAAAAAAGCGACACTAAAAATAGACAAACAATCTGTTATACATCTATAGGATTAAACCTGCAAGAGAATGAATGACATAGACTAATCGCTTTCCTCTTTGTGCGTTGCTTCGTAGCCAGCCTATCGGTCTCCTCTTTGTGCGATGCTTCGTATCTATCACTCTCGTCTACATTAGTTTTCACTTTTCTCGCATGTGACTTCAACCGTCGTACTGTTTTTTTGTTCTTTATCAATTCCTTCGACCAATTAAATAACATACCTAATTGTCTCTTTCTACTCCATTTATATTTCACGTGTCAAACAGAAACGGACATAATCATACACACGATCACACATTGTTTTACCTACCACGTTAACCAATGTTATTTTTGGAAGCCGGATGTAATCGGTAATTTGATCTTCATATATTCTGTAACCGAGAATAATATACGGGTGCAAGTCCAAAAAATTTAAAGTTCGGAAGAGCCAAAAAACTATTTTTTCTCTAACTATGGTCTCATTACTTCTTCGGATATCCTTGTTGATAGATAAAAAAAAATTATTACCAAGTCAATTAGTTTTGTTTAAAAAACGAGCAAATAAAACGAAATATTTTATATGTTTTAAATAATTTTTTGAATATACTTTTAAAAAAGCTGATTTGAGTCAAACAATAGCATGGACTTCAGTCCTTCTTGACATGTGGTGTATTATGAATGGATCAATGTTTAAAAATTGTTTACTTCCATAGAATGCGTAGTAATGTATAATTTGAGTCATAATACCACATAATACGTAGGATTTGAGTCATAATTCTAAAAATGCAACTAAATCGCTTCATGGAACAACTATCTTAGAGCAGAAGCTAAGTTATATTCATTTTATAAAAAACCTATTTTTTTCTTCATGATAGGATCTGTATCGTTCTGCCACTGATTAACATGATTATTTACTTCGATTCAAGACTGCATCAAAAACTTATTTCTAAAAATTTTGGACTAGCACTTGTATGCTTCTCGTCAAAATCCGCAAAGTTGTGACCTCATTTGGAGAAACTTTCAACGGCGTTAGAAGTGGTTTACAGTGGTTTAGGACTTTGACACCTAATAACATGTACTTAAATGTTAAATTTCTTGCTTTTGTAAGCGGCCGTTATTTTGCACGTGCAGTCTTGAATGATGAATGTTATAACACTTAATATAACGGCACATAGTAAAAAAATCTATCCAATGGATCAGCTAAATTTTTAAAACGCTTATGAATAGTTTCTTTTCTTGTATATTCTATATAAAATATCGTATTCAAACTTTTGTATTAAGTAATGGATCGCGTAAATGGGTCGTGACTCGTGACAGACTTAGTTATAATATGGTTGTATTGAATTATTTAGGTAGGTACTTTTTGTGGATTTTAAACACGTTCAATTTTCAAAATGACACTTAAATTCAAAGCCAATTCGAGTTCATTGGACCCGAGTTACAGACAGACATAAACCACGTTACTAAACAATGAAATAGGTCGGACCGCCAAACAATTCAGTCTTGACACTCACACCTTGCCTCATTCACATTCAAACATCGTCTCATACATTCTCTTCTATTATTCTGACTTTTGACACGGCCCGACTCAAGTATCTGATTCACTTGATCGTGCCATTACTTCCACGGGTGTCCACCTGAGAAAAAACCTCTCAGTACCTACCTTAGTCATCTTTGGGGATGCTGTGTGGAGGGCTTCTTTTTATGAAAAGAAGAAAAGGAAGTCGGGGAAGGAAAGGGGTATGAAGGGTGGGTAGGAATCTGGGGGTCAGTGTGTCCAGGAGTGATGGACGGATGAATCCATCCCTCCCACTGCGGCGCAAGGCATTATAAAAAAACAATACATTAACATATTATATAATAATATAATATAATAATAATAATAAACAAAACTTACATTATTATATTATATTATAAAATAAAAATAAATATTATAAAAAACAATACATTATTATATTTTATTATAATAAACAATACCTACTGGTTTACTAATTGATTAAAGGAGCCGATACCCTCCAGGCGAAAAGAACAAATAATTATTATGCGGTTTGCTTAGGTACCTAGGTAGGTACAAGACTCCAGAGAGACGCAATGTATTATCACGTGCTGGTAAGGTCTAGGGACTGCGGAACGGGGGGAGGTGGGGTTTCCGGCCGGCGGATTGCAACTGTGTGTGCGTGCGCAGTATAATATCATTGTTTTGAATATCGCAATATCATTTTTTTACAGTAGCTCCACATAGGAGGCCCTGAGAAAAATAATTTCCCTCAGGGCCTATGTCATCTAAGGGGATGCTGTGTGGAGGGTCTTTTTAAGGAAGGGAAGGATAGGAAGTTCTGGGAAGGAATAAGGTATGTAGGGTGGATAGGAATCTGGGGTCAATGTGTCCTAGGAGTGACGGACCTAAAATTCCATCCCTCCAATTGCGGTGCAAGGCGATGGGTCGCGAGAGTCCGGCTGGAAAGGACAAAAGGCCTCCCTCAACCAAACTCTCTTATCCGGCCCGCCACGCAGCAGGGCAGACCTAACCGCCGCCATGTCCTGGACAAACCTGATACCATGAACCCGGGCACCCCTGCTTAGTCACCATACGTAGCAAACTGCTTGCAGAGGTGTTGGTTATACAGTAAATGGATCCCGGGGCGGCGGTACCCATACCCGCTTCCCAAATTGGAATACCTCGTTTATAATAATTCAATTAGTCCTTAGTCAAATCATCTCTATTAGGTATGCTGTGTGGAGGGCTTCTTTTAATGAAAAGAAGAAAAGGAAGTCCGGGGAAGGAAAGAGGTATGAAGGGTGGGTCGGAATCTGGGGGTCAGTGTGTCCAGGAGTGATGGACGAATGAATCCATCCCTCTCACTGCGGCGCATGGCGTTATTTCGAGAAAATCCATCTGGAAATTCAAAAGGTCGCCTTCAAGATTAAGATTTGGGAGGTGGGTATGGGTACCGCCGCCCCAGGAACCATTTTTTGGATAACCAATACCTCTGTCATAGGTCACCCCCAGTGGTTCGCTTCGTTTGGTGACTTAGCAGGGGTGCCCAGGTTCATGGGGTGAGGATTGTCCGGGTATTGGCGGCGGATGCATCAGCCCACCAGCTGCATGGCAGGCCGGATTGGGAGAGTGTTGAGGAGTCCCTTTGACTTTTTCCAGCCGTACTCTCTCGGAACATAGCCTTGCACCGCAGTGGAAGTGATAGATTCCTGGACACACCGACCTCCAGATTCCTACCCACCCTTTATTCCTTTTCATTTGGGGTCGTCTAATAATCACATGATGTTTTTTAGCAACTTTTTAACCCCCTCCCCCCGGTGATATGTGGTAAGGTTTAAGACTACCCCCCCCCCCATACCCAAAATCACGTGTATTTTTTTTAGTACAAAGTATTTTGAAATTTTCAGAATATTATCACGAAAAATAAATACACGTGATATCTCATTATACCCCCCCCCACGTGATATTTCGTGTTTTTTTCCGACCCCCCCCCCTTTCGAGTCTCACGTGATTAATAGATGACCCCCAAGATGAAACTGTTAATCCTCTTAAAGTAAAAATTAATCTTCATGCTACGTACAGATGCTAACCCGCGACCTCCGGATTCTTAGTCGAAGTTCGTAATGGCGTACATATAAGTAATAAAAACCGTTTTCGAAGATTAAGTACATCCGTTCAAACTGTTCATCCTCTTAATTAGAAATGAATATACATACTACGCACAGATGCTAGCCCGCGACCTCTGGATTCGTAGTCAAAGTTCGTAGTCTCATTACTCAAGCCATCTTCAATAGGTGTGCTAACTCTATTTAATGGTTACAGTAGTTTTAACCGGGTAACGATAAAAAGCCGCTCTAACTAGTCCGTACAAGTAGTTTGGCACGTGTTAGGTGGTAAATAAAAACACTTTTCAAGGGTAAAGTACCATGACGCAATTGTGAGGCGGTCTATCCTCTTAAGTATATTTTAATCTTTATAGAACGTACCGATACTAAATGGACCTGAACAATACGACAGACGCACATAGAACATTTTTTATTTGCATTGCGCACAGTTCGCGGTCAAAACGTGGCAAATAAGAACGTACCTACGATTACCTACTAAAAGGAGCAGAAAAGTTCGACAGACCGGCACCATCCATATATACATATATGGAGATCAACAAATAAAAACGTGTAAAATGTATATGTCACCGAAAAATGGGCGTGGCTTAGAGGTAAATCTCGATGACAAAAGTAGATCCACATGGATCAGGATTTGTATGCCAGCTTCGGTAACGGATCTAAAAATCCGGCCAGATCAACAAACCCAAACGGATCAATAAAAAACTGGTGTACCGTCGCGCAAAATCAACATAGTACGAGAGGGGATAAATATATATATATATATATTTTTTTTTTTTTTTTTTTCATTAGCTCCACACAGGAGGCACCGAGGAAAACAATTTCCCTACGGGCTTTTGAGGATGCTGTGTGAAGGGTTTTTTAAGGGAAAGGAAGGAGAAGAAGATATGGGAAGGAAAAAGGTATGAGGGGTGGGTAGGAATCTGGGGGTCAGTTTGGCCAGGAGTGACGGACGTATGAATCTATTCCTCACACTACGATGCAAGGCGAAGAGTCGGGAGAATCCGGCTGGAGAGGTCAAAAGGCCTCCCTCAATCAGTCTCTCTCCGATCCAGCCCACCACGCAGTGGTTGGGCAAACATATCCGCCACCAAGACCTAGACAAACCTCATCCCATGAACCCGGGAACCCCTGCTAAGTCACCAAACGTAGCGAACCACTTGAGGTGATCTGTGGCAGGGGTGTTGGTTGTCCAATAAATGGTTCCCGGGGCGGCGGTACCCAAACCCGCCTCCCAAATTGTGTATAATCTATATTATAGATTTTTTCTATAATATAAAAATGAATCGCTGAATGTGTTGCTAACCGCATAACTCTCGAACAACTGCACCAAATTGGATAATTCTTTATTTTGTGTGTTCGTTATTGTAAGGACAAGGTTTTTATAAAACTTCCGGATAGCTTTGGCATTATGAAATTTGTATAAAAAAATTGCTATTGGTGGCACGCGAGGAAGCGGCTATTGCTATGGAAAGCGGGAGGGAGGGATTGATGGGGGAGGGGAACCAGGGAAGGGGAGGGGAACCTGGGAGGGGGGGAGGGGGACCTGGGAGGGGGAAATTTCTTTATTAAATGGCATAGCAACGCATGCCGGGACGCGTATTTACAAAACCTACCGATTCAGCCGCGGTAACGACAATTTACATTTTAAATATACCTCTATATTGGTTATTTTTTATCACATTGCAAAAACAAAAATTGTTCTGAAATCTAGATAAAATAATCTTTCTGGTGTGTATATTAAAAATTAATAATTTTATTTCTAAATATTTAAATTTTAATTTTATTCCCATATATTGTAAATACACCTGTATATTGATAATTTTTTATCTCCTTGCAAAAACAAAAAATTTCTAAAATCTAGATAAAATAATCTTTACAATGTGTATATTAGAAATTAATAATTTTATTTCTAAATATTTAAATTTTGATATTGAAAATTTAAAGCGACTGAAACGTGGTAGGGATTGTAAATACGCTGCCGGGACCGACCATAAAAATATTATTTTTTGGTAAATATTAAGGAATACTTTTGGAACAGTAGGTCCGCTTTGAAATCTGAGTAATCATAGTAGGAAAGATTGATTGTTATGATATTTAACTATGTGACGTCTGCATTTGTTACATGAATGATTAGGTATTCTCAAGAGCAACCAGGTTTAAAAAAAATCTGATCCCACTTTAAATGAATATAAATTGGAAGTCTAATCACTGTGGAAGCATTACGCCTTCGACATCTGCTGTTTTCTGCTGTAAGAATCGACATTAAAATGACAATTATTTTCAAGGCAATTGAAAGTAAATAGTTAAGTAGTTATACAATTTATGCAAGTTGTAAATCATGAAAAAAAATCTTTTTAATCAACTTATTAACCCCTCAGGCCTAGAGCCTATTTTGTCACATAGTTAAAATTTTTCCGCTTTGCAATAAAATCCTTTTTATTACTTGAATACCGCACAAGAGTCCCAACTGCTTCCGTCTGGAGCCAGTGGGACTATGGCATCCCTAATTGGGGTATGTTGTGAGGCTGAAGGTATTGGGGGGGGGGGAGGAGATAGGGAAGATGAAGGTAGGGGTAGTACCTGGCTATTCAGATCTGGTCACCAAACACGGCTAAAGCCATTTCAAGCAAAGTTTCAATTCTGAATGGTGGTATTACACCACGGCGATACTGAAAGTATCTTCCACTCTTGAACGTGCCGCAAATATACTATATATTATTTTAAATGAATAAATTGTGAAATAACACAAATTAATCAAATAAAATTTAGTTGCCACACCGTGATTCGATCCCGCGGCCTTCGGAGTGCTAGTCAAGAGCCTTACCGCTGGACTATGCCGGCCGTCAAATAAATGAAATATTTCTGAACAACACTATCTACCAGTATTTTTGCATCACGAAATTTTTTTTATTCCAAAATAAGCCTCGGCTTGCAATAAAATCCATATACATGGAATATTTATTAACGTATCCAAAAACTAAAAACCGTTTTTGAAAGATGATGAAATACACTTTCAAATTTTATTATTAGAAGTAACCGTGTAATTTTTCAAATATAAAAATTATGAATGCAAGCTTCAAAAATTTTAAAGATGGTTCACCTTACGTTTTTTCTAATGACCGACCGAAGGTTCGGTTTCGGTTTCGATTTCGGCAAGTTTCGGCAAGTTTCGGCAAAAAAAAGTAGTTTCGGCATCAGTTTCGGTTTCGGATCTGCCTGACTTTTTTAGACATGTTAAAAATCGACTGTTTACTGTTATTTTGCTTATTTTTTACACTTAT
Organism: Limnephilus marmoratus; assembly: GCA_917880885.1. NCBI lineage: Eukaryota > Metazoa > Arthropoda > Insecta > Trichoptera > Limnephilidae > Limnephilus > Limnephilus marmoratus. Next base: position 13,365,270 of record OU862908.1, read on the forward strand.
TCAGACAGTTAACTTAAATAAAATAAATATTATTAAATTAAATAAATAAATAAAAAAATCTAATAATTGAAGTAAGTAAAATTTTATTTTATTTTTATATTACTTCCACAAAACAAACAAAATTTATAAAAAAAAAAAATAAACTTGTTAATTACTTCTTGGAAATTCTCGTTCGGCTGATTTCGGGTGAGTTCGTGGCTCGTATGTCACCCGTCATCATCAGCACAATACTCGATTAATGAGGGCCTTCCTTTATAATGTAAGTGTTGATTATTGACAATTTTTTATTCCAAGATGTAGTTAAAACATGTTTTGTTATTTTTTATAAATTTTGTTTGTTTTGTAGAAGTAATATAAAAAACAATTATTTTTTCACCTATTTCAATTATTGCTTATTTATTTATTTAATTCACGAGTTAACTGTCTAAATACGTGTAAAAAATAAGCCAAATAACAGTAAATAATCGATTTTTAACATGTCAAAAAAAGTTTCGGTTTCGGTTTCGGCCGAAACTGAGACAGGCACCGAAGATTCGGTTTTGGTTTCGGTTTCGGTAGACGGTCCTGTTTCGGTCGGACACTAGTTTTTTTAAAGTTTTGTAAAATTGCTGGTAACAAAAAGATAACAACACGTACATATTTTATTTGACAGGTATGTTATAAACGTATTTATCATCTCAATTTTTCGTCGGTTCATGTAAAAATAATTAATAAAAAATTCCCAAAGTTTCATAATTTTTCTTCAAAATGCGGTCCGAAACTTTGGTTTCATAAAAGTGCACATTTGAATTATTTTGCGGTTACCTTTTGATTTGAATACAAAGCACGGTATTTTCTCTTTCTAATACCGTTTAGACTTTAGATCATATTTCTGACGATCATATTAGTGAGGACACTGCAATAATTATCGAAAAACAGACTTGGAAAAATATCACCAACGCAGCCAATTGAAGGTTATAAAAAAATGTTCTATAACAATTTATTATCACTCAACACAGAAAAAAAACTTTTTATATTCCATATATTTCAATATCTTTGTATTCCTACAAGAAAACGTTGTCTATCAAATTCGAAAGTAAGGACCTTGGGGTTATACTTGATAGGAAACTGAATTTCAACAAACATATCGACCATATAGTCACTAACGCATCTTCTATGCTTGGTTTCATAATCCGCTCTTGTAAACAATTTAAAGACCTTACTACTTTCAAAACACTGTATTTCTCATATGTTCGTAGTATCCTTGAATACGCATCTCAGGTGTGGAACCCAGGCTATCAGTGCACAAAAATAGAATTGAAAGCGTTCAAAATAGATTTTTAAGGTTCCTCAATTTCCGTCTTTTCGATCTCATGTTAGTAATGAAGACTTTGCAAAGTTCTTCAAAATACAAACGTTAACTTGTTGAAGAAACATAGCAGATTCGGTAATGTTATTTAAAATTACACATAACTTAATCGATTGTCCTGATCTTCTTCAACGCCTATCATTCCATGTTCCAAATCGCAACAGCAGGCAGTCGCTTACCTTTAATCTCCATCTTTGCAAGACTAACTCCAAACAGAACTCATTTATCTACAGATCCACACACTCATTTAACTCAAATTATTACCATATTGACATTTTTAACTCAACTTTACGTGACATAAAACGAAAACTCACCAAGCACCATGACTCAAAGTAGAAAGTTCAATCCCTATATATATATTCCCGTCCTTTGCCTCTTAATCCTATTCCTATATTCCTCCTCCCCCCCCCGCCTTTTTTATATTTTGTAACTAAAAAATAAAACTTACATATCACACTTTATTATTATAAGTATCATCAGTGGAAAGTTCATAATTGGCATAATTAACATCCTATTATTTTATTATTTTGTAATCTCTGATTTGCTGTTATCTTTCTCTAAAATAAATAAAATAAAATAAAAAATAAGATGTATCAAATAATTTAATTAATATAACAATTCATTCCAAAAATTGTGCAAATGGCGACACATGTAATACTGACTGCGCTACCCTAAATCATAAATCTAATATAAAATATCGTGGAATTTTAATAGATAAAAATGTTAAATGGAAAAATCTTATCAATCTCACTGTGGGAAGAATAAGAAAACTTTTTTATAACATAGGAAACATTTTATATAAGAAAACTATCAAAATTGTCTATTATGCATTAATTCGGTCCTAATTATAGTACAACATTGTTGGGTGGGGAGGAGCCCTTATAGCGTCCTTAGAGCCCATAAATATAATTCAAAGAATAATTATAAAAATCATCCTTAGGAAACCATACGACTTCCCTACTCTAGAGATATTTCGAGAATTTAATGTACCATCTATCACAGAAATGTATAAGAGAAACGCCTTATATCAAATTTATAAAGTATATTTTATCCAAAAAATTCACCCCTCAGATGGCATAAGCAATAGATTTAAAACTAATGGAATAATAGCCATCCCCGTGCTTAGAACGACCACGGCTCTGCACCACTACTTGTATTTAGGTGTGAGATGGTACAATATATTATAATCCAAAAACAAAATTAGTATAACTGAAACATCGAAGTATGAACAATTCAAAAAGCAAATTAAGTCCCTGAAATTGGATAATGATACATGGTACCCTTAATTTAACCTGACTTAATCTGTAATATTAAATACTTTTAAAAAATTACTGATATGGTCTTTCAATAACTATTTTTTGCTAAATTGTACTCGTATACCTTTGTCAAATAATATTTGTATTTATTTCATAAGTTCTTTGATTATTGTTTACATATTTCATCAAAACATTACCCTTTTTGCATGTAAATACTCCTCCCATAAACACGAGCTCCTAGAACTTAACTTATGGAGTAGTAGAATAATAATAAATTATAGTATAACTTTGCACAATGTATCATTTGTAATGTTAGAAATTTTTTCTTGAAAAAAAAAAAGTAACCATGATAGTAAGGAAGATACAACGATTTTTCTTACATGAGTTTTTCCAAAAACCAAACAAATTAGCCTGAGGGGTTAAGTTAATCTACATACATCACCTTTCACTTCAAGACCATCTTGATGTCCTTGAAATTTCAATGGAGGGAGGTTTGTAAGGAATAAACATATTTTACTATCGAGAATTCTTCACAACAGTGTTAAGCACATAGAAGTGTTAACAACTATCTGCAGGTGCTTGTTACACACTGTATAAAATACACTGGAGTTGTTCTATTATCTGAAGTTGGAGTATCATTGTTTGTCATGAGAACTGTAAGTATTAACATATTAAGTTATTTTAACTTATCTCTTCCGCCATGAAACGATCGTCAAGTTAGGTAAACTAATATTTAATGGTTAATAAAAACCAGTACCTATTATAGTATGCAAACTTTGCCGAAATTTGCAAAATGTCCTGAAATAATGAAATATAGGTATATGGGATGTTCTATATGTTTCGAGATCAGATCGCCGCCCCGGGAACCATTTATTGAATAACAAAAACCCCTGCCATTGACCTATGGCAGGCTGCCATAGGTCACCCCAAATGTCTCGCTACGTTTGGTGCCCGGGTTCATGGGGGTGACGTTTGTCCAGGTCTTGGTGGCATATGCGTTTGCCCTCCCACGTGGCGGGCCAGATGGGGAGAGACTTGTTGATGGAAAATCTTTTTACCTCTCCAGCCGGACTCTTTCGACCCATCCTCTTGTACCGCAGTTGGAGGGATGATTATTTATTCATCCGTCACAACTGGACACATCGACTCCCAGATTCCTACGCACCCCTTGTACCTTTTTCCTTCCCAGAATTTATTTTCCCTATAAAGACCTTTCACATAACATCCCCAACGATAACATAGGCCCTGAGAGAAATTGTTTTCCTTGGGGATGGCATTTTAAGTTTTTAAAAATATAATGAAATAAAAATAATAATAAAAATAAATGAAAAATTAAAAAAAAAAAAATTAAAATAATAAAAAAAAAACTTTAAAAAAATCTACCAGTTGGCAGACCTGCTTTTTTCTTATTTTCTAATCGACCTTTATAATTTGAAACCACCATTTTCTAATCGACCTTTATCATATGCGTGGAGCTAATGTAAAAAAATCTTCTTTACTCCGTCACTTTGGACTTAGTATTCTTCAATTTGAAGATGCCGTAGTCCGAATGGACATGGTCAGCTATGATTTATATGATAAAAACATGTAAAAAACACCTTACCAATACCTGTTTCTCTGTTACACAAAAGATTTTTCAAATAGTTACACAACTACTTAAAGGACCCTGGTGTTTAGGTTTTTGAATTATTTTCTTTGTAAATCTGAGAATATTTTCTTGTTAATGTAAAAGTCATACATTTATTTTTAAAAAATGTTTCAGATCTCCTCACTTGTAGTGGTGGGTCTCCTGGCTGCTGCAAGTGCAGCTCCCGCGGAAGTGCCTCAGATATTAAGTTACGAAAATAACAATGATGGACATGGAAACTATAATTTTTCGTAAGTACTTTGAAGTTGGATACAAAAGTCATAAACCTCGTTCAAGTAAATAACTTCAGTTAGTAAGTTATAAAGTAACTTAACTCTGCCCGCATTGTCCGAATCAAGTGATTACTTAAAAAAAGAAATACACACAGAATAGGGCATCGCATCTAATTTTTGTATGAAGATCTCAAAGACTGGAACAACAAATAGCAAGAAGATAAATGGAAAACCTCAGGGCATATCATTTAGCTAGGTATAGAATTCTTTTGGAGAAGATTAGTGCAAGAGGCCAAATCTCATGCTAAGATCTTGCGGTGGCGATGATGATATTGACCCTTCCCACCGATTGCGATATTTAGAGACAGGATCATCACATCCAAGCATACTTTTATTAGTTTTAATAAGAATATTTCTTTTCAGCTTCAAGACGTCTGATGGCATTGAGAGACAAGAGCAGTCCGAGGTCATCAACGCTGGAGACCCGGAGAAGGAATATTTGAGAGTCCGAGGATCCTTCAGCTACATTGGTCCAGACGACGTGACTTACAAAGTGAAGTACTCAGCTGACGAGAAGGGCTTCCTCCCGCAAGGAGATCATCTTCCCGTCGAAATGATACAACAGGTAAAGAAAAATTCCACACCATGTGAAAGACATCTAGTGAACCAAAAATGCATCAATAGTCGTTATTATTGAGTCTAGTTTTTGCACTGATAATTCGTGGTGGAATTCCATTGTATTATAATTTGAAATTAAAACACTTTTGTACTTATATAATATTATAATATAAATTAGTGGAAGAAAGTACAAAAGTGTTTTAATTTCAAATTATAATAGTCGTTATTATAATGGATGTTTGAGACGATGAATGTGAATGAAAAAGGAGATCTGCTAATAGCTGCATAATATTTATTTGTTTGTAAAATACCTATCACACAAAGGGAGCTAAATAAAGCAACCTATTTAACTAAAGTAGTTATAAAATATTCGTGCAATAAGTATTCTAGATCAGTTGACTGCATAATAACTAACAATTAGGAGGTTATACTTCCATAAAATGAATTATTTAAATCAATAAATAAGAACACGTTTGCTTTATCACTTATAAGCCATTTGATGTGGGCCGTAATGGAAAATAACTAGACAAACTTGAATAGAGGATTTTTAAATCACTGTCGTATTCTGAAATTGATTTCAACGAATAATTATAAACGAAAATGGCATGGATTATTATTATTAACAAGCGTAGAACCGAGAAAGATCACGGAACATTATTATTGTAGGATTTGTGATTCTATATTTATATATATAATTGTAGATTCGTAGATTCGTAATTGTATATAGACTCGCACTTGAATCACAAACTAAAGTTAGTGGCAAGTAAGAAGCACTCTTGTGTTTTCAGTAAATTCTTAATTCAAAAGTTATTCTTTTATGATAAAGATGGACAGTCAATAGTACCGGGCGGCATTTTCAAATTGCACTGAATACTACATTCTACATCACGGGTGTGACTGAGATGTCAAGACTGTAATACTTCTCTTTTTACCTCTTTTAACTTGATATTAAATATTTTTGGAATTCTTTCATCCCTTCAAGTTTTCTTGAACTTTTCTTATGGCTCTGATCGATATTTAAATTTTAAGGCTTTGCATGTGTGTAGTAGGGATGGAAAATTCCTCCCCTACGTCACACAAGCCTTCATGAAAATTGGACCCTTATTTTCTTTGATAACTACAGAAAGCTACTTAAAGCTTCCTTGTACTACATACCTTTAGAGATATGTATACTTAACTAATTAATACGTTAATTACGACCTTGAACGTAAATATTTTCGTATTTATGTTGTAATTAAACTCCATCAAACGTTGTGTAATTTTTTTGATTTATGATATGGGACTTTAATTACTTTCATTTTTGTGGTAACCCTTTGATTCTAAACAGAGCGTTGAGTTTCAAACTGTACTGGTCTCTCCCTTGCAAATCTAACTTTAAATAATTTCTCTAAATGAGCTAACTTTCCTCCGTCGCTTATTATGTTTCCATACATCCTAACGAACTCGTAAATAAACTGTACTAATCGAAAATACGCATGTTTAAATGAACAGATAATTAAGAATGACTCAAATGGTTAATTGTTAGTAAATTTGATTATGATTGTTTTATGTCTGCCTGGCTCCCCTCCACTATGATTCAGCTGCTATAAGGTACATATAAAGATGGTTTTAGTAGGTTAATGTAATTAATAGATTGCATTTTAGACGAACTCAGAATACCCTTTTTCTGCCGAAAATTTGGCGCCTTCCTCCTACAAGTAAACCAGGTGATCAAATTCTAACTAGAAATTCGCACAATCTTCTGGCGCGGATCGGTTAATTGATACCTAAGTTATCGCGTCCTAACCGTCCTTCCTTTTGCCATCATGCACTGCCTTCAGGTCGTCATCCGAGCCTAGATACCCCCAAATTCCTACTCCTCCAAGGTCTACTATTTACTTAGGGCGAACCGGTTTCGTCCTATATGCAATCATATACTCACGGTGTTGTGTAGAGTTACGGGTCGTGAATCCTCCCTCCACGTACAAGAAATGATGTGAGAGTAACTCTGTCGAGTCTAAAACGCTAGTTGTAAGCGGGTCCACATCATCCAATGTACAGTACATAGAAAGATATATATGTAAACATACGTTTGGGTAGGATTATAACTCGCAATTTTGAGGCTAGCTAGTCTCAAATCCCGAGCTCGGATCCCTCGCATAGAATTCTGCGAAATTCTAAGTTTGGTAACCGAATATATACATATTAAAAGTGGGTGATATTAATAAATACTAATAGATTAAGAAATTATCTCGGTTTGTTCTGGAGTGCCGAAAATTCCAAGCTTTTTGATTTGTTTGGTTGACAATTTTATTTAAGAGATTGCCATCTCTATTATGTGTTTGGTTAATGGTCCTTGGTTTTTTTTTTTAGGAGCGACCACTGCCTCCCATTGTTGAACTGTTTTCTAAATTTTTCCCCAATGTTCAACTTTTGGTAAAATTTTTTACTATCCCGTGATTTTCCAGTTGTCTCATGTAAATGATTGATACTTTTTATTAGGCTATCCCGTGATTTTTCAACTGCTTCTTGTAAATGATTGATGTCTATGAGAGTAATTATTCCACAAAATTTTACTCGAATCTTCCTTGTAATTCTTCAATACTCTTCTATTTGACTATCCCGTGATTTGTCAACTGTTTCATGTAAATGATTGATACCTACGAGAGTAATCGTTCTATAAATTTTTCCTCGAATATTCCATGTAATTCTTCAATACTCTTTTATTTGACTATCCCGTGATTTTCCAAATGTTTGTTGTACCTATTGTTTGTCTAGCTATAATAAATCTGTTTTCTTTCAACTGTTCAGTTCAAAATTTATCTCTTCATGTTCAAATTAAAGATTGTGTTTAAAACTTTTTCGATAATTGCGCAACTTCATGGCTTTGTCCCATTCTAAAAGTTAATATTAATACCTGTCAACTACCTATTATATACCCAAGGACATACTCCTTTAAAGCATCTGACCCAGTGCCCCCATGACCGAGTTGTTTTATAAACAATTTTATTATGTAAACATTCCCGCTGTTCTCGTGACCTAGATTCCAAACATGAGATATTTGTTTACTTTTAAAACATTCTCGAACGTGAGATTTACGATCCTAAATTTCCTTTTGAATTTAATAGTGGTAATTTCTTTTTTGCAATTGTCCTAACCTGATCCCAAATAAATATAGTTATAATTTACATACATATACATATACATATATATTTTGCCTCAATAAATAAATATACTGATATTTACAATTATATTATAATTGAAATAAATTCTAATATCATAACTCATTTTTTTATCATTTTATATTAGCTGAAATTATAATAGTACATATATTAATAAAATAAGTATAAAATATGAACTTGAAATTTTTTCTAGCACACAACTATTTTTTAAATAGCATAGTGCGTTCTAAGTAGGTATTAGTAATCGATACCTTTTACCTTTATTTAAGTGTGTTTCTTTTTGATTAAAATTTTCTTGGGATAAATATAAATATATATATATAAATATACATACATTATATATAATATTTCAATATAGGTACATATCACATATTAAGCAAGTAATACTTTGTTATAAAATTAATTCAAATACCAACTGTCTGCTGCATGCCGCTCTCTCCTTGGAACCTAGAAAATATTTATACTTTATGTAACTTACCCCAAAAGGTCTCTTTCCATCCGGGTGCTACACGGGAAAACCTTGTTATGTTTCCTTACCTAATACCTACTCCTATGTTATCAACTAAATTCAAATAAAATTTTTCCGACTTCAATTTTATTTTATTCCCGTTTAATCTATCTAAATTAAATGATGTTTATCGTTCTAACTGCATTTTATTTCAAAACCCGTTGATTAAATAACCTTTTAATGATAGTTACTTCACGATTAATTTCGAAATGGTAAATCGTTACTTTTATTTAGCAATAAAATATCATTATGTATTATCATTCATTTTTATTTTTATTTAATTTTCTTTTCAAATTTTTTGAATCTAATAATAGATTAACACTTTGTGGTAGGAATGTGCCGCCCAATTGTAAATTATTTAGCCGAATTATTCTGAGGTAAAATTTTATCCATTTAATTAAATCGGAAATTATTATTAAACACTGTTTTTTTTTTTTTTTATCCTGCTACATCAACTACACTTTGACTATAGCACTTTATTCTCCCTAAATTTTATAATTTTTACGAGTAGAATTATTTCGACTACACTATTTTTTTAAATTAATAAAAGACTGATACTTAATTTAAAACACTCAATTTAATTAAAGATTTTCGTTGAACTTTTCCGTTTAACTGGATGCACTTATTTATTTATTATCTCTTTTCAATTTGCACTGTTTTTTAAATAATTAATTTAAATATTCGATATTTAATAGAACTCTTTCCGTTTAAACTGGACACACGTATTTAATTATAACTTATTTGTATTCAATTATCACATCACTTTATTCATCTATTTCATTGATTTTTGATTTTCACGAAATTTCTAAGTCCCAAAAATACAATATTTATTGATTATAAAAACCGAATTTTTCACTAAACAAAATCACAGCACTTTTAGCTTTTCACAAATAAATAGAACGTAACCTTTATTTTTATTTTCACTGACTTGAACTGCAAACTTAAATTTTTTTTAAAGACACTGGCTTGAATATGAAATTTTGTCAACAAGAATTCAATTTACTTTGATCCGATAGATGTCGCAAGTGTGTCCGTTTTATAAGTAATTGGTATTTTCTTTTTAAATTAAAGGGGTAGGCTACGATATTTTCTTATTTGCACTGGTGATTAATGCAATACATCACAAGACATGCTTACTCACTTACACTAAGACCAATACGGAATACGGTATGAGACCACCTACCGTCTCAGGTTGTATTTAGACTTAATTGTTTACCATCCCACTTTCTCTGATGGCGCTAAAATCTTCGTGAAACAATAGAAGGAATAGAAATATTTGGTTTTTTATATAAATAATTTTTGTGTATTTACGAATGAAATTTTATTTCTTGGTTTTTACTAGTTCATTTTCTCATCACACCCGAGGGCATTTTGCGCTTTTTTAATCAATTTACTTACTAGTAGGACCTTACGCGACGCGTGGCAGTTGAGTACTAAAACTACGAATTCGAAAACAATACAATTGCCTTGTCTTTGGCTTACCTTTGACATTTAGCTTACTTTTCAGATTTCACCCATGCGTCCGTATATTACATACTAGCTGACCCGGCCACGCGTTACTGTGGCTAACGAAACACAACGCCATCTACTGTATGGTTACCCAACCTTTATAACCACCGTAATTTGTTTGAAAATCAAATACACACCGCCCGCTTGCCAGTCCGCTCGTTCAACACATTCAGACATTCTCCTTTATATATTAAATATTTCAACCATCAATTTACACAAAATCTTGACAAATTATATACGTAAACCTTCCTCGTGAATTACTTTATCTATTGGTGAAAACCGCATGAAAATCCGTTCAGTCGTTTTTGAGTTTATCGCGAACAGACAGACAGACGCGTCGGAGGACTTTAATTTATAATAATAATATATATCTTCTTAGCTTCTGGACCGAACAGACACGCAACAGCGATCAGTTTGAGACAAAAACTCAAGACATAAGGCCTCTGAAGATGGACAGTGAGATCTGTCCGAAAGATCAGGAGTTAAAAAGTCCTTTTAAGGACTACGTTACGCGGGTAAACACCCGTGAAAACCTTAACTATAACATATACAAGTAGGTAGAGATATCGTCACTGATTTAAAATAATATTTTCGATTGATAGCTAACTTGAAAAATTAAGACATCTATCCAATGACATTATAAAATACAGGACACGTCATGTTCATACTAATCGAACAAAAAATGTAACGCTTACGAAAAGGATAGTCATTCAAAGAATTTGAACACAAACTGGTCGCTAAATTACCTAGGTCCACTGGACCTATTTCAGTGACACCACGCGCTTTGTCACTCTATTAATCATCTCGTTTCTCACTCATCTCGTTTTTCACTCTATTAATTCATCTAAGTATCTCTCAAAACGTGTAAACAAAAGAGGTACGCATTTCGAATAAAGAATTTTTTTGGAATAATTTCATGAGAAAAAACCTCGAATTGTACTATTTTTAATCATTGAAGACAATATTAGCGACTATCAAACGAAAACCTGAAACAGAAAAATTAGAGCTCTACCACTAAGCTAATTAGACCCTATCCTATTCGGCTATATTTAACTGTATCATACGAGGGTCAGTCAAAAAGTAATGCCTCCTGTTTTTTTCTCCTTTAATTGTCAAGAAATAAAAAATGCAATTACGTGGGTTGAAAACCACATTGTATCAATTAATTGATACAATATTTTTGTGCCTATTTTATTGCTCATCCGATATACGTACTCGTAGTTTCAATTTGGAAAATTAATAGTTTATTGAACTTCATTGAAAAGCATTACGCGGGAATTTTTCATAACATACTAACTCACCAACTTATCAACTTACCAACTTACCAACTTACCAACTTACCAACTTACCAACTTACCAACTTACCAACTTACCAACCTACCAACTTATCAACTTCCCCAAGCACCATGGAATAAAGAACAAGTTCGTTTGGTTCATAACGGTTGATCCGCCTACAATTGGCCCACCGGCATACTTATATACTCGTACAATGTGCAGTCGGTTTAGAGAAAATACCTAATTACACAAAATATAACTAAGTGACCCCGAAAGGGTGTGCAGAGAGGATGTACCGCCGAATAATAGTATAAAACATATTTTCATTCAAATGCATCAAAAAAAAAAATACTTCTCTATATGTATACTGCGTATACCAGCGCATAAGTACAAAAAATCGACACTGTATATAAATTCGTTTGATATTCACACCAACTTATTAAGAGGGCATTACCAGAGAAAACCAGAAATATGTCATTTTCAAATCAGATTTTAGACGTGTTGACTATTTTCCACAAAAAATTATAAATGGATTTCGAAAGAATGTTCTTTTATCTAGCATTCACATGTAATAAATTTTGAGAATTTTTTTTAATTTTTAGTATAATAAGGTTATTCCATAGGTCGTTAATTAATAATTAATCTTTCTCATTGTAACCGCCCTGCACGATCGTAAGAACAACTTTCGACGAAATGTTTATTTTCGTCCGCTGGCTGGTTAAACGCTCTTAAGATGAAGCCATACTAAATACTGCAAAATCATACAAAATCATATGTTTTTGTTTTGAAAATTTGATCGCTTGGAGGTATTATAGATGCTTCAAACACTGCATGTAGAACATACCTTGGCCCTTAAAAATATCGGTCACTTTTTACATGTCTTTTAATAAGCCTTTAAACAAAATAAAGTATAAGGTCTGAGGGAGCGGGAGACAGAAATGAAAGGCGTCATGTCGAAGTATGAGCCAGTCGTTTATTGGGCTACGTAGCAGATGGTCGGTGGTCGGTAACAAGATGTAATGCAGGGTGCCGTAGATGAGATGCTGCAGGCGTGCGGTGGAGATGGAGATGGTGTGGTGAAGGTCAGCGAGTTGCTCGACACCTTGTCGGTGGAGATGACCTATCTTCCAGGCCGTTGCTCGACGCTTTGTGTCGCGGAGATAAACGGTGAGTGGCTCGGTGTGCTGAGCCACCAGCAGGTAGTCCTGGCGAGGCGGAGCGTGTTTCCATGGCAGCGAAGCACGGTGGGGCTTCGGGGTGCCATGAAGTGGTGAGCTGATCCCTGGACTGAAGGTGCGTCAAACCTTATAAGTCGCGGGATGGAGCTGATCTCAGGAGCTGAAGGCACGATGGGCCTCGTAGCTGAGACGTGGTGATGAACCTCGGGAAGCTGCCCTGGATGTGTAGAGCACTGCATGAGCACTTGTGCGGAGATCGTTACATGCTGAGATGTTGGCCGACTGTTAGTGTGAGACTGAACTGCAGCGGGCGAGCGATCGGCTGCTTATATAGCCGCGGTAGAGTAACTACCTCGCGGTAGGTAATACGAGCCACTTCGGCAGTTAACGAGAATATTCGGCGCCGTACAGATATTGTACGGTGCTGTCTCGAGACCTTTCTAGGCGGGGGCGATATTATTATCGTCGGGCTGGCACGGGAGGCGAGAAAGTACATCGCGGCCAGTATAGGTACGAAGGTACCTAGGCAAGTAGGTTTGCCGATGGGCGCGAATATTAGGAGATGTTTCTCGTATGTTCTTTTGATGGCGAAGATAATAATGATGTGTCGCCACAGGTCTATAAGAAACACTTTCAAGTTCAAACTCTCCTATTTATAAACCCCTTTTGGAATTGGTTTTATTGTATAATGTGGCAAATTCAGTTTCTTTTATAATAATCGCAAAAAATGATGTTTACGCTCGAACTTACCAAATTAAAATAAAATGTGCATTTTCGCGTTGTTATTTTACAGTACGGCCGCCAGCCGACGAATTTGGTTTTTCAAAGTGAACGTTATGCCGTCCACCGAAGAACTCCTGACCACGCCACACCCATTTTCAGTCAGTCCTCTCCCGGCCGTGGGTGGTTTAGTATATTCATGCCCCGATCGTAGCGGGGGACAGACGTTAGGCTCCGCGTCGCTTGATTTCGTGAAATCAATTTTAAATTTCCATTTTATTACAATAAACAATGCGTAAAAAAGGAATTAATGTTTTTTACAGGTTTTTACGAAATCAACCTATATTTTTTTTGCTGAAATACCTTTTCCAACCTTTCCAAAAGCTTTTTCTCAAGTATTTTCAAACTCCTCCCTTAAAGGGGCGTGAATTTCGATTTCAATTTTTTCCTGGACTATTGGATCGCCTTGGGTATTTTTTTAGTCGATTTTACATTTGAAATTGGTAAATATGCACAAAAAATAATAACTTTCTAGTAAATATCATTTCGGGGGGCTAATTGTTGGCAGATCAACTATAAGGTCACCAGTTCGTTTAATGTTTTTTGATGTTTTTGTTCTTTTCAGAGGAGGGTTCAACCGCTGTCTTCTAGTAGTTTTGACCAGGGAGGGCCTCTGATTAATTCGCTAATTGGATGAAGAGTCCAAAGAAGAGATTGAAAATTAACTATCAAATTGAAATAAATAAAAGTTTCAAAATGTTTTACCATTTTAATAAATGTTTCGATTTAACCAATGGTCTTATAATTTTGCAGAAAATTTATTATCTTATCTCAATCTGCTATAATCTTACCTTATCCTATCTATTCTCACTCACCTCACCCTCACCTAAATGCCCAGTCATTGACAGTTGTTATTGTAGTAATAACCTTGCACTTTTTGTATTGTGTATATGCAAACAATAATGTAAACTAAAATAAAGTTTTTACTGTTTAGAAACCTACTTTACACATTTATAAAAAAATGTATATAAAATTGCGAGAAACAATTTACAAAAAATTCTGCCTCACTAGGTGAACCTGTATTGAGGCACAACTAAAAAAATTGTATAAGTATATTACTTCTGTGTAACCGTTCTTACATTACTTTCTATTTGTTAATTTTTTTTGTACTGATTGATGTAATCTATTTGTAAACTACATTGAACATGTAATTTTTTTAGTTATAATGTTGCCAATTTCATTGAATAAAGATATTATTATTGTATTTAATCCTCTTTTTTAACACTAGCTCCACACGGAGGAAAATACTTTTCCTCAGAGCCATATTTGTAAAGGGTTTTTTGAGGAATAGAAGAAGATGAAATTCTGAGAAAGAAAAAGGTATGAGGGGTTTTAGGAACCCGGAGATCAGTGCCTCCAGGAGTGGAGAACGTTTGAATTCATCCCTCCCACTGCAGTGCAAGGCGATGTTCCGAGAGAGTCCTGCTGGAAAGGTCAAAAGGTCTCCCTCTACCATTCTTTCCTGATCCGGTCTGCCAAGCAGTTATTTTGCATTCACATCCGCCGCCAAGACCCGGACAAACCTCATCCCATGAACACCTGCTAAGACGGCCGGCGTAGTCCAGCGGTAAGGCTCTTGACTTGCACTACGAAGGTCGCGGGATCGAATCCCGGCCTGGCAAATAAATTTTATTTTATTTGATTAATTTGTGTTATTTCACAATTTATTCATTAAAAAAAATAATGTGTGTAGTATATTTGCGGCACGTTCCAGAGTGGAAGATACTCTCAGTATCTCCCTGGTGTAAGACCACCATTCAGAATTGAAACGTTGCTTGAAATGGCTTTAGCAGTGTTTGGTGACCAGATCTGAATAGCCAGGTACTTCCCCATCTTCCTCTGCCCTATCTCCTTCCCCTCCCCACTACCTTCAGCCTCACAACATACCCCGATTGGGGATGACATAGTCACACTGGCTCCAGTCGGGAGCAGTTGGGACTCTTGTGCGGTATTCATGTAAAAAATTAATAATTAATGATTATTAATTACAATTAATTATAATTAATAATTATTAATAATTATTAATAATAATTATTATTATTAATTATTATTCATTATTATTAATAATTATAATAATTATGAATAATAGTTAATAATTATTATTTTTATTTTATAATATATATTATTATTTATAATTTTATTTTATTTGATTAATTTGTGTTATTTCACAATTTATTCATTAAAAAAAATAATGTGTGTAGTATATTTGCGGCACGTTCCAGAGTGGAAGATACTCTCAGTATCGCCCTGGTGTAAGACCACCATTCAGAATTGAAACGTTGCTTGAAATGGCTTTAGCAGTGTTTGGTGACCAGATCTGAATAGCCAGGTACTTCCCCATCTTCCTCTGCCCTATCTCCTTCCCCTCCCCACTACCTTCAGCCTCACAACATACCCCGATTGGGGATGACATAGTCACACTGGCTCCAGTCGGGAGCAGTTGGGACTCTTGTGCGGTATTCATGTAAAAAATTAATAATTAATGATTATTAATTACAATTAATTATAATTAATAATTATTAATAATAATTAATAATTATTATTATTATTAATTATTATTCATTATTATTAATAATTATAATAATTATGAATAATAGTTATTAATTATTATTAATTAATAATAATAATATTATTAATAATAATTAATAATGTTTTATTACAGATGTGGGAAGGATAATGCAATCCCAGACGTCCTCGTAGTTAGATACATTTACACAACAGGTAATTTTAAAATTAAGAAACAAGTACTTAGAATGGTAAAAATTATAATAAAAATGAAATAAAAAATAAATAATCAATTATAATGTAGGGCGTGGTCTGGAGTGGCGCTTGGTGCTGGAAAGCTGTCAACACCGTGTTGTCGGAGGCCATTATCCGCATCATGGCTCCTGTGACCCGGTGTCTCGGCTGGCGAATCCATGCAGTCCTAATTCCGTAAATACGTCGATGCGCTGCTGTACCTTCTGTATCTAAATATATGAGTATTTCTGCATGCGTTATTACATTAAATCCGGAGTCTTTCCATTGAGCTGATTCGGTGGTGACACCATGTTTCACACATATACAGAATTTCCTATGAATAAGACAAAAGTCATCGTCAAACAGACACTTCGTTTCCAGTAAAAATCCATAGATGTCTCTGTAATGAATATTTGATGACCGGACAACTCAACAATGTGCAACTTCATCAATCTAAAAGTAAATAAAAGTGATGAAAAGGCAAAAAAAAGGTAAGTTGGGTTATATTTAATGCGCCCCATGGTTGAATTTGGCAGCCACCTCTGGTCTGGAGCTCCAAAATACCTAAAAAAAACTTGACTCTGTGCAGAAACGGGCGGTCCGTTTGATAGATTCTCCCATCTTAACAGACTGGGGGGATTAAAAATAGAAATAAAAATGGAAATAAAAATTTTGAAATGCAAAAAATTATCATTAAAATATAGTGTTAAGAACTCATGAAAGTACGCTCGTCTCCTTTCGAAAACCCAATGTTGTACACGTGCTATAAAAAGAGAATTAGAATTACTTGACTTTATGTCAGTACTCAGAGCATTATATATTTTAGAAGCGATGAACCAGAATTGTCGTTGAGCGAATGAGGTATTAGTTTTTGGGACCACGCAACCCAGGTTTGATGAAAAGCGGGTGTGTGCTTGATATTGTAGAGTGATTAATAGATTATTTTTTCGTATATAACAAATGCTTGTTTTAGTAAACAGCTGTCGAATATCTAAGACCCTGATTTTGGCAAAGAGTTTATTTGAGGGATGGGTAGGTTGACACTTAAATATAATTCTCAGAAAAACGGTCGATTTTAGCGCAAAAGTGGTTTTTATTTATTTTGTAAATAATATATATTATAAAGAAAAAAGTTAATCAAGAGAAACTGCCACAGATAATCTTTGCCAAAAAAAATTATTCTATAAATGTTGCTCCTTGCGTTAAATGCGTTCACGTATTGCAAAAAGACATTTTTTAGATTACGGTATTATTTTGTATTTTGCATTTTTTTTCATGAGCTCCACACAGGAGGCCCTGAAGAAAATAATTTCCTTCAGGGTCTATGCCATCTTTGGGGATGCTGTGTGGAGGGTTTTTTTTTTGGAAAGGAAGGAGAGGAGAGTTCTTTGAAGGAAAAGAGTTTAAGGGGTGTGTAGGAATCTGGGGTTAACTGTGTCCTGATCATCCGCCTCCAAGACCTAGACAAACCTCATCCCATGAACCCGGGCACCCCTGCTAAATCACCAAACGTAGTAAACCACTTGGGGTGACCTGTGGCAGAGGTGTTGGTTATCCAATAAAGGTTCCCGGGGCGGCGGTACCCATTCCCGCCTCCCAAATTGTATAAAGTAATTAACAATCTATTTTAATTCTTCACAAGCGAAACTATAGGACAAGTTTCAAATTAACCAAAACATATTTTAGTAATTCGTGATTTAAACCTAAAAGTACTAAAGATTAATCGAAAATTGTAATTTCGCGTTAAACTTATCGGGCCCAAGGATTGGCAAAATTCATTGGCAAATGCCGCCTCATTTTAGCACCTATTCGCTGGAGACCTCTTTATCAGAACTGTTTTTTTTATTTTTTATTTAAGTGACTATATAAAATAATTCTATAAGTATACAAAATATAATGGTTATGTTAGGTAAAGATATTGTATTTCTTAGTCCTCCTCACTAGGGGTTCCTCTGCCGAGGCGGACTAAAATTGTTTAATTATAGTTTGTCTTTTATGTCGATTTTGGTGTCTTCATTACCTCTTTTTCCTTGACCTCTTTCAGCCATGTTTCCTCCTGTTCTTTAAAGATAGGTCTGTAAAGACCAAGTTATCTTCTACCCCTACCATGAGGAGTGAGGACCAAATTTACGAATATCTGGTAGGTTTTAATGATGGTTCACGAAATAATAAATATGGACGTGTTTCTTCACTAGATGGAATTTTATTTTTTGAGGTGACCGGCGATGCCCTCCGGACATTATTAATTCTCTGGTGGCGCCTGGATAAGTACACTTCTCCAAAAAAACAATTTGGTAAAGTAAAAGTATTTTGAATTTATCATCATGCAAAATGAATTGTAGCAATTGAAAAAACGCTGCCAAAGTATACTCGCTGTCAAACCACGGAAGAAGTTTACCAGGATTTTTAGAACAATAAAAAAATTAAAAAAAAAAATCTTTTTTATTTTAGCCCCACACAGGAGTGCTATGTGGAGGGTCTATTAAGAAAATGACAGGAGATTATTGCTATCAGTCGTTTAATAAAAAGTTTATTATAATGTACAAGAATAACTTTTCATCGGTAAAGAGCACGAATGTAGATAGTAACAAACAACAGTTCACATCGAATAAATTCAGAAAACACACCACTTATTCGTTGTGAGCTGTCGTTTGTTCGTTGGTCATCTGCAGTCGTGCTCGGGAACGATGACAAGTTACGGACATTATCAATAAAACCTTTATCAATCGACCGTGCCTGGGAAGAACAAAGGCATGAGGGGTAGGTAGGAATCTGGGGTTTAGTGTATCCAGGAGTGACAGAGGGATGACCGATGATTCCATCCGTGGTGCAAGATGATGGATCGAGAGGAGGCGTCTACTAATATCTACAGGAATTCTAAAAACTGAAAAAATCGAACTAATATCTATGAGAACCAAAGTGTTGACGAATATCTACAGCTCAAACTGTTGACTAATATCTATGAGAACCAAAGTGTTGACGAATATCTACAGCACTGGCAGAGGTTGGATTTGCAATTATGCATAGCATATTGGGATAACGTAATATTGCGTATGCAGTTTAAAAAACTTAATTTATGTAAGTATGTATGTAAAAATCCCTAATATCGGACACATTTAGCTGATTAGTCCAACCTACGCTCTGTAGATATTAGTTCAACCTACGCTCTGTAGATATTAGTCAACACTGGGACCGTCATAGATATTCGTCCGACCTTAGCTCTGTAGATATTAGTCAACGCTCTGAAGTTCGTAGATATTAGTTCAACATATGAGCTGTAGATATTCGTCCGACATACAGGCTGTAGATATTAGTATCTGGAGTCGGTCGAGAGAGTCCTACCGGAGATGTGAAAGGGTCTCCCTCAACCGGCCACTCCCAATACGCCCGCGATTGGTGAACAAACGAACCTCAAGAAATGGATAAACTCCGCCCCATGAACCCGGGCACCCCTGTTAAGTCACCGGTGCGTCGGCATTCATACCCGCCTCGCAAAATGATTCCTCTGATTATTACATTATGTATATGTGGTTGTACATGGATTCTTGGACACCCATCCATATATTTTTTCAGAAAGGTTTTTCTAATGATTTTCATTGTATATATGTTTCCAGATAATAAGAAGAAGATTATTTTGCGAATGGTGATGATAAAACAACAAGGAGGAACATTATCAAAGAAAGACAAGTCTGGCGTTAATTTAAAACACATGTAGATAATTTGTCAATGCGAGTATTATAAAAAAGTGAAATCCTTGTTATCCGACTTTTTCACATCAAATTTATTAATATATTTTTATTGCATTGGGACATCTTGAATAAGCATAAGTAAATATAATTATCGTGATTTCTTTTTGGGTTATTATGACATGTTGCACTACATCCTTCTTTAGCCAACGTTACGGAGAGCATTACAGTGTTCATCATCAGGGCTGATGTGAATCGAGGATTATGGTGAAGTGTGTGCTTATGTGTGTAGATACTGTAGATTCGATGCTGGTATTATAGTATAATTTTAAATGATTTTCTGCGTTTAGTTTTGGTATAGCCGTCAATTACCGGATACCCAGAACTGTTGAGCTTAGCCCCGTCCTCTTTATCTTAGTTGAATTTTTAAGAATTTTAATTATTAAATTAAACGATTGAAACTCGCGGCTAGAGAGCCTTTTTACAAAGGTTCAATCGCTTCTGGCTTCTGTTACTAGTCAATCATCTTCAGTTCTGCTTCCTATCCACTCTGCTCCAGTCACTCTCTCTCTCTATTAGCTCACCTATTTTTTATCTTCATATTTTAAAAGAATCTAATACGATTCTCCAATCCCTGTCCGGTCCAAGTATTTTCACATCGCCTACAAAAAATCGTGGAGTCAAAGTAAAGAATAAATAGAAAGCCATTATGACGAGAGTATAGCGAAAGATACTGGTTTCAATGTGCGAAAATCAAATTTAAGACCACGGGTAAGAGGTCGTGGGTTCTGTGGGTTCAAAGAATTAAATTATATGAATAATTTTATACATGGCTTTATAGTGTCCGACCGAACTTTCGGTTTCGGCCTAGTTTCGGCCAAAAAATGAGTTTCGGTTTCGGCCGCCATCCAGCCGAAATTAAGGCCGAAACCGAAACTGAATTCGGGAGGTTTCGTTCTGCGATCGAACATTTTCGGTGCACTGAAATGCGAGCCACGAAGTGTCATTTTGCTGCGTCCGCGCTCATAGTCGTGTCAGGACTTGATTCAATTGTTTGTGTTCGCTCCGCGAACTTTGCGGTAGTTTGGTTTATTTGTTGTAAAATTGGAGGTGTTTTTTTGTTTCCCTAGGGGCCTATGTCATCTTTGAGGATGCTGCGTGGAGGGTTTTTTAAGGGAAAGGAAGGAGAAGAAGATATGGGAAGGAAAAAGGTATGAGGGGTGGGTAGGAATCTGGGGTTCAGTGTGGCCAGGAGTGACGGACGTATGAATCTATTCCTCACACTGCGGTGCAAGGCGAAGGGTCGGGAAAATCCGGCTAGAGAGGTCAAAAGGCCTTCCTCAATCAGTCTCCTCCGATCCAGCCCGCCACGCAGTGGTTGGGCAAACTTATCCGCCACCAAGACCTAGACAAACCTCATCCCATGAACCCTGGCACCCCTTATAAGTCACCACTTGGTGTGACCGTAGCGAACCACTTGGGGTGACGTGTGACAGGGGTGTTGGTTATCTAATAAAGGTTCCCGGGCGGCGGTTCCCATTTCCGCCTCCCAAATTATTTTGTTCTTAAGATGAAAGAGTATTTTTTGTTTAGTGGACCTATAAAAAAAATTAGGTTTAAAAAAGTAATTTTGTTTTCTGCCTTTTATTTTATGTTATTTGTTAATAATGTTCAAATAGGTAATACCAGCTACTATTTCTTTTGTTAATTTTTTTTTTTTTTTTTTCATAAGTTTTTATTCCAGTAAAAAAGAAAATAACATTTTCACTTACTTAACTAGAATATTGAATTATGTACTTTTTACATTGTATTACATAGTTTTTACATTACATGGTTTTTACATTTCATAACCTTAGATTACATTAGATTGCAATACTAACATTTACATGATATTATATTACCATACGATATTATTCACTATCACTACTTTGTTTTTTGTGAATAAACATGAACAATTTTTTTTTGAATTTGCACACACTTTTTTCGTTTTTGATATCATCTGGAAGGCAATTATATAAATTGCCCCCCTCGTAACTAATTGATTGCTTACCGTAGTTAGTATGAATGGTGTTTAAACGTATGTTATCGTGTTGTCGTGTAAAATGTTTGTGTACTTGGGACGTTTTAATGAATTCTGTGTTTGTATGTATGAGTTTATTATTTATTTTGTATATAAGGACACATATATTGTACTCGTATAGTTTTCTTAATGTTAGCAGTTTTGTTTCTAAATATATTTTTTTTGTGGATGTTTTGGATTCGTAGTGAAATAGTTTTTTGATTATCTTATTTTGAATTACCTGTAATTCATTGATGTATGTTTCATACGCCTTTTTCAGATTTCAATCAGGTAATTTAGGTGTGAGTGTACGAGACTATAGTATAAACTTTTTTTTAATCTAATTGGTAATAGATATGATTTTTTTATTTTTTTTTTATTTTTTTTTTTTTATTTTTTTTTTTTTTTAGCATATAAAATATAATATACATTTAGATAATGTAGTAATTTGCGTACATGTTCATTTTAAAATACGTTAATACCACTCTTCCATGGAAGCATTAGCTTGTGTCTGGAAGAGTAGTGTACATTTTTAATGCTATATTTAAGTTCTTAAATTACAATGTGAATGTAAAAAACAATAAGTTGTAAGTTCGGTGATATGTAAATAGTTGCTAAAAACAATACAAAATTTAACTTATTTGAAGAACAGAGTATCACTTGGAAACTGAGTTATAAGTAGTTGTTCTTGAGATTAGATTAGTCGGAAACTTTTTTTTTTGTTTTTTTTTTTATATTATCTTTAAAATATTTTTTAACAGTGTTTATTAATTGGATTTTATCATTAATTTTTCTAATTTCATCCGGTAATCGGTTGAAAATAAGTCTTCCTTGATAAGTATAATAATTTTGTGCAAAGAAAGTGTTTAATTTTGGGCATGAGAAAATATATTTATGTCTAGTACGGTTTTCAGTTATAAATTGATATTTTTCTTTTTCTTTTATAGTTTGAATCAATGCATTTCTATTGTATAGATCTTTGAAAGATGGTACTTGGAATTCCTTAAATAATTGATCCGTTGGGTAGTCCGAAGGTTTTTTCAATATGATTTTAATTATTAGCCTCTGCACAACTTCAATTTAACCGGCTAAAAACGCTAATTAAGGGTGTGATTTTATCTTTTACATTTTGAATGTGTTGTTTAAAAGTTAAATGCTTATCGATGCACAGCCCAAGATATTTTTCCTGTTTCAGGATTTGCAAATCGTTATTTTCAATTTTTAATGGTACATGTGGAGGAATTATTTTACGGTTTGAACTTAAAATCATGTATCCTGTTTTTTTTATATTCATTGTTAGGATATTTGATTGGAGCCAACCGCAAATTCTTTCTAGGTCACTTTGTGCATTTTCTAGTAGTAAGTTTAGATCTTTACTCCAGTAGAATATTGCAGTATCATCTGCATATAAGAAAATTTCACCGTTTAATTCTAATTGCGAAATATCATTGATATAAATTTGGAACAGTAGTGGCCCTAGTATGGATCCTTGCGGAACTCCATAGTTTATTTACGAAGCGATTTACGATTACGATTTGAAAAACATAAATAATTTATTTGAAATAAGGATTGATAATTATGTTATATGTTTATTTTTAGTTCAAATATCAGAGACTTCGTTTGATTCATTTATGATTTAAAAATAAAGGCTGATTGATTAGGATTGACTATTTCTTTTCCACGAAAACATGACCTTATACGGAAGTTTCGGTTTCGGCCGAACCTGAGACCGAAGTCGAAACTCAGTTTCGGTTTCGGCGGTAAAAACTAGTTTCGGTCGGACACTATGGCTTTAATTTTTAATCGGAAGGATGAGTGTTCGATTACTACCCCGCAAAAGCCCACCATAATGAGATGGGCAGTTTATATCCAGTGTATGAGTATCATTGAAATGTCAACTGCCTAAGAAATATTGACCATTTTTGTAAATAATAAAAATTTGTGTTGTTTTTACCCAAATAATGTATCTAATGTAGGTATTTATTAATCCTGAATATTTTTCTGTGCATTTGATTATCTTAGCTGATTTTCAGTACAGTTACCTTTGTTTTATTTTAATAGCAAGATGAACATGCTTTTTAAAAGCATTTATTGTATGATGTATTATTGAATGTATTGAGCCTGTCAGTTTATAAAAAGAATACCTAAGCGATTGCTTAAAAATGTAATGGTTTTTGTTAAATTTGATATCACATACAAACATTTTATTTAAAGACTAATTTCGTAATAACTAATGATTAATGACGAATGATAATATATATATAAGATTAAAAATTGGAGAACAAGGTAGTAATTAATCCTTTATTTTTCCCAATTTTACGTTTTATACATACATATTATGAAAATCATGAAAGTAATTGGACCCATTAAGGCGCAGCCCTTTTTTTATATGAATACCGCACAAGAATCCCAACTGCTCCCGTCTGGAGCCAGTGAGACTATGGCACCCCCAATTGGTGTATGTTGTGAGGCTGAAGGTAGTGGGGAGGGAAGGAGATAGGAAAGAGGAAGGTGGGGAAGTACCTGGCTATTCATATCTGGTCACCAAACACGGCGAAAGCAACTTCAGGCAACGTTTCAATTCTGAATGGTGGTCTTACACCAGGGCGATACTGAGAGTATCTTCCACTCTGGAACGTGCCGCACATATACTACCTATGTATTATTTTAAATTAATAAATTGTGAAATACACAAATTAATCAAATGAAATTTATTTGCCACGCGCGCCGGGATTCGATCCCGCGACCTTCGGAATGCGAGTCAAGCGCCTTACCGCTGCACTACGCCGGCCGTCGAAATATATTCTGTGCGTGGGTAATATAGTTAAATATATTTTGTTGTACCTAGGAAAAACAAAACAGTGGGCATATTAAGCAAAAAACATGATTAAAATTTGTCTAAATAGTTCGTACAAAAAGTGTATACAATAATGTACAGCGTAATAATAAGTTTATATGAAAATATATAAAGTAAAGTTTATATGAAAAATAAAAGTATTATAAATTATAAAAATAAAGTTTCAACCTCATAATACCTCACTTTTTCCTTGTCCGATCGCTGCGATTGAGAGGAAATAACCCACTCTTCGTTAATACCTAGCAACGGCTCCACCCCTATCATAATAATACATTGTTCATATTTTAAAACTATCAAATCGGAATACATTTGCGCTGAAGAAAGAACGGTCGTTCTGAAACCGGTCGGATTTACTCAAATATAAAAGTGGTTCAAACAAAGTTAAATTGTTTCACTTATCTATAATGGATAACCACAAAGTTATAGCTGCTTTTAAAAGCATATGTTTATCAGTTTTTTTTCAAAAATAATATTTATGGTTATTAAACATTTTTCCAAGAGGCAAGATGATTTATTTATTTATTTATTTGAGACACAAACAGGATATTTATAAAACATTTTGTGGGTTAAATATAATAAATTAAAATACAAATATAAATATCCCTAGACTAATGTGTCTGCAGTAATCACATTTGAATTTTTACAGAAGCAAACACATGAAAAACAATGCAAGTATTATTTATACATAACTTTAAAAACAAAAACAAAAACAAAATACAAAATTGAAATACATTAAAGTATACAATATATATGAAGTATTTCCTGAGATGTAATAAAACAACAAAAATATTTTTTTTTTTTTAGGTGCACAATTCGTGGAGATATTTTTTGAAACAGGTTACATTATTTAGAAAAATATCTATGATCATTTCAATTTTCCGATAAACCTGCTTTATTACCTGGGAACTCAGAAATGAAGTGAAGCTCTCAGTTTTAAGATGTTAACAGTCGTCCTCCTTCATATAAAGTTAAACATATAATCAGCCTTTTTTTTTTTTAGTTTTAGGCAATTCACCCTGAAAAGAGTGCTTTGTGCCGGTAATAGTTAAAGTGGATAAAAAAATTCGGTTAATCTATTGGTAAAATAATAAACCAAATTAAATATTTGACTCATTTAGATCACTAAAACAAATTAAATATTGAATTCATTCAGGTTAATAAACTTACATAAAGCTGTATGAACACGAGAATTGTTAAGAGATAAAAGGTATGAAATGTTAAAGGGGGACTGGTGTGTGATTTTAATAAGCAGGCGGTATATGTTCTTGAAAGATGAATGTTTTTACAGTTAAAGAAAACGTGATCGAGGGTTTCCTCTTCCACACCGCACTGGCAGACCGGATCATCTAAAACTCTAATTCTAGACAAGTGAGATGCAATTGAACAGTGACCAATTCTCATTCTCGAAATACATGAAATGAATCGTTTTGAAAGTTTTTTACCGTGAAACCATGGCTTAGCAGGGATATGGTTTTGAATTCCAGCATAGAAAGATCCAGTTCTTATTTTGGAGACTGCCCAATTTTCTTCCCAGGCACGAGTCATGTTGGATTTAAGAATCGGGAAGATATCGGAGATAGGAATTCTAAAATTTAGTGGGATAGTTCCGGAATCTGAACCAGATTTGGCGAGAAAATCGGCCATCTCATTACCCTCGATACCCAAATGGGCAGGGACCCAGGCCAATATCGTCTCAAACCCAGTTTCACTTAGAGAATTGAGAAGATTTTTTATTTTACATATAATATTGTCTTCCGGATATCATAGAATATTTGACCTAATTTTATTTAGAGCACTTAGCGAATCAGTACATAGTAAGGCTCGATGAATGTTGAGAACCTGGATTTGATTTAGCGCTTGTTCAATTGCAAAGCATTCAGCTGTAAATATGGAAGCTTCTTTCGGTAATTTATAAGAGAGATTGATGTTGAATTCTGGACTATATATCGATGCTCCACATCTTTTATTTTCAAATTTGGAACCATCAGTGTAAAGGATGGAAAATCCAGGGAATTTTGAAGCCACAATGCTTTTAAAACAATCATCCACATTTTGAAATTTATTTGGGGAAGATAAAATATTCTTGTGAAAGACTGATGTTATTGTGTTGGGCATAAAAGTGATTGCCTTAAATGGAATATTGTATATAGGGAGATTGGGAACTTCTTGAAGATATTGGAGGGAAGATGATAGAGAATTATAGAGATGAAAACTTTTAATTAGGAGAGGAAAACATTGTTTTTCTCTCAATCTTTTGTTAGAATTCAAATTAACACTTAACCGATTAAGACTTTGTTTAATAGGATGATGTGATAACGATAAAGCCTTGAAAATATATTTATTGGCAAGGAATTGCCTTCTGAAATATAATGGAGGCTTCCCACATTCCACCTGAAGCGCATTAATTGGAGAAGACTTCATAGCTCCAATAATCATTCTGAGGGCTTTTGATTGGATTCTTTCCATTTTCTTATCTAAATATTTAGGGAGTGGGTCAAAAAGGAATGAGCCATAATCCAAGTGGCTCCGAACTAGGGAATTATACATTAATTTAAGCGTGGTAGGATAAGATCCCCACCATCCTCTGGAAACTGCTCGCATCATATTAAGTCCCTTTTCACACTTTGTAGAAATTATCTGAATGTGTGGAAGCCAGGAAAGTTTATGGTTTAGAGGAAGACTCAATAATAATGGACCTATCTGAGAGCAAATTAATAATAAATTGGACCAATTTCGGGGGGATTTGTTTTTTAATTAGCTTTTCTTTCAAAAAATCCAGTAAAACATCATCGTAAGCTGATGAAAGGTCAAGGAAGGTGGCCAATGTATAAGATTTAGGGATTGAGAAACTCGGATATCAGTTGTGAACAAACTTAAATTATCCATTGTAGACTTCTTTTTCCGAAAACCATACTGATTTGGTGAGATAATATCTTGACTTTCAACAAACCATTCTAATCTGTTTTTCATCAAACGCTCCGCTACTTTCATCAAACATGATGAAAGAGCAATAGGCCTATAAGACGAAATTTCAGATGGATCTTTTCTAGGTTTTAAAATGGGAATGATTTTTTGAGTTTTCCAATCATCCGGAATTAGTCCTGTTTCAAACATATTATTAATAAGAGATAAGAAATATTCAACCGCCATATCAGAAAATGATTTAATGAAACTATTAAATATTCCATCGGGACCCGGAGCAGAGTCAGAAAGGGATCTTATAACTCGTTTCATCTCATCAATGGAGAAAGGAGCATCTAGCCAGTTAGAATGAGATGGATATGGTTTAATAGAAGGCATTTCTTCACATCCGGCCACCGATGGGGGGGCTATTTTATCCGCAAATCCTATAAGAATTTTTTCTGATATATGTTTGATTCTCGGCGGAGAATACGATGATACGAATTTTTTTAAGCTAGACCAAACTGAAGACTGGGGAGTTTCCGGAGACAGGTTCTCACAGAACTTCCGCCATCCAGCGCGTTTTTTATTTTTCAAAATTCGTTTGGTTTCTGCCTGGGCTTTTTTAACTGATAAAAAATTTTCTAGTGACATGCACTTACGAAAAGAGGAAATTGCTTTTTTACGAGAGTTGACGGAGCGAGTGCATTCCTCGTCCCACCACGGAGTAGAGTGTTTTATTTTAATGTTCGCATTGTGTTTCAGGATGGATTTTTCTGCTGCATTTATAACCGTAGAGGGAAACGTCTCGCATTGCATTCTGATGTCTCCCGGGGAAGATTTTGTTAAATTAATAAGGTTATCTAGTTCAGAAGAGAAAGTGCTCCAATTCGCATCTTTTATTCTAAATTTGAGATTATTTTTAACTGGGGGGGGGGATAAGTGTTAGATTGATGGTGGAATCGGATTATAATTGGGAAATGATCACCAGAGAGGGGATCGTTTAGGATGTCCCAAGAGCATTTAGATTCTAACGAATACGAACAAAGAGATAAATCAACAGCACTTTTCCGTTGATGAGGGGGGGTGAATCTGGTTGGAGATCAGTCATTTAAAAAACAAAGGTTATGGGTATCAATAAAATTTAAAAGATTGCGGCCAGAACGATTTGTTATTTTGCTGCCCCAAGAAGGGGAATGTGCATTAAAATCTCCAAGGATCATATAAGGGGAACAAATCTGGGTTAAGATTGGTGCCCATTCATTTTCAATAAAAGTTGTAGAGGGAGGAATATATATTGATAAAATTGTGATATCAGATAAGACAGCTGCTGTTATCTGGATATCGTCGGACGGAGTATGAATATTAATTTGTTTAAACGGGATAGAATTATGGATTATCAGAGCCGTGCCACCTTTACCATCCGGTCTGTCGTGTCTGAGACAGTAATAACCTGGAATTCTTAAGTGAAAGGAGGGTTTTAACCACGTTTCAGAAATGGCGGCTACTGAAACGTCGTGTTCGTCGAGTAATTGAATTAGGTCAGATTTGTTAGCGAAGAGGCTTCTACTGTTCCACTGAAGAATTTTGTTCAGTTTCGAAGTCATTGGGGAGGCAAGATAATAAAGATTTAATGTAATCGGCAGCGTTGGACGGTACAGTATTGTTGTTTGTAAGGATTGAAATTAAAAGGGTAATTAAAGTTTGTATAAAAGAATTATTATTCATTATTTCGGGGAGAGCAGGAGGGGAAGTATTACCATTAATGGCACACCCATTGGGCGACTGGGATTTGGCATTCCCATTCGGGCTGGCCAAAATATTATTCAATTGTTTTTTATCAAGGTAAGGAGTATATTTTGGGTTGGGTTTGACTGGCTTGGGAATGGTTTTTCTGTGAGAAGATGATGTTGAATTTAAAAAGGTGGTTGTTTGGAAAGGAGCTGAGAACGATGTCATCTCTGCGAATGATTTTTTTTGCAGGAGAGAATAACTTTGAGGCCTGGAAGTACGAAATGTTGTCGGTAGCCATTTTATGTTTTATGTTCTTCTGTCTTGATAATTCCGGACAGGCTAGACTGACCGCGGTATGTGCACCCGAACAGTTAATGCAAATGGGATCATTGGAAGATTTCGAACATTGATCAAATGGGTGACCTTCTCCGCAAAAGTAACAACGTGGAGGGGAGCGGCATACGGGTTTTGAATGTCCAAACCGGCAGCAATTGAAGCATTGAATAGTTGGGAATTTATAAACATCGACGGGAAGCGAGGTATAATAAATAAAGACACGAGACGGTAGGGATAGCCCTTCAAATGTAATAACGACAGATTGAGAAGATTTCCAGATCGTGTTTCCATCAGAAGAATCCTTGTAGTTCAGTCGACGTGCTTTTAATACTTTCGGGGTTCCGTGGGAATTATTCAAAGCATCAACAATTTCAGCCTCTGGGATCTCCGCGGGAATTCCTCGCACAAGACCCATTCTCGTTAGGTTAAATGTCGGGATGAACGATTTATATTTATGGGTTGAGAGCGAGTCAATTTTTTTTACAAATCCATTTGCGGAAGCGGCAGTATTAAACTCGATAGATAATTTATATCGCCCTTCCGGTTTAATTGAACCGTTAACAATACCAAGGTTATTATTTTTTGAGTCAAATATAAATTTTCCAAAATCTAAAGGATGAATAAATTTTCCTTGTTCAGTTCTCTGAACCATAACGATAAAAGGACCGGAAGCGTAAGCAGGATAAAGTAAGTCAGTATTTTTTGTATTATCGCTAGTTAAAGTACTTGTCTGGGTCTTACTATTGGTGTTAAGGTCGTTAGATGTCGAGGTTTGTTGTGATTGTGGTTTTAAGTTTCGATGGAATGTGAAGGTTATACGATGGTCGCCGTTTACGAGATGGGAGCGTAATAGAAACCTGGCTAGTATTAGAATCCGAATCAGAAAAATCTAATATCGACCCTGGGTCGGGAGGCCTATCTTCATCTTCCTCCATTATATAAAAAAAACTTAACTTTTAAAAATTAAACTGAAAAAATAATACGCAGTCTATTTCATTGACTGTACAAACAAAAACGGAGCGAACGGCACTAAGCGATAGGTATGGTACACACAACCACTGTTGACCGCGGCTCGAATCGGACTATATAATCGGCCTTACTCATCATCGCAAAATAAGATACAACATCGGAGCAAGACCGGGTAAGGTGAAATTGTTACTCAACATGGTGCGTTAATCGCGCGCCTGCGCGTGTTCTTCCCGCGTCGCTGTACGGGAGATGTAGTAGCTGTCATAATTTAAACCACCCGATCACCAGGGTTAAGTCAGTACCTACGGCGTTGTAACTGACAAAATGGCGAATTTTTATGAGAATCTTGACGTTTTGAACGGAGCTTTGGCAAATATTGACCGTATTCGCGGCATTCGTGCACCACGGCTACGGAAAAGGTTAAAAAAAGGTACGATCCATTTGCGGCACTTACGGAAGAAAATTTTAGGTCTAAAAATATAGATTTACCAAAGTCAACGTTGTGTTGACTGATGTTGACGTATGAAAAAACGTGAAGTTGGCAACACGCCGCGAAATGCTAAATTGGCTGCGTTTTTCAGCTTTGGAGCAGTGTTGCTACCGTAAAAAAATCATAACAGCTGTCGAGAAACATTATGATGATGAGTAAAGATTTTTACCCTAAGCAGTGTAGGCTTACTCCACTGTGTAGCTACCGCGACGCTACAGAGCCGTGGTACGGTTTCATGATGAGTAAGGCTGTATATGTTTTAGTTGCATTGGCATTGGTACTCGAATTAATAGTACGGGTAGGTATAGTATTTAACAGGTGTACTAACTTATACTCAGTATACTTACCTATACTTCTATGCCCAGTGGGGTACGATAATACTGTTGTAGATATTTTGGATACCTGCAAGTATTTTGTTTAACTGCGCAGATATGTAGGTTAACCCGTAAAAATAAACTATTTTCTTCGGCCTTCTTCATTTTTTAACAAAAGAGCTATCTGGTCGGCTCTCTACCTTGTTCTCCATTTCCTTCGTCTTCTTCCAAGTAGTCTACCCACTTCTTCCTTGATACGTATCTTTCTAACTCGATTCTGCTTGGAAACCCATTGTGTCGTGTGCTTTTAAAATGATTTTTTTTAAATTGCCTTCTCATAACTAACTAATAGCTAACTACACTCGTCTCATTATATTTAATTTTATGCGGATTGACACCAATGCACTACGTGACAGACAAAGCAACATGCAATTATTTTATCGTAAAATATCAAATGTCTTGTAAAATAGCCCGCATTCTTCGATGATTATTTTATTTTAATATTTATGCTTATGGAGTTTCCGAGTTCTTTGACCGGAGGAGAAAAAAAGTCAAGGTCTGTGTTGCAATTATTTTTACCATCCATACCCCACCTTAACTTCTAGTTAGGAATTATGGCATAAATCTCCTTCGAAAGCAAAAAGTTTAGATAAAAAACAGTTGGTAGAAACACAATGTCATAATTTTTAAGTGCTTTGATTTGTTCATTTTTTTTTGTTTTTTTAAGACCATGCTAAGGACAAAGATGCTCAATAAAACATTATTAAAATATTGGTTCGTAATAGTAAATAAAAACAATAAAAATATGTTTTAGTGCTTTGTTTTCGATTGACTTCCAGTATTCTGTAAGTTTTTAGATACGATGTCTGAAGATGTCCATTGGTTCGGAAGTGAAGAGTCGTCATTTCTCGGAGAGCAGCTTTGTTTTTATGAGACTCACTGAAGTTACCGGCGTTGCCGGGTTTTGCACAGAGTTTTTTAAAATCAAGTGTAGGCATTAAATTTCGTCTTATTTTGAATGTCAAAAGGGCAAGTGTGCAAAATTTCATCAAGAAGTATCAAAATTCTGCTCTGAGGGGTGATGTAGGGTATTGAAATCTCATGTAAACAATAACATTCCTCTTGTTTTAAAGGCCAAGTGCGACGAAGTTAATTAATATTGGAATATAACTGTATCTAACCAACTAACCATCAGACCATTTTCCCGCAGAGGTAGGCAGAGAGAGCTTGACACATACTCCTTGACTCATTCACATTCATACATCGTCCCATACATACTATTCTGAACCTTGGCCCGACTCAAGTATCCGATTCACTTGGTCATGACTTGTCTTCCTCGGACATCGTCAACTTTTTCTACCATTCACATTTGTGTCATATATCCTCCCTATACGCTCTTCTTCGTTCATTCGCTGTCCTGTCGACTCGGTCGTATCCCTTTTGTAGATCTTCAAAAGCACAGAAATGTTTTTAGTTTTTTGCCAGAAACTTCTCAGTGAGCATACGCAATGAGAAAATTTGGTCCGTGCATCTTCTTCCACTCATAAAAGCAAAAATTTAGATTTACTTAAATAAAAAAACCACGGAACACTCTCCTTTGTATGAAAAATTATAGCTGAAGTCCCGGCGTTGTCACCTTTTTCTCGTTTTGAAGTTCAAGTGTGAAAAATTTGTACGAAATAAATCTGTATATTTATCAAACCCACGCCACCACGGCCACTTTTATTTATATAACATATAATTTCTGGGAAATTGTTCTGTAGATTGGAAATTATGAATATCTGGAAGAGAAAGCTCGGGAGAATTTGAAACCGATTTCGACTGCTTTGGTGTTCAAATGAAGAAAAACTTTGCTTTGTTAACAATCGCATGTGTATTGAATCGCTATTTCTAAATTCACCGTCGAATTACGCTACTGTCTAAACTGGCTTCACATTCGTTATATTGCTTTGTCTTTCCACGAATTTTTGGCCATTTTGTTTATCTCGTCGATCCAATGGCTTTCAGGGCGGTCTGATGCCTCCTAGGGACTTTATTTTGCGTCACTGAATGTCGTCACCAAGAGGCGCCCAAGAACAATCAAGACGGCCCAATCCTCATGTAATGCTATCCTAACCCATCTTGATTTATGATTAAAAATTATACAAAGATCAAACGGCGACACGTGGTAAGACAAATCACGAAACCAAAAAGAGAGGAAGCAGGTTATGGTGGCAAACATCATTAATTACCTGATTCCTAAAACCATTAAAGATTACCTGTATTTGTGAACTGTGGAGTTCAGATGGTATGCTTTTAAGATTTCGGTTGTTTTATCAAAATTGGGTGAGCCTCAAAATAAAATAACATGTTCTTATCGTACAATATACCTACCTCAAAAGTGGATAAATGCATCCTGGGTTGTCATAACTGAAGTATTCAAGATAAGATCGCAGTAAAAATATGATTTAAATTGCAGAAGGCACTCTGGGATAAATATAAATACCGAAATGCGTCATTTTAATAAAAACAATAGAAGAGCTTGTTGATTTTATTCCAACGATGACTATCGTTCCGAAAATATAACAATAAATTAATTGGCAAATCTGCAAATGTTTTTCTGTCACAATATGCATGCACATAAATAACGAATTCCTGCTGACCACAAAATTAATTTTTATAAAATTATACTGAATTCTTGTAATTGTTAGATGTAATCTCATTTGGCATGAAGTGTGTAATTTTGTAGCCTGCTGTTTTTTTTAAATATATTTCTTTAATGTGAATATTTAATTAATACATTTTATGATTTATTTTTTTAACAATGGTCCCCAGCCCGAGGTCAAGTCAGCCGGCAGGTCTAGCGATGTTAATGCATATTAGATATCCGTATCTCTTCTCGTCTATTCATGAATAGGTACGAAATAATGCAAATCTTGTCCATTTATCAAAGAAAATAGCTTTCCTAGGCGAAAAAAGCATCGCCTTCATAAATCAGAGGATTCAGGTGGGATCCTTATTATTTAACCCCAAATATCCATGTTTCTTGAAATCACTAAAAAGAAAGAATTAAAAAGAAAAATGATGTTGTTTGAATTCTGGAGTAGTTGACCGTACAGTGGAATTGTATTCTAATCTGCTTCGTACTGACGAGCAAAATAGATGTTTTAATGTTGACATACATTTAAAATTTGCCCCCATTCTCAAAATAAAACCTGGTATTATCTTTGCATTGCTTGTTATTTTTCATCGCCGTGTACTTTAAACCGTAGACTCTCGTGAAATATAAAACCGTTATCAATTTGGTAAAATAATGTTCCATTTTCGAAATTATGTACATCTCCATCATTCGAATCACTACTTGCCCCTATTTTATTACTTGTACCAGGTCAGATTCATGAAAAATTGCGGGAGATTATAATAATTGTAGGATTTGTGAAGCTGAAAGTATTCATAAAATATTTGCTCCAGGGTACAGTGCTTTTCAAAAACAACTATTTATGTTTTTTTGTTGACAAATTAGAGAGATGTCAGAAATTTACCTTTTGAATGAACGCCGTTAATAAACTTAGAAAATAACAACATCTGTCAAAAATTTTAACAAAAGAAATACACATTTCAAACCTAACATGAAAGGTTCTTTGAACGCTTTTACGCATTCCATCACGCAAGAATATATACATCACACACAAGATAATAAACTTAGAAAATAACAACATCTATCAAAAATTTTATCAAAAGAAATACACATTTCAAACCTAACATGAAAGGTTCTTTGAACGCTTTTACGCATTCCATCACGCAAGAATATATACATCACGCACATCATTACAGACAATCGAAATTAGTATGTTTGATGATAAAAATATGGATGTCATCCGAAGGAGGAGCTCGAACAAAATAATTTATTATTTGCTCAGTTGCAAATATTTTCTGCTGGTCACACACGGGTTAAACCTTTTGTCAAAAAGTATAAAATTAGGAACCCGAATGGAGCATCTTCATTATATCTCTTGAACTTAAAGAAATCAGTTGATAATCCTATTTTATCCACAATGATGAAACAGGTCAGTGATTTTCATTTGCCTATTTTATTTTCTAAGCCTTGCGTTGATAAAAAATAATTTATGTTAATTATACATTACCATTGAATATTTATAAATTGTGTGTGGTGGTTTCATGTTTATTAATGATAAATTCTTCGTTTCAGTTGTTTGTGATCTGTGCGCTGGTGGCAGTTTCCCTGGCCGCTCCTGCGCAAAAGCAGGAAGAAACCAGATTACTCAATTACACCAACGACAATAATGGACTAGGACCATACAGCTTTTCGTAAGTGATCTAATAATCTCATTTTCTTTCATTAACATAATAGGGGTATTTCTGTCTAAAATTAAACTTTCCCGAACGATGTAATACATTCAGAAATACGGATTTCAAATTTCATTACAGCAAAATGTACTAACATAAATCATAAAAGAGTGTAGATTTAAAAAAAAAAAAAATTATAGTGTTTAAGTTAATCTTTCAGATAGAAATGTTTTTCAGATTGTCGATAAAATTATTAAAATTAGATACTATTTCTTAGAAAAAAAAACTTTACCGGACACCTAGGAAGTAACCAAAAAAAACTGTGCATATTTTTTTTGCGAAAATGTAATGGAAATTTATTCACTTTTGTATTGACGTAACCAATATCTACAGTATAAAACTTAATACATTTTATTTATTATGCACACGTTAGAACAAGGATTTGATCACTGACAGCCTTACTTATAAAAAAACACCTCCCAACCGTTTAACGGCATTTTTGTTACAGATTGATTAAAGATTGTACATGTTCTTTTTCGAAATGATAGTAATAAAAAATGTCTTTAACTTGTTCAATAAGAGCCGGCAACGTTGTATTTTCGTGAATTGGCCCGTTTCCAGGCAAAAATTTGAGCTTTGATTTGTAATATTTGACGTGTGATTTATACTATCGATCATAATTTCTCTTCGACTGACCGATTCATTATTATATTGGTAATTTTTACTATTAAACATGCTGTTTTTCGTTAGTTTTAATCCATTAATAACGTCAGGATTTAAATCAAAATATTGCAATTTTTAAATATTAAAGTATATTTGAAGTATAAAAATCGAAACAGTAATTTTATGTAGTTTCTAAAATGGTTTTGTTTTTACGATATATCAAAAAAAATGAAATACATGGGACATTTAAAATACTATGGAAACATTATGGAATTTCGAAAATAAATCATTATTAAAAACAGTGCAAGCAACAGTAAACGATCCTTTTTATCTGGATGAGCAATATATACATATATGTGTTGTATCCATGAATAATTTTTGGTTAGTTTTTATTTAGGTTTTCAAATACACGGTCGTTTATCAATTTAATAAAATATACACAAGGCGATTAGTTAAAAATTTTACGTACGATAAGTTAAATTTTTCGTTTAAAATTTTAAATATGTTAGGGGGTTTTTCACCATCCTCCCAATAGCTTATCCATACTCATAATGAATATTTTGGATTAATTCTACAGGATTTATTTATTTAAAAAGTCTGAGTTTACTATTCGGTACTTGAACCTATGAACAATGGCTATATATAGGATAAATTAGCCGAAGTTTTTACCTGTTGCTAGTATTTATTTGTTTTTTTTATTAATATTCGTTATGTGTATGGATAAGCTATTGGGAGGATGGTGAGAAACCCCCTTAGTGTGCTAATGGAATATGTTCACAAATTGTTTTAATAAACATTTGCAATAACTTTAAAAAATTGCAATGTTAAGAAAAAGCTGTGTGTCACCATTGTATTATATTGGTAGTAGGTATAATATAAATATAAAATTTTCCAGAAATGTTATTAGAAGCAAAAATACTCTTCACTGTCAGATCTTATAAAATCATAATTGGGATATGTATTGTTGCTGTAATATTTGCTATCAGTTATAAGATAATGATTGGTAAAAATACATTAGTGCTAGGGCTAGGAGCCGGTATTATAATTTTTTTAATGAGGTAATCTGATACTAGATATTATAATATTTTTAACAAGAACCCTCAGACACTCGAACAATTAACTCCCGCTGTGATAACAACAAACATATTATCGTTGTTTTTTCTTTGACACAAAAAAAGAAACCAAAGAAGTATACTTGATATTCTAGAAATATTGACATTGCGATAATGACGACTTTTGTCTAGAGAAAACTACGAAATCGTGATTACCTAAAAAGGAAAAAAAAATGCACTGTTGGTAATAATCAAACCGTCGAATGATAAAACTTTTTTTTTTCAGAAATGTAGTTTTTTAGATAAGTGATTTCGGTTTCGGTTTCGACAAGTTTCGGCAAAAAAATATAGTTTCGGCATCAGTTTCGGTTTCGGCAGAACATCTGCCGAACCTTCGGCCGCACCGAAACTCAATAAATGTTAAATTTAGTCTTAAGAACGTTGTAATTGTAAACGCAATTAAAATAAAAATACTCAATTAATGAGGTCTTTCCTTTATAACGTATGTGTAGATTATTGACAAATTTTTATTCCAAGAAGTAGTAAAAATGTTTGATAATTTTTATAAATTTTGTTTATAGCAATAATATCAAAAAAATAAATAACAACTTTTTCACATAGTTCAATTACTGTTTTTTTTATTTCATTTAACACGTGTAATAAGAATTTTGTGATTGAAAACGCGATTAAAATTAAAATACTCAATTAATGCGGTTCTTCCTCAATTATTAAGTGTTGATTATTGACAAATTTTTGTTCCAAGGAGTAGTTAACATGATTTTTTAATTATTATATTTTTGGTTTTCTTTTATAGCAGTAATAAAAAATACATATATTTTTTTCACATACTTCAATTGTTGTTTTATATTTAATTTAACACTTATTATCTGTCTGTATAAGTGTAAAAAATCAGCCAAATTCCAGTAAACTATAGATTTTTAACATGTTTAAAAAAATTTCGGTTTCGGCCGAAACTGAGACGGATACCGAAGATTCGGTTTCGGTTTCGGTAGAAAGTCTTTTTTCGGTCGGACACTAGTTTTAAATCAACTCCCGGGTTTCTTTATTCGGGCATTGAACTCTCAAATTATACGTAAAATAACAACCGGAGCTGAGTCAACGACTTATAAAATCTTCAATTCTGTATCTCAGTTTTCCACGTAACAATAAAACCCATTTAAAATTCCTGTCAAATATGTACAAATAAATTACCATTACAAAAGAGGGCGTGATTCAGATGCTGTTACTTAATCTTATAGAAAACCAATTAGCGATAATTTATGTTTTCTGTGGTCAGTTAATTCTCTGGACAAATTCACTTTCCTCTTTAAAGTTATTCAAAAGGATGAAATATATGCGATGGCAAATGTTTTTTTAGAGAATTCCGTGTGACTGAAAAAAATAACTTCTGTTCCTACAGCGGATTAAATTATAGACTTCAGAAATGTTTAACCTTGTACATAAATTTACTCCTTTTTTATTATTAGCAAAAGTCTAATTTGTTATTCGGGTATAATATAACAGATCTCGATGTTAAACGATATTTTCGTAAAAAGCATAAAAAAATGTGCACCTGTTTGCCTATGAATTTCAATTCATTAATATATATGTCAAATTAACATCTCGATCTCTGATTTATAGTGTTACCCAATATTCTCGGAAAAGAAATATAAATCAATTTAACATATTCCATCCTTCTATCTTTTCGAATCTTTGGTTGTTCTCATCCTGGGTAACATTTATTTGCGGTGCACTCGAGAAGTTCATATTCATTTTGGTGAACTTTGTTAATGAATTCGTGGTTTTATTGCCTAGGGAATAAAGTTCTTTTCCTAAATTGTTAAATTTTCATTCTTCTGAGTAATCTTTTTAAACGACTTCAAAAAGGAGGAGGTTCTCAATTCGAGTGTATTTTTTTTTTTTTTTTATGTTTGTTACCTCAGAACTTTCGACTGGGTGAACCGATTTTGATGATTCTTTTTTTTATTTGAAAGCTGGTGCTTCCCATGTGGTCCCATTTTAATTTGGTCCAGTTCCGACAATGGCATCCACGAGAAAACCATATACTTAAGTCATAAATTTGCATTAAGTATGTGCGCGACAAATGGACGAATAACTCAATATCACGCCAACCGATTTCATAGATTTTTTTTTTATTGGAAAGGATGTACTTCAAGGATAGATTGATGAGAGTTTGGTTAGGTTCTGATTATTAGATCCATGACAAAGTAACGGAACTCTTCAATTCTTAGGAACAAATTAACGAAACTCGGCCGAATCTCTTAATTTGACCCTAATGTCGTTATGGTCAAATTATGTCTGTCTCATATGAGTAGCACGTTTAGTAGATCTACCCATATTCAGACAAATTAGTGTACTTCGGATTCACTAAAAATCAAAAAATAAACAAATATTTTAACAAAACAAAAAACGACTTCAAAAAATGCACTAAAAAGTAAAAAAATAATTTCGTATTCTTCTACACCTTCATAATCGACTTACTTTTTCTACTCATCAATATGTAGGTACGATTTTTATTTTTGGAGTCGGTGTCAGCAAAGGTACCCAGCCCGGCGCGGCGTGTTTACTTGACAGCTCCCCTCACGCCGCGGCCCTGCTCTCGCCTCGTCAAGTCGCTTGTGCGACACAAGCACATCTCACCTATAACTATGTATGTAGTTACAAACCTACCATGACTGACACCGATTCCAAAAATGACAATCGTACCTACATATTGATGAGTAGAAAAAGTAAGTCGATTATGAAGGTGTAGAAGAATACGAAATTATTTTTTTACTTTTTAGTGCATTTTTTGAAGTCGTTTTTTGTTTTGTTAAAATTTTTGTTTATTTTAAATATTTAAAAGTGAAAACATCGCAGTGATTATGCTATCCATTGGTATGTTTACCCTATTCACTAAAAATAAAATAGATTAAATAATAATGTTGTTATAATTTATTCTAAACAAGTTTTTTTGCGAAACTTCGAAGGTTGTCGTAAACTTCTAAATAAAATAGCCCATTTGCTTATCTGTGAGTAGTAATAACATTATCGAAAAATGAAATAATTTTACTTTGTATAAACCACTTATTTGATGTGCAAATCCGACCGGTTTCGGAACAAACGTTCCTTCGTCAGGGAAAGCTTATACTAATTTGACAGTTTCGAACAATGTTTTATTATGGTAGGGGTGGAGCTGTTGCTAGATAATAATGTAGATTGGGTAGGTAGGTATTAGTGTAGAGTGGGTGGGTAGGGGAACAAATCCATGATTGGGCTATATGACAATATTTTTTGTTTGTTGATAATAGATTCATTATTTTTAAGGGATTTTTTAATTTCCAAGGCTTCTAAGTTATCTAAACGTTTTCCTTTATGATTAATATGAAGAATATTCATCCCTGTATTTTTTTTCAAAACTATGGTTATTTTCAATGATATGGTTAGCAAACTCAGAAAAATTATTATTATTAAGACACCTTAAATGTTCTCTGATTCTGATTTCAAAATTACGAGTGGTTTTTCCAATATAAAATAACAGCTCCACCCCTACCATAATAAAACATTGTTCGAAACTGTCAAATTAGTATAAGCTTTCCCTGACGAAGGAACGTTTGTTCCGAAACCGGTCGGATTTGCACATCAAATAAGTGGTTTATACAAAGTAAAATTATTTCATTTTTCTATAATGGATAACCACAAAGTAATAGCTACATTCAAAAATATAATAACATTATCGTTTAGTCAACGTAGATTTAGTTTCACCACTCTTCTGAAACACTCTTGCTATCTACCGATTGGAAATCTCTTATACTTAACAATCCACTTCGGATTGGAAGTAATATACGCAGATGGACAAATCATTCCAAATAGATTTGCTAGAATTAGAAAAAAACAGATTTGTTGAACTTTTTTTGATTTAAAAAAAATATATAAAAGAATATCTTAAACACGAAATAGAAAATATGTTTAAACACCTGTAGGTACTATAATAGATTTAGAGTTTACATATAAATATATATAAAAATCAAAATATGTTTGTTCCTGGGTTTGTATGTACGTCCGCTTTGCATTGCTAAACCATTCATCCGATTGTGATGAAACTTTGGGGATTTGATGTGCGCATGCCTGCGATGGTTTCTGTATACAATAGTGAACTCTGGCATCATGAAATTATGCATTGCTAAATAATTATATGTGTCAAAATTTGATAAAATATTTGAACTTTTGGCTACTAGTTATTTTTGGAACCAGTTTCTATCGGATTAATAAAATGGTCACCAGCACTTAAACTGGGCGAAGCTGAAGTAAAAGCCGCCCACAGGGCCTAGCAGCAAAAACCAGCCGAGCGGGTTTTAACTGCTAGTTGTAAAAAAATATTGAGAGGCTGTTTGAGTACCACCGCCCAGGGCGAACCATTTATTGAATAACCAACGTCTCTGCCATAGGTCACTCCAAGTAATTCGCCATGTTTTAAGACTTAGCAGGGGTGCCCTCATTCATGTAGTGAGGTTTATCCGGCTCTTGACGACGGAAATGTCTGCGCACCAGCATTGAAGCAGGCTGGATCGGGAGAGACTGGTTGAAGCAGACCTTTCGACCAGGACTCTCCCAGAACATCGCCTTGCACTGCAAGTGGAAGGAATGAATTTATATGTCCGTCACATCTGGACATACTTACCTTCAGATTCTTACCAATCCCCCAGACTTCCTTCCTAGAACTTTCTCTAATAGAGAACTCCAGTCCAATTTTTTTTTTTTTTTTTTTTAACGCGTAATAACCTTCTAACTTAAATAACTGCGTTTTTATTTTTAGAGTTAGTTTTAATAGTTAAAATAATTGTCAAAGTTTTAATTTTTCAAGACCCCCCGAAAACCACCATATGTACGGTGATTCGTATGACGTCATCACTCCTGAAAAATGAGTATAGGATCGGGCAATCAGCTGATCTACTGCCGACATTTTGAATTCCGTTGTTCGAAGTATTCCACCTAGAAATAGCATTACCTACTATTTTTTTGTGCAGTAGTTTTTGAATATTTTCAATAATAGAGGTAAACTAATAAGAGATACCTTTATTTTTGAAATATTATTTAGGCCTAAACAATATTTCAATAAACACAACAACTAAATCTCTATAAACAGTGTGTAAATAAACGAATAAATTAATACGATGGCTTGTGTCATACCGTACGACACGTCGAACAGTGACGTCACCACTAAAATTTCAATAATGCCAACTTGACGGCGTGTTTTTACGACCCGATTAAAAATGGACTTTTTAATTTTTTTTTGAAAACTCTGCATTTAATATTATTAAATAAAACTATATATTCAGAATCAGCATTTATTGGTCTATATACTCTATATGAACATATTTTTATAAAGCCATAATATTTTTCACTGGAGTTCCTTATTTTAAGCGACGGATCCCTGATTCAAATAGAAAAAGGGGGAAGAAAATGAAGAAGGTGAAAGTTAAACCAGAGGATATGTTTTTGGTTTCAGTTATCAAACTTCCGATGGAGCCAGCCGAACCGAGAATGCGCAGATCTTGAACCCTGGAGACCCGACCAAGGAGAGCATCGTCGTCACCGGCCAGTACAGCTACGTAGCTCCTGATGGAATCACCTACACCTACAACTACATCGCTGACCACAATGGATACCGCGTCAACCGTGTGCTTTAAATCAACCCCACTTATCACCAGCAAATCTCAAGCCCTTATTGCAGTCCTACCAGTTATACATATTTC
Source organism: Limnephilus marmoratus (assembly GCA_917880885.1). NCBI lineage: Eukaryota > Metazoa > Arthropoda > Insecta > Trichoptera > Limnephilidae > Limnephilus > Limnephilus marmoratus. The sequence goes on from OU862908.1 coordinate 13,408,606, forward strand.
ATTGTCGAATACTAAATTAAACATTAATTTGTGCTTTTTCTTGCTAGCCAAACCTATTAACAGTTTACATGTACTTCTGATTCAGAAAGCTTTAATAAAAATATGAAAACTTACGAATGTTTTTCTTCTTCTATTAAAGTGATTGTCTTGTAGCGATGACTTTATCTATGAAGATTTAAATACAATTTGAATTATTTGATATGAAATCAATAGGTACCAACACTTTTATATTCACTGCTGTTTCACAATTGTCAATCACAATCTTACACGAAGCCTATGTCAAACATTCATGGAATAATTTTTTTGGATAATGCTGCCAAAAAACGTACCGTACCCATACTACGTGGCCAACTTTTTGCAATTTTTAACCCCCCAAAAATCTAAGCCCCCGCCGCTCATTTGTACAAAGCGTGGTATTTTGAAGACCCCCCCCCTGAACAGGTCACGTAGTATGGGTACGTTCCCTTACTATTATGATTCCTATAATTTCAAAACCCGCTATATCCGATTTTTTGGCAAAATGATCTGAGTATGACATCTTGCTTACATTTTTGCGAGGAACAAGGGGAACCTAAAATTGAGTTTCAAAACCTCCCTTATCACTACCAAAAATCATGTTAAAACTGCGAGTGAGAAACAAAACCCTTATATCATTAAAAAAATAAGAAAGGTGTAATATTAGCACACCTTTTTACAATGTTTTAAAAAAATAATACTTAAGATTCTCCTAAAAACTCGTAGTACAAGCTGGAAACTGACAAATCCATTTTATATCGCCCTTGAGGTTATTATTCACAAGAATGGCGCTCTACAAATTATCCAATTATTATTGTTATTGTAGAGAACCCAAAAAACTTTTTTTCATTTTTTTCAGCAACCGAAAAGTTTAAAAATCTTTTTGTGCCGGGTTTGTCCTTTGATACACTAATAAACAACCGCAATAACCCTCTTGATAAACTCTTGAAAAAATTGATAAATTCACCAGTTTTCCGCTTGTATGCAAGTTTCCAAACACCGCATTTATTATGGAGTCCACCAAACAAACGCGAAAACAAAAAAATAAAAAAGCGTATATCGACAGGTAAGTCCTATCCTCACCATGAGTCGCTTGCCGACAACTGCTTATGTTTTCGTCAAGTGTTAGGTAGTATCAATTACACGTTTGACAGGAAAATAAAAAATTCAGATGATTTAAACTCTTGTTTAGTGTAATGGACGGTAAGTAATTATTTCGCTTGTTTCTCCACTCATATCTATACCAGATTTGAGTGGAACTTTTTTAAAGTGATTCTTTAAAATGCAAGAACACATTTGACGACTAATTTACTATCCATAATGCAACTTTTGATTAAGGATCTAGGATGGAAGAGGCAGATAGAAAAGAACGCCCTACACATTTGTTCTGGCATACTTGCTTTAAATATACCAATGTATCTACATATATCCAATTTACAACTATTTAACCACCGTGTTGTAGATGGTTGATGGAAATGACTGTAAGGAAGATTATAATGTGGGTCTTAAAAAAACATAATGAGGTATTTCTTGACAGCAGTTCATTCCAGAAATTGAAACCAAATATTGGATTTAAAAAAAACTTTATTTCGTATGAAAACATAATATTTGGTGATATAGATACTGATATAACTAGGCGATTAACACAATAAATTTTATTACAAACAGAACAGTAACAGTCAATGACCCTTTACATATAATATAGGGTCATCTGAATTCTTCACCAGGTCTAGAGTGAAGTCCACAAAAATAGCAATAATAATTGATAATGAGCCCTATAACTTAAAATTATTTGGGATTCGCATTTTCTTAAAGATTGCTTATTTTAGTATTGATGTTATTACTGACAGGTGCGGGACAGGTTGAATCTTTACTTGGGGAGCTCTTCGGGAAGATGGGCGCCCTCGGGGTGGAATCCTGATGGATCTCCTTGGTAGGTGATGGTGTATTCTACTCCATCAGGACCGGTATACCTGGAACAAAATAGATATTAATAACTTATCCAAAATGTTTTATGACATTCTTTGAAGTTCCTTAAGAAACAACTACTGCTGGAATTTTGGGTAAAATATTCGAAAATGCTTTCACTGTTTTTCAAACCGTAACTTTTACAGAGATTTTGGTACCTATTTTATGGAAATTAAAAGATTACAGTTTACGATAGCAAACATTCTTAGAGTTTAAGGATGTGTACCATTGGAAAACATAGTTTGCCATTGGAAAACTTAAAGGTACATTTTTCTAACTATGTGAGTATATATAATTAACCAATAAATCATTCTGAGTTCTAGGTACCCTGCTGAAAGGCATTGAGAATTTAATGTTATTTGAGAAGTAAAATAACACATAAGTTGCATTGCAGTAGGCATTATATTTCAGAAGTGTTATAAGTGGTAAAACAACACGGAACGGAATTCGTGACATGCATGTTAGCTCAGGTGAATGAACGTGAATAAAAATACTGTTTTATATTTTAAGAAGGATTAGTTATCAAGTGAACAATATAACTTACTTGAATTGTCCGTTCACGACATAGGTCTCATTTTCGGTATCGGGGTAGTACAGGCGTCCCTGCTCCTGTCTTTGGATTCCATCTTCAGACACAAACCTGGAAACAAGAAGAAAAGCGGTTTAAATAAATTCTGCTTCCTTTGCAATCAAATCTATACCTGCGAATATGTTTGGGAACGCATGAAAGGTTTACAGCCTTACTAATAAAAAAAACACTTAACGACCGTTAAACGGTGTTTCTGTTCGGTGTTCGACCGTTTTAGGATGTTTCTGCAACGTTACAAATAATATAATAACGTTTTTATGTTGGCTGTTAATTTTGGTGGATGACAGAGAGTTACAGCATCATAGGTTGCTTAGATGGAGGATTTTTTGTTCATGATGTTCTTATATACAGTTTGAGTCCTTGTCTGTCAACGAAATCGAAAGGGATTCCACATGAGCCATTCCATGATCTAATTCACAGAAAAAACCGTTTAAAAATGTAACGAAATTGTCTTTGTTGTACTTGTTTTATTTCTATTCTATTTCAAAGGGTTGGATACTGTCTTTTTTTAATAGACAAAACCATTGATATTACTGTACTGTGCGGCGTTCACACAGCAACTGCCATTTTCACGTTTTTATTATATGGTAGATTCTGTATAAAATAGAAAGAACGAAAGTTAAATTTGTTTGATATTGGGTTTCTATTTTTATCGGGTGTTCTATGGGATGGAAAGCCCACTGCTCCATTTCATAGATTCTATGAATTAGATCATAAGATGTATGAAGTGCCGTTAGTGGGCATCGATGTCATTCGTGATTAAAATATAAAAAAAATGGTCGAATCGAAATCAAAGTTAACGATTATATGTACTATTATTAAGAATTAAATGGAGACAATATTAGCGAAACTCAATCGAAAAACTGGAGACGGAAAAATCAGAAAAAGATATTGGCACGTCTAGGACTCGAACTCAGGGCCTTCTGCTTACATGACAACAGCTCTACCAACTGAGCTAAGTGTCTATATTTAATTCGGTCACTTTCTAACTGTTTCATACATCGACTTTTAATATGATTGTCTTAATTTAATTAAATATTACAATTTTAGGTTTTACTCAAAAAATTAAAAATAAACATTATTAAGAAGCTTGCAGTACGATTAAAATACATTTACATACAATTAATTTCATAGTAACCTCACAATTTCAAGGAATAATATTTCGCAATGTCAGTTACTCAATGTGAACAGAAATATATTTTTCGTAAAATATTTATTTAGATGAAATTATGTTTGACAAAATGATAATATATTTTTTTAACTGAATACACGTGGGCATAACCAGGTGCGACTGTTAGTCTAGCAAATGATGGTAATATTGTCTAGTTTGACTCGACACCAATATTTTGTAATATCCATAAAGGACAGTAGATATGTGTGCACATAATATAAACAGGCACATGCTAACTGAAAAATGTTATGTAATTTCTGTAAAGAAAGGTCAATTTTATTGGTAAGGATCGTGTTTTACTGACGATGAAGTCAGAATGTATAGGCTAGGCCAAGACCATTGTGGTCTGGTATTACTGATGTTCCAATGTCAACGACTTATGTAAATCTATCTACCAATTTAAGCGCCTGTCGCAATACATGTCCATTAAGCATAAGCTTCAACGGAAATTTTCTCTGAATTTGCCGCCGTGATTAATGCTATTTTTTCAATCCTTGCCTAATGGACTTAGACATAAAATAACACGGAGATAGGATTAAATACGAGTGTATTAGATGTGTGAGGAATGTGACTATATGTCCAAAATTACCACTTTTCAGTAGTGAAGAAATTTAAGTTGATACCAATCTAACAGTCCAGGTTTCTCGGAAAATGGAATGGAAGTGTAAGTAAGTAATCATTAATCAAGACACTAGTTTAAAAATCAGCGGGATCTCTAATATTGTCTTCATCAATTAAAAGCGTTTAACCAGCCAGCGGCTGAAAATCCACATTTCGTCAAAAGTTGTTCTTACGATCGTGCAGGGCGGTTACAATGAGAAAGATTAATTATTCTCCGTACCAGCTTTTTAAAATAATAACTCGATTGAGTATATCGATTTTATTTCATTACAAATTTGCTTTAATTTATACCTACATCCAAAAATGCTGAAAGACGTGATGATAAAAGTATTAAAATAATGTACTTTTTGTAATTATTTTTTGGTTATAAGTATTTATAATTTTTCAATAATGCCTAAGTTAAATAAGAATGTAAAAAAAAACTGAAATATATTAGTTTGTAAGTGCGCATATAAATACACAAACGGACCAATTTTTGTCAAGAAACAAATGTAGGTATAATTTTTTTATGATTTTATTGAAACTAAAATTAAATTCTAAAACATGCGATACCCAGATAATGTATTGATTTATTTTATTGCATGATTATATGATTTGAAATGGGTGTGGTATAATTCAAAATCTTTTTTGAAAATTTTACAAATCTGCTAACGACCTATGGTATATCCTTTTTATACTAAAAATAAACTTTTTTCTTAAAATTTAAAACATGCGAATGCTAGATAAAATAACAATCTTTCGAAATCCATTTATAATTTTTTGTGGAAAAGAGACAATACGTCTAAAATCTGATTTAAAAATGACATATTTCTGGTTTTCTCCAGTAATACCCTCTTAAACATAACGATTTGAGGTTTTACTAATTAAGTTAAAAATAAAAGTTCATCCTAGACTTTCAGAAAAGTCAATAGCTGTCGCATATTTTAAGCGCCCTTGAGGTGATTCTCTCACGAAAATGGCGCTATGAAAATCATCCTATAATAATTATTTAATAAAAATTAAAAAAGGATAAATTTATCCAAGACACTATCTAGGTGGCATTTAGTTCAAGTTGAATCTTGCATGCATACATAAAGATAGCAGCCAATAAAAATGTGCGTTAAGAAAATGAAGATAATGTTGATAGTTCTTAGTCGAAGTATGACACAGTTAGATCACATTAATTCAAAGGGTTCAATCCCTAGATGTGGCCGTATCTTTTTTTAATTTTTCTAATTCAGGTTTTCGATTAAGTGTCGCTGGTATTGTCTCCATTAATTAAAAAAAAAAACATTTTTCTTTACTTATGAGCTTACTCCGTTTTATGAAATGAAAAACAAATTTATTGTGATTTTAAATTACGTCTAGGAATGTACTGTAAATTAATCTGAATTTTGATCAATTTTGGTGATGAACTAAAATTGAGCTAAAACAGACTTATACTCCTAGGTCTCCGGTCATAGAATTGATAAATTGACTGTGAAAAGTCAGAAGGCAACAACCTGTACATTATGTAGAAAACTTTTTTGTCCTATTATATTATTTGTGACAAAATACAAGTGCTGGCAAAATGAAACAAAACAAAATGAAACAAAACAAAAACAAAACAAAACTCAAACTCGATTAAGTGGGATGATAATATTTAATATTTTTTTGTGTCATGTTCTCTTTCTTATTTTCGTTTAAAATATTATTGTTATCTTCTTCTTCAAAAATAATATTTTATTTCACCGTCAATAAAAAAAAATACAGTAAGGCAGGGGAGAAATTTTGAAGCTATTAGGGGAAGTTTTGCGATTAGCCGGATAGCTACCAGTTAGTGTCGGTTTGTGACGTAAATTTTCATTTAAATAGGCAGGTACAAATATTTTACAAAGTAATAGGACCTTATTAAATAGGGACTTGAAAATATCTCATGATTTATATATTTATGAAAAATACCTATCTTTCCGTATTCTGAATGCCTCTGAGCCACTTCCAATAAAGCAAATAACTTAATAAATTCTTTAACATTAAAGGGAAGGCTTGAATGCACTTTTATAGTCACAATTGATTTCAGACATTTACTGTATTACATTATTACTGTATTTTTATATTTCTACTGATTAATTATTTATTTCATAGTTGGGAGCGGCTCAGTTTGTTGTATAGGCGTCGTGTGGCGGGAACCAATGAAGTTTGTGTACGTTATATAAAAATTTGATCAATCGAAATGTGCGATATTTGTAAATGTATGCGCACACTTGTTTGTATTGCCCAGTCAAATATTCAAATGTCAGATTTGTTTGTGAACGTTATGTACAATCCCGGTAGCCACTGCACACGAAAAAATGTATTGACATTTCACATTAAAACACGTGAATGATTTCATTAAAGGTCATTTTTTCATTACGAAATTCCCGGCTCTAGAGTTACCACATTATTTATTTGACTGGATTACATGCTTCGGTGACCATTTGTTTTTATGGTCCTTTTGCTTGAAAATATTAATTTTGATCACATATATATTGTGACCAATTGATTTTACTGGTGACCAGCCAACTCAGAACCACCTCAGCTGATAAAAATATATTAAAAATTTGTTTAAATAGGTTGAGTTAGGTTAGGGTTACCGGCAATTTAAAAAAAAATATTTTTTCATGGTTTTAATTACCTTTCTGAGGTGGTTTCATTCTGAGTCGGCATGGAACCGATTTTACCAGCTATATTTTTTCTTTCTAAATTTCTGGCATAATATAAGGTCGGAACTTATCAGGCTATTCAGATCTAGTATGTAGCTAAGTCACAGACTCTTACCACGATGATATGAAACAAATTTTTGACTCAAATGTACAAGGAACATAAGAAATAATAATTATCCAAATATTGACGCAGTTCAGAGGAAAAGTAAAAGGTCGGTCGTGAAACAATCAAACGCCATACTAATGTGTGAAGCACGTATTAATCAATCAAATTATTAGATTGAAATGTTAGAAAATTTTAAACGTAATTCTTTAAAGCTGTACTACCATTTAACTTGGTAATACATAACTTATCCCCTTTTAAATACGTTTATTTTAATTTCACTGTTTTTTTCCTGATTGGAATGAAATGTATGGATGAAGTGGAATCTCAGAAGTGGAAATTAACCCACTTCCCGGCATCCGATCGAGCTAAAACTCGGCAGATACACTCGTTGTTGATGACAATGCATTCTATCAACATTTGCATAACGCACACAAAGCGTACGCTTACGCATTTCTCTGAAATTCGACGATATTACAGCACTTAATACACGAAATATAAGTGTTTTTTTTAAATGTTTTAAGACATTTGAAAATTTATGTAAAAAAACTAGGTTTTTCACGGGTTGATTTTTTTCAATATAAGATCAATTTTCATCTTTATGAGAAAAATGTTTTCTTTTTAATTATCACCAACGACCAAGTAAATCCCTATCACCTATCTTGATGCAAAACACAGTATATTTCATGATTTTTTTAATATTGAATCATTTTGTGAAAACAAATGCTCCTGACTGACAAGTTATTTTGTAGATACGTAGGTACATATAAAATTATTGCAATTCAATTAATTCTGAACAGCGAATAACTTTATGCATAAAGTAGTCATTAAAAAAATGTTAATAATAATTATAATCTCGGTTAGTTAGGAGATTCAATTTTAATTAGTAATAGAAATTAAGTGTATATTTTCTATCTCCTAATTATTTATTTTGGAATATAAAGTGTTACTTACGAGTAAGAGTAGTTGCCGGAACCGTCGTTCTCATCCGCGTAACTCAGAATCTTGGCATATTCGTTGGGAGCGCCAAACACCAGCACGGCGATACCCACAAAAGCCACACAAATTACCTGCAAATAAATCAAAATATAAAAATTAGAGATGCCACGAATTGTGATTTTGCCGAATACCGAATACCGAATATTCGGCTAGGCTCTCGGCCGAATCTCCGAATATTCGGCAGCCTAATATTCGGTGACACTTTTCGCAAATAGTTTTCATGAATTTAAAATAAAAAATCGTTCCTTGAATTAAAATGAATTGAACTCATGAGTTAAAAATCGTTTTCATGAATTAATAAAAATCAGTTACATTTCGCAAATGAAATTGATTTTTACATGAAAACTGTTTGCCTAGATCGGGCAGCAGACCCTTACAAGTAGTGATCAGCAGTATCCAAGCCCAGCAGAATTGGCTAAGATTTATTTATCGTCTCTAATTTATGAGGAAAAGAGCAATCGTTTGCTTTCAACAAATACTGAAAAAATTGTTTTCATTCGACAAAACTTACCACTGATAGATTTTAAGTATTAAATGTTCTGATTTTTTGTTAAAATATTAATTTTTGTGAGTAATATGTTATTTATTATGCATTTTTTTTCATGATTTACTATTTGGTATTCGGCCGAATAGTTCGCCATATTCGGCCGAATACCGAATAGTAAAAAAAGTAGCCGAATAGGCCGAATTCCGAATAGTAGCCGAATATTCGTGGCATCTCTAATGAAAATACCGTTCTTCAAAGGTTACATGTTGTATCTGTATTTCCCGCTAAGCATACTTGCATACTGCTTACTAACAACGTATGCAGGGACATTGGAGGTCTAGTTTCGTTATCAAACGTAGAGTCGTTTTTACCAAAAAAATTAGAGTCCTTGCAAGAGCCTTGAAGGGGTAACCATCTGTTACCTATACCAGGACGGGTAAGTGGTGGGTCCTCCAATGTTCTTCAAAGGATAAACAGGAATCATTTAAAATCTGCTATTCGTGCAATGGTAGATAAGACAAAATATTGAATGTTTAGCAAAGATATTGTAACTCCATAAACCAATTATTTAAAGAAAAACAACGTGGAAAATTTGAATCCTTTTGAAAAAATCATTTTAACGCCTTGAAATCGATAGTTCAGTTGATTAGTCAGACATCTCCGAAAATGTAAATTTAATTCAAGTATGCAGTTATATGTAAAAGTTACCATTATATCTGGTAGATTACTCATAAACACCTCCAAATATATTTAATGTACAAACACTTCCAATGTAATAAAATTTAAAAAAATGTGTTTTTCGGGTTATTTGTAGGAAATTTCAAAATGTCATATCAATGTACCGGACCGTTAAGCTACCCAGTGTTATTTTATAGCATATTTTATTTGCGAGACACAGACACGTTTAAATAAAAATATTATTGTTTTCCTCATTATCTCAAAACTTAGTATTTGGAGATGTGTGACTAATCAACTGGACGATCGAAATATGTAAATACATTTGAAATGTTGTAAGTTAAGCTTGGTTCTCTGCGACAAAATATTTTCAAAACCCCAAATAATTTTTTGGTTTTTGTCGTGTGTTTTAAAAACATTTTGTCGCCGGAGACTCAGCTTCAGTTAAACGTACTAATAAATTGAATTTTTTCTTAGATTCTGGTAAATAACTCATTTTAGCCTAAAAGTAGACATACCAGGGTATCTAGCATAGTCGAGTGATACGGATTGATAGGATAACTTTCCTTCATTTCCTGGCATCACTGCAGATCGCCAATGAATAAGTAACAGTTCACAACGACTGAGAGTTCGAAATGTATTCAACATCAACTGTTGTTTGTTTGTACGTTAGCACTATTGTTCCCTGCATGAGTTTTGTGAACTGTGCTTTGCGATAATGTTTATTACGAAATTACATTACTGCGCTACAAGTTTATAATATTTGAGAGATATTTTAAATTTATGAATTATTTAGACATGATTTTTTCTGTTTTATTAATGGTTGCTACCAATACAAATTATTGAATATGATTGTTTTCGTTGCGGTAAAAGCTTCCAGAAAATTGTAAACATGAAAAGTTTTCATTACATTATGATAAAAGTAAAATTAAAAACTTGCAGCAATATTTGGTTATTCACCTACGAAAATTTGTATGCAATCAATTAGTGTTAGATAACGCGTAATTAAATTCGTCAAAGTGAAAAAAATCTAATTTGTGAACAATTAATGCAAAATTTCTTTGACATTAGCGACCTTTGCAAAATATTCTAAATTTGTACATTTAAAAAAACTGTGGGAAAACTTTAAAATTATTACTGGACAAGATTTATAATGCATGAACAACCTCGTTAAAAGATAAGTCCAATATAAGAAAAAAACAAATCACACAGAAAAAAAACAACTTATTTTTAATAGATATGATTTTAAATTTTTACCGCCAAAAGTATTTTACTTATTTATTTTTAGGGTATTATGCCGTGTCGCGCTACCTCGTGTAGAAACGTTGGCTAAAGAAGGAGGCATAACACCCCAAAAATAAATAACGAAAATTATTTGTAATACTTTCAATGCACGTATCGGATAATAACAGCGGGTTGTAGGTAGCTGAGATTGATGTATATTTTTAATTACATTTATCATTTAAATTGCAAAATATAGCCTAAAAATATTTTTAATTATAACACAGTTTTTATTTTATATCGTTCAATTTGGGTTTGCACTAATGTAATGTACTTAACTGAAAGTAAAAAAAAAAAAACTATTAAAATTTGTAGGAAAAGCACCACAAGATCACATGCTATATTTTTTTGTAAAATGAATCCACACTGTATTACTTGATCACTATCTATAATCACTTACCAATTTCATTTTGAGTGTTTTAGATTTACTTTCAATGAACAATTTGACTTCTGAAGACTGAATGATGACAAAAAATGGAGTCGCAGCTTATATATAAATCTCACCTCGCAGATATTTCCAAATGACGAAGGTGTCAAAACGCAATTTTTCAGCTGTTTGCCTTATTTTGAGTATACAAGTAAATTAACAAGCAAAGTTTACGATCAGCCTTGAAATATTGATTAGTAAAATAGACCCAGCCAAACATCTCCGTATAATTATTGAGTAATTCCCCAACGGATTTATTATTAGCGCAGGTGACGTATGGCATTTGTGTCACACGATTATTCACACCGATTTCACTAGCCCTAGAGAGAAAGAAAATTGGAAAAAGACGAATCAGATGTATTAATCTGTTGCATGCAATGAAAAAAAGAGTTAAGAAATTGGACAATTCTGCTGGTATTATATATGACCGACTGATTAACAATAATAATTATTCAATTAATAAAAGTAATTTATAATTTAATTTATTAATTTTATTTTAGTAATTTGTACATTTAAGTTTACAAATTTCTAATTAATTATAATATTTCATATTGCAAACTAAATTTTATGTAGCTCCTACAATACGTCTTGAACTTTCCAATTGGTGTGGACTTCAAAGTCTCTGGTAGCTTGTTATACAACTTCATCCCCTTGTACAGCCTGATTTCTTTGCATGTTCTTGTGTTATGTCTGTGAATGTCCTTGTTGAATACGTATAATCGTAGATATATTAATATTATGAACTCTAGGAGTTTTTGGCTGAGCACGTCCATCGACTCTGGGACATGCCGGTAAGAATAATGCTCGAAAGCATATATTTTAAAAATAATTAAATCAAATGAGAGAAAAAACCGGTGAAATGGTAGCTGGTCAAGCAAGATAAAGTCATATTATTTACAAGGGAGAAAAAACAACACAGCATACTTTTCTAGATAGTGACAGTCTCAATGAGTTATTACTATTGTTTACAAAGCTTTGATGTCTACAATTGACAAGAAAAATACACAACGATGCAGTTTTAATCCCTTGCAGATTCGGCTTGTGTACAAAAACGTGTAGATAAGCTTGTTGCTCGACAACAAGTGGATGTGAAGAATGATCGATAGAAGTCCTAAAAGAGGTCGCAGAATTCTAGGTAGACGATAGATCCACTGGTCTAAAGATGACATCGAGCAGGCGGTTAGTACCAGATACCGCTGGTGACAGTAAGGAGTGTTAAACCAAAATCCAATGTCCAATAATATACCCAAATTGGTTCCATGACAGTTGGTCCGGCCGATAGTTCGTCCGGCTGACATTTGGTCCGGCGACAATTGGTCTGGCGATAACACAGGCCTGCGACTGTTTTTTTTTCTTTGAAATAAGAGGTAATTCCCATGTATTTTTGGTTGCTGAATTCGGCAAAATTATCAAAAAAATTCCATCACGTAAGGTTTTTCCGGAAAACTCAAAATGCTGTGGGATTGCCTATCTTAAGACGCGAAACGGAGTTTATTGCCGAAATATATATTTCTTATTAATTCCAACTTATTATAAGATAATGTTATGTTTTATAGACTGAAACAAAACATTAAGTAACTCATGACGATAAAATTAGTCAGCGTTGAATCACATATATCGCGATTTTCCATAGTAAGTATGATGAGAGAATGCCGAAATTCCCAAGTTGCCCACTACCTTCCATGCCCTTTTATTTATTACTTCTGTTCCAACTTTCCTAAGGTGCGTTTCAAAAATGACTTCAAGAGGTTGTGTAAATTCTTCTGAGAGTTTTTGCTATATTTGTGGTGAATTTGTAGTGAAAAAACAACAATGAAATATTACTGATTTTGTTAAAAAAAAGTGTATATTGCGTATTTGGTGTAAAGATAGGGGGACCAGGACAAATCTTGGGCCCAAAGCTTAATTATAATTGTATATACTGTAAATAAAATATTTAATGACATAAAATTAATTAAATTTGCGTATTTTATGTTTTTTTCTTTTGAACATTCCCTACAGAAGTAGTGTAAAGCGGGTTTTGCCTATTTTTTAATTTCCACTTTGCGGAAAATCCTTTCGTGATGGAATGAATAGCATACCGAAATACATATAATTCACTATTACCATTTAAAAAAAAAAGTCAATTGACAGACCTGTGATGCTCCATAAAGAACTTCCAGACATCCCACACAAACGGAAAAGATCAAAACGGAGTTTTGAGAGAAAAAGATGTAGATATCATAAATAATTATTAATCCTTATTGTATATACATATTATTTTTATCAAATTGTATTTAAAAATGTAAATAAACCACTAGTAATAGATATTTTTTTTCATTTCAAAATGCATTGTACTGCGGGTTTTGCATAACTTTCATTTTCATTTTGCGGAAAATCCCTACGTGCTGGAGAAAAACTGAGGGCATATTTGGACTCAGCGCACCAAAATACATACGATTCACCCATTACGGTGAAAAAAAATCAAAAAGTGTCAATTTGCAAGCCTGTGTAGTTGATCCGACCGCAAGTTTAGAAGATGTTTTCTTCAAGTATGTATGCAAAGGGGATATACGGCCGTACAACCAAGTCGATATACTTATATCTGAAGGCATCTTGAGTGAAAATCCGTTGTAAAATTATTTTTACTAATAATTTCGACTCTCCGAAGTAGCATGCGGCAATCACAAAATATGATTTTCACTCAAGATGCCTTCAGATATAAGTATATCGACTTTGGTTGTACGGCCGTATATCTTCTTTGCATACTTACTTGAAGAAAACATTTTCTAAACTTTCGGCCGGACCAATTGTCGCCGGACCAATTGTCGCCGGACCAAATGTCAGCCGGACCAACCGTCGCCGGACCAACTGTCGCCGGACCAAATGTCGCCGGACCAATTGCCGGGTCACCACCCAAAGTATGTGGCGGTGGACATGATATCGCAAAGGAATAAATCAGAATGTTAGAAAGGTTAAACATTTCTTTTTCAAAGGTTCAGTCTCATCTCCAAAGATAATTTCGTAGGGTTTATTACACTACTCATATTGTTTACAGAAAAGATTTTTGAAATGAACTCTGGGAAATTAAAATAATTTGAAATCTAAAAGTTTTTAAATTTTCGATAGGTTTTAATTGATAATAACAATATGCATGTAGAATAATAAAATTATAATTCTTAAATGTTTTAAAAAAATTTACCAAAGAGGTTTTCCTTATTATAAAGACAACACGTATAATTTCTACGAAGTTTTAAGTGTGGGCTATTTTAGGAACTTTTTTATAATCTTGTTTTGAAATAATATTTCCTGCACCTGGACTGGTCTCATGATAAATTCAAATGAATCAGGAACTTCTAGAAATTTTAGAGGATTTAAAATGCATATTCATTCATAATAGTTCATTCTATTATATCGGTAGCCATAATATTTAATATTCACAGTTATTTTTTCTTATTATAAAATCATGTCTCTGGAGTATTTTTTAACATACTTACATGTATAATTTTTGTTTAACTGCTGAAATAAATATTTGTTAAGTTCCATGAAATAAGGTTCGACTCTGCCTCTACGATTTCTCAAGGAATTTCTTTCTTTTGATTCGAGGAAATGTTGTGCAAATTTAAAAATGTGTTAAACAAAAGACTGTTGAAGAGAATTATGATACGATCCGTTATTGCAGCCAGGAAAAACAAATAAACCACGAATTAATTCAAAATGCAAGCATCACGTGAACTAAAGGCTAAAGATTATTGAATCGAAAGTTGTGTTCGATGCTGCACATTCAATTTCGTTGGTTTTATGATATAATCTTTATGTATTTTGGCTTAGATTTGTAAATTACTTAAATCAATATTCTATGAAATTTACGGTTTCATGGTCATACTAGATCCACAAACTGAAAATAAACCCGGGGTACATTGAGCACAAGGCAAATCATACATAAAAAAATAACTTTTAGTTTTAATTCATTTTGGGTTTATTGTAACTTAATTTTTTTAATCTCAAATTTCTTTGTTGGTTACATCGTTATGTTCAAAATCAAATTCGCGTTGAAATGATTACATACTTTGTGTGCATTTTGTTGTTTCAGTTGTTTCACAAAAATTAAAATATAACATTGTCGTCAAATGGCCGTTCATTTTTTTTTAAAATTATTTATTAACCAAGATATTACAATATAATATATCATCATCATCATTACATAGTATAAAAATTACATTGTATAAAATGAAGTCGCTCAAAATGGATGTGCGCGTTAATCTTTTAAACTACGCAACGGATTTTCATACGGTTTTCACCAATAGATAGAGTGATTGAAGAGGAATGTTTATATGTATAATAAATTATATTAGAGAAAAGCCGAGAAATTCAAAGAAAACATATTTTTGTGCGATTTAAAACAGCTGGCGTGCCGTACTGTCACTTTTGAAATTCGTTCTACGGAAGAAATTGGAAAAGAGATGTCTTAGAGTAAGCAGGTATTTGATTTTCCATTTTCAAATATCCAGTGTTGCATTGCAAGCATTGTACAATTAGTGGCGATCGCTAACTATCATCATTATCAATTGTGTTCAAGAAAAAGTTTATAAATTCAACAAGGAACAAATACACTTAATTAAAAAGAAAACAAGTGCTTTATTAAACTGGATGGGACATTTAACTATTCAATTCATGCACTTCATCAGCTCTAGATCCTGTCGAAAAGGCGCAGAAAACAATTATGAAAATTATTCTCAAACTTCCTCTAACTGCAAACAGTGACCTTATATTCAAAATAATGAGAGTATTTGATGTTCGACAGATCTATGTAAAAACTATCCTCATGCATCTCTTTAAAAACAAGCATGTGCTTTACGAAAAAAAAATAAACTTAAGATTTACACGTAACTCCAACAAAGACATATTGCAAGTTCCAGCACTCTCTTCCACCTTTGGTCAACGTAGCTTTAGATACTTTGCCACAAAAATATTCAACATTCTCCCAGAAAACATCAAACTGAGTCAAACACAGAGAGAGTTTAAAAAATATGTTAAAATATGGATACATTCTAATGATCGAGTTTATACTGGTGCCCTCACCCAAACGCCCAGTCATTGACAGTTGTTATTGTAGTAATAACCTTGCACTTTATGAATTGTGTAGGTATATGCAAACAATAATGTTAACTAAAATAAAGTTTTTGCTGTATGGAAACCTACTTTACACATTTATAAAAAAACCATAGATAAAATTGCCAGAAACAATTAACAAAAATTCTGCCTCAATACAGGTTCACCTAGTGAGGCAGGCTATGCACAACTAAAAATACTGTATAACTATACTACTCCTGTGTAACCTTTCTTACGTTACTTTCTATTTGTTAATTTTTCTGTACTGATTGATGTAATCTATTTGTAAACTACATTGAGCATGTAATTTTTTTAGTTATATTGTTGTTATTTCATTGTAAAGATTATTATTATTATTATTATTATAATAATTGTCTGAAGCAAAAGAAAAAATAATTGAACCAACATTTGGATACGGGAAAGTAGCCGAAAACCAAAATAAAATATTGAAAAGTGATAGTTAAATATTAATAGTTTCATCGAACAATGCTGAAGAATCTTCGGAAAATATACAAAATAAAATCAGGAAAAAAATTAACTTATGTAAGATTGGTGCCAAAGTGATTGGTGTTAATGCGATATCTAACAATAGAATACTTATAAAATGTTCGACAAAGTACGATGCGGAAAAAATGAGTAAAGTTATTGGGGACGAGTTCAAAGACATCAGTGCTACAAAAATTAAAAAGAAAAGACCAACTATAATTTTTTTTTTTATTTATTAGAGATAATATATTACAAAATTATTACATAAAATTTATAATACATTACTCCCAATGAGTTTAATAAAACTCATTTCGGGAAGGACAACATTATACATCTAAAGGAAAATTATTTTTACATAAGAACACGGAGATCAATGAACAATACATAGATTTTTAAATGGACTAGACACACTTGATACAGGTAATTGAAGAATATATAAGAGTTACAAAGGAAGACAGATATCTTGGTTACTGGTTAATAAAGTTGCTGAGAAAATATCCTTTTAGAGCCTTTGACAATATTTTTTTGTTTGATTCTGGTAGTTTTAGGACATTAGGTAATGCGTTGTATTGCGTATGTGCGATGTATTGTAAGGAGTTAATTCCAAATTTAGTTGTATAATACTTAAGGGCATTACTAATGACTATAATAAGGATTATATTTTACAAGATATTATCGAACAGAATAAAGATATCAAGGCTGTGATGATATATAAACCAGAAATTGAGTTGACGTTAAAAAAGATCTTGAAAAATAAATATAACAACACATCTAATTACATAATAGAAGTTAGTACCAAAATAAGAAGGTGGTTAGTTTCTACCGGTAAAATCTATTTGGGGTACTAGAGAATACAAGTAGAGGATGCCCGTCCTGTGGTTCAGTGCTTTCACTGCTTGGGTTTTGGACATACTTCTTTCAGGTGTCTTCATAAAGAAAAGGACAAACCATCGTGTACACACTGTGCTGGTAATCATTCCTACAAAGATTGTGCTAACAAAGATAAAGAACCTAAATGTAAAAACTGTGATAGCAAAAATAAAAAAAATGAACTGGAATATTGACATCAGGCATGCGGCAAACGATAATACGAAATGCAATGTGTATAAAAAAATTAGCATTTTAGCAAAAGAAAAAATAGAATATTGACTAGAAATAACAATAAACCTGTCTCAAAGTAGATATAGTGCTATTATAATACATATGAATTTTTGTCGTAGAATTTGCTACATTTCAATAAATACAATTTACATTATTATTGCCAAACATTACACATTTATATATCTATATTATATTAAGGAAAACACTCATTGTATAAAGACACTAGATTTACAAACGTCGTCATATTCTGTTATTAAAAATTCATTTTATTACATAAAAATTGTTATAAAAATTATAAAAGATCACGAAATAACTAACAAATATAACATTATTATATTACATTATTTTTTTAACAGTAATATCATAACGACACCTTCAATAACATTTTTTTGTTTACTTAAACATGCATATATTTACTGTGTACTGTATTTCACATTCATAAATATAACAACACCTTTTAAAAAAATCTTAAAATATCATAAATATTCTGAAATAACACTAGATGTGAACATACAGTTTATTTTCTATTTATTAAGTCTTTATCCAAAAGTACTTGTACCAATTAGCTCTAGATATAAACACTTTTATATTGTTAAATATTTAAAATTAAATTCTTCAATCTATACTCAAAAAAAATCTCTTCATTAACATAATAAGAAAATAATTTATTCTTACGCGCTGAAACCTACAAAAGATTTTAATTATTGTTTAGGTTTCATAAATGGAGTTATTTTATACTGCTCTCTTTTCATGTTTACTGGACAGATAATAAATGTGTTAAATATATTATTTATGTATGCGATTTAATCAACCTAACAAAAATATTAAATTTTATTGTTTTATCTAAAAATGAAATATTTGGAATATTATTTAATGTTGAAAGCATGGAAAACTATTTTGTATCATTATATTATTTTAAACTTTGCAACGGATTTTCACGCGGTTTTCACTAATAGATAGAGTGATTCAAGAGGAAAGTTTATATGTATATACATGTTTATTATGGTAGAGAACAGCCGAGAAATTCAAATATTCAATTCAGGCAGCGGGCAGCTAAGAAGCTGGGTGGTGTGGATTTTATAAAGGTTGGGTAATGGCGTTGTCTTTCGTTAGCCACAGCAACGTGTGGCCGGGTCTGCTAGTTAAAAAATATATCAAAATACGTTTTTTGGTGTATACCACCTCACTCGGCTGAGCCTGTTCCGAGGTGGCAGGAATTTAAACTAATTTTGATATCTTACTCTTGGAAGAAAAATAAGATAAAAATAAAAATATTTTAATTTAAATAGATAAATAGAATAAAATAACAATAAAAGAAATGAAAAATAATTTTTTTATTTCATTTATGTTTACATTTAAAAGGTCCCCGTTAAACGTCGGTTTAAGGCTCCTCTCAGCTCTCTATCAAATTAAATTTTAATAGCTGCTGATCACAATTTGTTCAAAAGTTGAAACGGACTTATAATCGACATTTAACGAGGATCTTTTAATTGAAACCCGGCTGAATGACCAGTGACGACATGCGGAAGAATTTTTTTTTGTTTGATTCTGAAGAAAAAAATTTTGAAAAAAAATAAAAAAGTCGTCAAAAAAAGTCACCGGAGACCAAAATTTCGTTAAAATTTTTTACTCCAAATAATGTCAGGAATCACTGGTTAAAGTAAGTCAAGTATGTCCCTTAAAACCCTGTGTAAAATAATTTAGTATCCAAAATGTGATGGTGAAATTGACCATTCATATTTTATTTCTTACTCATCACTAGGGGGTCCTGTACCGAGTACCGAGGTGGACTAAAATTGTGTAATTATAGTTTATTTGTCTTCTATGTCGTTTTTAATGTCTTCATTAGGGTTTTTCGTTGACCTCTTTCAGCCATATTTTTATTCTTGATTTGTACTCATAATTTTTTTATTATTTTTATGTCTTGGGGAAGGATGTCATGGAGTTTTGTTGCAAAGTAAGGGTAGTTTCTTTGTCCAAATGTCGTTTTATAACTTGGAATGATTTTTACGTCGTTTTCGATCTAGTGTGATGGATATGCGGTCTAGTAGAGGATTCAGTATTTTTGAATAACTTCAATAATTTATTTTTGCAATATATTCGTTGTACATTTGGTACGTTTCAGTATGGTCTTTATGATTCCTTTTTGAATTGTATTCAGGCTGTGTATGTATTTATATGTAGCAGATCTCCACTCTATAATTCCATATTCAATTCGAGAATGACCTTTTTATTTACCACATTCCTTAGATTTGACAGATTAGAGATTTGACTTTGTGCTATGAATAATTTCACGTGGATAACCAACACATCTGATGACTTAGCGGGGTGCCCGGGTTCGTGGAGCGATGGTTACACGAGCCTTGGCGGTGGATGTACAATTTGCCTACCAATTGAGTGGCAGGTCGGATCGGGAGAGACTGGTTGAGGGAGAAGGATGGACTCAAACGTCCGTTACTCCCGAACACACCGACGCGACGCCTAGATTCCTATCTTCCCTTTTTCCTTCCTAGAACTTCCTCTTCTTTCCTTTCTTAAAAACAGCATCTCCACACAGCATCCCCAAAGATGACAAGGCCCCGATTGGAATCTGTGTGGAATTAACGTAATTTTTTTTGTTGGTATTAAAAATAATTCAACGTCGTGAACAAAAAAAACTATTAATTTATATATGTTTTTACGGATTTTTGAATCAATTTGCCCATGTTTCCTTCGCACACAGAAGCCGTTGGTGATTGCAACGTATTGCAACAATTGTAGATACCTACACAGCGTATTATTATTTAAATTGTGGATACTAAAACACATAAAATTAAAAAAAAAAAATCATTATTATCAACGTTATAAATAATATCTATAAGTTTCGTTTTAATGCTATTAAAAAAATATAATTTATTACAATAAAAAAAGCAGAAATATATTTTTATGAGTCGTTAGCCTATCCTTAGATGTTTTCATAATCAACTAATTACATAATTTTATTGGCTCATCAAAGAAAATTCACACTTTACGCCAGCCAATGCAATATTTATTTAGTTTATTTTTACGATTTAAAATTAAAGCATAAGAAACAAATATTGGGTAACTTAAAAAAAATGTTAAGCAAAAACTTCTGTTGAATTTGTTTTGAAGAAAATTTTTTTACGTAATTATTTAAAGGAATTTCACAGTTCGCCAAGTCAATTTGCCAACATTTTATAACGCGTTACGTGATATTGTTGGACTCGAAACTTGATTTAATAATATGTATACGTGTGGTGAAAATTAAAGTAATTTCTATTATTACAATTAATAAGTCGATCCGCTCACGGGGCAACTGAAAAAAAAACACCCATTGGCAACGCAAGTCGCTATCTTGTGTATTTCAATGACCGTCCGCACGCTACGCAACTTTTCAAAGACCAGTTGTCAACTGCGACGCAACCACTCGCTCCTAACTCACAGTGCTAGACGCCGAGGCCGGCGAGTTTCAGTTGCCAGGTTTCCAGGTTGCCAGGTTACCAGGTTGCCAGATTGCCATGGTTGCGCCTCATGAGCTGTCAGTTTTCGAGTAATTTGCCATACGTCCGAGCAGGAAAATACCGATTCTTTTTTAATTATTTATTTATTTTCATTCTGAACAAGAGGTTTATAAATCAATCAATTAAAAGTATTCATAATAATTGTTATTTATTTATTTATAATATTAACGCCTTTCGGCTTTTACGTAAAGAAAAACAAATAATGTAAAATAGTATCAGGTATAACTACAACACAAAAAGACAGCTCTAGTGAGCTCGTAAAATAACAAGAAATAAAAAAAAAAAAAACAGAAGTTGAGAAAAAAATGTGCAAATTACAAATCAAACAGTAAATACTGCAATATTAAGACAATGAAAAAATATATTTAAAATATTTGTAAATAACTTAACTTAAAGATAGGGCACGTTGAAAATGTTTAATGGTGGGTAAATATTAAGTAAAATGTATTTCAAGTTACATATTACAGGAAATAAACCTTATTTCCAAAGAAACAATAAAATTTAGAAAATCTGTGAACAACATAATAAGAATGGCCACTTTTGTAGGTTGGTAACATTAATTGCTCAAATTTGAAATGATGAAAAGAAAAAATATTTTTTTTTAGTTAAGTAAATAATATTACAGGTTGAAATGGCTTATAATATGTATTAAGGTTGATGATTGTTAAATTGCTCGGTTGATAGTTAATAAAATACATTTTTGTTAAACAAGCTGATATAATTACTCAAATCGTAAAGCTTAGTTGCCAACCAGTTTGCAAGTCGCATTTGCCAAACAGTTTTAGTGTAGTTCAGTTTCTCCATGAGCTAAGGGCCTAAAACAGAAAAATATGTTAGTCATCTAATTATTTTTTATACAATTGTTAATGTGAAATTTTGAATAATGGCTATCTAATTAATATCCCAGTTACTAAATAATTACCTAATCACAGAATAAACGGTAGATATTTATAAGACAAGATTTTTGCATGACCTTCCATTTACCAACTGAGCTTTAGCGCGACTTCAGACCTGCCGTATTTTTATTTGTTTTTAAAATTATTAACATTGAAAAAACTTTTTTCCGAGACAGACACTTCTATTTAGTAAACAAAATGTTAAAATCAAACTAAACTCAAACTAATGTTGAGGAAACTAGTGGTGTATAGATACCCTTAGTATAATTTTGGTGACAGACCAACGTACAGCATCGGAGCGTTCTTTAAAATAGCATTATGGGTACTACCGCCCTGGGAATAATTTATTGAATTATCAACATCTCTACCATAGGTCACCCCAAGTGGTTCGCTACGTTTGGTGATTTAGCAGGGGTTCCCGGGTTCATGGAGTGAGGTTTGTCTAGGTCTCGGCGGCGAATACGTTTACCCACCTATTGCATTGACTGATTGAGGGAAACGTAACCTAGACCTCTCCAGCCGCATTCTCTCGACCCATCGCCTTGCACTGCAGTGGGAGGAATGGATTCATACGTCCAACGCTCCTGGACAAACTAACCCCCAGATTCTTACCCACCCCTCATATTTTTTTCCTTTCCAGATCTTGCTGTTTTTCCCCTCTCTAAAATGACCCTCCATACAGCATCCCCAAAGATTAGAAGAGCCCTGAGTGAATTATTTATTTCTCTAGGACCTGGATATGGAGCTAATGTAAAAAATCCTCGCAACTGATATTTTTTTAGAAATAGACGCGTTTCGGTCTCTTTAGTTTTTTTTAGCTTTATTTAACTGTTGAGTGTTCCGTATGTTTTTTAAATACTCGTTCTACTATTTATTCCGGTGACCGGACAACTCGAATGAAATCTACTTTGAGAAGTCATTTGATGATGAAAAAAATTGCTTAAACAAGTTACGTTAGGTTAGGGTTATGGGCTATTTAATTTTTTTTTTTCATTGCTTTAATGACTTTTCAAAGAGGTGTTGAGCTGACATGATTCTGAGTTGACATGGAACCATTTAGGTTAGGTTAGGGTTATGGGCTATTTTTTTTTCATTGCTTTAATGACTTTTCAAAGAGGTGTTGAGCTGACATGATTCTGAGTTGACATGGAACCATTTATTCCAATGTTTGAAATACTTGACAGAAATACGCTTCATATGCCATTTTTTTTATTTCAAAAATACTTAGTATCGAGAAGAAGTATTTCAGTTTCCGAAAATGGAAAATATTTCATTTTTGTAGCTATTTCAAAAACGGATAAATTTGTAGTCTTTTCTTCAAGCCATGTTTTAGTAAGACTATTTTCTTAAATTCATTTATATTTTAATTAAATCCAATCCACGACGCTTAAAACTTATTTTAAGATCGTGGATTAATATTTTGGATTTAATTAGAAAACTAAAAAAAAAAAACAATTTAAAAAATTAAAAGCCGCCAGCTGAAAAGTTGATTTTAATCTTAATGAAATAACTATCTACTAAAATGCATTATTTTCCATTTTCAAAAACTGAATGACTTATTTCTCACTATTATCTAACTACTAGCTGGTTCCCGGCATGCGTTGCAATGCCATATTTAAAGAAATAAATTGTTCCCCTTCCGCCTTCCCCGCCTACCCTATCCCCTCTCCCGTTCCCCCGTCCCACCAATCTCCTCCCGCGTTCCATATATTCAGTGCCAATGCATTCAGTTTTCAAACAGCTCGCGTGCCACCTATTGCAATTATTTTATTCAAATTTTAATTTTTCATTTATTACAAATCGTAAATAAAAAAATAAAATCTATCAAGTTAATTTGGTACATGACATAGGTACCTATTTAAAATATCTATTATTTAAAAAATCCATAGACAATTCTTTTGTTACCAAAAAAAAACTGCTGCATGCTAAATTCACATTCATCAAAAGCGCCAACTGTCAAACGTGCGAAGTTTAAATAGTTGTTTAAGTTTTATGACATTATCCAATTTTCTGCGGAATTTTCTTAATTTTTCTTTCCGTAAGAACCTTCTATAAAGTATTAGAAAACTTTGAAAAAAGATGAATGAAATAGGTAAAGTCGTTCTGAAGTTATGACGTGACCAAGGGAAATAGGGATTCATTTTTATGTATGTAGATAGATTACAAAGTGTTTTTCAAAGAAAATGTGTACTAAGAAAATGAAAGAGCTAAATAAAAAAGAGACTTCTTAGTTCTTAGAAAGTTTTATCAATCAACCGACGTAGCTACCTTCGCACTACTGGCTAAAGTCATCAAATACAATGCACAAGGCATATTCACGAAGTAAGTGTACTGTGACCGTAACGGGTTGTGTATTTTTTGTTTTTTGGAGGGTGGCAGCACTGAATGATAGAGGGGGTCTCCCGACCAGAGCGAGCATCGCAGGAACATTGTATTACGTAAACTTACGTTGTAGTATCCTGTTGCGTGAAAGATGTCGGCAAAAATCCGGCCAGTGCTCTGATCCGCTTTTTACTCACGGAAGGATTAACACCTACAAGAAAAAAAGGTGAGGATTTCTGAGTTTTATTATGACTGGAGATGATAGTGGGTGACTCATTACACGTCTGCGAAAAAAATAGTCATCAAAGTGACGTCACACCAATTCCCCATCTACCAAAAAATTCATAACCACAATTTCGGGCAAAAAAAAACATGGCCTTAGTGTTTTGGGACCGAAAAGGCATCATTTTGGTCGAATTTCTGCCTTATGTGAAGACCGTTAATGCATAACTATATTGTGGTACCCTAAAAAAACTCAAAAAAAGCATTCAAAATAAAAGGAGGGGAATGCTGACCAGAAAAGTGTGCTTGTTTCACGAAAACATTCGTACTCACACAGCCTTACCCGCTAATACGCTGCTGGATTCATTTGATCGGGATGTTTTGAAACATCTCCCGTATTTCCCTGACTTGGCGTCTTCAGATTATCATATTTTCACCTCCCTGAAGGCATATATGAATGAAAATAAATTTTCAACCGATTGAGGTTTACAAGGAATACAGAAAAATCTGTCAGGATAAATTCAAGTTAAGTGTTATCTCGCTCATTCTTTGACAGGATTAAAAAAGTTAAAATCATTACACAAGTCATAATATTAAACTTGTAATTGAAGAAAAATAACGAAGACATACTGACAATAAGTCAGCTATAAAGGTGAAGGAATTTAATAAAAACCAAGCTCTTAAAAAAAAGTGCATTGTTCTGAGAGCGAGTGTTGAATATTATACAAAAATTATGCGTACATAATTTCACAGTTTACCAAATGGTATCTCGTAAAACGAGTTGGTTCTCTGAAATACAATCGGACTCAAGATGCTTGTTAGATTACTTGGAAGGCCTTGTGTGCGAAAAATTCCCAAAAATCATATGAAGTGGTGGCTGCACTTATAAAAATAGGAATGGCGTAATGGCAAATGCGTTGTTAAATTTTTAAGTGAAACAATACAGAGGTTTTCCAAAATAAATAATAAAGAGAACCCGGAAATACAAAAATGAAAGTCGATAGCGTCCACGCAATGATTGAAAAGAAAATATTGAAAATATTGACAGTATTTATTTGCCTACACAGTACGCAAAAATAAGTAAATCTGTCCGAAATAAGGACCCTTTCGAGGTGAAATACTTAAGTTTTGGTGTTTTTTTCTGTATAAGATGTTCTTCAATTAATGAGACATATAACTCTTCGTTCTGCAAAGAAGATAGGCGATCCTAGCGTAACGGAAAGAAATATTAAATTAGTGCCTCCGTACATTACGCTACTTACAAGCTACTCGAGCCTCATGCGCGCCGGCAGCTCGTGAGTACCCCCCGTACGATTTTGCTAGTATTCGTATACTACGCGACGGCTGTCGGTTTGAAGTCAGTTTCACG
The DNA here is from genome assembly GCA_917880885.1 of Limnephilus marmoratus. Classification (NCBI taxonomy): domain Eukaryota; kingdom Metazoa; phylum Arthropoda; class Insecta; order Trichoptera; family Limnephilidae; genus Limnephilus; species Limnephilus marmoratus. The sequence goes on from OU862908.1 coordinate 13,434,610, forward strand.
CTACCGACGCGACGGTGCTGATCGCACGCTACGCGTTGCATCATTCGTGTCTGAGCTATACTATTCGTTTAACGTATGTATATAATTGCCTTGCGATTTGTTTTGTTAATAATTACTATACTACCTGTTAATTTATACCATGTTCCTTGTTTTGTTTTGTTTGTTTTTAACTGTTTAAATGTTTTACTGGATGAACTGAACTCAATTTTTTTTTAATATTTTTTTTTCCTTATCCCCATATGGGGGGGTGCTGGACCTTGTCCCTGCTTCATCTTTAGTTAAATAATTAATTTTGCAGATCCTTTTCAAATCTACCTGCGCCTCCCCCAATGACATGTGAAGGCTTGAGGTTTGATCAGACGACCTTGACTGTCCTTTGTCCTGCCTCTGACTACCCAACGCTGAATTTTCTTTTAGTCTTCGGGTATTTTACCCCAAATATTCAGTTAACATTCTTTGAGGTTTCACTGAGTGGTTGGCTAAGGGACACGGAAGCTAAGTGTAGTTTATGGTCAGACCGAAAGCCATTTACATATTTTGTTGGCACTTGCCAATTGATTTGAGATTTATTGTATTACTTATGTTCTCTATTTTATGCATGTGCTTGCAGGTTTTTTACAAATGCAATGCCGCCTCATGGAGCCTCATGAATGAGTTTTTTTTCTTTTGCCTTGTTTAATTTATCTTTGTCTTACTAACCTATTTTGTGCATTTTGTTTTCCTGTTAAGCACTTGCATACTGCTTACTAACAACGTATGCATGGACACTGGAGGTCTAGATTCGTTCAAAATAAATAAATGTAGCTTCGTTAAACAAAAAAAATTAGAATCTTGCGAGAGCCTTGAAGGAGTAACCATCAGTTACTTATACCAGGGCGGGTAAGAGGTGGATTACCTCCACTGGTTATTCGTTTAACGTTTGACAGAAATGCGTCGGAACTTGAAAGTAATGTTAGATTTGTTCTGGAAATGGAAAAAATGCACGTTTATGTAACTATACTATACCAGAATACGTAAGTAAGAATTTAGTGGAGAAGGCATGGATTGATGTTGGAAAAAAAGTCATTTGACATCGCTTGACATCGTGTTAACTCCCCGGCTGCACGTGGAAAATGATCAAGTTCGTTATATTTCGGGTAGCACCGTTTACGGAAACCAACATTAAAGATTAGTATATCTGCAGGGTACTTGTGGTTGCGTCACAATCACGTAGTTTTAAGCTTTTTGCTCAAAACTCACATTTTAATCATTTCCGGCTAATTCGTAACTATTATAACTTTTCTATTTCCATGCCGCATAAGGAATGCGAGCTATTTATATTTTAGATTAATAAACACAGTACCTTACCATTAATATATTTTACGTACAGCGATTTTATTTATTTATTTATTTATTAACGCCCTTTTTCGGGGCTTTTACATATGAATAGTAAGAAATACACAGTATTTATTGTACATAACTGAACTGCCTTCGTAACAATATTTTATATTTGTTTAAAGATAAACTGAAGATGTCCACTGACCTGGTATAATTGTTTCCCTCCATTAGTATTCTGGGCAAAGAGGAATACATATGGTAGTTAGTTCCAGAATTACTGCACTGAAATAAATCCTGACTTCTAGTATTACGTATTGGAATCCGGAAGCTTATCAATTCGAGCAATATCGGACTGTCAACTAAATCATTTAGAATTTTATACAGAAATACCAAGTCAGTGAAAGTTCTTCTGTCTGACAATTTGAGCATATTCATATCTTTCAAAATAGTATTGTAGTTTAACATAATTGCTGGAATACCCATTTTAAAATTAAGAAAACGTAAGAATTTGTTTTGTATTCTTTCAACAGCTTGTACATGTATATTGTAATATGGGTTCCAGACGGGAGAATTGTATTCAAGTTAACTTCTAACATATGCAAAATATAACAGTTTTATACACTTAATATTGTTAAAATTTCTAGTTAGCCTAGTTATAAATCCCAACATTTTTAAGGCCTTATTAGAGATTTCTGTTATGTGGTTAACAAATGAAAGATTAGATTGAAAAGTGATGCCCAAGTCTTTAATTTGTGTTAATGTCTCCAGAGTATTGTTATCAATGTTGTAATTGAAGATCACTGGATTTTTTATTCGAAAAATCTAACTATATGACATTTTGAGATATTTAAGTAAAGTCTATTTTCATTACACCAAATTAACAATTTGTTGATATTATCTTGAAGAATGTTGCAATGGTAAATATTTTGAATTATTCTAAAAATTTTGAGGTCATCAGCAAAAAGTAAGATAAATACATCATGAAATATTTTTGTAAGATCATTTATAAACAAGATAAATAATATTGGGCCAAGGTGTGAACCCTGTGGAACTCCACTTGTTGCATAATTTTTTTCCGACAATGAGGATTTTATTCTAACAATTTGTTGTCTTCCAGTAAGATAGCTTTCAAACCAGGCTAATATACTGCCACGTATACCAAGCTTTTCTAATTTCCAAATGAGAATTTTATGGGAAACTGAATCAAAGGCTTTACTAAAATCAGTATAGACAGAGTCTACTTATTTTTTTTCTTTAAAAGCATTGGTTATAAAATTTTCATAAATAATCAAGTTAGAAAGTGTACTTCTACCTGGCATAAATCCAAACTGGTAAGGTGATATTACAGGTTTTATTTGGGCAAAAAGTTTGTCAAGTATTAGGCTTTCAAATAGTTTCGGTATGGTGGATTGAATGCATATTGGTCTATAATTACAAACATCACTTTTATCGCCCTTTTTGAAAATTGGAGTCAAATAACTATTTTTCCACATATCGGGAAAAATTCCACTGGATAAAGATAAATTAAAAAGTTTGGTTAATGGAAGAGCAATTACTTACTAAGAGCAATTTTAAAACTTTACAACCCATTTTTCAAGTATAAAGTTAGTGGTAAGCAACAGATTTTATTTTTCTAGACGATGACTTATTAACTTCGGGAGGCCAACATGGAGACACATTTTAAATATTTGTAACACGTTTTTCAGAATTAATTAAAATAAACGCGGCAGAAAGGTCGAATCTCCAGGCCTGCTAGGGTGAATTCGACGGTACGTTCGTACAATACGCCGTGCCGCGGAATATATTTCTTTACACGCTTTCTTCACTTACGTCGTTAAGATTCCCACATTATTTTTCTTCTTCTTCTTTTCTTTGATACGGTAAATTCTACAGTATGTCCGTCCAATAGACGGGTCGCGAGTCGCAATTTGTATACACGGCTTCTTTACTTACGTCGTTAAGATTGTGAATATATTTTAGGGTATATTGTCGTCTTAAGTATCTCCATAAACGGAGGGCCTAAGTCTGATGGAACGCTTTACATTAAATTAAAATTTAATTCTGATTTACCGTTAATTCCTCAAATGCTTTTACTTCCATTCGAGTATCCAACGTGGTACAGTAAGCCTCTCAAAATTATCAAACAAAAATTTCAAGACTTGCAGGATCTCAAAATAGTAATGCATCCCGACAATCACTTCTTTTTGATATTCTGCCTTTCTCAAATACGCGAACATCGTCAATTTCCATTTTCCATTTTCAATCTCATTTTCAGGTATTTCTTTTAGATATATCTGTGTAATTTTTTTTTTTTTACAGTGAATACCGCACAAGAATCTCAACTGCTCCCGTCTGGAGCTAGTGAGACTATGGCATCCCCAATTGGGGTATTCTGTGAGGCTGAAGGTAGTGGGGAGGGGAAGGAGGTGGGGAAGAGGAAGGTTGAGAAGTACCTGGCTATTCAGATCTGGTCACCAAACACGGCTAAAGCCATTTTCAAGCAACGTTTCAATTCTGAATGGTGGTCTTACACCAGGGCGATACTGATAGTATCTTCCACTCTGGAACATGTCGCAAATATACTATATGTTATTTTTAATGAATTAATTGTGAAATAACACAAATTAATCAAATAAAATTTATTTGCGCATGCCGGGTTTGAACCCGCGACCTCCGGATTGTGAGTCAAGAGTCTTACGCACTGGACTACGGAGGTCGTCAAATTAATAATTATATTCTCACGCCATATTATTTTCTTTCTCAGTTAAATAGATTTAAGTTCAATTTAGATGAAAGAAAAATGTTAATAAATCGAATTGTTTCTCGTATCGTCACGTATGAACATAAAAATAAGATTTGTTAATTCGTATCAAACATTTTTGCTCATTACAAATTTTCGTTATAAACATGGAATCAAACTTTCTTTAAATGAAAAAAAAATTATTTCACTCCAAAGGGTATTTTGTTTTCTTTAATTTTCCAATGCTTAGTTATTTATAGGGTTTTTTGTCCCCTCGAACATTTTAACAAATATATGATGCGTGTTGTCAACTTATGGCCACCGATTAGCTACATTTAGTAACCAGATTTTGGAGGGCAGTTAGAGGGACAGATTCATATATCCGTCACTCTTGGAGACACTGACCCCCAGATTCCTTCCCACCGCTCATACCTTTTCCTTCTCAGAACTTCCTCGCCTTCCTTTCCTTGAAAAAGTCCCTACTACATATCAACCTCTAAGATGATATAATCCCGGATGGTAATTACTTTCTTTAGGACCTTCTGTGTAGAGCTCCTTCAGCCTCACAATATACCCCGGTTGGGGATGCGATAGTTTTACTGGGTTCCGATATATTTCAATATCTTTGGTTCCGACTGTTGGAAATGTTGTGCGGTTTTTGCCTAGAATGATTTTTATTTAAATGGAATAAATTTTTAAGAAAGAATCTTGATTTCACCTTTATATTAAAAATAATGCAGACCCGTAAAAAATCACGTTCAGTCTAAGTTCTCGTCAAATCAGTTCTGATTTTTAAAACGACAATCAAAATAATTTTCATTAACCTTTAACTGCTGACGTGATTTTTTTTATATATACACTGACGTGGGGGCCTGGGCGGCCTGTTACTTTGAATGTTTATCTATTAGAGATCCACGAAAATTTTGAAGTCCAAATTATTATTTATTGGACAATTGAAATATATTCAAATAAAATAAAATACTTTTTTGATTGTTAAGTTACTTGTATTTGTAATCATTTGAAATCAGAAATCAGTCTGTATTATTTATAAAACTAAATATAAATTATGAACTCACTTTTATTATAATATTTCAATAGTGTCTCAAATAAACTATGTACCCATATAAAACTTTAGTAAAATTGTTTATGTTTATTTTTATATCTTAAAAATCAACTTTAAAAAAGTCACGTAAGTTCTGACGATGGGTCAGAGAGGCCCGCAAAAAAATTAAATGAATTTACTTTTAGAAATTTAAGTTTAAAAATTTAAAACTTACGATATTATTATTGTTGATAAGACGGAACGGCCCCCCACGTCAGCAGTTAAAGATTAATTAATAATTAATTATAGATTTTATCTGATTTTAATAAGTGTTGGGTGAGTGCAAAGAACCCACGTAGGTGCATGTACAGTGGAGAGCGCGAAAGCGAGCATGCCGGTTAAACACGTGCTATTTGTTTATTTTTAAAATTTATAATGCGCCAAGGACAAAGAACTTTGTAGTTTAATAATTTCGGTCTCTTAAAAAGGTTCCTTATTTTTTTAATTTTTTTTTTTTATTATTGAGTTAGTTTATACTACATGAATATAAACTAATAAGCACAATGTAACATTTCATTTGATTAATTTAAATATTTTTACAGTAAGCAAAACATTTATTTTTAAATACATTCATTCTTTCTTCATTCTTAATACTTTCAGGCATTTCATCATACATATTTAGTCCTCTGTACATTAGGCAGTTCTGTGATTTTGATTTCTTCATTTGTGGCAATCGAACTCTGTTTATATTTCTTGTTTCGTAATTATGAATGTCTCTATTAAAAACAATTTCATCCTTAAAGTATTTTGGCATTTGGTTTTTCATAATTTTATGCACAAAAATTAACACGTTAAATAGTAGTCGTCTCTTTTTTATTGGAATCCAATTAAGCTCCTCTCTCATTTGATTAATCCTTGCGTATTTGCCTTTCCCCAGTATACATCTCATAGCTTTGTTTTGTATGACTTCTAGTTTGTTCAAACTTCCTTCATTGGCCAAATATAACATTGTAGAGCAGTAGTCCAAATGTGGAGCAACGATAGTTTTATAAATGAGCTCCGTAGTGTTTCTATTTAATTTACGTCTTAGTCTTCTAAGAAAATTTACCTTTTTTGATACCTTTTTTAGCACATATTCAAAGTTTGCTGTGAAAGTCAGTTTTGAGTCGAGTATTACACCCAGGTATTTGATTTCATTTACTTTTCCAATTTTTTCACCATTGATTGTCAAATTTAACCCTGTGTTACATGTTTTATTGCCTATTTCCATATATTTTGTTTTGTTTACGTTCAGTTTCAACTTGTTTAATTTCAGCCATTTTGCTATATTTTGTAGGTCTTCGTTTATTTTATTAATTGCTTCTATGTAATCTTCACACGAAATATAGATTAAGGAATCGTCTGCAAATAGTCTAATTTTGCAATGTTTAATAGTTTTGATAATATCATTTATGTAAATTATAAATAGAATTGGACCTAATACCGACCCTTGCGAAACACTAAGGTTGTTTTCTATCGGTTCTGATTCTGAACTTTCAACTTTCGTTACCTGTTTTCTTTCCTGGAGATATTCTTTGAATAGATTCAGAGCTATGTCAGAAAGACCTATGTATTCTAGTTTTTCCAATAGTATTTTCCTTTCTATCGTTTCAAATGCTCTTTTGAAATCTAAGAATGCTGCAATGGTTATTTTTTTTGTCTGTTTTTTTCTTCCGTGTATCAATCACTATGTTTATCGCTGCTTCGCAAGAGTTGTTGTTCCGGAATCCTGATTGCTCCCCACATAATATGTCATGTTTTTCCAAATACTCAACGAGTTGTTTTTTTATTACAATTTCTAGTACCTGTTCGTATTTTGGTAACATATTTATTGGTCTAAATTCTTCACATTTTCTGGTATTAACAACTTTCGGAATAGGGATCACAGTAGATGTTTTCCATGTGTTTGGAAATTTTCCACTTCTTAATGATTCATTTATTATATTCAGTAGATGAGGTCCTATCACTGGTATTGCTCTTTCAAAACTGTAAAACTTATTCCATCTGGACTCGCTTTTGATTTGGTGCTGTTAAGAATCTGTAAAAGATATGTTTCATCAATCTCTTTAAATACAAGTTTTTCTCGGTTTAGCCGATCATTTCTCACGTAGATGTCTTTCTTCAGTATTGGTATACTCTGATGCAATTCTATTATGCTGTTTACGAAATATTTGTTGAAACAGTTCTGTATGGTAGGTACCCTGTATCTGATGTGGGAATTCAATGTCGTATTTCATCTCTTTATCTTCGGTTTGTAGTAATCCTTTTATAGTTTTCCACATTTTTTTAGTGTCTCCTTTTTCAGAGATAATTTTGTTTTTGAAGTAATAGTTCTTACAAGTTTTCAATTGTTTCGTGTATTTATTTCTCATATTTTTGAATGCTTTCCAGTCTTGAGAGTTTCTTGAGATTTTCGCAATTTTGTACAATCTATCTCTTTCATTTTGTATTGTTTGTAGTTCTATATTATACCATTTATTTGTTCCTCTTTCCAGTCTTGAGAGTTTCTTGAGATTTTCGCAATTTTGTATAATCTATCTCTTTCATTTTGTATTGTTTGTAGTTCTATATTATACCATTTATTTGTTCCTCTTATTTATTTGGTAGTTTGGATTGGTGTTAACTTATCAATTACTTGTAGATTATTTATTAATGATTTAGACTTTTCATTGTATTCCATTTGATGAAGTTCTTCCATATCACCCAGAAGCTCAATTAATCTTTCGCTGCTATATTTTTTATAGTTTCTGTATTTTATTATTTTGCTGGTTTTCGTCTTATTTCTTTTTATGTTATCTGTAATGTGGATAAGGTTATGATCGGTTATTTTTGGTTCATCAAGAACTTTTACGTTCAAATCCAATCTATTTGATATTACAAGGTCAATTAACGTACTGGATTTATCTGTTATTCGTGTCTCACTTTTAACAAGTTGCTTCATTCCCAAAGTTTGAATAATTTGTTTTAGTCTTTTAGTATATGTATCCTTAAAGTTTTTGAAATTTATATTGAAGTCACCAGTTAAGATATTATCTTCTTCTTCTTGGAGATTTAGGTTGCACCAGTTCTCTATAAATGATAGAAAGTCTTTAGTACTTGCATTTGGAGAATGGTAAATTACTCCATAAACCCCTTTCTTATATCCCGAAGTTATCCTTATTGCTAGTATCCAGCAATTCTTTTAGTACTGTGTGTTGGAAATTACTTCATATATTATGTCTTTTCTAATAATTATCACTGCTCCTCCTGTATGTCTACTATAGGAATCACAACGTACTGTAGTATATCCCTGAAAAGTTATTTCACTGTCTTCAATGTCGCATGTTACGTGCGTCTCGCTTAACATTACCATTGTGGGATTATTTCGTTCGATCAGCATCTGGACCTCCTCACTATTCGATATCAAACTTTGAATATTTAAACATAGAATTCCTTGCAGTTGATTGCTTTTTATAAAAAATTGACCTTTTTCTTCTCTAATTCTAATTTTCTTTTATATACCGGACATTCAAAGCTCCACGCCGGATGATTTGACTCTAGGTTTATCTTCAATTTATTTTTGGTATTGATACAATTTATACACCTTTCTGTTCCTCTAATAGAAGTACATGCTTCACTTCTGTGACCTCCTGTGCATTTAGGGCATTCAAAGGAGTCTTTTTTGCATTCACTTCCTTTAAGTAACACCGTAACACCGTTTAATGTCAAATGCATCAAATACTCGGAGCCTTTCCCATCCAATATTTATTTTTTGCATTTGTAACATTGTTCCATGTGTTTGTGACTCTACTTCCAAATAAATTATGTATTCTTCTCCTGTTTTTGATTTTTTGTTTTATATTGCGGATACTTCCATTTTTTGTGGTTCTTCTAGAAACTCGTTCTGAATTTTTATGTTCTGAACAATTTCTCTTTCATCCATTTTGTGTGTTATTCCAACGACTTTTATTGATGGGAATCTTTTTTCCGGGATCTTCGTTGTATATTTTTTGCAGAACTTTGTTTTTATGTCTTCCTGTAGTTTTTCAATGTGCTGACTGTTTCTGCATGTAACAACAATTTTCCCATTTTTTTCATTTTTTATTCCCATCACTCCGGTTTCAATTGGGTTAATATATTTTTTTAATGGCCTCTTCGGTTTTCTCCGTTGTCTGTTCTTCTTTCGGAGAGATAATAATTTTTTTCCCAAATTTTGACATTGTTTATTGTTTCCCGTGATTTATTTTAATATTCTATTTTCCCCAGAAATTTCGGCAATTTTTGCTGCCATTTCGCTTATGACCCCCAAAATTGTAATTGTTTTCAGGGTTAATTTACTAATTTGTTCTTTGCTTAATTTAGTTGCACTGTCATTGATGCAATTTTGTAGTATTTGAACCGCTTTTGTAGCTTTATTAATAAAACTTTTTGGTTCCATCTTAAGTAACTTTTTTTTTTAATTTTAAAATTCACTGAAAACTAAATTTTATATTTTTGATCTCAAGTCATCAGTCTATTTTGGTGCGTGTCTATGGTTTCCTTCTGTCAAAAACTTTTTAAAACGATAAAACGCACTTTGTTTATTTGAGATATGGAAAATTAATTATTTCAGTAGATTTATCTACTATTTCTCCGTAGAATGAGGTATTGTTTGAATATATTTAAACACTATATTTAACACAAAAAAAAAATACTACATGATATGTCGAATTCATATTATTCTTATAATTAAATTATAAAATGTAAATGAAATCCTCAGCACGGGAGATCCCAGTGAGGATATCATTATCTCTATTTGTTATTAAGAAATGAAGACAATAAATCATCAGATTTAAATGTCCGGGTTAAATTTTCCCCAAAAAAAAAAAAAGGAAAAAAAGAAGGAAAAACTAAACCCTTTCACACACTTCCCCAAATGATCATCTAGTCAACCCACGCTATGCAATTGCACTATATAAGTATTATAAATACAAGAACAACATGTCAACCTACTAGAGACCAAATGGGAATATAATTCACCGACTCCAGATATTTTCATATCAGAGGGTTCGGCTCTGTGGCATTTCTAATTGAACCTATAAATCCTACCGATCCCTCAATATAAATATTTAAAAAATCCTTTGTAATCCTACATGTATTTAAAATGACTGATTTTTGCATTTTTATATACAAATTCTTTGACAAATCTAATATGCTTAAATTTTGAATCAGATTCCTAGGTATTATGCCAGTGGCCGAAATAATAAATGGCAATATTTTTATAGTCCGAGAATGCCAAATTCTTTTAATCTCATTTCCTAAATCTGTGTATTTTCTTATTTTTTCAGAAATAGTTTTTTGAATATTACAGGAATTTGGAATAGCTACATCAAGTTTTTTTTTTAATTTTGTCATGTAAAACTATATCAGGTCTATTATGACTAATTGTTCTGTCTGTTAGTATAGTTTTATCATAATATATTTTATAAAATTCATTTTCTAAAAATGAATTTGGTTCATATTCATAATATGGTACTATATTACGGCAGTCAATCAAGTTATGTTTAATTACCAAACTTTGGTGAATTATTTTTAAAACCTGATTGTGCCTAAATGTATACTCGGAAGGCGCTAATATAGAACATCCCGATATAATATGTTCTATAGTTTCGGGAAAAGCCAAACATTTTCTACATAAATCATCAATTTGATTTATATCTTTGATTATATGCTTTCTATAATTTTTAGTATTAATGACTCTATCTTGAATGGCAAGCATAAATCCTTCTATTTCTGCGCTCAACTCTCCAATACTCAACCATTTGTTTGACGAAAGTTTGTCAACATACGTTTGGTTGAGATAATTGAAGTGTTTTGCGTGAATAATTTTATTTGACCAGGAATCTAATAATTCCTGGTTAATATTTATAAGAATGTTGGCATTCTCGTCATATAAATTTAAAGGTGTAATATTTCTATCTGCCTTGCAAATTATTTTGTGCATTTCTGAGCTATTAGCTTTCCTATGGAAAAAATTTATTATTATTATTACTATTAAAGCACCTTTTTGCTTAAATTTATAGATAACTTTATCGTTATGTTCACTGTTCAAGATTCAATAGATAATTATAAAGTTAATATTAATATCGTTACAAGTATTTTACGATAAGCTGGACATATTAATTTAACGAGAAATGTAGGAATTGGAAATTTTCTTAACTTACCTATATTATTATTTTTTTTACGAACACGTTCAAAACAAGGATTTTGCTCGCAGTTTCACAATAACGGCATCTTTGGGCACCGATTCGTCGGGTTAAAATTAACGGTAATATCTGCCATTTACCTGTAATCATGAACGGAGCTAACGGTAACAAAAAATTTCAGCAAATGCTGACTGCCCCCCATCCCAATTTCACATTAATTATAAGGAAAAAAATTATTTAATAGGTTCTTTGTTTTATGTTTTATGTGTGTGACCCACCTAAGCTCAGTAATATTATTATCGACTCAAAAAACGATTAGAGTTAGGCACCCTGTCCTACAGTCTTGTCCACATGCGTTTACACGCGGCCGGTCGCGGTGGTGGGGTTAAGAAATCCTCAAGCGTAGTTAGCCTGCCTGTCTATCTCTATGACAATGACTTGGTTCATTGTCCTGTCCTCCAAATTTCTGTTCACATTAGGACAATTGGTCTGGAGCTGGGACAATACAATATTGTCCTGTCCTCGTGCGAACTAGGCTTAATGTAGGTGTCACACGCAAAGATAAAAAATAAAAATCATCGCACGCACAATATTGCTCGCCATACAATCCCATACGGACCCGTCATACCTAAGAAGATGATGCGCAGATAAACCATAGTTACAGCTTATGCACCGTAACCGCTGCTCAGTTGCTCACGTGATATGCCAAAAGTTATGCGACCCCCTCTCCGCCATAAACAGGAGAGGGGGTCATGTTAATTACGGAGCTGCGTAAACGTGCGGATGACATGACATTGGCAGCTCTCTAATTCAACTGACCCCCTCTCCAACCATAGGAAGAAAAATTTTATAGCGTAGCGTTCAACAGATATGCGCTCGCGCTTTTAACGCTGCGTGTGACCGTACCATAAAGCATATTGTTATGTATATGTTAAGTGTAATATAAAATATATATATATATATATATATATATATATATATATATATATATATATATAATTTTTTTTTTTTTTATTAAATAAATTAAAAGTTTATGCATATTCCGTGCAGTCTTTTTATGTAATGTGATGCTTTTGGGGTATTTTATAATTTATTTAATATAATGGTTACGCATAATCGTGTTGTTTCGTGCTTGGGAACAACAACTGAAGGCTTTTCACAACGCATGCAATTAATAGCACGATCAGCGTTCGGTCCACACACTAAAGGGTAATGTAATGATTTTGACCTTTCGAAATTTAAGTGGCGCAGAATACTTATGTTAATATTATGTCTTTATGCCATTAAATTAGTTTTAAACACAGTTACTACTTTAACCAATTTGAATTATTAAAATCGTAAATCAGGTATTATAAATAAGGTACGTTATTGTTACAATACATACGCAGTGGGTACTCAATTCATCAATAAATTCTTAGCTTATACGGATACTTTGTTGGGGTCTTCGTGGACATCTAACTAAGGGATCTTATCATCTAACAATCTATTAGGTCCTTACATATGAAATTAGCGTTTTGCCGTACTGGCAACTTTGATCTCAAATATCTTCTCTGTGGTTAAGAATTCCAATTTCAAATTTATACAGCTATTTACTCATGTATTTGTGTTTCGAAAATTATAATTCATTTGTTTTTTCCTTAATTGTTTTTTTTTCTTTGCGTCACTTAGTTTACAAAATGGAAAACTGTATGGCATGTGTGTATGGCGACGGCGCCGCAAAAGAAAATACAGTGCGTTTTTTGTTCCAACGTTTTCGTTCTAGAAATTTCGACCTGCAGAACAAGCCCCGTGGACGGCCGGAGACCAAAGTTGACAATTAAGAATTGAAGCTATTGTGGAAGCGGATCCATCGTAAACCACGTCCGAGTTAGCTGCAGGCTGCGGTGTTGGTGATAAAACTGTTTTAATCCACTTGAAGCAAATTGGGAAGGTGAAAAAGCTTGAAAGGTGGGTACCTCACAAATTGAGTGAAGCAAATCAACAAACGCGCGTTAGAACGCTAGACCACACACTGCACAACAGACGGCTACCAAATTAGAGGAGCTTCAATTGGAATGTCTAAGACATCCACCGTACTCTTCGGACCTTGCCCCAACAGATTACCATTTTTTTCGAAATTTGGATAACTTCTTGCAAGGGAAATAATTCAACTCCGATGGGGCAGTCCAAACCACCTTCAAAGGTTTTATTGATTCCCGTCCGAATGGTTTTTTTAGTAAAGGGATCGATGAACTACCAATGAGTTGGCAAAAGTGCATAGATAGCAATGGTACATACTTTGATTAAATAAATATATTATATTTAAAAAAATCGACTTTGTGTTCCTCCAATACGAAACGCCAATTTTATTTGTAAGGACTTAATATATAAGTGCAACTTAAGTACGAGTATCTCTGAGATTCTTGGGCGTCGTAAGTTACATCAATGAATGAGGTTGAGACATTAGAAATGAGAAAATGAATATGAAATTAAAAAAATGAACAGAAATTTGCCGAAGGTACCACGGAAGTCACAATCGAGCACTAAGAGAGCTAAAAATCAAATTGGTTGTGGATTAAGGAATGGAAGATCGAAGAGGCGTGGGATGAAGGATGTAGGATTTTTTCTTTGCTGCACATCATTCATCAATGGACAGGAGTTTATGGTGTGTAGGCTGAGGACCTGAATAAATTAAAAAAAAGAGGAAGGATGGTGCCATGGTCGCCACATTATTTAATTAATTGGACACACTGAAGAAATACAAGGACCTCATGCACAAATCCAACGAATTGAGCAGTTTTTTTAGAGCAGTGAAAAACCGAGAAACCAATTACATTTCAGAAAATTTACAATAACATTATATTTATTATATCAGTTGAGACATAGTGTTAAAAAATAATTGCAATCTTGAAGTCACTGAAGTTTGACAAAAAAATATTTCCCTCAAAGAAATGTGGTTTAAGAGTGCAGTCATGCTCACACAAGGCATTATCATCGGTAAGTTGATCCTGCCTCTTAATTTTACAGGCAGTATAGAAGAAGAATTGTACGAATTATAAAAATCTTTTGGGGTATATTTCTACAGTTCATGCTACAGCAAAATTTTAAACAATTATATTATTAATTTAAAGATAAATATAACAATATATTACCAGCATTTACATTAAGATTTTGTGAAATAATCATTAACATTATTTTGGCATTTTCTAAATGGGAGAGTCAATTAACCTTTCAATTAAAAGTATAACTGCCAACAGTTTAATTGACATTATAGAATCTTATGATAATCGACGACGATTATGTTCTGGCAAGAGCATCACATCTCTTTTTATTTTCCTCAATCCTGCAGATATTATCACGAATAAAAAGTCGACCAACAAGTCGATAAGCCTGTTGAAAATCAACCGCAAATCATTTCACTCGTAGGCTGGGCGACAAGGGCGTCCGGTGATATGGTTTTTTGATACTTTTTGTTAATTTATTGGTTTTTTATACTACTCTTAATTATATAAACTTTTTCTAAAAAATATTATTATTGCTTTGTAATTTTGTCCCTTTTTTCAGCCGTAAATGTCTAACATTTTATTAGTACCTAATGGTAAAATCTAGTGTTTTATTGGTATCTAATGTTTTTTTGGTATCTAATGGTAATATCTAGTGTTTTGTAGGTATCTAATGATAATATCTAGTGTTTTATTGGTGGTATCTAATGATAATATTTATTGTTTTATTGGAATCTAATGGTAATATCTAGTACCCATATATTATATTAACAACTTATTCTGACGAAGAAAACATTGTTTTTGAAACATGTCAATTTGGTAATAATATAGTGGTGCATACTAAGATATTTGTTTTCATTATTCCAATAGTGTTTTATTGGTACCTAGTGGTAATATCTAATGTTTTATTGGTATCTAATAATATCTAGTGTTTTATTGGTATCTAATGGTAATATCTAATGTTTTATTGGTACCTAATGGTAGTATCTAGTGTTTTATTGATACCTAAGGGTATTAGCTAGTGTTTCATTGGTACCCAATGGTAATATCTAATGTTTTATTGATACCTAATAATAGGTAAAAGCAGAATTAAAAAAAAAACGTTAGAATAATTTATCGTGCTTGTGTCAAACTTTTCCCGAAGTAAAATTATAATAAGAAAAAATCATGAATATCGTCGGAATGTCCATGGTCATAATATATTTTAATGACTAAATAAACGCCCAGCTTCTAGAAATTACAAAATGCAATAAATTTTACCAAAATGACTGGAGATTATGGTAATCATTGGGCGTATCGAATCCACGAATCGTAGTATAAAAAATGATCATGAATGAAATATAATTTGTCAGAATGAGCTTGCGTAAAATAATATATTGTGCAAAAGTTATTTTTCCTCTTGACCTTTCCACTCACGGCGACCATCTTTTGGTATTTGTCAAGTGAGTAATTATTTCACTGACGGGAAACAAAATGTTTTTTATTCAATTTTTTTCTATAAATACGTTTAAAATATATTTAGTATTGCGAGCGGTTTCCACCAGTTTAAGATACGAATAAAATAAACTCTCTCATTTTTTCAACTCTTTACCATATTATTCATAATTAGGTATTATGTTTCCTGTTTCACAATGTGTCTTTACAGATATCTGAGTCTTGTTCCCTCCAGGGTGGGACATTGAAATCATAGATACGTGAATTGGTGTATTTTAACCTCTACACAATTCCTGCATCTATTGATGTTATCCATTCCCAACAGCTGCATATGTTCGTAGGTGGCAGTTTCTAGTTTCTACCACTTCCCTCAGTGAGAGTCTGGTCATAGATTTTGTAATTGGTGTTTGAAGTGTTTATCCAGCGGTTTCAGTATATAATTACGTTGGAAGTATACCCAATACCTAGAATATTACACTAAAAGTGTTTTCCTTACAGATAAGAAAGGAAACAAATGTTCCATTTATTTCAACCCCTCAGTTCCGTCTCACTTTCACTAGCCGCCGAGATCTTTGATCTACACCCCATTTGATTTACGAAAGAACAGTTTTGTTTGTAATAACTATAAGCCCAAATTAGGCAATGCATAAGGCTCAATCTGCAGGTACTTGTTTCTCGAAAAAAAAATACGTTACCTTTTTATCCCAATACGGGCAATACGCCAAACCAGTCGCAAAAATAATATTATTCCTTCACTTAGGCGGTAACCGAACGCAACCTGCTTCGCACCACTTCATCTCAAGGTCACTTTCAACGTGATCAGAAAAGTTATGATTTATTCAAGTAAGGAATTGAACAGTTTACTTCCTGTTGATGAGTTTATGGCGAGGTGAAGGTGTGGTGACGAAATACTGACCTGTCGTTGATGAGTTTTTAATGCCACAGTTCACCTTGTGTGAAAAATAATAACGCATGGGCAAGAGAGAAACCGCTAATGGAATTACATAGTAGATACATTTTTTAAATAAATGCAATTATATTATTTTGAACGCTCTTCCTCAATTATCAGATTTTTAAACTGTGATTAAAAATATAAAAGCAGTAATTATGATAGCCAGTTAGCCACCTAGTCAAAGTTAGCCACCAAGTCAAAATTAGCCACCTAGTCAAAGTTAGCCACCTAGTCAAAGTTAGTCATCTAGTCAAAGTTAGCCACCTAGTCAAAGTTAGCCACCTAGTCAAAGTTAGCCACCTAGTCAAAGCTAGCACCCTGGTCAAAATTAGCCACCTAGTCAAAGTTAGCCACCTAGTCAAAATTAGCCACCTAGTCAGAGTTAGCCACCTGGTCAAAGTTAGCCATCAAGTCAAAGTAAGTAATCTTGGCTTGCATGAATATTATAGTGGATGGGAGGCGGGAATGGGTACCGCCGCCCCGGGAAACTTTATCGGATGACCAACACCTCTGCCATAGGTCACCCCAAGTGGTTTGCTACGTTTGGTGATTTAGCAGGGGTGCCCGGGTTCATGGGGTAAGGTTTGTCTAGGTCTTGGAGGCGGATGACCAAGACACACTGAACCCCACATTCCTACCCACCCCTTAAACCCCTTTCCTTCCCAGAACTCTCCTCTCCTTCCTTTCCTTAAAAAACCCTCCACACAGCATCCCCAAAGATGACGTAGGCCCTGAGGGAAATTATTTTCCTCAGGGCCTCCCGTGTGGAGCTCGTGTAAAAAAAAAAAAAATGCCACAGATTTTCGAAACCAATGGCAAGTCAAAATAGGACTTCGCTAATCTCAGTCAAAACACTAATTTTCTTGGAGACAATGTGTGTGTTTATTACCGTTGTTATATCTTTTCACGGCAGGTAGGTATTGAATAAAGTCTCGGATTATTACCAATTAATTTATTAATTACTTATTAATTTCTCTATCAATTATAAATATCAGAAAAATATCCATGACACTGAACGAATACAAACTTTAAAAAAATAAAATATATTCCGGATATTTTTGAGAACTAATAATATTACTACTAATAGTTTCTATCAAATATTAAGAGGACGGTGGATTAAAATAACTTCACAATAAAAACACATATAAATTTGTTGCAGACCACTTTTATTTTATAAAAACTCTACCGGTTTCGGAAGCACCCTTCCTTCGTCAGGAGAATATTATAACTAAACTATGATACAGAATGTTGACAGACATACAAATTTTAGGTGTTTGAGTTGGAGGTAAACAAAGGGGTGGGGGTAATTGCGGGATTTCCGGAAATAACAGAGCGGTTAATTAGAAAAATATTTAGAATGGGACTGAAAGATAAATTAATTTGGTTATTCAAAATACTAGCATTATTATTTAGGGATTTTCTGATTTCTAGTGCTTCTAAATTATCTATTTTTTTTGCTTTTATTGTTACGGTGATGAATTTTAACCCCTGTGTCCTTATTAAAAGTGTGATCTGTGGAAATTAGGTGATTAGCAAACTCTGTAAAATGATTATTATTTAAGCATCTTAAATGTTCTGTGATTCTGATATTTATATTTCTAGTTGTCTTACCTATGTAGAACGAAGGACAATCATTGGAACATAGTTGGTAAATGCCTGAGTGGCTTAATTTATGATCTCTATCTTTAGTGTTTTTTAGTAAATTACCTAAATTGTTATCAGTATAGAACGCGGGCTTAATGTGGGCAGGCAAGTTTTTTGTACTAAGTGAGGAAAAGTTGGATATATATAAGATTCTGTGCCACTGAATGGGATTTATTATTTTATTATTATTTTCAGGCGTACCAAATAAAAATGTATTAGTTGAAATTAGTTTAAGTTTCTTATATAGGATTTTATCAATTAAATCTGCGGAATTACCATTATTTAGAGCAATTTGTTTATTTTTTGAAAGTTCAATCGCGAAATTAACAGATGAAAGAGGGATTTTTACTAGCCGGTGCACCATTGAATGATAAGCAGAATGTTTGTGTGAATCCAGGTGGTTTGACGTGTTATGTATTTTTATATCTGTGTATGTCGGTTTACGAAAAATGTTGAATTCAATTCTGTTATTTATTGAAGTTATTGATAAATCTAAAAAATTAATCGATGCATTACTGCCTACCTCTAAAGTGAATTGGATGCTTTTGTGGAAGAAATTTATAAGATGAAGGAATTTACTCAGTTGCCGCTCTGTTTCTGTTCAGATACAGAAGATATCGTCCACGTATCTTTTCCATGTAAGAACATTATCTAGAAGTGATGAATTACATTTAAAAATCTTATTCTCTAGGTTATTCATAAAAATGTCTGCTAACAGTGGACTCGTTGGAGCACCCATCGGAAGTCCTTGATTCTGTTGGTAGACACAGTTGTTATGTTGGAAATAATTTTGGTTAAGGCACATATTGAATAAGCGAGACAGGTCATTTATCATGTCATTATCTAAATTAGATGAGTTTAAAATATCTACAATAATTTCTTTGCAATCAGTAGTTGGGACATATGGGAACAACATTAACAACATCAAAGGAAATAAGTTTTTTTTTCCTTTGATGACTTTCCTTTTCCCATTCTAAATATTTTTCCAATTGACCGCTCTGTTATTTCCGGAAATCCCGCAATTACCCCCACCCCTTTGCTTACCTCCAACTCAAACACCTAAATTTTGTATGTCTGTCAACATTCTGTATCATAGTTTAGTTATAATATTCTCCTGACGATGGAAGGATGCTTCCGAAACCGGTAGAGTATTTATAAAATAAAAGTGGTCTACAACAAATTTATGTGTTGTTATTGTAAATTATGGCGAGCCACAATGTTAATGCTTTTTACAAATATGTAAAATAACTTCATTTATTTTTTTTAATTACATGCCTTTTAAACATTGGTAAGTAAAATTAGGTGAAGGACTTGCAATTTTAGCCTAAAATAGGAGTTATGTATGTTGTGTTTATAAGCGATCAGCTGAACTAGATGAGAATACATAAGCCACAAGTTACAAATGAAAACAAATGGCTAGACTTTATGGCAGACAAGGACATGGAAAGGGACAACCTTTAGTTCATATTATCAACAGCCATATCTATCAACCGTTAGATGAAAGCCTCTCTTGTTTCTTTTACCTTCCTTGCCTCTAATGCTCTGTCAAGTCGGCATTCGTGCAAAACTTACATCCATAAATTGAGGGAAGAGTCCAAAAAATATAAATGATATCCCAGTGTAAAGTGCACTAACTTTGGGAGATGATGATCCTTGATGAAAGTAGAAGCCATGGAATAAAAATAACATAATTAGTGACTCGAGGCTATACATAGACCCAATTTGGGTCTGTATATCCATAAAAAACTGTGTTTTTTTTTATTAAAATGGGATGGATTTCAGGAGAGTGTAAGTGAGACGGAAGGCTAGGCGGTTGGGTTAAACCAAAGATATTCAAACACAGAATAGATATGCTATGGTGTCCGCGCAACTGTCGCCAGACTACGCGCTAATTAGCGTAGTTTTCATACAAAAAGAATTTATTCATTTCGTTGATTTTTTGAAAATGTGCATTAATATTGGTTAACAATATATTTTGAATAAGGAAAGAATTCGTTCATTTAGTTTAACGTTCGTTTGGTTTATTCGTTAATTATTTGTTCTTTTAGTTTATTTGTTAATTGGTAAACAATATCGGCGACACCCGGAAGCGCAGACCCACATAGTAAAAACAGCAGATAGCACATCTACTTATATTTCAATATCTTTGGGTTAAACAAAACATCTTCTATAATTTTTTTTATGGAAGGCACTACTAGTGTTATATTCTTTATTCTATGGTAGAAGCAAAAAATAAATAGCATTTTAAATAAAATTAAGACAATATAAGCGAAACTCAATCGAAAATCTGGAAACAGAAAAATCAGAAAAACAGTTTCTGGGACACGAACCCAGGACCTCTTGCTTCTTGTGTCAATATGAAATTCTTCTTCTCTCAATATCAAATACTTTTTCCATACAAGCAATTCATCTTTTCAACTTGAAAACGTTCGAATTTCTAAAAAAATTTTAGAATGTCTACTTGAATACCGATTTTCTTTTCCCTATTTGTAACGTAATATTTACCTATATCTGTATCTTTACTTATCACCGCCATCCAAATACTCTCAATATTTCTCTGTATTCAAAATAGAAACAAGTGCAGACATGTGGGTAGATTAGTGTAAGAAAAGACGGATTATACCAGTAACAAAAATGCAACATTTATTTAAATACTTTCAAACAATTAAGGGTAGAGCATGATTAAATTGATTTAAATCTACCAGGGGTGGTTGATTACCATAGGTAAGTCAATTAATGTGAAAACTATTATCTCGGAACATGTGGGTCTCAATAAAAGGAAGAATAATATTTGTAAATCCTGAAGGGCGCCTGTACGGATAACCGAACATATTTATAAGGATTTAAATTAAATGCTAAGGATAATAAAATACCAAAGTTAAGCTAAATATCTCGTGATGATTCATTATTAAATATTAATTCGCTCACGCGTGTATTGGCCATGACCTTTGGCGGCTTGAAGTTCAGCTGTCCACACCATGAAACTCCCCAGAACCAACTGACGAACGTATCGAAACTTCATCTCGATTCGCCCTCTACCGGCGCCTGTACATTTACGGCTGTCAAATTCATCCGGTACCCGCGTGGCTAGAAACTCCGTCTAAATCAGGCCAGTACTTGCCCAAACTGCTGCATTACCCCCATGGCCAAGAGAATTTTTGCAAAAAATTCCACTACGCCACCTGGCGTCAGAAGCCCTGAAGAGCGAAGGTACCGCTGCCCCCAAGAATTCCAAAGTGCTTAACGAGATTTGTGGTGAATGAGTTTGAGCTTCTAGTGCCTTCCCAGCTGTGTCACTTCTCGTAATGTTCTTCCCAAATATGTAGAGATGAATTATCCTCAAGATGATGTTGTAAACCAGTAAGCCTCCCTCGATAATGATTCAGTGAAGCAGTGAATGAAACTTCAAACTGCCCAAATAATAAGGGCTCAATCCTCTGCTTATGTCAGAGCCACAATCTGTAGGTTGATGCAAATAAGTACTGATCCCTGTAGTTGAAGAAATCCATTTGATGCAGACCAATGCTTGAGTTAAACTTCTGCCTATTCAAGAGCAACTGAAGGTAGGTTGACATAAATAAATGATGTGCCATGTTGATGTAGAATTTCCATTTGACGCAGTCCAAATGCTTGTGTTAAAACTTCTGCCTATTCAAGAGCAACTGAAGGTAGGTTGACATAAATAAATGATGTGCCATGTTGATGTAGAATTTCCATTTGACGCAGTCCAAATGCTTGTGTTAAAACTTCTGCCCATTCAAGAGCAACTGAAGGTAGGTTGACATAAATAAATGATGTGCCATGTTGATGTAGAATTTCCATTTGACGCAGTCCAAATGCTTGTGTTAAAACTTCTGCCTAATCAAGAGCAACTGAAGGTAGGTTGACATAAATAAATGATGTGCCATGTTGATGTAGAATTTCCATTTGACGCAGTCCAAATGCTTGTGTTAAAACTTCTGCCTAATCAAGAGCAACTGAAGGTAGGTTGACATAAATAAATGATGTGCCATGTTGATGTAGAATTTCCATTTGACGCAGTCCAAATGCTTGTGTTAAAACTTCCTCGAAGAATGTAGAAAACCACGTGAGCGAAAAATAATTACTGAGCTATCGTTAAGAAGAAGCAATTACTACGTATTAAGGTGAAATAAAAACTTATATAAAGCAAATATTTAGATTGAGCTAAAATAATTTGACCTAAATTTGAAAAGATTTAAACAAAAGAAACTTGACTCTAAACCCACATTCCACTCAAAACTTATGGAAATATTTATCCACAATACTGTTATAATACCATTGAAAATTTAATAACATCTAAAATCTTGACTCCTATCAATAAAAATTTCAAATTGTAGAAAACCAACCCCTCAAAAGAAAATAACATAAAGTTAAGGTAATGAAACAACCACTGACATCTGTTGAACAGCGGAGAAGGATGAATAATCCTGTCAATAATAAATGGTTGAGATCCCGGAATAAAACTCCAAGATTTTGTAAGAAAATTTAAGAATTAAAATCAGTCATACAGTTCCATTTTAAAAAGACAAACATGTGCCTTCAAATGAGTTCCGAGCTCTAGAACCGACTTAAAGTCACATGCCGTGTCAAAAAGGAACTGTGCAAGAAATGTTAAAAATTAACTGTGAAACTAAACATCTAATATTATGTACTCACTCTATAGAGATACTAATTAAATTTCCATTTAAAATGCATATCTAATTAAACTCATGAAAAATGAATTGTTATTATTATTTTAATTTATTAATTGGTAATAATTATGTTACCCGAAGTAAATTTATACATTATCGTATGTCTCCAGAACTCGTTCCTGACTATTTGAAATAAACATGCAACGGAGCTTCCTAAAACTCAAAATAGATAGTTTCTGAGAACTTCTGAGATTATGCGCAAGTATCAAAGTAAGATTGTATGACTATAAACACAAATTATCCGTAAAGTTTCTCTATGGAGAATTATTTTAATAATTTGTGTAAAATAATCAATAAATTTAAATCTTATAAAATAAGAATACTGTTTTATCTGTATTTCTTTGAAGAATGCATCACCCGAGCTAACATTATTATAACATATCTAAGTAAAGTAAACCCATTTCCTTGACTTGGAAAATTCCCATGCTGCGAAACTTCCTAAAGCTCCCAAATAGATTATTGTCAGCTTCTGAGGCTATTGATTATGTATAATTATCACCATGAAAATACATGTGGAATTTTCCAAGGTAGAAACCGTATGCACGACACCATTCAAGTCAATAATTACTACATGTAACCATAAATTATCAACCATGTACAAAACCATGTAGTATCATTATAAACACAATTCATATTATACAAATAGCAAGGTTTACCTACAGGGAAAGGAACCCACTAATTTTATCAGTTCAAAGCATGAGCGTAATGGCCAATTACCCCCATGCTCTGAAGGAAAATTTTCATACAAATTACAATATTCATATGCTACACTAACTATCACAAATACAAAGGACAAACAACCACAAAACAATTAACATATAGCACTCAATGTGTGGACACAAGTTTCATGTCAAAGTCATGTCATCACATTGAATGTATTTTGCAAACATAAGGTCAAAATGCATGCAAATTTTTACTAACTATCGGTACTTTAGACCGAATTAAATCCCATTACGGAAAGATTCTATTTTCTTACTGAAAGGAAATAAATTAAACCGCTGACTCCTCAGCATGCTCAGACTTTAAAATGTCCTTCGCGTGGAAAATACCTAAAAGCTTCCCATCCATGTCAGCCAACTGGTATGCCACAGGGGAAATTTTCCGCACAACTTTACTTCTAATAAATTTTGGAGCCAATTTAGCTGAAAAGTGTTTAGAAGCATCTGAAAGAACGAAAGACCTCCGCCACACTACGTCGCCTTCCGCGTACTGAACCTCCCTCCGACGAAGATCATATTGACGTTTGTTGCGTTCATATGATTGTCGCAAAGATGTGCGCACCTGTGAAAAAATATCATTTAACTCTTGCAAACCTGCAGCCCAGGAATCCCGTTCAGCAAATCTAATTTCCTCCGCGTTGAAGTCAGCTCCTATGTAGTCCTTCCCTGAAATGATAATTTCCCTGCCAAAATTGAGGAAGAAAGGAGTGTAACCAGTGACTTCGTGCACAGCAGTGTTGATCGCTAATTCTATCTCAGGTAAATAATTTGCCCACATTCTGTGGTCAGTGCCTACATATGAAGCGAGGGCAGAGACTAAAACCTTATTAACTCGCTCAACAGGATTGTTTTGAGGGTGATATCTACAGTTGTAGAAAAGGTGCCGAATGTGAAATTTGCTAACCAAAGCCTTCATGTCCCGAGATATGTACTGCGGACCATTATCTAACACAATAGTATCTGGCACTCCAAACTTGTAGAAAATTTCATTTTCTAAAATACTAGCGATATTGCTACCCGTTGCCTTCCTTAGAGGGAATAGCCTAGTAAATTTGGAGAAAAAATCAGAAACTACTAACAAGTATGTATAGCCTTTTTTGTAAGAATTCGGATACGGACCCAGCAGATCTGTGGCAATCATCTGCCAAGGACGCTGCACCAACTTGGGATTTCCCATTAGCCCTGGCGGTAACAAATTGGTGCTTTTATACCCTAAGCAAATCTGACATTTACTAATGAACCGTTTGACATCAGCTGACATTTTAGGCCAATAATATTTAAGTTTAATCCTATTCAAGGTTTTCATAATCCCGAAGTGAGCACACACTGGAGGAACGTGGTGTTCTAAAATAATGTTCTTTCTAACCTCCTTTGGCATAACTTCCTTCCAGTCATATGACCTGTGAAGAGCGTCCATGCTTTGGATGTGTTTAAAAATCCTATCATTTTCCACTTTCCAAGCTGAATATTTGTCCGGATTAGCTAAAATTTTCTCTCTAAGCCTGATGTACCACGAGTCGGAAGTACTAAACTTTTGCGCTAATGCATTTACTTGTAGGGGATCACGCGATAACGCATCCGGAATGACATTGTCTTTACCCTTTCGGTGAATAATTTCAAAATTAAATTGCTGCAGTCTTACTGCCCAGCGTGCGAGTCGTCCACTGGGCGACTTTAATTGTGTTAACCACTTGAGACTATAGTGATCTGTAATTATTCTAACCGGAATAGGTGAACCCTCAATGTAACCTCTAAACTTTTCCAGAGCAAAAATCATAGCGTTTAACTCCCTCTCCGTTGTGGAGTGATTCCTCTCTTGTGCAGATAACGACCTTGAAATGAATGAAATCGGGTGCTCTATTTGATTTTCATCAAATTGGCTTAAAACTGCCCCGAGGCCTACGCTCGATGCGTCACAACTAATAGTGAAAGGCTTACTAAAGTCAGGGCATGCGAGAACCGGAGCGTTAACTAGGATATTCTTTAATTTAACAAAAGCCGATTGCGCCTGTTGATTCCACGCAAACTTTTTCCCCGCGAATTCCTTCTTTGTTAAGTTGTGTAAAAGAGACGCAATAATTGAAAAGTTATGGATAAACCTTTTGTACCACGAAAGCACCCCAATGAATCTACGTAGACTCTTTTGAGACGTAGGGGTGGGAAAATCCACAATTGCTTTTACTTTCTCGGGATCAGTGCGAAGCCCTTTACTGTCTACAATGAAACCTAAATATTTTAAAGAGTCCCTGCAGAAAACAGACTTTTCCACATTTATAGTAAGGCCTGCGGCTTGTAATTTCTGTTTCACCTGTCTTAGAAGTTCTATATGTTCTTCAAATGAAGAACTTATTATAATAATGTCATCCAGATAACAGAACACTTTGCCATCAAATTGTGGCCCTAGCACCTTGTCCATTAACCTCATCATGCGGGAACTCGCCCCGTGGAGGCCAAAAGGCATGGTCACAAAGTGAAACAAGCCTCTTTTAGGGATTGTAAATGCGGTTTTTTCTTTTGAATTCTCTTCTAAAGGAATTTGAAAAAAAACGTCATTCAAGTCTAGCGTTGTTAAATACCGAGCACCCCCCAAGCTATTCAAGATGTCAGAAATGAACGGTGTCGCGTAGGCGTCGCGTTTAGAGTTTGCGTTCAAAAGTCTACTATCAAGACATAACCGGTACGTGCCATTCTTTTTTGGTACTAAAACAATTGGATTATTCCACGCGCTATTGCTGGGTTCAACCACTCCCAAAGCTAACAGTCTGTCTAATTCCTTGTGTACCTGCGGAAGTAGGTGCGGTGAAATCGGATAAATGCGTTGCTTAATCGGAGAGCAATTACCTGTGTCAATGACATGCTTCTCTAAGGATGTTCTACCTAACCGATTACCCGAATAGGAAACATACTCCCGAATGACTTTATTTAAGACTGAGCGTTGCGAAATGGATAAGTTTTCTGCATTTTCTAAACCTATTACATCAGCTCTACACTGTGTTTTGACCGACTCCTTAGAAGCCATCAATTTTGATATTCTTGGACAAATATTGAAGATTTTCCAAAAATCACAGCCTAGAATAATGTTAGCATTTATCTGAGGCATAACCACAAAACTGAAAACCCTCTCTGTGTTATCAAAACGAATCGGTACCGTAATTTTATACGAACAAACAACAGAATGACCTGTAGCCGAAACTAAAGAAAACTTAGTGTCAAGCTTGGAAAGCTTGAAACCCAAATCTAAGAATTTCCTATGAAAATTGTTACCTAAAATGGAAATGTGAGAGCCCGAATCTAAAAGACCAGAAAAATTTAACCCTAAAACTTGAAAAGAAATGTGAGGACGGTTGTCCCTGTTTACCGCTCCCATCTCCTTTGAAGTATTTAAGTTTTTATAAAAATCTCTTACTACAGCCAGCCAGGAAGCCCATTCCCCGGACGTCTCCTCGGCGAGCGTCGACGTCTTAACGCCCGCTGTCTGGAACTCCGGGGTATTCAGTTTTTTGAACGGCGGCAGCCACAATCTGGAGACTTCAGTCCTGGTCTTCCGCAGCGGAAACAATGCACGCCCCTGGAAACGTTATTAGACGGGCTAAGATTATCATGGTTCATAAAACGACGGTTATTTCTAAAATTGGGATTGACATTTCCTGAATTATTATTATTCCTACCATTGTTCCTGTTATGTGAATTGTTATTCCTGACAAAATTTTGATTATTAGATGCAACAGTAGTAGAAGGAACCCTGTCACTGGAGCGGCTGTCCGCTAACTCAATCATTTTCCCAAGTTTTTTCAGAGTACTGATATCCGGAATTACCGATAGCGATAACTTTTGAATATATCTAGGCAACATATTACATTGTAAAATCTCCAATAATTCATCATCAGGTAATTTCGATGACAAACGATTATTTAAAATGAGAATGCGAGTAATAAAAGAGTTTAAATTCTCCTTCTGCATTTGAACGGTAGCTCTCAGTTGAGCCAACAGTCGCCTCTCGTGATCCAGAAACTCATATTCCTCTTTCAGAGCCACGACGATGTCAGACCATGATGCAAATGAGGAGCGATTTACTCTGAACCATAAGAGTGCATCACCAGAAAACAATTCAACAGCAGATGTAAAAAGTGAAACTTTACTCACATTTCGAGCTAGTGCGAGCTCTTCGATCCTCTCAATAAAATCGTGTACGCCAGCTGAGCCGTCAAAAGTAATGTTCCACTTGTGAACAGGAACCGACAAAGGGGACGAAACGGGAATCGATGCAGCTAAGTTATCACCAGGTTTCGCCATGTTGATTGTATCTGCTTTACTCCTTGTGACAATTGTATATTCCATAACCTAACTACAAAGGGATTATAAAACAAAAAGTTATTAGAACATGCGACAACACAAGATGTTACACCAATACTCGGAAATATTTCCCATGCATCTCAAGATAAAATTATAAATAAAATGTCGCCAGATGACTGGAGACGTTTGAAAAGCGCAAAAAAAACGCCGGTGAGTTGGTTCCTTAGCAAAGCAAAATTGTAAACTTAAAACTACCGGGAGACACGTGTCTATGCAGGTGTTCAACAAGCCGCCATTGACCACAACACACATGACGAACAACAAATCATCACGAGATAATACAAGTGAAAGAACAATAAAATAGACGAGCACATGTCCGAGACGCCACATTAAGTTCTTTTATAACGTTGGGCCCAGATTGTAACGTAATATTTACCTATATCTGTATCTTTACTTATCACCGCCATCCAAATACTCTCAATATTTCTCTGTATTCAAAATAGAAACAAGTGCAGACATGTGGGTAGATTAGTGTAAGAAAAGACGGATTATACCAGTAACAAAAATGCAACATTTATTTAAATACTTTCAAACAATTAAGGGTAGAGCATGATTAAATTGATTTAAATCTACCAGGGGTGGTTGATTACCATAGGTAAGTCAATTAATGTGAAAACTATTATCTCGGAACATGTGGGTCTCAATAAAAGGAAGAATAATATTTGTAAATCCTGAAGGGCGCCTGTACGGATAACCGAACATATTTATAAGGATTTAAATTAAATGCTAAGGATAATAAAATACCAAAGTTAAGCTAAATATCTCGTGATGATTCATTATTAAATATTAATTCGCTCACGCGTGTATTGGCCATGACCTTTGGCGGCTTGAAGTTCAGCTGTCCACACCATGAAACTCCCCAGAACCAACTGACGAACGTATCGAAACTTCATCTCGATTCGCCCTCTACCGGCGCCTGTACATTTACGGCTGTCAAATTCATCCGGTACCCGCGTGGCTAGAAACTCCGTCTAAATCAGGCCAGTACTTGCCCAAACTGCTGCATATTGAATGAATAAATAAATGAAAGAATGCAAGTGAGTCTTGTATGTGGAAATTAACCCACTACCCGATTTCAAAACTGACCAAATGGACTTGTTGTCGATGACAATGTTGTTTTGACGGCCGGCGTAGTGCAGCGGTAAGGCGCTTGACTCGCATTCCGAAGGTCGCGAGATCGTATCCCGGCGTGGCAAATAAATTTTATTTGATTAATTTGTGTATTTCACAATTTATTCATTTAAAATAATATATAGTATATTTGCGGCATGTTCCAGAGTGGTAGATACTCTCAGTATCGCCCTGGTGAAAGACCGCCATTCAGAATTGAAACGTTGCCTGAAATGGCTTTAGCCGTGTTTGGTGACCAGATCTGAATAGCCAGGTACTTCCCCACCTTCCTCTTTCCTATCTCCTTCCATCCCCGCCACCTTCAGCCTCACAACATACCCCATTTAGGGATGCCATAGTCTCACTGGCTCCAGACCGGAGCAGTTGGGACTCTTGTGCGGTATTCATGTAAAAAAAAAAGTTTTGATGGCAATCAAGTTTTGGTGGCAATCACGCTTACACACGCATTTATCTGAAATTGTTTGACATTAGGTAGAGCAGTTAATCAACGATATAAATGTCGGTCCCACCCAATCGGGATTTGGTTCAGTTGTTAGGGGTATCGACTCCAGTCCCTGGAGAGGAAGGAATCCTTAACCATACATGATTTTATTAGTTTGGGAGGCGGTATGTTTATCGCGGTATGGGAACTAACACCCCTGCCATAAGTCATCCCAAGAGGTTCGCTACGTTCGGTGACTTAGCAGTCCAGCCGGACTCCCTCGACCCGTTGGCTTGCACCACAGTGGAAGGGATGGATTCGTACGTCTGTCACTCCTGAAAATATTAACACCCATCCCTCATTCTTCAAAAAGACCCACCACACAGCATCCCCAAAGATGGCATAGGCCCTGTAGATTTTTTTTCCCTCAGGGCTTCCTGTGTGGGGCTAATGTAAAAAAAGTCAATCCCTTTTTTCTTTCAAATTGGCTACTAGCCGGCCCTAGAGATAGCGCAATTAGGACGAAAATTGAAAATAGTTTTTATTTTTATTTTTGCTTGAACTGTCATCTGAAATTACCTCCTGGAGTACACTTTACCCCTAATATCTTGTATTGCAAGTGATGGTGCAATCCGTTATAGTATCTACCTAGTTTTCGTAAAAATGGGTCCACAAATATTTATAAACACAAGGGTCCTGTTAAATGGAAAGGTGGCATCATAAAAGTTCCTAGTTCAAAGGTTCCTAGGTCCCATGGGTAAATTCAACAGAAATGTCGGTTAAACAGATAAGGCTTTTTTTTACATTAGCTCCACACAAGAAGCTCTGAGGAAAATAATTCCCCTCAGGGCCTTTGTCATCTTTGAGGATGCTATGTGGAGATTCTTTTTACGAAAAGTTCTGGGAAGTAAAGGGGTAATAGGGGTGGGTAGGATCCAGTGCTCAATGTGTCCAGAAGTCAAAGTCCCTAAACCATTCTCTCTCGATCCGGCCTGCCATGCAGCTGGTGGGTAGATGCATCCACTGCCAAGACCCGAAAAAACCTCACCCCATAAACCCGGGAACGCTAATTCACCAAATGTAGCGAACCACTTGGGTTGACTTCTTTTTTTACGTGAGCTCCACACAAGAGACCCTGAGAAAAATAATTTCCCTCAGGACCTATGTCATCTTTGGGGATGCTGTGTGGAGGGTTTTGTAAGGAAAGGAAGGAGAAGAGAGTTCTGGGAAGGAAAAGGGTGTAAGAGGTGGGCAGGAATCTAGGTTTCAGTGTGTCCCGGTCGCGTATTTCCAATCCCTAACGCGGTTGAGTCACTCTAGCGACTGAGCCGCGTTAGGGATTGGAAGTCGTAAATCGCCTTACAAACACTACCGCATTTCAGTCGCGCTACTGACTGAACCGCGTTAGGGATTGTTATGCATAAATCACCTTACAAAAGCTATACCGATTCAGTCACCTACGCGCTTCGTTACTCTATCAGTTTCTGTGAGGGCGACGACCGTAATTATAGAGAGGTTAGCAGAGAGGATGGACAGCGTTTTTTTAGTTAGCATTTTTTTTACATTGAAAATTTATTTTTAGTTAAAAAAAAACGCGGGTTTTTTTTAAACTGAGGGTGACGACCGTAATTATAGAAGTGTAAGCAGAGAGGATGGACTGCGTTTTTTTTTACTTAATTTTTTTTTTTTTTTACATAGAAAATGTATATATATATATATATATATATATATAGGGTAAGTAGAGAGGATGGACCGCGTTAATTTTTTACTTAATTTTTTTTTTTACATAGAAAATTTAATAAAATATAAAATATATAAAATATATATAAAATATAAATTTTCTATGTAAAAAAAAAATAAAGTAAAAAATGAACGTGGTACATCCTGGATAGAGCAACGAAGCGCATAGGTGACTGAATCGGTATAGCTTTTGTAAGGTGATTTATGCATAACAATCCCTAACGCGGTTCAGTCACTAGCGCGACTGAAATGCGGTAGTGTTTGTAAGGCGATTTACGCCTTCCAATCCCTAACGCGGCTCAGTCGCTAGAGTGACTCAACCGCGTTAGGGATTGGAAATACGCGTCCCGGTCTTACGCCTCCAAGACCTAGACAAACATCACCCCATGAACCCGGGCACCTCTGCCAAGTCATCAAACGTAGCGAACCACTTCGGGTAACCTATGGCAGAGGTGTGGGTTATCCAATAAATGGTTCCTGGGGAGGCGGTACCCGTTCCCGCCTCCCAAATTGACACCTATCGTTCTACGAGACAACGGTCTGAATTGATAGATTGTCCGACTTGACACCTTTACATTTACTGACTTTATGATTAAAATCGGCGCTGCCGGGCATCTCGAGTCCTTCAGGTTAACTGAGCCCTGAACACAAAAATTAGCGTTTTATATGTTATCAGTGAGATGAGAATTGAGCAATTAGCGGTTAGTGATGGGCATTCTCCAAATACCTACTAATAATAGTATTTACCTACTCAGCAAATATTTCGAATTATCACATCGAACATACGGTACTGAAATATCTTGTAGATATATCACTCAAGAGTAATATAACTTCCAGAATCAGTGGGACTATGGTAAAAAATATTTCTGGTAATATTGTGGCGTTGAAGAAAGTGAGGTGATGAAGGCGATATGGAAAATAATGTTAATATAATGTAAGTAACCTGGCTTTTCAGGTCTGGTTGCTGAACGTAGTCTTTTAAACCCGTTTGTGATGGTGGTGTTGGTATCGCCGCTCCGGAAACTATTTATTGGATAGCCAATATCTCTGACTTAGATCGCCCCAAGTGGTTCTCTACGTTCTCTACGTGGTGCCCGGGTTCATATGAGGTTTGTTCAGGTCTTGATGGCGGATACGTCTACTTTATTCATTGGATAGCCAATATCTCTGACTTAGATCGCTTCAAGTGGTTTTCCACGTTTGGTAGCCAAGCAGGGTTCATGGGATGAGGTCTGTTCAGGTCTTAATGGCGGACTGGTTGAGAAAGACCGTTTGAATTTTTCAGCCGGACTCTCTCGACCAATCCCCTTGCATCGCACTGGGAGGGATGAATTCGTACGTCCGTCACTCCTGTTAACACTGACTTCAAAATTCTTACCCACCCCTCTTGCCTTTATTCTTCCCAGAACATCCTCTACTTCGTTTCTTTAAAAAGATTCCACACAAAGATGACATAGACACCAGGAGGGATTTTTTCCCTTAATGTAAAAAAGCGACGCGACGTTTCTATTATTCTCTCAGCAGGGCGATAATCATAAAATATTGGACTTTTTAATTTTTGATTTAATTTTTTGTATATTTTGGAGTGAAAACCTCTTTAGCACCGCCGTGATTTGAAACTCTATGAAACGAAAAAGCGACACTAAAAAGAGAGAAACACATACTATGGGATTTAGCCTGCGAGATAAGAGATAAAATAATCGGTCTCCTCTTTGTGCAGTGCTTCGTAGCCTCTCCACTCCGGTCTACTTTAGTTTTCTGAAGGTTTCATTTCCAGCGTGTGTGAACTGCACTCTTGTATTTTTACATTAGCTCCATTCAGGAGGAAAATGATTTCCCCTAGGACCTCTGTCGTCTTTGTGGATGTTGTGTGGAGGTTCCTTTTAAGCAAGGAAGGAAAGAAACTTCTAGGAACGAAAAAGGTAGATGGAGGTGTGGGAAGGAATCTGTCGGGAGTATCTATTGCTCCCCCTAAAACAAGAAGCGAGTTTTGAGATCATTCTCAGAAATGATACGAAACATTAGAAATACACAAAAATTCGAATCACATCGAACGAATTTCACGATAAAAAAATCGATATTGCTATGTTTACACTGATCGTTACGAAATGGACATTTGACGCCCATCACTAGCAGTGATTGTGGTAAGTACTAGAGTTCAGACGACCTCTGTGTCCTCCGGCAGAACGTCCCGCAACATCTCTGTCCGCCCGGGGCCCGAGGCCGCACATCTCGCAACGCACCGCACAATCATCTCGGCACATCTCCGCTATTTATCATCTCAAATTCATCTCGCCATTTACGCTATAGGTGCCCGGTGTAATGTTGTCATCGCGCTATTTCCATACAGCCGGCCGCGAGTAATTCACTAATTATTTATGCAATAACTATACACAGTAAACGTTTATAATACTTCCCATATAATAGGCGACCCATAAAAATGTTTTCAAATCTGAACACTGTGTAATTAAATTATTTATTGGAGGCACTGAAGAAATGAACCGAAGAAGTATTTTGTGGGCGTTTTTATACATTCTTTTTTTAATTTAATATTTTACTTTTCATAGTATAATTTAATAATGTTGGCCTAACTGGGTGGCTTACCCGTATTGAGGCATTGAGTGTGTATAAACTAAATTAACTATGCTTCCACCAAGCAACATTATAAATTTACAAACATAATTTTCTAAATTAAACTGGACCATTTAAAAATAATCGAAAATTCAGACAAACATCAAAAATTCTCCCAATTACAAAACGTAAAAAAGCAATGAAACAATTCAATTATAAATATCACGGTGTAAAATTGTTTTAACACATTATCATAAATATTAATAATAATTTAAAAGATTTTAATTTTCATGTTAGAAAACACTGAATACATTTATCACATAAATAAAGAAATAACAAACATAATAACACAGCCCCCGTTCACACAAGCCAATGATAGTTACCTTCTTAGAGAGGTTCTGGGTTTGAGTCCCGGTCGCGACCGTTATCTTTTTCTATTTTTCTGCCTCTTATTCTCTTTCCTACCTTAAGCGTCGATGACACGGGGCGAGTTTACAAGCTACTATCTGGGAAATTCACTATCTGTTAGTAAACTCGCAAAGTGTCATCGTGTTACTTGCTAACTAGCAGTGTCTAGCAGATTTTTTTTTTTTTTTTACATTAACTCCACATAGGAGACCCTGAGGAAAATAATTTCCCTCAGGGCCTATGTCATCTGGGATGCTGTGTGGAGGGTCTTTTTGAGGAGAGGAAGGAATGAACATTGGTCTTGAAGAGACCCATGTTGTAGGAAGGAGGAAACACAGAGGCCGGCAAATCATTCCACAGCCGAGCTGTTGAACACAAGAACGAGTCGAAGAAACGACCCGTTCTCATGTGACAAATGTCAACTGTGTACAAATGTTGGGCACGCGTGTGGCGTGTTTCCCGACTATGCACCGGTGCCGAAGGGATCAATGATGCTAGTTCCTCGGAGCATCTTCCATTGTCATACCGGTAGAACAAGGATAGCATTCCCACCCGACGCCTGTGCTCTAAAGATTGCAATCCGTCTGTTAAGATGGGAGAATCTATCAAACGGACCGCCCGTTTCTGCACAGAGTCGAGGGTATTTTTCAGGTATTTTGGAGCTCCAGACCAGAGGTGGCTGCCAAATTCAACCGTGGGGCGCACTTGCGACAGTTTTTGGGAGGCTAACTTTACTCTGGCTTCGATGGAGCCCCCATACCTGAGCTGGTCACTTAGGGTTACACCAAGCATATCAATGGAGGGCCTGTTCGGAAGATTGCTTCCGTTGAAAGAGACTAGATTCTCATTTCGATCCCTTTTAGACGTAATCAGACAAGATTGGGTCTTTGAAACATTAAATTCAACGAGATTATTTTTACCCCAAGAGAAAACACTCTCGAGGTAACCGTCCATTCTTTGCTTCAAAGCCTTACGAGCTGTTGGAGTTTGTGAGCCCTTTGGGGGCTTGTCAAACAAAAAGCTATCATGAACTGTACTGTCATCCGCGTAACAATAACAATCCGATTGTTGACAATCTACGAAAAAAAGTTGTAAGGTCGTCAACTTTACTCGCCTACACGCTTGTTCGTGATTGGTTTATTTATGTTTCCAACATGGCTTCCGATAAACAGCTGATTTCGACTGTCAAACATCTGAAGAATTAGTTCACGCAGGCGTCGTTATTCTTGTTACTGGCGCTAGCAGCAACCTCAGTTTCCTACGCTTCTGAGCGAGTGGACAGTTTTGTGTGTCATCATGACAATCTCACTCGCCGATTTATCCGCTTTTAAACTTAGTAGATAGTAGCTTGTAAACTCGCTCTGTGTCATCGACGCTTTACCTTCCTTCAATGATAAATTATCTGACGAAAATGAATTACCTCAATGATAGTTACCTTCTCCTTCAATTATAAATTACATTGATGGGAATAACCTTCAAAAGTTATAAAAAGGAAGTTTATCATATAAAAAAATAATTAAAAATTCATTTAGACTTTCATAAAAATGGCAATAGTTCCATATAAATAATCGGATATATTTATCCTAGACGCTATCTAGGTTACAAACCAATTCTTAGAATGATTGTTTCAGGGGCAGTTGCCTACACTAT
Source organism: Limnephilus marmoratus (assembly GCA_917880885.1). Classification (NCBI taxonomy): domain Eukaryota; kingdom Metazoa; phylum Arthropoda; class Insecta; order Trichoptera; family Limnephilidae; genus Limnephilus; species Limnephilus marmoratus. Next base: position 13,470,628 of record OU862908.1, read on the forward strand.
GGAAAGGAATGGTAAAAAAAATATTGTTGAAGATAATATTGTTAATTTAAAAATTTGAAGTATGAGATTGACAAATTTGACGGCTTGACAGAAGGTGGCAATGGCGGAATTGATAACGCCCAAGTCCTGGTTAGACGACAGGTTCTGGGTTCGAGTCTCAGTTTCGCCCGATATTTTTTTCTATTTTTCTGTGTCTTATTCTCTTTCATATTTTCGTTTACATTATTATTGTTATCTTCTTCTTCAATGATATTATTAAGTATTTACCTTTTTATACTTCTTTATTTCTAGTTGTTGTTTTATTTCTACGTAAGTTTGTATCTTTTTTTATACTAACCCCTAATTCTGTGAACAGTAGACCTCACGTCCGAAAAATTTGGTTCTGATTTTTTCTTATTTAGTTAATCAAAATCAAAATTTCCTCTGAAATTATGAGATCTGTAAGTAAATTACAACCTAAGTAAGTAAATTGAACCCACTTAATTACAAATCATATATTTTACGCAATATTTGAAAAAAATTAGAATAAGGACTTATTCAATTTGTCCAAAGAAAGATCACTATCTCAGTGACAATTCTTTTTTTAAACTTTATAAGGCAGGTAGGTACCATAAAATTGTATAAATGTTAATTATAAAGTTCAAATAAATACGAAGGGTTCCCACTTGAAAAAAAATATCTTTACTGAACCTTTAAACAGCCCACCATCTGAACAAACAAATTTACTGACAGACTAAATGCAAAATGATCGGGTTCAATAAAGACTTCGTTATTATTATTATTATTATTATAACCTCTCTTCTTAGTTTTGTACTGCATTGTGCACATGGAATAAATAATTTAATTTCACTCGAAATTAAGACTCTGCAACCGGGCCCGAAAAGAAGAAGATGGAGAGATACGAAATTACGAATGTTAGAGGAGAGCGCTAACATTTACAGCGACAAAATCGATTCGAAAATTGCGAAAATGTTTAATAAAACACGACTCGTTTAAAATAGAGTAAAAATCTCGCAGGCATTATCTTAAACAGTATTTAAGGAAACACTGTGAATTTTTTCATACATATAACTTATAAAATAACTGAAACAAACGTGTTAATAATAATTTTTGGAGCATACTTTGCGATTTTTTCTATCGAGGGAATTTTATATAATTTGCGTTTCGGCGCGGGCAAAGTCTAGATATTATCTTCAAGAATAACATATATTTTTTAAGAGCTTTAAAACTTACCGTGTTGAAGGGAAATATGTAATAAATCGGTACAAATCCGGGTTGCGGGATTATGCTATGCATAATAGTATGCCCTTAAATTGAATTGCCTTCCACTTATATTTTGTATAATTTCCTCTCGTCTGGTCCCAAAGTGAGTTTTATAACGCATCGGGATAGCTATGGAGCAAAACAAAATATAACAACATATCGCCGTAGTTAACACTTCTATCGATTATATGTTCAGTGGTTGGAGTCGATTAATTGATGTGTGCATAATTTAATTTCCCCATAATATTGGGCTGTTAAATACTCGAGTGATGTTATTTTATGATGTTTAAATTTTGAGGTATTCAGTCGAGTTACTTTTCTACCTTATTCCCATGTCAAGGTTTTGGACAGCCTCGCAGTGTCTTATCATCAGACTTGGATTCATCAAACAGTATTTGGATACTGGAAGGATTTTCGAAATGTCAAAATATCCTAGCATACATTATAATTGTAAAATCAGAATCATTTTTAACTTATCTAATGCTTGCTTCGATTCTAGATCATTGGAGGACCCACCACTTACCCGCCCTGGTATAGGTAACAGATAGTTACCCGTTCAAGGCTCTAGCAAGGACTCTAATTTTTTGGTAAAAAATGACTCTATATTTGATAACGAAACTAGACCTCCAATGTCCCCGCATACGTTGTTAGGCAGCAGTGTGCAAGTGCTACTATGTACAATTGTTAGTATGTAAGGAGAGTATAATGAAAATCTTACCTTTGACCTCTTTTAGGTGATGGAAATAATAAATAAAAACAAAAGTAGGCAGTTTGCCTACTCTGACCAATGAATGTACATATAAATTGAGTATAAAGATATCATCAGAAGTAGTGGGTGTCCAGAGACGGAGGTGGAGCGACGCGGATCGCCCGGTAGTCCTTTTGAGAGTTAGTCGGTGATCAGGCAGACCGGATACTCTAGATAAGTATCATCCTGCTGAAAGACCGCCATTCATAATTGAAACTATGCTTGAAATGGCTTTAGCCTTGTTTCGTGACCAGTTTTTGACGGTCGGCGTGGTCTAGCGGTAAGGCTCTTGACTCGCCATCCGAAGGTCGAGGGATTGAATCACAACGTGGGGAAATAAATTTTATCTGACTAATTTGTGTTGTTTCACAATTAATTCATTTAAATAATCCATAGTATATTTGCGGCAAGTTCCAGAGTGGAAGATACTATCAGTATCGCCCCGGTGTAAGACCACCATTCAGAATTGAAACGTTGCCTGAAATGGTTTTAGCCGTGTTTGGTGACCAGATCTGAATAGCCGGGTACTTCCCCACCTTCCTCTTCCCTATCTCCTTCCCCTCCCCACTACCTTCAGCCTCACAACATAACCCAATTGGGGATGCCATAGTTTCACTGGCTCCAGACGGGAGCAGTTGGGACTCTTGTGCGGTATTCATGTAAAAAAAAGATCCAATACCTTCAGCCTCACAACATACCCCAATTGGGGATGTCATAGTCTCACTGGCTCCAGACGAGAGCAGCTGAGACTCTTGTGATGTATTACCATTAAAAAAATCAATTACAAGGTCATTTCCTCACCCATCTCCTTCCCATCCTATCAGCATCACAACATACCACAATTGGGGATGCCATTGTAAGGCAGGGCTCCAGACGGTTGGGAGCAGTTGGGACTCTTATGCGGTTGGGGATGCCATTGTAAGGCAGGGCTCCAGACGGTTGGGAGCAGTTGGGACTCTTATGCGGTACTCATACAAATTTAAATAAAATGGATCGGACAAGTGCCAGACATTCAGTTCAGCGTGAGGTCAAGAAGATCATAACCCAGTCGTGGCAAGAATGTATTAAGCCTCGATGACACACGGCGAGTTACAAGCTACTATCTACTAAGTTTTAAAAGCGGAAAATCGGCGAGTGAGATTGTCATGATAACACACAAAACTGTCCACTCGCTCAGAAGCGTAGGAAACTGAGGCCGCTGCTATCGTCAGTAACAAGAATAACGACGCCTGCGTGAACTAATTCTTCAGATATTTGACAGTCGAAATCAGCTGTTTATCGGAAACCATGTTGGAAACATAAATAAACCAATCACGAGCAAGCAGAGTAAGCGTATAGGCGAGTAAAGTTGACGACCTTTCAACTTTTTTTCGTAGATTGTCGACAATCTGCTAGTCGCTGCTAGTTAGCAAGTAACACGATGACACTGGGCGAGTTTACTAACAGATAGTGAATTTCGCAGATAGTAGCTTGTAAACTCACCGTGTGTCATCGAGGTAGTGTCAATATATATTTTTTACATAACCTTATCCATCGTAGCAATCAGCCTTATACAATTAAATAGTTCTACAACTCCATATTCTACAAGTCTCACACTCAGGGGCGTCGCCACAACTTGATGAATTCTCGAGCAAGTTGTTCTAATCTGTTTCTGAATTCATCCATGAGGAGAGCGACCCGGTATCGCCGTCTCCATCCCAAGCACAATAGAACTTTGGAGCCAAATCCAGGCTGGAGCCCCAAAATACTTGATAGTCCTACTTTTCTTTCTCTCACCATCAATTTTTTGTTTTAAGTAACCTTAAATAATTTACAATAGGTGTCGCGCGATTTGTTTGAAAATATGTGTATTTCATATAGTTTAGTGACAGGGAGGGAAGGCGGAAGGAGGAAGGGAATCCGAGAGAGCCCACCTCCCACTCGAATCAGGAACAAAGCGGAGGGTGGGTCACGGGTGGAAGGACGGGGGGGAAGGTGGAAGGGAAACGCGGGAGGGGAGAGGGGGGAACGCATGCCGAGTGCTCGCTAGTATTATAATAAAAATAAGATAGGACGCAACGTTAATTAATTTCAATACAGAAGTATATACCTAAAACAATTTCAACAAAAACTAACTCGTCATAATAATAAAGAATGGCATTATTTTTGGATGAGTTTGTTTATTTGAGAAGTATGTTTACAAAAGATGGGAAGGCTGACAGAGATATTGAAAGAAGGGTGAATGCAGATAACTCTATTAATGGAGGACTGAACGCTGTTGGCCGGATACACGCGTCCCAAAAAGAATTTTGACTGGACACCCAGGTGGATAGAGAAAAGTGGGAAGACCCAGACTGAGGTGGGAAGACGAAGTACGAGGGGATGCAGCACAGCTTCTCCAGGTACCAAATTGGAAGTCAGCCGCTGAGGACAGGAGGAGTTGGAGGCGACTGTTGCAGGAGGCCAAAGCTCGATATGGGCTGTAGCGCCATCGAAGAAGAGAAGAAGAAGAAGAAGAACGCTGTTGGCACTAACAAAAAACTGTCCAAAGACGCGAAACTAGCCGTCCATAATGGAGTACTGGTACCTACCCTGATGTGTGGCAGTGAGGCATGGAACTGGCAGAGGAAGGATGAAAGTAGATAGAATGCTGTAGAAATGAGATCCCTGAGGTGTATGTGTGGTATAACCAAGTATGATCGTGAGAGAAATGTGGAGATCCGCAAAGAATGTGAGGCTGATGTAAGCGTAATGAGTAAGATCAAGAACGGAACGCTCCGATGGTTTGGGCATGTAGAGCGAATGAACGAGGAAAGGAGTGAAAGGAGAGTGTATGACGCAAATGTGAATGGTAGAAGAAGTCGGGGACGCCCGAGAAAGACATGGCATGACCAAGTGAATCAGATACTTGAGTCGGGCCATGTCAAGAGTCAGAATAATAGAACAGCATGTATGAGACGATGTATGAATGTGAACGAGGCAAGGAGTGTCCTCTCTGACTACCCCTGCGGGGAAACGGCGTGATGGTTAGTTAGTTAGTTATTATTTTGGTTAGTGTGCATACCTATAGTCACGGTTTTCATTTATTTGTAACCATAATACAGGATTTACATAAAACAAATTTAATTCATAAGAGAATTAGGTATACCTAAATATAAATAACTGAAAAGTTATAAGTAATAAAAATGTAAATTCCACGATAATTTTCTAATATTCTTGTCACAACACGATTTTTATTTCAAGTTCAATAAGCATGAGCATAAAGAATTGAATTTATAAACAATAATAATTATCTGTTGTGAATTACAAAATGGTACGATAAAGGTTAATACATTCAACACGGACCTCCTCTTAAGCTATTTCAGTAAGCAGGAAAAAGTTGAAGATATTTGGCAGCGCTCGATAATTAGGTAATAGTTTCCAAGACCGCATAATATCAAAAACAAAAGGTTCTACCGTAGGTCACCGGGGTCACCAATATAATTATATAATATTCATCCATCATGCACGTAACTGGTTCAATTCAAACCATCTGACCAACATTATATCATCTCGTATAATGTGTTGGCATTTGCTATCGTCACTGATGAATATCTGTATTAGTTGTTATTTGTTCTTATTATTTTATTTTATAACAATTTGATCGTACATTAAATCATCTGGAATTTACGATACTTTATTTTTATGATAGAAGATTTTCAGATTCAAGATACGTTTTATAAACGTGTAAGTTTAATATTTATTTTGGAGTAGAGAAAGCGACAGTGTTATTGGCAATGCAAATAAATCAACTAATTTCTCATATGGCTCGCAGGAACTGCAATTTATTCTACAATGATGTCAGTAAACTTAGGTAATAGGTATGTGCTCGTATTATGAGGTTGTAGTTGGATGTGAAATTATGAAAATTCATTTCGAACTGCTTACGAATATTATAGATCTTTGTTTTGGTGGTCGTATTATTATTTAGGTTTCGTCTACCAGAGGTACTCGGTCCATTTATCGCATCCGTATTTAGTCAAATTGTCCAGCTGTTTGTAAATTTCACCATTCGACCTACACTGTGCTATAGGTCGCCAAACGTGGATTTTAAGTATTTGTCGGAAGGTACCTATCTTTCCTAAATAAATATTATGTATCTGCCATCATACGTTAAGCAATGGTGAGAGTAACCTTAATGTTATCAAGTTCTTAACCTAATGGGTTAGGCACGAAATTATTTAAAAATATGTATAAGGGACAATACAAAAGACCGTAAAAATCCGTATTAAAAGGATAGTGTAATGTAAGGTACCTAGCCAACAGATGAGATGGGCATGCCATTGGAATGTGGGCTTCGGAAGAAGTAAGAACCATCAAATCTGAACAAATTGAGTGGCTCACAGGCTCACGAAGAAGATGAAGAATATCGGTAGATATCCTAGCAAAAGCCAATGAATTTCGCTACCTACCAAAATTAAGTGTTTTCGTAATATGCATAGGCGAATATGAACTCACATCAGCCAACAACATTGGTGATGGGTGATGATTCGCGAGCCGAACCACGAATTATGGAAAGGGAACGAAGCAACCGGAAACGCCGCTTGCGGTTGCTTCGTTCCTTTCCTAAAATCCGTGGTGCGCCTCGCGTATCGTGCCTCAGTTCACAAATCTATACGCAGCATTTTACCAGCCAGTAAAGTTTTCTACTTCATAATGACGTTGTAGTCATTTGTAGACCATTTTAAAAAGATATTAAAACTACAATTTTTTTAGTATGGTGATCAGAATCAGAAAGATAAACTTTAAATCTTCATTCATGGTTTGTGAAAATACCTTATTAGAATTTACTCAACAATGCACACTTATTTTGTGGTTGATGCATAAGAATACACTTCCGTAGTCATCACCAAGATCATAAACCCAACATGTGCTGATAAGCGTGAAAATCATGAATAAATTAAAATAATCGAAAAGTTTTTTACAGTTAGTCAAAACTTTTGCAGTTTGTTCCATTTTTTATTATTTTCACTGTAATTTTCTCTTCCACGTGGAATAGCGAGTATGAAATACGTTGTAGTTGTACACGGCAATGAATCTGTGTTTGACTCTAATCTGGCGTGCGATACCTATTAAAATATTTATTTGTAATATACATATTATATTAAGCATGTAAACTTGGCCAAATCAATTTTTTATAATGCAGAAAACAATTATGATAAAAACTTAAGTTAATAAAATACTCCACGTCAAATATTTAGAAAACGGACAATCATGCTCATCCTCTTGATATTTAACACAAAGCATTACAATGATAATTAAAACCCATTACCAATGTGCTGAGTTGATACTTACATCAAGCATGGCAGTTCAGGCAACACTCAATCAATTTGTGTTTATTACAAAATGCTTAGAATTATAAATTGTGATACGAAACATTTTGAAAAGTTCACCGATCATTATGTCGTAAAATTTACATAACACGAGATGATCAAAAGATGAATGGAGACACTCCCACGCGGTGGTGCCATTATATTTTATTCGTATTTTAAATTAATTAACTCAAGATTGTTTTACGAAATAATCTAGAATCACCTACAATAATGTAAACATATTGGATTTTTTTTACATTCGCTCCACACAGGGGAACATGAGGAAAATAATTTTCCCCATGGCCTGTCATCTTTGAGGATCCTATGTGGAGCGTCTTTTTGAAGAGAGGAAAGGGTGAACATGAGCTTTGAAGATACCCATGTTGTAGAAAGAAGGAAACTCAGAGGCCCAGAAATCCTTCCACAGCCGAGCTGTTAAACTCAAGAACTAGTCGTAAAAAACCCGTTGTCCACACGTTTGGCATGTTTCACGACCATGCTAGTTCGTCGGAGCATCTTCTTTTGAAATTCCGATATAAAAATGGCAGCATTCCCACCTCACGCCTGTGCTCTAAAGATTGCACTCCATTTGTCATAGTAGGGAAATCTTTTAAACAAAACCGCCGGTACTGTAAAGATTCGAGGGTTAATTTCAAATATTTTCGGACTGCAGACAAGAGGTGACTGTCAAATTCAATGGTGGGGAGCATTTGCGTTTGTTTAACTATTTCACAGACTTCACTGTCTGAACAGCAAAAATAATCCCCGTCCCCGTTTACTCTTTCAAGTGACCTGGTGAGTCTGATGGTGTGGGGAAGAAAAACAGAAGTCCAGGATTATTTTTCATACGTTGTGGAAAATCGAACATTGATTATTAATTAAGACTAGCAGTTTGGGCGGCTTTTACTTCAGCTTCGCCCAGTTTGAGTGTAGGTAACCATTTTATAAATCCGATAAGAACTGGTTCCAAAAATAGCTAGTTCCTCGGATCCACTGTGAACTGTGATCCAGTGACTGAGTGACAGCTAGTCACAGAGTTAAAGTAACCGTGACAGGCAATGCCGCCATATGTAATCTCTACATAGCTGCTGACGGAAGTAGCGACATCTTGTGTCGAATTCTTGAATTAGAAATCGAATTATTACAATAGCTTTGTGTGAAATTCTACGTACACAGCAGTTATTTGTGGCGCAACGCGTATGGGAGGCGTCTGGCATGCACTCGTAGCTGGGTTCTGAAATTAACCACGCAGATTTATTTATTTATTTATTATTTATTTATTATTTATTTATTATTTATTTATTATTTATTTATTATTAATTTATTATTTATTTATTATTTAAACGCCCGTACATAGGGCTATTACATACATAATACAAGTGTATCGAACATTTACAAACATTATATATATAGAATAACATACAGTACATACAATAATGCATATTAGTACAACAAATATTTATCATTTTACAAACATATCAGTTACATAAATAACTAATTATTTTTGCTTTGATGCAAGACGGTGAGGTATTGAAAATATCGAAAAGGTCTGTATACGTACTGGCAGTTCGGTGAAAACGCACTAGCGGTGAATGATAGGAATAGTTAGTACTATGATTGTCACTGTGGAAAAGGTGGTGGAGTCGAGTTGATTTAACAGGGACACGAATATTTATAACACTTAACATTTGAGGGCAGTCTATGAGATTGTTCATTAATTTAAAAAGTATAAGAATGTTATTAATAGTACGCCTGGTAGAAAGTAGTGGTAGGTTTAGATCAGACATTAATGCATTGTAGCGGATTTCAATTACAGGCTGTCTCAATTTGAATTGAATGTATCGAAGAAATTTTCTTTGTACTCTCTCCAAACGGTGTAAGTTACAGGTATAAATCGGAGACCATACAGGAGATGCATATTCCAGCTGCGATCTTACAAGAGAGCAGTAAAGATGCAAGCCTATTAATACTGTTTGATATGATTCTCTGTGTACCCGAAAACGGGGATGAAATTAATCAAATTCTTACAAAGACGAAATTATTTGTAGAACAGAAAATCACTTTTATTGACTTATTGTCAAGGGGAGTAGAAAATTCTAAATTAAATTGGGGAAATGAGTGAAAATTGGAATAAATCACACTTGTATAGATTATTTGTTCCTTTGTTCGGTGGCCGATATTTGATTTAAAAAATTTATGAAATAGGTTTTATAAAGAGTATAAAATGATAAAAACAAACACAAAACATTAATATGATGGATGGCTGTACGAATTAGACATGTAAGAGGTTGTGCAAAAATATTATCATTGATTAATGATTTCATATATGGGCGTTGAATGGTAATAATGGTAGATATTAATAATAATGAACATCACAACACCATTATAAATGAAGTCTTACAAAAATGCATCTATAGCTGTAGTTCGAATCATTGATTAATAAAAGTATTAACATTTTTAAAATACCAATCGAAATTTATCTGTGCCGGAATAGAATTAAGGTCAATGTTTTTTGTATACTTATGCTGTAATGGTAAAGAATAATTACCAATATATTTTCATTAAAACTTGTTTCATAGTAATTGTTGCTTACTTGCGGTCGATCACCGACCATCACCGATAAAAACTTTATGATTGTAAAATAAATTAGTTATTAACTTAATTTAGGTACCCCAAACGATTTTATTTTTATTTTAGATTAGCTCTACACTGGAGGACGCTACGTAGAGAGTGTTTTTTTACGAAAGTAAGGAGAGGAAGTTCTGGGAAAGAAAAAGGTATGCGGTGGGTAGGAATCTGGGGGTCAATGTGTCCAGGAGTGACAGACGTATGAATCCATCCCTCCCACTGCGGTGAAAGTCGGAGAAGTCAAAGGGCCTCCCTCAGCCATTCTCTCTCGGTCCAGCCTACCATGCCGCTGGTGAGCAGATGCATCCGCCGCCAAGACCCGGACAAAGCCCAACCCATGAACCTGGGCATCCCTGCTAAGTTACCAAACGTAGCGAACTACTTGGTGTGATCTGTGGCAGAGGTGTTGGTTGTCCTATAAATGGTTCCCGAGGCGGCGCGGCGGTACCCATACTGCCTCCCACATTACGAATGCTTTAGCGGCAGAAAACACAATTCTGTTACACTATAATTGTTTTCTAGGTATAGCCATTTCAAAGGACTGACAAAAAAATCGTAAATATACAACTAAAAAAAGCAATTTTTTGCGACTGGCGTTTTCTCTCATTGCAATAATAGCGGTGCATTCAAATAGATCAGTTCAAAAAGTTAGAGAAAATAGGATGTAACCAGATCCAATTACAATTAATGCCAATATGCCACAGGAAAGCATATTTCAAACAGTTTGATTTTGAGAAGCTACCGTTGTTACGCCCGTATTCGTCATTCCACTGTATTCCCTATCATTATGCGCTCGACCAGAAGGCCAATCGATTTTTTTTCATATTTTTCTAAACGAATTTCTGTCCATAATTGTTATTAATTACTGTCATAATCACCAAGGTCATTTAGTAGATATTATAACTCTTTTAATAATTCGTTTACAAGATGCTAGTACATAGTTCATATTAAGAAAACATCAAATCAATTTATTTTAATTAACACTGAAAATTGAAAGTGAATGACAGGGAAACGATTAGGTACCTCCATGGTAGAGCAATAAGGTTCTTGGCTTTAGGTTCAGATGAGACGAGTTCACACCACGTTAAGGGCAAATATTTTTTTTACAATTATTGCGGTTTCTCCACATACCTAATAAGTAAAATAAAGTACTTTTATAATTTGCCCCTCATTTGAGGGGAAGATATTTTGATGGTTGACGGCCTCCGTAGTCGAGGGGTAATGCTCTCAGAAATTCGAAGGTCGCGGGTTCAAATCCAGGTGTGAGCAAGTGAATTTTATTTGAATGAATAATATTATTTGCACGGCACGGCACGGGAATATTCCAGTGTGGAAGATACTAGAGATGCCACGAATATTCGGCTGCTATTCGGTATTCGGCCTATTCGGCTACTTTTTCAAATATTCGGTATTTGGCCGAATACTGCGAACTATTCGGCCAAATATCGAATACGAAATCATGAAAAAATCGCCCAATATTACTCACATTTTTTTTATATTTTAACAAAAACTCAGCATATTTAATACTTAAAATCTATCAGTGTTAAGTTATGATGAAGAGTTTTTTCAGCATTTGTTTATAGCAAACGATCGCGCTTTTCATCATAAATTGTACCTGCTTCCGAAAAAAGCCGCTTACTACACTGCTTCACTGCTACGGAGATGATAAATAAATCTTAGCAAATTCTGTTAGGTTTGTAGGTACCTGTACCATTTTGCGTTTGTTGACCACCACTTGCAAGGGTCTGCTTTCCGATCTAAGCGAACAGTTTTCATGTATTTTTTAAGACATACACACTAAAAGTTGTATTTTTAAGATAAACATAACATAAGAAGCACAATTTTATGTAACAATTAACCAATAATGCCTTTATGGAACTAGTGGCACGACCTAGTCGCAAATGAAACAAATATGCCCACGGCGTGGTTACCGCACGCACTTCAATGATGCAGGTCGGAACCTGTCACCCGCGAAATGTACTAAGTGTCTCCGAATATAAGAGCCCAGCCGAATATTCAGTATTCGGTATTCGGAAAAATCATTATTCGTGGCATCTCTAGAAGATACTCGCAGAATTGCCTCGTGTTATAGGGTTGCCATACGTCCGGAATTTTCCGGACAAGTCCGGAAATATAGGTCTTTGTCCGGAATGCGGAGAGAATTCTAAACAGTCCGGAATTTCTTCAATTAAGTGGAGATTGATATAAAAAATGGGATAAACCAAATTATTTTTATTACAAATCAATATAAAAACATCACTTCTGATATATTTAATTAATTTTAAACAAAATGTCTAGAAATTTTTACACTTAATGCCCAAAAAATACAAAAAAAGTTTATCATATATAAAATGAATACCTACCACTTTCCAAATCTTTATTTCAAAGTCCCCCCCCCCCACCCCCCTTCCCCGAGGCGGGTTTTGACATGCCACGATGCATAACGACATTCATATTATATTTACAAGTCCGGAATTTTTATCAAATGTCAAGAATTTTCTCCGGGATTTTGATTTTTTGATCTGGGAACCCTACTCGTGTAAGACCACCATTCAGAATTGAAACGTAGCTTGAAACGGCATTAGCCGTATTTGATGACTAGATTGGATAGCCAGGTACTTCCCTATCTTCCTTTATCACCCTATCCACCTCATCCACCCTATCCGCATCACAACATACCATAGCCTCACTGGCTCCAGGCGGTTAGGAGCAGTTAGGACTCTTGTGCTGTATTCAAATTTTTAAAAGTACGACACAACGTGGTATAGTTAGGTAAAATAATGACAGACGACAGATATTAAATAATGTCTGCCATCTTAAACTGTACGAGAATCAATACCAAAATCATTGATAATCCATACGCGAAGACGACTCATACGGGAACTGGACGAAAAAATCATCGTGTACAGTGTTCACTTCTTCAACTCTAGCTGGAGGCACAGTTTATTTAACAAAAAAGTGATAGGTGCTCGCTTAATGGAATGTTCGAGTGTTAGTAATTGATCAAATTACGAAGCGTTGTACCTATATTAATCATTAGATCCGATTATCAGAGCCTGTATTTAACATGATATATGGAAATTGCTGTGTGTACTAAATCTTTTCAGCAATATCATGTCCTCGAAAAATAAATGACGAACACATTAACAAACAAAGAAGACCCCTACTTCAAGACTAAAAATGTAGGTATTTAAAACACATATCGTAACAAGTAAAGGTCAATGAAAAATATAATTGAACAATTATATGCGAATGTTCTCACAAAATGTAATTAGAATTATTTTTACGATATTCTTATTATTTATTATTTCGTGAAGGCTAATAAATAAAATGCTTGTAAATACAAATAAATTCCCACATTCAAATGTCAAGTACATTCCCTTCAAATATCTGCAAATGTGAATGTTTATAATTTTTACAAGTACTTTGATTTTATTTTTCCGGGAAACAGGTTTACGTATATTACATTATAAGCAATGGCATAGATTTCACTAGATGATACTATAGACTCACCCATTTGATTACAATTGAGCGATAATGTTGATTTCTATTGAAAAACGATTCTGACGTCATTTTTGGTTCTGGTAACGTTACTGAATCCAATCCCTGTTAAGCATTTAAGAAATGAGAAGTCTCCCACAGAACTAATAATAGCATTGAGTGTAATTAATACCCAACATAACAAAGGGAAACTTCGATTAATTATATTATCGATCCCCATTGAAATACGATGTGGATTACTTTATCGATAAAACACGAATACATGTACTTTGAAAGTCAAGAAAGAAAAAAAACCGCGACACCAAATAAATATGTAAATTTATGTTCATTGAGGACTAATTTCAACAGACTTCAACACAAAATGCAAGACAGTGAGTAATGTCAAAATACCATTAATATTTATTATAGGATATTTGGTAATAAGGAACTCCAGTGAAAAATATTATGACTTTAAAAAAATATGTTCATACAGACCAATAAACGCTGATTCTGAATATATAAGTTTTTTTTATAATATTAAACGTAGTGTTCGTAAAAAATATATAAAAGGTGCAATTTTTAACGTCTCGTTAAAATACACTGTAAAGTTTGTACGATTGAATGGTTAGTGCTGACGTCACGCGTCACCAGTCATTGTATCACATTGTATTGAAATCAATTGATCACAAGCCATCAGTATTAACAACATTTAATGTTATTATTTATTTCGTATTGGTTATAGAGATTTAGTTGTAGTGTTTATTGAAACAATATTTAAGCCTAAATAATTCAGTATAAAAAATAGAGTTATCTCTATTATTTAAAATATTGAAAAACTACTGCACAAAAAAAATAATGAATGAAAAAAGTAATGCTTCTTCTAGGGAGAATACATCGAACAACGGAACAACGGATTTCAAAATGGCGGCAGTAGATCAGCTGATTGCCCAATCCCATACTAATTTTTCGGGAGTGATGACGTCACACGATTTACCATATTTCCGGCGGGTCTCGAAAAATTAAAACTTTGACAATTATTTTAACTATTAAAACTAACTCTAAAAATAAAAACAAAAACGCAGTTATTTAAGTTAGAAGGTTATTCATAAAAAAAAATTTAAAAAAAATTGGACTGGAGTTCTCTATTGTGGTATAAATATTTAAATTTAGACATTTAGTGAAATTTAATACAAAAATAAAACTCCAAATCACTTAAAAGTCCTGAATAAAAATGAAAAATTCCTTATTTTCATGGAATTACCTTTAATAATATCTTAATCCCACTGAGCGTTTTAGCGAATTAGCTTCAATAAACATCTTAATCCCACTGAGCGTTTATATTGAATAAATTTCACAGAATGACAAAATAATAATAAAGACAATCGACTGACATAGTAGTCCTAAGTGAGAAGTCATTAGTGACGTCGTAGTTCTAGTATCTTTTGTCTTTTTCGTTTTCATGCAAGACATGTGAGAAGTAAGATTTTTCGTCGATGACGTACGAACGACCTTTTTCTGTGACTACTTTAGAATTTTTTTCATGAAATTGGTATTTTGAGTATTACAGTTGTGATAAAATCTAACTAGTAAAAGGCTGACCTTAAATTTTATCCTGAAATCTAGATTTTGGCTGTGATACAAGAGTTTGAACATCATCCAGACTTTTTAATACCAAAGCCAAAAGGCAAAGACATACCAACCTCACCATTCAATATCAACGGTTACAGATAATTTGATTATGCATAATGTTACATTATCCAACCAGCTTATTTACGTACCTTTGTTGGATGATTAGTGTTGGAATCGAAAAGAATCACGCTTCGTGTTGTCTTCGCACAAAGACTTCGTTTCTTCTCGACTTGACACATTGAACTCTGGCCTTAAATCTACGATAATAATTTCATATTTTACGAGTGCGTTCGCACAGCACTACGGTGCGAGAGGCCTATTGAATAAAATAAAAACAAAAGTTTTATGTAATATGCCAATAAAATAATGATTATTTCTGACACGAATTGATGATTATTCAATTTTATTTTTGTTTGATAGCAGGTCGGTCTGACCCGAAAACAGTAACAGAATTCTTTGATTTTTAATGAATTCTTTCTGCGATTGGGTTCATTGTTATAAACATAATAGATTTCAATGAATAAAAACGGATAGTTTTCATACAAGTTCCGATTCTCTTCTTATTATATAAGATTTCACTTTCGTTTCGGTTAGACAACCTCATACCTTATCGATGCCACAATAGGTCATGTGCTCGATGCGAGACTTTAACCCTTAACGAGACATTATTGGTTGTATGACAACATGAATTTTTAATGTTACCCAATACAATAATTATGGTTCCTAGTATCCAATGCATGAAGCAGGAAATGTTGATTAAGAGACTAAACTTAACGGTTATGAATTTTTAACAACGTGATGAAAAATAATTAGTTTTGCAACAACCCGATGCCAGTAATGCGGGAGACAGTGGAGTAAATACCAAATGGCTGCAAAACATTTTATTTATTTATTATTTAAACGCCCGTACAAAGGGCTATTACATACATAATACAAGTGTATCGAACATTTACAAACATTATATATATAGAATAACATACAGTACATACATACGATGCAAATTAGTACAACAAATATTTATCATTTTACAAACATATCAGTTACATAAATAACTAATTATTTTTGCTTTGATGCAAGACGGTGAGGTTTTGAAAATTTCAAAAAGTCTGTATACGTATTGGCAGTTCGGTGAAAACGCACTAGCGGTGAATGATAGGAATAGTTAGTGCTATGATTGTCTCTGTGGAAAAGGTGGTGGAGTCGAGTTGATTTAACAGGGACACGAATATTTATAACACTTAACATTTGAAGGCAGTCTATGAGATTGTTCAGTAATTTAAAAAGTATAAGAATTTAATTAATAGTACGCCTGGTAGAAAGTAGTGGTAGGTTTAGATCAGACATTAATGCATTGTAGCGGTTTTCAATTACAGGCTGTCTCAATTTGAATTGAATGTATCGAAGGAATTTTCTTTGTACTCTCTCCAAACGGTGTAAGTTACAGGTATAAATCGGAGACCATACAGGAGATGCATATTCCAGCTGCGATCTTACAATTTTATTTATTATTCTTACAAAACATTTTGACACATACGCTGATTCACAAGAGAGCGGGCCGTTTTTACGACTAGTTTTGTGCTCAACGGGTCGAGAGAATGATACGAATGCAGAATATATTAGGATAAATGTAGGGTTTATTTATTATAATATTGTTACCAGGTAAACATTATTTTACATTTTATTCTACGAAGCACCGCACAAAGAGGAGGCCGATAGGCTACGAAGCACCGCACAAAGAGGACACTGATTAGTCTATCTCATTCTCTCGCAGGCTAAATTCTAAATATGTATGTACCTTGTCTCTTTTTAGTGTCGCTCGTTTCCATTTCATCGAGTTTCAATTCACAAAGCTGCAAAAGAAGTTTTTACTTCATTAAAAAATAACCTACAAGTAGGTATTGGCCTCAGTCTGTAAAAAAACATGCAACAAAATATCTCCTACCAATCAGCATAATTTTCTTATTGCATTGTGTCTGCTTATTTTTATCGATAATAATGCTATTATAATCGTCAAAGTAGGTAACATTGGACTGCAAAAAGATGTTATTATGAACAATTTTTGAGAATAATCAAATTTAATGCGAATTTGTGGTTGATAATTTTTCGATTAAGTTTTTGGAAGTAGCACAGAGGCGTGCGCCATGACGAAGTACGTGTAATGGATCCCCGACCCGAGTGCGACTAGCAGGGCCGTATTCACGCTTATGTTCTCTCAAGCCTATGGGCCCGTACAACTAATTGTTTGAGGGGAAAGTCAAAAATATGTATAGATATTCTTAGTGTGTTACATCATCAGTAAAAATTGTTTTCGCGGACAAAGTCTAGAAATGGTAGATTTAAGCACGAATTTGGTTTTTATTTTTTTTTGTGAATATTTTTTTAAGAAAGAATAAAGTTAATCAAAGGAAACTGTCACAAATAATCTTAGTCATTAAACCGTATTTTCAAGTTGTTTCTTTTGCGTGTTCATAATAGGCCACTTGCATGGATTTCATAATGACTTGGAAAAAATCGTGTGGTTAGATTTTTCTACCAAGATAACGAAAATATTACTAAATTTTTTTAGAAATTTATGGTTTTTTTTTTTAATAATAAATAAATCCGTATTTGGGCTTGTGTTTATATGTACTACATGAACATGTTCCGTTTCGGATAATATTCAATTAATTTTGTAAAATGCTACACAATTTTTTTTAGACATATAGCATACACCTTGATTTCCGGCGAATTTTTTAATTTGACACTTCTATCTAGTCACCAAACACGGCTAACGCCATTTCAAGCAACGCTTCAATTCTAAATTGTGGTCTTACACCAGGGCGATACTGAGAGTATTTTTTACTCTGGAACGTGCCGCAAATATACTATATATATTATTTTAAATTAATAAATTGTGAAAAAACACAAATTAATCATATAAAATTTATTTGCCACGCCGGAATTCGATCCTGCGACCTTCGGAATGCTAGTCAAGAGCCTTACCGCTGGACTACGCCGGCCGTCAAATAAATGTAATATTTTAAGTCAATATTATGATAATGTGGTTTTTGTCAATATTATGATAATTTTTTAATAAATGATCTGCGAACTCAGATTCGCTAACTGCATATAATGCCCTGAGATGTTCTTTAACCCTTACTTCAAAGTTTCTATTTGTTCAACATATGTAAAAGCAATGAATAGGTTATAAGGCATCACAGATAAATAATTTAGAGATTTTAGAAATTAGAAAAAATTTAAATAATAAAGCTGACATAATTGATAAACAGCAATTTTTTATAAACCCTCTTTTGAACTTTTTCCAACTTAACCGGTCTTTCCCTGCTAATGACTTTGAAATCCCTAATTTTAATAAACTTCGCCCACTCTTACCCCTTCCCCTTCCTTCTACCCTTTCCTCCCATATGTGATCCATATTTAATTTTTAAGTTTAGTATACATTTGATCCTGATGATGTGAACTGATTAACATGTTGATTGTACATAAATAAAAGTGATGCAAAGAAAGTTATTTGTCAATTCATTAAAATAAATAATGGCATCGCAAAGTGAAAACCTTTCCCAAGAAGTTTTCCTCGAAAAATTAATACGAAATGTCTTGAAATATTTGCCCAAACCGGAAAACAAATTAAAAATTGTGATGCAAGTGGCCTATTTTCTAATGAAAAAATATTTGGTTTTGTTAATTTACACTTACATTTTTTATAAAGTGACTAACCATTTTAAAAAATTCAACAACAATAAACTCTACGGAAAGGAAGGATAGGAAAAGCTTTTATTTATCCGAAACATGTTTATTAAATGTTTTAGTGTTCAATTTGAAGAAATTAATTTTTTTTTTTAAAATTCAATTTAAATTTTTAAAAAAAGTATTATTCCTGGTATTCATAATTTATGCCGAATCGTAGTAAAAAATAATCGATCGTAATGAAATCAGTGATAGCTTCGCATTAAAGTTAAGTTGTGAAGATATTATAAAGACCTTCATCAGTGTGAAGTGCTAATAGCCTTACTAATAAACGAGTTTTAAATTTTACAACAAGCTTTTATATACGGTAAACGTATAATATCAGTTGTGTAAAATTTATAATTTTTGACTAGTTTATAAAGCTTAAATGGGACTAAGCCATTTAATAATTATTTTACATGCAATGACAACAATTTCTTATGGATTCAATGTACTTAAAATTATTTAAAAAAATACTTCTTCTTGCATATTTGGGATCATAGACAAGCGTTCTAACTTTGGGTTATTTAAAAAAAATAATATTGTTGTTCATGGCAATGTTAATAAATCATGTAGAATACCTATGATTTTAAATTCTCGTAATTTATTAATCACTCTAATTTAAAAATAAATTTTAATTGTTTCTTTTTTTCGGTTTCTAGTTAGAAAAATGCTCTGAAATGAGATTTACGCTCCCTCTTTTAAATGGAGCCTTTGAATTGCCCCCAGACCCACAGATTCAGCCTCAATGTCTACAGAACCTAAATACGGTCCTGGCGACTGAGGGTAAAAGGTGACGGAGATGTTCAATATTGATGGTTACTGAGAACATCGAAGCCTTTAACTGCTGGTTAGCATAATACACAACGTTTCCTGCATCATCGAATGCAATTACATATGCAAGAATTACAATAGATTAGATGCGACCCGTCACACGACATAAATATATATTGAAACATCAAAAGAGGTGCACATAAATAGCACAACATTTATGTATTTGTTATTAATGGGCTATACGTAGCGAAGTCCTTTTTAAACTCAACCGTTTCCGGTTCAAGATTGTACAATTACTAAATTTTTATCCCGCAGTGTGAATTTTTATCCTGTCTTGGCGGTGTAATTCCCGTAATAAACTTTTGTGAAGTACATGTACAAGTACAAGTACAAGTACAAGTACAAGTACAAGTACAAGTACAAGTACAAGTACAAGTACAAGTACAAGTACAAGTACAAGTACAAGTACAAGTACAAGTACAAGTACAAGTACAAGTACAAGTACAAGTACAAGTACAAGTACAAGTACAAGTACAAGTACAAGTACAAGTACAAGTACAAGTACAAGTACAAGTACAAGTACAAGTACAAGTACAAGTACAAGTACAAGTACAAGTACAAGTACAAGTACAAGTACAAGTACAAGTACAAGTACAAGTACAAGTACAAGTACAAGTACAAGTACAAGTACAAGTACAAGTACAAGTACAAGTACAAGTACAAGTACAAGTACAAGTACAAGTACAAGTACAAGTACAAGTACAAGTACAAGTACAAGTACAAGTACAAGTACAAGTACAAGTACAAGTACAAGTACAAGTACAAGTACAAGTACAAGTACAAGTACAAGTACAAGTACAAGTACAAGTACAAGTACAAGTATAGGTACAAGTATAAGTATATGTACAAATATACTCATCCACAGACTTAATAATTTTTTTCTAAGATGTGATCAATTTATTCCGTTCATCTTGAAGAAACGAAAGTGGTTCAAATATGACTAAGACCTCATTAACTAATTATCTCCCGTTTAGTATCAAAAAGTAAATATGTAATATTAAAGTTAGTTTTTCAATTCGAAGTTGTCAATTTATTAGTATTTTTAATTTTTCGTATTGGTTTTGGCGTTCAAGAAAATAAATTTATGGACAGATGCGCCAGTGTTGCTAGCGTAAATCGATTTCTTATTTATTCCCTGTCAATATCGGTCCAGCTGACAACAGTGAAACGGTGCATCCCGAACACGATATAAAATCGTCGGAAGTTATGCTATCGATCCGATATTGTAAAGCTATCGATTTCACAGTGCTAGACCTCCAAGTCAACCAGCACGATGTCTGTTAAACGCCATCATGCTCGCCCAAAGGCCTGTTACATACAAAATAGCTGGATATACATAACCAACCCATGTCAGTTGAATGGCTCTCACGATGCTTTAACACGGGGGGTCGAAGAGTCAAGGAACATACTTATCGGTTGCTCCTGTGTTTCCATGATCCTATTGCGGTTCTTTGTACTGCAATGGGATCATTTTAGGATTCATTTTCACGGTAAGATGGTCTTTGCACCATATGCGACTTTTGGGTTAAAAATGATACTACGTGTAGGGTGTAGGCAGTTTCTTATTCCTGGTTAGGGGTCGTCCATTAATCACGTGATGTTTTTTAGCAACTTTTTAACCCCCCCCCCCCCCTGGTGATATGTGGTGAGGTTTTAGACTAACCCCCCCCCCCCCGAAATCACGTGTATTTTTTTTTTGCAAAGAATTTTGAAATTTTCAGAATATTATCACGAAAAATAAATACACGTGATATCTCATTATACCCCCCCCCCCGTCGTGATATTTCGTGATTTTTCAGAACCCCCCCCCCCCCTTCGAGCATCACGTGATTAATGGACGACCCCTTAGTAGAGTGTTCTGTCAATAACGATATTTTAAACCAATTTTTGTGAGATTATAAAATTCTAACAAGATGGCTTGGACATGACGTGTTCCAAATACAGGAATTAATTAATTTATTAAGAACAAAGAACATGGACAATAAATTGTCGTTACAAATACAGGGATGTCGTCAGCTGGCGTGTTTTAGCGGTAAGGCTGTTGACTCGCAATCCGAAAGTCGCGGGATCGAATCCCGGCGTGGGCAAATAAATAATATTTGAAAAATTTCACAATTTATTAATTTTAAAATAATGTATAGTATATTTGCGGCACGTTCCAGAGTGCAAGATACTATCAGTATCGCCCCGGTGTAAGACCACCATTCAGAATTGAAACGTTGCTCGAAATGACGTTAGCCATGTTTGGTGAATAGCCAGGTACTTCTCCACATTTCTCTTTCCCATCTTCTTCCCCTCCCCACTACCTTCAGCCTCACAACATACCCCAATTGGGGATGCCATAGTCTCACTTGCCCCAGACAGGAGCAGCTGAGACCCTTGTGAGATATTACTATAAAAAAAAAAGTTGTTGACGAAGGTAAAATCTAAGCAAATTAGGTGAAATGCGAGGCGACAATGGGCCCCATTATAAATCCTGGCCATCGAATTAATCCAAGAGATGGACGCGTGGAAGCAACTTATGCACTCAACAGTTCCCCAATCGACCAGAAGTATGCAATGGTAGGTTGTTGTCATTTACCAATATCCTCAATCATCAAAAAACTCATAAAATTGAATATTTCTTGGAAAATATACGGTAACACCCGTGTGCCTCTTTAGCTTCCTTATTTTTTATTAATGTGCTTCTTTACTGCTAAAGTTGCTTCCGTTAGATAAAGATACAATCAATTTATGTAAAGCCATTGATTTACATCAAGTAGTTATCAAACTGACCAGGTGGCTTATAATTACCAGTTAAAGCGATACGTGGTAAAATGTACATTAGACAATGCGCCGCCCATGCAATCAATCAAAAGGCTAAGTTTAAAAAAATGTCAGAGAAAGAAACTTATTGCATTTAAGTTAACCTTTATAATTACGATACCCCATGCCTCCATACAGAGGACTGAAAACCCATTGAAGAAGACACACATGAGAAGGAGTATAAAAGGCGATAATTCCAATCATGGGTCATCGTTATCGACCTGAAAGTGAAAGTGTTCGCATCTCCCAGGAGTTATTCATTCCCTTCAGTTAAACAAGTTAAACAAACAAACCTAAACACAATGAAGTTCGCGGTGAGTTTTAACTTGCCTTTTATTTATAGCGTTTCGCCTGTTTGTTATAATCCGACTGTTGAAAAAAACGTCGTTTGAAAAGTGCTATAAATATGTTGGTGTTTTAAGTAATCACTCCTGGGAATGGAGTGCAATAAATTGTGATTCATATTACGAACAGTTTTTGATATCTCGCCGTAACCGTATTTTAAAAATAGTTAACGATTTTATAAATAATTATTTTGGCTTA
This sequence comes from Limnephilus marmoratus, assembly GCA_917880885.1. Lineage (NCBI taxonomy): Eukaryota > Metazoa > Arthropoda > Insecta > Trichoptera > Limnephilidae > Limnephilus > Limnephilus marmoratus. The sequence continues at coordinate 13,493,614 of OU862908.1, forward strand.
ACATTATAATCTTAGAACGCTGGTTCCCCTGCATCAATAAAAACAAATAATATCTACCTAAATTTATTGTAATCCGAAAATTTAAAGGGAATTAGATGAAATTTAAGTGTTATGAAACAAACCACCATTTCAAAAAAAAAAAAATATTTTTTTTTAAATTATGTGGTGACCCACCAAACATAAATTATCAATAAAATCATTGTTTATGTTTAAGTACGCACACGTCTTCCCTTAAGCTTAAAGTCAACATGATACGTTTTAAGATTTTCACGGCCAAAAGAATTTTCTTTATTTGTTTTTGGGGTGTTATGCCATGTTGCGCTACCTCCTTATTTAGCCAACGTTTCGGACAGGGCAGATCCGGCACATCCGGTAGATATGTATCAAAGTCAACACTTTAGATTTCGGCTAACCGTCGTCAGTGCTTCATAACATCTGTTTTGAAATTATGATGCAACAATAAAACAAAGTTTTCCTTTTCCGTTATTAAAGGCCGTCTATTTTAGGGCAGTTTAAACTATAATAAGGCAAAACCAACAAATAATTATTCTTAGACCGGAATTCACAACGTTACCCATGATATTTTTTTCATAAACTTGAATTGATAATAATATTTTTATATAACCATATAAGTAGCCGTAACCACGGGATGACAAATAAACTAGGAAATACTAAAATTAACCAAACATTAAAGTGCTCATTTTGATCATCTTCACAATGTCATTTTGTCATCATAAACAAAATGTTTTATTTTTACGAAAAATTAACATGTTCAATTAAAATGCTATAATGGGACTGTGAAAAAATGTTAAAAATTCTTAGAAAACATAACGATGTTGTCGCTTCGCAAGCCTACGGTCGGCACTTCAAAGTAGTTCTAAATATCGTGCAAAAATTATACCTATGAATACTGGTTCCTTACCAATATCTTTGTTCCTAACAAATTCGTCGTGACTTCTATTAGCAAAAACATCCTGAATCACAATAATTTATTTTTAAGATCACAAACTTCTGAAGAGATAACCCTTTACGAGAAAATAAAATTTTCGTGGATTTACAAAGAGATTACTTGGAGTATATTTATTTGAATCCTTTTTTTTAATTCGAGCTATTGTTTTTAAAGTGATATATTTATTGTTTCAATGGATAATTAATTCATGACAATTACTGTTGCCAGTTGGAAATAAATCATGCAGATTCTCGTCTTTTTTACTATGTAACCCTTTCTCATCGGAAACAAACTATGATTTTTATTGATTATTTTATTTACTGAACTCGTTTGAACAATATCTTGGCTCGTGTAAAATGAGTTACTGAAAATTACAAACCTACGCCTTGCGTTAACTAGTTGAAATCAAGATCATTTAAAAAAATCAAAAATGTTGTATTTTTTAATTAAATAATGTGGGTATTTACCGTATTTAACCCCTATGACCATAATTGCAAAACGCGGAACTAAAATCGGGGCTGCAAAGGAATTTTATTTAAAGTGTTTCCAAAAAAATGAATAACTCCGGAATGAGCATATTCTAAAGGGGGAAGTATATGTGTAATATACAATTTGGGAGGCGTGTATGTGTACCGCAGCCCCGGGAATCATTTTGGATAACCTGCCATTCGTCATCCCAAGTGGTTCGCTACCTTTGGCGACTTAGCAGGGGTGCCCGGGGTCATGGGGCGAGGTTTGTACGGATCTTGGCGGCGGATGGGTCTGCCCTGGGAGAGATTTGACGGCCGGCGTAGTCCAGCGGTAAGGCTCTTGGTCTACCGTTCTGAAGTTCGCGGGATCGAATCCCGGCGTGGCGAATAAATTTTATTTCATTAATTTGTGTTATTTCACATTTATTCATTTAAAATAATGTAGAGAATATTTGCGGCACGTTCCAGAGTGGAAGATACTCTCAGTATCGCCCTGGTGTAAGACCATCATTCAGAATTGAAACGTTGCTTGAAATGGCTTTAGCCGTGTTTGGTGACCAGATCTGAATAGCCAGGTACTTCCCCACCTTCCGCTTCCATGTCTCCTACCTCTCTCCACTACCTTCAGCCTCACAACATAGTCTCACTGCCTCCAGACGGGAGCAGAAGGGACTCTTGTGCGGTATTAATATTAAAAAAATATATGGTTGAGAGAGATCATTGCCTTGCACCTCAGTGGTAGGTATAAGCTAGATGGGGATAGATAGATCCGTCACGCCTGAACACACTGACCCCCAGATTACTACTCACGCCTCATATATTTTTTCTTTCCCAGAACTTCATCTCCTTCCTTTACCTAAAAAGACCCTCCATACACCATCCCTAAAGATGACATAGTCTCTGAGGGGAATTATTTTCCTCATGGCTTCCTGTAAAAAAAATACATTATAATATTTTTCTATCATAAATTTGCTTTTAAACTAATCATTAATTTCATAAACATGACTAAAATCGTAAGACGAGAAAGGGTTAGCCAAATAAATACAAAAATAATTCTTACACGTAAAATAGATTTTACAAGATAATAATAATAAATCTAACAATTCTAAACTTACTATTTTTACGTCCTCTTCCAATGTTATTAAGAATATTAAAATACTATATTGTAACTATGACAATATCAAAGTTGAGACAAAGCAAAGTAATGAAAAAAATATATTTGCGATTCCGAAATCAGTCATAAATCATTTGGGTTACATGACACCAGAATATTTTTTTTACGATAATTTTTTGAACAGAGTTTTGTAGGCAGAATGTCACATGATATAGGTTGTGTTAAAATACCGCGTTTATAATTTAACGACGCATTTTATTGGTACAAGATATTATTAATTTCCAATAAAGCATTTTTAGTGCCTGCGAAAGTATCAAATATTTATTTATTATATTAATAAATGTCAGAAATTAGCATGTTTAGTAGATAAAACCAGGTAAAACAATAAAAAATGTAATAATTTCACAATCCTGAATTATTGTGTTCATTATCACCCGTAAGAGAACATCTGCAAGAGTCCAGTATAAATAAATAAATAAATTATGAACGTGTTCGATGATATACGATACGACAAGCCACATAAAATACCTAAAACACCGGTAATTTTGTAATTAAAGATATTAAAATCGTTAGATCTTATCAATTTATTTAACAAGTTGATTTGCCCCCAAATTTTGTTGCCAAGAAATTCGGTGGACAAGTTTTTTTAGCATTTTTGTTTCCTTTATCAAGAATAACTTTTAATGAATATAATTGAACTGTGGTTGTGTTGCATACCGAATAGCTGCTATTGCAAACATTTTTATTTGTTTATTTTTTTTATAGCCAACTACACATCTTTTTTCCAACGTTTATTAGTACTAACTTAACCCATTTCCAAACCTACTCTGGTATAAAACTTACTTAATTTAAAGCAATTTATCATTGAAGAAGAAGATAAAATTAATAAATCTAAGTAAAATGTGAAACAGAACAAGTCATAAAAAAAACAAAAAGCAACGGTCGCAACTGAGAATCTAGCCCAGGATCACTGTCTTACCGGGACAGCGCAGCGCCAGCGCCTCAACTAACGCGGCCATTGGTGTCCTAATTATTTTACGTCATTTTAGAGATGCTAGGTTCGTTTCTGTAGTTCGATCCGGGTTGTTCTGTTTCACGTTTCATTTCGATTTAGATGTATTAGTCTAATCTTCCTTTTCAATGATGAATTACATCGATGAGTATGACCTTCAAAAATTTTTTCAATAAAATTAAAACAATTTACTTTAAATCGAACATACTAAATACGACAAAGCTATGTGTAAAAATCTATGTTTATATAATAATCCCCAGCTAATTGCTCTAGAGTCTAGATTTTCCTCCATTTATTCGTTGTGACTTCTTTTATCTACTAGCTTTATTATTCTTCCATCTACATTATCACGGTCTATCTAATTTTTAATATCTTTATAGAAGCCAAGTAATTTTCAACCTGTTGTCAAACTCAATAGCAAGTAGTTTAACAGGTTTTTAATGAGATTAATAAAAAATAATCATAAATTGACTGTTCCAGATCGTAGCTCTCTGCCTCGTGGCCGTGGCCTTGGCCGCTCCAGTGGACAACTCCCAGGTGCAAGTCCTCTCCTATGAGAATGACAACATCGGATTGGGAGACTACAAATTCTCGTAAGTTATTCTCAATTATACGGATATTCAACAACCCAACAACCCAACAATAAATTACTGGACTATTCAAAGAGGCATTCACAAAGTTGCCTGCTTAGGGATTGCTGCTTATCTTCCTGGCCACTAATGACACCCGTAATTATCAAGCAATGGAAACTGTTGCACGGCGAAAGTCAACTGTAAACTCAAAAATGGACAAACAAATAAAATACGTCATCAGCGTTGGATTCAAATAGTAAGACCAAATCATTGAAGTTTACAAACGGGGGTAACAATTAGAAGAAGATGAGGTTAAGACATAAAAGGGGTCCGATAATGCTACCTTGTGGTACTTGTAATTAAGATCGCGCTATTCTAATTACTATGATTTATTCCTAATCAAATGTTGCATGAAAAACTAATGTTTTATTTGCCTACGGGCGGAAGTCAGTTATTTATGGTTTTAAGGTCATGGAGATAATTTAATTATAGATACGAACTGTCCGATGGAACCAAACGCGAGGAGAAGGGCGAGCTGAAAAATCCTGGAACAGAAAACGAGGCCATGTATGTCACCGGCTCATACACCTGGGTGGATCCCGAGGGAGAATTGTGGACTGTCACCTTCGTCGCTGACGAGAATGGTTTCCAGCCCACAGTCACAAAGGGGGGTGTCAGCGGACCCCATGTTGCATCCCTCATAGGATAACAAAATAATAACCTCCCAACGAATTCATGTCATACCATTAATCATCTCCAGCAACCTCATGTACATTTTAAACATCCTCCAAGCCTAAAGGTGTTTGCTCTTTTTGCAAACGAAGTAAAAAGTCATCATTCACCTTTTGACTTAGAATGTAACTTTTATGTTCGATTTATTATTATATCTTGCGTTAATTTTGAATCGTCAAAATTAATGCGAATTTAGAATTAAACGACTCATATGCACACTGTAGTACTTTCTTTCCTATTATGATCATTGACATCCCTTTCATGCCTCTATTTACAATCAGTATTATTGTAATTTTATGTATTATGTGTACCAGTATTATGTATGTAAATATAATGTGCCTGTATATAAATAAAATGATATTAAAAATTTGTTGCACACGCACCTTCTGCACTATGTATATATTTTCGCATTAAATAAAAAAAGTACTGAATCTAACATAAACTTTTGTCTTATTTGTTCCTTATTGTTAAATTAATAAATAATAAATTAATTAAAAGTAAAAAAAAAAATCGTGAAAAAAAATGTAAAGAAGTTTTGTTATTCGAATTTCTTAAATTTATCATCTCTGATGAATTGATAATGTTAATTAATATAAAATTCAAATTTTTACCATCCATACATTCAATAGTATTATTACTTAATTTATAAAAAATAGTTTATTTATAAACAAGTTCTCATATTTAATTATTATTACGGGTGACAGCTGTTTCGCATTTTGAAGGCATTATCAATCTGTCAATTATCAAAACGTAATCATAATTACACAGCAGAACTTGTTTATAAAGAAACTGTTTTTATAAATCCAGACACAACTTCACGCCCTTTATATTAGCTATCGATACTCACATAAAAAAAATATCCACTACAAAAACATCATCGTAGCTGGGGATCTAAACATAAATATACTTCCACAAGGCCACCCCCAAAATATCGAATATCAACTGATGCTCCTGGAACATGGCATAATAAGTGCCATCAACATTCCAACCAGAGTTACCAGAGACTCAGAATCATGTTTAGATCACTTAATGATCAAATCAAAAAGCAAATTTTGTAGCGTAGTATTCGAATCCACAATTACAGATCACTACTACACAACAATGATAGGCCTGACTCCACAGGCTCCGAACCCTACAATTCGAAATAACACCACAAAAATTGAAACTGACTACGTTAACCTAAAGAATTGCCTAGAAAAACAAACGTGGGAATATCTAAAAAAATTAACACGACAGAAGAACAATTATTATAAGCAATAATTATCAGCCTGAAACACTTATCCACATTGAAAAATCTTCCGAGAAAAGATACATGACGCCAACGGGACTTGAACCCGTGTCCTCTCGATTGCCGGTCGATTGCTCTGACCACTGAGCTATGGCGGCTTATCTCGTACCCGCCAAATGATTCAATATATGCTAGTGTTTCATTCAACAATTACTGCTTATTATATATATATATATATATATATATTTTTTTTTTTTTTTTCCACCTGAAAACAACCAACTTTATTTTTGCGAGAGAAACATTGTAAGTGTTAAATCCCTCGCTAGGTGGCGTCGAGACAAATTATGTCTTCATTTATTGGGGAAATACTTAAACTTGTCAAATATTAATTATTATTTTTGATTGTAAAACTAACGTTTTTAAGACAAGGTTTTTTATGCATAGCACAAAGGGTAACAATTATTATAAGCAATAATTTCAGGGTTCAAGTCCCGTTGGCGTCATGTATCTTTTCTCGGAAGATTTTTCAATGTGGATAAGTGTTTCAGGCTGATATTTATTGCTTATAATAATTGTTACCCTTTGTGCTATGCATAAAAAACCTTGTCTTAAAAACGTTAGTTTTACAATCAAAAATAATAACGACAGAAGAAGCCTGGAATTACTTTATAGCATACCTGCAAACGCACATCACTCAAAGCACCAGCACTCACAACAATAATCAACTCCGTCACGCAACGTAAAAAAAGACTTAAAAAATGGATTACCCAAAGCATACTAAATAGTATAAAAAACGGGACAAACTGCACAAACAAGTTAAACGCAACCCAAGTGATACTTTTCTTTACTCTTACTATAAAAGGTACAGAAATATTTGTTCTTTAACTATACGCCAAAGCCAAAGAATTATTACAGAAACAAACTGATAACTGCAAACTTTGATCCGAAAAGCGTTTGGTCAGTTCTGAGGGACAGTACACACACACGAAAAAACAAAAATGATACAATCAAAAAGTTAATTATCAACGACGAAGAAGTCGACTTTCACAAAAATCCTACACTTATTCTTAATTACATAAACAGACATTACACAAATATCGGAGCTAGCCTAGCCGAAAATATTTAAAAAATGTCAACTGAAAACGATAATGAGGAACCTCGAAACAATATGACTCAGTGCTCTAATATAGACATTTCAAACATCACAAAGTAACTCTGGAAGACACCAAACAAATAATACAATCCCTAAAGGATAACACAACTTCGGGACCTGACGGAATAGACTCTAAAACAATAATGACACAAAAAAGGTCTGGTTATTCCAATTTATAAATCAGGATCAAAAAATAATGTAAATAACTACAGACCCATTACATTATTAATCAAATAGCTTTTTCCCGCGGCTTCGCTCGCATGGTATTAGGGGATTCCCACTCCTTTTCTACTTCCTCCACCTTCCCTCTCCCCACTCCACTCCCCCATCAACCCCCCTCTCCCCACACTCCACTCCCCCCCATCAACCCCTCCCCCCCTCCCCCTCCACCCACCCCTCCCCCCACTCCTCCCGCCCTCCACCTTCCCTCTCCCTACTCCACTCACCTATAAACCCCCCTCTCCCTCCCCCTCCTTCTCCACCCATTCCTCCCCAACCCCATACCCCTCCCCCCTTTCCCCTTCCTTCCCTCCCCCCTCTCCCTCCCCTAACCCTCACCCCCCACCCCCCACCCTCCACCCCCTCCCCTTCCCCACTCCACCAACACCCTCCCTACACCTCCTCCCGCCCTCCCCACTCCCCCCTCTCACCTCTCGCATTTCACACATTCATTCCCAATACATTCAGTTTTCAAACTGCTGGCGTGTCACCTATTATAATTTTTTATACAAATTTCGTAATGCCAGAACTCAACGGTAGTTTTATACAAAATAACGAACAAAAAAAATAATTATTCAATTTGGTGCGGTCGCTCGGGTTTATACGCGTACATACATTTCGGTGATTCATTTTATAGAGATAGTAATTATTTAAATAAATGAAGACAATATAAGCGAAACTCAATCGAAAATCTGGAAACAGAAAAATCAGAAAAACATATTGACACCTCTGGGACTCGAACCCAGGACCTCTTGCTTTCCGGGCGGGTTCGAGTCCCAGAGGTGTCAATATGTTTTTCTGATTTTTCTGTTTCCAGATTTTCGATTGAGTTTCGCTTATATTGTCTTCATTTATTTAAATATTACAATTTGAGGTTTTACTCATAAAGTTAAAATAAAAAATAAAAGATAGTTATTAAATACGACGCCAACAAAGTACTCTTTTTAGGGAGAATTGCCTAATTAAAATAAAAAAATTTAAAAAACATCGTTTCTAAGGCGACAATTGGTTTGCTTTTATCTGACGTTTGCAATAAATCGATTTTGTTAGGGACAGAAAAAATAATTTCATAACGCCAGAAATTATTCATAACGCCAGAGCTTACCAATATATATAGCCAAATAATGTAGCTTTCCATTAGTGAAAGAATTTATAAATCCATTTAGTAGTTTTTGCCTGAAAGAGAAACAAACATACATCCATACTAACTTTCGCCTTCATAATATTAGTAGGATATGTCAAAAATTCTTGAAAAAGCAATAAAAGTACAGCTACAACATTACCTGGAAAACATGCAAATACTATCAATAAACCAACATGGCTTTAGAAAAAATAGGAACACAGAAAACGCAATTGCCACTGTAACCGAGTTTATTACACATAATCTAGATGCGAAAAAAAAGTTATATCAATTTATTTAAACTTAAGTAAAGCTTTTGACACAATTTCTCACAAAAAACTAAAAAAGGTCGATGTCAGTGGCGTAGAACTAAACTTACTGAAATGCTTCATGTCGGGTAAAATGCAATAAGTTAAAATTAACAACATGTCAAGCGAGCCACTTCTATCTGGATACGGAGTACCTCAGGGAAGCGTTCTTGGTCCCCTAATGTTCCTTATTTACATAAACGACCTGTGTAACATTGATATCGACGGTCAAATCGTAACATTTGCTGACGATACAGTTCTTCTCTGCCAGGCAGATACATGGAATGAGGCATGTACAAAGGCCGAAAAAAGTTTATCTGTGGTAAAAAATTGGCTAAACAACAACATTCTTACCCTTAACATAATAAAAACCAATTACATTACACACAGCATCACATAAAGAGGCCAACCTCCACCGCACACAGACCTTATCTTACACAACTGCGGGCAAACTTCTCTCACATGTCAATGCGAGCGTATTGAAAGGGTTAAGCACACAAAATACCTAGGAGTCATAATAGATGCCAACTTACGCTGGACTGACCACATAACTCACATCACGAGCAAACTGAAACGAGCCATGCATCTCATAAAATCAATTAAAAACATATTTCCAATAAAAATCCTAAGAACCATATTTTTTGCACTTTGTCAATCCATTATCACATATGACATACTGGCTTGGGGAAGTGCAACAAATACCCAATAGAAAAATTCAAATGGCAACAATTAAACTCATCCTCCAAGTTCCTTTCTACACTAGCTCGAAGGCAATTTACGAAACACTAGATGTCATGACAATAAGACAACTCTATGCCAAATCTGTACTACTATACTTCTTCCAATATAAACTTAAAACCAGGGCCTCTACAAAAAAAACTTTAAATGTACCAATAACTCACACCTCACACGGGCAAAGAAAAGTACTACGCAACCAAACTATATAACTGCTTGCCCACCACACTGAAGCAACAACTAACTACAAATACAACTACATTTCTTCACAAAAAACACATCAAAGACTGGATCAAACAACAAGGTATTCAATTTACTCAAAACATTATAACACCGAACCAAACATAATCCAACCTAAACATTAACAAAAATAATAATAAATAAACCTTTTTTTCGGGACAGAAAATATTACCACAATACTACTTATACCAGTGGCGTGTGGTCCATGGACAAATATACCAACATCTTTATCAAGACAATTATTTATCTTACACATAATTTAGATGTTAAGAACAACTGTACATAGATCCTACAGCAACTATTATAATATAATTTATGTATTCGATACTGCCACCATGGGGCGACTCACAGTGCCCTCCTTGATAATATAAAGGAGAATACGGCGATTCTACTTATGTCAACAGAATAGCGCTTAATCCCAAACATGGAAACACCTCAGCACAGATTTTCCCAGTAAGGTGTTCACAAAATACTACTACTAACCTATTTACATACAGCTACGGATCATTAACATTTTTTCTTCTTATTACTAAACTTATTTCTCTGTAAACCAATGTAATAATTTGTAAAGTGTATGTTCATAATGGAAATAAATAAATAAAATTAAAAAATAATTTTATTGAATCCATAAAAGAAATAATAATTAAACTGGATAACAATAAAATAAAAATTCATAATTTTATAATGTGAATTAGTTTTCAATCTAGCAAATACGTTGAAAATACATTATAACTGTTGATCACAAAAAATGATACGTTTAGGAGTGGGATAAGTAGCGACGTACGATTGAAAAAAATATTTTTTGTTCTTAAAACATCTTCTAATCGTGTAATCCAAATATCCTTAGTCAACGCTGGTTAAAATCCTTCGCGTATGTGCTATTACACCTTATAATTAGATTATGGAAAGCCACGAAGTAAATGTTTTTCGAGTTTATATTACAATTTATTATTGTACCAATACATCCATATGAAAGAAAAGGCAGATATGTGTGTAAAGTGTATCTACCTGTATTCCACTATCGAATATTATCATTTTACTATCAAAAATCTCACATTATTTCAAATTAACTAATCATTATTTTGATCAACGTTTGCTTAAATATGCTCGTAAGTACCTACCTAATTGCACAAACCGATTTACTGTAATCATTAATAATAAATCAAATGTAAATACATAGGTATTTTCTGGTTACCTAAGTAATACACCTAATGATGTACCTATATATATTTTTTTAAGACGGGTATATTAAATCTCACCTCATCGATATAATTATGTCTGTAGCGATTGAGTAAAGGAAAATCTGGTATTTTAAGTGATTCATCTGTTTCAAAATTACAATAATTTTTTCTACCGCAATTTTCAATTGTACACAATCTGGGTACCAATATAATGAAGCATGTTTTTTTTCCCCTGGCACTATTGTGCTTTTTTGTATTTGAATATCTTTGGTGCTTACGCTTGAGAATTTATTTACCGCAAAAATCCTAATGATCTGAACTAAAATGCTATTTTTTTGGGGAGCCACGCGACTGTTGGCGTTACTCGTGCGCGTGCCAGCTTGATTAATCAGTGCGCTTTTGACTGCCCGTCTGATCGCCTGTATTCATCGTGCTTCGTGTCGTGCCTAGCTGCTAGCAGCATCGAATAGCGGAAAGGTTCTCAACCATTTAGGTCTTGTACGAATGCTAGTAGCCAGAAATATTAATGTATAGTCTGTCAAAAAAGAGTAGAAAATATAAAAACTTGAACTACTAAATTCGTAGACTGGCAACACCAATTTAACTGTCAAATATTTTTTTGAAGTGCAATGACACTGAATGTATAGAACACAGTAAACCACATTTTAAAAAACATTTTTTTTTCATGACATATTAAAAGGTGATTTATAAAGCGATTTGATTTAATTTAATTTAACATAAATTTGAATTTAACAATAGATAGAAAGGAATAATCACTAATGGTTAGTTTAGTAACACTACTTTTACATCTGAATGAGTTAAATATATTCAGATCTAAAATTAGAGACATGATCTAAAGCCCAGGCAACGCTAGGTACTTTATCTAGTATTAAATAAATGTGAGCAATTTCTAAACTGTGCTTTATATTTTATTACATTATAGTTATTCTTCATTATGTTAAAACAAAATTGCAAAGGTATAATATACACCATTACCTATACGCAATTCTAATTTTGAGATCGGCGGGTATCTATACTGCAATGAAAAAATATTTATTCCACTATTATGCCTTTTAATTTTTTATAAAAATGTAGGTTACACAGCTTTACTTTAACACCATTAGTTATGTGTTCAGTATTGCTATTTGAACAACAATGGCGCCCTCATATATTTTCTACTCTTATTTGACAAACTGTAATGCCAATTCGTATTTCTCGTGTAATTTTTTCTTGCACATGTATTATAATTAAACTCAGTTCCTCAACATTGATTTCAACGACACGGAAGAAATTTCTCGATCCAAATCGGTATTCTATTTTTAATAAATACATAATAAAATGTCGAGGCAGTACAGTCTAACTTGAAATCTGCATTTTCACCCTGATACTTACATGTAATAACTACAAGGTGGGACAAAAGTAATCATCCGATGTTTTTTTGCTGTAATTTTTTTATTTAATGAAAAACTTTGCTTCTGGTTGTGAAATTTGTTTATTTAATCCATTAGAATTTATTCCATCATGTCTAGAAAATGATATCGGCCAAGTGACCGCCGCCAGAGTTGATGACCATACGGGCCGGTTTTATGGCATTTTCCATAACTCTTGCCAGAACTTTGGGCGACAGGTTCTCGAATTCTTGGCGAATATTCTCCTTAAGGGCTTCAAGAGTCTGAGACTTGATGACGTAAACCCGCGACTTAAAAAAAAAAACCATAAAAAGAAGTCTGGAACGGTTAAATCGGGTGATCTGGCCGGCCAGTGCAAATCACCAAAACGAGAGATTAGGTGACCCGGAAATTCTTCCTTCAGAATATCGGTTGTGGCTCGAGCAGTGTACGCTGTTGCACCCTCCTGTTGTAACCACATGTTCTCCAGTCCCAATCCATCCAATTGAGGAAGAAAAAAAATCGGTAATCATGGCTCTGTAGCGCGCGCCGTCCACAGTCGTCGTTTGGCCCTCGGCGTTCTAAAAAAAATGGCCCGATGACTACTCCAGCGTAAACAGCACACCACGCAGTAACTTTGAGCGGGTGTAATGGCTCTTCGTGGGTGATACTCGGATTTTTGGTGTCTCGGAAATGATTATTTTGTTTATTAACGTAACCGCTATTATGGAAATGAGCTTCATCGTTCATGACAATTTTCGATGAAAAATCATCCACCTTTTCGTTGAGATTCAGGATGGCTTGAGGGTAGGTTATCCGCGTTTGGCGGTCAACAGCTAACAGCTGATGCACTGTCTACACTTTGTAAGGGAATGTCTTCAAATCTTTTACCAAAATTCTGCGTAGGGACCGCCGGCTAATGCCCAAATGCGTGGCACGTCGTCTGGTCGATGTTCCGGGCTCATGTTCGACATCTTGGGCAACAGCAGCGATATTCTCAGCAGAACGGCTGCTCCGGGGTAGGCCAGCATTGGGAACATCTCGTGTTGTCCCAGTCTCTTCAAGGCGAGTGGCGAAACGCCGCAGTGTTTGTCCAGTTGGTGTCGGACGGCCAGGAAATCTGCGATGAAATTCACACTGCGCCAACACAACCAACGAATTGTTGCGCAAAATATGGAACCAATTATTCAGCGTTCTTGCGGAGTAAACCGATTCATGACTTGCCGATTTGTATTTTGCGTTTGTTTACTTCCCAAATGTCAAACCGAATTGACATTTGTCGCCATTTGCAAAAGTTATAGCGTTTTCCAATAGGATGATTACTTTTGCCCCACCTTGTACCATCTTATTGCTAAATCGTAAGAATCTCTTCCACATCTTCAGAACTTGACGTTTTTTGACGTTTACGTAATTATTTGCGTAGAGGAAATTCTTAAATGATTCGTTTAGGTAACGTAACAATCGATATTAGCCAGAAATCTAACCTGACAAATAAATATTTAATGAAATATCTTTGAAATCTGTGTTTTCTCACATCTCTTCCTCATCAGAACTCATCTTGACATTTACGTAAACGTCAAACGTCAAGTTTTCAGTGCGTGGATACGTCTTTACCAAATACCAATAGACAAACTGTGTGTGGCCACGCCCACTTCACCCCAATGTTTTTTTTTTACATTAGCTCCACACAAGAGGCCCTGAGTAAAATATTCCCCTCAGGGCCTATCTCATCTTTGGGGATGCTGTGTGCTGGGTCTTTTTAGGATAGGGAAAGAGAGTAAGTTCAGGGAAGGAAAAGGGTATTAGGGGTGGGTAGGAATCTGGGGGTCAGTGTGTCCAGGAGTGACGGACGAATCCATCCCTCCCACTGCGGTGCATGACGATGTTCCGAGAGAGTACGGCTGGAGAAGTCAAAGGGACTCCCTCAACCATTCTCTCCCGATCCGGCCGGCCATGCAGCCGGTGGGCAGATGCATCTGCCGCCAAGACCCGAACAAACCTCACTCCATGAACCCGGGCACCCCTGCTAATGCCGAAGTCGACAACATGACTTATTTAAAGTACCGAACGGCAGAACAGACGTTTGGCAAAGCATAGCATGACGAAGGGAGTGGTGCTGTTAAATGAAATTGCAAACTATTTGGATTTAAGTGACTGTTCTTTATATGCCTTAAAAATATTATTGAAGAGTCACTTGCCTAAATGCTGATTGGGTAACTAAATTGTACTGCAATTGGAATTATTCTGTTGTACAAGAATAATAAAAAATAAAATATAATAAAATAATTCACCAAACGTAGCGAACCACTTGGGGTGACCTGTGACAGGTTCCCAGGGCGGCGGTACCCATACACGCCTCCCAAATTGAACCATGTTTCAACAAGCGCGGAGACGGAAAACAAAATATGTTCATAGTACGAGTACCTAACGTTCAAGTAAATGTTAAAGAAAATGTTCAAGTTGACGGTCGGAAGAGGCCTCTCTTTATGTAGCTGTTGCAAAGTTCTCACCATCATTCCAATGTTTATATTAAATAGCATACTTATGGATGACCTTGCCTCAGGCCTATCTTCTCATCAAAAATATCAGTGTTAATTCGCCACTTACCACCCTTACCATTGCAAAAAGACATGTCTGGTCGGGGATACCATCTTCTATGTAATGTACCTACAACAAATATGTGTTTTATTGAGTACTTTATTTATACATGTAGATATGTTTGTATTGTACCATTTAGATAGTACGGTGATAATTGAAAAAATATTCCACTTTTTAACCTATCGCGGCCATCTTCAGACTAATTACTAATTGTAATTAGGTTACCTATATATTTTGGGGGGGGGGGGGAGGGTTTCAGGGGTCGTAATTTTTTAAAAATTATATTAATCATTATTGTTACACAGCGATTTTAAATGTTGTAGTTTTGACATTTTTTTAAATATATATATTTTTTATTATTTACTAGCTGGTTACCGGCATGTGTTTCAATGCCATATTCGAAGAAATAAATTGTTTCTCCCAGAATGTCCTTTCCCGTGCGTCCCCGTTACCCTCCCGCATCCCCTACCCCTCCCACATTCCTCTTCCACCATCCACGAGATCCCTCTCCCCTCTCCCGCTCCCCCGTCCCGCCAACCCCCCTACCACGTTCCTTATATTCAGTCCCAGTACATTCAGCTTTCAAACAGCTCGCGTGCCACCTATTACAATTTTTTTAATTCAAATTTTCATTTTTCATATATTACAAATATTCATTTTTGTATATTAAGTATATAAGAATATTCAATCAAATTTGGTGCCTAACATGGGTACCTATTTAAAATATCTATAATTCTTGATTCGATTCAAATTATTATGTAATTACTTCAAATTAATTATTTAATTTAAAGACTTTTGAAAATTGAATTCCGATTTGACGATCATCGTTTTGCAAAATGTCATTCTCAAATTTTTAACAGTTTCGCAAGAATTTTTTTGATGATTGAAAACTTTTCAGATGTATTGTCATGCGGGTGAAATAACCCAAATACCTTTCGCGGGGGTTTTGAGAAGTTATTTTGAAAATTGCAAACATTTCCTATGCTTATACTATTCACTAATCCCCAAACGGTGACCGGACAACTCAGAATTAAACCAACTCAGAACCACTTCAGAAAAGTCATTAAGAGTGATGAAAAAAACATGGGCTACTTTAAAATTATTTTTTTCATAGCTGTTTTTGCAAAGAGGTGTTGAGTTGACTTTATTCTCAGTTGGCATGGAACCTCCCCAAACACATTTTGATTTATATTTATATATAAACCAAGATAACATTATAATATATACAAATACATTATAATGTATACAAATAAAAAATTTTTGGTGTGTACCACACTCTAATAAATTTTGATATTAATCTTATAATCTTAGAAGATAAAAAAAAATAATGCAAATTTAAATAGATAAATAGAAATGTAGGAAATAAAATAAAAGAAAGTGAAAAGAAATAAAAATAATAAAAATAATTGACAAGAAAAGAGAAGAATAAAAGCGGTGAGTGTGTTGCTATAATGTCGTAGAAGTTATTTATCCGCATATACAATGCCTTTATTGACTATCCATGTGTGAATTTTGTGTTTTAGATTAATGTTTTTAGTCAAGTGAATGTCTAATGTCTTTTTCAGTTAAATTTAAAAAAAATTGGAACCAGATTACGGTAATGTCTTATATTACGGTATCCTTAAATAATTGTACTGTTGAGAAAATATATGTTTTTTTTTAAATAACTTTCATTAAGGCTTTTTGCCCTTGGTCGAGAGGGTCCGTATTAGTTTTAGCAGCACCATCCCAACCAATCATACCGTAAATGGTAATTGATTAGGTTAATGTCTAGAATATTGTTTTAGAGTCTTCATTGGCATGTTCGTATATTCTCAAGAAAATACATGAGTTGGTGAAATAAGATAAGGAAAAGTTGGAAAAATCTGTATTATATTATATGTCGCTTTTCTTAACTGAATTTCCAATTGTTTTTTCAACAGCTCTATACAGGAGGCTCTGAGGAAAATAATTCTCCACATGGCCTATGTCGTCTTTGCGAATGCTGTAAGGAGGGTATTTTTAGGAAATTAAGGAGAGGACGTTCTGGGAAGGAAAGGGTATTAGGGTTCTGTAGGAATCTGAGGGTTAGTGTGTCCAGGTCACGGACGTATGAATCCATCGCTCCCAATGCGATGCAAGGCAATATTCCGAGAGAGTACGGCTAGAGAAGTCAAAGGGACTCCCTCAACCACTCTTTCCTGATCCAGCCTACAATGCAGCCAGTGGGCAGACGCATTCGCCGCCAAGACCCAGACAAACCCCATGAATCCGCCCACCCCTGCTAAGTCACAAAACGTAGCTAACTACTTGGGATGACCTATGGTCTGGTTATCCAATAAATGGTTCCCGGGGTGGCGGTACCCATACCCGCCTACAAGCATTAAGCATATTTACAATTGGTTTATCGATTAATAAGCTTATAATTCGCTACATTCCTTACATAACCACGATAAAATCTTCATCAATGTATCTACTATATGCTCACCTACAGATATGTGGAGTGCGTGGAATAATGTCAACAAGATGTAGATGTAACCACGTAGTCCAAAACCTACAGACGTTACATTACGAGTTGCCACTGTATATTAGACAATATTCCGCCCATTCAATCAATCAAGAACTCAAGTGGAAAATAATTACAAAAAAATACACTTGAAGCGTTTTAGTTAATCATTACTATTGCGATACTCCATAGTGAATAGTGAAATGCAAAAATTGAAGAGGATACACAATATGGGAAGGAGTATATAAGGCGATAATTTATATCATGGGTCATCGTATCAACCTGAAAGTGAAAGTGTTCACATCTCCCAAGAGAACAATCGTACTTACTTCCTTCATTTCAACCAGTTAAATAAACAACCCTAATCACAATGAAGTTTGCAGTGAGTTTTGATTCGTTTCTAAAAGTAATTAGTGTAATAATGTTGGTGTAAAAAGAAGAAAAAAATTATTCCTTTAAACGGGATGTAACATAATGTGTTTTTACAAAAAGTTTGTGCGATCTTGACGCAGTCATATAGTTTTTTGGGATCCTTTAATAGTTAAATTATTATCTACAGACTTTCAGTTTTATTTTGTGCAAATAATGGACTTGTACAAAAAATTGTATTACATATTTCTAATTTGTACTGACAATGGTTCTATGAATCTGAATTAAAGAATTTGTATAACTATTTAATAAGTGTAGAACTATTCACGTAAAAGGGTCATATACGGGATAGTAAAGTAGAACTAAACAATGTTGAAAGTCCTATATATATATTCCTATGATCTATCTATCTTGTACTTACTGGGTAGACAGATTGTAGAGCCAGAAGACTTAGCCACATATCCAATGACAATACTGGTGAACTTTATAAAAGGGATTGGGTTATTGTTAAAAGATTGAGGCAAAATGGAGATAGCACAATGGGCCTATTGCCTAAGTGCTCACGGGAACTTGTCGTACCGTCTCCGCAAATAAAGAAAAAATGATGCTCTTACAATATTATTAAGAATAAACAAATTGTGTCTTCCAGGTCGTAGTAGCTCTTTGCCTCGTGGCCATGGCTCTTGCCGCCCCTGTGGACAACTCTCAAGTACAAGTGGTCAACTACGAGAGTGAAAACACCGGATTGGGGGGCTACAGGTTTGCGTAAGTATTTTAATTATTTTCATATATGTATTTTTATTTCTGTCTATAAACAACTTTCAATTCCAAGACTCCCTGCATACAAAGTGAATAAGTACCTGGTTGCCTGGAACTGATAAAACGCTGAAAGCTGATAAGGTGCAAGGACAATTTGAAAATGTTTTTAAATATCCCGAAATGGGAAAAAATGATGTGATAAATGTTCTTAAATATTATAACCCCATTCATCCTTTGCACAAAATAGTCACAAATTTCGTAACTAAAGGGTAAAATAATGTTTTAAATAATTTTGTGACTGATAGTATAATTGTCTTGCTTTTATAATGCCATAAATAAATATAAGTAAAACTAAGTGATGCCGTCAAAGGGGCTAATCTTTGATTAGCTTGTTGATGTAAAACACTTTATTTTGCCTTTTCTGCTGCTTACTTTAATTAATTAATGCGTTTTGGGAGGCGGGTACCATTATTGGATAACACTTCTGCCCAATTCCACCCCAAGTGGTTACTTAGCAGCGGTGCCCGGGTTCATGGGGTGAGGTTTGTCAAGGTCTTGACAGCCTTGTGGCGAAATCGAAACAAACTGGTTGAGGAGGTCTTTTGACCTCTCCAGTCAGAATCCCTCGACCCATTGCCTTGCACCACAGTTGAAGGGATGGATTCATACTTCCGTCACTCCTCGAAACACTGATACCCAGTTTCCTACCCATCCTTTATATCTATTTCCTTTCCAGAACTTCCTCTTCTTCCTTTCATTAAAAAACCCTCCACGCAGCATCCCATGGGTGGAGCTAATGTAGAAAAAATGTGGAAACGCTACGCATAATGCGATAGAATGTCGACAGACCAACGAAAAACCTAGAGCGTTCATATTTATTTTTTGTATTTGGATTACACAGTTTTATGTACCAGTTTTTATTTGAGCTCCTGAGAATCTATTCCGTTCCTAACAAATGAAATACGTTTTTATCTCTGCGCAAGTAAATCATTCATGCATTTTCCATCATCTCCGCAAACTGCAAATAAAACAAAAAATGGTTGAGGGAAATCATTTTTCTCAAAATGCTTGCTAGTTGGGAGCAACTCAATGTGCTGTGAGGGCATCTTGTGTACGAGGCCAATGATTTACGGTGCATTATACTTATCACGATCTTTTAAACGATTGAGTTGATTTTTCACAAAAACGGCAATCAAATTTTCCAACTGTTGTTATTATTATTATTTGATTTAACCAACAGGATATTTTTTGATTTAGCTTTCATCCTGGTTTTAAGTTAAACATGAAATTATTGTGACTATTTTCAGATACGAGCTGAGCGACGGAACCAAGCGCGAGGAGAAGGGTGAGCTGAAGAACCCCGGTACTCCAGAAGAGGCGCTTTCAGTCACCGGTTCCTATACCTGGGTGGATCCCGATGGACGAACATGGACTATCACCTTCGTCGCTGACGAGAACGGCTATCGAGCTGAGGTCGGTGGGATCAGCGGACCCCTCGTCGCATCCCTCCTAGGATGAACCATCAAACATCTAAATCTTCAAACATCTAAACCATCAAACATCTAAATCATCAACCAACTAAATCTAAACCATCAAACATCGAAACATCAAATATCTAAACCATCAAACATATAAAACCATCAAACATCTAAACATCAAATATCTAAACCATCAAACATATAAACCATCAAACATCTAAACCATCAAACAACTAAATCTAAACCATCAAACATCTAAACATCAAATATCTAAACCATCAAACATCTAAACCATCAAACATCTAAACATCAAATATCTAAACCATCTAAAATATAAACCATCAAACATCTAAGATCTAAGCCATCAAATATCTTTTATATCATATCCACGATTTAACATTATCTCCTATCCTGATCAATCGTCAGCCACTCTATTTTCATGCCCCATGATATTTATAATATTGTAATTTTTGTACATATGTTTTAATATTTGCCAATTTTACATTTGATTCTTGTAAATAAATTAAATGATTCTCAAGTAAAATGCGTTTTATGTGGGTATTTACATAGGTACTCGTATTCTAATAAAAGTTTTAAACAAATAAGGATTTATTTTTATTTATAAAAAAATTCTACACATATAAATGTATCACTCAATCTTGAATGATTTTTGGACAATTTTGCCTTTTTTCGTTTCCTCCTCCTCAAGAAAACGTATTATACAGGCTGGGTTTTTTCAAAAAATTTGATATTGATGAATTCAACAAATATTTTAAGTTAATTTTCACGTTCTGTGTAAGTTCTGTGATCATTTCAGTTTCATGCAGCAACTGGCCTATAATGATATAATAACAGAATTTGAATAGAACTTACACAGAACGTGAAAATGAACTTCTAATATTTTGTGAAATCAACAAATTTTTTTAATTAACCTGTCCTTAGTGTTCTTCGTCATGACAGATGATGAACACGATCAGGTGTAGAAAATACCTACTTATTAAAGAGTGCGGACAATCGTATAATATAACATGTTTACAAAATAAAAATGACACGTTCTATAATTATTTTAAAAGGTAAGATAGGACCGTGATATGACATTAAATTTCGCAAGGTGTAAATAACTATAATGTATAGTTTAAAACTCACCAATATTAATATACTTGTATCCATATGTCCACAATATTAAATCTATTCCAAAAATACAATGATACCTAGATACTTCAGTACCTACATGTTTTTTCTTGTAAGGCGTTCGAAAAATACAATAATATAAACAAATATTAGTTTTGTATGAGTTTTCACTTATAATTTAAAATAACAGGTGCGCGCTTCATTCTAAAGTAGAAGATACTTTCGATGTCACACGGAAATCACCTTTCCAAAAAGAAACGTTGCAATGCAATGTAATATGTGTACACAGGCCGTCAAAAATAAATAAAAATTAAAACGACAGATTAAAAATATTTATGAGGAACGCATTTCAAAAATAAATACTTGATTAACGAATTGAAAAGATCTGAACCCGGTGCCCTCTCCAACCGAGAGCCGATCAAAATTAGGGCAATTTTGCAATGTTTCATTTGCACGCAACCGTATGAAAAAACTGCATGATTACATCTTTTCTGAGTCGTTGCTAACAAATAAAGTTTATACACATGATCTCTGGGTCCGAAACTTATCTCTGATAAACACGTTGATCATACTATCACCAAAGCAACAAGTCTAGCTTTTGTATAAAGAACTTGGAAATTTTTCAATACGACTTGTCTGATTCTTTACA
Organism: Limnephilus marmoratus; assembly: GCA_917880885.1. Lineage (NCBI taxonomy): Eukaryota > Metazoa > Arthropoda > Insecta > Trichoptera > Limnephilidae > Limnephilus > Limnephilus marmoratus. The sequence continues at coordinate 13,515,504 of OU862908.1, forward strand.
ATTCGCATGTTCATTTGCAGCTGGAATACTGTTCACATGTTTGGAATCCGCGCTACGTTGTTAACATGTTAGAAAGATTTCAGGAGCGATTTCTCAAATTCCTTAATTTAAAAACATTCAACTCTAATGATAAATGTTTCTCAGCGAAATCGAGAATCATTTTCAAATCACCACTCCAACGGAAGGCGGTACAAAATTATTAACTCAAAAGTTGTTGAATAATCACAAATATATATCGTTGAACAACGCATTGTGAAATTATAAGTTTATTGTATGTGTTCCATTTTTATTATTTTTACATTTGCTATTTAGTTCTGCTTTTTTAAATGTTGGTTTAGATTCATTGTGTCTTAGTTTTATTTTTCTAAAACAACTTAACTATGAACATTAATAAATTATTCTATAAAATTGGAGTATTTTTTGTGTAATTGGTCAGTTTTTCTATATATTTGGTCTTTTTTTGTCATCCTCTTCTGCACCTCATATTATTAAGACTTTGTATGTTCCTTAAATAAATATACCAATAAATACTCGTAAAAATCAAATCTTAACCCTGTTAAATACGGCCGGAACAAGTCAGCAAAACTCACACACCCATAAGTCATATTATGGTATTAGAGGTAAGGCAATACATGAGGATGGTTACCGTGCTAAAAGGTTTACTCAGATTTTGGTGAAAAAATACAGCACAAATTTTTAAGACATATTATATGGATAAACGCCCTTGAGGTGATTCAAATATTATTATTATTATTATACATAACTATGAATTTAATATTCCCAATGAAAATATAAAATATACTGAAAAGAAGAAACTGTCCATTGGGAGTCATTTTTCTTTTGAAAATCATAAATTCCCTTATTGACATTAATACAACGGATTTCACATCGTAGATATTCCTAATAGTCACACTAACTAAAAACATCTGTCTCTGCAACAATGCTTTCAATACCAATTCGATTATTAGTTCACTTAAACCAAACACAGCTTAAGTAACCAATTTGCAGAAGTAGCAGATATTTTTAAAAGCACCGAAAATATTCATAAAAAAGATTTTTACATATATTTTAAAAACATATTGTCTTCTACAGCCACGTTGTAAATTTTGGTTAATTTAAATCATACTACTATATTTACACCGTATAATAAAGAACATGTATCTGGAAATACTTAAAGAAGTAATGTATTATCTTCATGTAAAAAATATAATATTAATAAATCTTACTTATGATATCCAAATTAGAATTATATTTGCCGATGAAAACAAACTGTACAAAGCCATAAATTACCTAAATCAGGGCTTCCCTAACTGTGAGTCGCGACGCCCCGGGGCGCCGCGGGATCATCTCAAGGGCGTCGTGAGGCAATCTTTATAGCGTCTCCCGCGACCGAGTCCCGCGCCACTTCAGGCCACCGCGCAGAAAAGTCTCACAGTGTACTGCGCTGTAAATCTATCGGTCTTTACGCTTCTGCCCTTTCCAGTCGACCTCACCATCAACACTTTCGACAGCAGAAGAAGAACAATTAATAGAGTTGTCCTGTGACTCCAGCCTTAAGCTGCAATATAATAAGGATAAGCTACTTGAATTTTGGAGCTCAGTTTATCAAGGATATCGTTCCATCAGCACTGCAGCGTTAAGGGTTTTATTACCGTTTGCGACATCATACTTGTGTGAGACAGGTTTCTCTGCAGTTGCAGTAATTAAGAACAAGTACAGATCAAAAATAAATTTAGAGGCAGAGACGAGAGTGGCAATTTCGAAACTTCAACCTCGTTTTGAGAAACTATGCTCAGAAAAGCAAACACATCCTTCTCATTAATACCAAAGAAAAAAAATGCTTTTTCATCTTTTTTGTTTGCTTCCATTTTTTGTTTTTATGTAGTGTTCTTAATTTTCTAATAAAAAAATTATATACTATTTGGAGTTTTTCTGACAAATTATTATTATTAGGGAACGTACCCATACCAACCTACCAGGGGGGGGTTCTTCAAAATACTAAGCTTGGTACAAATGAGTGGCGGGGGGCGTAGATTTTTAGTCACCAGGGGGGGGGGGGGGGGGGGGCGTCGCAAAAATATGGCAACTTCCCAAGGGCGTCACAGTTGAAATAAGTTTGGGAAGCCCTGACCTAAATGATTGAATTTAATTACAAGATGATATAGCGCAGCTTTATATTAATTACCAATTATTTTTAAACGGTTCGAAGTGTCATATTCACAAGAAATGACAAAAAAATTATACATCAATATCGGTTAAATGAAAACAAAATTGAAACCTGCTCTAATATTCGCGATCTACGTGTGATGCTCGATAGTAAGTTACAATGTCAGTGGCATGTCAATCAAATAATAAATAAAGCAGCTAAAATGCTTGGTTTCATCGTAAGAAATACAAAAGAATTCACAAACACTGTAATTATCAAACAATTATACTTTGCATATGTACGAAGCCATCTAGAGTTTGCGTCAACTGTGCGGTCTCCATTTTATGCAGTACATGTAAACAAAATTGAATCGATTCAGAAAAATTCATAAAATACCTTTCTTACAAATCGCACAATCGATTTAATAATTATCTTGATGCAACATTTTTTTTTTCAAAATTGATGCATTGAGTGTACGCAGACAATTCTTTGATGCGACGTTGCTATATAAAATCGTAAATAACATAACTGACTGTCCTGAATTATTAGACAGAATAGATTTTAAAGTTCCTACACGGCACACACGTTCGTGTAATATTTAAAAAAAAAAAACACTGTAGAACAAATTCTAACCAAAATGCTTGCCTTATAAGACTGTGTTCAACATATAATAACATTTTCTCTGATATAGATATCTTCAATTGTGACGAAAGTAAATATAAAAATTCTATTAAAGGTGTATTAAAATTATTAAATGAGTACAAAAATGCATAAATATAATGATATATTATGTAATGAGTGTAATGACATATTATGTCTACCTACCTCCTGTTATATGTAATATCTTTTAGTTGTAAGATTTCAGTTTGAGTTAATTATTAATTTCTAGATATACACAATGTAATAGTATAATAAGGAAATCTATAATTGGTTTCTCAGTAAGGTAAATTAAACATTTATAAATTAATTAAATTGTAAACTGTTGATTTCCCTAAGATAAAATAAATAAATAAATATCCACACAGCTCATGCTCGTATACGATGATATCGAACATCTGTTGGTGCTATGCTTTCAGCAATCGTTCTGTCCCAACCTCTCTCGGTCATCTTGTACGTTGTCAGATGGTTGCTGATGGTTGTCACAACATAACTGTTGAAAAATGAAAATTCAGAACACGATAGAAATTTATTTATTTATTTATTTATTTATATATTGTAAGAAACAAACAGCAGTTTTATACAGGTGTTAAAAATGAAGCGGTTACAAATGAGGTAAGCCAAAAACAGTTTCTTATGCTAATGGTTATTATGATATAATACAAAATTTTAATTGGTTATAACCATTACATGAAAATGAAATTAACAAAAATTTATAAATGTAGTATATTAGAAGGAAGGAGGAATAGGAAAGGGCAAGAGGCAGAGGAAGATAGGATGGGGACAGGAGATGCTCATGATGTACCTTTTCTATAGCTGTGCATTAATTTAACTAACATTTGTGATCGTACGCTTGACTTCGTATCGGTATTTCACAAGAGTATTATTAAGAATATCGATATTGTTAAATTGCGTGTTATATTGCGCGCATATGCGGGGGATTGGAGAATTTTTCTAAGGTTGGTTCTGTACGCGGGCAAATGAAAAAAATGGTTTAGTCTGGTTGGCCTTGCAGGTATGTGAATTCTTAAATAATTTACGAGTTCAGGAGAGTCCAGGCCGTTATTAAGAATTTTGTATAAAAATATTTGATCAGATATTAATCTACGCGTTTGAAGTGGAGTAAAGTTGTGAAATTTTAAGGATTCAGTGTTATTTGCAAAGAGTAATTTGAATTTATAATTTATGTGTTTAAAAAATTTGTTTTGCACACTTTCGATTCTGTCAATATGGCATTGGTAGAACGGTGCCCAAATTAGTGTGCAGTATTCTAAGCGGGGGCGGATATACGTGGTGTAAAGGGAGTACATAGTTTTAATATTGCTAAAAGGTTTAGATATGCGAATTATAAATCCCAATATCTTATTTGCTTTGTTGATTACTTCGTTAATATGTTTGATAAAAGTTAGTTTTACATCTAGTACTACCCCAAGGTCACGGACTGATTCTATTTCATTGATATGTGTGTCATGAAAGTTATAATTAAAAGAAATTTTATTTTTGTTACGCGTAAAAGATAATTTGTTGCACTTAGAAATGTTTATGATTAATTTGTTTAATTTACAGTACGCAAAAAGACGATTCAGGTCTTCTTGAAGTTTTATGCAGTCATTGATAGATTTGATTACTAAGTATATTTGTTTGTCATCTGCATATGCAAGGTAGTTAGCATGTAAAAAACATTTATAAATATCAAATATATATACATTAAACAATAATGGTCCCAGGTGAGAACCTTGCGGTACGCCAGAGGGCACAGTAAAAAAGCTAGACTTAGTTCCCTCAACTGATACGCACTGTAGTCTTTTCTGCAGATATGAAGTTAGCCACCTAAGTAAGTCGCCATGGATTCCTAATTGGTGTAATTTTTTAATGAGGATAGAGTGGTTAACTTTATCGAAAGCTTTCGAGTAATCTGTGTAGATAACATCTACTTGGTGTCCATTATCCATATTGCTTGTTAAGTATTCAGTAAAGTTGACTAAGTTTGTTAGTACTGACCTTTTTTGTAAAAAACCAAGTTGTTGATTTTGTATGCTGCGGACAATAGTTATATAAATTTGATCGTACACAATACGCTCAAAGAGTTTGCTAAATACTGTGAGTATTGAGATTGGGCGATAATTTGCAATGTCACTTTTTGAACCAGTTTTATGGATGGGGATTATAATGGCTTCTTTGAATTTTGTGGGAAATATTCCTTTTTTTAAGGACATGTTAAATAAGTTAGTTAAAGGATATGCAAGATTTTTGGCACATTTTGAGATAAAATATGGCGAGATACCATCACTACCCGCACCCTTAGTAACATCCAATTTATTCAAGTATTTATTGACCAAAGAGTTGTTTATTTGTACGTTCCCGATCGGGTTATCATTATTAACGCAGGTAGAATTATCTATATTACTGGGATCATCCGTGCCCTCATCGCTTACGTAAGTAGACTGGAAGTGTTTACAGAACAGTTGGCACACTTGATGAGCACCGGTGCCTGACTCGTCTTTTAGGTTCATGATTTGTGGTATGCCATTTACCCTATTTTTATTTTTAGCGTAATTCCAGAGACTTTTATTGTTAGATGGAATACTAGACTCAACTGAATTTATATATTGGGTGTAACAATGTTTCTGTAAGTGTTTTTGTTGTATGCGTTTGATAGAGAACTCTATGTAATCTACTGGGTTATTATTTGATATCCATTTTTTGTGTAGTATTTGTTTCTCTTTTATGATTTTGATTAAGGGAGGTGAGTACCAGTTGGGAAATTTTTTCTTTTTGATGAAACGTTTTGGGACAAACTGGTTAATGGTGTTATTTAAGATGTCATAAAAAGTATAAATTGCTTCGTCAACGTCAGCATTATCGTGAGTAAAAGACCAGTCTGTTTTAGACAGGTGTTGGTTAATTAAATCATAATCAGCTTTATCATACCGATAAATTTCTTTTGGTGGAGCATTGATTGTTGGAAGTGTGTCTAATTGTAGTATGATTTTGAGCGATGGATGGTGTAAATCCTCTTTGACAAGAGGGTTGTATGCTTGAGATACAAGGCATTCCTCACTACAGATAACTAAATCTAGTATACGTTTATTGGCATTTTTAATGGAATTGTATTGATTCAATTCAGAGTAATGGATTGTGTCAGTTAGTAAGGAAGTAATTGAATTTAAATTTTCAGGTGTTAAGTGTGAATTTTTATCTTGTGATTTCCATGTTATGGTGGGCATATTGAAGTCTCCAATTACGAGTATAATATCATCTGGGTTTTGATCTTTGACGTTAGCAAGCAAACAAAGGAATGAACTAAGAGCATTTTCATATCCATGTCCCTGTGGTAAGTATAGACAAGAAACATGGATGGTACGTTTTGAAGTATAGTTAGAGGGGGGAATAGTTACCCAGATGCATTCAGCATTACAGACCAAGTCTTCGCGAGGGTATGCGTTAAGATTGTTATGAGTTATGATCATGACTCCACCGCCTCGACGAGAATCTGATTGGGTATTAATGCTATTAATTGTAACGTTATTTGTCCTATCTCGTCTCAAATACTGTAAAATTCAGTTGGTGCCAGTTCCGGATCTAAAATAGAATCAATAAGCCAAGACTCAGATATACCGAAAATGAGACAATCGTCATTCAAAAGAATATTATTGTGAAAAATCTCAGTTTTAGTTCGTAGTCCTCTACAGTTTTGGTATATAATATTTAACATTGTAATTTAGATGAGTAATAGTTAGGTATAATTTCGTTACAATATATGAGTATAACTGAAGAGTTGTATATTATGAATGTCATGTACGATATTAAATTGATAGAATAATGTACAAAAGTGAGCATCAAGTACAGGGGGAGGGGGGATAGTGAGATAAAGATGGGTAAGGAGAGTGTAGGAGTGTATATTCTATATTGGGTTATATAAACATTGCTTATAGTAAATATACTAAAATCAATTTTGAAAACAAAACAGACTATTTTAGCAAAATTTATAAGGTAAATAGGTATAAACGAAATAGGAAATAAAAGTGATAACATTATTCAACGGTAAGTTAAAAATTAAAAGAAAAATGCAGATAGTGCGAAATGATCTTAAAATATGGTTTTAAATACAGGAAATAATATGAACAGCTTGCTTGTAGCTTGTAAGTATGCGAATAAAATAAAGTAGAGACCGTATCAACAGAATCAGGATTATTGTTAGTAGGCATTCTTGAAATAATAAATGAATGTGAAGCAAGGAGAGTGTGCCGAGACAGAGTTGTATTGAGGTCTATCCTCTCTGCCCGCCAAGTGGAGAAACGGCGTGAGGGTTAGGTATTTAGAATATTGCATAAGAGTTCCAAATATCCCCTACTAACCAGAGCCAGTGGCACCATGTCAATCAAAATTAAAGTGTGGTGTGATGCTGAAGGTAATGGATAAGAAGGAAATGTTAATAACTTGTTTACTTAACATTGTTTCTAGAGAAAATGGGTCACTGCTCAGATATGCATTTAGGATTTCTCTCAGAATGCAGCTGGTATTCAGCAGTTCAATAAAATAATATATATATATATATATATATTTGGGAGGCGGGAATGGATACCGCCGCCCCGGGAACTTTTATTGGATAACCAACACCTCTGCCATAGGTCACCCCAAGTGGTTCGCTACGTTTGGTGATTTAGCAGGGGTGCCCGGGTTCATGGGATGAGGTTTGTCTAGGTCTTGGAGGTGGATGACCAGGACACACTGAACTCCAGATTCCTACCCACCCGTTAAACCCCTTTCCTTCCCAGAACTCTCCTCTACTTCCTTTCCTTAAAAAAACCCTCCACACATCATCCCCAAAGATGACATAGGCCCTGAGGGAGGTTGTTTTCCTTAGGGCCTCCTGTGTGGAGCTCATGTTAAAAAAAATATACATGTTAAGTGAAATGAAATTTAATAAAAAAATGAGGTAGGGGAGGTGAGGAAGTACCTAAATATTCGTAGCTATTCACCAAACACGGCTAAATCTATTTCACTCATCATTTTGATTCTGAATGGTGGGCTTTCACCAGGTCCATGCTGAGATTGCAAAAATACCACTATATATTGAGGCCTATGAAGTCAGACAAGATGCTTGCATGGGGCGCATTGGGCGTATATTATCCCGAATTTTCTAGAAGAAGTCGACGACTATAATGATATTATCACACATCAACGGAACCCCATAAAAAAATGCCTGCAAAGATTTTCCCGCAAAACACATTTAACGTGCTCTAGGTAAAAATTGTGATGTGCTACGGTTTTGTAGATTAGGGGCAATTTGTTATCTATGTCAACAAGTTATCGATGTGACCTTGTTGTCCAAATCTGGCAATCGTTACTTTAAGAGTTGCCTTCACTGTTCATTGTGGTGTATGGTGCTTACGCAATCAATCAAAATACTTGGATGAAAAAAAGCTGGAGGAAGACACTGATTACGTTTTAGTTAACCTTTATTATTGCGTTGCAATTGAAGAGGACATACATTGGAAGAAGTATAAAAGGCGATAATTTTAATCATGGGTCATCGTATCAATCTGAAAGTGAAAGTGTTAGCATCTCCCAGAACATATTCTTTTCCCTTAATTTAACCAAGTTAAATAAACAAACCTAAATACAATGAAGTTCTTGGTGAGTTTTGGTTGAAATTAATTGCTATAGTTGCAACGGAGATGTTTTATTAGTCTCTCAGAGAAATTTAAAAAAAAAACAGGGTGTGCAATTCACACGCAGTAGGAGTGAAACCTTAAAAAAACTTAAGTAGACAAAAGTGGATAGGCTACGAAGCACCGCATAAGGAGGAGACCGATTATACTATCTCATTCTCTCGCAGGCTAAATTCTACAGATGTGTGTGTTTGTCTCTTTTTAGTGTCGCTATTTTTCGTTTCATTGAGTTTCAAATCACACGGGGCTAAAGAAGTTTTCACTTCAATAAGTGTTTTAACAGATTTTGTAATCTCGCCATTGATTTATAAACTAGCGTTGACCACTTTAAAATATAATGTAATATTAAAATATAAACAGTGTACAGTTTTTTAAGTGATATTTATTTATTTATTTATCTATAAAAAGAATGTTTGTATTACATTATTCGATGCCTGTCTCACTAGGGTATACCTGTGTTGAGACAGGCGTAGAGGTACATAAATGAGTATCATACAAAAGAATATTTAATTACAACATAATACACAGACAGGCACAGCACAATTTATTACCTATGTAACATTAAAAAAATTAAGATTATAATAATATTTTGTGATTCAATGCGACAATAAAGTATGCTGATTATTAGAGACACTGATTCATAGTTTTTTTAATAAATGTAGCACTAATAAAAATCACATTGAAAGAATAGCTTTTACAGCTTTAATTTTGCGTTTTCATATCGTTTATAGCTAAATAGGATAACGTCAAGGAATGGAAGTCGGCAAGAGGGGAAAAACAATTAAATTAGCAAAATCACTTGAAACATGTTAATTGTACAATTGATTGAAATTCAACATGGCACATGTTTCTACAGTAGAGTGTATCATGTTCGTTCTACGATCTGTCAATACAAGATTATAGCGACTAAAAAATCATTCTGCGTCAACACTATTCACAGGGGCCCACGCAGTCATCAGAACTGCCTCGGCAAATTCTCTGTGAACAATTTTTACAGCTAAGAGTAGCTGAATTATATCTACAGTGACTCCATCCCTCACTTGTTCTACAATCTGTCTTTGAAAATCAACAGATTTGAATGTTGGTGCCTGCCTACTTTTACTTGCTATAAGAATAGCGTCTGGATATCTGTCTTGAATCGCAGGATTGAACATTTTATCTGCGTGCTCAATGAATAGATTAGTGCTGTTGTCTTGACAGTTCAGCATATGAGATGCCGGTTTCACAGAACTCTTCTGACAACTGTCCCGTATTTGGGTTTTTATTTGGGTTAAAACAACCTGGTTCTTTACCTCCTGCACAGCCTTTAAAGTTTTGGCAGGGAAAATACCATCAATCAATTTTTTTAGAGTAAAGAAATATCGCTGCTATTTCGCGTTTTAACGTATCGCTAAAAACACCATTTATCGCTTTAATTCGCGAAAATATCGTTAATGCTATGAATACTACTGATTATGTTTATCGACGAATTCGATTACTACTCGAAAATACACAAGATATATGTAAATCTCAGAACATTTGTTTTAAATGGAAAAAATCTTGTAATCTTGCCTTATTCTTATTCCCATGCGTTTTTTTTTTATTTGTTTCAAGTTGATTAATAATATTTTTTTCCAATTAACGCACTTTATGCCGGATGAGAATTTCCACTTTGTAGGCCGGTCCTATTTGAACGGTGGGAAAATCATTGCTGTCCGAGAACTTCATACGAATATTGTAAACCAATCTCTTTGTAAGGGTCTAAAACTATGTTTTATATTTTATTAGCTGGCGAACTTCGTACCGCCTCAGAATCAATAACTATTGTGTTAACTTAATAGCTGAATTAAATAAAAAAAATTATTAAATAAAAAATTTTACAATGAAGCAATTATCGATGCGCAACAGTCCGTGTTTTGTTTCTGTCAGTATCAGAGATGGCGTTGGGTACGGATTTATATTTTTGTGATTTTCTTACTTTTCCACTTACTTACGGGAATTGCGTTTCATTTTCTTTATAAGTGTAAGGGAGATTTTTTATAATTATTGTATTTTTCTTTTGGAGGGGTGCAGACATACGTTCACCGTATTAGAATTCGTTCCATATAAAATGTATGAGGAAAAGAATTTTCTTCATTATTTTATTCGTGATTTCTCCGATGTTTTAATAGCTATTCTTCCATGCGGGGCGGAGACAAATCCAACAAATCAAAGATCATAAAAATCGTTCCAGCCGTTCTTGAGTTATAAAGGGTGTAACTAACCCGACTTTGTTTTATATATTACTAGCAGACCCGGCCACACGTTGCTGTGGCTAACGAAACACAACGCCATTATAAAATCCACACCACCCGCTTGCCAGCTGCCCGCTGCCTGAATTGAATATTTGAATTTCTCGGCTTTTCTCTACTATAATACGCATGTATTATACATATAAACCTTCCTGTTGAATCACTCTATCTATTGGTGAAAATCGCATGAAAATCCGTTGCGTAGTTTAAAAGATCTATGCGCACATACATTTTGAGCGACTTCATTTTATACTATGATGATGATGATGATATGATATGAAGATTATTTTCAAAGGTAAAGCGATTTTAAACAAATTCCATTTTCTGGTTTTTCGTCCGCGTAATGCATATTTCCTGCCAGCAAGTATTTTGGTCGGTGTTTTCACGATACACTTTTTAAATTTTATGAGTGATGACTTGATCGCTCATATCTTAGCCCATGATGGATGATAATAATTTATTATGACTTCCAGATCGTAGCTTTCTGCCTTGTGGTCGTGTCTGAAGCACTCCCAATTGACAACTCCCAAGTGCAAGTCGTCCAGTCCTGGAATAACAACAACGGGCTGGGAGATTACAATTTTGCGTAAGTTATAGTATTCCTAATTATTTTTACTATTCTAATTAGTTTTGATACACCTGACTCCCAATTAAAGGACTTCTTTGTATCGCCTGCACCATGACACCATGGGAAAAATGGACGTCTGTTAACTGATAACTGGTATAAATATATTCAAATCTGGAAATCAAATAAGGAGTGTAATGTTCGCATTAGATAATTTTTAACACATTATTTAAATTTAAATATTTTTTTTGTAATATTATATTTCACAAGAAGTGATAAAATTATTCAATAATTAAGTAATTCACACAACACTTTTATTGATTATATTGATCATGTGAAAGCTTATATACTCAAAATAACTTCTCTAAACTGAAATGAAGACAGCTCGAAACATAAAATTACATATTTTTCGTAGTAAACATAAGTAGAGGAAAATAACACCCATTCTTTTTTGTGATTTTTTTTATATATTCGATGTAAGAAAAAATGCTTTGAATATGACACCAAATACAAAAAAAAATTTGCACTTTGGAAGCACCAATACTGCAGTGATCTTTACATAATATCTTTCACTTTTTGTGCAGATAATATTTATTTATGGAAAAATAGATAAATAAAGTTAGTTTTAATTTTTCTTTTTTGACAAGGAAAAAGTTGCACAAATCTGACCCAAGCTCTCGTGGGACTAACTCCGAAAATTACAGTTGAAACTCGACGCGCATTCACTTACATTGCAGTGGCACCTATGGCATTCTGTCTGGGGAATATTGGACACGGGATGTGTGAACATCGAACAACTTTTGAATCATGATCGATCAAAGGTTTTTCCGGACCCATGTATACTAGTTAAGTGTTTTAACCCTAGATTCATAACCTTATCTAAGAGGAACATTATTCATAAACATTCATCTCACAGACGACTAAATTTAAGTGACGAGTTTTGGGGTACTTGTAAATAAAATAAATAAATTAAGTATGGCACTCTTTAAGAGCGTTTAACTAGCCAGCGGACGAAAATCCACATTTCGTCGAAAGTTGTTCTTCCGATCGTGCAGGGCGGTTACAATGAGAAAGATTAATTATTCTCCGTACCAGCTTTTTTAAATTATAACTCAATATCGAATTTATTTCAATCCAAATTAGCTTTAATTTATACCTTCATCCAAAAATGCTGAAAGGCGTGATGATAAAACTATTAAAATAGTGTACTTTTTGTAGTTATTTTTTGATTATAAGTATTTATCATTTTTCAATAATGTCTAAATTTAATAAGAATGTTAAAAAAAATCTGAAATATGTTAGTTTGTAAGTGCGCAAATAAATACACAAATGGACCAATTTTCGTCAAGAAACACATGTACGTACGTATTTTTTAATGATTTTATTGAAACTAAAATTAGAATTCTAATACATAACTCTGCTAGATAATGTATTGATTTATTTTACTGCATGATTACATTATTTGAAATGGGTGTGGTATAATACAAAAACTTTTTGAAAATTTAACAAATCTGCCAACGATCTATGGAATAACCTTATTATACGAAAAATTAAAAAAAAATCTAAAAATTTATTACATACGAATGCTAGATAAAAGAACAATCTTTCGAAATCCATTTAATTTTGTGGAAAAGAGTCAATACGTCTAAAAACTTTTTTGAAAATGACGTATTTCCGGCTTTCTCTGGTAATGCCCTCTTAATATGTTTAATTAGGTAACAAAAAAATAATGAATGAGTTAAAATTAAATTTCATCGGTACATTCCACACACATGAGGCCGCGATGGTCCATGCACATATACTTTTTGCATTTCTTGCCTTGGAACCTTGTCATATGCCGTTTTTTATAATCACAATAACCACAAATCTTTTTTTGAGTACCACTTGGACCAGGTGTGGCAATGGTAGGCGTTTCACCTAAAACTTCGGCGATTTTCCTTTTTAGGCATCTCTTCAAAGTTGGCATTTCGTGTCTTTTACGTAATCTGATTGGGTGGATGTCGTTAATACTGTCGGAATCTGTTGGGACCATTTCATCTAATTCCACATGATCTTCGACATCATTCATTTTTACATCCTTTTGCTGACTGGTAAAATCATCATCACCAGAATCAGATAAACGATTCAAATAGTCCTCAATTTGCTGATCATCCATTCTAAAATAAAATAAAAAAAAAATTGTTTTAAAATACACACAATAATACACTTTGAACGATAAAATAAGATGTAACTATAAATTAAAACTCATACAGAATAATATCATATACTTATTTTACTCTGAATAACCAGAACTCATCAAAAACCATGTTTTCAAAATAACTTGCAGTCTCGTCAAATGTAACACTATTTATAAACATTCGTCTCTCAGACGTTCAAGGTCTATAACTTGTGCAAAAGACGTCACTGCGAGGCAAGCGCACCCGCGTTACTAATGAACAAGCGATCTAGGAAGGTACTTGAGAGGTCATCACTTTATCTCTTTCACTCGAGCCACTAGCAAAAATTTACGTTTTGCGCGGTCTGTGAGACGAATCTAGGGTTAAGCATTTCTGATTTAGATGCTCAAAATCAGTCCAAATCACAAGCAGCCGACAATTACGATAAAATATTAGATAATTTATTTTTAAAGTTTGAGCAACTTTTATGTTGTTTTATTTTATAAGCAATGATGAAAGATGTTGTCTTGTGTCACTGTAACTGCAATATTTTTTAAACAAAACTAAGAGCACAACCAGACTTAGCGCGTTTTCGCTAACAAATTATCGAACATAAGGAGAAAATAATTAACCCGGCGGTACTCGCTAGGTATTTACGAACATGAACACTCGCTACCGGGTAATTAATACCACACATTTAAATGACCGTTATTTTCAAAAACACGCTTGAGTTTCAATGTTTGACAATGTATTTGTGTTATTGGTAATATTGTTCATAAATAAAACTAAAAATGTAAGTTTTAATGTTTATTTATTGGTATTTGAGTTTATCCTAAAAATAATCAAAAAATCATTTTTTTCTTAGTAATCTTACGAAAATCAACAATAATATTTTTTTTTCTTACAAATTTGGCAAAATTGAGATCGGTATCGAAAATAAACTAGATACACTCCTAAATACTAAAAAATAATGATACCTTTATACTGAGTGAACATTGAGATAATCAACACTAAACAAACTGTTTAAAATATTTTGCTAAAAACGAAACTACTTCAATCTATCATAGCAATCCTCACATATTGGGGTTGTATGCTCGCGGCATATCTTTTTGGAGCACAATTCGCAAACCAACTTCTGAATCTGAAGGTAGACGGTCAAAAACATTTTCTGAATTTGAGGGCGCGCCTGAACTATCAGCTTCCTGTTCAGTTTCACTTTCGTGTTCACTATTCTCATCAAAATCTTCTATTTCTGACACATTTTCTTCTCCGTTGTCTACTTCTTGAAGCAGCTCTTCTATTGTACTATCACTTTGAGGAATACTCATTTCATTACAGCTCGAAAACAAAAAACATAGTCATAAAAATATCGAAAAATAATGGAACAAGGATCGTCGCTACCGGGTATTTTTTACCCATTCTCACTTTACACGTCTGTCATTAACAAGCGCCGTGCGTGAACTGACCCCCCCGTGGGGTGAGGGTGTGTGAACTATCGGTTTGAAGGTACTTAGAATCTTGGGTTGCCAGAACGCGTAGAAAAAAAAATACAACCAATTTTTTGTACTCTGTGGTATTTTTTACCCGGTAGCGAGTATCGCCGGGTTAAAATATCGGACATCAATGGCAAATTTTGTATTTATGAATCAAGTTATCTAAAACGCAATTTATTCCAACAAACTGTCACGTATTATTTGCTCTGTTGGGTACAGCAAATACGGTTTATATGAGCTCTTATCTATACAGGGTCCTGTGTGGGATAAAAGGCTACTATCTGGATGTAAATAAAACAACTTTTCAATAGACCAAAGTGTAATTGATAATATTGTCAAACATAACAGATCCACGACGATTGCAGAAAATATATACAATAATTAAATCTACTTAAATACCTTTACAATGGTGTCATCAAAAGGGGAAGAAGAGAGAGATTTCAGTTAGATTTAGTGATAATTATTAGTCAGCTTCAGTTAGGCAGTTCCAACGATAGATCGCCTCCGATCTACGAATCCCAGATCCTTTATCAGCAGCTCTCAGTGACATCAAGGGCTCCTTACTGATGGTAGAGAGAGATGCTATCTTGAGTCTCCAACGAACAGAGCACCCATCCACCTTCTCGCCTGGATATTCTTTGGAATTGGGCCCACTTATCCCGGCAATCTCCATACATGTTTAGGGAACCTCTGAAACGAGCTCCAACTTCGAGTGAACGCGGATGTTTGCAGCCAAGGTTCAATCCTTCGGACTACACCGATCGACATTGGCTTCGATCTCCAAAAGCACCACAGACCATTCATTACACGTGGGAATCTCGCCTCTCTTCGCAATCATAAAAGACTCCAAGATAACATTCCGCTTTACGGCCGATACTAACTTATTTAAATAAATGAATGCCAAACACTTTGTAACCTTACTGCGCGAGAAACCACTTCCCACTTCATAATTTATTCCTACCCCCGTCACAAGGCTTAAAAACACGTCTGTCGCCATTTTGCCCTCTTCCCGTCTTTTTTCTCAATTCTGCCAACCTTTCGAGCTAAAAAATAAACAATTGTACCAATAAAAGCAAATCTTTGAATAAATTCTCAGTACTTACTTTTATGGAAATTAATACGTTACAAAATCTAAGATTTTCGTAGATTCCCGTAGACAAATACACATTTCTAAATAAGGAAATTTCTAAGTATATCCTAGAAAATTGCACGATACCCCTTTTTACACATTTTTCGCTTTTGACATGAAAATGTAGAAAATATCTCAGTCAGTAGTATAGACATGACTTAGTCAGTTTCTGTTCACCTCTTCACAGCTACATTTCGACTTAGTGCTTTTCCACAGTATAACGATGTATAATAAGACACTGCCCCATCAGGAGTCATATTTATTGTGCAGCTCATCAATGAAGAAACACAATTCTGTCATGGTGCCAATGTCCCGCCTTGATAGAAATAATGCTCAGATATGGATATGGAACCATAAAAGACAATCCAGTTTTCCAATTTGGGAAAGGGTACCGCTGCCCCGGAAACCATTTACTGGATACCTATTACCTCTGCCGTACGTCACCACAAGTGGTTCGCTACTTGTATTGACTTACCAGGGGTGCCTGAGTGCATCGGGTGAGGTTCTTCCGACCAGACCTACTACGTAGCCGGTCTGATCGGGAGGGACTGGTTGAAGGAGATCTTTTGATCTCTCAAGCAATACTCTCCACGAAACTATGTTCGTAGATATTTTCATAATATTAATATTGCAGAAAGAACACTGGAAAGCCGTATTACTAGAATTGGCTCTGGCCTAAACTTTGTGACAATTCAAACTGAATCTTCTTTTGGTTAAAGCAATTATCGTTCAGGCTCCACTTACATTTAAAAACCTTCCAATTTCTTGTGTACCTACTTTATAAAGATTCTTAAAATATTTGTATTAGCCGAGGATTGCCAACATTTTTTTCAACTCTGTCCTTTCCAAATGAATATTATTTATTGTACACCATTATTTTTCTTCATCTTTGTCATTTTTAAATTAAAATGTAGTATAAAATGTTATCTCAAATCAAATATCAACACATGGTCACCCTACATGTTTACTACAATATACAGGGTGTCCGGTGTAAAGTGCATTAACTTTCGGAGGTGATTCTACATGATGGTAGGAGTAAAATAGATTAACAACCTTTTCCGAAATTCCAACATTTTTTTCCCCATTCAAAAAGACGCACCTAATAAAAATCATTAGTGTGAGGTACGATCTTATTTGCTGAGAGCCTGCCGGGCACGAGTGGGGCAAAATTGCATGGCCCGTATCATAACAGCGGAAAATAATAAAGCTGGCCGCACGCCGGTCTAATTTTATCTTTTTTACCACAAAACTACCCCTAATAGTTGGATTTTCGAAAAAAGCCATATATCTTTTTTTAATTATAATATCGTATAGAATCACCTCCCGACGTTAATGCGCTTTACCCCCGAACACCCTGCATAACGTTTTAGCTTTCTTCTTAGTTGGTACTCATAATTTATAAGAAACATTAATATATTCGTAACAATATAGTTCTTTCAATACATCACTTTATGTTATTTTATAAAATTACTAATCTCGACACAGGCTAGTCCAAGTGAGATCAAAAAGCGGACATAGTGATCATTAGACCACCCCTAAAACCTTTTCTTTCCCAGAACGTAATACTACTTAAAGAAGCCCTTCACACAGCATCTCTAAGATGACATAGGCCCTTAGGGAAAGCACTTTTCTCAGGGCCTTACTGTGTGAAATATATGTAAAAAAAAGTCGACAAAGATTTATTGTCTATATTAAATGTTTAACTTTGGAATTTCACCGCCAGAAGACGATCGTTTAGTTTTTGGCGTGTTTTAGTTTATGACCTGAACTGCAGAAAATTTTAATAATCGTGTTTTATCCAGTTTTTTTAATGTTGAATGTGATGCCATTATTCTTCCAGTTACGAGCTCACTGATGGAACCAAGCGCCAGGAGCAGGCTGTGCTGAAGAACCCAGGCACCCCAGATGAGGCCATCTCAGTCGTCGGCACCTATAGCTGGATCGACGCTGATGGAGTGGAGTACCTCGTCACCTTCACCGCTGACGAGAACGGCTTCCATCCTCAAGTCTCGCAGGGACCTGTGGGAATCAGCGGACCCCTTGTTGCCTCCCTCTTAGGATAAATATCACCGAATCTACATCCATCAAACGATTCCTCAATTTTTAGGAACTCCATTTCCATTTTAAAATAATAATGACATTATATATATTATGCTAAAATACTTATACTTACATCAGTTTCATGCCTCATATTCGCAATATGTACAAGTATGGCATAATCAATAACTACAATGCATATGTTTTAATATGTAGGTATCAGAATTTATTATAAGTAAGGTCCCTGTAAATAAATAATGTTAAAATAATTCGATTGAACAGAAAATCCATCTTACTTTTAATTTGTTCATAATGAAATAATAAAAGTAATGAAATATAAACACTGGTTTATTTTATTAAATTTATCGGAAAAAAAAATGTTTTTTCGATCTTTTTATATTTGTTTAATCAAAATTTCATTTGCCTCCTCCATAAGGACCATTACCCGAAATAAAGCAATATTTTGCATTTTTTCACTTTATTAACCGCCTAAGAGGGATTTC
This sequence comes from Limnephilus marmoratus, assembly GCA_917880885.1. Taxonomy (NCBI): domain Eukaryota; kingdom Metazoa; phylum Arthropoda; class Insecta; order Trichoptera; family Limnephilidae; genus Limnephilus; species Limnephilus marmoratus. Next base: position 13,534,135 of record OU862908.1, read on the forward strand.
ATAATAGAACTCCCCATCGAATTTTGAAGCCTCGCTTTGAAAGCCCAGATATGAATGCAATTTTTTTATAAAAGAGCAAAATATTTTTACCCTTAATGTAGTGTCTGTTAATTCCAATGATTAAGACAACTTGAAATGTGTTGGGAAACTTCCAAATAAGATCAAGATTCGTTGAGATTAGAAGTTGCTTCATTTACGTTATCGTAAAGTTTACAATGAATATTTAACTGGATCAGACGTCCTTACCCTTAAGTTATTTTGCTAGTGTAGGGGGCGTGTAAATAGCCCCAGACACAAGGGAATACTACCCTATCTAAATTAATTAAAGCTGAACTTTTCCCTATGTGACACAAAACAGATTATACAGCAATTCCAAAATCCTTAGTGAAAACAAAACAATACTCAGAGAATGCAGCTCTCCACACGATGTCCAGACAAACGACACTAGTTTCTTTCAAATATTGAATTTGCCAAGGCGGTTTTGCTCAATATCAACAGATGTTTATCACAGGAAGAATGTTCACACAATGAATATGAATTTTGCACATTAATCATATGTGCCAAAACTTCACAACAATACTTCAATTATGCATGAATATACTGCATGAATAATATACTGAATTTCAATGTCATACTACTTACTTACTAATAATACTTTTTTTGTATTTCTTGGGCATTAACTATGTAACAATTTCTAGACATTAATTTTCTCACGTTTATTAATAACCTTCACCAAAATATAAAATTTACACTGGAACATAATGATAACAACAATTTAAATTTCTTAGACTTAAATATCAATTTAGATAATAATAAGTGTGTATTTAATATATACAGAAAACCTACGCACACTGATTGTGTTATACCGTCTACTTCACTTCAGCCTTTATCACATAAACTCGCCTCCTTCAACTCAATGATACATCGCGCTATTAACGTCCCTTTAAACAATGATAATTATAATAATGAAATTAACATTATAAAACAGATAGCCATGAACAATGGATATAAACCTGAAATAATTGACCGCTTAGTTAATAAGAAACAAGCAAATTTTTTAACAAAAAAGTACATTTACAGTGGTAATAATATGAGAAAACCTGGTAACTACCCAATATATAAAAAACTCCTTTTTACAGGCGATTTATCCTTAAAAATGTCCCGTTTATTACCAGATCATATTTTTCCAGCTTTCTGTACTAATTCTAAAATAAAAAAAAATGATAAATAATAAGGATGTTTCTAATAAATTTGAAAAAAACGGGATATACACTTTAGAATGTAACGATTGTGACGCACAGTATGTAGGTATGACAACTAGAAATTTCAAAACTAGAATCAGGGAACATGAACTTTGTTTACGAAATAATAATTACTCCGAATTTGCGAATCATTTAATAGAGTCAGGCCATAGCTTCAATAAAGAAAAAACAAAATTTAAACATTGCAATATAAATTCATACTTTAATCTTTGCGCTTTAGAAACGCTCGAAATAAACAAAAAAATTAAATCTAAAATTAATTTAGTGAATAAAATAATAGCGCCTTGCAAATCACCTTTACTAACCATGTTTCCGTATAATATTGACTCCTCTCACCGCTTTCCCCCTCCCCCCAAAATCATCCCTCCCACTACTCCCACCTAATTAATATTTGGTACTTGCATTTAATTTTTAAGTTAGTTTTAATTCTGCTCGTGAATGATACGGTTGTATCGAAACCGGTCGCGGAAAAATTAAATTTAAGTAACAAATGTACATCTAATAAAACTCTTCAAAAAACAAAATGTCAATATAATACAACCACCGTAGTTGGCGCCCCCATAGTCCCATAGCATAAATTATTAATTTAAATGAGACTAATGCCCAAATGTATTTAAATATATTTTATGGCGCGTATCCAGCTAGTGTAGGCCGCGAGACTGATGGCGCGATTTTAAATAATAACGAAAATAAATCAATTTTATTTAAAAAACAAATGATTTTAAATATTTCATTTAACAACTATTTAAAAATAAAAATTATCTTCGATGACCGGAAATCACGTATAGTCTCTTCTGGAGGCACTTCCAGGATCTTTTGTTCCTCCTGTTCAGACAAAAATGTTTGAATTCTCTTAGGGAAAAGGCTACTAAATGTAGATCATTAAGTCAGCTATGCCTCCCATGTCATACGTATGTCTGACAATAATAAATTATCGTGAAAACAAGCTTATGGGTCCGAGTGGTTAATCTTCTTCTGAACATCAGACCCTTCCTATAGTGTAATGAGAATGAGGGTGCTACGATAATCGGTTAAAAAAATAAAAAATAAATTTCTTATAATCTAAAATTATTTCCCATCATAATTGTTTTGCCTTTTGAAGTCTTCACTGCTGTGCATTTCGGCTTGAGAATGCTTTCTTAGCCAACCCATTACTCTGTGGGTGTTTGACTGGAGAAGTTAAAAAATCAATATAATTTTATTTTAAAGATTCTATGAATTCTAAGCTAGTAAAAGTTGTTCCATTGTCAGAAACTATACAATCAGCTTTGCCAAAATATGAGACAAAATTTCTCAATTCATTGATATTAGAAGTACCTATCAACTCTCTGAACTTCTGAACAGTCCATTGGGAAACTGGGCGGGCGAACTGACTGATTCAGCTGCTCAGCGGTATAATGTACTTTCTGCGAGAGCGGCGATTGACTGACAGGAAGCGGAGGGTAAAGCGGACACCGGGTGTACTTTGTATAACTTTTTTGTCAGTTTTCAAAAAAAATTGTAATATCTTTTAACGGGGATGAGTAGTATTGTTAAAATTAAGTGGCAAGATAATACGAATTGTAAATAATATTTTATGTGCATTTAAGTGTACTTATCAATTTCATAAATTATTTATACATTTTTAAAAAATGATAAAAAGCAAGTCCTTCAAGGGAGTGATTGCATAACAATTATATTTATGTAATTTCTCAATGGATATCGCATATTAATGCAATTAAACCCCTTATAATATTGTGGTGATCCCTAATAGTGATTGTTAACATAACAAAACAAAAATTATGGTTTGATGATGAAAATACATATGTAGGTATTTTGAATTTAAATTTATTAAAAAGAGAAAATTTGTACGAAAAAGAGAAAATATAAAATAGGGTAGGTATATATCACCTGCCACATATTGTGGTGGTATCATGATTTCGAACTAATAAAGCAAAATAATAACGACAAAATGCACATGAAAACAAAACCGTAATTAATTTTTTCCGCCGCAATATTTTGTAATTATGACATTGTGAACAAAACACGGTTTGATATTCTCGGAGGCAGATTAATACCCCAAGTATATCAGCGCAATCATAGAATAAATCATATTTTATGTTTGGCCACTTTCAAGCCTCAACAGATGTCGTCATCACACTTATTGTTGCACCGTTATCATTAACATTTTCTGGCGTCTGAGTAGGTACCTACCTACAGTTCATTTTCATAAGTGAATACTACAATTGTGCCAATCTGCCGGTTAATGGGTGGGTGGTTTGGTATATTTATGGTTAATGGGCTTAAAGGTATACTCAACAGGTAACTGTTCCTCGTTTTCCTCTTCAGATTCTTCCTGGTACAGCATTCTAACGTAAGTTCCTTGGTTTTCATCAGAGTAATCTTGCTATATCACTATATGGATTCCACTAGATTTAATTTATTGTAAAATTCTATCAACTGTTCCATTATTGATTCTATCAATTCTATCAACTGTTCCATGACTGAAGTTCAATTATACAAGTATGAAGTTCAATTGACAGCCATGGCATTGGCCAGTGGACATATATTATGTGAATGAAGCAAGGAGTGTGTGCCAAGATAGAATTGTATGGCGGTCTATCCTTTGTGCTTGAGGGAAACAGCGTGATCGTTAGTAATAGTTAAAGCTAACTAGGGCCAGTTGGATCATGTCAGTCAAAATAAAGGTATGGTGTGAGGCTGAATGAAATGGGGTAGAGAAAGGTGAGGTAGTACCTAACTATATATATCTATTCACCAAACACGGTTTCAAGCAACATTTTGATTCTGAATGGTGGAATTTCAGCAGGTCGATGAGATTGTATATTTGTAGCTATGTATAGATTGAGGCCTAAGATTTTCTCTTAAAAGACACTCCAACGTGCCCTCGGTAAAAATCTGATATGCTAAGGTTTTGCAGATTAGGGCACTTCAATTTTTTATCGATGTCAACGAGTTATCGATGTGACCTTGTGGTCCAAATCTGGCAATCGTTACTTTAAGAGTTGCCTGCACTGTTTATTGTGGTGTATGGTGCTTACGCAATCAATCAATATATTTGGATGAAAAAAAGTTAGAGGAAGACACTAATTGCGTTGTAGTTAACCTTTAATGCGTTGTTCAATATGGAGAACACAATTGCAATTGAAGAGGACATACATTAGAAGGAGTATAAAAGGCGATAATTTTAATCATGGGCATCGTATCAACCTGAAAGTGAAAGTGTTAGCATCTTCCAGAAGACATTTTTTACCTTAAATAAAAACAATGTACTACGCGGTGAGTTTTCTTGAAATTAATTGCTATTTTCGCAGTTGCAGGGGGTGTTTTATTGTTCGCTGAAAGAAATAACATAAATAAGTGGTTCCACAGATCTCACAATTGATTTATAATCTAATGTTAACAACTTTAAAATGTAAATATTCAAATATAAACAGTTCTCAGTTTTTTTAGTAATATGTTTTGTGATTTAATGCATAAAAAATTGAAAACATAAACGAATAAAGAACGCTGACTTAATATGTTTATCTACGAATTCGGTTCCTACTCGACAATATAAGTACATGACCTATGCAAATCTCTGAACATTTATTTTAAATGGAAAAAAACTTTTCTTCCTTTCTTATTCTTTATTCCCAGACATTATTTTTATTCATTTCAAGTTGATAATTTTTTTTCAATTGACGCGCATTAGGTCTGAAGAGAATTTCCACTTTTTACGCCGGTCCTACTTGAACGACGGGAAGCGTATTTCCAAAACCTATACCAGCTCAGTCGCAATAGAGACAATTTACGTTTTAAATACATTGTTTTTTTATCACCTTGCCAAAACAAAAATTAATCTAAAATCTAGATGCAATAATCTTTCCAATGCGTATAACAGAAATTAATAATTTTATTTCTAAATATTTAAATTTTTATATTGAAAATGTAAATTGTGGCTATAGGTTTTGCAAATACGCCGGCGGGAAAGGCATTGCTGTTCGAGAAGTTTATATGAATCTTAATACATAAAACAAAGTCGGGTTAGTTTCACTATCTCGATATATATATATAACTCGAGAACGGCTGGGCCGATTTTGAGGATCTTTGATTTGTTGGATTTGTCTCCGTCCCGGATAACAGAATAACTATTAAAACATCGCAAAAGTTCACGAAAAAGAAAGTTATGAAGAAAATGATTTTTTTCATACATTTTGTGTGGAACGAATTCTCATATTTTGAATGAACTGCAGCAATATTGTGATAGTTATAATATTTAACTGTGCGTGAATTCCAAAAATTCAAAAACGTCAAATGTCAATGCGCTGATTGTTTTGCTTTTGTTCTTAATCATATAATGATGCCCCTTTTTCTTACACACTAAATGTCAATCGTCGAAAATGAGACAAACGGTGAACGTATGTCTCTGCACCCCTCCAAAGGAAAAATACAATAATAATACATCTCTGAAATGAAACGCATTTTTTTACGTAAGCTCCACTCAGGACCTCTGTCATCTTAGGGGATGCTGTGTGGAGGGTCTTTTTAAGGAAGGGTAGGATAAGAAGTTCTGGGAAGGATAAAAGGCATGAGGGGTGGGTAGAAATCTGGAGGTCAGTGTATCCGGGAGTGAATCCACCCCTCCAACTGCGGTGCAAGGCCATTGCCTTGACCGGAATTGATCTTTTACCTTGGCCTTTCCAGTCGGACTCTTTCGACCCATTGATCGAGAGAATTCGGTTGGAAAGGTCAAAAGGCCTCCCTCAACCTGTCTCTCTCGATCCGGCCCACCACGCAGCAGGTGGGCAGACGCCGCCAAGACCCGCACAAAAGTCACCCCATGAACCCGGGCACCCAAATCACCAAACGTAGCGAACCACTTGGGGTGACTTATGGCAGAGGTGTTGGTTATCCAATAAATAGTTCCCGGGGCGGCGACACCCGTACCCGCTTCCTTTCAAAAATTTCCGTAAGTAAGTGGAAAAGTAAGAAAATCACAAAAAATATAAATCCGTACACAACGCCATCTCTAATACTGTCAAAAATAAAACACGGACAGTTGGGCCCCGATAATTGCTTCAATGTGTAATTTTTAATTTAATAAAAAACTTATTATAATTCAACAGGTATTGATTCTGAGGCGGTAGAAGATCGCCGGGTCAGCTAGTAAAATATAAACCAAACTCTTTGTAAGGGTTCTAATTTTATTTTATTTAACAAAAAATGAAATGTGATAAAGGTCTCACCCATCTTCACATTTTGTGTGGAAAAATATTTTATATTAAAAAACACTATATTAAACCTGTATAACGGGTAATAAATCCATAAAGTCACTGGAGATGACGAAATTGTAATTTTTTGGGAATAATTTGTGCCAAAATGAAAAGCAATTTTTTGTAGCGTAATAAAATACCTAGGTACCTACTTTACTTTTTACAAATAAAATCACTAAATGGACCGTCACCGAGTTTCACTTACGTTTATGGAGTCTTATTAAAAATTAGGCTTCAACTTTAGACAACACTTTCATGTGGAGTGGTGAGCACCTAATATGTAAAAAATCATTCAAATATATGTATTAATAGGTCTTCGATCCTTTAGAAACAGCGGCACGGGAAGTAGGACTGCGGGTTAATGTTAACAAAACGTGCATGATGATACAGAGCAGGAACCCTTCACACAGAAGAAGAAGTAGTGCACAATTTAAAGACAACTACTCATACGAAGTGGTCGATCAATTCACCTACCTGGGCTCCAGTCTGACAGAGAACAATGAGGATCCAGCAGAAATCAGAAGGAGAATCACAGCAGCCAACAAAACATACTATCTCTTTGCTATATATATAAGGCACCTAGCATCTCAGCACATATGAGACTCCTCAGGCTGAGATGGGCTGGGCATGTACAGACAATGCCGGATACACGCGTCCCAAAAAGAATTTTGACTGGACACCCAGGTGGAAAGAGAAAAGTGGGAAGACCCAGACTGAGGTGGGAAGACGAAGTAAGAGGGGATGCAGCTCAGCTTCTCCAGGTACCAAATTGGAAGTCAGCCGCTGAGGATAGGAGGAGTTGGAGGCGACTGTTGCAGGAGGCCAAAGCTCGATATGGGCTGTAGCGCCATCGAAGAAGAAGAAAGAAGAAGAAGAAGAATATGTATTAATAGCTGGTCCCCGGCATGCGTTGCAATGCCATTCAAAGAAATAAATGATTCTCCCTTCATGTCCTTTGCCGTGCGTCCCCGTTCCCTTCCACCTTCCCCGCCTTTGCCCTCCCTCATCTCTTCGCTCTCCGCGAATTCCACCTTCCCTCTGATTCTCACTTATACAAATTTCATAACGCCAGAGCTTACCATTATATACAGCCTATGTTAATCGCTGATAATGTAGCTTTATATTAGTGAAAGAATTTTTAAATCGGTTTAGTGGTTTAGGCGAGAAAGCGGAATAAACGAACACACGCACTTTCGCATTTATAATATTAGTACAGGTAGATATTTCAATTTTAACAAAGGGATCTCCATAGTAACCAAAATTTTCTAACAAATAACAAAATGACAGCGCACGTCAAATAAATACTTATATAAACAATAATTACACACATTTTCATTGCGTAATAAACAAACACACGCACTTTCGCATTTACAATATTAGTAGGTATAGACTATAGACTAGCTGGTTTTCGGCATGCGTTGCAATGCCATTCAAAGAAATAAATTTATTCTCCCTGCATGTCCTTTCCCGTGCGTCCCCGTTCCCTCCCTCGTCTCTTCCCTCTCCGCGAACCCCACCTTCCTCCTGCCTTCCCTCCCTGCCGCTAAAATACATGAAATACACACATTTTCATTTATACTAATTTCATAACGCCAGAACTTACCATTTTATATAGCTTATGTTACTCGCTGACAATGTAGCTTTCTATAGGTGAAAGAATTTTTAAAATCAGTTTAGTGGTTTAGGCGTGAAAGCGTAACAAACAAGCACACGCACTTTTGCATTTATGATATTAGTATAGAGTTGTGAATGATGAATATTTGGAGCAGGTGGATGAGTTTGTTTATTTGGGAAGTATGTTTACGAGAGATGGGAAGGCTGATAGAGATATTGAAAGAAGGGTAAATGCAGGTAGCTCTATTAATGGAGGACTGAAGGCCATTGGCACAAACAAAAAACTGTCCAAAGAGGCGAAACTAGCCGTCCATAATGGAGTACTGGTACCTACCCTGATGTATGGCAGTGAGGCATGGAACTGGCAGAGGAAGGATGAAAGTAGACTGAATGCTGTAGAAATGAGATCCCTGAGGCGTATGTGTGGTAAAACCATGTATGATCGTGTGAGAAATGTGGAGATCCACAAAGAATGAAAGGCTGATGTAAGCGTAATGTGTAAGATCAAGAAAGGAACGCTCCGATGGTTTGGGCATGTAGAGCGAATGAACGAGGAAAGGAGTGTAAGGAGAATACAAGACGCAAATGTGAATGGTAGAAGAAGTCGGGGACGCCTGAGAAAGACATGGCACGACCAAGTGAATCAGATACTTGAGTCATAATAATAGAAGAGCATGTATGAGACGATGTATGAATGTGAACGAGGCAAGGAATGTGCGCCAAGATCGAATTGTTTGGCGGTCCGTCCTCTCTGCCTACCCCTGCGGGGAAACGGCGTGATAGTTAGTTAGATTTTCAAACATAAAGCGATTTCGAACAAAATCCATTTTCTCAAACGGGTTCCTTATTTCTCGTCCGCGTGATGTGAATTTACAGCCAGCAGTGTTTTTGGTCATTGTTGTACCTATATATGTATTTTAATTTTATGAGTGATGACTTGAACACTTCTTTGCTCATGATGGATGATAATAATTGATGATGACTTCCAGATCGTAGCTTTCTGCCTTATGGTCGTGTCCGAAGCACTGGTCCTTAGGGACAGCGGTCCAGTGGACAACTCCCAAGTGCAAGTCGTCCAGTCCTGGAATAACAACGACGGGCTGGGAGATTACAATTTTGCGTAAGTATTCCTAATTATTTTAACTAATTAGTTTTGATGCACCTGACTGGCAATTCCAGGACTTCTTTGTATCGCCTACACCAGGGGTGGGGAACCTGCGGCCCTCGAGTCCTTTTGGTGCGGCCCGCGGGCACTTTTGGTGCGGCCTGCTGAAAGAACCAATTACACAGAATGGGATGGTTTTTTCACGGTGTTTCAGATGCATTTTTAAGACGTTATCACAAAATCGTTACTAGCAAGTAAAGATACAAATTTAAACGTGATTAAACCTCCCATTTTACTTTTATTTTAATTTGTTATTGTGAAACGATAGTGAAATTCCATCGGAACTTTTAATTTTCCTGTACGGGACAGTCCCGATATTTCAGGATTGATGGCAACTCTATTCAGAGGGGAATCTTAAGCAGTCTTTATTTTCTAGTCATCGTTGCGGAAGAAAAGTGGATGGTAAATCAATAAAATCTTATTAATGACAACTACGAAGAAAAGAAAAGTTGAAGCTGAATGAAACGTGAAGCTAAATTAAGGCTGTGAAAGGTAACTCGAAATGAATAACACGACGCATTTTCCAACACTGCATGGACAAAAGTCTTCAACATCGTTTGAATACGCTGGTGAGTGCGCGAAATTAAGTGAGGCATTTAATGAACGATTTAAAGACGTGAAAAGAGAGCAAACGGATTCGAACATATTTAATACACAGTTAAACGTCGAACCATCTAATGTGCCTGATAATCTGCAGCACGAAATTTTTCAATTACAAAGCGATAGATATAACAATCTCCCCAAATAAAGTCACGAATCACTGGTTATATTAAGTCAAGCATGTCCCTTAACCATTTTGGATATAACACAAACAATAATGCTATGATAATTGCCACACTTCTGGCATAAAAAAATTATTACATGTAATTTATTGTAATTAGTTAAATAAATATAAAATTATATTGCAGAAAATAAATATGCTACCAAATGTAGAAAAACCATTCACGTAATCAGAGTACAATTTAATATAAGCTGGTTGACTGGTGGACTCCTATGCAGATTCATGCTAAAGGTAAAACCAATCTTGTGTTCAGAATGCAATTTCCTGTTGCGGATTCATCTGCTAACCCTAACGCATTTCGAAGGTAAAACCATTTTGGTGTTCTAGATGCAGTATTAATTAAAGCTGGGGACTCACAATCAGATACGCTCTGACGGAAAAACCAGTTTTGTGTTCAAAACGCAATGAAAAATTTCCATATGTGGTTTCGTCTGCTTACGCATTTCGTGGAAACCCGTTCTCGTTTTTCAAGTGCATTTATAAAATTCTAGTTGCTTTTGTGCTACCAGTATTATAGAAAAGCCATTTTCATGATCTCAGTAAAATGGCTACACTCTGTATTTTTAAGTCTCCGCGTACAGATTCACCCTACAACTGAAACTAGTTCTGTGTTTAGAATGCAACGAAAAAATTCCAGGTGGGGTTTCATTTTTTGACGCATTCCTTGTGTTAGAAGTGCATTTATAAATTTCTAGTTGCATACTTTGTGCTGCCAGAATTGGTGAAAAGCCATTTTTTATGTTCCGAGTGTAGTTTTAATTCCCCGCATGCAAATTTAATCTAAAATAAAGCTATTTTTTAAATTAGTTTAAGTAAAACCAGTACTTTGATTCGAATGTGGCTCCCCCCCGAGACGCAAATCGGAGTGCGGCCCGCGTACACCATGACACCGTGGGAAAAATGGGCGCCTGTAAACTCATAACTTCTTTGAATTCAATTATATAGGTAATCTAAACGTAGTATTGTGTAATTTTTAAAACTTTATTTGAATTTCAATAAAATTATATTTTACACCAAGTGGTAAAATTATTCAATTATTAGATTATTCCCACAATGTGACCCAAGTGTTCAAGACGACATATTTTTTATTGATTTTATTGATTATATGACGTCTTTTGAACTTAAAATAAATTCTCTACACTAAAATTAAGACGTATCAAAATATAAAATAACTTAAATTTTCTTAGTAAACAGGCGTAGAGAAAAAAATACCAATACTTTGAATATGAGACCAAACTTAAAAAACATATAAAGTTTATAAAAAAATGCTTATTCTAAGCATATTTCCGTGATCTTACAAAATATATTTCACATTTTGTGCAGATAATGTTAGTTTTAATTTTTAATGTCGCTTTTTAATGGAAAAAGTTGCACAAATTTGACCCAAGAGCGCACTAACTCCGAAAATTTGAGTTCTTTTATAAAATTATTAACCTCAACACAGCCTTTCTTATTGAGATCAAAAAGTGATGTTCTGACCACGAGACCACCCTCAATACCTTTTTTTCCATCCCAGAACTTACTCTTATTTAAAAAGACCCTTCACAGTCACACGGCTTTCCTAAGATGGCATCGGCCATATGCAGGGCTGGGCAAAATACATCCTTTGCTGTAATTAAAATACAAATTACAAAATACTTTTTCGCATGTATTTAAAATACGAAATACAAAATACTTTCAAGTCGTGTATTTGAAATACAAAATACAAAATGCAGTATTTAAACCATTTTTTTTAATTTTAAATACAAATTACAAAATACATTTGGTTTTGGTAGAACCTTTGATTCCAATAAATTGTCGTAAGTGCCCTCATCTAAGGGTGCGTTTCCATAGAAGCAAAGCTGAGCAGTGTGAAACAGAGACGTGCAAAAATTGACCAATCATATTGCTCAGAAGACACATCTCGTCTCCGCTCCACTTGTAATGTTTTGTGGTGTAGCACTTACACTAGCTGGTTCCCGGCATGTGTTGCAATGCCATATTCAAAGAAATAAATTGTTTCTACCTGCATGTCCTTTCCCGTGCGTCACCGTTCCCCTCTCACATCCCCTTCCCCTCCCGCATTCCCCTTCCACCTTCCCCGCCTACCCTCTCCCCTCTGCCGCACCCCAGTCCCGCCAACCACCCTTCCGCGTTCCATGTATTTAGTCCCAGTACATTCAGTTTTCAAACAACATGCGTGCCAGTTATTACAATTTTTTTATTCAAATTTTCATTTTTCACTTACTACAAATATTCATATTTGTATATTTTAAGAACAATCAATCAAACCTAACATAGGTACCTATTTAAAATATCTATAATTAAAAATATCTTTAAAAATTATTTACAATTATTTATTCCTTTGTTACAAAAAAAAACAGCTGTCTGCTAAATTCAATTTCATCAAACGCACGAACTGTCGAACGTGCGAAGTTAAAAGAGTCGAAAAGTTTTCTGAAATTATCAAATTTTCTGCGTAATTTTCTCAATTTTTCTTTCCGTAAGAACCTTCTACAAGGTATTAGAAAACTTAAAAAAAAAGAATAAATGAAATAGGTAAAGTCGTTCTGAAATTATGGCGTGACCAAGGGAAACAAGAATTCGTTTTTAAATACATATATGACATTTGTACAGCGCAGTTTTCTGTCATTTCACTTCAAGTGCAAATTATTCCTATAGTGCTTGATCTAATACTATGATACAAAAATGTACAATACAAAGCAATGACAAGTACAATATAATATGATACAAAATGTACAATAACAGTGCTATTATGGCACGGGACAATAATAATTACTTGCATGACATAGAAAAATTTTCAGTACGTTATAAAGCAATGATAAGAGAATTACAAATAATCATTAGTAAGAGTGCTATAGCATAGGACAATAGTACAGGATTCTTGCGATTTTAGTCTATGTATTTATGTCACTTTATTTTTCATTGTCATTATTAAGATCGCTAAATGTATTTAAAAATGTATTTGGAAGCCATTGAAATACAAATTACAAAATACCTTAGCAGCAGGTAATTGAAATATCAATTACAAAATACATTTTTAGGAAGTAATTGAAATACAAATACAAAATACATATTTGTATTCCAAATATGTATTTCAATTACAAGTAATTCAAATACTGCCCAGCCCTGGCCATATGACAATAGAGCCTTTTTGTGTGGAATATAACATGTAAAAAAGTTTCCAAAGAGTTCTTGTCCGTATTAAACGTTTAACTTTGGAATTTCACCGCCGCGGCCGCCGATTGTTTAGTTTTCTCACGACCTGACTGATACAGAAAATTTTATTATATCCACCTTTTTTACGTTGAATGTTGAATGGTGTTTTATCCAGTTTTTTTTACATATGAGATATTGCGACACGATTCTTCCAGTTACGAACTTACCGATGGAACCAAGCGCCAAGAGCAGGCCGTGCTGAAGAACCCAGGCACCCCGGACGAGGCCATCTCAGTCACCGGCACCTACAGCTGGGAGGACGCCGATGGAGTGGAGTACCGCGTCACCTTCATCGCTGACGAGAACGGCTTCCAACCGCAAGGAGTTGAAATCAGCAGACCCCGTCCCGCGTCTCCTTTTATAGTGTCCCTTATAGGATAAACATCAACGAATCAACCTCCACCAAACAATTTATCAATTTGCATCAACCCCATTAATTAATTTTCAGCAATTTCTATTGTAAAATGGCAATATACACATTATTCTGAAATATTTTTACTGGCATCCGTTTCATACCTCATATTCCTCAATCTGTACAAGTATAGCATAAACAAATACTTGCAATATGTTTTAATGTGTAGGTTTCAGAATTTATTATAAACAAGGTCCCTATGAATAGATAATGTTAAAAATTATCGATTAAATACCATGTTTTTAAAATCCATCTTACATTTAATTTGATTATTATTAAATAATAAAAGTTAACTATAAGTACCGGTTTATTTCATTAAATATATCAGAAAACACAAATTTTCTTACGATCTTTTTATTTGACGCAATTTAAATTGCCTCCTCTCAAAAGCTGTGTGACGATACTCGTACTTTTTTACATTAGCTCCACACAAGAGGCCCGGAGGAGAATAATTCCTTTTAGGGTCTATGTCATCTTTGTGGATCCTGTGTGGAGGGTGTTTTCAGGGAAGGGAATGAGAGGAAGTTCTGGGAAGGAAAAGGGTATGAGGGATGGGTAGAAATCTGGGGTCAGCGTATCAATAAGTGACGAACAGTTGAATCTATCCCTCACACTGCGGTGCAAGACAATGTTCCGAGAGAGTCCTACTGGCAAGGTCAAAAGATCTCCCTCAACCAGTTTCTCATAAAGTTAACAATGAATATTTGACTGGACCAGGCGTCCTTACTCTAGGAGGCTTTAAGTTACGAGTATTCTGCCACTGTCGGCCGCGAGCGTCTGTCACACCATCAGATGCCTTCGGCTATCAATGGGATCGTTGAACACTTCTAAAATAATACTAAACTGTCATTGAGATACCACCAAACTTCGTGTTACTAAATATACTAATGACATTTATTGAAGGATGTTGAAAATATTTGACATACTTATTATGGATCACATCCTCCTTCTTCAAATTCAAATTTCATTTAACAACTATTTAAAAGTTAAAATTATCTTTGATGACTGGACATCGTATATTATTGTCCCTTCTGGAGGTACTTCCAGGATCTGTTGTTCCTCGTGTTCAAATAAATCTTTTTGAATTTTGCTGCAAACCAATCCCAGGATTGAAACCAGAGAGAGAGAGAGGAATGAAACTACTAAATGTAGATCTTAATCTTCTTCCGAACATCAGAATCGCAGGTTCTATTCCTGTAGTGCAATGAAGAGTGTTACGATAATCAGACAAAATATTAAATATTTTTTTCTTGTAATCCACTTGAAAACTATGCCCAACCATGATTATTTAATTCCCAATTTACATTATCAGAGCTTAAAGATATCCCTACGGTGTATGTACCAAGTGATTAGAACCAGAACTGCCGTTAAAGGACTGGCGTCATAATAGGAAAATATATTGATTTGTTAATTGTTTTAAATATACTTCACTAAAAGTTTTGATGAATATCCCCTTTGTAAAGAAAACATTTTATTCTTATATGCGTTTAATAGCCGTGACACGACTTCTGCTCTTTTTAGGAAAAGAAAAAATCTGTCTTCAAAACGTTAGAGAAACTAACCGATTTGGATATACTGGCTCAAATATTTCAACAAGAAAACTGTCCTGTGCAAATATCATTCGAAAATAGATCACACATTTTTTTAGCAGTATATAATACTCCAAAATCTGAGAACATCTATATAGAACATCGCTACATACAATTCATTAAGTCTATTAAAATTAAATAAACCTGTGCAGTTTTCAACTCTTCCACCAACGAATGCAGCAGTTCACCAACATATCAATCGTGTCTACTACCAAATTTAAACTTGGTTAGGAAATGATTTAGAACCCCTGGGATGGGGTTGAGTGCTGCAAAATGAAGCCCTGGAACCGATAAAAATATTATTACCACCTGCACCAGGGTACCTAGCATGGTCGATTGATATAGGTTTTATCGAAAATGTCGGTAACTTGTCATGGCTCCCGAGCATGACTGTAGGCAGCTAACGAACAAATAATAGTTCACGTCAAATTAAATAGGAACCCTTAGTCGTTGTGAACTGTTATTTGTTCGTTAGCTGCCTGCAGTCGTGCTCGGGAGCGATGACAAGTTACCGACATTTTCGATAAAACCTATGTCGATCGACCATGCTAGGTACCCTGATGAACTGCATATTACAATGTTCTGTAACTGCACAAATTGGTTCTCGCTGTGGATGCTGAAAATCAGGGTTGCAATGTTCGTTAGCTTGTGGCCGATATAATGGACATGAATGTCTCAACGCTTCAACGTATCAACATGATCTCGACGAAGAAATCGCATATGACACTGAAGTTTTTGAAGGTTTGGAAATGGATGTCATTGATAACGAGGAGGACGATGATAATGACTCTTAAATTGTTGAGCGACCGTAAGAAGAAGGCGATGAAGAAAAAGAAAACTAACTCTCATACTGGCTAACTAATAACTAAAGTTAAAAAAAAATCGACCCAAACTTCAGCTTAGATTGTACAAATTTAATTATATATGATTGCTAAATAAAAATATTATTCAAAAATGTTTTCTTAATTTCTTTCCTACTTAAAGTGCAATTCTCTTTAATGAGATATTTTTAAAAAAATCACTTAATTACTTTATTTTCTATATGAAAAAGGCAAGTAGTATTAAATTACTCTTTGATTTATAACTAATACTTATAAATAAAATATATTAAATAGTTAATTAACTAATATTTAACGAATAATTAAGTTAAAAAACCGTCCTATGAACTGGAATTCGCCATTGACCTTGCGCCATGGCATGTACGGCTGAGCGCTCCGCACTCTTCGCGCTCAATCTTAAAAATGGTTAAGCGTATAAAAAAATATTTTATACAAAATTTGTAGAGAATTTTATACTCTACAACTTTTATATTGAATGCAAATACAAATCGAGGCAAAGGAAGCGAGATATTTCCAAAAAACTGATTTTCATGACCTTTGACCTTGAATATCCAAAGACGCTCACACGTTACCTTATGAGACTTTTGAGACAACATGCAGAATACGAAAATAAAGGTTTAAAGAAAGCTTATTTTTTTCAGCTTATTCGGTTTCATTTAGCGGATATATCCTTTTTTTAGCTTAAGTGACTGGGCTACTTTTTCTATACTGAGAGTTACAGTACCAAGCTCAATCAAAATGAATATTTGAAAAGAACATCAACTGCTGCAACATTTAACTTACAAGTTTAAACATACATGACGACATATTCATTGCTAGTTACTAAGTTACTTTGCCGCAAAGGGAGAGGAAGGATCACCATCGCCGGTACCCATTCCGGCTTCCCAAATTGACAAATGTTAAAATTAAAACACAATAACAATAAATATGTGGGTGGCGAACTTCATTAGGCTATAGTTTGTTTCTGAAGAAATAGAGCATGCGAACCAGCTGCTCAGCGGTAATGTACTTTCTGCGAGAGCGGCGATTGAACTGACCGGAAGCGGAATACACAGGAACAACGTACCGTAATATCTTTTAACGGTATTATTCTACAGCATTATTGAAATTAAGTGGCAAGGTAATGCGGATGGCAAATAATATTTTATGTGGATTTAAGTGTACTTATCGATTTAATAAATTATTTATACATTTTTTAAAGGTGATGAAAAGTATGCCCCACAAGGGGGTGACTTTGTATCACAATTATGTATATTTCCGTAATATCTCATTGGATATCGCATATAAATACTATTTAACCCCATAAAATATTGTGGTGATCCCTAATAGTCATTATTATCAAGACACAAAAGAAATTTGAAGGCTTAATTATGAAAATACTCGAGGTTTTTTATTTTTATTTATTTAAAAGAGTAAATTTGTACGTAAAATAGAAAAATAAAATAAAATACGGTGATTATCTGCCACCTACCACATATTGCGAAGGTTGCACTCGATTTTGAACTAATAAAATGAAATAATAACGAAAAAATGAACGTGAAAAACGTCGGGAAAAATCTTGCAAATCACATAAATATCAATTTAAGACTGTAATATTGACGCTGAAAATAAAATAGCAATATTTCAAGCCACGGCAGATGATGATAAATGTAGTACCTATTTTTAAACGACTTCAAAAAGGAGAAGGTTCTCAATTCGACTGTATTTTTTTTATGTTTGTTACCTCAGAACTTTCGACTGGGTGAACCGATATTGATGATTCTTTTTTTATTTGAAAGCTGGTGCTTTCCGTGTGGTCCCATTTCAATTTGGTCCAGTTCTGACAATGGCATCTATGAGAAAACCATATAAGTCTTAAATTTGCATTAAGTATGTGCGCGATAAATGGACAAATAACTCAATATCACGCCAACCAATTTCGATGATTCTTTTTTTATTAAAAAGGATGTACTTCAAGGGTAGTTTGATGAGAATTTGGTTAGGTTCTGATTATGGGATCCATGACAAAGTAACGGAACTCTTCAATTCTTAGGAGCAAATTAACGATACTCAGCCGAATCTTTTATAGGCTATCCAGATCTTTACAAACCTACCTTGGCTGACACCGACTCCAAAAATAACAATCGTACCTACATATGATGAGTAGAAAAAGTAAGTTGATTATTAAGTTGTAGAAGAATACGAAATTATTTTTTTTACCTTTTAGTGCATTTTTTAAGTAGTTTTTTTTTGTTTTGTTAAAATTTTTCTTTATAAATGGTATGCAGAGAGGTTCCGCCCCGGGCTTTGAGGTAATTACAGTTAATATTTTTTAAAAATTTTAAAAATCAAAATTCACCATAAATAGTATAATAGGTATACTAAATAGAAGTTTCCAAAGCGGAGATTTCCGCCTATTTTCAAACAAACTGTCATTACTCCAATATTTGAATCTGGCAATCCAGAAGAAGTTGGCAACTACCGATCCATATCAGTGACGGGGTATATGGCAATTTTTTTTGAAAAGTTATTATAAAAAGAATGAAAGAATTTATAAAATGTAATAAAAAACCTAAGTAATGAAAATCAGCTCGGCTTTATGGAAAGTAGAAGCACACAGGATGCAATTGAGAAATTAACTGGCCTTGTTCATAATTCCTTAAAAAAGCATTAGAATTTTCATAGATATTAAAAAAAAACGTTTGACAGCATATAAGTAAATTAAGAAACGTTTGAATAAAAGGGGCAGCTCTAGAAAGGATATTTTATATTTATATGTATTCAAACACCCTCAAGTCATAAAAATCAACGATGTGGTTAGCCAACAAAAAGCGAATCATTTTGGCATACCTCAAGGAACAGTCCTGGGACCGTTAATGTCTATCATCTATGTAAATGACATATTCATACAAAGAATAAAAGGAAAAATAATATCTTATGCTGATGACACTGTCAAAATAATTGAAAGTGCTGATTGGAATACTGAGCTAGTACTGAATATCCTCTCCTTAAGTACTGAAAAAAATTATCCCATTCTCTATCAATAAATTTAAAAACCAGAATTAAAAATTTTAAAACACCAATATAAATGTTGTGGAACTAATTGTAATCAAACAGGTTCTACACTTAATCCAACTTCCAAAATTAAATATCTTGGTGTATGTATATATATATAGATCAACATTTTAAATGGAAAAGACATATTTGTGAACTTTTCAATCGAATAAGTAAACGTATTTATTTATTTGTAAGACAGAAATAATCTTTAACTGGAAAACCTAAAAATAATTTTTCAATCTATATTACAATATGTTATCACAAGCGGCGGAGGAACATATAATGTTATTTATATATATAAAAACATACAAATATTAAACAAATTAAAATAATTAAAAATTTAATGCAAATACTGGAATTGTGCCAATCTGCCGATAAATGGGCTTGAAGGTATATTCAACGGGTAACTGCTCCTCGTTTTCCTCGTTAAATTCTAAAGTAAGTTCCTTGTTGTTGTTACAGGAATCTTGCTATATCATTTCCTCTATGGATTTTAATGGATTGACTTTTGGATGCCATGGTGTTGGCCAGTAGAAATTAATTAAGTAAAATCAAGGTTAATCAAGGAGCGTGTACCGAGACACAGGTGTATGGCGGTCTATCCTCGCTGCCTGCCACATCGTGAAATAGCGTGATGGTTAGTAAGTTAAAGTTAAAGCTATCCAGGGCCAGTAGGATCATGTCAATCAAAATAAAGGCCTTGTGTGAGACTGAAGTGAAAGGATATAATGAAATGGAATACATGAAGGTGAGGTACCTAACTATTCTAATCTATTCACCAAACACGGCTAAATCCATTTCACGCAACATTTTGTTTCTGAATGGTGGACTTTCACCAGGTCGATGCTGAGATTATATATTTGTAACTATGTATAGATTGTGACCTAAGATTTTCTCTTAAAACAAATTCCAATGTGCTCTAGGTAAAAATCTGATAAGCTACAGTTTTGCAGATTAGGTGCTTAGGGCACTTCAATTCGATAACGATGTCAACGATTTACTGATGTGACCTTGTGGTCCTAATCTGGCAATCGTTACATTAAGAGTTGCCCGCACTTACGCATTGGGATGTATGGTGCTTACGCAATCAATTAAAATACTTAGATGAAAAAAGTCAGAAGAAGACACTGATTGCGTTTTAGTTAACCTTTATTATTGCGTTGTTCAATACGGGGAACTAATTGAAGAGGACTTACATTGGAAGAAGTATAAAAGACGATTATTTTAATCATAGGTCATCGTATCATTTTGAAAGTGAAAGTGTTAGCATCTCCCAGAAGATAATTTTCCCTTTATTTAACCAAGTTAAATAAACAAACCTAAATACAATGAAGTTCGCGGTGAGTTATATTTTCGCAGTTGCAACGGGGTGTTTTATTGGTCTCCGAAAGAAATGAAATACATAAGTGTTTCAACAGATTTTGTAATCTCGCCATTGATTTATAAACTGGCGTTGACCACTTTAAAATATAAACAGTGAACAGTTTTTAAGTGATATATTTTGTGAGTCAATGCATACAACAATTGAAAATATAAAACAATAAAGTTTGCTGACTTGTTACATTTAGGTACCTACGAATTCGATGACTACTCGACAATATACATGACTTGCAAATCTCGGAACTTTTGTTTTAAACGGAAAAAGCTATTATTCTTTCCATATTATTTATTCCCATATATATATGTATATACAGGGTGTCCGGGGGTAAAGTGTATTAACTTCGGGAGGTAATTCTACGTGATATTGTAAGTAAAAAAGATAAATAACTTTTTTCGAAATTCCAACTTTTAGGGGTAGTTTTGTGGTAAAAACATAAAATTTGACCGGCGTGCGGGGCCAGCTTTATTATTTTCCACTTTTACGATACGGGCCAGTTACCACCATTTATTGTTGCCACGATCACGCCCGGCAGGCTCCCGGCAAGTAAGATCGTACCTCACACTAAGGATTTTTGGTAGGTAGATCTTTTTGTATGGGAAAACAAATGTTGGAATTTCGAAAAAAGTTATTAAACTTTTTTACTCCTACCATCATGTAGAATCAACTCCAGAAGTTAATGCACCTTACCCCCGGACACCCTGTATATATAGGTATTTTTTATTTTTTCCAAGTTAACTGATACATTTTTAAGAATATTGTTTACCAATCTTTTTTAGTAAGGATACGAATTATATATTTTTTATATTAGAAGGTCTTCCCCATCTTCTTGTCTTCTTGTATTTTGTGTGGACGAATACAATTGTATATATAAAAAAATTCTAGATTAAGCCGTACAACGGTTAATAAATACTTAAAGTCACTGAAGATGGGGAAATTGTTCTTTTTTTAATAATTTGTGCCAATTTTTTTTATTTTATTATTTTGAAAAACATTACATATTACATTGTTATAATGATCTTCTGGCTATCCAACTAGGCAATTTTGCCAGTTTTAGAACAGTCAAAATGAACAGATTTTTTACTTATTATTAGTGTGTTGACTATAATATTGTCTTATACTTAAATAAAACGAAAACTAATATAATGAAAACAAATATTTTGTAGCGTAATATTATAAAATACTCTATTTTTTATAAATCACTTAATGGCCTAACACAGAATTTCACTTATGTTTACAGGAATGGTATTGTAAATTAGGCTTTAACTTTTGAAGACACTTTTGTATTTGGGGTATGGGGTGCACTTTGCAAATCATTTAAGTACATGGGTTTTTTCAAAGATATAGCGGTTTAAAACAAATTCCATTTTCTCGAATGGATTCCTTGTTTTACTATCAGCAAGTGTTTGTGATCCGAGCAGTCTCGATATATTTTTTCAATTTTATGAGTGATTAAGATTTTGAATGATAATAATTGATGATGACTTTCAGATCGTAGCTTTGTGCCTTGTGGTGGTGTCTGAAGCACTCCCAACTGACAACTCCCAAGTGCAAGTCGTCCAGTCCTGGAATAACAACAACGGGCTGGGAGATTACAATTTTGCGTAAGTATTCCTACCTTTGTACCCATTCGTGACGGCCGGCGTAGTAGAGCGATAAGGCTCATGACTCACACACCGAAGGTCGCGGGATCTAATCCCGGCGTGGCAAATAAATTTTATTTGATTAATTTGTGTTATTTCACAAATTATTCATTTAAAATAATATATAGTAGGTACCAGTATCGCCCTGGTGTAAGACCACCATTCAGAATTGGAACGTTGCTTGAAATGGCATTAGCCGTGTTTGGTGACCAGATCCGAATAGCCAGGTACTTCCTCACCTTCCTCTTCCCTATCTCCTTCCCCTCCCCACTACCTTCAGCCTGACAACATACCCCGATTGGGGATGCCATAGTCTCACTGGCTTCAGACGGGAGCAGTTGGGACTCTTGTGCGGTATTCATATAATAAAAAAAATAAAAAAAATCAAATTAGTTCTGATGCACTAGACCCCCAATTCCAGAACTTCTTTATGTAGCCTGCACCATGACACCATGGAAAAAATAACCGTCTGTTATCTCTCAACTAGTATATTGAAAATATATACAAGAGTCTAATTGGACCCGAATTTAATTATGTAGCATGTAGTCTAAACATTGAGTTGGGTAATTTATTTTTCAATAATTTTTTTTCTAGAATTATATTTAACCAGGTGATAAAATTATTTAATAATTAGGTTATTCACACATTAAAACACGGATGTTCAAGAAGACATACTTTAATTAATGTATTTATTTCTAATAAAATCTTTTAAAGTCGAAATAAATTCTCTAAACTAAAATTAAGTATCTGGAAATATAAAATCATCACATTTTTCATGATTTTTTAGAGTCGATATAAGAAAATAATCTTTGAATATGAGATCAAACTTTAAAAAAATACGAAGTTGCAAACAAGTTTTGCATGTTGCAAGTTGCAAGCATGCTGCAGTGAAGTTTAGATAATGTTTTTCACATTTGGTGCAGGTAATGTGAGATTTATTTTATTGAGGGAGAAATAGTTGAGGGAGACCTTTTAACCTCTCCAGCAGTACTTTATCGTCCCAATGTATTGCACCGCAGTGGTAGGGATACTAGGGATGGATTAATACATTTACTTCAGAAAGGAGTACTGTCGTGAATGTAAAAGAGCAATATACCTCAAAAAAGCTTCGTAGATTTTTTAATAATATTAATATTGCAACATTTGTTAGTCGAGGATTGCCAACATTTATTTAAAACTATTTTCTTTCTAAAATGGCATACATTTTTTAATTTTTTTCAAATCTTGGTCCCTTTAAAATTAATGGCATTATATATTATTTCAAATAAAATATTAACTCTTCGTCATTGGTCACCCTACACGTTTACTAAATGAAATTAGTTACCATTAGCTTAGAAGGTACTCGGTACTATTAGTTGACGGCCGACGTGATCGAGGGGTTTGACTCTTGACTCCCAATCCGAAGGTCGCGGAAACGAATCCCGGCGTGAGCAAATAAATTTTATTTGATTAATTTGTGTTATTTCACAATTGATTCATTTAAAAATAATATATTTGCGGGACGTTCCAGAGTGGAAGATACTCTCAGTATCGCCCTAGTAAGACTATCATTCAGAATTGAAACGTGGCTTGAAGTGGCTTTAGCCGTGCTTGGTGACCAGATCTGAACAGGTGGGGAAGGTCCAGCCAGGAACTTCCCCACCTTCCTCTTCGCATCTCCTTCCCATTTCCATTACCTTCAGCCTCAAAACATACCCCAGTTGGTGATGCCATGGTCTCACTGGCTCCAGACGGGATCAGCTGGAACTCTTGTGAGATATTCATATTTAAAATAAAATACATTTATTTTATTATAAACAATTAATAAACAATATTGTTCTTTCAATATATTATAGTGCGTTAATTTGATTTATAAAATTATTAACTTCAACACTTGCTTGTCTTAGTTAGATCGAAAAGTGGATATACTGACCTCCAGACCACCCCTAATACCTTTTCCTTCCCAGAACTCACTCTTACTTTAAAAAAACATCCACTCAGTATCTCCTAGATCTAGATGATAGGGCGCCACGGGAAGGCGTTCTCGGGGCCTATGCGAGTATATGTTCCCTTCCTTGTGAAGTATATATGTATACAAAGTTCCCAAAGATTTCTTGCCTATATTAAACGTTTAACATTGGGGTTTCACCGCCAGAAGGCGGTCATTTAGTTTTCTAATGACCTAATAATGCAGAAAATTTTATGTGATCGTGTTTCATCCAGTTTTTTTTACTGTTGATTATGATACCATTGTGACACGATTCTTCCAGTTACGAGCTCACTGATGGAACCAAGCGCCAGGAGCAGGCTGTGCTGAAGAACCCAGGCACCCCAGAAGAGGCCATCTCAGTCATCGGCACCTATAGCTGGATCGACGCTGATGGAGTGGAGTACCTCGTCACCTTCACCGCTGACGAGAACGGCTTCCATCCTCAAGTCTCGCAGGGAGCTGCAGGAATCAGCGGACCCCTTGTTGCCTCCCTCTTAGGATAAATATCACCGAATCTACATCCATCAAACGATTCATAAATTTTTAGCAACTCCATTTCCATTGTATTAGACATAATCATGGCATTGGACATATTGTGTTGAAATATTTATAGTTACATCCGTTTCATGCCTCATATTTGCAATATGTACATGTATAGCATAATCAATAACTACAATACATATGTTTTAATATGTAGGTATCAGAATTTATTATGAGTAAGATCCTTGTAAATAAATAATGTTAAAAATAATTGGATTGCATGGAATGTTTTACAAAATCCATCTTCCATTTAGTTTGTCTATAATTAAATAATAAAGAAATATAAACACTGGTTTATTTCATTAAAGAAATTGTGTTTCGTTCTTCTTATATTTATTTTAAGGCAATTAATAGCTTTGTGAAGATACTCGTATTATAAACCTAAGGACCTTTCCCCGGAATATAGAATCGTATTTTTTTCGGTTCATTTTGGTTACAAAATTACAAAATATTGGTATCCTTAAAAATTTTCAGTACTAGCGGTTTGAAAGTTCAGAAACATTTTTAGGTAATATAAAACAAATTCGCCTTGGTAATTAAAAAAAATATACATATATAGATTATGTAAAATACTATGTAAAATACTGTCAACTTTCTGATATAGAGAGCTTCAATGAAATTATCGAAGTGACCCAGTAATCCAAAACTGGCAACTACTACCTTACGAAATGCCACTGTTTACAGCCAATAACGCAGTCAATCAAAAGGCAAAGAAGTTGAAAAAAAACTGAGAAATACACTTACGATACTCCAAACGGAGAACTAAAAAAGCATTTGAAGAGAACACATTGGAAAGGAGTATAAAATGTGATAAATCAAACACGTTTCATCATTATCGACCTGAAAGTGAAAGTGTTTGCACCCTCCAGTTCCAACTCCTAGGAAACATCATAATATTCCCTTTAATTAATTCAACAAAATAAATACGCCTAGCCTCAATGAAGTTGGCGGTAAGTGTTGACTTTCTTAGTACATTTAGCTTTTCGCAATTGCTGCAATTAGGTGTTATTTATCCATTTGTTTTTCTTGACCTCCATAAAATATGTATACACCAACGTATTATGTGTCGAAATTACAAATATTTATTTATTTATTTATTTACTTATTTATTTATTTATTAGTAAGGGACAAACAGCTTATACATAAAACATAAAGATAAAAATATACATCGTTAAATCGAGTCAAGCCAAAAAAGTCTCCTATGTTAAAGTTGATTGGAGATAGAGTTTTATTACATATTAAAATTAATTTGAGGTGAGGAGGAGAGGAAGGGGAATAACGGAGGAGGATAGGAGATGCTCCGGATACTTTTCACACTCTCGTATTAATTTTCGATCGTACGTGTTACTTCTAATCGATATTTCTGTAGTGTATGGCTAAAAATGTCTATATTTTGAAATTTTGTGTTATATTGCGCACATATACGGGGAATTGTTGAATTTTTTCTGACGTTAGTTCTACATGTAGGCAAGTGAAACAAATGGGATTGCCGAGTTGATCTTGACGGAATATGAATATTTATTAAGTTGGTTAAATCTGGCGAGTCCAGGCCATTATTAACAATTTTAAATAATAAAATTTGGTCAAAAATTAAACGTCGTGTATAAAGGGAGTTGAAATTGTGGTAATTAATAGATTCGTTGTAATTAAAGAAGTGTAATTTTTGTTTATAATTTATGTGGTAAAAAATTTTTTTTTTTGATTTTTTTCGATTCTATCAATGTGAGCTTGGTAGAAAGGAGTCCAGATCGGTGTGCAGTGTTCTATGTGGGGACGGATGAACGCTGTGTAAAGGGAATATAGAGTCTTAAGGTTGCGAAAAGGTTTCGTTATTTGAATTATAAATCCTAGCATTTTGTTGGCCTTGTTGATGATTTCATCAGTGTGTTGTATAAAATTTAATTTAACAATATGTAGGTACTAAGGTGTAGGTACCACCAGTAAATGAAAAATGTTAAAAATTTGAGTGCAGTTCACACGCGGTACAAGTAAAACCTTCAGAAAACTGAAGTAGGTAGATAAGGGGAGGCTACGAACCACCTCACAAAGAGGAGACCGATTTTTCTATCTAGTAAGCAATATCCTATAGATGTATGTGTTTGTCCCTTTTTAATGACGCTTTTTCGTTTCATTTAATTTCAAATCACAACCGTGCTAAATAAGTTTTAATTTTAAAAAAACATCTCACCAAAAGCGCTTATAGACGTACCTGACTTACTGATTTATACAAATTGGTTTACATACATAAACAAGTGAGTAGTACAAGTGAGTACCTACAAAACATTATAATATTGGTGATCTAACAATTCTAGCTGACAAAATCAAATAAACGTTCAAGAGGTGATATTATCGTGAAACGTTAAAAATGATGAAAGGAAATAGAGCAAAGTAGAAGAATAAAAAGGTTATGAAGGCAGTTTCACTATTTTGTGACATGAGTCAAAAGTGTAAGGGCGCCTTTATATCCGTTGATTTTATATCTTTATCTATTTTATATAAAATCTTTAGTAAAAAATTCATACACTGTGATGAAGAACTTGCGTTCTTTGTTTAATTTGTGCCGTTGCCGTGTCGTAACCACAGCATATTATAAAAGCGCCCTTGGGATCTCCCAAGAGTATACTTCTCGTTAGGAACGTGTATGTTAACCTCTTTCAACATAAATAGAGTTGCCCCAACCTGGCTGGCCGATGTATAACCTCTGGGTTTGTCAACCGAGTCGCGTTTTCAAAATCACAGAACTTGACAGTATGTTTTCTTCTTCCGTTCATATTCTTTGTATTAATAGAGCCTAAAGCATGAATATGTTGTAGAAGCCTTCTTTTTTGGGTATCTACTCTAGATTTTTATTTTTCCCCCACCCTAAATCAAAACCTCGCTTCGCCCATGGTTCCAGATATTAACTTTAAAAAATATTCGACCTGAAAATATTTTTGGACATGAAATGTTATTAATATTTAAATATATTCACATGTATCTAATAAATTGATAGTGACTTTTTCAGATTGTAGCTCTCTGCCTGTTGGCCGTGGCCGAGTCATTGTCTCTGGAAGGCCTCTTCCCAGTGGACAACTCAAAGGTGCGAGTCATCTCCTACGACAATGAAAACTCCGATCTGGGAGGCTACAGCTTCTCGTAAGTGCGAATTACCATATCCACAAGTATATTTTATTGGTGCATCCGTTTCCATTACTTCTCTGTGCAGCCTTTCTCGTTACAAACTGACACAATGCAAAACAAGGATCTTACGATAAATCATGAAACGTTACTTTGAAACGTAAGTCATCAATAGAGTACAATCTACAGCTCTCATACACTGGCGCAGACAGTTCAAATCCTAAATGAATAAAATAGTTATACAGGGTGTCTGGGGGTAAAGTGCATTAACTTCGGGAGGTGATTCTACATGATAGTACAAAAGTAAAAAAGATAAATAACTTTTTTCTAAATTCCAACCTTTAGGGGTAGCTTTGAGATAAAAAGATAAATTTAGTCCGGCGTGTGCGGCTAGATTTATTATTTTCCGCTGTTGCGATAAGGGCCAGTCACAATCGAGTCGGGCGCCCGGCAGGCTCTCAGCAAGTAAGATCGTACCTCACACTAAGGATTTTTAGTAGGTACGTCTTTTTGTATGAGAAAAAAAATGTTGGAATTTCGGAAAAAGTTGTTAGCCTTTTTTACTCCTACCATCATGTAGAATCACCTCCCGAAGGTAATGCACTTTACCCCCGGACACCCTGTATAATATCGGAAGAGCCTTAAAAGTCACAACATGTAGCTGTTTTGGAGTGAAGAGATTTTAGTAATTTTTAATGAAGCAATAGTCCTTTTAATTCTAGGAAATACATACCTAAATTACTGTAACAATGAAGGCATATTCTAACGTTTTACCTAAAATTCGAGTACGTATTTCATATACAGAACTTAAAAGCTTACAGTTCAAAAACTGTTTGCAATTGGAAACCTAATAGAATTTACAGATAAATCATTTGTAGTATTTCTTGCGTTAGCATACGACAAAGCTTTGGTATAATAAATCTATTTTCTGCGTGCGAACAGAAGTCATGCATACTGTTTTTACATGCTCCGATGGTTTGTTATGCAATATTTATCTTTCATGCCTTTGGACCATCAGAAGCCTGTAATTTATGATTATAATGATACTACTACCAAATACTTGTTTAGTGCGCTTAAATACTGATTTATATATTTTACAAGACGTTGAAGATAAGTTAGCTAATTCCAGATACCATCTGACCGATGGAACGTGGCGCGAGGAGCGGGGGGAGTTGAAGAACCCCGGCACGGCGAAAGAGGCCCTCACCGTTACAGGTACATATACCTGGGTGGACCTTCAGGGGATGCGGTGGATTGTTAAGTTTATCGCTGACGAAAACGGCTTCCGCCCCCACACCACTCAGGGACTAGGTCTCCCCGCACCAGTTGTGGCAACCCTCTTAGGATAAATTATAAAAACATTCGATATTATAACCAAATCACGTCATTAAGCTATTATTCATCATCATTCATCACCTTCATTTCTGTTTTTGGAAATCGCTTTTCTTGGGCGAAATAAAAATTATTAATCATCTGTATAGACCCAGGGTGGAACTGTGTGCCAATTTATTGACACGCGTCGGTAAACATAGTTTTAACTTGTATTCTCTATGTGTGGGTATTATTACAAATTAATACATATTTCATAATGCCTCATTTACACGTAACGTAAATATAAGTTTAACTCGCACCCTGTTCAGTGTTCAAGCTTCATGTTTCAAAAATATATATAACTACTTACACATTTTTTAAAATTATTGATACACTAGCAGTGTTTTTTTTAGAAAACACTAGCGAGTTTCCGGCATGCCACTAATAAAGAAACTGTTTTTCCCTGCGTGTCTTTTCCCATTTGACACGTTTCCCTTCCGCTTTCCCTTCCCCTCCCATGTTTCATTCCCGAATATGATTAGATTTATTAATAATAATTAAATTCAATTCAATTCTGTCATGCGTACATACACCGAAAACAAACTGTTGGTAAAAATTGATCAATCAAATTTGGTACCTATTTAAAATATCTATAATTCTTGATTCGATTTAAAATATTAGGTGAGTACTTCAAATAAATACATAAATACATTATTTTAAAGAGTTCCAAAAATTGAATTTTGATTGAATCATCATTGTTTTGCAAAATGTCATCCTCATACTGTGACATTTTTGACAGTTTCGCAAGGGTTTTTGTAATGATTAAAAAACTTTTCGAATGTATTGTCAAGTGGTTTTAATTATCCAGAAACCTTCGCGGGGTGGAAAAGAGGTATTGTGAAGGTTTCAAACATTTCCAATGCTTAATATAGCAACATAGACAACTTATATAGATATTTATAAGCCTGCATTTTTTTTATATATATATAACATTATTTGGTAATGTGAGCCTCACTGGGGCTTACCCGTGCCGAGGTCTCCATTTTACAATTTTATAAGGGAACGTACCCATACTACGTGACCCGTTTAGAAGGGAGTTAAAAATACCACGTTTGGTCACAATGGAGGGCGGGAGGCTTAGGTTTTTATCACGTAGTCAATCTAGAATTTTTTTATATTTTTTCTACTAACTTTTTAATATTTTTTTCCACTTGTAATTATAGGTATGCATGCACTCTTGCCGTCACGCAGCAAGCGCCGTATTAATAAAGACAAATATAAGCCAAATAATTTTTTTTAAACTTTTTGTTAGCAAGAAATGATTCAAAACCAAATTTATGATTTACTATGTGAAAACTGTAGGGGGGAGGGGTCTTGGAATATACTACACGTGGTCACCGAGGGGGGAGGGGGGGTTAAAAATTGCAAAAAGCGGGTCACGTAGTATGGGTACGTTCCATAAGATGTAGCGGGTGTTATTTAACCATCCTCTTGATAGCTTATCCATGGGATGACGTACATCGATTTCCAATTTATTAAAGATTTATTTATTTATAAAGTCGGAGTTTTCCATTCCAATCTCTAACCCATGAATAGTAACTACAGATCGGTTATGCCGACTTATCTACACATTGCGAATATTTTTTTGTTTCTCAATTAATATACGTTAGCCCATGGATAAGTTTTTACCCGTACAAAATATGTATCTACCGATATAAAAAGAAAATGAAAATCAATTAAACGAACTTAAATGAAACATCAAGAAATATTAGAAATAATATACTTGTAAAAAAGTAGTTAAAATAAAATAATTAAGGCAGTCATTAAAAATTAATAAGTAATAATTAATTAATAAAAAAATTAGGCAATATTTATCAAATTATTGTTGCGGGTGTGAAAAATATGCATACTACGAAATAAGCTTTATTTTTTTTAGGTATTTTTTTTTAAATATCGTCTTTTTTCTATAATATACATTTTAATTTTTGTTTGCGAAATTAATATTTGTTAAAAAATCAATAATTGTAATTATTTTTGCACATCATGCCCCACACTACGGTCGTACAATGAGGATTGATGGAATAAGTTTCGGTAACCTCTCATCGTTCCCTAGCATGACTGCAGATCGCCAACGAATAAGTAACAGTTCACAATTTCTAAGGTTTTTTTTAATATTTCGTGCCATCTTCCTAAAAGCGCTCGAAGCTTAACGATCAGCTCAGTAATTATTAATTTAAATACTACCTGTCGACGATATTGGCCACGAGAATTATTGATGTTTAAAAAAGTTGTTTTTTCGGAAAACATAGAAAAATATCAGCTGCTTTAAATGTTGTAAAATCACAATGATGAAAAATAAGTCTTTTTTATGCGCCTTTTTCCATTCTTCGTACCTCCAACATCTCAAATTACAAACGACTCTTACAAGGATACTTTTAGGGAAAACTTCTAGAAAGAACTATTTACGTACATCTATCTCTTATTCTACTAAACATTTTTACAACTAAAACGAAACTATTGTGTGTTGAAAATTCTTTATTCAAAACCTTTAAAACATTCTTCAAAATTGCTTGAAAACATGTTTAACGACATCTCTGTTTTTACACAGGAAATTAAAGATGTTTTTTCGGAGAAGTGATGTATAAAAATCTGTTTTACTGATACTTTGCCAAGCTTGTAGCATGAATAGACATAGAATAGTGAGACACATGGTAAATATTACGATTCATATGATGGCTCTAATTTTAGTTACAAATGGTTACAAAGGAATGTTAAATAATGACATAAAATTTTGATTACTTAAGCACTGCCCACGTATGTTATAATATATATAACATAAGTATATATGTATACATATGTAAAGGAATACCTACCTAGAAATGCATAGGGATTCCTTCGTGTTCGAATAATGAATTACTTTTCAAATGTCATTCATTGATGTGTTGTCATGGTGACATACAAACAGATTATTATTGTTTTTGACGAGCTATGTAGCAGACATTCAATTAATCAAGATATCAGAAAAATAAGTGTTATAATGTTTTTAAGATCGACAAATAAACTTCAAATGTAGTTTCTTTGTTAACAGAGCAACACATGATTTGTTTTGTCATTACCAAAAATTGTCTATTGGTTGTAATGCTAACCAATATATATTGTAATGTTAACCAATGGATCAATGATTTTGAGAATGAATGTACACGTTTCGAGATATTAAAGGAGACAGAAAAAATTGAGACTTTAAAGTATTTACTTGAAAAACAGTGCCTAGATTGGTACACTAGTATGTTAATAAAATGTACAGTAAGCGCAGGATGGGCAATGTGGAAAACAAATTTTTGTGAAACATAAACAGTCACAAGTTAAATATGCATTTGCATTTAAATTTCAAGATATATATGTCTGTATATATATTTTTTTAAATAAAGAAAGACAAACATTCCCGGGTTACGAATAACCTGACAATATTTGTGAATCTCCTACTACCACCACAGTAAACGGAAAATATTGCTTTTGTCGTGATGAGGACTTAGCCAGCCGAAGAATCGAACACGCGACACCCGGGTGGGACCCAAACACGATGCCCACTCAACTGACTGGTCGGTATATGCATATATGCTTACAGAGTCCCTCTGCAATTATTAAATAGGTACATAATAGTTTCTGATAAGTGGGTAGGTACCTTGTTTTAAATAATGTTATTTTAACTTTCATTTGCGCAAATACCCGCATTCAAATTGTCTTTATTAACCTTTTCTTGCAAAATTGAAAGAAATACCCACTCAACGTCGTATTAGCATGACTACATTTTTACCTCGTTTTATTGCATGGGTAGCTTGTGAGAGAAAATAATAATAATGCTGTATTTACATAAATTAGCGTTTGTGTATTTAAATTAGCCAAATACTAAGTTTTGAACAAACAAAGGTCATGGTAATTATAAATAAATAATAGAGCATAACCAATAGTTAATTCTGGGGATAAGCTGGTGAACATATTTTAAAGTAGGTATTTGGATTATAGAATATAAGTTCGAATACAAATAGTACCTACGTACGTAATTGAAAAAAATAAATTTTTCCGCGTGACAAAGATTTGAGTGCTGTGTACACTTCAAACTACTGTACAATACAATACCGTAGCTGAGTCACTTAAATCCTACTAACATTATAAAGGCGAAAGTTTGCATGGATGTATGGGTGTATGTATGTTTGTTACTCTTTCACGCAAAAACTACTAAATGGATTTCAATGAAACTTTGCAATAATATAGCTCATACACCAGAATAACATAAAGGCTATGGCTCAGAGCTCTGGCATTATGAAATTTGTATAAAAAATATTGCAATAGGTGGCACGATTAGTAAGATATCTATAATTCTTTATTCGATTCAAATTATTACGGGAGTATTTCAAAAAAATGAGTTCGGGGGGAGGAGTTGGAGGGGGGAGGGGGGGTGAAGGAGAGGAGGAGGTATGGGGGGGTGAAGGGGGGGTGGGGGGAGGAGGGGAAGGTGGAGGAGAACTGGAAACCACCCTAATACCATGTGAGGGAAGCCGCGGGAAAAAGTTAGTCTATAATATAAATAGGTTGTCAACGTTATAAATTACTAGGTGGTTCCCGTCATGCGTTGCAATGCCGTTCAAAGAAATAAATTATTTCTCCCTGCATGTCCTTTCCCATGCGCCCCCGTTCCTCTCCCCCGTCTCCTCCCTCTTCCGCGTTCCCTTTCCACCTTCCCCTGTCCTCATCACCCCTCCCTCGAACCAATGTCCCTAACCTGCCGCTAAAACATATGAAATACACACATTTTTTATTTACACAAATTTCATTACACCAGAGCTTACCATTATATATAGCCTATAACCTTCGAGAGCGTGCGCACAACAAATCACCAAAGTTTCATGGCAATCGGATGAACGGTGTGGCAGTGGATAAAATGCGAACAAACAAATATTGAAATTTATATATTTGATTAGGGTAAACTAAACAATGATTGCCCGCAACTAGTGATTGCCCACCCTCATTTTGATTGTCCCTTTCTCACTTATGTAAATATTTCACCAAAATCTTGGTCTTTCAAAAAAAAACTCTTAATGTATTCAACTCAACACCTCCTTTGAAGAGGTATTAAAAGAGATGAAAAAGTTGGTTAAATAGGTTACGTCAGGTTACGTTATTAGCTATTTAAAAAAAATAATAACTTTTAATGACTTTTCAAAGAGGTGTTGAGTTGGGTTGGTTCTGAGTTGTCATGAAACTGAAAGCTTAGACCCTCAGGCTAATTTGTTCGCTTTTGGGAACAACTCGTATAGATATCATTTGTGAATGCAAATTTCGCGAGATTGGGGCTCAAGCGAGATCCCGCGAATTTATGAATAACAATACTGCGAGATCTCGCCAATTTCGAGATCTCGCGAGATTGGTAGTTTTGTGTTTTTTTTTGCAAATAATCACAATATTTGAATAACATAGGAAAAAAAATATTAAAATTATAAGTATTATAAGATAAACATTTATTTTCACGAATTTTTATGCGTCAAACATTGTTTAGAAGTTTATTTTTTAATAAACTTCTAAGTAGGTAGTAAACTTTGACGTACGTATCTATCAAATAACAAATGAAAGAAACAACCAGTCTTCTCTTCTAATATCAAACAAAAAGCTTTTAGTAATAAAACAGTTCTTTTATAACAAACAAAACAACGAGAAGTCAAAAAAATGAAACTTATTATCTAAGTTGAGTTGACTATTAAACTGAGATATTTTAATTAAATAAAACTATATCTACTATGTAGATCGTAGTAGATATAGTTTTATTATATATTTTATTACATATTACAGATTAATTAACAAAATGTACCAATCAAATGAAAGAATTGT
Organism: Limnephilus marmoratus; assembly: GCA_917880885.1. Lineage (NCBI taxonomy): Eukaryota > Metazoa > Arthropoda > Insecta > Trichoptera > Limnephilidae > Limnephilus > Limnephilus marmoratus. Next base: position 13,569,148 of record OU862908.1, read on the forward strand.
TCAGATCAAATCACAAGCCATTATTACGAATTATTTTGAAAATAGCTCCTTAAGAAGCGCAAAATTTCCAACGAATCGTCTGCTAAACGGCTTCATATTTTTTTGGCCAGATAACCAGCCGCTAAGAATGCCCTTTTGGATTCAACGCTAGTTGGAACCACAGACTTCAGGCTACCTCAGACCGCCGCCTCACGTGCACCGAACGAAACCGACAGATCGCAACTCCGTCCGTGTCAGTCCGCGCTTCGAATAAGACGTTTTCATGCTCGGGTGCAATCTCGTTAAACTCGCGAGATCTCGCCCTTTTTTCGTTCGAGTTCAATCTTGCCAAAAAAGACCGAGATCTCGCGAGAACGAGATTGCATTCCCTAGATATCATAGAAATCGCTGTTTCTCCCTTACTAGCGTTGTGAGAAATATGAATCCCTAACGGAGAATAATATAAGAAATATGAATCCCGAACATTGTTAGAAAGAGAAAACATGACGCTTCAAGTATGGTTTACTGGTATACCTCTGCCATAGGTCTCCCAAGTGGTTCGCTACGTTTGGTGACTTAGCAGGGATACCCGGGTTCATGGGGTGAGGTTTGTTCAGGTCTTGGTGGCGGATTCATCTACCCACCTGCTGCATGGCGGGCCGAATCGAGAGAGACTGGTGAGGGTAGGGTTACCATATCTCAGGATTTGTACTGAGATTTCAGGATTTTTCGACTTTTCTTAGGATTGCGGCCGGATTTTGCAAATCTCATGAAATCTCAGGATTTTCAATATAACGCAGCTTACATTTTAAAGATCTCGTTAATTAAAAGTTAAACAAACTAAAAATATTTTCGTTATATTTAAAAATATATTTAAAAATATTTTCGTTAAAACAAATAACGAAAATGCTTTTGGCCGTGAAAATCTTAAAACTTATCAAACTAAAAATAATCTTCCTTTGGTAATAATCCAAGTAGGTACTTAATACCTTTTGAAGTAAGACTTTTTTCTTTAATTATTGATTTATAAAATGCATCACATATTAAACTCTTCAAATTATAATGAACTAAAAGTATAGCTGGAACTGAAGACACCTTTAGTCGATTTCTTTCTTTCGACCATTGGGCATGATAGAAAAAACTCTTTCTACATTTGCATTCTGGGTTGTAATTGCAAATATATATTGACAAATACGCAGCATCTCTGGTAATCGTGAAATACCTATTGTCTTGAAAATGTTTTCCCGCAAAGCATGAAGCATTACGTCAAAATATGCTTCTTCCTGTTTTGTTAAAAAAACTATTCAGAGATGCAATTTCATCGAATAATTTCACATCATCGATGTGTACTTCTTTTCCATTCAGATAATGAACTGATGAAGCAATCTGATCAAAGTCGATCAACCAATTAAAGGCTTTGAAATCATCTAAAGGCGTCATCCACTTGATCAAATATTCTATGCAAGTCTTAAGGCACTGGCACACTTGTGTAGTGTGGTGTGTCGTGACTACAAATTAACCAATCATCGTCGTCGCTTGTCGACACGCCACAACCTACAAATATGTCTCTAACCATAATAAATGTATGAAACCGATGTGCTTCTGCCGCGCCACGACACACCACACCACACCACACAAGTGTGTTTCCGCCTTTATACATATATTTAAGGTCTTGCTTAAAAACTTAACTGTAATGTCTTCACTTGGTACTAATAATACACCATGACTTACAAGCACTTTTTATTATATTAATACTTAGAATCATCAAATTCCCAACCATCACATAGTCTCCATTTTACAAGCTCCCCAAAACAAAAGAACCTCTGACAACTGTAATTAATTATTTAAATATCGTTAATATATTACACCCTCCCACACTTAAAACCTTAGCATCCGACTAGGATCGGAGCTCCGCTAACTAATTATTATACAAATTAAATTAAACATCCTGTTAAATACCTTAATATAAATATTTCATTGTAACTAGAACTAAAATGTTTTACATTCTTCAGACTTCAACTCGCTCTGAGAAAAGATTCACGGCTAGATCCGGGCCATCAATCGTCCTCTCCAAGGGTTCATCAGGTTCCTGAAAGGAACAGAGTCGCTTAGAAACTGACAAGAAATTCCGGAGAGACCGCCACCTTGGCCCTGATTTTCAGAAAGTGTGGCCTCATCTTCCCACCTGACACTATTCTCAATTAGCTGATCAGCATGTCTTTTCCAAACCTGATCCGAATTTCTCATTTTAACTAGGTATACTCTGATTCCTATTTTTTTAATAATTTCTCCCCTACGCCATTTATTTTGATCAGACCTGAAATCCTTTGCCATAACTTTAGTACCGATTTCTAATGACTTCTTAAGTTTTCTCCCTTTGCTATATGAAACCTGCCTGCTCTGGGCTCTCTTCATATTGTCAGCCACTTCGGATGACACATTTTTATATGCTCTGGTGTCATTCCTTTTAGACAGAAACAACGTGTCAAACCTAGACCTGATACGATGGCCTAACAAAGCTTCGCTTGGAGATATTCCCGTACTCTGGTGTGGAGCATTCCTGTAGTCGACAAGAAAATTTAATAGCTTATCTTGAAAATCCTGAGGAAGACGCCCTTCATGTAACAACTTTTTCAAAAAAAAAATCACAAATTTGACACTAATTTCAGCTTGACCGTTACTATTTGGTTTCTTGACTGCACTAGTTAGGTGTTTAATTTTGAATTCTGAACAAAACTTCTCAAATTCCCTTGACCTAAACCCTGGTCCATTATGAGAAACCAACACCTCTACAATTCCAAAATGTGAAAATAAATTTTTCAATTCCCTAATCGTTTGATTTGAATCTAATCCCGTAACACATAAACACTCTAGCCATTTCGAAGTGGGGTCTATAATAATTAAAAAAATATTTATTTCCAATAGGCCCGAAAAAATCTAGATGCAACCTTTTCCATATCTCCGTATCAATCGGCCAGCTGCTAATTTCTAATCTCTTAGGCGTTGATGCATTTTCTGAGCAAATCTCACATTTTTTTATTGCCTCTTCAATGTGGCTGTTAAAACCCAACCAGAAAAAATAAGTCTCCTTAAAGTTTTTGATTTTGTTATTCCTAAATGAGACTCGTGTAAAAAAAACAAAATTTTCTCTCTCAAACTTTCAGGAATGACCAAACTATTTTGATAAAACATGCAGCTGTCATAAACACTTAACTTATCTTTTAAATGGAACCATTTTAAACAATTACCTTGTAAATGTTTTTTATCTGGCCACTTGTTTCCCTGTACGTAATCCATCACTACTTTTAGACAAGCGTCTTCACTAACTGATTTTTTTAACAGATCAACACTTAACTCGCAATGATCCACTATAAAATTAATATTTTCTTCTTCCACGTTGATATTAAAAATATTTTCAAATCCCTGACATTCCTCTTCCCCAAACTCCGTACTTTCTTCAATTGGTAGTCTAGAAAATACGTCCGCACGATTTTCCTTTGATTTCACGTATGCAATCTCGTAATCAAATGTTGATAATATTAATGCAAACCGCTGTAGTCTGCTGTTAACTAATATGGGAATGTCTTTATCCGGTGCAAAAATATGCACAAGTGCCTTATTATCGCATTCAAGCGTGAACTTTCTACCATGTAGGTATTGAAAAAATTTCTTAACCCCGAACACAATGGCTAAACTTTCCTTATTCAGAATGCAATATTTTCCCTCTGCACGTGTAAGCGTTCTGCTAGCACAAGCGATTGGTCTCTCAATATTTTCATCAAACAAATGTACTAAGATCGCGGAAATTCCCTTATCACTCGCGTCACAAATTAACTTTACCGGTCTACTGTTATCGTAATGACAGAGCAGTTTATCTGAAATCAAAATCTGTTTTACTGACCGAAAAGCTTGTTTACATTCCTATGACCAAACAAACGCCGTGTTTTTCTTCAACAATTCGTATAGCGGCGCTAGAATTGTTGACATATTTTTAACGAACATTCTGTAAAAGTTTAAAGAACCAATAAAGGCACGCACCTCACTTACGTTTGTCGGCTCTGGCATTTTGACTATAGCATCAATTTTACTGGCGAGCGGCTTGACTCCTTGCGCGTCTACCCTGAACCCTAAATATTCAATGGCTTCTTGATGGAACAAATTTTTGTCACAATTAATTGTCAAACCTGCGTCATTCAATCTTCCCAAGGCCGCTCTTAAGTTTCTGTTATGCTCGGCCAGGTCTTCTCCGAAAATCAAATTATCGTCAAAATATGTAATGACCCCTTTTACCCCAGACATTACTGAGTTTACTACGTTTGCGAATGAACTTGGACTAGAAGCTAACCCATATGGAAGAACTTTATATTTAAACAAACCGATATTCGTTGATAAGACACAATATTTTTGTGATTTTTCGTTTAATCTAACTTGGGCGAAAGCGTGTTTTTTAAATCTAATTTTGAAAAAAATTTCCCTTTGCTCAATGCAGATAATAAATCTTCTATTCTAGGTATTGGGTATGACGTATTTTCCAACATTGTGTTCAATGTCCTCTTAAAATCCGCGCAAATTCTGATTTTTCCATTTTGCTTTTTAACAATTACCATCGGGCTAGCTATATTGCTACATTTTATGGGTTCGATAATCCCTTCCTGTACCATTTTATTCAGCTCTATATTTTGATTCTGAATGGTGGGCTTTCACCAGGTCCATGCTGAGATTGCAAAAATACCACTATAGATTGAGGCCTATGAAGTCAGACAAGATGCTTGCATGGGGCGCATTGTGCGTATATTATCCCGAATTTTCTAGAAGAAGTCGACGACTATAATGATATTATCACACATCAACGGAACCCCATAAAAAAATGCCTGCAAAGATTTTCCCACAAAACACATTTTAACGTGCTCTAGGTAAAAATTGTGATTTGCTACGGTTTTGTAGATTAGGGGCAATTTGTATCTATGTCAACGAGTTATCGATGTGACCTTGTTGTCCAAATCTGGCAATCGTTACTTTAAGAGTTGCCTTCACTGTTCATTGTGGTGTATGGTGCTTACGCAATCAATCAAAATACTTGGATGAAAAAAAGCTAGAGGAAGACACTGATTACGTTTTAGTTAACCTTTATTATTGCGTTGCAATTGAAGAGGACATACATTGGAAGAAGTATAAAAGGCGATAATTTTAATCATGGGTCATCGTATCAATCTGAAAGTGAAAGTGTTAGCATCTACCAGAAGACATTTTTTCCCTTAATTTAACCAAGTTAAATAAACAAACCTAAATAAAATGAAGTTCGTGGTGAGTTTTACTTGAAATTTTGTTGGTCTCTGAGAGAAATAAAATAAAAAATAGAGTGTGCAATTCACACGCAGTAGGAGTGAAACCTTAAAAAAACTTAAGTAGACAAGAGTGGGGAGGCCACGAAGCACCGCACAAAGATGAGACCGATTACATTATCTCATTCTCTCGCAGGCAAGATCCCATGGATGGGCGTGGTTGTCTCTTTTTAGTGTCGCTATTTTTCGTTTCATCGAGTTTCAAATCACAACGGTGCTAAAGAAGTTTTCACTTCAATAAGTGTTTCAACAGATTTTGTAATCTCGCCATTGATTTATAAACTAGCGTTGACCACTTTAAAATATAATGTAATATTAAAATATAAACAGTGTACAGTTTTTTAAGTGATATATTTTGTGATTCAATGCGACAATAAAGTATGCTGACTTATTATGTTTTTCGACGAATTCGATTACAACTCGACAATACACAAGATATATATGCAAATCTCGGAACATTTGTTTTAAATGGAAAAAAAACTTGTGTTCTTTCCTTATTCTCAATTCCCATGAATTATTTTTTTTATTTGTTTCAAGTTGATTAATAATATTTTTTTTCAATTAACGCACTTTATGCCGGATGGGAATTTCCACTTTGTAGGCCGGTCCTATTTGAACGGTGGGAAAATCATTGCTGTCGGAGAACTTCATACGAATATTGTAAACCAATCTCTGTGTAAGGGTCTAAAACTATGTTTTATATTTTATTAGCTGGCGAACTTCGTACCGCCTCAGAATCAATAACTATTGTGTTAACTTAAGGGAACGTACCCAAACTACGTGACCAACTTTTTGCAATTTTTAACCCCCCCCCACCCCCCCCGGTGACCAAAATCCTAAGGAACCCGCCGCTCATTTGTATGGAGCGTGACCTTTTGAAGACCCCCCCCCCCCTAAAAGTGTCACGTAGTATGGGTACGTTCCCTAATAGCTGAATTAAATAATTTTTCTTTATTAAATAAAAAATTTGACAATGAATCAATTATCGATGCGCAACAGTCCGTGTTTTGTTTTTGTCAGTATCAGAGATGGCGTTGGGTACGGATTTATGTTTTTGTGATTTTATTACTTTTCCACTTACTTACGGGAATTGCGTTTCATTTTCTTTATAAGTGTAAGGGAGATTTTTTATAATTATTGTATTTTTCTTTTGGAGGGGTGCAGACATACGTTCACCGTATTAGAATTCGTTCCATATAAAATGTATGAGGAAAAGAATTTTCTTCATTATTTTATTCGTGACTTCTCCGATGTTTTAATAGCTATTCTTCCATGCGGGGCGGAGACAAATCCAACAAATCAAAGATCATAAAAATCGTTCCAGCCGTTCTTGAGTTATAAATGGTGTAACTAACCCGACTTTGTTTTATATATTACTAGCAGACCCGGCCACACGTTGCTGTGGCTAACGAAACACAACGCCATTATAAAATCCACACCACCCGCTTGCCAGCTGCCCGCTGCCTGAATTGAATATTTGAATTTCTCGGCTTTTCTCTACTATAATACGCATGTATTATACATATAAACCTTCCTGTTGAATCACTCTATCTATTGGTGAAAATCGCATGAAAATCCGTTGCGTAGTTTAAAAGATCTATGCGCACATACATTTTGAGCGACTTCATTTTATACTATGATGATGATGATGGTATGATATGAAGATTATTTTCAAAGGTAAAGCAATTTTAAACAAATTCCATTTTCTGGTTTTTCGTCCGCGTAATGCATATTTCCTGCCAGCAAGTATTTTGATCGGTGTTGTCACGATACACTTTTTAAATTTTATGAGTGATGACTTGATCGCTCATATCTTAGCCCATGATGGATGATAATAATTTATGATGACTTCCAGATCGTAGCTTTCTGCCTTGTGGTCGTGTCTGAAGCACTCCCAACTGACAACTCCCAAGTGCAAGTCGTCCAGTCCTGGAATAACAACAACGGGCTGGGAGATTACAATTTTGCGTAAGTTATAGTATTCCTAATTATTTTTACTATTCTAATTAGTTTTGATACACCTGACTCCCAATTAAAGGACTTCTTTGTATCGCCTGCACCATGACACCATGGGAAAAATGGACGTCTGTTAACTGATAACTGGTATAAATATATTCAACTCCGGAAATCAAATAAGGAGTGTAATGTTCGCATTAGATAATTTTTAACACATTATTTAAATTTAAATATTTTATTGTAATATTATATTTTACACGAAGTGATAAAATTATTCAATAATTAAGTAATTCACACAATACTTTTATTGATTATATTGATTATGTGAAAGCTTATATACTCAAAATAACTTCTCTAAACTGAAATGAAGACAGCTCGAAACATAAAATTACATATTTTTCGTAGTAAACATAAGTAGAGGAAAATAACACCCATTATTTTTTGTGATTTTTTTATATATTCGATGTAAGAAAAAATGCTTTGAATATGACACCAAATATAAAAAAAAAAATTTGCACTTTGGAAGCACAAATACTGCAGTGATCTTTACTTTATAATATCTTTCACTTTTTGTGCAGATAATATTTATTTATGGACAAATAGACAAATAAAGTTAGTTTTAATTTTCCTTTTTGACAAGGAAAAAGTTGCCACTGACCCAAGCTCTCTTGGGACTAACTCCGAAAATTACAGTTGAAACTCGACGCGCATTCACTTAAATTGCAGTGGCACCTATGGCATTCTGTCTGGGGAATATTGGACACGGGATGTGTGAACATCGAACAACTTTTGAATCATGATCGATCAAAGGTTTTTCCGGACCCATGTATACTAGTTAAGTGTTTTAACCCTAGATTCATAACCTTATATAAGAGGAACATTATTCATAAACATTCATCTCACAGACGACTAAATTTAAGTGACGAGTTTTGGGGGTACTTGTAAATAAAATAAATAAATTAAGTATGGCACTCTTTAATATGTTTAATTAGGTAACAAAAAAAATAATTAATGAGTTAAAATTAAATTTAATCGGTACATTCCACATACGTGAGGCCGGTATGGTCCATGCACATATACTTTTTGCATTGCTTGCCTTGGAACCTTGTCATTCGCCGTTTTTTATAATCACAATAACCGCAAATCTTTTTTTGAGTACCACTTGGACCAGGTGTGGCAATGGTAGGCGTTTCACCTAAAACTTCGGCGATTTTCCTTTTTAGGCATCTCTTCAAAGTTGGCATTTCGTGTCTTTTACGTAATCTGATTGGTTGGATGTCGTTAACACTGTCGGAATCTGTCGGGACCATTTCATCTAATTCCACATGATCTTCGACATCACTCATTTTTACATCCTTTTGCTGACTGGTAAAATCATCATCACCAGAATCAGATAAACGATTCAAATAGTCCTCAATTTGCTGATCATCCATTCTAAAATAAAATAAAAAAAAATTGTTGTAAAATACACACAATAATACATTTTGAAAGATAAAATAAGATGTAACTATAAATTATAACTCATACAGAATAATATCATATACTTACTTTTACTCTGAATAACCAGAACTCATCAAAAACCATGTTTTCAAAATAACTTGCAGTCTCGTCAAAAGTTACACTATTCATAAACATTCGTCTCTCAGACGTTCAAAGGTCTATAACTTGTGCACAAGACATCATTGCGAGGCAAACGCACACGCGTTACTAATGAACAAGCGATCTAGGAAGGTACTTGAGAGGTCATCACTTTATATCTTTCACTCGAGGCACTAGAAAAAAATTTACGTTTTGCGCCGTCTGTGGGACGAATGGTTATGAATCTAGGGTTAAGCATCTATTTCTGATTTAGATGCTCAAAATCAGTCCAAATCACAAGCAGCCAACTACTAATTACGATAAAATATTAGATAATTTATTTTTAAAGTTTGAGCAACTTTTATGTTGTTTTATTTTATAAGCGATGATGAAAGATTTTGTCTTGTGTCACTGTAACTGCAATATTTTTTTAAACAAAACTAAGAGCACAACCAGACTTAAAGCGTTTTCGCTAACAAATTATCGAACATAAGGAGAAAATAATTAAAATATCGGACATCAATGGCAAATTTTGTATTTATGAATCAAGTTCTCTAAAACGCAATTTATTCCAACAAACCTAAGATTTTCGTAGATTCCCGTAGACAATGTATTATACATATAGACAAATAGTAGACAAATACACATTTCTAAATAAGGAAATTTCTAAGTATATCCTAGGAAATTGCACGATACCCCTTCTCTTTACACATTTTCCGCTTTTGATATGAAAATGTAGAAAATATCTCAGTCAGTAGTGTAGACATGTAGACATGACTTAGTCAGTTTCTGTTCATCTCTTCACAGCTACATTTCGACTTAGTGCTTTTCCACAGTATAATTGCTATCCACTATTAGTTTAAATGTCCCAATGAGGCGTACCAGGCACACTTCTCTTTTTCATATAGAATCCAATAACACTAATGCAGCGAGTAACTCACCAATTACTCGCGCAATCATAACTTATACCCACTATGAAAAATTACTACACTTAGACATTTTTCATGATTCCTTGCAAACATACAAAACTAATTTATTAAATTTCTTGGCGTGATATAATTTTTTAAAAATTACTTACACTTAACTTTTCATTAAACTTTAATCAGTCAATTACAATTAGTGAGCAGTTAATTCTTGATTTTAAAATGTTTTAAGACCGGTTAATATCTCAGGCGTAATTACCAAATGATATTCTATGGACTTACGTAATAGGTACATAACCATGTAATAATTTAATTTAACATACCTTATAATCTGTATTATATGTACTGTGTATGTCTTAATAAACACATAAACACATAACGATGTATAATAAGACACTGCCCCATCAGGAGTCATATTTATTGTGCAGCTCATCAATGAAGAAACACAATTCTTTCATGGTGCCAATGTCCCGCCTTGATAGAAATAATGCTCAGATATGGATATGGAACCATAAAAGACAATCCAGTTTTCCAATTTAAGAAAGGGTACCGCTGCCCCAGGGACCATTTATTGGATACCTATTACCTCTGCCGTACGTCACCACAAGTGGTTCGCTACTTTTATTGACTTACCAGGGGTGCCTGAGTGCATCGGGTGAGGTTCTTCCGACCAGACCTACTACGTAGCCGGTGTGATCGGGAGTGACTGGTTGAAAGAGATCTTTTGACCTCTCAAGCAATACTCTCCACGAAACTATGTTCGTAGATATTTTAATAATATTAATATTGCAGAAAGAACACTGGAAAGCCGTATTACTAGAATTGGCTCTGGCCTAAACTTTGTGACAATTCAAACTGAATCTTCTTTTGGTTAAAGCAATTATCGTTCAGGCTCCACTTACATTTAAAAACCTTCCAATTTCTTGTGTACCTACTTTATAAAGATTCTTAAAATATTTGTATTAGCCGAGGATTGCCAACATTTTTTTCAACTCTGTCCTTTCCAAATGAATATTATTTATTGTACACCATTATTTTTCTTCATCTTTGTCATTTTTAAATTAAAATGTAGTATAAAATGTTATCTCAAATCAAATATCAACACATGGTCACCCTACATGTTTACTACAATATACAGGGTGTCCGGGGGTAAAGTGCATTAACTTTCGGAGGTGATTCTACATGATGGTAGGAGTAAAATAGATTAACAACCTTTTCCGAAATTCCAACATTTTTTTCCCCATTCAAAAAGACGCACCTAATAAAAATCCTTAGTGTGAGGTACGATCTTACTTGCAGAGAGCCTGCCGGGCACGATTGGAGCAAAATTACATGGCCCGTATCGTAACAGCGGAAAATAATAAAGCTGGCCGCACGCCGGTCTAATTTTATCTTTTTTACCACAAAACTACCCCTAATAGTTGGATTTTCGAAAAAAGCCATATATCTTTTTTTAATTATAATATCGTATAGAATCACCTCCCGATGTTAAGGCACTTTACCCCCGGACACCCTGCATAACGTTTTAGCTTTCTTCTTAGTTGGTACTCATTATTTATAAGAAACATTAATATACTCGTAACAATACAGTTCTTTCAATATATCATTTTATGTTATTTTATAAAATTACTAATCTCGACACAGGCTATTCCAAGTGAGATCAAAAAGCGGACATACTGATCATTAGACCACCCCTAAAACCTTTTCTCTCCCAGAACGTACTACTACTTAAAGAAGCCCTTCACACAGCATCTCTAAGATGACATAGGCTCTTAGGGAAAGCACTTTTCTCAGGGCCTTACTTTGTGGAATATATGTAAAAAAAGTCGACAAAGATTTATTGTCTATATTAAATGTTTAACTTTGGAATTTCACCGCCAGAAGACGATCGTTAGTTTTTGGCGTGTTTTAGTTTATGACCTGAACTGCAGAAAATTTAAATGATCGTGTTTTATCCAATTTTTTTAATGTTGAATGTGATGCCATTATTTTTTCAGTTACGAGCTCACTGATGGAACCAAGCGCCAGGAGCAGGCTGTGCTAAAGAACCCAGGCACCCCAGATGAGGCCATCTCAGTCGTCGGTACCTATAGCTGGATTGACGCTGATGGAGTGGAGTACCTCGTCACCTTCACCGCTGACGAGAACGGCTTCCATCCTCAAGTCTCGCAGGGACCTGTGGGAATCAGCGGACCCCTTGTTGCCTCCCTCTTAGGATAAATATCACAGAATCTACATTCATCAAACGATTCATCAATTTTTAGGAACTCCATTTCCATTGTGAAATAATAATGACATTAGATATATTATGCTAAAATACTTATACTGACATCAGTTTCATGCCTCATATTCGCAATATGTACAAGTATGGCATAATCAATAACTACAATACATATGTTTTAATATGTAGGTATCAGAATTTATTATAAGTAAGGTCCCTGTAAATAAAAAATGTTAAAATGATTCGATTGAATAGAATGTTTTAGAAAATCCATCTTACTTTTAATTTGCCCATAATGAAATAATAAAAGTAATGAAATATAAACACTGGTTTATTTTATTAAATGTACCGGAAAAAAAGAATTGTTTTTTCGATCTTTTTATATTTGTTTAATCAAAATTTTATTTGCCTCCTCTGAAAAGCTGTGTAAAGATACTCGTATTATATCATAAGGACCATTACCCTGTGATGAATGCCAACCTCCAACCTACGAGAAGCCTACAAGAAATTTTTTTTTTCCCTCTAAATATTATGTAGATAAAATGGTACATTCGGCGACATCTGTCCGAGCAGTTGGGAGCTATTACAGAGATCTGCATAGAGACTGGAGCGAGGGAACCCCATATCATAGTTATATCGAGAACAAAAGAAGTTTAAGTTCTACCAATAAGAAAGTGGACTTTGATCATTTTGGGCGGCCTTGAATTAATTCTCACAGGAACTTAGGTTGAATGAACTGTATTAAAAACAATATTGAGGACAAAGAGTTGAAAGATTATTGACTCTGGGTCGTGTTTACATAAGACGCGATCGGGAACTGGGGGTTTTGGGTACCTAAAGTTTTAAACGGAAACACAAAAAAAATCTTAGACGGGAATGTTGAAAATAAATAAATGAAAAATCATCAATAAGGGCACGGAAAACGTAACATGAATGGTCCCAGGGGTCGATTTAATTAAAACCGATCTGGAATGATCACAAAAAACGGGTAGAATCTCGGAAAATTTCACAAACTGAAGATAATAACCTGGAAAAGTGGGAAAACCTATTGATATAGAAATGGAATGGTGAAACGAAGTTATTAGAGCCAAATATCTCAAAAGAAAACTAATTGGAACTACTTAAATTGACTTTAATAGGTACCGGTATAAGGATTACTCTGATCTGACAACACTATTCACGATAAACAGGATATTGAAAATATGGCATGTCAAAGGCCACGGTACATTTTGGTCACTCTACAATTAAATCAAATCACAGGAAAAGATGCTTAACGTAGCCTGACACTGGGAAATACGCGTGAACCGTCGAAGGAATCGCTAACCGTTTGACTAGAGAAAAAAGGTTGGCTATCACTTTGTTGATATGACTTTATCCAAATAAATTTATAGAACATGATTTCAAGCAATTAAGGGCATCATTAACACGAAACGACCTAAACAAAATTATACAAGTTAAATACGAATATTTACTCTAAAATAAAACCATTACTTTTTATAGTGTGGGCATTAACAATGAATTACGAGCAAGTACATGAAATTTTTATTATAGATACATGTCAATAAGAAAAGTTATGTGATTTTCTACGAGAGGGAGATAGTAGTCAAATTTGGCTCTAAGGCATGAGATAGGAGATTAACAGAGATTTGACAAAAGGTCATATACGGAGGAACCGAATTTGGTCCTTTTCCTATGAAAGTCTGGGCGATCAGGAGTCATTTTTCTATGAAAGGAGAGCTCTAAGAAGTCTTTAAAACACCATGGTTTGATAAAGAAGGGGAATTCGTTGGGAGATTGGGGGAGAGTTCGGACGAAACAACGGGAAGTGCGGGATCAAGAAAAAACGTAAAGTGCACGGTTATAGGAGTGGTCGTGGAAGACTACTAGTAAAGTTGAAATGTCTACAAGTGTTTGCAAAAATAGTAAATTCAGTGTTTTATTTTCCTCTTAAAATTGAGAAATAAAAGTCCGATAAAGTGCTTTAAAATAATACTTCGTGAAAGTTCGGGTGTTTTATAATGAAAGTGTTTAAAGTCAGTAAATAAGAATTAAATGACATTCGGGGTTCTTTCTTACAACTTATATTTAGGGGTTTTATAACAATTAACAAAAATCCAGTGTCTTAAAATAAATCAAATTACCGGATAAAAGAAAATATAACACGCGATTTTAAAATTAACTATAGGTGATATAATAATTAAAACTTTAATTTTACTTTAAATTACAAAACATAGGTAAAATAAATAACAATGACGAATTGTTCGAGTCACGTTTAAATGACAGTGGTTCAATAATAAGGCGGTTAAAAATTCTTTGTGAATTGAATAACGAAATTGTAATAAACAGTAGTGATAATAATTCGTACACTTGGAAAACGTGCGTATCTACGGTTATTAATTCTAAAGTGATATTAAAATATTGAGAATAAATAATAATTTACCTAATTCCGGACAATAAAATTAAACATCTGATTTGTTATTTGATGAATCACCCCTCGAAGGCGAATGAAATAAAACAGTAGTTAATACGAGGTTGAGGAACTAAGCGAAATACCGAAGTGAATCTTAAATAGACAGATATTTGAAGAGTTTTTTTCATCATCAGAGTCTTTTCTCAAAAAGGGCCGATAGGAATCCATTAGCTAGGAAACGAAAAAAGGGAAAACCTCGATCACAATGTCGAAGTTATGAAAGTCCCGACTGGAAAAAATTGTAATCGATCGAGGGCGGTAAGACAAAACCAATTATTAATTATTTTCAGAGACAAAGAAGAAAGGGACGAGCGTGCATCACCAATAAATCAATCGGAGCTTTGGAGTTTTGTCACTAACACGCTGCTACTAATTAAAAGATTATGTTATTTTTCCACGCAGGATAGCAATGCCCACCAGCTCGAAAGCAAGTCAACCAGGAAATATCTATTCTAGAGTTAGGCTACATATGAAGGTATTATCTTCAGTTAGGTAAATACGCTAATTTATTATAACTCATATAAGACGAATTGAGGCGCATAGAACGTAATAAATGACTATCGTGGAAGCTCTTTATTCTATATTTCGTGTGCGGGAGTATACATGCGTCTCAAAATTAGGTCAAACAAACAAATACCTACTTATAAATTAGGTTATACAAGTACTTGTTTTAGTTAGGTAGGTCTATTGTTTACATAAGCGCGTATAAGGATAGGCGACATACGATATCAGTTTGATTCGTAACCGAAATACCTATATTTCTCAGAACTATGTAGGTCAAGCAAACTATGCCTTAGTTGAAGCTAAGTCATCCAGATACCTCTTAGGTTAGCAAAGTACCTACTTAAACGACCAATGTTTGCGCAAAGCTAGGACAAGTAAAATATAAAAGAATTCGTTAAACAATGAATCGTGTTTCAAAAGGACAATGACCGTAGAAATAAACAATCTCCAAAGTAGGTCAGTATACCGAAGGTCACCTATGTGAAGTGTAAACAAATAAACCATAAAAATATGATGTAGGTATGTATTCATTATCGTTCATTCGTTCATTGGAGGTAATCATCTATTGGCACAATGTAATAAGTATTACACGATGTGAATAGAAATGTGCCTCTCAAACAATTTAAGGTATTTACTTGTATAATAATAATAATAATTTATTCCAGAATGTGTGCGGGGAAAGTGCAGTGCAATGCGCTCCATATTCTAGAATTACAAATAAAGACAATAATAAGACGAGGGAAAATAATTAACGACAACACATAGATTAAATAAACGAATAACCATGAGAAATGAAATACGTAACGCTAAAATCAATGGGAATAGCAAATTGATAGGTATAACTAATACCTACCTAATCCTTTCACTGACGAGATTAGGGTATGTTATATGACCTTCGATTGTGTATCTAAAATTTCGATTAGAGTTCAATGACACGGTCACCTAGATTCCACCAACGAATAAACAAAACAAAAACACAAAAGTCAAGGGGCAGGTTTATCAATCATAGATTACGACGGAAACTTCGCCCAATATGTGAAAGTAAAATCGACGTTAAATTTACTCAATTCTAAACAACTGATTATACTAGAGCGATCGTCAATAGGTAGCATTGTTTTAGCATGCAAAATTTCGCAAAGTAAAGTACCTCGACTAGCTTCAAACTCAAGGAGAGCTCATCACAATTATTCAGGGGGTCATTGATTCAATGACAACTTGATTTACCTCATTTTAAATCTTTCTTATAGCAAGTAGGTATCCAAGAACCCATAAATACCCAAAAATCCTAAATACCTAACACACGAGGAGCTAGTGACCTCATTTAAAAAACACTGGTGTTCAAATACTCATACAGTCCTGAATCCTAACTTTTCTCGAACGTAAGCTTCAAGGCTTCTGTATGTGGGTATGAGCCATCTGGAAATGTAAGTGTCAACCTTTCTCGAACGGAGGGCTTTGATCTTGTGGCGGTATTGTCGAGTTGGGGCATGCGGGGAAGAGGAAGGACGTATGCGGACAGTACGCTGACGCAGCATTAAAGCTACAGGTTATTTGCATACCACAAGTCTTGTCGAACCTGAAAGCAAACATAAGGCTCACGAGGTGCGTTTTATGTCAGCTAGTCAGAGGTGGTGTGTAACGCTGGGTCGGTCACGTGGGAGGAAGGATCTGCCCGTCACAAGCTTACGCCACATTCAACGGATAGAGGCATGATAAGGGAAGACATGAAATACCCCTTCTAGAATCAGTAGAGTTAAATTCAATCCGGAGGAGACGGAAGTCGGAGTGAAACAGAAAAACGGCATGAAGACTTGGTATTCCCCCTGCTGGCGTGAAGGGACCCTTTCATAGCATGAGACGCTCGTCGAAGAGAGTAAAACTCGGATTTAAGGATAAGCCTAGCAAACGTACTGGGAGAATCCGGGTTTGTTATTGTTGTTCATCGGTTTTCACTTGGTTAGCGGAGGAGCCGACTTTTCAGCGAACATATTATCCCCTCCCCATATCCCTCCATTCCTGCTCTTTCAACAATTTTGCGAATACTAACCAATAACACTAACTATGAATACAAACACATTATGTTAGGAGAAGCTGCAGACAAGAACTTCAATTGAGAAAACCGGACTCTCGAGTACGAACATTTACACTGGTAAGGTAAGGTTTTCTTTCTTGAAATGATGTAATTTATTAACTGTTGTTTATGTTATCGATGTATCAGCGGTGATAGAAAGAATTAAATAAACACACTAAATTCCTACGGAAATCAAATAGACACAAAGTTAAAGTCGGGGTTAGTTTATCAAACTCGGTAAAAGATACTAAAATAATAATAATTAATAAATCGGAAAATTCTCACCCTTTCTCTAAAAGAATCTATGGGTTACCACACGTAATACATTATCTTCTCTACATATGTGTGCATATTAAGTATGCAAACAGATGTAAAATCTAAAACAAAAAATTACACAACGAAGATTATAGAAATAATGTGAACAAAAATCTTAAATCTTGATTACTGTGAGAAAATCGCAGGGATTTAAGAAGATAGGGTAGGTTTAGCTAGATTATAAGGTATAGGGGTTTAGAAATCACGAGCCTGAGGTAGAAACAAACTGGAAGGAGGGTTTAGTCAGGCCATCATACCTAGTGGACATAAGGGTAGAATTATGAGCGTGGCTACGAGACAGGAGCTACGAGATTTGAACTACGAGGTAGAAGCTTAGAAAAGTAAATCAGCTAGGTAGGGTTCATCACAATTGGTGTCAAAAGCCAAGAGTGGCGGACCATTACAACCCGAAATAAAGCAATATGTTGCATTTTTTTCGCTTTATTTACCGCCTAAGAGGGATTTCATAATAGAATCCCCATCGAATTTTGAAGCCTCGCTTTGAAAGCCTAGATATGAATGCAATTTTTTTATAAAAGAGCAAAATATTTTTGCCCTTAATGTAGTGTCTGTTAATTCCAATGATTAAGACAACTTGAAACTTTTTTTTTTTTATTTATTTATTTCAAGATTTTTGTTTATACATTACAATGATAATATATGCAAGATTACAAAATAATTCATGTTTTATTTTACTACTCCATAAGTTGAGCTCTAGGAGCTCGTGTTTATGGGAGGAGTATTTTACATGCAAAAAATTAATAATAATGTTCATTATGTAAACAATTTAAAAATAAAAAACTAATGAAATAAATATCTTAGGTAGGTACACAATTTAGACAAAAATAGTTATATAAGGACAATACCAATACAATTTTTTTTTTAAATATTAAATATTGCTGTTTAAGTAAGGGTAAATTAATTAATTACATAAAGGGTAAACATTAAGGGTAAAATATGTCATTATCCAATTTAAGGGGCTTAATTTGTTTTTTGAATAGTTCATACATAGTTCAGTGTATCTGTTATATTAATTTTGTTATTGGATAATAATATATTGTACCATCTTACACCTAAATATATGGGAAAATGTGTTGGAAAACTTCCAAATAAGATCAAGATTCGTTAAGATTACAAGTTACTTCATTTACGTTATCGTAAAGTTTACAATGTTTTAACTGGATCAGACGTCCTTATCCTTAAGTTATTCTGCCAGTGTAGGCCGCGAGTCTGATAGCGCAGATGATTTTAAATAATAACGAAAACAAATCAATTTTATTTAAAAAACTAATGATTTAAAATATTTCATTTAACAACTATTTAAAAATAAAAATTATCTTCGATGACCAGAAATCACGCATAGTCTCTTCTGGAGGCACTTCCAGGATCTCTTGTTACTCCTGTTCAGACAAAAATGTTTGAATTCTCTTAGGGAAAAGGCTACTAAATGTAGATCATTAAGTCAGCTATGCCTCCCACGTCATACGTATGTCTAACAATAATAAATTATCGTCAAAACAAGCTTATGGGTCCGAGTGGTTAATCTTCTTCTGAACATCAGACCCTTTCTATAGTGTAATGAGAATGAGGGTGCTACGATAATCGGTTAAAAAAATAAAAAATAAATTTCTTATAATCTACTGAAAATTATTCCCCATCATAATTGTTTTGCCTTTTGCAGTCTTCACTGCTGTGCATTTCGGCTTGAGAATGCTTTCTTAGCCAACCCATTACTCTGTGGGTGTTTGACTGGAGAAGTTAGAAAATCAACATAATTTTATTTTAAAGATTCTATGAATTCTAAGCTAGTAAAAGTTGTTCCATTGTCAGAAACTATACAATCAGCTTTGCCAAAATATGAGACAAAATTTCTCAATTCATTGATGTTAGAAGTATCAACTCTCTGAACTTCTGAACAGTCCATTGGGAAACTGGGCGGGCGAACTGACTGATTCAGCTGCTCAGCGGTATAATTTACTTTCTGCGAGAGCGGCGATTGACTGACTGGAAGCGGGGGGTGAAGCGGAAACCGGGTGTACTTTGCATAACTTTTTTGTCAGTTTTCACAAAAAATTGGAATATCTTTTAACGGGGATGAGTAGTATTGTTAAAATTAAGTGGCAAGATAATACGAATTGTAAATAATATTTTATGTGCATTTAAGTGTACTTATCAATTTCATAAATTATTTATACATTTTTAAAAAGTGATAAAAAGCAAGTCCTTCAAGGGAGTGATTGCATAACAATTATATTTATGTAATTTCTCAATGGATATCGCATATTAATGCAATTAAACACCTTATAATATTGTGGTGATCCCTAATAGTGATTGTTAACATAACAATACAAAAATTATGATTTGATGATGAAAATACATATGTAGGTATTTTGAATTTAAATTTATTAAAAAGAGAAAATTTGTATGAAAAAGAGAAAATATAAAATAGGGTAGATATATATCACCTGCCACATATTGTGGTGGTAATCATGATTTCGAACTAATAAAATAAAATAATAACGACAAAATGCACATGAAAACAAAACCGTAATTAATTTTTTCCGCCGCAATATTTTGTAATTCTGACATTGTGAACAAAACACGGTTTGATATTCTCGGAGGCAGATTAATACCCCCAAGTATATCAGCGCAATCATAGAATAAATCATATTTTATGTTTGGCCACTTTCAAGCCTCAACAGATGTCGTCATCACACTTATTGTTGCACCGTTATCATTAACATTTTCTGGCGTCTGAGTAGGTACCTACCTACAGTTCATTTTCATAAGTGAATACTACAATTGTGCCAATCTGCCGGTTAATGGGTGGGTGGTTTGGTATATTTATGGTTAATGGGCTTAAAGGTATACTCAACAGGTAACTGTTCCTCGTTTTCCTCTTCAGATTCTTCCTGGTACAGCATTCTAACGTAAGTTCCTTGGTTTTCATCAGAGTAATCTTGCTATATCACTATATGGATTCCACTAGATTTAATTTATTGTAAAATTCTATCAACTGTTCCATTATTGATTCTATCAATTCTATCAACTGTTCCATGACTGAAGTTCAATTATACAAGTATGAAGTTCAATTGACAGCCATGGCATTGGCCGGTGGACATACATTATGTGAATGAAGCAAGGAGTGTGTGCCAAGATAGAATTGTATGGCGGTCTATCCTTTGTGCTTGAGGGAAACAGCGTGATCGTTAGTAATAGTTAAAGCTAACTAGGGCCAGTTGGATCATGTCAGTCAAAATAAAGGTATGGTGTGAGGCTGAATGAAATGGGGTAGAGAAAGGTGAGGTAGTACCTAACTATATATATCTATTCACCAAACACGGTTTCAAGCAATATTTTGATTCTGAATGGTGGAATTTCAGCAGGTCGATGAGATTGTATATTTGTAGCTATGTATAGATTGAGGCCTAAGATTTTCTCTTAAAAGACACTCCAACGTGCCCTCGGTAAAAATCTGATATGCTAAGGTTTTTCAGATTAGGGCACTTCAATTTTTTATCGATGTCAACGAGTTATCGATGTGACCTTGTGGTCCAAATCTGGCAATCGTTACTTTAACAGTTGCCTGCACTGTTTATTGTGGTGTATGGTGCTTACGCAATCAATCAATATATTTGGATGAAAAAAAGTTAGAGGAAGACACTAATTGCGTTGTAGTTAACCTTTAATGCGTTGTTCAATATGGAGAACACAATTGCAATTGAAGAGGACATACATTAGAAGGAGTATAAAAGGCGATAATTTTAATCATGGGTATCGTATCAACCTGAAAGTGAAAGTGTTAGCATCTTCCAGAAGACATTTTTTACCTTAAATAAAAACAATGTACTACGCGGTGAGTTTTCTTGAAATTAATTGCTATTTTCGCAGTTGCAGGGGGTGTTTTATTGTTCGCTGAAAGAAATAAAATAAATAAGTGGTTCCACAGATCTCACAATTGATTTATAATCTAATGTTAACAACTTTAAAATGTAAATATTAAAATATAAACAGTTCTCAGTTTTTTTAGTAATATGTTTTGTGATTTAATGCATAAACAATTGAAAACATAAACGAATAAAGAACGCTGACTTAATATGTTTATCTACGAATTCGGTTCCTACTCGACAATATAAGTACATGACCTATGCAAATCTCTGAACATTTATTTTAAATGGAAAAAAACTTTTCTTCCTTTCTTATTCTTTATTCCCAGACATTATTTTTATTCGTTTCAAGTTGATAATTTTTTTTCAATTGACGCGCATTAGGTCTGAAGAGAATTTCCACTTTTTACGCCGGTCCTACTTGAACGACGGGAAGCGTATTTCCAAAACCTATACCAGCTCAGTCGCAATAGCGACAATTTACGTTTTAAATACATTGTTTTTTTTTATCACCTTGCCAAAACAAAAATTAATCTAAAATCTAGATGCAATAATCTTTCCAATGCGTATAACAGAAATTAATAATTTTATTTCTAAATATTTAAATTTTGATATTGAAAATGTAAATTGTGGCTATAGGTTTTGCAAATACGCCGGCGGGAAAGGCATTGCTGTTCGAGAAGTATATATGAATCTTAATACATAAAACAAAGTCGGGTTAGTTTCACTATCTCGATATATATATAACTCGAGAACGGCTGGGCCGATTTTGAGGATCTTTGATTTGTTGGATTTGTCTCCGCCCCGGATAACAGAATAACTATTAAAACATCACAAAAATTTACGAAAAAGAAAGTTACGAAGAAAATTATTTTTTTCATACGTTTTGTGTGGAACGAATTCTCATATTTTGAAAGAACTGCAGCAATATTGTGATAGGTATAATAATTAATTTTTTCATACATTTTGTGTGGAACGAATTCTCATATTTTGAAAGAACTTCAGCAATATTGTGATAGGTATAATATTTAACTGTGCGTGAATTCTAAAAATTCAAAAACGTCAAATGTCAATGCGCTGATTGTTTTGCTTTTGTTCTTAATCATATAATGCTGCCCCTCTTTCTTACACACTAAATGTCAATAGTCGAAAATGAGACAAACGGTGAACGTATGTCTCTGCACCCCCCTCCAAAGGAAACATACAATAATAATACATCTCTGAAATGAAACGCATTTTTTTACGTAAGCTCCACAAAGGTCCTTAAGTAAGCTCCTTCTTACGTAAGGACCTTTGTCATCTTAGGGAATGCTGTGTGGAGGGTCTTTTTAAGGAAGGGTAAGATAGGAAGTTCTGGGAAGGAAAAAAGGCATGAGGGGTGGGTAGGAATCTGGAGGTCAGTATATCTGGAAGTGAATCCACCCCTCCAACTGCGGTGCAAGGCCATTGCCTTGACCGGAATTGATCTTTTACCTTGACCTTTCCAGCCGGACTCTTTCGACCCATTGATCGATAGAATCCGGTTGGAAACGTCAAAAGGCCTCCCTCAACCTGTCTCTCTCGATCCGGCCCACCACGCAGCAGGTGGGCAGACGCCGCCAAGACCCGCACAAAAGTCACCCCATGAACCCGGGCACCCAAATCACCAAACGTAGCGAACCACTTGGGGTGACTTATGGCAGAGGTGTTGGTTATCCAATAAATGGTTCCCGGGGCGGCGACACCCGTACCCGCTTCCTTTCAAAAATTTCCGTAAGTAAGTGGAAAAGTAAGAAAATCACAAAAAATATAAATCCGTACACAACGCCATCTCTAATACTGTCAAAAATAAAACACGGACAGTTGGGCCCCGATAATTGCTTCAATGTGTAATTTTTAATTTAATAAAAAACTTATTATAATTCAACAGGTATTGATTCTGAGGCGGTAGAAGTTCGCCGGGTCAGCTAGTAAAATATAAACCAAACTCTTTGTAAGGGTTCTAATTTTATTTTATTTAACAAAAAATGAAATGTGATAAAGGTCTCACCCATCTTCACATTTTGTGTGGAAAAATATTTTATATTAAAAAACACTATATTAAACCTGTATAACGGGTAATAAATCCATAAAGTCACTGGAGATGACGAAATTGTAATTTTTTGGGAATAATTTGTGCCAAAATGAAAAGCAATTTTTTGTAGCGTAATAAAATACCTAGGTACCTACTTTACTTTTTACAAATAAAATCACTAAATGGACCGTCACCGAGTTTCACTTACGTTTATGGAGTCTTATTAAAAATTAGGCTTCAACTTTAGACAACACTTTCATGTGGAGTGGTGAGCACCTAATATGTAAAAAATCATTCAAATATATGTATTAATAGGTCTTCGATCCTTTGGAAACAGCGGCACGGGAAGTAGGACTGCGGGTTAATGTTAACAAAACGTGCATGATGATACAGAGCAGGAACCCTTCACACAGAAGAAGAAGTAGTGCACAATTTAAAGACAACTTCTCATACGAAGTGGTCGATAAATTCACCTACCTGGGCTAAGGCCAAAGCTCGATATGGGCTGTAGCGCCATCGAAGAAGAAGAAAGAAGAAGAAGAAGAATATGTATTAATAGCTGGTCCCCGGCATGCGTTGCAATGCTATTCAAAGAAATAAATGATTCTCCCTTCATGTCCTTTGCCGTGCGTCCCCGTTCCCTTCCACCTTCCCCGCCTTTGCCCTCCCTCATCTCTTCGCTCTCCGCGAATTCCACCTTCCCTCTGATTCTCACTTATACAAATTTCATAACGCCAGAACTTACCATTATATACAGCCTATGTTACTCGCTGATAATGTAGCTTTATATTAGTGAAAGAATTTTTAAATCGGTTTAGTGGTTTAGGCGAGAAAGCGGAATAAACGAACACACGCACTTTCGCATTTATAATATTAGTATAGGTAGATATTTCAATTTTAACAAAGGGATCTCCATAGTAACCAAAATTTTCTAACAAATAACAAAATGACAGCGCACGTCAAATAAATACTTATATAAACAATAATTACACACATTTTCATTGCGTAACAAACAAACACACGCACTTTCGCATTTACAATATTAGTAGGTATAGACTATAGACTAGCTGGTTTTCGGCATGCGTTGCAATGCCATTCAAAGAAATAAATTTATTCTCCCTGCATGTCCTTTCCCGTGCGTCCCCGTTCCCTCCCTCGTCTCTTCCCTCTCCGCGAACCCCACCTTCCTCCTGCCTTCCCCCCCTGCCGCTAAAATACATGAAATACACACATTTTCATTTATACTAATTTCATAACGCCAGAGCTTACCATTTTATATAGCTTATGTTACTTGCTGACAATGTAGCTTTCTATAGGTGAAAGAATTTTTAAAATCAGTTTAGTGGTTTAGGCGTGAAAGCGTAACAAACAAGCACACGCACTTATGCGTATAGAGTTGTGAATGATGAATATTTGGAGCAGGTGGATGAGTTTGTTTATTTGGGAAGTATGTTTACGAGAGATGGGAAGGCTGATAGAGATATTGAAAGAAGGGTTAATGCAGGTAGCTCTATTAATGGAGGACTGAAGGCCATTGGCACAAACAAAAAACTGTCCAAAGAGGCGAAACTAGCCGTCCATAATGGAGTACTGGTACCTACCCTGATGTATGGCAGTGAGGCATGGAACTGGCAGAGGAAGGATGAAAGTAGACTGAATGCTGTAGAAATGAGATCCCTGAGGCGTATGTGTGGTAAAACCATGTATGATCGTGTGAGAAATGTGGAGATCCACAAAGAATGCAAGGCTGATGTAAGCGTAATGTGTAAGATCAAGAAAGGAACGCTCCGATGGTTTGGGCATGTAGAGCGAATGAACGAGGAAAGGAGTGTAAGGAGAATACAAGACGCAAATGTGAATGGTAGAAGAAGTCGGGGACGCCTGAGAAAGACATGGCACGACCAAGTGAATCAGATACTTGAGTCATAATAATAGAAGAGCATGTATGAGACGATGTATGAATGTGAACGAGGCAAGGAATGTGCGCCAAGATCGAATTGTTTGGCGGTCCGTCCTCTCTGCCTACCCCTGCGGGGAAACGGCGTGATAGTTAGTTAGATTTTCAAACATAAAGCGATTTCGAACAAAATCCATTTTCTCAAACGGGTTCCTTATTTCTCGTCCGCGTGATGTGAATTTACAGCCAGCAGTGTTTTTGGTCATTGTTGTACCTATATATGTATTTTAATTTTATGAGTGATGACTTGAACACTTCTTTGCTCATGATGGATGATAATAATTGATGATGACTTCCAGATCGTAGCTTTCTGCCTTATGGTCGTGTCCGAAGCACTGGTCCTTAGGGACAGCGGTCCAGTGGACAACTCCCAAGTGCAAGTCGTCCAGTCCTGGAATAACAACGACGGGCTGGGAGATTACAATTTTGCGTAAGTATTCCTAATTATTTTAACTAATTAGTTTTGATGCACCTGACTCGCAATTCCAGGACTTCTTTGTATCGCCTACACCAGGGGTAGGGAACCTGCGGCCCGCGAGTCCTTTTGGTGCGGCCCGCGGGCACTTTTGGTGCGGCCTGCTGAAAGAACCAATTACACAGAATGGGATGGTTTTTTCACGGTGTTTCAGATGTATTTTTAAGACGTTATCACAAAATCGTTACTAGCAAGTAAAGATACAAATTGAAACGTGATTAAACCTCCCATTTTACTTTTATTTTAATTTGTTATTGTGAAACGATAGTGAAATTCCATCGGAACTTTTAATTTTCCTGTACGGGACAGTCCCGATATTTCAGGATTGATGGCAACTCTATTCAGAGGGGAATCTTAAGCAGTCTTTATTTTCTAGTCATCGTTGCGGAAGAAAAGTGGATGGTAAATCAATAAAATCCTATTAATGACAACTACGAAGAAAAGAAAAGTTGAAGCTGAATGAAACGTGAAGCTAAATTAAGGCTGTGAAAGGTAACTCGAAATGAATAACACGACGCATTTTCCAACACTGCATGGACAAAAGTCTTCAACATCGTTTGAAAAGAGAGCAAACGGATTCGAACATATTTAATACACAGTTAAACGTCGAACCATCTAATGTGCCTGATAATCTGCAGCACGAAATTTTTCAATTACAAAGCGATAGATATAACTATCTCCCCAAATAAAGTCACGAATCACTGGTTATATTAAGTCAAGCATGTCCCTTAACATTTTGGATATAACACAAACAATAATGCTATGATAATTGCCACACTTCTGGCATAAAAAAATTATTACATGTAATTTATTGTAATTAGTTAAATAAATATAAAATTATATTGCAGAAAATAAATATGCTACAAAATGTAGAAAAACCATTCACGTAATCAGAGTACAATTTAATATAAGCTGGTTGACTGGTGGACTCCTATGCAGATTCATGCTAAAGGTAAAACCAATCTTGTGTTCAGAATGCAATTTCCTGTTGCGGATTCATCTGCTAACCCTAACGCATTTCGAAGGTAAAACCATTTTGGTGTTCTAGATGCAGTATTAATTAAAGCTGGGGACTCACAATCAGATACGCTCTGACGGATAAACCAGTTTTGTGTTCAAAACGCAATGAAAAATTTCCATATGTGGTTTCGTCTGCTTACGCATTTCGTGGAAACCCGTTCTCGTTTTTCAAGTGCATTTATAAAATTCTAGTTGCTTTTGTGCTACCAGTATTATAGAAAAGCCATTTTCATGATCTCAGTAAAATGGCTACACTCTGTATTTTTAAGTCTCCGCGTACAGATTCACCCTACAACTGAAACCAGTTCTGTGTTTAGAATGCAACGAAAAAATTCCAGGTGGGGTTTCATTTTTTGACGCATTCCTTGTGTTAGAAGTGCATTTATAAATTTCTAGTTGCAAACTTTGTGCTGCCAGAATTGGTGAAAAGCCATTTTTTATGTTCCGAGTGTAGTTTTAATTCCCCGCATGCAAATTAAATCTAAAATAAAACTATTTTTTAAATTAGTTTAAGTAAAACCAGTACTTTGATTCGAATGTGGCTCCCCCCCGAGACGCAAATCGGAGTGCGGCCCGCGTACACCATGACACCGTGGGAAAAATGGGCGCCTGTAAACTCATAACCTCTTTGAATTCAATTATATAGGTAATCTAAACGTAGTATTGTGTAATTTTTAAAACTTTATTTGAATTTCAATAAAATTATATTTTACACCAAGTGGTAAAATTATTCAATTATTAGATTATTCCCACAATGTGACCCAAGTGCTTAAGACGACATATTTTTATTGATTTTATTGATTATATGACGTCTTTTGAACTTAAAATAAATTCTCTACACTAAAATTAAGACCTATCAAAATATAAAATAACTTAAATTTTCTTAGTAAACAGACGTAGAGAAAAAAATACCAATACTTTGAATATGAGACCAAACTTAAAAAACATATAAAGTTTATAAAAAAATGCTTATTCTAAGCATATTTCCGTGATCTTACAAAATATATTTCACATTTTGTGCAGATAATGTTAGTTTTAATTTTTAATGTCCCTTTTTAATGGAAAAAGTTGCACAAATTTGACCCAAGAGCGCACTAACTCCGAAAATTTGAGTTCTTTTATAAAATTATTAACCTCAACACAGCCTTTCTTATTGAGATCAAAAAGTGATGTTCTGACCACGAGACCACCCTCAATACCTTTTTTTCCATCCCAGAACTTACTCTTATTTAAAAAGACCCTTCACAGTCACACGGCTTTCCTAAGATGGCATCGGCCATATGCAGGGCTGGGCAAAATACATCCTTTGCTGTAATTAAAATACAAATTACAAAATACTTTTTCGCATGTATTTAAAATACGAAATACAAAATACTTTCAAGTCGTGTATTTGAAATACAAAATACAAAATGCAGTATTTAAACCATTTTTTTTTAATTTTAAATACAAATTACAAAATACATTTGGTTTTGGTAGAACCTTTGATTGCAATAAATTGTCGTAAGTGCCCTCATATAAGGGTGCGTTTCCATAGAAGCAAAGCTGAGCAGTGTGAAACAGAGACGTGCAAAAATTGACCAATCATATTGCTCAGAAGACACATCTCGTCTCCGCTCCACTTGTAATGTTTTGTGGTGTAGGACTTACACTAGCTGGTTCCCGGCATGTGTTGCAATGCCATATTCAAAGAAATAAATTGTTTCTACCTGCATGTCCTTTCCCGTGCGTCACCGTTCCCCTCTCACATCCCCTTCCCCTCCCGCATTCCCCTTCCACCTTCCCCGCCTACCCTCTCCCCTCTGCCGCACCCCAGTCCCGCCAACCACCCTTCCGCGTTCCATGTATTTAGTCCCAGTACATTCAGTTTTCAAACAACATGCGTGCCAGTTATTACAATTTTTTTATTCAAATTTTCATTTTTCACTTACTACAAATATTCATATTTGTATATTTTAAGAACAATCAATCAAACCTAACATAGGTACCTATTTAAAATATCTATAATTAAAAATATCTTTAAAAATTATTTACAATTATTTATTCCTTTGTTACAAAAAAAAACAGCTGTCTGCTAAATTCAATTTCATCAAACGCACGAACTGTCGAACGTGCGAAGTTAAAAGAGTCGAAAAGTTTTCTGAAATTATCAAATTTTCTGCGTAATTTTCTCAATTTTTCTTTCCGTAAGAACCTTCTACAAGGTATTAGAAAACTTAAAAAAAAGAATAAATGAAATAGGTAAAGTCGTTCTGAAATTATGGCGTGACCAAGGGAAACAAGAATTCGTTTTTAAATACATATATGACATTTGTACAGCGCAGTTTTCTGTCATTTCACTTCAAGTGCAAATTATTCCTATAGTGCTTGATCTAATACTATGATACAAAAATGTACAATACAAAGCAATGACAAGTACAATATAATATGATACAAAATGTACAATAACAGTGCTATTAAGGCACGGGACAATAATAATTACTTGCATGACATAGAAAAATTTTCAGTACGTTATAAAGCAATGATAAGAGAATTACAAATAATCATTAGTAAGAGTGCTATAGCATAGGACAATAGTACAGGATTCTTGCGATTTTAGTCTATGTATTTATGTCACTTTATTTTTCATTGTCATTATTAAGATCGCTAAATGTATTTAAAAATGTATTTGGAAGCCATTGAAATACAAATTACAAAATACCTTAGCAGCAGGTAATTGAAATACCAATTACAAAATACATTTTTAGGAAGTAATTGAAATACAAATACAAAATACATATTTGTATTCCAAATATGTATTTCAATTACAAGTAATTCAAATACTGCCCAGCCCTGGCCATATGACAATAGAGCCTTTTTGTGTGGAATATAACATGTAAAAAAGTTTCCAAAGAGTTCTTGTCCGTATTAAACGTTTAACTTTGGAATTTCACCGCCGCGGCCGCCGATTGTTTAGTTTTCTCACGACCTGACTGATACAGAAAATTTTATTATATCCACCTTTTTTACGTTGAATGGTGTTTTATCCAGTTTTTTTTACATATGAGATATTGCGACACGATTCTTCCAGTTACGAACTTACCGATGGAACCAAGCGCCAAGAGCAGGCCGTGCTGAAGAACCCAGGCACCCCGGACGAGGCCATCTCAGTCACCGGCACCTACAGCTGGGAGGACGCCGATGGAGTGGAGTACCGCGTCACCTTCATCGCTGACGAGAACGGCTTCCAACCGCAAGGAGTTGAAATCAGCAGACCCCGTCCCGCGTCTCCTTTTATAGTGTCCCCTATAGGATAAACATCAACGAATCAACCTCCACCAAACAATTTATCAATTTGCATCAACCCCATTAATTAATTTTCAGCAATTTCTATTGTAAAATGGCAATATACACATTATTCTGAAATATTTTTACTGGCATCCGTTTCATACCTCATATTCCTCAATCTGTACAAGTATAGCATAAACAAATACTTGCAATATGTTTTAATGTGTAGGTTTCAGAATTTATTATAAATAAGGTCCCTATGAATAGATAATGTTAAAAATTATCGATTAAATACCATGTTTTTAAAATCCATCTTACATTTAATTTGATTATTATTAAATAATAAAAGTTAACTATAAGTACCGGTTTATTTCATTAAATATATCAGAAAACACAAATTTTCTTACGATCTTTTTATTTGACGCAATTTAAATTGCCTCTTCTCAAAAGCTGTGTGACGATACTCGTACTTTTTTACATTAGCTCCACACAAGAGGCCCTGAGGAGAATAATTCCTTTTAGGGTCTATGTCATCTTTGTGGATCCTGTGTGGAGGGTGTTTTCAGGGAAGGGAAGGAGAGGAAGTTCTGGGAAGGAAAAGGGTATGAGGGATGGGTAGAAATCTGGGGTCAGCGTATCAATAAGTGACGAACAGTTGAATCTATCCCTCCCACTGCGTTGCAAGACAATGTTCCGAGAGGGTCCTACTGGCAAGGTCAAAAGATCTCCCTCAACCAGTTTCTCATAAAGTTAACAATGAATATTTGACTGGACCAGACGTCCTTACTCTAGGAGGCTTTAAGTTACGAGTATTCTGCCACTGTCGGCCGCGAGCGTCTGTCACACCATCAGATGCCTTCGGCTATCAATGGGATCGTTGAATACTTCTAAAATAATACTAAACTGTCATTGAGATACCACCAAACTTCGTGTTACTAAATATACTAATGACATTTATTGAAGGATGTTGAAAATATTTGACATACTTATTATGGATCACATCCTCCTTCTTCAAATTCAAATTTCATTTAACAACTATTTAAAAGTTAAAATTATCTTTGATGACTGGACATCGTATATTATTGTCCCTTCTGGAGGTACTTCCAGGATCTGTTGTTCCTCGTGTTAAAATAAATCTTTTTGAATTTTGCTGCAAACCAATCCCAGGATTGAAACCAGAGAGAGAGAGAGGAATGAAACTACTAAATGTAGATCTTAATCTTCTTCCGAACATCAGAATCGCAGGTTCTATTCCTGTAGTGCAATGAAGAGTGTTACGATAATCAGACAAAATATTAAATATTTTTTTCTTGTAATCCACTTGAAAACTATGCCCAACCATGATTATTTAATTCCCAATTTACATTATCAGAGCTTAAAGATATCCCTACGGTGTATGTACCAAGTGATCAGAACCAGAACTGCCGTTAAAGGACTGGCGTCATAATAGGAAAATATATTGATTTGTTAATTGTTTTAAATATACTTCACTAAAAGTTTTGATGAATATCCCCTTTGTAAAGAAAACATTTTATTCTTATATGCGTTTAATAGCCGTGACACGACTTATGCTCTTTTTAGGAAAAGAAAAAATCTGTCTTCAAAACGTTAGAGAAACTAACCGATTTGGATATACTGGCTCAAATATTTCAACAAGAAAACTGTCCTGTGCAAATATCATTCGAAAATAGATCACACATTTTTTTAGCAGTATATAATACTCCAAAATCTGAGAACATCTATATAGAACATCGCTACATACAATTCATTAAGTCTATTAAAATTAAATAAACCTGTGCAGTTTTCAACTCTTCCACCAACGAATGCAGCAGTTCACCAACATATCAATCGTGTCTACTACCAAATTTAAACTTGGTTAGGAAATGATTTAGAACCCCTGGGATGGGGTTGAGTGCTGCAAAATGAAGCCCTGGAACCGATAAAAATATTATTACCACCTGCACCAGGGTACCTAGCATGGTCGATTGATATAGGTTTTATCGAAAATGTCGGTAACTTGTCATGGCTCCCGAGCATGACTGTAGGCAGCTAACGAACAAATAATAGTTCACGTCAAATTAAATAGGAACCCTTAGTCGTTGTGAACTGTTATTTGTTCGTTAGCTGCCTGCAGTCGTGCTCGGGAGCGATGACAAGTTACCGACATTTTCGATAAAACCTATGTCGATCGACCATGCTAGGTACCCTGATGAACTGCATATTACAATGTTCTGTAACTGCACAAATTGGTTCTCGCTGTGGATGCTGAAAATCAGGGTTGCAATGTTCGTTAGCTTGTGGCCGATATAATGGACATGAATGTCTCAACGCTTCAACGTATCAACATGATCTCGACGAAGAAATCGCATATGACACTGAAGTTTTTGAAGGTTTGGAAATGGATGTCATTGATAACGAGGAGGACGATGATAATGACTCTTAAATTGTTGAGCGACCGTAAGAAGAAGGCGATGAAGAAAAAGAAAACTAACTCTCATACTGGCTAACTAATAACTAAAGTTAAAAAAAAATCGACCCAAACTTCAGCTTAGATTGTACAAATTTAATTATATATGATTGCTAAATAAAAATATTATTCAAAAATGTTTTCTTAATTTCTTTCCTACTTAAAGTGCAATTCTCTTTAATGAGATATTTTTAAAAAAATCACTTAATTACTTTATTTTCTATATGAAAAAGGCAAGTAGTATTAAATTACTCTTTGATTTATAACTAATACTTATAAATAAAATATATTAAATAGTTAATTAACTAATATTTAACGAATAATTAAGTTAAAAAACCGTCCTATGAACTGGAATTCGCCATTGACCTTGCGCCATGGCATGTACGGCTGAGCGCTCCGCACTCTTCGCGCTCAATCTTAAAAATGGTTAAGCGTATAAAAAAATATTTTATACAAAATTTGTAGAGAATTTTATACTCTACAACTTTTATATTGAATGCAAATACAAATCGAGGCAAAGGAAGCGAGATATTTCCAAAAAACTGATTTTCATGACCTTTGACCTTGAATATCCAAAGACGCTCACACGTTACCTTATGAGACTTTTGAGACAACATGCAGAATACGAAAATAAAGGTTTAAAGAAAGCTTATTTTTTTCAGCTTATTCGGTTTCATTTAGCGGATATATCCTTTTTTTAGCTTAAGTGACTGGGCTACTTTTTCTATACTGAGAGTTACAGTACCAAGCTCAATCAAAATGAATATTTGAAAAGAACATCAACTGCTGCAACATTTAACTTACAAGTTTAAACATACATGACGACATATTCATTGCTAGTTACTAAGTTACTTTGCCGCAAAGGGAGAGGAAGGATCACCATCGCCGGTACCCATTCCGGCTTCCCAAATTGACAAATGTTAAAATTAAAACACAATAACAATAAATATGTGGGTGGCGAACTTCATTAGGCTATAGTTTGTTTCTGAAGAAATAGAGCATGCGAACCAGCTGCTCAGCGGTAATGTACTTTCTGCGAGAGCGGCGATTGAACTGACCGGAAGCGGAATACACAGGAACAACGTACCGTAATATCTTTTAACGGTATTATTCTACAGCATTATTGAAATTAAGTGGCAAGGTAATGCGGATGGCAAATAATATTTTATGTGGATTTAAGTGTACTTATCGATTTAATAAATTATTTATACATTTTTTAAAGGTGATGAAAAGTATGCCCCACAAGGGGGTGACTTTGTATCACAATTATGTATATTTCCGTAATATCTCATTGGATATCGCATATAAATACTATTTAACCCCATAAAATATTGTGGTGATCCCTAATAGTCATTATTATCAAGACACAAAAGAAATTTGAAGGCTTAATTATGAAAATACTCGAGGTTTTTTATTTTTATTTATTTAAAAGAGTAAATTTGTACGTAAAATAGAAAAATAAAATAAAATACGGTGATTATCTGCCACCTACCACATATTGCGAAGGTTGCACTCGATTTTGAACTAATAAAATGAAATAATAACGAAAAAATGAACGTGAAAAACGTCGGGAAAAATCTTGCAAATCACATAAATATCAATTTAAGACTGTAATATTGACGCTGAAAATAAAATAGCAATATTTCAAGCCACGGCAGATGATGATAAATGTAGTACCTATTTTTAAACGACTTCAAAAAGGAGAAGGTTCTCAATTCGACTGTATTTTTTTTATGTTTGTTACCTCAGAACTTTCGACTGGGTGAACCGATATTGATGATTCTTTTTTTATTTGAAAGCTGGTGCTTTCCGTGTGGTCCCATTTCAATTTGGTCCAGTTCTGACAATGGCATCTATGAGAAAACCATATAAGTCTTAAATTTGCATTAAGTATGTGCGCGATAAATGGACAAATAACTCAATATCACGCCAACCAATTTCGATGATTCTTTTTTTATTAAAAAGGATGTACTTCAAGGGTAGTTTGATGAGAATTTGGTTAGGTTCTGATTATGGGATCCATGACAAAGTAACGGAACTCTTCAATTCTTAGGAGCAAATTAACGATACTCAGCCGAATCTTTTATAGGCTATCCAGATCTTTACAAACCTACCTTGGCTGACACCGACTCCAAAAATAACAATCGTACCTACATATGATGAGTAGAAAAAGTAAGTTGATTATTAAGTTGTAGAAGAATACGAAATTATTTTTTTTACCTTTTAGTGCATTTTTTAAGTAGTTTTTTTTTGTTTTGTTAAAATTTTTCTTTATAAATGGTATGCAGAGAGGTTCCGCCCCGGGCTTTGAGGTAATTACAGTTAATATTTTTTAAAAATTTTAAAAATCAAAATTCACCATAAATAGTATAATAGGTATACTAAATAGAAGTTTCCAAAGCGGAGATTTCCGCCTATTTTCAAACAAACTGTCATTACTCCAATATTTGAATCTGGCAATCCAGAAGAAGTTGGCAACTACCGATCCATATCAGTGACGGGGTATATGGCAATTTTTTTTGAAAAGTTATTATAAAAAGAATGAAAGAATTTATAAAATGTAATAAAAAACCTAAGTAATGAAAATCAGCTCGGCTTTATGGAAAGTAGAAGCACACAGGATGCAATTGAGAAATTAACTGGCCTTGTTCATAATTCCTTAAAAAAGCATTAGAATTTTCATAGATATTAAAAAAAAACGTTTGACAGCATATAAGTAAATTAAGAAACGTTTGAATAAAAGGGGCAGCTCTAGAAAGGATATTTTATATTTATATGTATTCAAACACCCTCAAGTCATAAAAATCAACGATGTGGTTAGCCAACAAAAAGCGAATCATTTTGGCATACCTCAAGGAACAGTCCTGGGACCGTTAATGTCTATCATCTATGTAAATGACATATTCATACAAAGAATAAAAGGAAAAATAATATCTTATGCTGATGACACTGTCAAAATAATTGAAAGTGCTGATTGGAATACTGAGCTAGTACTGAATATCCTCTCCTTAAGTACTGAAAAAAATTATCCCATTCTCTATCAATAAATTTAAAAACCAGAATTAAAAATTTTAAAACACCAATATAAATGTTGTGGAACTAATTGTAATCAAACAGGTTCTACACTTAATCCAACTTCCAAAATTAAATATCTTGGTGTATGTATATATATATAGATCAACATTTTAAATGGAAAAGACATATTTGTGAACTTTTCAATCGAATAAGTAAACGTATTTATTTATTTGTAAGACAGAAATAATCTTTAACTGGAAAACCTAAAAATAATTTTTCAATCTATATTACAATATGTTATCACAAGCGGCGGAGGAACATATAATGTTATTTATATATATAAAAACATACAAATATTAAACAAATTAAAATAATTAAAAATTTAATGCAAATACTGGAATTGTGCCAATCTGCCGATAAATGGGCTTGAAGGTATATTCAACGGGTAACTGCTCCTCGTTTTCCTCGTTAAATTCTAAAGTAAGTTCCTTGTTGTTGTTACAGGAATCTTGCTATATCATTTCCTCTATGGATTTTAATGGATTGACTTTTGGATGCCATGGTGTTGGCCAGTAGAAATTAATTAAGTAAAATCAAGGTTAATCAAGGAGCGTGTACCGAGACACAGGTGTATGGCGGTCTATCCTCGCTGCCTGCCACATCGTGAAATAGCGTGATGGTTAGTAAGTTAAAGTTAAAGCTATCCAGGGCCAGTAGGATCATGTCAATCAAAATAAAGGCCTTGTGTGAGACTGAAGTGAAAGGATATAAATGAAATGGAATACATGAAGGTGAGGTACCTAACTATTCTAATCTATTCACCAAACACGGCTAAATCCATTTCACGCAACATTTTGTTTCTGAATGGTGGACTTTCACCAGGTCGATGCTGAGATTATATATTTGTAACTATGTATAGATTGTGACCTAAGATTTTCTCTTAAAACAAATTCCAATGTGCTCTAGGTAAAAATCTGATAAGCTACAGTTTTGCAGATTAGGTGCTTAGGGCACTTCAATTCGATAACGATGTCAACGATTTACTGATGTGACCTTGTGGTCCTAATCTGGCAATCGTTACATTAAGAGTTGCCCGCACTTACGCATTTGGATGTATGGTGCTTACGCAATCAATTAAAATACTTAGATGAAAAAAGTCAGAAGAAGACACTGATTGCGTTTTAGTTAACCTTTATTATTGCGTTGTTCAATACGGGGAACTAATTGAAGAGGACTTACATTGGAAGAAGTATAAAAGACGATTATTTTAATCATAGGTCATCGTATCATTTTGAAAGTGAAAGTGTTAGCATCTCCCAGAAGATAATTTTCCCTTTATTTAACCAAGTTAAATAAACAAACCTAAATACAATGAAGTTCGCGGTGAGTTATATTTTCGCAGTTGCAACGGGGTGTTTTATTGGTCTCCGAAAGAAATGAAATACATAAGTGTTTCAACAGATTTTGTAATCTCGCCATTGATTTATAAACTGGCGTTGACCACTTTAAAATATAAACAGTGAACAGTTTTTAAGTGATATATTTTGTGAGTCAATGCATACAACAATTGAAAATATAAAACAATAAAGTTTGCTGACTTGTTACATTTAGGTACCTACGAATTCGATGACTACTCGACAATATACATGACTTGCAAATCTCGGAACTTTTGTTTTAAACGGAAAAAGCTATTATTCTTTCCATATTATTTATTCCCATATATATATGTATATACAGGGTGTCCGGGGGTAAAGTGTATTAACTTCGGGAGGTAATTCTACGTGATATTGTAAGTAAAAAAGATAAATAACTTTTTTCGAAATTCCAACTTTTAGGGGTAGTTTTGTGGTAAAAACATAAAATTTGACCGGCGTGCGGGGCCAGCTTTATTATTTTCCACTTTTACGATACGGGCCAGTTACCACCATTTATTGTTGCCACGATCACGCCCGGCAGGCTCCCGGCAAGTAAGATCGTACCTCACACTAAGGATTTTTGGTAGGTAGATCTTTTTGTATGGGAAAACAAATGTTGGAATTTCGAAAAAAGTTATTAAACTTTTTTACTCCTACCATCATGTAGAATCAACTCCAGAAGTTAATGCACCTTACCCCCGGACACCCTGTATATATAGGTATTTTTTATTTTTTCCAAGTTAACTGATACATTTTTAAGAATATTGTTTACCAATCTTTTTTAGTAAGGATACGAATTATATATTTTTTATATTAGAAGGTCTTCCCCATCTTCTTGTCTTCTTGTATTTTGTGTGGACGAATACAATTGTATATATAAAAAAATTCTAGATTAAGCCGTACAACGGTTAATAAATACTTAAAGTCACTGAAGATGGGGAAATTGTTCTTTTTTTAATAATTTGTGCCAATTTTTTTTATTTTATTATTTTGAAAAACATTACATATTACATTGTTATAATGATCTTCTGGCTATCCAACTAGGCAATTTTGCCAGTTTTAGAACAGTCAAAATGAACAGATTTTTTACTTATTATTAGTGTGTTGACTATAATATTGTCTTATACTTAAATAAAACGAAAACTAATATAATGAAAACAAATATTTTGTAGCGTAATATTATAAAATACTCTATTTTTTATAAATCACTTAATGGCCTAACACAGAATTTCACTTATGTTTACAGGAATGGTATTGTAAATTAGGCTTTAACTTTTGAAGACACTTTTGTATTTGGGGTATGGGGTGCACTTTGCAAATCATTTAAGTACATGGGTTTTTTCAAAGATATAGCGGTTTAAAACAAATTCCATTTTCTCGAATGGATTCCTTGTTTTACTATCAGCAAGTGTTTGTGATCCGAGCAGTCTCGATATATTTTTTCAATTTTATGAGTGATTAAGATTTTGAATGATAATAATTGATGATGACTTTCAGATCGTAGCTTTGTGCCTTGTGGTGGTGTCTGAAGCACTCCCAACTGACAACTCCCAAGTGCAAGTCGTCCAGTCCTGGAATAACAACAACGGGCTGGGAGATTACAATTTTGCGTAAGTATTCCTACCTTTGTACCCATTCGTGACGGCCGGCGTAGTAGAGCGATAAGGCTCATGACTCACACACCGAAGGTCGCGGGATCTAATCCCGGCGTGGCAAATAAATTTTATTTGATTAATTTGTGTTATTTCACAAATTATTCATTTAAAATAATATATAGTAGGTACCAGTATCGCCCTGGTGTAAGACCACCATTCAGAATTGGAACGTTGCTTGAAATGGCATTAGCCGTGTTTGGTGACCAGATCCGAATAGCCAGGTACTTCCTCACCTTCCTCTTCCCTATCTCCTTCCCCTCCCCACTACCTTCAGCCTGACAACATACCCCGATTGGGGATGCCATAGTCTCACTGGCTTCAGACGGGAGCAGTTGGGACTCTTGTGCGGTATTCATATAATAAAAAAAATAAAAAAAATCAAATTAGTTCTGATGCACTAGACCCCCAATTCCAGAACTTCTTTATGTAGCCTGCACCATGACACCATGGAAAAAATAACCGTCTGTTATCTCTCAACTAGTATATTGAAAATATATACAAGAGTCTAATTGGACCCGAATTTAATTATGTAGCATGTAGTCTAAACATTGAGTTGGGTAATTTATTTTTCAATAATTTTTTTTCTAGAATTATATTTAACCAGGTGATAAAATTATTTAATAATTAGGTTATTCACACATTAAAACACGGATGTTCAAGAAGACATACTTTAATTAATGTATTTATTTCTAATAAAATCTTTTAAAGTCGAAATAAATTCTCTAAACTAAAATTAAGTATCTGGAAATATAAAATCATCACATTTTTCATGATTTTTTAGAGTCGATATAAGAAAATAATCTTTGAATATGAGATCAAACTTTAAAAAAATACGAAGTTGCAAACAAGTTTTGCATGTTGCAAGTTGCAAGCATGCTGCAGTGAAGTTTAGATAATGTTTTTCACATTTGGTGCAGGTAATGTGAGATTTATTTTATTGAGGGAGAAATAGTTGAGGGAGACCTTTTAACCTCTCCAGCAGTACTTTATCGTCCCAATGTATTGCACCGCAGTGGTAGGGATACTAGGGATGGATTAATACATTTACTTCAGAAAGGAGTACTGTCGTGAATGTAAAAGAGCAATATACCTCAAAAAAGCTTCGTAGATTTTTTAATAATATTAATATTGCAACATTTGTTAGTCGAGGATTGCCAACATTTATTTAAAACTATTTTCTTTCTAAAATGGCATACATTTTTTAATTTTTTTCAAATCTTGGTCCCTTTAAAATTAATGGCATTATATATTATTTCAAATAAAATATTAACTCTTCGTCATTGGTCACCCTACACGTTTACTAAATGAAATTAGTTACCATTAGCTTAGAAGGTACTCGGTACTATTAGTTGACGGCCGACGTGATCGAGGGGTTTGACTCTTGACTCCCAATCCGAAGGTCGCGGAAACGAATCCCGGCGTGAGCAAATAAATTTTATTTGATTAATTTGTGTTATTTCACAATTGATTCATTTAAAAATAATATATTTGCGGGACGTTCCAGAGTGGAAGATACTCTCAGTATCGCCCTAGTAAGACTATCATTCAGAATTGAAACGTGGCTTGAAGTGGCTTTAGCCGTGCTTGGTGACCAGATCTGAACAGGTGGGGAAGGTCCAGCCAGGAACTTCCCCACCTTCCTCTTCGCATCTCCTTCCCATTTCCATTACCTTCAGCCTCAAAACATACCCCAGTTGGTGATGCCATGGTCTCACTGGCTCCAGACGGGATCAGCTGGAACTCTTGTGAGATATTCATATTTAAAATAAAATACATTTATTTTATTATAAACAATTAATAAACAATATTGTTCTTTCAATATATTATAGTGCGTTAATTTGATTTATAAAATTATTAACTTCAACACTTGCTTGTCTTAGTTAGATCGAAAAGTGGATATACTGACCTCCAGACCACCCCTAATACCTTTTCCTTCCCAGAACTCACTCTTACTTTAAAAAAACATCCACTCAGTATCTCCTAGATCTAGATGATAGGGCGCCACGGGAAGGCGTTCTCGGGGCCTATGCGAGTATATGTTCCCTTCCTTGTGAAGTATATATGTATACAAAGTTCCCAAAGATTTCTTGCCTATATTAAACGTTTAACATTGGGGTTTCACCGCCAGAAGGCGGTCATTTAGTTTTCTAATGACCTAATAATGCAGAAAATTTTATGTGATCGTGTTTCATCCAGTTTTTTTTACTGTTGATTATGATACCATTGTGACACGATTCTTCCAGTTACGAGCTCACTGATGGAACCAAGCGCCAGGAGCAGGCTGTGCTGAAGAACCCAGGCACCCCAGAAGAGGCCATCTCAGTCATCGGCACCTATAGCTGGATCGACGCTGATGGAGTGGAGTACCTCGTCACCTTCACCGCTGACGAGAACGGCTTCCATCCTCAAGTCTCGCAGGGAGCTGCAGGAATCAGCGGACCCCTTGTTGCCTCCCTCTTAGGATAAATATCACCGAATCTACATCCATCAAACGATTCATAAATTTTTAGCAACTCCATTTCCATTGTATTAGACATAATCATGGCATTGGACATATTGTGTTGAAATATTTATAGTTACATCCGTTTCATGCCTCATATTTGCAATATGTACATGTATAGCATAATCAATAACTACAATACATATGTTTTAATATGTAGGTATCAGAATTTATTATGAGTAAGATCCTTGTAAATAAATAATGTTAAAAATAATTGGATTGCATGGAATGTTTTACAAAATCCATCTTCCATTTAGTTTGTCTATAATTAAATAATAAAGAAATATAAACACTGGTTTATTTCATTAAAGAAATTGTGTTTCGTTCTTCTTATATTTATTTTAAGGCAATTAATAGCTTTGTGAAGATACTCGTATTATAAACCTAAGGACCTTTCCCCGGAATATAGAATCGTATTTTTTTCGGTTCATTTTGGTTACAAAATTACAAAATATTGGTATCCTTAAAAATTTTCAGTACTAGCGGTTTGAAAGTTCAGAAACATTTTTAGGTAATATAAAACAAATTCGCCTTGGTAATTAAAAAAAATATACATATATAGATTATGTAAAATACTATGTAAAATACTGTCAACTTTCTGATATAGAGAGCTTCAATGAAATTATCGAAGTGACCCAGTAATCCAAAACTGGCAACTACTACCTTACGAAATGCCACTGTTTACAGCCAATAACGCAGTCAATCAAAAGGCAAAGAAGTTGAAAAAAAACTGAGAAATACACTTACGATACTCCAAACGGAGAACTAAAAAAGCATTTGAAGAGAACACATTGGAAAGGAGTATAA
Source organism: Limnephilus marmoratus (assembly GCA_917880885.1). Lineage (NCBI taxonomy): Eukaryota > Metazoa > Arthropoda > Insecta > Trichoptera > Limnephilidae > Limnephilus > Limnephilus marmoratus. The sequence goes on from OU862908.1 coordinate 13,611,022, forward strand.
AATGTGATAAATCAAACACGTTTCATCATTATCGACCTGAAAGTGAAAGTGTTTGCACCCTCCAGTTCCAACTCCTAGGAAACATCATAATATTCCCTTTAATTAATTCAACAAAATAAATACGCCTAGCCTCAATGAAGTTGGCGGTAAGTGTTGACTTTCTTAGTACATTTAGCTTTTCGCAATTGCTGCAATTAGGTGTTATTTATCCATTTGTTTTTCTTGACCTCCATAAAATATGTATACACCAACGTATTATGTGTCGAAATTACAAATATTTATTTATTTATTTATTTACTTATTTATTTATTTATTAGTAAGGGACAAACAGCTTATACATAAAACATAAAGATAAAAATATACATCGTTAAATCGAGTCAAGCCAAAAAAGTCTCCTATGTTAAAGTTGATTGGAGATAGAGTTTTATTACATATTAAAATTAATTTGAGGTGAGGAGGAGAGGAAGGGGAATAACGGAGGAGGATAGGAGATGCTCCGGATACTTTTCACACTCTCGTATTAATTTTCGATCGTACGTGTTACTTCTAATCGATATTTCTGTAGTGTATGGCTAAAAATGTCTATATTTTGAAATTTTGTGTTATATTGCGCACATATACGGGGAATTGTTGAATTTTTTCTGACGTTAGTTCTACATGTAGGCAAGTGAAACAAATGGGATTGCCGAGTTGATCTTGACGGAATATGAATATTTATTAAGTTGGTTAAATCTGGCGAGTCCAGGCCATTATTAACAATTTTAAATAATAAAATTTGGTCAAAAATTAAACGTCGTTTAAAGGGAGTTGAAATTGTGGTAATTAATAGATTCGTTGTAATTAAAGAAGTGTAATTTTTGTTTATAATTTATGTGGTAAAAAATTTTTTTTTTTGATTTTTTTCGATTCTATCAATGTGAGCTTGGTAGAAAGGAGTCCAGATCGGTGTGCAGTGTTCTATGTGGGGACGGATGAACGCTGTGTAAAGGGAATATAGAGTCTTAAGGTTGCGAAAAGGTTTCGTTATTTGAATTATAAATCCTAGCATTTTGTTGGCCTTGTTGATGATTTCATCAGTGTGTTGTATAAAATTTAATTTAACAATATGTAGGTACTAAGGTGTAGGTACCACCAGTAAATGAAAAATGTTAAAAATTTGAGTGCAGTTCACACGCGGTACAAGTAAAACCTTCAGAAAACTGAAGTAGGTAGATAAGGGGAGGCTACGAACCACCTCACAAAGAGGAGACCGATTTTTCTATCTAGTAAGCAATATCCTATAGATGTATGTGTTTGTCCCTTTTTAATGACGCTTTTTCGTTTCATTTAATTTCAAATCACAACCGTGCTAAATAAGTTTTAATTTTAAAAAAACATCTCACCAAAAGCGCTTATAGACGTACCTGACTTACTGATTTATACAAATTGGTTTACATACATAAACAAGTGAGTAGTACAAGTGAGTACCTACAAAACATTATAATATTGGTGATCTAACAATTCTAGCTGACAAAATCAAATAAACGTTCAAGAGGTGATATTATCGTGAAACGTTAAAAATGATGAAAGGAAATAGAGCAAAGTAGAAGAATAAAAAGGTTATGAAGGCAGTTTCACTATTTTGTGACATGAGTCAAAAGTGTAAGGGCGCCTTTATATCCGTTGATTTTATATCTTTATCTATTTTATATAAAATCTTTAGTAAAAAATTCATACACTGTGATGAAGAACTTGCGTTCTTTGTTTAATTTGTGCCGTTGCCGTGTCGTAACCACAGCATATTATAAAAGCGCCCTTGGGATCTCCCAAGAGTATACTTCTCGTTAGGAACGTGTATGTTAACCTCTTTCAACATAAATAGAGTTGCCCCAACCTGGCTGGCCGATGTATAACCTCTGGGTTTGTCAACCGAGTCGCGTTTTCAAAATCACAGAACTTGACAGTATGTTTTCTTCTTCCGTTCATATTCTTTGTATTAATAGAGCCTAAAGCATGAATATGTTGTAGAAGCCTTCTTTTTTGGGTATCTACTCTAGATTTTTATTTTTCCCCCACCCTAAATCAAAACCTCGCTTCGCCCATGGTTCCAGATATTAACTTTAAAAAATATTCGACCTGAAAATATTTTTGGACATGAAATGTTATTAATATTTAAATATATTCACATGTATCTAATAAATTGATAGTGACTTTTTCAGATTGTAGCTCTCTGCCTGTTGGCCGTGGCCGAGTCATTGTCTCTGGAAGGCCTCTTCCCAGTGGACAACTCAAAGGTGCGAGTCATCTCCTACGACAATGAAAACTCCGATCTGGGAGGCTACAGCTTCTCGTAAGTGCGAATTACCATATCCACAAGTATATTTTATTGGTGCATCCGTTTCCATTACTTCTCTGTGCAGCCTTTCTCGTTACAAACTGACACAATGCAAAACAAGGATCTTACGATAAATCATGAAACGTTACTTTGAAACGTAAGTCATCAATAGAGTACAATCTACAGCTCTCATACACTGGCGCAGACAGTTCAAATCCTAAATGAATAAAATAGTTATACAGGGTGTCTGGGGGTAAAGTGCATTAACTTCGGGAGGTGATTCTACATGATAGTACAAAAGTAAAAAAGATAAATAACTTTTTTCTAAATTCCAACCTTTAGGGGTAGCTTTGAGATAAAAAGATAAATTTAGTCCGGCGTGTGCGGCCAGATTTATTATTTTCCGCTGTTGCGATAAGGGCCAGTCACAATCGAGTCGGGCGCCCGGCAGGCTCTCAGCAAGTAAGATCGTACCTCACACTAAGGATTTTTAGTAGGTACGTCTTTTTGTATGAGAAAAAAAATGTTGGAATTTCGGAAAAAGTTGTTAGCCTTTTTTACTCCTACCATCATGTAGAATCACCTCCCGAAGGTAATGCACTTTACCCCCGGACACCCTGTATAATATCGGAAGAGCCTTAAAAGTCACAACATGTAGCTGTTTTGGAGTGAAGAGATTTTAGTAATTTTTAATGAAGCAATAGTCCTTTTAATTCTAGGAAATACATACCTAAATTACTGTAACAATGAAGGCATATTCTAACGTTTTACCTAAAATTCGAGTACGTATTTCATATACAGAACTTAAAAGCTTACAGTTCAAAAACTGTTTGCAATTGGAAACCTAATAGAATTTACAGATAAATCATTTGTAGTATTTCTTGCGTTAGCATACGACAAAGCTTTGGTATAATAAATCTATTTTCTGCGTGCGAACAGAAGTCATGCATACTGTTTTTACATGCTCCGATGGTTTGTTATGCAATATTTATCTTTCATGCCTTTGGACCATCAGAAGCCTGTAATTTATGATTATAATGATACTACTACCAAATACTTGTTTAGTGCGCTTAAATACTGATTTATATATTTTACAAGACGTTGAAGATAAGTTAGCTAATTCCAGATACCATCTGACCGATGGAACGTGGCGCGAGGAGCGGGGGGAGTTGAAGAACCCCGGCACGGCGAAAGAGGCCCTCACCGTTACAGGTACATATACCTGGGTGGACCTTCAGGGGATGCGGTGGATTGTTAAGTTTATCGCTGACGAAAACGGCTTCCGCCCCCACACCACTCAGGGACTAGGTCTCCCCGCACCAGTTGTGGCAACCCTCTTAGGATAAATTATAAAAACATTCGATATTATAACCAAATCACGTCATTAAGCTATTATTCATCATCATTCATCACCTTCATTTCTGTTTTTGGAAATCGCTTTTCTTGGGCGAAATAAAAATTATTAATCATCTGTATAGACCCAGGGTGGAACTGTGTGCCAATTTATTGACACGCGTCGGTAAACATAGTTTTAACTTGTATTCTCTATGTGTGGGTATTATTACAAATTAATACATATTTCATAATGCCTCATTTACACGTAACGTAAATATAAGTTTAACTCGCACCCTGTTCAGTGTTCAAGCTTCATGTTTCAAAAATATATATAACTACTTACACATTTTTTAAAATTATTGATACACTAGCAGTGTTTTTTTTAGAAAACACTAGCGAGTTTCCGGCATGCCACTAATAAAGAAACTGTTTTTCCCTGCGTGTCTTTTCCCATTTGACACGTTTCCCTTCCGCTTTCCCTTCCCCTCCCATGTTTCATTCCCGAATATGATTAGATTTATTAATAATAATTAAATTCAATTCAATTCTGTCATGCGTACATACACCGAAAACAAACTGTTGGTAAAAATTGATCAATCAAATTTGGTACCTATTTAAAATATCTATAATTCTTGATTCGATTTAAAATATTAGGTGAGTACTTCAAATAAATACATAAATACATTATTTTAAAGAGTTCCAAAAATTGAATTTTGATTGAATCATCATTGTTTTGCAAAATGTCATCCTCATACTGTGACATTTTTGACAGTTTCGCAAGGGTTTTTGTAATGATTAAAAAACTTTTCGAATGTATTGTCAAGTGGTTTTAATTATCCAGAAACCTTCGCGGGGTGGAAAAGAGGTATTGTGAAGGTTTCAAACATTTCCAATGCTTAATATAGCAACATAGACAACTTATATAGATATTTATAAGCCTGCATTTTTTTTATATATATATAACATTATTTGGTAATGTGAGCCTCACTGGGGCTTACCCGTGCCGAGGTCTCCATTTTACAATTTTATAAGGGAACGTACCCATACTACGTGACCCGTTTAGAAGGGAGTTAAAAATACCACGTTTGGTCACAATGGAGGGCGGGAGGCTTAGGTTTTTATCACGTAGTCAATCTAGAATTTTTTTATATTTTTTCTACTAACTTTTTAATATTTTTTTCCACTTGTAATTATAGGTATGCATGCACTCTTGCCGTCACGCAGCAAGCGCCGTATTAATAAAGACAAATATAAGCCAAATAATTTTTTTTAAACTTTTTGTTAGCAAGAAATGATTCAAAACCAAATTTATGATTTACTATGTGAAAACTGTAGGGGGGAGGGGTCTTGGAATATACTACACGTGGTCACCGAGGGGGGAGGGGGGGTTAAAAATTGCAAAAAGCGGGTCACGTAGTATGGGTACGTTCCATAAGATGTAGCGGGTGTTATTTAACCATCCTCTTGATAGCTTATCCATGGGATGACGTACATCGATTTCCAATTTATTAAAGATTTATTTATTTATAAAGTCGGAGTTTTCCATTCCAATCTCTAACCCATGAATAGTAACTACAGATCGGTTATGCCGACTTATCTACACATTGCGAATATTTTTTTGTTTCTCAATTAATATACGTTAGCCCATGGATAAGTTTTTACCCGTACAAAATATGTATCTACCGATATAAAAAGAAAATGAAAATCAATTAAACGAACTTAAATGAAACATCAAGAAATATTAGAAATAATATACTTGTAAAAAAGTAGTTAAAATAAAATAATTAAGGCAGTCATTAAAAATTAATAAGTAATAATTAATTAATAAAAAAATTAGGCAATATTTATCAAATTATTGTTGCGGGTGTGAAAAATATGCATACTACGAAATAAGCTTTATTTTTTTTAGGTATTTTTTTTTAAATATCGTCTTTTTTCTATAATATACATTTTAATTTTTGTTTGCGAAATTAATATTTGTTAAAAAATCAATAATTGTAATTATTTTTGCACATCATGCCCCACACTACGGTCGTACAATGAGGATTGATGGAATAAGTTTCGGTAACCTCTCATCGTTCCCTAGCATGACTGCAGATCGCCAACGAATAAGTAACAGTTCACAATTTCTAAGGTTTTTTTTAATATTTCGTGCCATCTTCCTAAAAGCGCTCGAAGCTTAACGATCAGCTCAGTAATTATTAATTTAAATACTACCTGTCGACGATATTGGCCACGAGAATTATTGATGTTTAAAAAAGTTGTTTTTTCGGAAAACATAGAAAAATATCAGCTGCTTTAAATGTTGTAAAATCACAATGATGAAAAATAAGTCTTTTTTATGCGCCTTTTTCCATTCTTCGTACCTCCAACATCTCAAATTACAAACGACTCTTACAAGGATACTTTTAGGGAAAACTTCTAGAAAGAACTATTTACGTACATCTATCTCTTATTCTACTAAACATTTTTACAACTAAAACGAAACTATTGTGTGTTGAAAATTCTTTATTCAAAACCTTTAAAACATTCTTCAAAATTGCTTGAAAACATGTTTAACGACATCTCTGTTTTTACACAGGAAATTAAAGATGTTTTTTCGGAGAAGTGATGTATAAAAATCTGTTTTACTGATACTTTGCCAAGCTTGTAGCATGAATAGACATAGAATAGTGAGACACATGGTAAATATTACGATTCATATGATGGCTCTAATTTTAGTTACAAATGGTTACAAAGGAATGTTAAATAATGACATAAAATTTTGATTACTTAAGCACTGCCCACGTATGTTATAATATATATAACATAAGTATATATGTATACATATGTAAAGGAATACCTACCTAGAAATGCATAGGGATTCCTTCGTGTTCGAATAATGAATTACTTTTCAAATGTCATTCATTGATGTGTTGTCATGGTGACATACAAACAGATTATTATTGTTTTTGACGAGCTATGTAGCAGACATTCAATTAATCAAGATATCAGAAAAATAAGTGTTATAATGTTTTTAAGATCGACAAATAAACTTCAAATGTAGTTTCTTTGTTAACAGAGCAACACATGATTTGTTTTGTCATTACCAAAAATTGTCTATTGGTTGTAATGCTAACCAATATATATTGTAATGTTAACCAATGGATCAATGATTTTGAGAATGAATGTACACGTTTCGAGATATTAAAGGAGACAGAAAAAATTGAGACTTTAAAGTATTTACTTGAAAAACAGTGCCTAGATTGGTACACTAGTATGTTAATAAAATGTACAGTAAGCGCAGGATGGGCAATGTGGAAAACAAATTTTTGTGAAACATAAACAGTCACAAGTTAAATATGCATTTGCATTTAAATTTCAAGATATATATGTCTGTATATATATTTTTTTAAATAAAGAAAGACAAACATTCCCGGGTTACGAATAACCTGACAATATTTGTGAATCTCCTACTACCACCACAGTAAACGGAAAATATTGCTTTTGTCGTGATGAGGACTTAGCCAGCCGAAGAATCGAACACGCGACACCCGGGTGGGACCCAAACACGATGCCCACTCAACTGACTGGTCGGTATATGCATATATGCTTACAGAGTCCCTCTGCAATTATTAAATAGGTACATAATAGTTTCTGATAAGTGGGTAGGTACCTTGTTTTAAATAATGTTATTTTAACTTTCATTTGCGCAAATACCCGCATTCAAATTGTCTTTATTAACCTTTTCTTGCAAAATTGAAAGAAATACCCACTCAACGTCGTATTAGCATGACTACATTTTTACCTCGTTTTATTGCATGGGTAGCTTGTGAGAGAAAATAATAATAATGCTGTATTTACATAAATTAGCGTTTGTGTATTTAAATTAGCCAAATACTAAGTTTTGAACAAACAAAGGTCATGGTAATTATAAATAAATAATAGAGCATAACCAATAGTTAATTCTGGGGATAAGCTGGTGAACATATTTTAAAGTAGGTATTTGGATTATAGAATATAAGTTCGAATACAAATAGTACCTACGTACGTAATTGAAAAAAATAAATTTTTCCGCGTGACAAAGATTTGAGTGCTGTGTACACTTCAAACTACTGTACAATACAATACCGTAGCTGAGTCACTTAAATCCTACTAACATTATAAAGGCGAAAGTTTGCATGGATGTATGGGTGTATGTATGTTTGTTACTCTTTCACGCAAAAACTACTAAATGGATTTCAATGAAACTTTGCAATAATATAGCTCATACACCAGAATAACATAAAGGCTATGGCTCAGAGCTCTGGCATTATGAAATTTGTATAAAAAATATTGCAATAGGTGGCACGATTAGTAAGATATCTATAATTCTTTATTCGATTCAAATTATTACGGGAGTATTTCAAAAAAATGAGTTCGGGGGGAGGAGTTGGAGGGGGGAGGGGGGGTGAAGGAGAGGAGGAGGTATGGGGGGGTGAAGGGGGGGTGGGGGGAGGAGGGGAAGGTGGAGGAGAACTGGAAACCACCCTAATACCATGTGAGGGAAGCCGCGGGAAAAAGTTAGTCTATAATATAAATAGGTTGTCAACGTTATAAATTACTAGGTGGTTCCCGTCATGCGTTGCAATGCCGTTCAAAGAAATAAATTATTTCTCCCTGCATGTCCTTTCCCATGCGCCCCCGTTCCTCTCCCCCGTCTCCTCCCTCTTCCGCGTTCCCTTTCCACCTTCCCCTGTCCTCATCACCCCTCCCTCGAACCAATGTCCCTAACCTGCCGCTAAAACATATGAAATACACACATTTTTTATTTACACAAATTTCATTACACCAGAGCTTACCATTATATATAGCCTATAACCTTCGAGAGCGTGCGCACAACAAATCACCAAAGTTTCATGGCAATCGGATGAACGGTGTGGCAGTGGATAAAATGCGAACAAACAAATATTGAAATTTATATATTTGATTAGGGTAAACTAAACAATGATTGCCCGCAACTAGTGATTGCCCACCCTCATTTTGATTGTCCCTTTCTCACTTATGTAAATATTTCACCAAAATCTTGGTCTTTCAAAAAAAAACTCTTAATGTATTCAACTCAACACCTCCTTTGAAGAGGTATTAAAAGAGATGAAAAAGTTGGTTAAATAGGTTACGTCAGGTTACGTTATTAGCTATTTAAAAAAAATAATAACTTTTAATGACTTTTCAAAGAGGTGTTGAGTTGGGTTGGTTCTGAGTTGTCATGAAACTGAAAGCTTAGACCCTCAGGCTAATTTGTTCGCTTTTGGGAACAACTCGTATAGATATCATTTGTGAATGCAAATTTCGCGAGATTGGGGCTCAAGCGAGATCCCGCGAATTTATGAATAACAATACTGCGAGATCTCGCCAATTTCGAGATCTCGCGAGATTGGTAGTTTTGTGTTTTTTTTTTTGCAAATAATCACAATATTTGAATAACATAGGAAAAAAAATATTAAAATTATAAGTATTATAAGATAAACATTTATTTTCACGAATTTTTATGCGTCAAACATTGTTTAGAAGTTTATTTTTTAATAAACTTCTAAGTAGGTAGTAAACTTTGACGTACGTATCTATCAAATAACAAATGAAAGAAACAACCAGTCTTCTCTTCTAATATCAAACAAAAAGCTTTTAGTAATAAAACAGTTCTTTTATAACAAACAAAACAACGAGAAGTCAAAAAAATGAAACTTATTATCTAAGTTGAGTTGACTATTAAACTGAGATATTTTAATTAAATAAAACTATATCTACTATGTAGATCGTAGTAGATATAGTTTTATTATATATTTTATTACATATTACAGATTAATTAACAAAATGTACCAATCAAATGAAAGAATTGTTCAGATCAAATCACAAGCCATTATTACGAATTATTTTGAAAATAGCTCCTTAAGAAGCGCAAAATTTCCAACGAATCGTCTGCTAAACGGCTTCATATTTTTTTGGCCAGATAACCAGCCGCTAAGAATGCCCTTTTGGATTCAACGCTAGTTGGAACCACAGACTTCAGGCTACCTCAGACCGCCGCCTCACGTGCACCGAACGAAACCGACAGATCGCAACTCCGTCCGTGTCAGTCCGCGCTTCGAATAAGACGTTTTCATGCTCGGGTGCAATCTCGTTAAACTCGCGAGATCTCGCCCTTTTTTCGTTCGAGTTCAATCTTGCCAAAAAAGACCGAGATCTCGCGAGAACGAGATTGCATTCCCTAGATATCATAGAAATCGCTGTTTCACCCTTACTAGCGTTGTGAGAAATATGAATCCCTAACGGAGAATAATATAAGAAATATGAATCCCGAACATTGTTAGAAAGAGAAAACATGACGCTTCAAGTATGGTTTACTGGTATACCTCTGCCATAGGTCTCCCAAGTGGTTCGCTACGTTTGGTGACTTAGCAGGGATACCCGGGTTCATGGGGTGAGGTTTGTTCAGGTCTTGGTGGCGGATTCATCTACCCACCTGCTGCATGGCGGGCCGAATCGAGAGAGACTGGTGAGGGTAGGGTTACCATATCTCAGGATTTGTACTGAGATTTCAGGATTTTTCGACTTTTCTTAGGATTGCGGCCGGATTTTGCAAATCTCATGAAATCTCAGGATTTTCAATATAACGCAGCTTACATTTTAAAGATCTCGTTAATTAAAAGTTAAACAAACTAAAAATATTTTCGTTATATTTAAAAATATATTTAAAAATATTTTCGTTAAAACAAATAACGAAAATGCTTTTGGCCGTGAAAATCTTAAAACTTATCAAACTAAAAATAATCTTCCTTTGGTAATAATCCAAGTAGGTACTTAATACCTTTTGAAGTAAGACTTTTTTCTTTAATTATTGATTTATAAAATGCATCACATATTAAACTCTTCAAATTATAATGAACTAAAAGTATAGCTGGAACTGAAGACACCTTTAGTCGATTTCTTTCTTTCGACCATTGGGCATGATAGAAAAAACTCTTTCTACATTTGCATTCTGGGTTGTAATTGCAAATATATATTGACAAATACGCAGCATCTCTGGTAATCGTGAAATACCTATTGTCTTGAAAATGTTTTCCCGCAAAGCATGAAGCATTACGTCAAAATATGCTTCTTCCTGTTTTGTTAAAAAAACTATTCAGAGATGCAATTTCATCGAATAATTTCACATCATCGATGTGTACTTCTTTTCCATTCAGATAATGAACTGATGAAGCAATCTGATCAAAGTCGATCAACCAATTAAAGGCTTTGAAATCATCTAAAGGCGTCATCCACTTGATCAAATATTCTATGCAAGTCTTAAGGCACTGGCACACTTGTGTAGTGTGGTGTGTCGTGACTACAAATTAACCAATCATCGTCGTCGCTTGTCGACACGCCACAACCTACAAATATGTCTCTAACCATAATAAATGTATGAAACCGATGTGCTTCTGCCGCGCCACGACACACCACACCACACCACACAAGTGTGTTTCCGCCTTTATACATATATTTAAGGTCTTGCTTAAAAACTTAACTGTAATGTCTTCACTTGGTACTAATAATACACCATGACTTACAAGCACTTTTTATTATATTAATACTTAGAATCATCAAATTCCCAACCATCACATAGTCTCCATTTTACAAGCTCCCCAAAACAAAAGAACCTCTGACAACTGTAATTAATTATTTAAATATCGTTAATATATTACACCCTCCCACACTTAAAACCTTAGCATCCGACTAGGATCGGAGCTCCGCTAACTAATTATTATACAAATTAAATTAAACATCCTGTTAAATACCTTAATATAAATATTTCATTGTAACTAGAACTAAAATGTTTTACATTCTTCAGACTTCAACTCGCTCTGAGAAAAGATTCACGGCTAGATCCGGGCCATCAATCGTCCTCTCCAAGGGTTCATCAGGTTCCTGAAAGGAACAGAGTCGCTTAGAAACTGACAAGAAATTCCGGAGAGACCGCCACCTTGGCCCTGATTTTCAGAAAGTGTGGCCTCATCTTCCCACCTGACACTATTCTCAATTAGCTGATCAGCATGTCTTTTCCAAACCTGATCCGAATTTCTCATTTTAACTAGGTATACTCTGATTCCTATTTTTTTAATAATTTCTCCCCTACGCCATTTATTTTGATCAGACCTGAAATCCTTTGCCATAACTTTAGTACCGATTTCTAATGACTTCTTAAGTTTTCTCCCTTTGCTATATGAAACCTGCCTGCTCTGGGCTCTCTTCATATTGTCAGCCACTTCGGATGACACATTTTTATATGCTCTGGTGTCATTCCTTTTAGACAGAAACAACGTGTCAAACCTAGACCTGATACGATGGCCTAACAAAGCTTCGCTTGGAGATATTCCCGTACTCTGGTGTGGAGCATTCCTGTAGTCGACAAGAAAATTTAATAGCTTATCTTGAAAATCCTGAGGAAGACGCCCTTCATGTAACAACTTTTTCAAAAAAAAAATCACAAATTTGACACTAATTTCAGCTTGACCGTTACTATTTGGTTTCTTGACTGCACTAGTTAGGTGTTTAATTTTGAATTCTGAACAAAACTTCTCAAATTCCCTTGACCTAAACCCTGGTCCATTATGAGAAACCAACACCTCTACAATTCCAAAATGTGAAAATAAATTTTTCAATTCCCTAATCGTTTGATTTGAATCTAATCCCGTAACACATAAACACTCTAGCCATTTCGAAGTGGGGTCTATAATAATTAAAAAAATATTTATTTCCAATAGGCCCGAAAAAATCTAGATGCAACCTTTTCCATATCTCCGTATCAATCGGCCAGCTGCTAATTTCTAATCTCTTAGGCGTTGATGCATTTTCTGAGCAAATCTCACATTTTTTTATTGCCTCTTCAATGTGGCTGTTAAAACCCAACCAGAAAAAATAAGTCTCCTTAAAGTTTTTGATTTTGTTATTCCTAAATGAGACTCGTGTAAAAAAAACAAAATTTTCTCTCTCAAACTTTCAGGAATGACCAAACTATTTTGATAAAACATGCAGCTGTCATAAACACTTAACTTATCTTTTAAATGGAACCATTTTAAACAATTACCTTGTAAATGTTTTTTATCTGGCCACTTGTTTCCCTGTACGTAATCCATCACTACTTTTAGACAAGCGTCTTCACTAACTGATTTTTTTAACAGATCAACACTTAACTCGCAATGATCCACTATAAAATTAATATTTTCTTCTTCCACGTTGATATTAAAAATATTTTCAAATCCCTGACATTCCTCTTCCCCAAACTCCGTACTTTCTTCAATTGGTAGTCTAGAAAATACGTCCGCACGATTTTCCTTTGATTTCACGTATGCAATCTCGTAATCAAATGTTGATAATATTAATGCAAACCGCTGTAGTCTGCTGTTAACTAATATGGGAATGTCTTTATCCGGTGCAAAAATATGCACAAGTGCCTTATTATCGCATTCAAGCGTGAACTTTCTACCATGTAGGTATTGAAAAAATTTCTTAACCCCGAACACAATGGCTAAACTTTCCTTATTCAGAATGCAATATTTTCCCTCTGCACGTGTAAGCGTTCTGCTAGCACAAGCGATTGGTCTCTCAATATTTTCATCAAACAAATGTACTAAGATCGCGGAAATTCCCTTATCACTCGCGTCACAAATTAACTTTACCGGTCTACTGTTATCGTAATGACAGAGCAGTTTATCTGAAATCAAAATCTGTTTTACTGACCGAAAAGCTTGTTTACATTCCTATGACCAAACAAACGCCGTGTTTTTCTTCAACAATTCGTATAGCGGCGCTAGAATTGTTGACATATTTTTAACGAACATTCTGTAAAAGTTTAAAGAACCAATAAAGGCACGCACCTCACTTACGTTTGTCGGCTCTGGCATTTTGACTATAGCATCAATTTTACTGGCGAGCGGCTTGACTCCTTGCGCGTCTACCCTGAACCCTAAATATTCAATGGCTTCTTGATGGAACAAATTTTTGTCACAATTAATTGTCAAACCTGCGTCATTCAATCTTCCCAAGGCCGCTCTTAAGTTTCTGTTATGCTCGGCCAGGTCTTCTCCGAAAATCAAATTATCGTCAAAATATGTAATGACCCCTTTTACCCCAGACATTACTGAGTTTACTACGTTTGCGAATGAACTTGGACTAGAAGCTAACCCATATGGAAGAACTTTATATTTAAACAAACCGATATTCGTTGATAAGACACAATATTTTTGTGATTTTTCGTTTAATCTAACTTGGGCGAAAGCGTGTTTTTTAAATCTAATTTTGAAAAAAATTTCCCTTTGCTCAATGCAGATAATAAATCTTCTATTCTAGGTATTGGGTATGACGTATTTTCCAACATTGTGTTCAATGTCCTCTTAAAATCCGCGCAAATTCTGATTTTTCCATTTTGCTTTTTAACAATTACCATCGGGCTAGCTATATTGCTACATTTTATGGGTTCGATAATCCCTTCCTGTACCATTTTATTCAGCTCTACCTCAACTTTTTCCCTAATGTTGTACGGAATAGGTCTGGCATTTACATACTTGGGAACGTAACTTTCTTTTACTCTAATATTTGCTTTGAAACCCTTAAATGAACCTATGGTTCCTTTAAACACGTTTGGAAAATCACTCCTGCATTTTAGAAAACTTCACTATCAGTTTCAACTATTTCGTCATTGTGCACAACATTAACCTTACCTACATTTGAAAACCCGATATCAAACATTTTCATGAAATCTATACCTAATAAGATGTTATTACCCTCTTTTGTCACAATAATTTTAATCCGCTTAATTTTGTTCCCGTATTTAATATCCAATTCAATTGACCCACAAAATTGTAGTTTTGAACCGATAAAAGAGCATAACCTCAAATCACATGGCTCTATTTTTATAGTGCCAAAAAACTTATGAAAAATGGATTTTGGAATTGCTGAAATTGTAGCCCCCGAATCAACCCCTTGTGTGGTTTATCCCTTACTTGAATTTCTAAAAATATGTAATTTTTGTTATTATCGTCCACATTGTATAAAATCGTGTTTTGTAATTTAAAACATATTTTGCTAATGTGACCAATTTTACCACAATGTCTATATTTTGCGTTTTTAAATTTGCATTCACTTTTAAAATGATTCTCCCCACACGAAAAACACGACACTTCCTTTCTTTTTGCAACAACATACTTATGATTACGATTTAACCTACTCAACCTGCTAGAATCTGACAATGCTTTAGGATTATTATATATTGATTTTTTAATATTTTCCCGTTCTTTTGAACCCGACGCCACGTATACCGATTCTTCGCTTTTACCAACATTGAGTATATGTTCATATGCCGACGCTATTTTAAAACACTGGGCGAAATCTATCTTATCATTATCACACTCTAAGAAAAGTTTTTGCTTAATTTGTATATTGTAAACCCCGGTAATAAAGATATCTTTTAAATTGGCATCAAGCCTACCTTGAAAATTACAATCGGTACACAAATTTTTCAATCTAGATGCAAAATCTCTTATTGACTCAGATTCTGATTGTTTCTTTCTATAAAATTTATCTCTACATTCAAAAATACTCTGAATTGGTTTACATAGAACATAAGGTAATTCAAAAATTTTCCCATAAGTACAATTAACAGCCAATTTCGGAAACAAAACGTTCGTGACCAGCTTGAGGGTGTCGGTGGACAGTGAAGTTAGCAAGAATGCACGTTTTCTCTCTTCGCTCCACTTATCATCATTAAACAGTAGGCATTGTTCCCATCTCAACCGGAAAATCTTCCAGTCCATTGTATTGTGACATTAAGACTCTATTCCCTTCAAGCTCATGACGAACTCCCTGAACTAAAACAAATGACTTAACTCCGAATTCCTCCGTGTCTCCAGCCCTTGTTCCCTTTCTTCCCGTCACCCTCTCTCTCTGTGCAGCCCTCTAGCTCCGTCCTGTTTGTTCCCCCGGCTGCACCAAAAAAAAACCTTGTTTCGTAACTCGCTGCTGCGCTGCTCCCGTCTTCTCTTGCTGCGAACTTCAGGCACCTTGGATACGTATGACCGTTTGGCTGCACTTCCTGGCCCTCCCGACCTTGTCCGAAGTAGCTCCAAGTGTCCCAAGTAGTCAAAACAGCTCCAAGACGGCAAGATTCTTAATGAAAACCTCGGATTGCCTCGTCCTTCCTTTTTCTCATTCAGTATATTACTGATCTTTTGAATTCTGGAATTTCCCTTAGGTTCTTCTAAAATTCGGTTTAATAACTGAATTCCTTATTTTGCTGCGCCAGTTTGTAATGTCTTCACTTGGTAATAATAATACACCATGACTTACAAGCACTTTTACATGTTTACATGTTTAAGACCCGTTACATGTTTACCGACAATATACAAAATTTTAACCTCTTGCTTGACAGATTTAATATATACTCATTTGGATGAAAAAAATATTTTATCTGAACAACAAAAAGGTTGTCGCAGAAAACATATGGGATGTAAAGAACAATTAGTTATTGATTCTGTAATTTTAAAACAAATTCAAAATCAAAAGCGTAATTTACATACTTGTTATATAGATTATCAAAAACCTTTGATAGTGTCCCGCACTCGTGGCTAATCAAAATATTAAAAATATATAAACTTAACCCAATTATAATTAGCTTTTTGAAAAATATTATGTCCTTTTGGAATACAGATTTGCTAGTTAATTTAAAAGGTAAGAAAATAGTAGTACCGGGCATTTCAATAGAAAGAGGGATTTTTCAAGGAGACTCATTGAGCCCTCTCTGGTTTTGCTTAGCATTGAATCCCCTTTCTAAAATGTTAATTAAAAGCAAGTTTGGAATAAAAATTAAGGGTAATACAAGAGAGAGTAGTATAGTTTCACATCTATTATATATGGATGATATAAAATTATTTTCAAATTCTGAATCAAATTTAGAGAAAATGATTAAGGTAGTTAAAAAATTTTCAGATGATATTAAAATGACTTTTGGTTTAGATAAATGTAAAACGATCTATATAGAGAAAGGCTAAATTGTAGATGGAGACGAGGGTATATTTAGAAATTTCAAAATTAAAAGTATGAAAGGGGATGAGGTTTATAAATATTTAGGATACCCGCAATCGAATAGATTAGATCACACTAGTATTAAAAATGATATTAGGATTAAATTTCAAACTACGATCAGAAAAATTTTAAAATGCAATCTATCTGCTAAAAATTTAGTAAAAGCAATAAATACTTGGGCAATACCTCTACTAACGTACTCATTTGGCATAATTAAATGGTCCAATACAGATTTAGATAGTTTAGAACGATTGATTAGAACTACGTCAACAAAGTTTGCCATCATCCAAATTCAGCTATAGAACGAATTAATTTACCTAGAAATTTAGGAGGTAGAGGAGTAGTCAAAATAACATCTTTGAAACACAATCAGGTAGAAATGCTTAGAATTTTTTTTCCATAGGAAAGCTCAGAAATGCACAAAATAATTTGCAAGGCAGATAGAAATATTACACCTTTAAATTTATATGACGAGAATGCCAACAGTCTTATAAATACTAACCAGGAATTATTAGATTCCTGGTCAAATCAAATTATTCATACAAAACACTTCAATTATCTCAACCAAACGTATGTTGACAAACTTTCGTCAAGCAAATGGTTGGGTATTGGAGAGTTGAGCGCAGAAATAGAAGGATTTATGCTTGCCATTCAAGATAGAGTCATTAATACTAAAATTTATAGGAAGCATATAATCAAAGATATAAATCAAATTGATGATTTATGTAGAAAATGTTTGGCTTTTCTGGAAACTATAGAACATATTATATCGGGATGTTCTATATTAGCGTTGTCCGAATATACATTTAGGCACAATCAGGTTTTAAAAATAATTCACCAAAGTTTGGTAATTAAACATAACTTGATTGATTGCCGTAATGTAGTACCATATTATGAATATGAACCAAATTCATTTATAGAAAATGAATTTTATAAAATATATTATGATAAAACTATACTAACAGACAGAACAATTAGTCATAATAGACCTGATATAGTTTTACATGACAAAATTAAAAAATTAACTTATATCATTGATGTAGCTATTCCAAATTCCTGTAATATTCAAAAAACGGTTTCTGAAAAAAATAGAAAATACACAGATTTAGGAAATGAGATTAAAAGAATTTGGCATTCTCGGACTATAAAAAAATTACCATTTGTTATTTCGGCCACTGGCATAATACCTAGGAATCTGATTCAAAATATAAGATTTGTCAAAGAATTTGTATATAAAAATGCAAAAATCAGTAATTTTAAATACATGTAGGATTACAAAAGATTTTTTAAATATTTATATTGAGGGATCAGTAGGATTTATAGGTTCAATTAGAAATGCCACAGAGCCGAACCCTCTGATATGAAAATATCTGGAGTCGGTGAATTATATTCCCATTTGGTCTCTAGTAGGTTGACATGTTGTTCTTGTATTATTTTGTATTTATAATACTTATATAGTGCAATTGCATAGCGTGGGTTGACTAGATGATCATTTGGGGAAGTGTGTGAAAGGGTTTAGTTTTTCCTGTGGGGAAAATTTAACCCGGACATTTAAATCTGGTACGTATAAAAATATTAATACTTAGAATCATCAAATTCACAACTATCACCTAGTCTCCATTTTACAAGCTCCCCAAAACAAAAGAACCTCTGACAACTGTCATTAATTATTTAAATATCGTTAATATATTACATTAACGATAATAATACGTTTGAGAGAAAATTCTCAAACTGTATAAAATCTCAGGACTTTTCCATGGAAATCAGGCCTTTTCTCCAGACTTTTGATTTTTTCATCTGGTAACCCTAGGTGAGGGAGGCCTTTTGACCTTTCCAGCCGGACTGTCGACCCATCGCCTTGCACCGCAGTTGGAGGGATGGATTCATACGCGCGTCACTCCTGGAAACACTAGCCCCCCAGATTCCTACCATACCCTTTTCCTTCCCAGATCTTCCTATCCTTCCCTTCCTTAAAAAGACTATGCACACAGCGTCCCCTAAGATGACATAGGCCCGGAGGGAAATTATATTCCTCAAGGCCTTCTGTGTGGAGCTAATGTAAAAAAATGTGAATCGACAAAGTAAATGACATATCGATTGTAACAACCAGGTTGAAATGTTTTAATCATTTTTTGTGAAGGGGGATTTTTTTAATTATTTCGCAGGTATCTCTCAGATTATCGTAAGGTTTTACCTGTTATTATTGATAATAAAACAAAGTAAATAATTTTTTACCATTTTCAGATTATTTTATTAATGATTTTTATCAAAGCGTTAAAGTGGGCAATCAGTGGGTAATTATTGTGGGCAACCACTACAACAAGTGGGCAACCATTGTAAATTTAGCTGTTTTTTTTATATAATTAAAAAAAAGGCAGTTATGGTGTAATGTGTATAATCGATGAAAGGAATTGATCGGTAATTGATTAAATAATGTGAAACTATTAATTGTTTTGTAATATGTTGGATAAACCTACACCCCTTCAGAGTCAAAATTTGCGCCGGCAATCATTACCAGATCCTTTTGCAGGGTTTTGAAAATAAAAGTTCCTAAAAGATCGAGTTACTATGGAACAAAGTCACTCCATACGCAGCGTGGAGAGAAGAACTTTAGAGTCAAAAAGAGAAAAATGCATATATCTAGGTAGGTATATCCTCACAATAACAAAATCAGGACGAAACGTGGACGACGAGACTAGCAATATACAGGTAGTTTGGAGACATTTTATGGACTTTAAAGTTAAAGGGCAACCTTTAATATTAATATTTCCACCTGTTCAAAATGTTAAAAAAATACGAATTTTGTGGTATTTTTAGAATCTCCATTGTTTGATTATTATTAGTTATCTTTGTCTATGATATATTACAGTAATTTGTGGTGAGGTTATTCAGTAGTAAGTGGGATTCGCTGTATGCAATCTGAGGCTACGGAGCGACCAAAAATGAAAAATTCCCATTTTTAGTTAAAATTTCTCGCTGCCAAACCCTACCCATAGTTTAATTTTTTTTTATTCTACCTGAGATTTTTCACTTTTCTATTCAGATTTCTTATGGAAACTCTTGAAGAACTGATTTTATGGGGTGTTTCAGCTCAGAGGTTTTAGAATCTACGTCAAAATAACTTATATGTACTTTAATAATAATTATTGTATTTTCTCTGATCTCTGAAAGACAAACAGCAGAAGTCACACTGATTGGCAGTATCTAAATATTCATTACTATGTTTCTTTTGTGTGAAAATCATGTTTTAATGGTTTTGTTCGTTGTACTTAATGGTTTTGTTCGTTTTGAAGTTGAAAAAATCAAATTTAATTTTTCCAATTGAGAAGCAGAAGGGTTCGGTGAATGCGCATATAAAACTGGTGGGGTTCAGTACCTGTACCTCTAACAAGTTTAAGAACCACTGTACTATACATTATTTTTAAATGAATTCATTGTGAATATTATTTAAATACAACATATTTGCCCATGCCGGGAATCGATCCCGCGACCTTCGGATTGCGAGTCAAAAGCCTTACCGCTAGGTAATCGATATTGTCCACGGGAGAACTTGTCACACCGTTACTTGAGAATACTAACAAAAATGCGTATTGCGTGAAATGCACTTTTTCTCTGAATTATTGCGAACTGACCGGGGGGCGGGAAGGATAGAGCGGAGGGAACAATAAATGCCATGTTTTCAAAATCTATATTACAAAATGCGAAAGGGTTTTGCAACATATTTTAGTCCGTCTGTTTTGTATCAGCCGCCCAAAATTGAAAGTACTTTATTTATAATATTTTTTTTAGTATTTCAGAATGACAAAATCAACAGAATTTATTGATTCATCCTTGAAGACAAAACTTTTTAGCCTACGGCGCTTTTTTGCGTTACAAGATTATTTTATTTAAAAAAAAAAAATACTGTTTTATATTACATTTATGTTTGCAACACCACAGACTGCAAAGTTAACCACGTCAAGTATATACCCTACCCCCGCAGCCTGCGAATAAATTGAAAAAGGTTAAATTAGTTAAATTATCCGGATAAAAAGGTTCCTCACCACTGGTCTAGAGATCAATCTAGCAGATGAATGGAATTAACTCACAAATAGGTTCAAAGATTCTGGTAAAACCTAAAAGGATTCCCAAAACGCTAATGATCAATAAAATATCAAAGAACATTCAGGAAAATTATTATTTTGTCGTGACAAAAGTGGCGGAATATTACAAGGTAGAGGTCACAATTCATACAATATACATCTGGAATCTGTACCTAGAACCTAGACCAATAGTATCCGCGGTAATGTTTATCTGATTCCGGTTTCAATTCGAGTAAAAATCGTGTTCCGGATGAACGAAGTTTTTATGCGGAATGATTCAACTAAAAAAGTTTTTATTCCAACGCGGTTGTGGGATGTCCAAGTCAAAGCTAAAATGAAGCACATTTATAGAACGTCGAGTCGAAGACGATATTGGTGCATAGCTTGTAAATAGCAACTAATAAATAAAAGTCCACAGCTAAAAACTTTTCGAATATTTTAAATACAAGTAGGTGGGGGTAACCATTCGCAATTTTCACAGCATAAAAATTATTATTAAAATCTTAGAGTTTTTGTATGAAAACTCTACAGATATTTTGCTTCATTTCTTGTTTGTTAAAATCTCAAGCAAATGCAAAAATCTTACATGGTTCAAAAATCAAACATTCAAATCATGATCTAACAATCTTGACGTGCATTGTAAAACAAAAGTTAAATAAAATTTCATTTTTCTTTCAAACTTAAAAAAAATTACATTAACGTAAGCGTTTAACGGTCATAAAATTTCTAACGTTCAATTTATTATAAATTATTGATTAAATAAAAATACGCAATTTTTTATTTAATAAATTATTTATGTTATCACAATGAATTCATAATTACGTATAAATTTTAATTATTTTCCTGCATACATTTCAAGTTACTATAATTTCATTCTGAACCCACGAACATTTACGTGCATTATTATTTTACATTACTTGCAAGATTTGTGTGTATTCGAATGTATCGGTAATTTTGTACATTTTTTCATTTACGTGAATACCGCACAAGAGTCCCAACTGCTGCCAACCGCCTGGAGCCAATTAGACTATGGCATCCCCAGTTGGGGTATGTTGTGAAGCTGAAGATAAGTGGAGAGGGGGAGGAGATGGGGAAAAGGAAGGTGTGGAAGTACCCGGCAATTCAGATCTAGTCATCAAACACGGCTAAAGCCATTCTCCGTAGTCCAGTGGGTAAGACTCTTGACTCACAATCCGGAGGTCGCGGGTTCGAACCCGGCATGCGCAAATAAATTTTATCTGATTAATTTGTGTTATTTCACAATTAATTCATTTAAAAATAATATATAGTATATTTGCGGCATGTTCCAGAGTGGAAGATACTATCAGTATCGCCCTGGTGTAAGACCACCATTCAGAATTGAAACGTTGCTTGAAAATGGCTTTAGCCGTGTTTAGTGACCAGATCTGAATAGCCAGGTACTTCCCAACCTTCCTCTTTCCCACCTCCTTCCCCTCCCCACTACCTTCAGCCTCACAACATACCCCAGTTGGGGATGCCATAGTCTCACTGGCTCCAGACGGGAGCAGTTGAGATTCTTGTGAGGTATTCACTGTAAAAAAAAAAAAAAAAAAAAAAAGATAACTTTTCAATTTTGAATGGTGATATTACACCAGGGCAATAACTGACCAACTGAGAATATCTTCGTCTCTAAAACTGCCGCAAATATACCTTATATTATTTAACTGTACACTTACTACTTTATTAATTTATTAATTTACGGAAAATAGCCCATTAAAGCATAATAATAACACGAATAAAAAAAAACAGAGATGACAGTGAAGAGAGAGCACATATAAATTAATAGCAATGACAATATAAAATGTAAAAAATACATATAGAAGACACTACAAGTCAAAGCATGAAGAAGCATTTAAATATTGCGTATCGACTGCCGAAAGTCATTTAGTTTTACACCAAAAAAATCAATGCGTTGACAAGTCTCGACACATTCTGAATAAGGGAAAATGATATCCATAATTAGTAGAAGGTTGATTGACGAACAGCAATTCATTATTTCGGAGTCCACGGGAAGGAATGTTGAACTGGATGAGTTGTAACAAAGCAGGTGCATCAGTAATACTGTTGATAATTTTAAATATTCAAATTAGATCAGAGTCCTTTCTGCAGAGTTTTTCTAAAGAAGAAATGTTTAAAATGTGTTCAATTCCATCATATGAGTACTCGCATCTTTCAAGACCCAATCTCCAAGCAATTCCTCTTAGGAAACGGATGTTGTACGGATTCGATGTGACGAATGTGGACAGCATAGAAAGGAGACCAAATGACACTAGCATATTCAAGGTGAGGGCGAACCAGCGAACAGTAAAGAGTTTTAAGTGTACTTATATGTTTGAAGTCAGAGGTAATTCTATGAATGAAGCCGGGTAGTTTAAGTGATTTACTTACGATATTATTAATGTGATCACGGAAAGAAAGTTTGCTTTCCAGAGTGACCCTAAGGTCCTTGATAGATGTGACAGTGGATAGACAAACACTATTTAGTTTATAATCAAACTGAATAGGTTTTTTGGTTCTATAAAAGGACAAAATTTTACATTTATCAACATTAAGTTCCATGCAGTTAATTTTGCACCAATCGTTAAGTGAATCAATATCAAGTTGAAATAGTAAAAAAATAGTAATAAAATACTATAAATCACAACTCCAGAATATTCACCTTTCACTGATAATTATGATTTTTGTTACCAATCATGCAGCTGTGGCGATCATCTCACGACCTTTTGGACCAGTTCGACCAAAGTTCGAGTTATTGCTCAAAAATGTTATTGCGTTGCTACCTACTTGCTAATCTGATTTTAAACGCTTTGATGACCTTACATCGCACAATAACTGTTTAAAGTATTGGTAAGCATTGACATATTTATGTGCAACACGTGAAATTACTGTTTATTTTTTTTCTAATGTAAGATTATAATCTTTATATATATAAAAATATCGCGTCACGATGTTTGTTCGAGATAAACTCCGAAACTACTTAACCGATTTTGATAAAATTTGACTTACTGTGGGTAATTTGGTCCAACTTAAAATATGGGATATTTTTATCTTGATTATTAACCTCAATATTTATTATTTCGAAATAAATGTTCATTACATTATTCATCATTATTTTGGGACGAGCGTACTTCAAGGAATACATGAGTTCTTAACACTACATTTTAATTATTGATTTTTGCATTTAAATTTTTTTTTCCATTTTTAATTTCTATTTTTCTTTAAAATGTTATTATTTTTTTCTCTCTTAGTTTTTCACTTAATTTTATATAGGTTTTAATTTTAATTTATATACCTATATGTTTTAATTTATATATTTGTATAGAACGCTCGAGTTCTTAACACTTAATCTTTATTATTAATTTAAGTATTTCAAAATTTGAATTTTCATTTTTATTTCTATTTTTCTTTAAAATATATTTTTTTCTTAATTTTTCACTTACTTTTAAGTATTTCTTAATTTTTATTTAGTATGTTTAATTATCTGTTACAATAAAATAATATTTATTAATTCCTATTCAAAATATTAAATTTATGACTACCACAACACGGGCATGCCTAGTGTGGTAGCCAAAAAAAAAACAAAAAATCAGTAACTAATAAAATTTTATGAAATAAAAATAAATTAAATGTTTGCTACACGATAATGCTTTGTAATTATTTTTAAGTTGCGTAAGTTTCTAACAGATAGCGGTGTGAGTTAATTTATATACATAACACTTCGTTATCTAGGTTGAGTAACCTTCCAGTATATGACGTTGTGTTTCTTTAGCCACAGCCACGCGTGGGCGGATCAGCTAGTATGAATGTATATTTTTACGTTCAACCGAGTGTGAACGAATGGCTAATATTAAATTTGCAATATTATAAGCTGTTTTTAAAAACCGTCAGTTTAGTTAGTTTTTTTTAGTTTTGAAACCTTTAATTCATTGTAGAATTCTATTTTTCATTCTATTAAAAGTCATGTTAGGAAGTTAGTATTTTTTTCATTATTTGTGTCTTCCATTTTTGATCACAATGAATTATTGAAATAAATTTGGACACATATTTTAGTCGTTAGAAAAATATGTAAGAATTTAACCAGTTTTTTATCTGCTGGTTAAAAAATACATGTTGTTGGCACCAAATAAAAACAAGTGAAACCACGCTTTCTATATTGCATCATTCATTTATTTATTCAAATAGCATGCGTATATTCCAATATCCTCTAAAGGCACAACTTCAACAAACATTAACATATTATTTAAATTTAAAAAAATTAAACTAGGTACTTACTTACGTACCTGCAATCATTTTTCTCGCAAACTTCTACCGTAATTTTTATTTTAGGTATTTCAATTTTTTTTATTACTTTGAATAATTAGTACAAATTATTTATTTTTGTTACATTGACCTCGTTCAATATTATACCTGTTCTGGGGTCTACGTTACAAATATACTTAGCGTATGAGTACTTTAAAAAAAATTTATCGTTTTTTTAATATTTTTCATATAAATACCTCATAAGAGTTTCTTCTGCTCCCGTCTGGAGCAAGTTAAACTGTTGCATCCCCAATTGGGGTATGTTGAGAGGCTGAAGGTAGTGGGAAGGGGAAGGAGATGAGGGAGAGGAAGGTGGGGAAGTGCCTGGCCATTTTAAAGCCATTTCAAGCAACGTTTCAATTTTGAATGGTTCCAATGCTTTTCCAATTACTCCAAGACTCCAATTACTTCAAGCAGCGTTTCAATTTTGAATGGTCAGAGTACTTTCCAATTACTCCAAGACTCCAATTACTCCAATTACTCCAATTACTTCAAGCAACGTTTCAATTTCGAATGGTGAGAGTACCTTCCAATTACTCTAAGACGATACTGAGAATATCTTCCACTCAGAGAACGTGCCGCAAACATACTATAAGTATATTATTGAAATAACACAAATTAATCAAATAAAATTTATTCGCGCACGCCGGGATTCGATCCCGCGACTTTCGGATTGCTAGTCAAGAGCCTTACACCTTGACCACTGTGGCCGTCATATAATCACAAGAACATTACACTCTGTTTAAGATTGCTTGCCATTTTTCTCCATGCAAATAACGTTAAAAAAAAACTAGTTCTAATTCTTTTTTTGATTTCCGGGGTCTGTGATGAAGTATGGAATTTATAAAATGTCAATTATTTTAAAGCAATTAGACAGTTTTCCACCAGTTTCAGTGAGATCACCATGCACAAACACAAACATATTTGCATTATAATATGAGTTTGAGACGTGTAAATAATCTCAAACCCTCTGAGCCTAATACTCACAAATATGATTATGAAAACTCTACTCGCGTGGACAAATATATCACAAAGGAATGGCACAAAGAAAAAACTCCAGGGAAAATAACAGATCCACCAACCTTGTTTTGTAGTTTTTGTAGCTTGGAGGCCTCCGTAATTTCATCCAATCAATAGTTAAGTTCAATCAGTGCAATCCTTTTGTGACTTGAAAATTTGCACAAGAAATGAGATTTGTCAATTAATACACAACTCATAAGTTTTTCACAATGACAAGAAAATTTTCCAAAAAACAGACGATGTCACTTATTTTCTTGTTTTGATTCTATTTTTAAAAACAATCCATTTAGGTGTCTCTGTTAAATCCAAAGAGTGAGTAAGTACCATCCTTGTGATATAAGTATATTTATTTAAATTTTCGAACAAACAAAACATATTGCAATGCCTAACCAAGTTTGTTTTATTTTTATTATGTGCGTAAATTTGAAAGTAGTATTAAAACCTTTTTTTAAATGCGCATTCAATAGAGCCGGTAGAATATTTGCTTATGTAAATAAATATAATAATCTCGTTATGAATTGATGAATGTCACCAACCTTGGAGAATTTGGCAAAGTCGCTCCAAGATGTGAATGTACGACATGTACGTTCTGTTTTGTGACAAATGCGGATCTGCATAAATGCATTGGTCAGAAAACTAAACATAATATCTAATCAGACTATATTAGAAATATTTTTTTTATTCATTATACTATAGGATATGCTTAACGTGTATATATCCGCATATTACGAGCAAGGATAAATTCCTATGTAATAAATCAACCATTATGTGTCGTTAAAAGATCGGACTCATTGGCCAACTTGCTTATGCATAATGTCCATTTTTTTCATTGATTAATATGTAAATCATATATAACCCCACCTGGGACGGATACGAAAAAGGTTGAGACGATGGTTACTTCATACAATAAATAATTCTTGATATAATTTAATTCTATGCGTATTTTTTGTTCCGACAATAATGTAAAAATTACATTGTTAATATTTTAAATTAAATTACCGTGACGTTACATAGATACGGGGTAGGCAATACGCATTTTATTAGAGCAACCTTTAAAGGTTGGCAGACACCTCAGGTCTGGAGCCCCACCTTGACCTCATGACGCTTTATAAAATCTGCAATAACGGTATCGACTATCCTGACCTACTGAAACTAATAAACTTCAAAATACCACCCAGAGT
Organism: Limnephilus marmoratus; assembly: GCA_917880885.1. Lineage (NCBI taxonomy): Eukaryota > Metazoa > Arthropoda > Insecta > Trichoptera > Limnephilidae > Limnephilus > Limnephilus marmoratus. The sequence continues at coordinate 13,638,351 of OU862908.1, forward strand.
AACAAGGCTTAACGACTTATTCCACATTAGCCGGACGCGTACAAACGCTGGTGTCAGGGATCCAATTAGAAGAATGTGCGAATCAAAATCAAAACCTTAAGGATTCCGACTTATTTTTTGATACACGCAGTACTTTTAGTAGAAAATTGAAGGCTGTTTTCCTACAAAGTACAATAACTTAGACGTTGGCTTGGTTTATAATTTTAACTACCTTTCTTTTTTAAATTTCTGTATGACATTATTTTTTATCTATATATATTTTTGGTCTTAACATCAAAATTTTTCCAAAAACAAATTGTAAACTTTTATAAGGATATTGCGCATTTTTTCATCTCTCTATTTGTAAAATAATATTTACTTACGTATATGCGTACCTACGTCTTTTCCGTATTTAAAGGTAAAAATCATCTACTATCAGAACGTCAGAGGCCTCAGAACGAAACTAAAGGAATTCAGAATAAGTGCCCCGACTCTCTCACACGATGTCATCATGTTAACGGAAACCTGGTTAACACCATCAATTTTCTCAGCGGAACTTGGATTGCACGATCACCACATCTACCGAGTAGACCGTAGTCCAAACACTAGCTCCAATACAAGAGGGGGAGGAGTCCTGATTGCTGTCCACAAACGTATTCCGTCAAAAGTGCTTAAAAACAAAAATAGTGAGGTTGAACAAATATTCGTGTTGCTCGAAAACAAAAATGCTGGCAAGTTAATAATTGGATGTTTATATTTACCGCCATCCTCCGATACACAGCTGTATACAAAACATATTGAGGACGTGGAATTTTTAAGGTTTAAATATCCCAGTGCCAAACTTGTCGTGGTAGGAGACTATAACTTGCCAAATATATCCTGGAACCATGATGATCCTGAATTGTCTGGTATTAATATGTCACCTGCTAATCTTAGTGAGAGAGAGATTCTGGGTATGTCGAATTATTTATCAATCCCACAACTTAACACTGTCGCTAATATAAATAGTCGCATTCTAGATCTAGTTTTTTGCAGTGAGCCCACAGCTTGTGATGAATGGTAACTTCCAATTTACGAGAAAGCCTACGGGAAAAATTTTTTTAAGATGAAAAGCGCAGTACTACGACATCTGTATGGTCAAATTCAAAACTTGCCCGAAAATAGAGGTATCTTTAAGTTGTTTGATGTGTTATAGTTGCCTTAGATACACACAGATGGTGATGAGATCGATATTTAACGGGAACCCCAGGCTTAGGGACGATTTTAAACGCGAGAGTTGAGACAACCAATTAAATAGCAGGAAAAGCAATTAAAAATCAACTCAGCCTATCAGCAAGAAGGGGGTCGTGCCCATTTTGGACACAAAAGATTGGACTTTGACCCGAGTGATTAGTGAAGAAATTTATGGTCTAGACGTTCCCACAGAGATCAGGGTTGAATGAACTAAGAGATAAATATCGAATTATTCAAGGACTTTAGTACAACGAACCCAAGTAATGTTATTAATAAAGGGTACCTTCAAGGGGTCGGGAAACCTTAGTTTCGAGTGCATTAGAGCGTTTTTAGTTGCGGAAAAACACACTTGGATAACGATAAAAAAATTTATCAGTAATATATTGAGTGGAAGACGCGGGGACGAGGGGGCATGCTTGCGGGAGGATTCTCAATTATAGAATAACTACATATGACGGCCGAGAGGCCAAATTCGAGGAAAAACGTACGAAAGGAAAATGAATATACATAACACAATGGAAAATTATTGTTATCAATTCTAGACGGAACGGAGAGATTAGGAAAGCGAATTGGGAAGGAAGATTCAAAAAAATTTAGAGTTTAAGGATTGAACAAGAGGACGAAACAAGGGTTTGGTGCAGTAGCAGGTGCTTGGAAAGGAATTGGAATAGTATACCTAGGGGGGGGGGGGGGGGGGTGGAAATACTGCAAACATTGCGATAAATTTAATTCATAAAAAGGAGTCATTTTACGTAATTAAAGTAGGGATCATAACATAAAGTTACACGAGACTGCGAGGAAAAGTGAGACATTACAACGGTTGTCGACCCCATATGTATATTGTTGATATAAACAAGGAATATTCGAACATGGAAATTGTTTAGATTAACACCATTAGCTATTAAAAAGGGTCATAAAAATTAACATTGCTCTTACCTAGTATTTAGATTATAGAATTTCCGTAAAATTTAATTATAAACACATTAAAATGGATTTATCGCCAGGTATGTAGAAATTAGAATGTATACACACGTCAGGACTTATAGTTTATGGGATTTTGAGCAAGAGAGAGATGGAAAATTGGGCGGAATTTGATCGAAGTAGTTAACTTGACAGATATTCCAGTATAGGAATAGTTAGTGGGCCGGAAAACACCATAAATAATATATCAAAAAAGGAAAAAGGGGTTTTAGCGGGGGATGGAATTACGACATAAAGGGAAACGTCAAATTTCAATAAGGGATCTTGAGTTAGGGAGGGGGAGAGAACAAAAAAAACCGATATAACCGGAAAACTCAGATAAGGAAATGGGAAAAACTCAAAACGTTATAAGTAGAGTAGACACGGAACCAGGATATGATTCCTTATGAACAACGAAGGGAAAATCATTTAAGAATAGTTGCTAAAACACCGTTACTTGAAGGAAATTTAGGTGGGAAAATGGAAAAGTTAAATATGTCACATAAATAATGAAAATACGGTTCTGAGACATAATTGCTTACGTAGACTAGGGGAAAAGAAATAATTTTCGTGGAAATTTATACAGGACAACTAGCGTTTAAAACTAGGAGACTGAAGAATCTACGTTTTCCCTAATATTTATGCCAATTAAAATACAGTTTTAGCAGATCACTTATGGGCATGTTCAAATTGAAAAAAAAAAACAAGATTAAAACCATGTTTATAAAACATATTATGAAGACAGAAGACATGTGGAAAATGGGCAAACTGGATGGCAGCTTGCTAAGTCCGGGACTAAAAACCTTAGGGAAGCGAGACAAAGTTGTGGGACGAACCCAGATTTATGAAGACGAAAACTCGAAAGATCGTATGTAGGAACAAAGCATAACGAGATGGGAATTTCAAAAGGTTTCGAGCTATTACAGATTATATTTTCTTGTCAAGGAAAATACGATTATGCCCTTTTGGAGCTGTGATGGGTATAAATTAGCGTGTTTGGGATTATTCGGGAGTTCTTCGACAACTGGCAAGGTTGATTAAAACGTCGCGCATGTCGTGAGAATTACCCTGGTAATTAATTAATAGAGTCTAGAATCAGTTTTTATACTTTAAAAATACAGTGGAAAAGTAGTCAGTTTTATACTTTAAAAATACAGTGGAAAAATAGAGTCAGTTTATACTTCTAAAAAAATTCAGTGGTAAAATAGAGTCTACAATCAGTTTTATACTTTGATAAAACAGAGAGTGAAGTGCCCGGATAGGGTTAATCGTGCAATATAATGGAGTGTATGATCTTATAATAAATCTAAAATCAGTGTTTGCAATAATTTCCGATTCAATAAAATTTAATAATTAATTAATTAATTACGAATTCAATGCGGAAGGAGTTTAATAGAGTGTGTTTGAATTGATTTAAATCTGTTCTATGAAGGTTAAAGTAAAGTTATTTAGTTCGAGGTTAAATAAAGAAAATTACAGTCTAATAAGTTTTACTAAATAAAAATTAGCGTTTAAGTCGAAAGTCGGAAATTTTATTACGAAATATTAATTATCGTTAGGTGACAAAGCAATAATAATAATTGATCCGAAATCTGGAAAATACTTATCCCGAAGTTTAAATAAATAATCCAAATTATTAATTTGTTGCTAAACGAAAGTGTTATAAAATAAAGTGGAAGTGGTCCTTTTAGTTTTGTTGTAAATTGGGTGAAGACTAATATTTAGTTATTCGTTATAAAAGGATTCTAATTAAATTGGAAAAAATAAATAAAACTTTAACTTTGTCCTTAAGTGGAATAATTCAAATTTAAAGAAAATCTTTAGTTTTATAAAAAGGAAATATGATTTAAATTGAGAAAAAAAAAATAAAACTTAAATATTTTATAAAGTGGAATAATACAAAATTAAAGAAAATTCGAATTAATAAATTAATTTATTAAAGAGTAAATAAGTATAGTTATATATATCAAATAATATTCGAGCGAACGATTATTAAGAATCGATTCTCTTCTTTAGATTGAAATCAAATATGGAAGAAAAGGGGAAGGGAAGGAAATGAATTCAGGGTCTTGTAGGGTTAAATCGTTAAAAGTGGGAAACCGAAATAAAAATGCGATAAGTTACACAGGTAGTCTGGATGCTCTAATAAAATTCATATCGATGATATTACCCGATGGAGCTGAATTTAAGACATTAGAGCTTTGGTGAGTCCTTACAATATTTAAGCTTTTACAGGTTCCTGCGGGTAATCTGACATTGATGAACGTGATACCAAGTAAGGGTGAATAAATAACTAACCAATTTATTAGCATTCGCATGTCACTTCTCCCATACAGAATGAAAGATTGCAAAACAAATACTTAACACATAATTAGATAGAAACGCATCACTAAACCAATTTTGGTATCTTAGCGTATTTGTATAACAAATACCTATTGGCCTCCTTTCACTAGCATGATTAGGGTAAGTTTATATGACCTTCGATAGTGTACCAAAAATTTCGATTTGAGTTCAATGTCTCCCATTGACCCAGTCACCTAAATTCCATTAACGAATAAACAAAACAAAACTTTAACGTCAGGGACAAGTTTATCAATTATAGCTTGCGACGAAACCTGCGGTCAATATGTGAGGGCGACATTGACGTTAAATTCACTCAATTCTAAACGACTTGATTTTACTAGAGCGATCGCCAATAGGTAGCATTGATTCAGCATGCAAAATTTTCGCAAAGTAAAGTACTGCGACTAGCTTCAAACTCTAAGAGAGCTCATCACAATTATTCAGGAGGTCATTGATTCAATGACAACTTCATTTATCTCATTTTTAAATCTTTCTTATAGGAAGTAGGTATCCAAGAACCCATAAATACCCATTATCCTAAATACCTAACACACGAGGAGCTAGTGACCTCATTTAAACAACACTGGTGTTCAAATACTCATACAGTCCTGAATCCTAACTTTTCCCGAACGTAAGCTTCAAGGCTCCTGTATGTGGGTATGAGCCATCTGGAAATGTAAGTGTCAACCTTTCTCGAACGGACGGCTTTGATCTTGTGGCGGTATTGTCGAGGTGGGCATGCGGGGAAGAGGAAGGACGTATGCGGACAGTACGCTGACGCGGCATTAAAGCCACAGGTTATTCGCATACCGTGAGTCTTGTCGAACCTGAAAGCAAACATAAGGCTCACGAGGTGAGTTTTATGTCAGCTAGTCAGAGGTGGAGTGTAACGCTGGGTCGGTCACGTGGGAGGAAGGATCTGCCCGTCACAAGCTTACGCCACATTCAACGGATAGAGGCATGATAAGGGAAGACATGAAATACCCCTTCTAGATTCAGTAGAGTTAAATTCAATCCGGCGGAGATGGAAGTCGGAGTGAGGCAGAAAAACGGCATGAAGACTTGGTATTCACCCATCTGGCGTGAAGAGCCCCTTTCGTAACAAGAGACGCTCGTCGAAGAGAGTAAAACTCGGACTTAAGGATAAGCTTAGCAAACGTACTTGGGAGAACCCGGTTTGAAATTGTTGTTCATCACTTGGTTAGCTGACTTTTCAGCAAACATATTATCCCCCTCCCCATATCCCTCCATTCTTGCTCTTTCAACAATTTTGCGAATACTAACCAATAACACTAACTATGACTACAAACACATTATATTAGGAGAAGTTGCAGACAAGGACTTCAATTGAGAAAACTGGACCTTCGAGTTCGATCATCCTACACCGGTAAGGTAATGTTTGCTTTCTTGAAATGATGTAATTTATTAACTGTTGTTTATGTTATCGATGTATCCGCGGTGATAGGAAGAATTAAATAAACACACTAAATTCCTACGGAAATCAAATAGATACAAAGTTAAGGCGGGGTTAGTTTATCAAACTCGGTTAAATATTCTAAAATAATAATTAATAAATCGGAAAATTCTCACCCTTTCTCTAAAAGAATCTATGGGTTACCACACGTAATACATTATCTTCTCTACATATGTGTGCATGTTAAGTATGCAAACAGATGTAAAATCTAAACCAAAAAAATTTACACAACGCAGATTATAGAAATAATGTGAACTAAAATCTTGAATCTTGATTACTGTGAGAAAATCGCAGGGATTTAAGAAGATAGGGTAGGTTTAGCTAGATTATAAAGTATAGGGGTTTAGAAATCACGAGCCTGAGGTAGAAACAAACCGGAAGGAGGGCTGAGTCAGGCCATCATACCTAGTGGTGTGATCAGTAGGACATAAGGGTAGAATTATGAGCGTGGCTACGAGACAGGAGCTACGAGATTTAAACTACGAGGTAGAAGCTTAGAAAAGTAAATCAGCTAGGTAGGGTTCATCACAATTGGTGTCAAAAGCCAGGAGTGACGGACCATTACAAGCTAACGTATGTAAATCTTTGGAAGAACTATTACCTGTAGACGTTTACCATCCTCCTCTGGACATAGTTATTCCCTTTGTCATCTTATAACTTCCGTAAAGCAAATTTTCAAAAAATTTCTGATTGCTTAAATACAACAGACTGGTCCTTTCTGGAAAACGCAGATATTAACGATAATGTAAATAAATTCTATGACATTCTAAATGATGCTATTGCAAATTTTGTGCCCCTTCGACATAATAGAATTTCTCATTTTCCAAACTGGTTTAGTCCCAATTTGATCACCTTAACATATAGTAAGAAAATAGCTCATAAAAATTACAAGCGATCCAGACTGACGAGTGATTACAATAAATTTCAATTGTTAAGAAGGGAGTGTTGTAAAATCTCAAAATTGTGCTATAAAAATTACATTGACAAAATTGAAAGTGAAATTCGTGTAAATATAAAACAGTTTTGGAATTACACAAATTCTCAAAAAAATACTAACTTAGGTATTCCAACTTCTATGAATTTCAATGGAAAAATTGGGTGTAATGATAAAAACATTGTAAATCTATTCGCCGATTATTTTAAGTCTGTATATGAAGAGGATATACCTAGCAACGAAATTCCAAAATTCTCATCCAATCTTAGTCTGGATATATCTGAAGTACGCATAGAAATTGAAGATATCAAAAATCATGTAAATTTGTTAGATGCTAGAAAAAATGAAGGACCTGATAATATTCCACCTGTGCTAATTAAAGAATGTTTAAACGGCTTAGTTGTTCCTCTTTTTTCAATTTTTAACCAGTCACTAGAGATAGGCAGTTTCCCTGATACATGGAAACACAGTTTTCTTACACCCATTTTTAAAAAAGGGGACAAAACAGACGTAACAAATTATAGACCAATATGTATCCAATCATTGATACCTAAGCTTTTTGAAAAAATTGTCCTCCATAAAATAACCACAAACATTAAAAAAATTATAACTCCCTACCAACATGGCTTTTGTTCAAATAAATCTACACTGACCAATTTACTAATATACGAAAACTTCATATCTAAATCTTTAGCCAACACGTGCCAGGTTGACTCAATATACACTGATTTTAGCAAGGCCTTTGACAAGGTGTGTCACAAAATACTAATCAATAAATTGGCGCAACTTGGAGTTTATGGTAGCTTATTAAATTGGTTTGTTAGTTATTTGTCCAAAAGAATTCTTAGTGTGAAAATGAATGGCACACAGTCTTACAAATTTATAGCAACAAGTGGAGTGCCGCAAGGTTCCCATTTGGGGCCCATTTTGTTTATTATATTTATAAATGATATTGTGGATATATTTACTGACATAAATGTGCTACTGTTTGCCGATGACATGAAACTATATAAAGAGATTAACCACATTAATGATTGTATTACACTTCAAACTAACTTGATATATCTTTTTGAATGGTGCTCTATTAACAAACTAGCATTAAATATAAATAAATGTCAGTTCATTCATTTTTCCAAAATAAATAATCCTATTATTTTTCAGTATTCTTTAAATGATGAAAATTTAAATTGTGTTAGTGAAATTATGGATCTAGGCATTATGTTCGACAGTAAACTCACCTTTGTATGTCATATTGTAACAGAATAACATGTTACCCCGATAATTTTGGATGTTGACTATGCAAAACACTTTAATCTATGAGTTGTTTTGCTAACTTCGGACGAGTACAGTGGCGACCTCTGCAGGGGGAACGGAAGAGCGAGGACTCGGGGATTTGACGTGTAGCGTGAGGGTGCAGAAACCTGGGCTCCGACTGGCATGGATGGCATCGATTGGCGTTAGTTTCCTTTACTGGTTTTCAGTTAGTTGTTTATATTTAAAATGGTCATGTTATTGAGACTGGCCTTGGCGCCCGGCATTATATTTAAAGGTTAGTTCTGTCAATTATGTATTACATCGCTGATCCTGATTTCAATAATAGTGACTTGCATAATTCATAATCTCAGGAGATTCCTCTTCAAGGAGCCCTGGGACGCACCCTGAGTTTTCAATAAACAATTATAAGTATATTTTCCTTGAATGGATTACTGTCTCATGCTCGAAAATTGATGATTTTAATAAATGTTCAACTTGAATCCCTGTTTCATTCAAATATCCCCATTTACATTGATCATATGGTTGTCGCTGGGATTGATCTGAGGATTCATGTTGCCGATAAGAATTAAAACGGTTACAATGGCGCCTTACGTGTGGATTACTAATAGAATTTGCGAGTTTTGTTCTTTTTTTTATTGTGCAGGTAATCAGTGATGTATAACATTATTGTCGAGACACGAGGTCAATCGGTCACATGTCAGTCGGAGGTCTCAGGAACACCTTTCCTTTATAATTTTATTATCTTAATTTATTATTGTGCTGTTTTACAAATCTTTTATACGATTTTTTAATTCCGGAAGAATTTTTTTTTACAATTCTTTCATGTACAACATTTTATTCCGAGAGAACTTGCAACTTTATACAACTTTATAGTCAAAGGAATATTTAATACAGCATTTATAATTCGGGAAGAATTTTTACTGCATTATATTCGAATCATAATCATTTCGAAAAATCACTTTAAATCCGTTGAGTCATTGTTTTTAATTATTTATTGTAGTGTAGTAGGTGTGTAACTGTTTATTTGCCGTCTATTGACGTGATTAAATGTTTGTGTCTGTTATCTTTGATCCATTAAGAAATAGGTACCTACAATAATTTCAATGCCTGAAGACAAGGTGTCAGACAAAGATGGTCATTGCCCTTGCATAAATAGGATTTATAATACAATGGGAAATCTTGTGTACCTGAATTTTAACAACGTGCTAAGGAGCTTGCTGATCTCGTCTGTAAGTATAATATACTTTTCTGTGGAGCTTTTGAATTTTTTTTTTAGAGTATTGCTTTCGCTTTGTTGTGAATGAACTGTTCTTCTTTCAAACATGGAGGAACTGGTGTTTGATCTGGAAGATTCAATTCCTCTACCTTTTATTTTGAAAATAAATATGAACCTAATAAAATCTTTCTTTTCAAGCCGATTATTCTTCTTGTAAAAACACTTCTTTCAAAAAGCAAATGTGAATTCTAGGGAGGAGATCAAATGCTTCCGATGCGGACGATAGTTGCTTCAATGGAGGAGACGTCTTTCAAGGTTGCAGTCTTCGATCCAGCATAGATAGTCAGACGGTTCTACGATGATCAAAGAGCTTCGAGGAGTGAAGGGGTGGTTGCCAGGGACGGCCGTCCTTTCATCTTTTCCACGGTTTTGGGATCGCGATTCTCAGGTTTTGGAGTCAGGTTCACACTTATTAATTTTGAATATTAATTCTCATATAAAATTAATGCAATTTAGATGCTAAATTCACGAAACTTGATAAAAGCTTTCCGTTAACTTCTGCGACAGGATATTCAGTTTGTTACGAATGTAAAATCACAGTACTAGTTACTTTTAATTACTTAAAATGCTATTGTATGCTATTTTCTTCGCCAGAGATTAAAGTGGTTATAATTCTCAGTATAGATTTTTTTTTTAATATTTAAATTTACCCGGAAATTAGACACATTTGTGTAATTATTAATATCAGTTGTTAAAGAGTCTATTCGGGTAATCATTTTCATAACTTTCCTTTCGACGGGAAATGTTTTAGCATGTGGAAGCGATATGCGAATGATTACTAGCGTTCTATGTTTTAATACCTCTGAGTTCGTCGGTAGTTAGTTCGGGTTCTATGTTTTGAACCTCTGAGTTCTCGGACGCGATTTTTTTTTAAAATCGTTTCGCGAAATGGATTAGGTTTTCTTTTTCCGTTTCAGTCGTAGGAAGACAGGGGACCTACTGATGCAGATTACTGCAGTGGTGGGATGCTTGTTGTCCATTTTCTATGCTAACGATAAACATGAAGTCAATATAACGTTATGTTATGTTTGGAATTTTACTGTTTTTCTTTCCGTTTTCTATTTCCATCTCACTATGAGGATCTGTTGGGAAAGTTGTTCGAACGGTAATTGAACAGTTGTTTTATTCAGTAATAAGACATTTAAAACATTTCGCAGCTAAAATTTTCTTATGAAATAAGATTATAGATAAAATCTCTGCTGTTATTTACAAACTTGCTAATACAAAAGGGAAACAATAGGTACTTTCTATTTAAAAGATATATTAAGAATTAACTTTCTGAATTATTCCTACGTTTCTTGTTGGATCAAAATGTTAAATTGTGATATATTTTCTGTTTTGTATGTAGTTGATTTAAGTAGCTTCTATTTTACTTGAGCTCGTGAATGTTTTAAACTGTTAAATGTCTTTCGCTTGTAAATCTCTGGCCATGGGTTTTACAGGCGAGACTCATTTGATATATTTTATGGTATTTAGTTGTGGTGTGGGATAAACCATCTTCTGATCTCAGTGATATGTATTACTATTTGGTGCTTGTATTTGCTGTTGTGTACATTTGTTTTGTGTATATTTTTTTAACCAAAAGGGATCTACTATCTAATGAATTACTATGCATGGGTATATTTTACATTGTATTTGCTTCTGTAAGCTGATTATTGGATGATACAATGATCATAATATTACAATTTTCTGGTCATTTTATTATCGTTTGTGTTTTATGCACAATTTGAAACTATAGCCTTCATCGGGCTTACAATTGAGATATTTTATGAATTTTTATGAAAATTCCTATTTATAATCTTCGCGTGTCTATTATAACACTATTAACCCTACGTTATTTTCAGAATTGGAATTATAGCCTTCATCGGGCTTACAATTGAGATATTTTATGAATTTTTATGAAAATTCCTATTTATAATCTTCGCGTGTCTATTATAACACTATTAACCCTACGTCATTTTCAGAATTGGAATTATAGCCTTCATCGGGCTTACAATTGAGATATTTTATGAATTTTTATGAAAATTCTTATTTATAATCTGTGCGTGTCAGTTATGATACTATTAACCTTGGTATAACAAATTTTATATGCATGTTTTGTCTAATTTGTATTTTTTAATAATGGTATAATCGTTTTTTTAACAATTATATGTCCGCTGATTGTTCTGGTGATTTTAGAGCTCGAAAATCGCTAAAACAATCAGTAAATAATTTCTTTTTTCTGTGTTCTTCTGTGACAGTAGGAAGTTTTAATTTTGTGATAGAAGAATACAGTTAAAATAAATTAATTATGGACATAATTAATTATTATTATGGTTACTGCCATCTGTGGACAGCATGGACCTTTTCTTTCAAATATGGTTATTCTTAGAATTATCGATTTATTTATTATAATTCGTCACTGCCATCTGTTGATAGATTGGCTAATTAATAACATTCGGCTTTGATAACCCAATTATGGTTTGATTATTGGCTAAGTTACTCAAATTACAGAAAGTTTTCATCTGAGATAGATGTATAATATTTATCAATTTAAATTCTTTTATTTTAGTATTCTGTCAGGATGTTTATTATTATTGTTCAATTTAAATTCAGGATTACTATACAGGTTATCTACATATTATGTTGTTATTAATATCAGGAAGACAGAAGAAGGTTTAAAGATTTAACGAATTTTGCTTTTATTAAATATTTTGTCAGGAGGTATATTTGCCTGTTAGTTAAATTAATATTCTCTGAGTTGAAGGGCTTTTCTAATAGTTTCTGTAGATTCAACCAGATTGCTTTAGGAAAACCAGTATCTTAGTTTAGGCATCCAGAGGGTCATTCAAGAGAAACATCATCATTGCCCATGCACTATATTTTCATGGCATATTACCCCGCTCCGGCACTATGGAAAATCTTCAACTTTGCGATACCACAACATTTTTCAAGAATATGGGTCACCCCAGAAGGACTTTTCAAGAGGAAAATCATCATTGCCCATGCACCATATATCATGGCTTATCATCTAGTTCCTGCACGATGGAAAATTTTCAACTAAGTTGCTACGCCATATTATTTGAAGATTATAAGGCAACATCATAACACTCTACTCTCAAGTCTGGGATGCTGTCTCAAGCTGAGGAAACATTGGACATACAGATCGCGATGGCTCTGGAAATTTATGCTTCTTCGCAACAACATTTCAAGAATCTACATACTTACCGCTGCTAAGCTATTGGGTTTCCATCTACTATCATGACATCACCTTCACTACAAGTACTTTCCAGTGAGACGGCAGTCAAGGCTTTGCTTCGAGGTGTCAGGGGAACCTCAGGACTTATAGCCATAAGTCTTTCAACACGGGGGGCATTGTAACAGAATAACATGTTACCCCGATAATTTTGGATGTTGACTATGCAAAACACTTTAATCTATGAGTTGTTTTGCTAACTTCGGACGAGTACAGTGGCGACCTCTGCAGGGGGAACGGAAGAGCGAGGACTCGGGGATTTGACGTGTAGCGTGAGGGTGCAGAAACCTGGGCTCCGACTGGCATGGATGGCATCGATTGGCGTTAGTTTCCTTTACTGGTTTTCAGTTAGTTGTTTATATTTAAAATGGTCATGTTATTGAGACTGGCCTTGGCGCCCGGCATTATATTTAAAGGTTAGTTCTGTCAATTATGTATTACATCGCTGATCCTGATTTCAATAATAGTGACTTGCATAATTCATAATCTCAGGAGATTCCTCTTCAAGGAGCCCTGGGACGCACCCTGAGTTTTCAATAAACAATTATAAGTATATTTTCCTTGAATGGATTACTGTCTCATGCTCGAAAATTGATGATTTTAATAAATGTTCAACTTGAATCCCTGTTTCATTCAAATATCCCCATTTACATTGATCATATGGTTGTCGCTGGGATTGATCTGAGGATTCATGTTGCCGATAAGAATTAAAACGGTTACAATATTAATAATATTATCAACAAAGCCCTAAAGATTCTTGGTTTTTGTTTTGAGAGCTGCAAAAGATTTCAATGATTTAGACACATTTATTATGTTATATAAAACCCTTGTCAGATGCCAACTTGAATATAACTCTACGATATGGTCTCCCTTTTACAACATTCATTCAGACAACATTGAAAAGATTCAGCGGAAGTTTCTAAGGTTTATAAACTATAAATTGCATATTCCTATACTAAACATTGATTACAATTATATCCTGGATAAAACGTCTCTATTGAAACTTTCAGAAAGAAGAATAAGCACAGATTTAATACTATTACATAAAATACTGCATTACAAAATTGACTGTTCTGAATTACTTCAATTTATCAATATCCAAGTTCCCCAAAAATCATGTCGACATTTATTACCCTTCTACTTCAATAACACCAGGACACTAGCTTATAAAAAATCTTCGTTTCCGAGACTTCACAGTCTCGGAAATAAATATTCTAATCTAGGTGATATATTTCATCTTAAAACTAATCAGTATAAACGTTGTATATTCTATCACTTTTATTCTTCTAGGCACAAATAGATTTACATAATTTCTTCAATTTTTGTTTATATTGAATATGAGACTTCTTATCATTTTTACATAATATGTATTTTTATTTTATTATTTGTTTTGTTGTTACACTGTTTTGTGTATTTTCTTTTCTCATTGTATTATATTTTCTTCATTGTTTGTTACTCAACTTATAAATTATAATGTAAAAGCCCATCAGGGCGTGTTAAATAAATAAATAAATAAATAAAAATATTTGTATATGTTTTTATCTGCTGTTAATGTTAATTCGTGAGAAATAGTTTGGATGCAGGTGAATTCTCTATTAATTGTTTTGTATATTCTTGTTAATTAACATCTGTATCTGTATTTTCTCCTTAATAAAAAAAATAATAAAAAAAAACGGAAAACACCCACGACTCTGTGCGGTCCGTTTGATAGATTCTCCTATCTTAACAACCGGATCGCAATCCTTAGAGCACTTCTTCAAATCTTTATTAGGTACTACTCATTCCTTCAAAATAATCTGTTCTGAGCCTGTAAATAAAATAAAGCTGGAGGTCACCTCATAACAGCTGAACAGCCGAATGTGTTAACCAAGATCCTTTCTTAGGTTTGGGTATGATGAACCGAAGGGAGACAGCGGGGAACTGGGAGAAAGGAGGAAGATATTTCCCGGAAGCTGCCTGGTTTCTCCCAGATGTGTAGGGCAAATGATGATAAAGTGTTTCTCGAACTTTTCCTTCACGATTTCTCGTAAAATACGCTGTTTGGGATTTCTCATCTGAAAAGTACCTAAAAGGTTTAATCCATGTTCACCGTCATTATGTCGCGCGGAAGGTTTCACAATACATAATATTTAAATCGAATAGGTGACGCGCATTTGGTTTTCTAAGAATACCTACGTCATAGTTATTGTAACCAGTTACCAATGATAGATCAATGGATTTAAAAGCAAACAAAGTTATTAATAAACACGTAAAGCATTATTGTTTAACAAAATTTATGTTTATTTTTAAAATACATGCGTCATCAACCACTAATTCATAGTTTTTCCTCGTGAAGAAATAAATGGGTTATTTCATTTTTAATTTTTGTCGTCATAATTTTATAACTACGAAGTTTTGTTTTTCTTAATCACCATAAAACAGTTGTAAACTAATGTATTACGGAGACGAAAAGGTTCATAGTAATTGAGAAATGGTAAGTAGTAAAGTATATTTAAAACATGTAGTAATGAAAACAAATAGTAGAAATTTGTACATGACATGTTGATTAAAAACAATATATAATAATATCAAATAATCTTGCAAAAGATGACATTATTCTATTACGTGTAGATAGGTACGGAATGTCGTGGGGGCAGTTTTGCTATTTTGTGACAACCCTTTCAAAGCATTTGACAACTAGTGCCTTCAATTCCGGAAACTCGAAAACCATCTTTCGGGGAAACTGAGACCTTTGACGGCACCGTAATCCTCGTACTTGTCTTAATCCGGTATTAAAAATCATGCATGGGTACAATCACGAAGAGTATGTTTTTTTAATTGGCAGCACGTCGTTTATTGCACAAAATTCTTGAGATCTTGAGATACAGGATACAGGATACAGGATACTGTATTGGGTCATGACATCTGGCGGTTGAAATTTTAACTATTAATAGCTTACAAATCTATTGTCTTTGCATTAGTATTTGTGATCACCAATACTATCTCATGTGTGTAGATACATACATATAAATGTAAGCTATTTTTCACTATTTTTTTCTAAGCCACTTCTATGTGTTGGTTCCCAATTGTCTATGATTATTGACTATACCTTGTTCCAAACACGAAGTCCTTTTTGACAGATTAATACGCCAATAGAATGTTACTGAGACGCATACAAACTTTGTATGCATCTCAGTTTACATATAAGTTAGAAGACAGCTTTTTAGTTTTTGATATTTTTGTAATTATTACGTAATAAAAATGAATAGTGATAAAAATACCTTCATTTTTATTGAGATTTTTGTACATTAAAAAAAGCAAATTGTGTTAAAAAATTACTATTAATAATATTGAGCTGAATACACTATTATTTTAAAAACACAAAATCTCTTGAAAATTTGACCGATATATCAATATTTTTTCCTCGATATATCGACGTCGATATTGATATTTTAATAAATTTCGATACATCGATATATCGATATTTTTTTCACTTTCGACATCCCTAATCTGGCATTGAAAAATGCCACTACCGTAATCCCGGTTCTGAAAAAATCCTGGAATTGAAAGCCCCTAGACCGAGAAGACTGAAGACACGAGAGTCTGGAAATTCTTTTAGATTTTTTTGTACAGACTTTACAAAACCTTTCCTGTAAAGTACCCTTTAGAGAGAAGAAAGAGTTAATGACTTCTGGAAACAGGAAAGCTACCTTCGCTTTGCTGCAACTTTTTTACCATCTCGCTTTATCCTGGTCTATTAATTATGTATGAGTCCATCGTTGATTAACGGCAGAGTAATAAACTTTGACCGCAACTTGTAATATTACTGTTAGACGAGGTTAATAACACGTTGCTGATCTATTTATCGAACCTTGAAATACTTCACACGATTGTGATTAGTCCGTCATAAATAAGTAACATCGTATCAATTAATTTCAATGTCTAGAGAAGTTTGAAATTTATTTTTGAAATAATTTCTCTCCATTATGAGCCCTTTTTATTTTTGAAGACTTAAAATATTACATTAAAATAGGCTTTAACTTGCGTCGGTATCCATAGGTTTCGCAATCTTAACTATAAATCTAAGAATCTGTAAAAGTTTCGGATGTGTGAGCTAGCTCGATAAGAAACTACAAATTCAACACAATGTTTTCAGTTCGTAAAGTCATTTACCTATCAAACATTATAAAATTTGCCTATATTTCTTCCTAGTCCTCATTTTAAAATACAGAGATACGTGATAGAAATTTAAAAAAACATAATTTCGTAATCCTATTCGGTGAGGATTTTTAAAATCCAAATATTTTATCTCAGAATAAGATCAGATAAGGTCAGATAAGGAATAAGATCAGATGAGGATTTTTAAAAGATCAGGAAGATCAGGAATAAGATCAGATGAGGATTTTTAAAATCCAAATATTTTATCTCAGAATAAGTCAGATAAGAATTAAGATTCTCATGGCCAATAAATTTACTTTGTTCGTCTTTTTGGTTGCTGTTTGGACAGCCTTGCATTGACAATTAGAGGGGCAGGTGTACCTATACAGTTTGAAGGTAGTTTTTAATTAGTCAGGTTTATTTACGTGCCAGTGTTGCCATTTCACTGTCAAGCTTTTCATTTTTTATCAATTGTTATATAATAATAAAAATCTGAAGAAATGTTGGTCGTTCCAAACCGAAAATAGCAAGGTCGTTTAATATTCACTTTAAGAAAACAATTATGAAGTTTTTTTTTTAATTAATGGACTTAAAAAAAATAAAATAATATAGTTTCAACCCCTTTCCAATTGAAAGATTTAGTTAGTTATTTATTCAAATAATAATCAATGTGGAGTAGGTAAATATAATGGTTTTTTAATTAAATTAAGACAATATTAGCGAATACGATCGATTTAATTAAATTAAGACATTATTAGCGAATACGATCGATTTAATTAAATTATCACAATATTAGCGAATACGATCGATTTAATTAAATTATGACAATATTAGCGAATACGATCGATTTAATTAAATTAAGACAATATTAGCGAATACGATCGATTTAATTAAATTATGACAATATTAGCGAATACGATCGAAAATTTGAAAACAGAAAAATCGGAAAAACATACAGTCACATCTAGGACTGGAATCCAGAACCCACGCCTTTCCAGGATGGAGCTCTACCAACGAGCTAATGTGTCATACTTCGACTAAGAACTACCAATACTATCTTCATTTTCATATCATATATTTTTATTGGCTGCTATCTTTATGTATGATTGCAAGATTCAAACCCAAACTAAATGCTATCTAGATAGTGTATTGAGTTTCGCTAATGTTGTCTTCATTTAATAAAATTATTACAATTTGAAGTTTTACTCATTAAGTTAAAATAAATATAATGGTATTTATATTTTCTTCCAAGCTAGGTATTAGACTAGGCTAGACATTTTATACAATCATGCCTAACATTTTATGCGGAAACTGCATTAAAGTAAACACGAAATATGTGAAAATCATGTAGGCATAACTGTAAGTTTTCTGCATAAATAAAAATTCAACGTTTACAAGAAAAGCAACCGACATCGCGAGTATTATTTGAATTGACTTCATAATTGTTTAATGATCAAAACTTCATCAAATCAAAACTTCATTCATGATCAAAATCCTTCCTGAAACTCTACCATCCTCAACCTCTTACCCCTCCTCCACTTAAAGTCTCTCCGCATTCCCCGAATGATATAAGAATTAGTGTTGGTGCAATTTTTTTATTATGTCTTTATTCAAAACTACTGTTCCAGATCGAGCAAAAAATTTATCAAAGCATTCCAATTTTTTGTCATGTTGGAATGGCCCATTTCTTTCGTTGGCAGTTAAGGTTTATTGCGTCCTTTTTATTTCCTCGCGGAGCGGTGGGTTTTCTCCTTACCGGCGAGGAGTGGAGGCGCGCCGGACCGAGACATACGGAATTCCCGCCTGGGTTCTTGAGCAGTCGCCATGAGGCATGTCGCCGTATATAATGTAGTTTTATGCCGGTCTTTAGTCAGTCTAGTTTCGGTGATAACAATAGTTACATCGGATCAAGTGATCTGTGATCTGTGATCTGTGACCCGTCCCGACAAGTGTAACAGAAGAAACATGTTGACTTTTATCAAGGTCAGTGAAGGTTTAGTTTTCGTGAAGTGTTGTTTGTTTACAATGCTGATTTATGGCGTCAACGAGTGGTGAAACGCGAAACCTGAACATCAATTAAAAATAATTAAGAATTCAGAGTTGAAGCTTGTTTTTAATTATCGTTATCTAAGATGTGCAGTTTCATTCGAACTCTAAAAAATCGGTTGTCACTCATTATCGGATATTAGAAAATATGTTTTCGAAGTTTCTTGCTTTGAGGGATGTCGATTAATAATTGATATTTGTTTTAATTCCTGTTACGTAATACGATAGGAAAATGTCGAATGTGAAATTTTGTTTTTTTTATGCACGCTTTAAAACAATAATTTCACTTTCAAATTTCAACTGATAAAGTTTTGTATTTTTACTAAAGACTGCCTGTCTCTTTGAAAACATGCTCATTTATTGCATGTTATCACCATCGTGAAGCAATTTAGAGACGCCAATCAACGAAAAACAAAGTTTCGTTGGTGATTTGTTTACGTTTATATCATATTCTTGAATGATTAAATATTACAATGAGGTTTATAAGCTTCAAGAAGTAACGCATCAAGGTTCTTTTACGGAGCTATAAAAAATAACAGTTTTACATTAATTTTAATACCTAGCCAGTCTAGCCACCTAATAACTTTTACGTTTAAAGAGACTTTACAAAATAAACGATATACCTACTAAAACGTTGGTATATATTATAACAAATGAACATATTGTAACGCTGTGACATCAATATTTCCATACGATATGAAATCAGGCTTCTTAACTACTTACTTTATTCAGCAGAAGTCTGGTTAAGTAAAATTCGGGATCAGACCTCTAACCTCTAACAATAATACTTCTTACGTAGATAGTGATAAGGTTTAAATTAATACCGGCCGCCTGCTTTGGTATATTCGCCGAAAAAACATTGCAAACAATTGCGGTTTATTTTATTTTACGTAATGTTCAGGTACAAATATTTAAGCATTTCACAATCATTTTCTACAGAATTTAATTTTTCAGATTATACAATAAAATCATAATCCAAATTTGGTTCGTAACTAGGAGATTCTGAACTTTAAAGCGGTTTTGGTATTTTTTTTTTTGGGCTTGTGAAAAGACTTAAATGTGTTTTACTTACAATATTTAATTAAAGCATATTAAATATTTTTAAGTGATCTAAGGAGCCATCCATAAATTACAGCTATCATTTCATGATTTTTTGACCCCCCCCCCCTCCCGTCCCTGTCACACATCGTCACATTTGTAAGACCCCCCTCCCTCCTAGTGTGACGTCACATGTTTTACAATTTTACATCTAAAAATAATCAAAACAGTAGTTCAATTTTTTTACATGTTACAGAGCTGATGACCCCCCATATCCCTTGTCTAGCTTCTCTACCCCCCCCCCCCTCCCCTTAAGGTGTAACGGTATTTATGGATGACCCCTAATTTTAAAACCAAAATTACTTAATAGTGCATCACTTAAATGAAGATACACTCTTCATTTATCGTTGCGCTTTTCAGCTTCATTTAGAATGAATATCTTGAGAGTTTCTTTCATATTTTTTTTGGAATAGGGATGAAATAACAGGACCGTCTCCAATCATTTGATTGTCAAAGTATTTTATTTGAATATAAGATACAAAATTTACCAATAATTTATTTAATTTAAATGATAGTCCATGAGAGAAATAACGGAAACATGGTAAAGGATCTAAACCTCAATGGCTTCGAAAGAGGTGTATAGATAAACATAAAGTTTTTAATTTTTTATACAATGGTTGGACTCGTTTGCATTTCAACAAGAATCAAACTAATTTTACAATTTGGGAGGCGGGAATGGGTACCGCCGCCCCGGGAACCTTTATTGGATAACCAACACCTCTGCCATAGGTCACCCCAAGTGGTTCGCTACGTTTGGTGATTTAGCAGGGGTGCCCGGGTTCATGGGGTGAGGTTTGTCTGGGTCTTAGAGGCGGATGACCAGGACATACTGAACCCCAGATTCCTACCCACCCCTTAAACCCTTTTCCTTCCCAGAACTCTCCTCTCCTTCCTTTCCTTAAAAAAACCCTCCACACAGCATCCCCAAAGATGACATAGGCCCTGAGGAAAATTATTTTCCTCAGGGTCTCCTGTGTGGAGCTCATGTAAAAAAAAAAAAAAAAAAAAAACTAAAGCCTCCGTTTTCATAGTCAAGTTTAGCCCACCACATTTATAAGGTCGTTCAAAATTAAATCGGGAAAGTTATATTAATATTCAATTGCATAAATCTCACGACAAGATACACACCTCCTGACCATCATTGAAGAATCACTCGTCACGCTTCTCGCTAAACACTCACTTCGTTGTAAAGTCATGATTGCATATAAGGACATAAATTTTAATGTATTCAATATTTTATTTTTACATTAGTAATAAATCTTACTTCAAATAATAGAAACTTCTAAAGGAGATTTCTTTTGTGTATGTTCAAAATAAATACGAAAACTTTCTATGTTATTGTGTTTTTTACTCCCAACTGTCAGTTATCAGATAGTTTCACCTTAATATCACAAACTGCTCGGAGTGTGCAGCAGTCTAACCTATAGATATACCCACTCACGTTTAGACCACACTGACAGTTGTTATCGTAGGTTGCAGACATTTAACATGGTAGGAAACCTAATGAAAACAATTTATAAACGAAATGATTGGAAAATTTCGAACTGAAAACATTTCAGTGTCAGATGGTCAGAGTTACTTTTTCATATCTTTTTTGTTCCACTATTCTTTATCGCGTTAGTTATTGGAAGGGACCCCACCACTTTCACAACGGCGTTATAAGGAAACATATGGTTTCCACCTTCACCGCACACGTCAATACTCTAGACCCCCCCAATGTCCATGCATACGGGGTTAGAAAGCAGTATGCAAGTACTTACATTAACGTGATACAAAAGAATAATAAATGCGTTAGTTATGTATACATCTACTTAGGCATTATTGTAAACATAAAACAAGCTAGATTATGTTTTGCCGATCTTATAAGTTTTGTAGGCCAACCAGCTACCGTATTGAATTTTGCAAAAATATCTGTCAACATAATATTTTAAGCAAAAAAATTAACCCATGTTCGCTAATGGTGGAAACCAGCATTAGCAATGTTAGACACCGAGTGTACGTAAGTACCCATCTTCAGTTCATGGAGTATGTTCAATTATTCAAGGCGCAATTGACTAATTATGACGGATTAACCTATTCAATTACATAATACTCGTAAATCAATTGTACCTGTACGATACAACGTAGCAATCACGTGTTTGAAGATTGCTCTACTCGTAAAGTAAATTAATGACTTTTGACTGACTATAGAAGTGAAAGTTTTAAAGTATTTCTTAATGTATAAAGTTACTTAATTAAAGAAAAGAAAACTGGAACTTGACATTTTAATAAAACAAAAAGATAGGACTAACTAGCAGTTAAATTAATATATTCTTTAGATTCCCAAGCAAATGAAATGATGTATGAATCTACGAATGCTCCAAATTAAATCATTTCGAAATCTAATTCAGTCGAACGAATGTGCAGCAATCACATAGAAATTAATCTGCAGATTACGCCATCACTAATCTACATCGTAATCAAGTCAGTGCTCCTTTTTTGGCTCTGCTCTCAAAAGTTACATTACATTGTCCCACGACTGTCTATGCTAAAGCATTCAATCTTGCATTATGCAGGCTTTACTTGTGGCGGTTGTACGCAGGACTTTTTGTTGAACCTTGCTTTATCTCATTTCAGGTTTTACTTGTGGCGGTTGTACGCAGGACTTTTTGTTGAACCTTGCTTTATCTCATTTCAGGTTTTACTCGTGGTGGTTGTATGCAGCGGCACGACGTGCAGCGCGAGGAGGCTGCCTTACAACGATCCCAGAAAGGCCACCATCATCAGACAGACGACCGATCCTTGGAGACCGGACGGATACAAGTTTGCGTAAGTGGTTATACTAATATAAGCGGCTTCGTATTGATTACCTGCTCTGACCGTAAAACATAGTGCAGACCGTGATTATTCACACAGGGGCGAACTGTACAGGTGTACAGTGAAGGTATAATAGGGAATTTTTCGATGTTTTTTTTGTCAAAAAATAATGATAATGTGTGCACTTTTATACATTTTTACGTTGACGATGAAATTTTCTATAACGATTTAAAATGTGCCATTTTGGATTTTGCCTCCAAAATCTCGTGGTCTTTTTTGTTAATAAATACGGCGTTGTTGAATTAATTTTTCTTTTTTTTAAGTTTATGCCAGCCACCCGGCGTTTGTTTTAAATTATCATATACAAACCAGTAAGTAACTCGTCTCACTAGACTATGTCTGTTCTGAGACGGGTACACATGTAGTATTATTTTGCCTTATTTCTTTTTCTTGTTGTTTGTCTAATTTATTTTTAAAAAACTATTACTTTTTATTAATGAAAATATTATATTTACACATATTTATTATGATAAGACTGCAAATCTTCCACACATTCTTAAAGGTATCCCAAGTTTGTGAAAATACATTATTTAGCTCGTATTAGTTAATGTAGGTACCTACTAGTATGCATACCTAATAAACAATGAAACAAATTTTAAAAAGTTAATAGTTTTACTCTTTAATAATATTTTTACTAAATAGGGGTAAATATTAATAATTTTACTAATATAAACTTTCTAGCGAATTCCTATTGTTTTTTGTAAATATTTTTTTAATTAATTTTATTTAAATAATTTGTACATTTAAGCTCAAAAATTTATAATTGATTTTTCATATTGCAAACTATTTTTTTACTAGATTTATGTAGCTCCTACAATACATCTTGAACTTTCCAATTCGTGTGGACTTTAAAGTTTCTCGTAGCATGTTATATAAACAAATTCATTCCTTTGTACCGTACAGTAAACTGTTCTGCGTATTCGCTTTGTCCTTTTTCGTAGCCTGATTTTCTTGCACGTCCTTGTGTTATGTCTGTGAATGTCCTTGTTATATATAATTTTATTTGAGAAGTATTTTATTAACAGATTGTTTAATATTTTAATATTTTCAAGGTCAGCATCTGTTTCACGGTTAGCCAATATAGTTCCTATTTACTATTGAAAATCTATTTCGCCTAAGAATTATTCTCATTTCTAGATCATGTGCATGTATTTTATGTGTCTATAAAGCCATGGACTAAATTTCAAAAATGGCCCATACGAATATTTAGTCCGATGATCAGAATCAGAAAAATGAGCTTTAAATCTTCCACACGTTTTAACCGTGTCCCACGTTTGTGAAAATACCCTATTGAGCTCACATTATTGTTGTACTAAAAAGTTCAAAGTTTTAGTCTTATTACGTTATTACTATTATGATCTACTATGATTATGATATTATTGTGTTACAATTTTTTGAGTGACAGCAGAGTACTCAGTTCGCTCTCAAATTGCAAGTTTATCTCTGTGAAGCCCAGTGAAATGCGCAATTACCTGCGTTATCAAAGGGAGCAAACTTAACTCGTTGTTTTATTACCAGTATGGTTATAAACCAGTAAAGTAAGGAACTAGTTCTGTACTGGTTTATTGCTCGATGTATTACGATGGAAAAAGGAACAAGGTCAATAGCCATTACGAGAAAATAATTATTGTAATCCGCACGAAGAAATTTTCGATTAGGTGCGATCGGTACTTTTAACCATCATAAAACATTTTAAAAACAAAATTACTTATTAAGGATCTCTGTTCCCGATCCCGATCACCTAAAATCCTAATAAAACCTACAAACTATTTTGGAGAATCGATCAACCCCAAATTATTTTTAGTGACATTTTTGCATCAGATATGCACCTATAAAATTTGTGTTTGGTTAAAAACAAAAAATAAATTATACAATATCTATTTTATATAGATCCCCAATTAGGCCATCTTGAGTTTTCAGACTCAATTTTCGATTTTATTAACATAAAATGATCTTATCGAAAACAAAAATCGTAACTATCGCCAATTTATGAAAAAAATATATGAAATATCATAAGAATCTATTCATCCTTGAGAACTCATGAGGTATTTATGGAATTTAGTATTAATGGATTCTGATTAGGTCATTTGGATTTTAAATTCATAATCTTTACATTACTGTCATTTTTATCTATTTTACCAATATTAAATGACGTTCAAACGCCACTAAAAATCCTTCTTTAGCAAATCCGTTGAAGATTACCATCAGAATTATTATATTATTCTTTCTATGAAAAGGAAAATTGAAAACACAAAACATTATTTTTAAAAAAAATTATGAATATAAGCAACATTTGTTTTCTATTTTACATTAAATTTAAAATTTTCTATCTCGTGAACAAACGATTTTTATGTCTATTTAGTTATTTTTCCTTACCGAGAAAAGCATCTTTCACAACAATAATAATAATAATAAATAATAAAGCTAATAGCTCAGAAATGCACAAAATAATTTGCAAGGCAGATAGAAATATTACACCTTTAAATTTATATGACGAGAATGCCAACATTCTTATAAATACTAACCAGGAATTATTAGATTCCTGGTCAAATAAAATTATTCACGCAAAACACTTCAATTATCTCAACCAAACGTATGTTGACAAACTTTCGTCAAACAAATGGTTGAGTATTGGAGAGTTGAGCGCAGAAATAGAAGGATTTATGCTTGCCATTTAAGATAGAGTCATTAATACTAAAAATTATAGGAAGCATATAATCAAAGATATAAATCAAATTGATGATTTATGTAGAAAATGTTTGGCTTTTCCGGAAACTATAGAACATATTATATCGGGATGTTCTATATTAGCGCCGTCCGAATATACATTTAGGCACAATCAGGTTTTAAAAATAATCCACCAAAGTTTGGTAATTAAACATAACTTGATCGATTGCCGTAATGTAGTACCATATTATGAATATGAACCAAATTCATTTATAGAAAATGAATTTTATAAAATATATTATGATAAAACTATTCTAACAGATAGAACAATTAGTCGTAATAGACCTGATATAGTTTTACATGACAAATTTAAAAAAAAATAACTTATATCATTGATGTAGCTATTCCAAATTCCTGTAATATTCAAAAAACTGTTTCTGAAAAAATTAGAAAATACACAGATTAAAAGAATTTGGCATTCTCGGACTATAAAAATATTACCATTTGTTATTTCGGCCACTGGCATAATACCTAGGAATCTGATTCAAAATTTAAGCATATTAGATTTGTCAAAGAATTTGTATATAAAAATGCAAAAATCAGTAATTTTAAATACATGTAGGATTACAAAAGATTTTTTAAATATTTATATTGAGGGATCAGTAGGATTTATAGGTTCAATTAGAAATGCCACAGTGCCGAACCCTGTGATATGAAAATATCTGGAGTCGGTGAATTATATTCCCATTTGGTCTCTAGTAGGTTGACATGTTGTTCTTGTATTATTTTGTATTTATAATACTTATATAGTGCAATTGCATAGCGTGGGTTGACCAGAGGATCATTTGGGGAAGTGTGTGAAGGGGTTTTAGTTCTTTTCTCTTCTTTTTTTTGTTTTAGTTCTTCCTTCTTTTTTTTTTTTTTTTTTTCCCCATATAGTTATACATATTTAATAATAATAACTTTGTTTTAGTTAATCTTTGCTTTACTCGAGATGTAAATTTTAAATTGAAGCAATTACCTCCGCATTTATAAAAAAAGCAAAACGAATATACTATCAATTGCAAATCACCTCATATATTCCTTTGGCCCTTTGCCGCAAACGTGTGCTGCTACCAGAAACAATTTCGTTCCTTCTCGGTGCTCGTCGTGATCCGGGCGGCCAGGCATATTTATTTTCACGTTCTATCTTATTTTCATTTCATTCTTTAATGTTATTTTCACATTCTGTCGTTCGTATCGTATTTTCATGTACAATACGTATTGCGTAAACCAACATAACTTACGACAAAAGTTATGATAGACGTGCGAATATAACAGTATGTAAATGGTGTTTACATCTATAGATACGCATGGGTGCAACTTAAATTAAGAAGAAAAAAATTGGAATGGATTTAACTAATAGCACTGACCTACCACCTGAGACAGTTGAATTTTACAATAGGTACTCAAACAATGTATTTTTTTTATTATTAGAAAAACACTATTTTATCAAACTTTTTAAGGTTATTCCCATCAATTGAAGAAGAAGATAATTCTAACAAATCTAATGGAAATTTGAAAAAGTTAACGATCGCATTTGATACACGAAGCCTCTATCACTCGAAGTGTCAGTGGCCGAATTAAAAAAAATAAAAAATAAAAGAGTTATAATTAAAATTTCACAAAATATTCTATTGTTTCGTGTATGAGAATGGAGATGAAAAATCGAACTTTAATTTGCCCATCTTTGCCAAACTTGCAGTTAGTACCCTGTCTTTTTTATTTGTTGTAACATTTTATATTATAATTATGTAGGATATGCCGCCAGCCAACAACAATAATTATACATACGAATATACTACAAATTTTTAAAATTATGGCGGATCTTGAACAGAAATATCAACATGTTTGTCTAGGTCTTGGAGGTGGATGACCAGGACACACTGAACCCCAGATTCCTAGCCATCCCTTAAACCCTTTTCCTTCCCAGAACTCTCCTCTCCTTCCTTCCCTTAAAAAACACCTCCATCCAGCATCCCTAAAGATGACATTGGCCCTGAGGGAAATTATTCATGTAAAAAAAAATCAACAAACATTTCAATGTACGAAATAAAAATCTTTTTTTTTATTTCAGGTTTGAAACATCTTTCGGAACATCAAGAAGCGAGAATGGCTATCTGAAGACAACACCAAACGGCCGCCAGGTTATTGTAACCCAGGGAGAATTCTCATACTTCGGAACGGACCGAAAATTCTACCAAGTGAACTATATCGCTGATGAGAACGGCTACCGACCGCATCTTAGCGGAACCCCCGAAACCAGAACAGGCCTGTCACCTTCAACGGTATACGAAGACGATGCTGATGGCTTCCTGTTCCCTGAAGATGAGGATGAATTAAAAAAGATATTTTCAACAACTACTGCCTCATCATCTGATGGTGCTGTCCCTCCTGTTCCTTTCTCCACATCACCAACTATTATTGACGCAGCAATGCCGGAAGTCACGGCTCCAACTGTGGTAAGGATTATCTAATGTTTAATTATTTAACTAGCCTTATTAACTAAGAAAAGACGTGAGATAATTGAATTGAATTGACAGGAACTTCGATGACCCTGACTAATGTAATTTGTTGAACGCGGAAAGAAGACTTTTTACCTCATCAATGGAAGAATTGAGCGAATGTTGATTTGTTTATATCAATTAAGACCCATTGTTATAGTAATTAAAAAAATCCATTACCAACGGTGGTATGTTTGAAATCGGTTTCAATTTATTAGAAACGTCCCATTGATAAATAGATGACTGAAATTTAATTCTTCATTGGACCTCAAAACATAATCTTCGTTTGGTGGCCTGAAATTTTTAGTGACCGACCGAAGGTTCGGTTTCAGTTTCGGTAAGTTTCGGAAAAAAATCTAGTTTCGACATTAGTTTCGGTTTCGGCAGATTTTCTGCCGAAACCGAAACCGAAACTTTTTTAGACATTTTAAAAATCGATTGTTTACTGTTATTTGGTAATTTTTTCATTAATTCAGACAGTTAACACGTGTTAAATAACAAAATAAATAAAAAAAAAACAATAATTGAAGTATGTGAAAAATATTTTTTTTTATATATATATTACTTCTAAAAAACAAACAAAATTAAAATACTCAATTAATGAGCTCCTTCTTTTATAATGTAATTGTTGATTATTGACATTTTTTTGTTCCAAGAAGTAGTTAACATGTTTTGTTATTTTTTATAAATTTTGTTTGTTTTATAGAAGTACTATAAAAAAACATAAATTTTCTATATACTTCAATTATTATTTATTTAATTTAACACGTGTTAACTGTCTGAATAAGTTTAAAAAATAAGCCAAATAACAGTAAACAATCGAATTTAACAAATCTAAAAAAGTTTCGGTTTCGGTTTCGGCCGAAACTCAGACAGACACCGAAGATTCGGTTTCGGTGGAAAGTCCTGTTTCGATCGGACACTAGAAATTTTGATGCTACACGTTTAAATCAGGAACAACTTTGCAGAACTGAATCATAACTATAACGCTGCGGCTAAGTCATGATGTAAGACGTTTTTCTATTCTTCGTCTTCTAACAGTCTTCCTTCGGTACTCAGTTGGGTGACTTTGGTTTCCTGTTGGATATTACTAAAATGTTGAGCGAAGATATTGTTACCACCAGTGGCCTATTGCCTGACACTTGTGAATTTGACGTTAGCGATAATTTTTGAGCAAATAATAATTTTCGAGGCGACTCACCACGTTTTTTCTGCTGTAAATTTTCAAAAAAATAACATATTATACTTGACAGCCTCCATGGTCGATGGGTAAAGCTCTCGACTAGAAATCCGAAGGTCGCGGGTTTAAATCTAAGAAAAATTTAAACGAAATTTTTTTATGTAATAAAACAATAACTTGGTTTGTAACCACGATTTTTTTTAATACCACCGGTTACGCTTAACACAATCATCTTCAGGGTATAAAATTAAGCTGAAACTGTATTAATATGTCACACCACAAAATGACTACGTTCTACCAAAAAAAAAAAATTATGAAAAAAAAATAATTATTTGGTTGGTGTGCGTTATTTCTCAATTTAATAATTTAAAATAATACAAGGTACAAATGTTGCTTGAAATGGCTTTAGCCATGTTTTGTGATCAGATCTGAATAACCGGGTACTCCCCACCTTTCGCTTCTCCATTTCCTTCCCCTCCCTTGTGCCTTCAGCTTCACAACGTATTATAGTCTCGCTAGCACTAGATGGTAGGGAGTAATTGAGACTCTTGTGCGGTATTACTCTTAACTCAGAATCAAGTCAAGTCAACACCTCTTTGAAAAGTCATTAAAAGCAATGAAAAAAATAATTTAAAAATAGCCCTTAATTTGACCTATCGTAGCTTTTTTAACCATTTTCATTAAATTTATCATCACTTTTTATGACTTTTCTGAGTTGTCCGGTCACCAAATTAACAAAATTTTCCAATTCACCGCTTTTGCTGAAAATTTATTTTCTACATTTTTCCCAAGAACTCCACAAAAATTACGCGAATTTTCTTATACAATAACACAAATTTTATTATAAAAAATAAGGCAATACTTCCATATTCCTAATGTTATTTTTGGAAAATTTTATATTTTAGTTGCAGGTAGGTACTAATTAGTAAATTTAATCATCAAAAGTAATTTTTTGATTTTAATAAATAATTGTGCTAATGGTGAACTTTTTATTTTTCCAGGTGTCAAATGGTACTGGAATAGAGGATGCGAGTCTTGGTGACAGATTCGGGCTTCCTCCCGGACTCGTCGGATCTTTGTTGGGAGGAGGGTAATTAGTTAGATTATTTATTGTCACAACCTGTTTTTAAGTATATTAATAATTTATGTAGTGTGCCAAATTGAAATCTTTTTCAAACTGTGTTTCAAGTATTTTATTGTTGTTTAAATTCCCTTTCTAATTTTCATAGTCGAACGCTAATATTAAAACTAGAAAATCTCTGTTCAAAGATTATTGTATATACATATTTATTACAGTATTGGGGTTCGATTTATATTATTTTTTTATCGTGTCATTTTAACAACTGTACATAAGTCAAAAGAACATACTATTATGATCACTGTAAGTAAATTAGGTTAATTCTACACTATAAGTAAGATTAATATATTTTCATTGTGATTATTTTTAATTACAGCATCTTGAATGTATCGTATCAGTTACTTTATAATATTTGTTTAGGCGCTTTTGGTATTCCCACGTTATTACGGAACGGCGACGTTACAAAAAAAGACAATAAACATACGTTTTTGTCGCAATAATGCTGCAGCCCTTTTTTACACATGGTGAGACATAATGTACGTACGTCTGTCTCCTCCAAAATTTTACTTTTTCCTTTGGAGGAAACAGACATACGTCCGTTTCATCTGTTGTCTCAACATTTATTTATATGGGACGTATGTTTATTAACTCTTTCATACCGTCGCCGTACTGTAAACGTGCAAATATTAAAAGCTACTACTAGATACTTAAAGGCATATTTTTGTTAATAAGTCCCGTAAATTATGTATTAGTTTTTACAATTTAAAAATAGAGCCTGCCAACACGATAGGGCATTTTGGAAGAAGGACCAGAAAATTTGTCTTGTGGCATGTTTGCACTACTATTTTTTTGTTATTGTTGAAATTATAAGAATATCTATGTTTTATAATAACAAATGTTAAATAATAAATGGTTAAAAATCTAGAAGGAAAACATTTAATGTGAAAAAAGTATGTATAATAAATTGAAAAAAAATGAAGTATGTTTGATAAATTAAATTAGAATACGAGTCAATTTAAATTAAGAATTAAGTAAAATAGGTAAAGACTGTTTTATAACTGCCAATCAATTAAGTTTATTTATATGTAGAATTAATAAATACTGTATTTATGATATTAAAATTATTTGCATTTTTTCCATACCTAATTAAAAGATGCTGCATTATAAGTATGAGTTTGAGATGTATAAATAATCTCAAACCCTCTGAGCCTAATACTCACGGATATGATTATGAAAAAACTCTACTTGCGTGAACAAATATATCACAAAGGATGGCACAAAGAGAAACTCCGGGGAAAATAACAGATCCACCAACCTTGTTTTGTAGATCTTGATGCTTGGAGGCCTCCGTAATGTCATCCAATCAATAATTAAATTCAATCAGTGCAATCCTTTTATGACTTGAAAATTTGCACAAGAGATGAAATTTGTCAATCAATACACAACTCATAAGTTGCCAATATGCCATGCCAAGAAAATTTTCCATGAGACAGACAATGTCAGTTATTTTCTGGTTTTAGATTCTATTTTAAAAAACAATCCATTTAGGTGTCTCTGTTAAATCCAAGGAGTGAGTAAGTACCATATTTGTGATATATATTTATTTAAATTTTCGAACAAACAAAACATATTGCAATGCGTAACCAGATGCAATTGCTTTAATAAGAATATAATATATTAAGGTGGTATTTCACCATCCTCCATACGGTTTATCCATTCGATATATTAATAAATTAACAAATAAATAATACTCTCAACAGCTAAACATCCCGGCCTACCACAGATAGGTTAAGTACCGATTAGAAAACTTGGGGGTATTTCACCATGCTTCTGATAACTTATCCATACGATAACGAATATCAATAAATAAACAAATAAATACTCGGTAACAGGATAAATACTCGGCTAGCTTATCCTATACATAGCCACTATTCACAGGTTCAATTACCGAGTAGTAAACTCAGACTTTTTAAATAAATAAATCTAGTTTAATTAATCGAAAGTATACGTTACCGTACTTCCACGAGGATGGTGAAATACTCCCTCTTTAAATAAATAAATCGTGTTTAATTAATCGAAAATGTACGCTATCGTATGGATAATATATGAGGAGGATGATGAAATACCCCGTTAGAATTCTACTTTCCGAAAATAGCTATGCATATTTTTGTCAATAAAAGGTAAGAAATGGAAAATAAGCTAATCGAATGATTGCGTCGTTTAATCATGCTGCATCAAGTGTTTTCGTTAATTTTGAAAATGCAAACAAAGTGATGAATAAGCATATTAGTAACCAACTATGAAATTCTTGATTTCAATTCATACATCTTTGTTCCCATAAGTGAATATAAAATTAATTAAGTTTTATAGTTGGAATAAAATTTAGATATTACAAGTAGGAGGAAACGGATGACATAAGATTGAAGATTTTGAGACTACATTTCTATATACTTTTTGAAGTTGCGTTGAGAATATCATGACTATTTTATTCACCGCCAAGTAAAAACATCTTAGTTTAAATTGACTGACATCTGTGAATGACGTCCAGAATGAATTTTGTTGTTTCCACAGTTTGAAAACAAAACTGGTAAAACACGTTCGCGAGCAAGAACAACATTTGTTCGAATCACCGATACAATATTGCACTGCTATAATTAATGTATGAACACTGGAGCGACAGAGCATTTTAAAACTTTTTCTCCGTTTTCTCGATATTAATTTTCAGAAGATCACTTTTAAAAATTTTCGCATTAAAACATTAAAAAAATCGTACCTTCAAATTTAAACATGAAGACATATAAACTTATTATAGTGCCATACAGCCAATGAATTAACCTGTAGTCTATCGTTTGTCTCATATTTGTAGGATTTTTAAATTTTATAACCGCGCGAATTCTGCTTGGTTGTTACTTTGAAACTGCCGTGAGAGGTACGATTCGAATCAACATGGAATATTTTTTAATTTCTATACATTGTTTGCGGTATATTTGATAATGAAAGGTGCATATCTATGGAAAAATGATTTAATTTTAACCGTAAACAGCTGATCAGAAATTCTGCATGAAAAAAATATTTAATTTTTTTTTACATCGTCATAAAATAGTCTACGAAGTTTGGATTTGCGAAATCTATGGTCATAATAGATAAAGCATTTCAATAGCTTCGTTTTAAGTTCACAACAACAAACGTAAGAGCTACAAATATTTTTAATTTTTTTTTGCCGAATTAAGGATTTAATTGCCGTTTTTATCTGAAAAACAATCGGCGACATTTAAAATGGCGCCAATATATGGCAAAAATCGCTCCAGTAGTTATATCATCCATATTTTAGTTGATAGGGTATTTCACCATCCTCTTGACAGCTTATCCATAAAATAAAGTATATTGATTAACAAATAAAAACCCACGACTCAAAGTGCATGGAAGTGTATGGGGGAGAGGACAAAAAGCATAACTCCGGTTACAAGCAGAATTTAAAAAAAAATGTTTGCAGTTTGCAAAAGTCATCAGATTCGTGGTTAGTTCGCGTTTATTAAAAAAAACATTATTGAAGTTTATAATAAAGCACATTTTCGAAAATTTTTTATTGTGCAATCTTTGAAATATGACATTAATTGTTGTTCACTAAACATTATAATAGTTATACAAGGTGGCGCAAAATTAATCACCCTATCGGAAGATGTTATAATTTTTGCAAATGGCGTCATACGTCACCCATATTTGACATTTGTGAACTAGACAGCTGCAGAATACAAACAAACAAGCAATGGAGCGCTATACTCCGTAAGAGCGAGGAATAATTGTGTTGATTTTAGCTTTAACGCTTTTAGCGATTTTGTGTCGAAAGTCATCATGAGCGACGAGGCGCATTTCCACTTAAGCGGTTACATCAATAAGCAAAATCTTCATTTCTGGGGCACTGAAAATCCACGTGTGATGCGCGAAGAGCCATTACATCCATTCAAAGCCACTGTGTGGTGCGGCGTTCACGCGGTAGGAGTAATTTTTGAGGACGCCATTGGCATTACGGTCACTGTTACTGACGAATGCTACAGGGCCATGATAAATGGCTTCTTACTGCCGGAATTAGATGAGCGGGCCTTGATGAACATGTGGTTTCAACAAGACGGTGCAACCGCACACATAGCACGAGCCACAATGGATATTGTGAAGGAAGCGTTTCCTGGTCACGTAAACTTCCATTTTGGCGATTTGGCACGGCAGCAAGATCGCCCGATTTAACCATCCCAGACTTCTTTCTTTGGGGCTACTTGAAGTCGGAGGTTTATGCCAACAAGCCTCAGATAATCGCAGCTGTGGGAGAATTTAAGGAGAATATTCGACAGGAACGCGAACAGTTATCACCGGAAATCTTGCGGAAAGTTATGGAAAATGCGATAAAACGGGCACAAATTTGTATCAACACTGGCGGCAGCCACTTGACGGATATCATCTTTTCCACTTAACAAAAAAAATTGTAAAAGTCCAAATAAAGATTTCCATTACTAAAAATCATTTTTTTATTTAGTAAAAAAAGTTATTCAAAAACAAAATTGGCTGATTAATTTGGCGCCACCCTGTAGTAACTGTTTAAAACAAATAGGTTAGGTGTGTGCCTAGCAACAGTTTATATTATTATTAGCTCATTAGTAAGCATTATTTACAAAGTAATATTAATCTAACTCAAGTGACAGTCATTCCAAAATAAACCATATTCGTCCCAATATCATTTTACTAATTTTATCTGAAACTAAACCGAATCCGAAGATTTTTCGTCGGTACTTTCTTATTCTACTAGTTCTAGGTTTAGACTGAATGTGTATCGGAAGATTCCTCTGCTTGTTTTATGTACTTCTAAACCTCTCCATCCATTTTCACTTTTTATTTGAGGTTATTTTTCTTTTGTGTGATAAAAGAGGTTCTTAAGTCAACGGTAACATTCTTATGGTCTCTGCTGAGCTTACTTTCGAATATTTCCGGGTATGAGTTAGTAGAAATTTTTTCAGTTATTTTTTTTTTACAATTTTAACCTCCACATGTCTCGCTTCTAGCGCGTCTTTAGGATTGGCGAGGAAAATGTGTCGATTGTTCAAACCTGTGAACGCACCTTTCGTGAATACTTCCAGACATGTAATATCACCCATGAAGACTGATGTACATTTTTGTCTGTCTCATTTGACAGCATTTTAAATTTATATAAATCGATTTGGCAGCACTCTTAGTATGATGAAAAACTTAACTATTAGCTCATTTTCCACCCCCATAACCTCTGAGCTGAGATCTTTGAGCGAAGCTTCCTCGAATGGCTTTAGGGGTTCAGGCTGATTGTTTCATTTGGAAGAGTTGTCAAAACCAATGGGAACCGCATTTTTCGGGATAAGCTTCATTGCCTAGACGAAATCTGGTGATGATGGTATTTTTCGCTTTCGAAGCATACTTTTGCGATTTTTTTGATAGAATTACTTCCCTCTGAAAAAATAAATCATAAAATCGTTAGCCACAGGTAGATGCAGACAATTTTTAGGAAATATTAATATGTCAAAAAACCAAAAATACATAAAGCAAAAACTGTAGTGTAGTAGCGCCTGTCTCAACACACGTTTACCCTAGTGAGACAGGCATCGAACAATATAATGTAAACATGCCTTATATGATAAATAAATAAATAATAAACAAAATGTAACGAATTGTATGTTTTATTGTACGAGTATGTGATACTTTTTCCACTTAATTTTAAAATTTTATAAGTGTTTATTTTAATATTGTAATGGAATTCCACCTCGAATTGTCAGTATCAAAAATGGAGGGTGAAATGCAGATCCGGGCACAGTTTGGAAATTTAATAAAAAGGAACTTTCTAGATGAGAAAAGTGTGGAGAAGTTGAATAAAAAAGAAATTAAGGTGCGCTCGGAAAAAATTGAGGGAGATACTGCTGTTTAAAGTATCAATAATATGTCACTTCATGAACCGATACTGTCCGCCATTTGACACTAATTTGTTGATAAGTTGGTATCCCTGACTTGATAAAAGCAAGAGCCTAGATACGATTGTAGGGGATAAATAATAAGGCGCGTAGGTACTGGAATGGAGATAAATTGCGTGTAAACGGCGCTTTAGTTTAAGGTAATATTTAGTTTATAGATTTATTCACCTTCCAAATTAAAGTGCTTATATGAATAAAGGTTTATTAACATTACAATTCTGTTTTTCAGTTACGCGCCTTATCCATGTATCCCACGAAGTCGGCTACAATCGTATCTTGTTTATCCTTGTACGAGGGATACCAATATATCAGTGACAAAATGGCCGCTGGATTGTCATAACGTTGGTTTGCGAAGTGAAATTTTATTGATTGTACGCCAGAATCACAAACCATGTTACACAAACCTAGCGTAGCCGCTAAACTACTTGAAAACTGGGATGTTTTTTTGCCGTGACGCGAATAGGCGTTACGAAGGGGGCACTTTTTTTTCTATCACAAACCATGTTACACAAACCTAGCGTAGCCGCTAAACTACTTGAAAACTGGGAGGTTTTTTTACCGTGACGCGAGTAGGCGCTACGAAGGGGGCACTTTTTTTTCTATCACAAACCATGTTACACAAACCTAGCGCAGCCGCTAAACTACTTGAAAACTGGGATGTTTTTTGCCGTGACGCGAGTAAAGGGGCACTTTCTTTTGAATCACAAACCATAATTAGACAAACCTAGCGTATTTGATGTTTTAGATAATTTATAAATAAAGATTATTAAAAAACAGTACAGCTTATTATTTATTCATTATTATTCATTATTTTTTCCAAAAAAAATTTTTTAGGGGTATTTTCAAGTAATTTGCCGGTTTCTAGGGGTTTTTGAGTTTAGTTTAGGGATAAATATTTTTGGGAGTTGGTAACACTGACTTTCTTTTCTTAGGTTAGTATGACTGGTTTATTTATAAAATGGCGGGCGTACTGACAGAATCGGTTTGTGTGGTGAAATTTTACTTAACGTAATTGAAAATGAATTACTTATTCAATTTTTTTTTTATTGCTTTCCGCACTTTTTTTCACCTTCTAGATTAATGTTCTCAACTTAAAACGCGCTGAAAACATGGTTTTTTGCCAAAAAAAAGCTGTGCCCGGATCTGCATTCATCCCAAAATGGAAATATTAAGAAGTAGAATCTATATGGGATGTTTAAATTAAACCTTTTCCAACACACTCGTATCCACTCACTTGAACCCTGTGCACCTATTTGGACTCCTTTTTACCATACCCGTATTGAAAGATTCTAAATAAATTAAAACAAATTTCAACACATAAATTATAAACTAAGCTTACATTTTTCAAATTACACCGAATCCATTAAAATTCAAGACATCAACTCCCTTTATTCATCAATCTTTTTATTTAAAATTCTTAGGCCTGGAATCGCCAGAGCTTACCTATAAGATGAGCGCATTGATGGCACTACCTTACAAGGGTTAAGTGAAGCTGAATGCTCACTCTATACGAGTGAATGCCTGTGGATCTCGATAGGATACGTTTACTGAAACAAATACAAAGGTATTTCACAGAGGGATTTACGATAATTTGATGGCAATCTTGCCCGGTTTGTGGGTCCCTCGTGATCGATTAGCTGTTTCTGGATGGTCCACAGGCAGTCGTTATTTAGTTCTTATGCGATGGAATGAATTACAGGCGGTAAATTCACTATACGAATCACGATAGCTTGTCACAATATGAACGGTAATGTTGACAGCTGCGTTACGATGGGAAGACTCACGAAAAACAAACACTTGTTTTGGCTCCTTAACAACGGTTGACACCGGCAATTATCAGCCAAAATAAGTACCCACGAAATTCACCAATAGGTTTGAATTCTGGTCTTTGTACGTGAATCAGAACAAACCTATCGAGATCTTATTAAGCGTTATGAAACATTACCAATTTAATTAAATATCAATACGACAATCCAATTTATTTCGATTGACCACTTGTAGAACCAACATTCCCAATTTTCCGTAGATGTGAGCAATACATCACAATATTTTTATTCAAATTAATAAATAACGTTGTATTAACCACTTAATTATTTACAAAAACCGACATGTTTCGTCAGCAAAGCTGACTTCCTCAGGGTTTTGACAGAACTAATTTTTAAAAATAGACATAAATAGGTAATAGAGAAAAATAATAGACATAAACAATAATAAAATTTGAAAGAAAATAATGTGTAAGGGACGAGGGGCAATATAGAACAATAATTTTTTTTTTTTTTTTTTTTAATTTAAAAGGGGAATATATTTAATAATGGGTCATTTAAAAACAATTTTTGATTATTAATAATATTTAAATTTGCATTAACGCTCTTTCTAATCTCTAAATTAAAGGTATGACTAGTTTCTATTAAATGGTTGGCAAACTCCGAGAAACTATTATTATTTAAAGCTTTCATATGCTCTTTAATCCTTATTTCAAAGTTTCTCGAAGTTTTACCTATATAAAAGAAATCACAATCATTACATTTCAATTTATAAATTCCAGATTTTTTCATTTTCGAATCTATATCTTTATTATTTAATATGTAATTTTTAAGTCTATTGTTTGCATAAAATACAGGAATAATTTCATTCGGTACATTCTTTTTTATTGAATTAGAAATTTTCTTATTAAAGTACATCATTTTTCTCGATTTTTTCTCTTCTTTATCCTTTTGAATAGGATAGATGTATGATCTAAGGAAATGATTCTTGTATTTTTTATTAAGAATTTTTTCAATTACATTGGAATTATAACCATTATTGATTGCAATTTGTTTAATAATATTGAGTTCTTTTGAAAAATTATTAAGAGATAAAGGTACATTAACTAATCTATGAATCATAGAATGGAAAGCTGACATTTTTTGAGAAATTGGAGGATGATTTGAGGTGTTATGGATTACAATGTCTGTGTATGTATCCTTTTAAATTAAAAAAAAAAAAAAAAAAAAAATTAATTGTTCTATATTGCCCCTCGTCCCTTACACATTATTTTCTTTCAAATTTTATTATTATTTATGTCTATTATTTTTCTCTATTACCTATTTATGTCTATTTTTAAAAATTAGTTCTGTCAAAACCCTGAGGAAGTCAGCGTTGCTGACGAAACATGTCGGTTTTTGTAAATAATTAAGTGGTTAATACAACGTTATTTATTAATTTGAATTTAAAATATTACCACAAAATAATTTTGGGAATAATTTCGGTTTAGGGGCGAAATTCCTAGAAAATCAAACTAATTATTTTTATACTAATTTGGGGTCGGGGAATCCGAATCTGAAAGAATTAGGCGGGGGCAAGCAATATTAACTGAATTAAACGACTTTAAAATTTTTTATACACTCATAGGAAAAATAGCCATTTTGGAAGCATTTTGTTTCCTAGAAAATCAAACTAGTCATTTTTATACTAACTATGGGCCGGGGAATCCGAATCTGAAAGAATTAGGCGGCGGCAAGCAATAATAACTGAATTAAACGACTTTAAAATTTTCTATACACACACACCACACACATGAAAATAGACAACATTCTGACCATAAATATACCAATCCCATTCTGACACACGAGGTACGAAAACCATAGAAAAAACAACATAGATATTTTTACCACACAAAATTAAGTGTTGCCATTAAACAATAATATCATCGAACATACCTTATAAATCGAACAAGTTTATTTCGTCCGTTGTATCCCTGTCAAACTCGTCTAATGTCTCCAAAGGTTCCTGGCGAATACGCGGGTCATATAAGAGCCCATAGGTTTGTGTAACATGGTTTGTGCCCCTTTGTACCGCCTGCTCGCGTCAATTTAAAAAAACAGCCTACGTTTTCAAGTAGTTTAGCGGCTACGCTAGGTTTGTGTAACATGGTTTGTGCCCCTTTATACCGCCTGCTCGCGTCAATTTAAAAAAACAGCCTACGTTTTCAAGTAGTTTAGCGGCTACGCT
Organism: Limnephilus marmoratus; assembly: GCA_917880885.1. Classification (NCBI taxonomy): domain Eukaryota; kingdom Metazoa; phylum Arthropoda; class Insecta; order Trichoptera; family Limnephilidae; genus Limnephilus; species Limnephilus marmoratus. Next base: position 13,678,639 of record OU862908.1, read on the forward strand.
AGGTTTGTGTAACATGGTTTGTGCCCCTTTATACCGCCTGCTCGCGTCAATTTAAAAAAACAGCCTACGTTTTCAAGTAGTTTAGCCGCTACGCTAGGTTTGTGTAACATGGTTTGTGCCCCTTTATACCGCCTGCTCGCGTCAATTTAAAAAAACAGCCTACGTTTTTAAGTAGTTTAGCGGCTACGCTAGGTTTGTGTAACATGGTTTGTGCCCCTTTATACCGCCTGCTCGCGTCAATTTTAAAAAACATCCCTGTTTTCAAATAGTTTAGCGGCTACGCTAGGTTTGTGTAACATGGTTTGTGATACAAAAGTGAGTAAAATTTATAAAAAATAAGTACTTAAAATATAAACATGTTATTTTACGTTATTGATATTAATGGCAACACTTAATTTTGTGTGGTAAAAACATCTATGTTATCTTGTTTTCTATGATTTTGTACTGCGTGTGTCAGAACCAGCTTCCGAAATGAATATTTTCATGTGTGTGTATAGAAAATTTTAAAGTCGTTTAATTCAGTAAATATTGCTTGCCGCCGCCTAATTCTTTCAGATTCGGATTCCCCGGCCCATAGTTAGTATAAAAATAACTAGTTTGATTTTCTAGGAAACAAAATGCTTCCAAAATGGCTATTTTTCCTATGAGTGTATAAAAAATTTTAAAGTCGTTTAATTCAGTTAATATTGCTTGCCCCCGCCTAATTCTTTCAGATTCGGATTCCCCGACCCCAAATTAGTATAAAAATAATTAGTTTGATTTTCTAGGAATTTCGCCCCTAAACCGAAATTTAGCCTAATTTTGCACTAGTAGAAGAAATATTTTTATATATTTTAAGCAATAACCTTCAGAAATTTCGAAAGTGTATGATCGTAAATTAATTGAGGAGTATGGAAAATACCGCGAGCATCTCCTATCCTTTTCCTATATTCTTCTTCCTCTACCCCTTACTTAAAATTATTTTAAAGGTACAATAAAACTTCTCCGAGAAATGTTAGTGCGAAACCATTTATTCATAATCATTTAATCATATTGTGTATTGACGGCGCAAACAAACAATTCATCTTTATATTTTAAAGCATGAATTGCAAAAAGAGTCTTTTCCTTAAATAATTAAATCACTGCCATCTATGAACGAGCAGATTACGTATAAATTTAAGTTATATTTCAAGTAGTGGACTTTTGTGGGGTTAAAATTGGCCACAATATTAATATGGAGGTAAACGCATTTAAAACTTTCTATAAGCAGGCGCCAGTTGCAAATTATATTAGGTCTTCGATTAAAACTAGCAATTTCCTTTTCTTGGTTAGCTGAAAGCTAGTCTACTCTAATGCCAGATAATTGTCAGTTTTGGTACATTAAAAACAGTTGCATTAAAAATACGTAATTGCAATTCGTCCGTAATTTTATTTTATTATTACGAGAGCCTTGTATTTTTGCGATGCTTTTCAATTCAACTGTAATCTTCCAATTATCATCGCTTATTATAAACATTGCACCACAGGTCACAACAGAAAGGTGTAAAGTATAACTTAAGATGTTGGTAACTCGATTACGTAAGAGAATGTGTAGTGCGTTTGGGACATTCGGGTAAGGTATTATTGAAAACACTTATTTCATTCACTTACTTAATATTTATCAAAGTGGGTAGTTATTTATTTCATTTTTTATAGAAAATACGTGTAAGTTTTTTTTTTAATTAGGCAATTCACCCTAAAAAGAGTGCTTTATGAATACGTGTAAGTTGATAATTTTCAACACATTTATTAAAGCGAGTTGGAAGATCAATAAGGAAGTTGGGTGAAAAATATTTTTACTTATAAAAAATATGTTCTTCTTCTTTGTGTGCCCTATCAGGTCCCCCCGACGCGACGTTGGCGATCACTCTTGAAAATGTCTCTCTGTCTTGCGCTGCCCGGAATAGCTTGCCTTTCAATATTAAATGGAGCAAGTGATACTTCTCCTCTCGAAGTATATGACCCAGATATGAAATTTTCCTGATTTTTGTTAATGTAAGCAGTTCTCTATCTGCTCTAGCCCGCCTGAGAATTTCTGTGTTAGTGATCATGTCGGTCCATGGGACCTGGAGCATTCTCCGGTGAAGCCACATTTCAAAAACCTCTAACCTGTTCATGGTATTTACTTTCAAGGTCCATGTTTCACATTCATACAGCAAGACCGACAACACATAACATTTTAGCATTCTCTGCCTTATTTTTAAGCTGATATTGTCATTGCAGAAAAACGATTTCATTTTAATGAACGCAGTTCTTGCTGCTTCAATTCTGCACCTAACCTCTACATCTGGGTCAAGAGTCTCCGTGAGAATACTGCCGAGGTATCTAAATCTTCCCACCTTTTCAACGTTGCAACCATTTAACTGTCCATCACCGATTCAGAGTGATCTAGTCGTCCAAATGTCATCCATTTTGTTTTATTGACGTTGATATTTAGGCCCAGATGCTCACCAGCATTATTAACAAGAAGAAAAATATGTTAATTTAGATAAAAAAATATAGATTCTAAATATATAAATATATTTCTATATCATTATTCTTAGAATTAATTAAACGTTATTAAAAAATGATTAAAAAGCTTAATTAAACGAATTAATTAAATGTTATTAAAAAATGATTAAAAAGCGTAAACCAAAAACGCTTCATTATTGGTCGAAAGAATTCTGACGTCATCTGTACGCCAGTTTGTACGGTCATTGGAATATCTATGGTGCATCTCTCTCTGTTTTTTTTTTTTTTTTTTTTTTTTTTTTTTTTACGTGAGCTCCACACAGGAGGCCCTGAGGAAAATAATTTCCCTCAGGGCCTATGTCATCTTTGGGGATGCTGTGTGGAGGGTTTTTTTTTAAGGAAAGGAAGGAGGGGAGAGTTCTGGGAAGGAAGAGGGTTTAAGGGGTGGGTAGGAATGTGGGGTTCAGTGTGTCCTGGTCATCCGCCTCCAAGACCTAGACAAACCTCACCCCATGAATCCGGGCACCCCTGCTAAATCACCAAACGTAGCGAACCACTTGGGGTGACCTATGGCAGAGGTGTTGGTTATCCAATAAAGGTTCCCGGGGCGGCGGTACCCATTCCCGCCTCCCAAATTGACATGAGTGATGGTTTGTTTATGATGAGAGAGGTATAGGCCTAACAGTTTTGCTTGCTAAAAACTTGTTACGAGTCTTTTAAGTTTAAGTAAAGCCTCAGCGACATTGAGCGAGTTTGCAAGCTACTAGCTGGGAGATTCACTATCTGTTAGTAAACTCGCTCAACGTAATCGTATTACTAGTTAAGAAGCAGATTGTGGACAATCTATGAAAAAAGTTGAAAGGTATTCAACTTTGCTTGCTATCGCTAGTGTTTGCCTCAAGATGGCAGCCCACCAACAGCTGATTTCGTAACCCTCAGAATTAGTTCGCGCGGGAGTCGTAATTCTCGCTACTAGCTATCGTGTGGCGACAGCTGCGAGCTCAAGTGTTCTACAAAATATCGACTAAATTGGTTCGCGCGTGAGTCGTTTAGGCGGGAGAAACAAAAAGTCTAACTTTAAAAATTAATTTACTATGAAATCTTGATAATTTTTTTAAAATACCATTAATTCTGATAGACTCAGTTTCGCCGAAGCAAATTTAAAAAACGAATTACAGGGCGTAACTCACACCTGGCGGGTGCGGCGAGAGGAAGCTCCATTGTGAACGGCTGCCACGCCGAGACTAAGTGTCACAGAGGGTGCATCGTGGTGGGGATTTGGCAAGGGGAAACCAGATTGTATTGTATTAAAAGTTTGCTCAGAAAATCATTTTCGCGACTGCAGCACCTTGGAGAACTTATTTTACGAACAGCCCTCGTACATACGAGTACATAACTTACAAACATAATAATTTGTAATTTTTACAATACATGGGTAGTCCTACAAAACTGTTATATAAATCTGGTGTAATTCAACCAAAAATTACGTTTTTTTATCTCAAGTAGCTACCTTCTATTTTTTATTTTTTCATGTGAATACCTCACAAGAATCCCAGCTGCTCTCGTCTGGAGCCAATAAGGCTTGACATCCACAATTAGGGTATGTTGTAAGGCTGAATGTAATAGGGAGGGGAAGAAGATTTTTTTTAAATTTTTTTTTTATATATATTAACTCCACACAGGAGGCCCAGAGGAAAATAATTTCCCTCAGGGCCTATGTCATCTGGGATGCTGTGTGGAGGATCTTTTTGAGGAGAGGAAGGAATGAACATTGGTCTTGAAGAGGCCCATGTTGTAGGAAGGAGGAAACACAGAGGCCGGCAAATCATTCCACAGCTGAGCTGTTGAACACAAGAACGAGTCGAAGAAACGACCCGTTCTCATGTGACAAATGTCAACCGTGTACAAATGTTGGGCACGCGTTTGGCGTGTTTCCCGACGATGCACCGGTGCCGAAGGGATCAATGATGCTATTTCCTCGGAGCATCTTCCATTGTAATACCGGTAGAACAAGGATAGCATTCCCACCCGACGCCTGTGCTCTAAAGATTGCAATCCGTCTGTTAAGATGGGAGAATCTATCAAACGGACCTGTACTGTCATCCGCATAATAGTGAATTGGTGCACATGATAAAAGGTCGTTGATGTGCAACAAAAACAAAGTCGGAGACAGAACCGATCCCTGCGGGACGCCAGCATTTATCGAGTGTGAGGAAGAGGTGAAACCATCGAATACCGTCTGAATTGACCTCTCCCTCAAGAAGTCGGCAATCTACGTACACAAGGATGCGGGAAGTCCGTAAGAATGCAGTTTGTTGACAAGTCCTCGGTGCCAAACCCGGTAAAAGGCCTTGGAGATGTCCAGTGCAACCGTTTGGGTCTCACTGAAACGTTCCAGGCATCGCCCCCAAACATGCGTCACATATGCGAGAAGATCACCGCACGAGCGGTTCCGCCAGAATCCGTATTGACGGTCGTTAATAATTTTGTTCTTCTCGAGGTATGTGAGCAGTTTGTCGTTGATCACACGTTCCATCACCTTAGACAGAACTGATGTAATCGCTATGGGGCGCGGCGTTAGTTGGCCGGGTTGGAGCGGTCACCCTTCTTTGGAATAGGATGGATAACCGTTTTTTTCCAACCAGAGGGCACAGAGCCAGTCTTCAGGGACATTTTAAAAAGCTTCGTCAAAATTGGAGCTATTTCTGCAGCGCACCTCTGCAGTACCAGGGCAGGTATTCCGTCAGGCCCACTAGCTTTATTAACATCAAGCCCTCGTAAAACATGGAGTACTTCCCGATGCCGGATCCTCAGCATTTTCATACGAAAACCGCAGTGAGGAACCGACGTCGGGACAACACCTTGGTTATCGAGGGGAAAGAGGAAGGTGGCGAAGTATCTGGCTATACAGATCAGGTAACCAAACAAGGCTAAACCATTTCAAGCAAAGTTTCAATAGGCCACTTGCATGGATTTCATAACGACTTGGAAAAAATCGTGTGGATAGATCTTTTTACTAAGATTACGAAAATGTTAGTAAAAATTTTTAGAAATGTACAGTTTTTTTTATTTTTAAATAAATTAATCGATTATTTGGGCCCGTGACGTCACTACATGAAAATGTGCCGTCTCCGAAAGTGTTCCTATTTATTTTGTAAAATTCCACACTAATTTATTTTTTTTAATATGGCAACACTTTGATTTCAGGCGAATTTTAGAATTCGTTCACCAGATTTATTGTTTGTTCTCTGCGAACTTATCATTTGGTTTGAATTTTTGACAGATGTGAAGAGAACCCCGTACAATTTACGCTTTCTGTAGGTGTTTTAGAGGTATAATGGTAGTGGGGACGATTTTAACAAAATAAAATTTTATAATATTCTTATTATTATTATAATTTACAAGTACAAGTATATTACATAGGTTTTAATAATATAGACGTTGAACATTATAATGATTTATGATCAATAAGATGGATCAAGGAAATAAATGTTTATGAGATGTAATATTTTTGGTATGCCTCGTTATTCTCCTCTGCCCTTTCTTGTGGAAAACGTTCTTTTTTTTAAATGATTTTCGGCTATGTGATTATCGTTTTTTCGCACCTATAAAATTATGTAACGTCTTTCCGGTTTATAAAAAATGGTCTGATTTTTCGGATTAAAATTTTCAAAAAATCGCCAGGGTTTCAAAAATACGATTAAAAAAAAAATACGGAATGTCTTAGAATATTTTCCTTAACCGGAGAAAAATTTAAAAAGTGTGATGTAAGTGGCCTATTCTGAATGGTGGTCTAATACCAGGGTGAAACTGAGAGTATCTTCCTTAACCATCACTTCAACATCACCTTAACCAACTAAATCACTATTAAGTTTTAACCAATGTATACCAATCATGGGCGTAGCCAGGGGGGGGGGGGGTTTTGGGGGTTCAAACCTCCCCCGAAAAGTTAAAATATCAACATCAATAATATTAAAATAAGGAGAGTTAAGAGAATGTTATTTGTAACACTGACATCTCAAAATGATATTATGTATTTAAAAAGATAAATGGGGACGTCTGAAAGAAATAAAATAATTTAACTTTTAAGATCCGTTTGCAGCAACAAGTGTTTAATAAACATATATCAGGATTAGTGTTACAGACAGGTGTTAGTGTATTGTGATTAGTGTTACAGTCAGTCAGCATAAATGTGATTATTAGAATAATTTGATTGCTTAAAATGTTTTAACATGTACTACTAACGTTTATTATGTATTTTGTTTTGAAAAGTTTTATTTTCTATACACATTTATTACTTTAATTTTATTAAAAAAAAAAATTAAGTAGTTACAAAGAAAATAAAAATTTTCAAAGCAAATTCAAAGTCCGACAATACCCCCCCCCCCCCCCCCCCCCCCCCCCGACACGAGTTTTGCACTTTCAGTAGTTTTATTTTCTTGAACCCTCCCCGAAACTAAAACCTGGCTACGCCCGTGATACCAATACTACGGATAAACAACCGAGCCTTATTAGTGGTATACGACATACATACTTGTAATGTAGATATCTTATTAATAGTCTGTGATCAGTTCTACTATTGTTTCCCATTGTCCATGCTACAATCGGATCTCATGGTGTCGGTGATGACGTTTGTGGAAGATATATGAATACAGGCAGGCAAGTCATTCTTTTCCTGGGATAAAATCTAGCTTCCATTTACAAGGACGTGTATCCTCTTAAACTATATTTGTATATTAAAGAAATAGCAATAAACAGTCTTAAAGAACTATGAAGTCTTTCAATCAAAACAGAATAGTACTGAGATACTCACCAGTACTTATAATAAATGCAATATCTCTATAGAGGATTACAGAGAGATTTTAAAATAATCTTATTATGATCTGAGAAGTATAGGTTTTTGGCTTTCGCTAATTTTAACGTGTAACATGTTTGAAATGGGTCAGTGTGTCCAGGAGTGTGATGGATATTTGCATTCATCCCTCCCACTGCGGTGCTGGGCGATGATTCGACGGAGTCCTGCTGGAGATGTCAAAGGGTCGCCCTCAACCAATCTCTCCCGATCCGATCTACTACGCAGTTGCAGGGCAGACGCCTCCAACGCCAAGACCCGGACAAATGAATTGCCCCATGAACCCGGGCACTCCTGCTAACTCACAATTAATTTATTCACAAGAATGTTATGTTTCCACACTAATTGATGTTTCTGAAGAAAATGACATATTTATTAGGAACATTAGGTCAAGCATAATTTATTATCTCATTTGAATAATATTATTATAGTAGCAAAGTTAACAAATTTATTCATGTAAGTAAGTATTCTTTTTACATTTGCATTTCGACAAGGTTTAAAAAAACATAAAGATATGTTACTTTATAATGAATATCATCCGTCAAAATGCGTATTTGTAGGTATACAACAGTGGCTTCGAGACCCCATGGACTGTTTAGGCATTTGCCGAGGGTCAGAACTATTTTTTGTTCTGTTTGCAGTTTGCGGCGATGATGGAAAATGCATTAAGATTTACTTGCGCAGAGATAAACACTTATTTCGTTTGTTCGCAACGGAATAGATTCTCAGGAACGAAAAAACTGGTCCATAAAGCTGTGTTATCCAAATAAAAAAAAGCTGTAGGTTTTTCGTTGGTCTGTCGACATTCGACTATCGACGCAATCAATCCCTTCAACTGCGGTGCAAGGAGATGGGTCGAGGGATTCTTCCTGGAGAATTCAAAAGGCCTCCTCGACTAGTCTCTCTCGATCCGACCCGCCACCCACGCAGCAGGTGGGCAGACATATCGGCCGCCAAGACTTTGACAAATCTCACCCCATGAACTCTGGCACCCCTGCCAAGTCACTAAATGTAGCGAAACACTTGGGGTGACTTATGGAAAAAGTCGGTTAGCCAATAAATGGTTCCCGGGGCGGCGGTACCCATACCGCCCCCCAAAATGACCACCACCGACCCACCTAACCTAATCCAACAGCATTCCTCCATAACTTTGATCAATTGAGTGAGGTTAGGTAAGGTTGGATTAAGAGGATCATATACAATGCGATGGTGTCATGTCAATACAGCAACGAATTTTCCTTTTTTTTCAGTTTTAAGTGCCAAATATTTTAAGAAAGATCACGGCCACTACTTTGATTTTTATTAGGTATTATTTTTATTTCCGTATAAAATATGGGCATGCTGGTGAAGTTTTTTTTATGAATTCTGTATTTTAATGAAACTGAATATTAACAGAATGCTGGCTTAATATTATTATTTCTTTTTTTTCCTTTTGCTACTATTAGCTTATTATCTTTTTTTGTTTCATGTATATTCATATCCTTTTCGTTTTTACTTTCAAATACTTTGTGTATGTATGTGTATATTATACCCTTATGGGATGTGTGGGATTGCACTCTCCCCCCCACATACTGGAATAAACATTTATTTTATTTATTTATTTTATTTATTAATATGCAGAGATGAAATTTAAGAAAAGGTCGAACCATTTTCCTTTTTTGGCAGGAATCTATTCCAAACTCTGTTTCCCAAACTTTGTAAGAACATTAGGCTGATCATAAATTAACATACACATCACTACAAGGTTTACAACTTGCTTATCTAGTGGTCGTTTTTGTGCGAGTTTGAGTGACTTGCAGAAAACTCTCGGGTAGATTTCAAAAAGAACCTCACATAGTGAGATTGGGTTAGTCTACTAGCAAAAGGCCGGTCCTGATGCAAGACAAGTTGATATCTTCCGATTCCAAAATTAATCCCAGGATAACCTCCAGTCAATTTCAATGATGGCGAGTGACTTCCAAGATGTGTGATCACGATATTGACAAGTTGAAATCGATCCGTCGTATGCCAGTCCAGGGGGTCGACCAATGCTCTGGACTGCCGCACAAAGAATGAACAAAGTTGAATTTGACTTCTCAAGATTTCAATACTGCATGCAGGTTTGGCAACAGTTCAATTCCAAAAAATATCCAGGACTTGCAATCTGACCAATACATAATTATTGTCAATGCACAAGTACTGGAGGTGCTACATACCGGGACCATAGATAAGTTGTGTGTAAAAGTGTGCACACATCTTGTTACAAATGCTTTTTTTTAAATATTTTATTTTATTTTATTTTTATTTTATTTATTTTGGAAAATCAACAGATATTTTACACTTGTAGTAATAACAATAATAATATACATAATACCCAATGATAGATTTTCACATAATTAAAATTATAATTAAAAAGTAAAACAAAAAGTGAGGGTCCTGTACCCATAAGAACTTAACAAAAATATAACCCTGATAATTATTCAAAAAAAAGATATAAAAACACAATATAAACTGTAATAATCTGCTTACAAAATTTCAAACATGAAGTAGGAGTCAGAAATTTGTTCTCACTTCACAATACCAATAATAATAATATGTACATTGTACATACCTACAACTCAAGAGTAAATACAATAGTAAGTCGAATGACAAGTATGCAACTGGAAAGGATTCAAAGCAATAATATGGTAACTTGCAATACGGTCAAAAAATTATTTAATGTTGACTATGATATACTTTTTTAAGGTACTTAAATTACATGAGAATATGTCTATATCATTAAAATTCTTATCAAATACATTACATGTTCTGAATACAAAAGCATTTTGTCTGAGATTAGTAGAACATTTTTGAAGATGAAAAATTGATTTTTCTCTGGTTCTAACGGAGGGGACTCTAAAATTAATCTCAGCCAAAAGGGGTGAACAATCAATAAAACCATTGATAATTTTATGAAGATATATTATATCTGCAGAGTCTCTTCTAATTTTTAATGATTTAAGTCCATAAGGGTCCTGCAAGCTGTTAATGTTATGATAACCAATATGAAACATGAAATTTAAATGATGAACAAATTTTCTTTGGATGGCTTCAATGCGTTTAATATAAATATTATATTGAGGATTCCATATTTGAGAAGCGAATTCAAGATGACTGCAAACATATGAAAAATACAATATTTTAAGTGTTTGGATGTTCTTGAATTCTTTTCCAATACGGAATAAGAATCCTAACATTCTAAGGGCTTTCTTCACAATCATATTAATATGTGCCTCGAATGTAAGTTTACTATCAAGTAGAACACCTAAATCGCGAATGTGAGTAACCCTTTTGAGTGATTGGCTGGCTATATGGTAGTTATGATCAAATTTTATTTTATTTCTAGTGAAGGTAATCACATAACATTTTGAAGTGTTCATGTTGAGTTTATTAATTATACAATAGTCATTAAGCCTATAAAGATATTCTTGTAATTTAATGCAGTCAATGATAGAGTTAATCGGAAGATATATTTTCATATCATCAGCGAAGAGTAGAACATTTGCATAATTAAAGCATTTTATAATGTCGTTGATGAAAATTGTGAATAGTAACGGAAACCATAGTTAATACATATCAACAAACGAGTCCTGCTAAGCCAATTGAATTGGCTTGTCAACAGGTGCTTATAGTTTAGTTACATATACATATATAATTTACGTCTTATATCTACAGATTCAATATTTTTTCATGCAAATCAATATAAATATTTTTTTTCCGATAGCCAATTTTTCACCAAATATTTAACCTTATTCATAGAATTACATTACTTTATCGTGTAATCAATTAAATATCTTCGGTATGTTGTATTCAAGCGTTCTTTGTCCGTACTTATTATTAAATTTCGTAACTATTACCCCGTCGTTGCGCGTGAATCTAGTGCTGAATTTATATTCTAATTTCTCTTTATGCTGCGGGATAAAGATATGCTGAATTATAATTTTGTGCCATAGTATTGCCTTAACAGGTAAAATTTTGGCACTCTGAAACAGAAACAGTGTATTATGTCTCTGTTTGAAAATATTAGGGACGACTAAAAATTTTACAATTGCGTTTTGTACAACTTGGACTTGTTTCAGATTGGTTAAGTAGTATTTCCCCATATTGTTAATCCATATCTTATAATAGATTCTGCCAGTGACATATAAATTATTTTAAGTGTTTCAATTGATAGGAAAAAAATTAATGTGTACATTCTGCCAGCAAATGATCTGAGTCTTTTAATTTTTTTTTAATATGTTTGGCCCATTTAAAAAAACAATCTACTGTAACACCAAGATACACATATTCCGTGACTAATTCTAAGCTTTCACATTTACAATTAGTTAGAATATTTTTATGGATGCAATTAAAATTATGAGAAATGGTATTAGGATTAAATTGAAATTTGGCATGAGGTGATCTTATGTGCATTACTCTGGTTTTTTTAGCATTTATTAATAGTCGTGCATCGTGTGACCATTTACAAAGTTGATTAAAGTAAATTTGCATGAGTTCAATTGCAATTTTTAGATCTTTATGTGATTATGACCAATGCCGTATCATCTACAAATACAAAATGTTTAACAAAAGAGAAAAGCTTTTTCATTGTAGTGACATAAATTATATATGTATAGTGTAGGTCCCAATATGGAACCTTGTGGAACTCCTGCAGATACATTTTTTGTTTAACTAATAGTATTATTTATTTTGCTACATATTTTTCTATCTCTAAGGTAATCTTGAAATAAATTTAACATTTCCTCTTATTCCATTTTTTTCTAGAGTTTTTAGCAGTTTTTTTAGAGTTAATTGTATCAAAAGCTTTAGAGTTATCGATAAATAAAACAATAACATGTAATTTATTATTTAATTGATTTTATTCATGTAATTGGAAAAATCTTGCAGTAGTTTTTCAGGATTTTTTTTTCTTTGGAAGCCATATTGATTTGGATCTATGATGGCGAATTTTTCAAGGTAAGGGAACGTACCCATACTACGAGACCAACTTTTTGCAATTTTAAACCCCCCCCCCCCCCCCCGGTGACCAAAAACCTAACCGCCACCGCTCATTTGTACCAAGCGTGACATTTTGAATTAATCCCTCAGGCTAATTTGTTTTCTTTTCGGAACAACTCATATAGGTCTCATAGAAATCGCTGTATCTCCCTTACTAGCATAGTGAGAAATGTGATCTAAAATTCTAAACGGTATTGGGAAGAGAAAACACCACGCTGCGTATTCAAATCCAGTTAGCCACAGAAGAATAAATACACCTTTATGAAATCAAAATTTCTAGAAAATTGAAAAAAAATTACACTTTGTGAATTTTTTTAGAAATTATTCTTACATGAAACGACAAAAAAGTGAGGTAATGTTAATGTTTATAATATATTTGTCTTAAAAATATATGTGTGTTTTTACTTTTTTTCATTACCAGTAACTTTCGTTAGAAAAAACGTAAGGTGTGCCACATTGGGAATCTCTGGCATAAACCATTGTGCTACCGAGGCCACCGTCCATGATGGAAGATTAAACTCATTCTGATTAACATGGATAATTCAGATGCGTAATCAACTGCGTAAATGTCACAAGATGAGCACGCGCAAAACCGGAGAATCCTTAAATTTATTTTTCTTGTTCATTTCCTGTTGTATTCTTATTTACCAAGTATAAAAGGTCCATAAATCTGTCAAAATATTCTAATATAGCGTGCGTCCGCCATCGTTATTGAATGTAATTATTATTGCAATTTATTAAGCCAAGAGCGTTGCCCATTTTTCGGAACGGACATTCTATTTTAATTGCATTCTCAAAAATAGCAACATATGAAGTCACACGAGCGATGGATATTGTCTGCTAATGTATGTCAAGACGATATGTCGACAGCCATGAAAACCAACATCTCTATGAATAATGCAGGTGAACTTTAAAAGTGTTCAAACCAAAAATGAATGTGTCTTTTGTTGGAAAACAAAACTAGTTCATAAATAAAATAAAAATATTTTATTATCGTTATGCATATTTAAAAAAAATACTGGATGCCATAATATGGCAGTAATGAAAATCACTTTTTAGAAGCTTGGTAAAGAATAAATTAATGTAGTACTTATATTTTTTGATGTTAGGTACTTATAACGTGCATTAAACATTCAACCTAAAGTCGGTGGAAAAAGGGCTTCCTAAATTAAACTTGTAGAGTGTAATTTGCGGGTGATGAAAATGGAAGAGAAATAAATTAGACCTAGAAATTTAAATCTACCTTCGAAATATTTTCTGAAGTACCTAATTTCTTATCATTACCTCCACACAGGACTCCTGTGATAATGACAGGAGACCCAGAGGAAAAAATATCCCCTTAGGGGCTCCATCGAAACCAGAGTTAAGTTAGCCTCTCAGAAACTGGGCGTACTGTACAGGGCCCGCAGATACTTTAATAGTACACAACTGCTAACCCGTACAAATCTGGTATCTACAAATTTGGCAGCCACCTCTGGTCTGGAGCTCCAAAATACCTAAAAAAACCCTTGACTTTGTGCAGAAACGGGCGGTCCGTTTGATAGATTCTCCGACTGCAATCTTTAGAGCACAGGCGTCAGGTGGGAATGCTGTCCTTATTCTACCGGTATTACAATGGAAGGTGCTCCGAGGAACTAGCGTCATTGATCCCCTCGGCACCGGTGCATAGGACACACGCCAAACACGCGCCCAACATTTGTACACGGTTGACATTACTCACATGAGAACGGGTCGTTTCTATGACTCGTTCTTGAGTTCAACGGCTCGGCTGTGGAACGATTTGCCGGCCTCTGTGTTTCCTCCCTCCTACAACATGGGTCTCTTCAAGACCCGTGTTCACTCCTTCCTTTCCTCAAAAAGACCCTCCACACAGGATCTTCAAAGATGACATAGGCCCTGAGGGAAGTTATTTTCCTCAGGGCCTCCTGTGGAGTTAATGTAAAAAAAAAAAGTAATATTTTTGGATAGTCTTTTTAAGGGAAAGGAAGGAGAGGAAATTCTGAGAAGGAAAAAAGGTGTTCAGGAGTGACGAACGGATGAATCCATCCCTCCCACTGCGGTCCAAGGCCATTGATGGAGAAGTTAAAGATCTTCCTCAACCAATCTCTCCCGATCTGGCCGGCCAGGTGTGCAAAAGCATCCGCCGCCAAGACCTACATGGTCACTCACCACATGGACCCGGGCACCCCTGCTTCTTACCTGCAACCATTTGAGGTGGCCTATAGCAGAAGTGTTGGTTATCCAATAAATGGTTTCCGCGGAGACAGTACTCGTTCCCGCCTCTTAATTTGTAAAAGGGCTGTTGTACCTAAATGGGATCATATAAAGAAAGTACTAAATTATATCGTCGGGCGTCTTGTACCTATATATAGAACTAGAAGATTCTTCAATAGCGACCAGCTGCTAACCCCATACAAAACTCAGGTACATTCAACAATTGAGCTCGATCACTTTATAAACATATGTATTTGATTCTGTGCAAAGAAGGGCGATTCGGATTCGCCATCTCTTTAAGTAAAGTAGCAATGCAGAATGAAGGCAAACTCTCTTCTACAGATATTTTAAGGCTCTGCAACCGGGCCCGAAAAGAAGAAGATGGAGAGATACGAAATTACGAATGTTAGAGGAGAGTGCTAACATTTACAGCGACAAAATCGATGCGAAAATTGCGAAAATGTTAATAAAACAAACGACTCTTTTAAAATAAAGCAAAAATCTCGCGGGCATTATCTTAAACAGCATTTAAAGAAACACTGTGATTTTTTTCATACAACTTGTAAAATAACTGAAACAAACGTGTTAATAATTAATAATTTTTGGAGCATACTTTACGATTTTTTTCTATCGAGGGAATTTTATATAATTTGCGTTTCGGCGCGGGCAAAGTCTAGATATTATCTTCAAGAATAACATATATTTTTTAAGAGCTTTAAAACTTACCGTGTTTAAGGGAAATATGTAATAAATCGGTACAAATCCGGGTTGCGGGCCCTTCTATCATCATTGATACCCTGTGCACCGGTTCAGGTATACAAACTATATACAGGGTGTTAAGGGACGTACTTGACTTACTTTAACCAGTGATTTCTGACATTATTTGGAGTCAAAAATGTAAATGAAATTTTGGTCTGCGGTGACATTTTTGACGTTTTTTTTTTCTACAAAAACATAAAAAAAATGGTAGATGTTGGAGAGTTGGAGGCGGGGTAAGGGATTGGTCGGTTACTTGGCTTAGTGACCAGTAACGACATGCGGAAGAAAAAAATTTTTGTTTGATATTGAAGAAAAAAAATTTGAAAAAAAAGTCACCGGAGACCTAAACTTCATTACATTTTTTACTCCAAATAATGTCAGGAATCACTGGTTAAAGTAAGTTAAGTACTTACCTTAACACCCTGCATAACGGGTACGTTCGGAACACCCGTTCACAGTTGATGTTGGCTTCTTGAGAACGGGTCGATTCCTCGACTCGTTTTTACGTTTTTGTGGGAATCTGTTTTTCCTCCTTCACATAATCAGAGCCTCCTCAAGAGTCTCAAGACCTATAATAAATCTCTTCTAACAGCTCCTGCCTTAAGAGTCCTCGCAAAGCTGCCCAATCGGGTGGTGATATAGCTACCCTGCTTTAACTCTGTGCGGACAGTGACTCTTCTGTGAGATTTAACATAAAAAAGAAGAATTCCATTAATTTTAAAACATGGAATTATGTAGCATCACATTACTACTACAAAAAAAAACTGATAATAATTATGACATTGGACTGAAGTGTCATTTTACCTTAAAATGTGATATTTGATACACAGAATTTTTGTTGTTAGAACGTGAAAACCGGCTAGCCGTTAATTTTAATATAATAATTATAACGCGGGCGGATTTCGCATTACAATGTCTCATGCTAAAAATGAATCGGTGTGGGAATGTATGAATATTAATAATTTTCCTGTGCTATTTTTGAAAAATTTCAGCAAACTGAACATGAAATTATGATGACCAAAACCTTGGTTTTCTAATCAGTAGTCAATAGACCGTTTAGTAATGATTTCTGCTGGTAATGGACTAAGCGAGATCTAATTCCGATGCAGGCGTACGAATTATCCTAACCTAACCTAACCTAACCTAATTAACCTAACCTAACCTAACCTAACCTAACCTAACCTAACCTAACCTAACCTAACCTAACCTAACCTATTTAGTAAAAATATTTTTACAGCGAATTTCCACTCAAGATGCCTTCAGATATAAGTATATCGATTTTGGTTGTACGGTCGTATATCCTCTTTGCATACTTACTTAATAAAAATCTTCTAAATGATCATCAGGCAGGATGAATTGTCGCCGGATGAATTGTCGGCGGGATGAACTGTCGGCAGGATGAACTGCCGGCAGGATGAACTGTCGGCCGGATGAACTGTCGCAGGATGAACTGTCGCCGGATGAATTGTCGCAGGACGAATTGGCGGGTCACCGTTTTGCCGCACCTTGTATTTAAGTAAAATTTGTGAAAATGTTTAATAAAACACGACTTGTTTAAATTAAAATAACGTGAGAAATGTCTTAAGTAGCATTTAAAGATTCGAATATTTTCATTTACATAATATGTAAAATAACAGAAAAAAACAATAATACATATAGGACATAACAGGAAAACATAAATTTAACTAAAAATGAATATGATGGTTATCATCACTGATTCCCGCCGGATTCAGTATTTAAAAATTATAATTCTGTGTTCGCTGTAGGGATTTAGTTTAATTTACTTCTTTGCTGACTTAATTTGAATGACCTTCTCAAGATAATGCGAAAACTTCAACAATAACATGTATTTGATGGAAATAAATATACCTACAATAGATTTTTTATTAGGTTTTCTGAAACTAATAACATTAAAAACGCAACAGTGTTTCTATTGTTTCAGCAAAAGACAAGTGCTTGTAATAATAATTGCATTTATCATTATTTTGCGTGTTTGGTTAGTTATGATATCGCTTTAATTGAAGACGTAAATTAATCTGTGGATACCTATATGAAGTATTTTAATTTTCAATAATATTGGGTTATTTTTTAAATATAATCCGGTTCTACTGCATATTTTAGTAGAGTTGTATCCTAGTACGATTTTCGGCATTTGACATATGAATATTTTTACACGTTTTTTTAATTAATCTAGGTATTTATTGTTACTAGAGAGTTTCTAGCGGTTTATTGTGTAACATACTGCATTGAAAATCAATGAAGGGGAAATAGTGATGATTGTTAATAGTGAATATGTGGCTCTTTCCTAGGATTTGATTTCGGAAATATTAGAAGGTAAGGAAAGGCTATAGCAATCAACTTCCATTAATTGGATAACCAACACCCCTGCCATGGGTCACTTCAAGTGGTTCGCTTCGTTTGGTGACTTGGCAGGGGTGCCCTGGTTTATGGAGTGAGCTTGGTATGAGATGAATTCATACATCCTTCTCTCCTGGACACATTGATCCTAGATTCCTACCCACCCCTCTACCCTTTTCCTTCCCAAAACTGCCTCTCCTTCCTTTTCCTAATAAAACCATCCACACATCTCCAAATATGGTATAGGCCCTGAGGGATTTTTTTCCTCACGGTCTCCTATGTGGAGTTATGTAAAAAATATATATCTCTAATTAGTATCTGACCGAAATAGTAAATTCTACCGAAACCGAATCTTCGGTAACTGTCTCAGTTTCGACCGAAACCAAAACTTTTTGGTCATGTTAAACATCTATTGTTTACTTAAATTTGGCTTATTTTTTACACGTATGCAAACAGTTAACATGTGTTAAATGAAATTTAAAAAAAAACAATGATTGATGTATGTGAATTTTTTTTTTTGATATTACTAAAAATTAACGAACATGTTAACTACTTTTCGGAACAAAAATTTGTCAATAATAATCAACACTTATGTACATTATAAAGGAAGGACCTCATTAATCGAGTATTTTAATTAAAATTGCGTTTCCAATCACATACATTCTTAAGACTAAATTTACCATTTATTGAAATCTTTTGCAGAGTTTCGGTGCGGCCGAAGGTTTGGCAAAAAATCTGCCGAAACTGAAACTGATGCCGAAACTAGAAACCGAAACCTTCGAAACCGAATCCGGAACCGAAACCTTTGGTCGGTCACTATCTCTAATTATATAAAATGTATAATTTTATGTTAAGTATTCGTACCACCAACCTTCTCTTGTCCAACTTTTTCTGTGTTTTATATAGTTTACCCTTAAATGCACGACTTTTTAGATTTGAAAACAAAAATTGATTTTTTTATTTATTTGTGTACTCCAGTGGCAATCTCATCAGTTCTAAGTAAGATTACATGCCCGCATTTTTTCGAATTAGTCATAGGTATCTTTGACGGGGTTTTGACTTTAACGGGCACTTTGACTTATACTGATAACTGTCATCCCTTGGGTGACAGTTACCAGTATTCGTCAAAGTTTTTAGGTATGGGTTTTTTTTTACAAAATTCGCATTCTTTACAAAATCTGAAAAGTTAAGAACAGTATTAAATCATCTCTGAATCCAGGGTTACACAGATTTAACAATTTGGGAGGCGGTTACGCCGCCCCGAGAACCATTTATTGGATAACCAACACCTCTGCCATAGGTCACCCTAGTACACAGGTCAAAAATATTTTTCCAAGGCCTCCTGTGTGGATATATATATATATATATATATATAAAAAAAGAAAAGATGAAAAAGATAAGTTTTTTCATTTGTGTTTTATTCGTTCATTATAACGTTCTGATCGATCGATCTAAAGAAAAAAAAGAAGAAGAAAATAAATGCGATGTGGGGGGTGTGACTTTGTCCATAAGTATGACGATTCTTTGCTTAAACTTCAAATAAATAAAAACTGTATTTTATTATCATGATATTTTCATGTCGATGAAATGAGATGACGATATTCGATGTTAGGCAAGTTAAAGGTAGGCAGAACGTGCTGAATGACCAAAAGGTATCAAGTTAGTTGGGATATTGGTTTCCATTCAAATCAACACGGAATGCATTTCTAGTGGGTATTCAGTGGAATGAGCAATACTTTGGATAAACACATTTAAGTAAATGAACTCCACATTTTAAGCATTCTAAGGATTCTTTCCTGATTATTATTATTCATAACGCTTACATACGTGACTTTAAAATAAAAACGCATTGTTAAAAGTAGGTGTAAATAAAGTAGTTGTTCTACTAAAGACATACCAACTGTAGCATGAAAACATAAAAGTCGGTTTAGATAAAATAGTTATCCTACCATAATCAAACCAATTGTAGCATGAAACATAAAAGTAGGTGTAAATAAAATAGTTGTTCTACTGAAAACATGTCTATTGTTGCATTAAAACATAAAATTAGTTGTAAATAAGCTAGTTGTTTCACTAAAAACTTATCAACTGTAGCATGCAAACATGAAAGTAGGTGTAAATAAAATAGTTGTCCTACAAAAACACACCAAGCATGACAACATAAAAGTAGGTGTAAATAAAATAGTTGTCCTACTGAAAACATGCCAATTGTTGCATTAAAATATAAAATTAGGTGTAAATAAACTAGTTGTTTTACTGAAAACTTATCAATTGTAGCAACAATTGCTACAATATTGTAGCATGCAAACATGAAAGTAGGTGTAAATAAAATAGTGGTCCTACAAAAACATACCAATCGTAGCATAACAACATAAAAGTAGGTGTAAATAAAATAGTTGTTCTACTAAAAACATACCAATTGTAGCATGACAACATGAAAACAAGTGTAAATAAAATAGTTGTCTTACTAAAAACGAGCCAATAGTAGCATTAAAACATAAAAGTAGGTGTAAATAAAATAATTATTTTACTAAAAACATTCTAGCATGAAAATGTAACAAAAAACAAAACAAGTTACCAACACAATCGTGTATTAATCTTCTGATAATTTCTCGATTCAACGGACTGTCAAAAACCTAAATGCAGTCCAATAACACAATAAAAAATAATAAAAACGAATGCGTTTCAGATGACAGGTGCAATTACAGGAGCAATTTATCGGGCTCGTTCCGTTGCCTCACGCGCCAAAATCCAACTTATGCAAATCCCAGTTTTTGCGTAACCTTTATGATGAGTATAAAAAGTAGAAGAAGATACTCACTTTTATCAGTCACAAGTTTGTCATCGAGCTACAATAGTGTGTTGGATAAAATTGGATACCAAAATGCATTTCGTAAGCGATTAAAAATATTTTATTTCAACCACACATTAAGATCGAGATAAGAAAGAAAAAGCTGGACTTTATTATAACCTGAAGAGTTATAATAATAATTAGAGATTATCTCATATTACGCATTGTGTGAAAGTTCCGCGCAGTTGTGTACAATTTATTTTCTTATATTTTCGGAACAATTACAAAAAATGTTGAAACTGGCTAAAATTTGTTGCATGATAACAATTTTATTATTATAATAATTTATCAGGCATTTTATATCAGGGCACTAATCAAACTTTTATTTTTATTTCCATTTTTAATAATTAATTTTCCAAAATCTATGAAAAGTTTTTTTTTTTCATAAAGCCAAGATTTCTCTTTTGGTCTTTGGAAACAATGTTTGGGTTGCAAATTTATTTTTAAAAACATCTATTGGAATTTCGGTTGTGTTTGTTTGAGTTAATGCTTCAAAGAAGTGGAAAATAATCCACACATTCAACCGAGCTGAAATCCGGATATAGACTCGATGCCGATGACAATGCGTTCAATCAATTTTTGGTGATAATCACGCACATACACACGGACAATAGACATGCACGCATTTCTCTGAAAATCGATGACATTAGAGCAAATAATATACTATACGCGATAAATATCGGTCTAATGGAACGGAATTTGTCTAGGTTGTCGACTTCAGTGCCTGGGTAGGAAGGTTCAATCCTAAGTCAAACTAAAAATGATTATTTGATATGTGTAATCGTAAATTGCTCCTTTGTTGTTAAAAAGCAATGTAAATAATTTTTAATATGCATTTCAGTAATCAATTTGTTTTTCTTTTTTGCAGATATTTGTTCTATTCTTCTTGGTGGCCGCTGCGTTCGCCGCCCCTCCTCGGGCTGAAATCGTACGCTTCGAAAACGATCAAAATGTTGACTCTTATAACTTTCTGTAAGAAACATTTTTTAATCATCTCCCTCCAAAAAAATTCCTTGCAGGAAAAAGCTTCGATATAGTGCCTTAATTTTGCATGAATCTCAATTGATTTGCTAGCTTCTAGTGCTTCAAAGTCACAACAGGTGCAATTAACATCATTAAACGACATAAATGTTGATAAATCTTGTCTTTTAAGCCAAAATCTGTTGTTCTCAAGCATAAAACTCTTGTATAATAAGAATTGAAGTCACGAAATATAAAGAATTTCAACGTCAACGTGTCGTTTTCGCCACGTGCTTTATGACTTCGAATGGCATTTAGCTGTCTAAGAGTATTGCTTGGTTGCATTTATTTTTTGCTTCACGCTAATCAATTAATTTTGAACCCGGGTAGTAAAGCTATGCAAACGAAACAGATGCAAAAAAATCATCTCATTTTATCTAGGTTACGATGTATACTGTGTAGATAGCTCGAGAGATCTAGATCGCAAAGATCGAGCATTCCACACCAAATTATTCCCGTATTAGCTGTTTGTATAAATGTAATTATGTGTTATCTTACGTGTTCCAGTTTCCAGACGAGCGACGGCACTTACAGGTCCGAGGTCGGGCAGCTAAACAACGCCGGCACGAAGGACGAGTCCTTGGCGGTGTCCGGCAACTTTCAGTACATTGGGCCTGACGGAGTCACCTACACTGTCACCTATACCGCCGACGAGAATGGTTTCAGGCCCGAGGGAGCCCATCTGCCCAAAGCCAAATGAATTGACCCTGCCCTAATGTACAATAAACTCTATTAACTGTTTGTCTGCTTTCTTATTGCGTATTTAAACAATGGTTTTACGTTGACATTCAACGGGCTTGAAGTTAGATAATATTTATTTTAAAAAAAATAACAAAAAACTATTATATTAATAATCTTTGAACGTGAACATAATGCCATCATAAATCACTTGATAGATGTGAATTGAAACTACTTTCTCCAATATAAAAAAATGTTCCTAAGTTATGTGTGCTTGAAGAAAATTGTTATTGCAAATTGAGAACATTATATCAACCACAAAAAATTGAACTTTATTCCTGAGGGCAATTGTCGTTAAAGAGCATTTGAACGTCTCGTACATTAACCTCAACTGGATGATATCGAGATATTAAAGACTTGTGTACTCATTTTTTTCATTTTTAATCGTTCATAAATATCAATTGACTCTGAAATGAAATGGCATAGATTCAAATCAATTAAATTAACCGGCGATCTTTGCAATGGTGTACAATTATTTTTAATTAGCATTCGCTACTGCCCATACACAGCTGAATGAAGGTTTTTTGCAATTTCCTTCTACTTTTTATGTGAATACTGCACGAGAGTCCAAACTGCTCCAAACTCTCCGCAACCAGTAGGACTATGGCCCTCCGTTCACGGAGATACTTGACGCAACCACAAGTAGCCTGCAGATATACTACTCTTTAATACTGGTTTCTGTACACGGCGCTACCCGAAATATATTGAACTTGGTAATTTTTCACGTGCAGCCGTGGAATTAACACGATATCACGCAATGTGAAATGACTTTTTTTCCAAAATCAATCCATGCCTTCTCCACTAAATCCTTTCTTACATATTCTGGTAAACACGCATTTTTTTCCACTTCCAGAACAAATCTAACATTACTTTTATGTTCCGTCGCCATTTCTGTCAAACGTCAAACGAATAAGTATCAGACACAAATTGTGCGATCAGCGGTATCGTATAACCGATTATCGGTATCGTGATACTGATTGGAAACCGACACCCGCCGCGTAGCGCCGTGTACGAGAACCAGCTAAATCGTACGAGGGAACTTACGATCGAGTAGCTTGTAAATAGCGTCATGTACGGTGGCACCATGGCATGCCCAATTGGGGTACGTATGTTGACGCTGCAGTAGTAAAGAAGGGAAGGAGATTGGTAAGGGAAATACCTCTCTATTCAGATATTATGGCATTCTGGCTGGTCACCAAAGACGTCTTAAAGCCATTTTAAGCGAGATTTCGATCCTGACTAGTGGTCTTTCACCAGGACGATACTAAAAGAATCTGACGGTGCCTACCTAGGTCACCAATCACGACTAAAGCCGTTTTAAGCAAAGTTTCGATCCTGACTGGTGGTCTTTCACCAGGACGATACTAAAAGTATCTGACGGTGCCTACCTAGGTCACCAATCACGACTAAAGCCGTTTTAAGCAAAGTTTCGATCCTGACTGGTGATCTTTCACCAGGACGATACTAAAAGTATCTGACGGTGCCCAATGAAGGTCACCAATCACGACTAAAGCCATTTTAAGCAAAGTTTCGATCCGGACTGGTGGTCTTTCACCAGGACGATACTAAAAGTATCTGATGGTGCCTATCTAGGCCACCAATCACGACTATAGCCATTTTAAGCAAAATTTCGATTTTTATTTCTGGTCTTTCACGAGGGCGATACTAAGAGCATGTATACAACGTCGACAACGCCTAAATAGGTCACCAAATACGGCTAAAGCCATTTCAAACAACGTTTCGATTCTGAATTGTGGTATTTCACCAGGGCAAAACTAAGAGTATCTACCAGTCTGACCACGATTTAGGGTTTGTCATTTGTTTGTTGATTTGACTAAGATTTGGGGTTCTGGATTCTTCTCATTCTCCCCAGGATGACAAGATTGCCGGCCTCCGTTGGTGAGAGGTAAGGCTTTTGACTCGCAATTCAAAGGTCTCAGGATTTAAATTTTATTAAATTGTGTTATTTCCCAAATAATTCAGGTAAATAAGTAATTGTATTAATGCGAGTGGAATATTCTCTCAGTATCGCCCTGGTGTAAGACCACCATTCAGAATTCAAACTTGCTTGAAATGGCTTAAGCCGCGTTTGGTGGCCAGATCTGAATAGCCAGGTACTTCCCCACCTTCCTTTACACCATCACCTTCCCGACCCCACTGCCTTCAGCTTCATAACGTATCCCAATTGGGAATGGCGTAGTCCCACTGGCTCCAGGCGGGTGCAGCTGGGACTTATGTGAGGTATTCACATAAAAAAACAAAATTGTCTCTCGATTTTCCGTCTTCCGAACAATATTACCAATCTGCTAATATTAGTACTTGATTTTATATCCCATACAATTACAACGACCATTCATTACTTTTCGAATGAAGATTTTGATTTTTGAATTAGCCCTTTCATACTTCTTCTTAAGCACGTTACTTTCATGTAACGTACTCTCTTTGTAATAAGGCTCAAGGTGAAGATGTCCCGAATCCCGATATGGTTGACAACAGAAAAAAAACCATTCTACTGTATTACAACATCACGATACCCCGCTTCTTCCTTTTTTACATTAGCGCCACACGGGAGGCCCTGAGAAAAAAAAATCCCTCAGCGCCTGTCATCTTTGGAGATGCTGTGTGGAGGGATTTTTAGAAAAATAAAAAATAGGAAGTTTTGGGAAGAAAAAGGTATCAGGGGTAGTTTGGAATCTGGGGGTCAATGTGGGGTGACGGACGTATGAATCCATCCCCCACTGCGGTGTGAGGCGATGGATCGATAGAGTCCGGCTGAAGAGGTATAGGTTCGGTCTCCCTCAACCAATCTCTCCCGATCCAGCCCGCCACGCAGTAAGTGGGCAAAGGCATTGGCCACCAAGACCTAGAAAAACCTCACCCCACGTACCCGCACGCACCCCTGCTAAGTCAACAATTGCAGCAAACAACTTGGTGTAAAAAAAAAAACGCAAACAGATTTTAAATTTCATGTAACGTGAAAAGTAATAATGTAGAAAGAAAGCAAGCTGTCGAATATGGGCCTATATTAGCGTGTGTCCCTCTCCATAGAGAGAAAACAAATGGACTTATATTTAAACTCCCGGGGTCTCAAAAGTTTTGTATGATCTGTAGCTATGCGAAAACGTAAAAAAAATGAAATTATTGTTCACTATTAGCCCGCTAAAATGGCCGGAAGTTTCGAAAAAAAAATAGATTTCGTGATTTAGAAAAAAAATAAAACAAAGGGTTCATATTTTATGTTTTGTACCAAACTTATTTTTCATTACATAACTGCAGTACAAAGAACCAAAAAAAAAATTTTTTTTCAACATATGTAATGTGCTGGTTAAATAAATAAAAAGGGAAAATAACACATTTTTTCTGGATAAAATCAGAATTCTTGTAGACTTACTTGTATTCATAAAGTTGAACTTTTTTTCATTTTTGTCAGTTATACGCATTTTTTAATAATAAACAAACGTTAAAAGGTAAAATAACTGAAAAAAATTTTATTAAAAATTAAAAAAAAAAGGTTTTAGTTTTGTTTTCTGATTTTCAATGCATTTTAGCGGGCTAATAACCATTTTTTTTTAATAATTTTAAATGCAGTTCTCATTTTCTTTGCAAGACGCAACTTTAGAGACCCCGGGCGTTTCTGAATTCAAAAGTTGAAATAATTGAAACACGCTAGCCTACATGCATAACCTCGGCCGAAAACGGAGAAATCCGTCGACCGTTTGTGAGTAAAGAACGCAATCTGCTAGCCAAACTTCTCACCCTATGGGCTTTCGTCTCCGTTGTTTCTAATTATGTAAAATGAACAAGTGAATGTTCAATTCATTCCCCATTGAGACTGTATAGTAAACAGGTTTGCGTTCAATGCACTCTTACAAAACCCACACTTGAATACGAACCATTGATGCAATAGCGGCCAACAATTGAAAGTAACCTAATGTGGGATCGGAAGATGCGTCATAGGCGTCACCATTATTGAATTTTCAATAAATTCGAGTATTATACTTCCACTGCATTGAAGCCAGTTGACCGAACATATAAGTGGCTATCCCAACTGTCAACTGCCAACCCTTCAACTTCGAACTCCAAACAAAAATGGCAGATGTCGAAGTACCTAATGGCTGCGATTACGCTGTATCTCGTCAATGCCTATAATTACTACTTAGAAGTAATAGAAGACTCAAAAAGGAAAAAATAGCGGAAACGGCGATGGTGGATGCTAGCTGTCTATCAAAAGAGAAGAAGGTGCAATAATTCAGTGTATATTCAAGTTAAAACATTAATTTATTTTTACTCGTAAATCATCTGACATTTTGCTCACACGTGAACTGACAAATATTTTCGCATTAAATTCGTTTCCAGATAAATTCGCTGTTTTTGAAAATATATCAAAATAAAACACTGTTTTTGAAAGCAGATGAAAAAATAATTCTATATGTCACGAGTGTTCTGATTACCTGTCGAGCGCACACTGATATGTGGAGGGCGATTCGTACCATTTGGGTCAACTCCTTTGATTCGGGTGCGGTTTACCGCCTCCGGAACGATCCCCGGCCAACTCGAACTCCAACCTTCCAACTCAAACTCCCGACGCACGACTACACAATCGTCCGAACGTTTAAAGACGACATCAATGTAGTGGTAGCATTAATGATATATAATTGTCCACAGGGTTCAGTTTAAAATGATCCTATGGTGCTTAGGGCACCGAACCGGCCGGCAGCATCATACCTGACTAAGAGGGACAGTCTTATGACAAGTTTGTTCGTCCGATGCGTGGATCAAACTGGTTAAAAACTGGCTAAAATTTTGGGGATAGGGTGATATTGCTTTCACACTTTTGTCTCACTTTTTTCATGCTTGTCCGCGTCCACATTCTTTGAATGACCTGCAATTTAGCCTAGGTGTTCAACCAGAAAGAAGTGGGTTTCGGCGGTCAGATTACCGGCGCTCAGTGCCCAAGTCCGTCGGCGGCAGTTTGCGCCGAGTAGTGGACATCTGAACCCATCTTCACTGTGTGCGGTTTCATACACACATTATTGTCGGCGCGCCTGCGTCTGTCGGCCGCGTATGCACCGACTACTTAGACGGAAACCCGCGTTCTTTCTGTTTATACATTAAGGTCGGTAAAATAATAACATTTTTTTAGAAAAGGCAAAAGCCGGAACAAGCGCAAGACATCCTTGAGGTAATTGAATCACTTAATGGCACTATATAAACGTAACAATTTATTATTATCTACCATCATGAACATCATAATATAATAAAACAGGATTACAAGAATTGCGATGTGGGAAAGTTTCGTGAATCAAAAGTTTAGCTATTATCTGCTTACCTTTCGTGTACGCAAAACTATAATTCATTCCCATTAAATGGGATGACGATATACGATGTCAGACGTAAGATGTCAGATGTAAGAGAGACAGACCGCGTGCTAAATGGGCTAGAACCAAAAAGTTCATAGTGATCGGCTGCATTGATTTCATTTAAATATACATGGAAGACATTTCAAGTGTCTATTATCTATTCAGCACTTTTGGAGTACCGCCGAAAGCTCTATTGTTATTTCTCCATCTTTCTCATAAATGACGTAAGTAACAGAAAGGCAAGTTACAGCGGAGTCCTTACATCGGCTAAGTAAATAATAATAATAAAACATGTAATATAATAAGAAATGTTTTATTATCTTCCTTTTTTAATATCCTCATTCGGATCATTAAATCATTAAATATCAATCAATCATTAAATATTTCATAATTTCATTAAATATTACATTTTTAAGCTTTACTTATTAACCCCTCAAGCCAACAAGCAATACCCGCCAGGAACAGGCTTTGTCTAGTGAGGTAGGTAAAATAAATCTATGTACATAAATTAAAATAGAATAAACGCCTAACTTGCCGGCACTGAAACTGAAACTGAATTTTTTCGCTTTTCGGAATAACTGAAATAGGTCTCATAGAAATCGTTGTTTCTTCCTTATTATCATAGTTAGAAATATGATCTAAACGGTATTGGAAAGGTAAAACACCACGCTATGTATTAAAATCTAAAAATTAACCACAAAAGATTTTAAATGTACACCTCTATGAAACAAAATTTCAAAAAAAATGTTTTTAGATGAAATGACAAAAAAGTGCGGTGATGATAACATTTACATTATAAGTGTGTTTTTTTCCGTTACCGGTCATTTTAAGTTAGAAAAAAGTAAGAAGAGCCAGTTTTAAAAATCTTTAAAGTTCGCGTAAAAAGATTGTATACATAAAAAAATTACATGGTTAGTTTTAACCTTTAACTGCTGACGTGATTTTTTTACGTATATTCTGACTGATTAGAGATCCATGAAAATTTTGAGGTCCGAATTATAAAATACTTATATTTAAATTTAAATAAAATAAAATACTTTTTTAATGTTAAGTAACTAATGGACAATTTGGATATTATGTAATAATTTTGGGCAAAAATCACTTGGGATCAGAAATCAGTCTGTAATAACTTTTATTATAATATTTCAATAGTGTCTCGAATAAACCATACATATAAAACTTTAGTAAAGTTGTTTATGTTTATTCTTTAAAAAGTAAAAATGAACTTTTAAAAAGTCATGTAAGTACTGACGATGGGTCAGAGAAGCCCGCAAAAATTTTTTAAGTGAATTTACTTACAGAAATTTAAATTTAAAAATTTGAAATTTAAAACTTGTGGCTCTGGCGTCACTAAATTCGAAGCTACTGGAGGCGGCGTGTGCGTCACGCGCGGGGGAGGAGAGTATTTCGATATTATCATTATTGCTAGGACAGAGCGGCCTCGACGTCAGCATTTAAAGGTAAATAATAAAATTTCATCACCTTATAAAAAACAATTTTATGTTTTTAATTTTCGGATACGTTCACAAATACTCCATTTATTCGGTTTTTTTCGTAAAGCGGAAATATTCTGACATACTGACAGAAAATGGTCAAGGCCTGAGGGGTATTCCAAAAATATTAAATACTAATATTTGTTTAGCTAGCGTAGGGAGTGTGGCGAACCCATCGCTCAGGGAGTGGAAAACACCAACCTGCAATAGCCATCCCAAGCCAAGGTGTGAGCTACCGTGCTCAGGCTGAATGTCCTGGGGAACAGCGTCATGAACGGTGCCTCCGAGAAACAAGGTCGCATGTCGGAGTATTTAGACCTCACTCCAGCACTCAGGGCTCTGCTGGAGTGGACCTTCTATTTCCCTGGTAACTCGTGGGACAAAAAAAATTGGACCATTCGAAAACTAGGGGCCTTTTGGGAACCTAGGAATGCTGAGGCCACCTCTGCGGATTTCCTTCCTGGGGCCGTAAGAGGAACCAAGAGGAGAAACCGTGGAGAAGTGAGCTGAGGCTACCTCCATGAACTCTTCCCTTGTGGGGCCTTCAAGGAACCAAGGGGAAGGGCACCCTTCCAGCGCGGGGCCTTTGTGGAACCAAGGAGGAGTGAAGTGGAGAGATAATGTCCTCTTCCCATGTGGGGCCTTCGAGGAACCATGTAGGAGTGAAGAGGAGAAATGATGCCATCTTGGTGAACTCTTCCTCTGTGGGACCTTAGAGGAACCAAGGAGGAGAGATGAAGTTCTCTTCCCTCCTGGGGCCCTCGGGGAACCAAGGTGGAGTGGACTCTTCCCTTGTGGAGCCTTTAGGAAACCAACTCTCCGTCGTGGAGCCTTCGGGGAACTAAGGAGTGGAGAGGAGAGATGAAGCCCTCTTCCGTCGTGGGGCCTTCAGGGAACCAAGGAGGAGTGAAGAGGGGAAATGAGACCTGGGAAGAAACATTGTCGGACCAGAAGATATAGCTTCATTTCGAATGACAATCCTGGTGAACTTTATAAAAGGGACTGGGTTACTGTCAAAGGAATGAGGTAAAATGGGAGATAGTACAATGGGTCTATGGCCTAAGTGCTCTCGGGAACTATATATATGTAAACCGTCTCCGATTATTTATAAAAAAAAATATATATATACATTTGTTTATCACCGTCTTTTTTTCTTGCTATTCTACCATCTTACCTACATATACATTTTTTTGTTTGTAAAAATGATTTCCTTCGAGCATAAACAAACAACCAGCATGTACATATTTTACAATGCGCAATGGAGAAAGTCATGTCAGCTGACATTTGAATTGAGATTAGCGTTAATATTACGTTTTTAATCAAGGATTGCAATTTTAGATGTTTATATTATCTAACCTCAAGCCTATTGTCTCTCAAGAGAAAACTAATATACTATAAGTATCGTCATGGTGAAAGATTGCGTCATCAGAATAGAAATGTTCCTTGAAATGTTATGAGCCGTGCTTTGTGGTCAGATCTGTATAACTAGGTGATTCCCAACCTTTATCCTCTCCGCATGTTCTCCCTTCCCTATCATTTCAATCAGTGCCATAGACCCACTGGCTTTAAGAAGTTTGGACCCTTATCCGGCATTAATGAAGCACATCTCTATGATAGTTTTTGCTGCAGTTTTTTTTAGCAATAATGTCTCACATCCATTATTGCTAAAAAAACTGCAGCAAATTGGAATAACTGAAGTAGCCTACACATGGTTTGAAAACTATCTATCAAACCGAACACAACAAACTCTCATCCAATCTGACAAAATACATATAAGCAATAAACTATCTGTGTCCTGTGGTGTACCCCAAGGTAGCATACTAGGACCAATTTTATTTCTTATATACATCAACTCACTATGTACCATGAATATTGGTAGAACAATATTATCATTTGCTGTTGACACGGTCTTAATATTCGAAGATGAAACATGGCAATCAGTTATTAACAAAACTAATAATGCTCTAATAAAAGTAAAGCATTGGCTTGACACAAACCTCCTCACAATTAATATCGACAAAACTTCAATATATGACATTTTCCATACGCAAATACAATATACCCAACAACTGCCCTAAACCAATCATCTACTCGTGTCCACTCAATTTAGACAATCCGGAAACCACATCTAATATTAATTGTACGTGTTCGACCCTCAAATCATCAAAAGTAGTTAAATATTTGGGAATAATCATAGACAACCAACTACGTTGGGAAGCTCACATCGGTGAACTCTGCCATATATTCTGCTCCCTTAGGTCTATCTTAGATTTACAGACTCTAAGAAGCGTATACTTTGCCCTTTTCCAATCCATAGCAACATACGGTGTAGTGGGATGGGGTGGTTGTGCTGAAACCATTATTGGACCAATTATTTTAGTTAAAAAACTAATTTTGAGAATTATATTTAAATGTCAACCTACTCATCCCTCAAATGAACTCTTTGCAAAAATCAGGGTCTTAGATATTCGACAGCTATTTACTAAAACAAGCATTTGTTATATACGAAAAAATAATCTACTAATTGCACCACAACATCAAGCACACACCCGCTTTTCATCAAACCTGGGTTGCGTGATCCCAAAAACTAAAACCTCATTCGCTCAACGACAATTCTGGTTCATCGCTCCTAAAATATATATAATGCTTTGAGTACTGACATAAAGTCAAGTAATTCTTATTCTCTTTTTATAACACGTGTACAACATTGGATTTTCGAAAGTGGACAAGCGTACTTTAAAGAATTCCTGAGTTCTTAACACTACATTTTAATTATTAATTTTTGCATTTCAAAATTTTAATTTCCATTTCCATTTTTATTTCTATTTTTCTTTAAAATGTTGTTATTTTTTTCTCTTCATTTTTTCTCTTAATTTTTTCACTAAATTTTATTTATTTTTTAATTTTAATTTATTTACTTATATGTTTTAATTTATATATTTGTATAGAACACTTGAGTTTTTAACATTTAATCTTTATTATTAATTTTTGTATTTCAAAATTTGAATTATCATTTTTATTACTACTTTTCTTTAAAATATGATCTTTTTTTCTCTTTATTTTTCACTTACTTTTAAATATTTCATAATTTTTATTTAGTATATTTAATCATCTGTTTTAATAAAATAGTATTTGTATTAATTTAAATAAATATTAAATATACGACTACCATAACACGGGCATGAGCCCAGTGTGGTAGCCAAAAAAACAAATATCTGTAACTAATAAAAAATTTATGAAATAAAAAAAATAAAGTGTATAATCGTTGAAGACAATATTATTGACTCTTAAAGGAAGATTTAAATCAGAAAATTCAGAAGAAGATTCGTTCTCATCTAGGAATTAAACACAGAATCTCAGCCTTGCCGATTTCTAAATGCGATTTTTTGTTTCAAATTTTCATTTGAAAGTCACTAATTATTAAATATTACACTTTCAAAAAATCGTGTGGATAGATTTTTTTACTAAGATTACGAAAATGTTAGTAATTTTTTTTTTTAAGTGTACCGATTTTTTTAAAATAAATTAATCCATTATTTGGGCTCGTGACGTCACTACATGAAAATGTCCCTCCGAAAATGATCCTATTAATTTTGTAAAATTCCACACTGATTTTTTTTTTATATGGTAACACTTTGATTTCACGTTATTTGTTTTTGGGGTGTTATGCCGTATTGCGCTACCTCCTTCTTTAGCCAATGTTTCGGACATCGTTGCAGTGTTCATCATCAGGGCAGATCCGGCAGATCCGGTAGATCCGGTAGATCCGGTAGATGTCACATCTACTGGATCTGATGATGGACACTGCAACGATGTCCGAAAAGTTGGCTAAAGAAGGAGGTAGCGTAACACGGCATAACACCCCAAAAACAAATAACGAAAATCCTTTTGGCCGTGAAAATCTTGCTGACTTTGATTTCAGGCGAATTTTTGAATTTGACATTTAACGTTCACTAGATTGATTGTTTGTTCTCTGCGAACTTATCATTTGGTTTGACTTTTAACAGATGTTATGAAGAGAACCCCGTACATTTTATGCTGTCTGTGCGTGTTTTAGAGGTATAATGGTAATGGTGCTAATTTTAACAAAATCAAATTTTATAATAATCTTATTATTATTATAATTTACAAGTACAAGTATATTGAATTTAGTAATGTAGACATTGAACATTATAATGATTTATGGTCAATAAGATGGATCAAGGAAAAAAATATTTATGAGATGTAATATTTTTGTGTCATTGCCATTCCTGTGCCATTTGTGTGGAAAACGTTCTTTAATTTAAATGATTTTCGGCTATGTAATTATCGTTTTCTCGCACCCGTAAAATTATGTCCCGTCTTTCCGGTTTATAAAAAATGGTCTGATTTTTCGGATTGAAATTTTCAAAAAATCGCCAGCGTTTCAAAAATATGATTAAAAAAACACGGAATGCCTTAGAATATTTGCCTAAACCGGAAAAAACTTTGAAAAATGTGATGCAAGTGGCCCATTGTTATTCCAAAAATATAAAGTCTGTGGTCAGAGAATGATACATTCTTCTCGTATTTCAATGTTCCTAAGAATATTGTTTAAATAATGAATCAGGAGAACAGTTAAAAAATTTTATTGTACATTAGGGCAGGGTCAATTAATAATAAATTATAAGGCTTTGGGCAGATGAGCTCCCTCGGGCCTGAAGCCGTTCTCGTCGGCTGTATAGGTGACAGTGTAGGTGACTCCGTCAGGGCCGATGTACTGGAAGTTGCCGGACACCACCAGGGACTCTGCATCCGTGCCGGCGTTGTTTAGCTGCCCGACTTCGGATCTGAATGTGCCGTCGCTCGTCTGGAAACTGGAACACACAACACAACACTTAGTTACATTATTTGCAAACAGCGTAACACGGGAACAATTTTGTCTGGAATCCCACCTTCATAATAATTACATACGCTGCCTTTACAACCCGGCTTTGCCTGAACGTTGAAATGTTAATTATAATAGCCCACGATGCAAATGGTGCAGCGAGCAAATATTATGGATGTTAACCAAGAAATTCCATTAAAACTGGGCATTCTTTTATGACACCTGAGATAAACTTCACGCACGCTTGACTTGGGGAGTTAGCCGGTGAATGCGTGACGAGAGCGTTACGAAAAGCGAGGTGAACGGTAATTGAGAGGGAGGTACAAGTTAGTGAAGATAGAAAGAGAGATAGAGTTACTTTTCGTATATTACTTTTGGGGCAAGAGAGAGAGGTGCGAGCATACATTTTCTTACTCTCTTTCTCTCATAGCCAGTTACGTTTCGTATATCAAAGACACAGTGCAGGCCTATTGTCTATATCACACTGTAGAAGCAAGAGAGAGCACTGCGCGCGCACATTTTCTTTCTCTCTTCCTCTCATATAGATAGAGCTTTTTCTTCTCTCGATTGTAATATGGAGTAATAGGATGGGGCTCAGCAGCATCTAATCACATAAAACAACTTAAGGTAACTTAGAATTGCATCATAAATACCATACTCAGGTCCCCATAAGGACGTCTACAACAGAAATTTTTAAACAGTTTGATGTTGCAAGCTTACAGAAAATCTACGCCAAAAACATTCAAACCACAAAAATGATTCAGAGGCAGACACCTCACATGCTCATAAAACCGGAGCCAAACAAACAGATATACTTAAAATATGTATTTATTTATATTTTATTAACGCCCTAGTGGGCTTTTACAAGAAAAGAAGCAAATATATAATTAACAATATTAATTACATGTATTACATAAACAATAAAACAGAATAAATATGAATGCAATCGACTCGTTAGGTAAAGAATATTACAACATAAAAAAGAAATGAAATGAAATAGTACAAGTTGTACTTACAAAAAACTAAAACAATTCAGCTTTAAATATTTATACATATTATTAACAATAATAATAAGACCTGACATAGAACAAAGTGTAAATAGAACTGCAAAAATATTATAAAGTAAGTATACATATTACTGGTGAGGTTTAGATTAGAAAATATTTTATGAGAAAAACATAAAAATAATAAAAGTTAATTATTAGCAGATAGAATCGAGATTAGTTGATTTTTGAAACATTCAAAACTGTCAACACTAAATATATCTATAGACATCTATATATCAAAGTGTAACTCTTCATTTGGACAAAGAAGATCTGAATTTTTAGCAGTAAAGTTATATAACAAACTCCCACAAATTAAAACAAAAAATTGCTACATTAAGGACATTAAAGTGGGTAACATTACATGTTGGCTCAAGGAACTATCGGAAAATGATCTTACTAGTATACTTAAAACATTGTCGTGGAAGTTTCTGGAAAACCTTATCCAAACAATGAATTTTAACCATAGAAGTCGCTGAAAACTTATCCAAAGCGTAGTCCCCCTCAACACAGGATCTCCTACTGAGGAGGACTGCGAATATATTTTCTATTTTATATATATACCTAACTACCTAAATAAAAAAAAAAATTAAAAAAATAAAACAAAAAATATTAAAAAAAATTTTAGTCGTGTGGTCTAAAGCACACTCGTTTTTTTGTTATTATTAAACATGTTTGAAGTTCACATAGGAAGCCCTAAGGAAAACATTTCCTCGGGTCTCTGTAATATTTGGGGATGATGTGAAGAGGTCCGTGGAGAGATTCATCTCGTAGCAGAGAGGAAACACCGGGCTTGGAATATCCGCTTTCTAGTTCAATGTTCTCGCTGATCGTTTATGTCAAAAAGTAGCATTCAACGATGATCATCATCGGACGACTGTGATTTTTAGTATAAAAGCATTTTCATCAATATTTCTAAAAATATTGAAAAAGAGCATATTAGATGCTGTAAACAACAGCCGTTTATAAAATTGTGTGTTAGATTAGAGGATGACTAAATAATAATTCTCCTTACGCAAAGTTGTATGAGTCGACATTCTGTTCATTATCGAAGCGAATGATTTCTACCGGAGGTGCGGCGAAAGCGGCGGCCACCAGGAAGAAAAGGACGAAGATCTGCAAACAATAATAATAACTGAAATTGACATAAAAATATTTCAAAAGAAGAAAAAACTAAAAAATCTAAACGAAACATGCAACAGAAGAAGATACAGAAAAATTAAAAGATAACGGTAGCAACTGAGAATTGAACCCTGGATCTCCGTCTACCGGGACAAAGCCTTAACCTACTCGGCCATTGGCCATTTTTATTTTTCTGTGTCTTGTTCTATTTCACATTTCGTTAACTTTTATTAGTATTATCTTCATCTTCAATAATATAATTCATTGTTGGGTATAAAGTGGTTATTCCAATAAAATTCAGAAATATAGATAAAAATTGCTTGGAACACTTTACAAGCAAGGCTGAATTCGGGCACATAATTTTACATGGAAAATTCAAAAATGTTTTACCCAATTAAACTCGACTCAACATTCCATATTGACATAACTAAATCAATATTGCAATAATGTTTTTTTAGCCATATCCATATACCTGTATAAAAAAATCAAAATATGCATACTTGGGTATATATATATGAGTATATGAGTGAGTATATGAGATGTCTATGTATTGCTATATTAAGCATAGGAAATGTTTGGAACTTTCAAAGTAACTCCATCAAACCCCCGAGAAGGTTTCTGGATTATTACAACCACATGACAAAGCATCTGAAAAGTTTTTTTAATCATTACAAAACCTCTTGCAAAATGTCAAAATTTGAGAATGACATTTTGGCAAAACAATGAATGTTAAAATAAAATTCAATTTTCGTCGCTCTTTAAATTAATGTATTTATTTGAAGTACTTGCCTAATACTTTGAATCGAATCAAGAATTATAGACATTTTAAATAGGTACCTACGTTAGGTACCAAATTTGATGATTGTTCTTATAATATTAAAAAAATGAATATTTGTAACAAATAAAAAAAGAAATTTTGAATAAAGAAATTGTGGGAGTTGGAGAAGGAGAGGGAAGGCGGGGAAGGCGGATGGGGAACGCGGTAGGGGATGGAGACATGGAAAGGGAACGGGAACGCAAGGGAAAGGACGTGCAGGGAAAAACAATTTATTTCTTTCAATATGGCATTTTGACGACCTCCGTAGTCCAGTGGCTAAGACTCTTGACTCACATTCCGGAGGTCGCGGGTTCGAACCCGGCATGCGCAAATAAATTTTATTTGATTAATTTGTGTTATTTCACAATTAATTCATTTAAAATAATATGTAGTATATTTGCGGCATGTTCCAGAGTGGAAGATACTATCAGTATCGCCCTGGTGTAAGACCACCATTCAGAATTGAAACGTTGCTTGAAAATGGCTTTAGCCGTGTTTAGTAACCAGATCTGAATAGCCAGGTACTTCCCAACCTTCCTCTTCCCCACCTCCTTCCCCTCCCCGCTACCTTCAGCCTCACAACATACCCCAATTGGGGATGCCATAGTCTCACTGGCTCCAGACGGGAGCAGTTGAGATTCTTGTGCGGTATTCACTGTAAAAAAAAAAAAAAAAAATTGCAACGCATGCCGGGAACCAGCTAATTTAAAATAAAACAGAATTGTTTCATATTCTGAAATAAAACTGAGAGATCTTAAATAATATTAATGTAACCCAAGAAATTAAATTAAGAAAAGAGAATTCTTAATTCGTGACCCAATAAC
The DNA here is from genome assembly GCA_917880885.1 of Limnephilus marmoratus. Classification (NCBI taxonomy): domain Eukaryota; kingdom Metazoa; phylum Arthropoda; class Insecta; order Trichoptera; family Limnephilidae; genus Limnephilus; species Limnephilus marmoratus. Next base: position 13,716,421 of record OU862908.1, read on the forward strand.
AAGATTTATAAGAAAAGTATCTCCATAACGTATTTGAGAGAGTTTTCAAATTCGTTATGGCGATTCATAACCAAATAAAACTTAACGCAAGAATTATTACGCGCTACTAAATTAATTGCAAACCGGAAATATTATTGATATAGTAACAGAATAAAAAATAATATAATTATATTTTATCTCGTTATTGAAGATTTTAAATTCATGGTTTCAAACTAAATACTGATATTTATGGCAAAGGGGTGGTTTAAATAAAATTTGTTTAATTACTTACGAATTTCATTTTGATATCCAATTTTATCCAACACACTATTATAGCTCGATGACAAACTTGTGACTGATAAAATTGATGGTTTTTTTCTGCTTTATATACTCATCTTAAAGGTTTTGCAACGATTTCGATTAACATAAGTTGGATATTGGCGCGTGAGGCAACGGAACGAGCCTATAAACAAAACCAATAACTGCACATGTCATCCGAAATGCATAAGTTTATATTATCATCTTTGTTGTGCTATTTTTGGTCCTTTGTTTGGTTTTTGTCTATTGAATTTTGACAAGATGTTTTCATCGTTTTGATAATTTTCGAAACTAATTCGAATTTAATTACATCCATTATTATTTTATTTCCTTTTCGATCTCTCCGGGGTATTTTAAATTCTTTTTTATGTGATACCAATTACTGTCTACCTGGCTATCCATCACTATTAAACCAACATAGAGAGTATATATATGTTTTGGATCGTTTGGATCTAGTGAGACTATGGCATCCCCAATTGGGGTATGTTGTGGGGCTGAAGGGAGTAAGAAGGGGAAAAGAAGGTCCCCGGCTATTCAGATTTGGTCACCAAACCCGACTAAAGCCATTTCAAGCAACATTTTAATTACACCCGGGCGATACAGAGGGTATCTTCCACTCTGGAACGTGCCGCAAATATACTATATATTATTTTTAATGAATTAATTGTGAAATAACACAAATTAATCAATAAAATTTATTTGCGCACGTCGGGATTCGATCTTGCGACCTTCGGATTATGAGTGAAGAGCCTTACCCTTCGACCACGGAAGCCGTCAAAGAAGGTGTCCGGGATGAAGCTCACCAAATTTGCGAGATGATTCTACCTACATACATGATGGTGCACGTAAAAATGGTTATTTACTTCAACTATCGACAGCGCGATTTAAAACTTTTTCCTTCGATTGCTCGTGATTTTTTGAAGATCATTTTGAATATTATTCGCCCACATTAAAAAAATCATACATCCGAATTTTAATATAGAGACTTACAAACTGATTATAATTCTACATAGCCAATGAATTCACCTATCTTTTGACGATTATCACATATTCGTAGGATTTATAAAATATATCATAAAAACGAAAACTTTAAAATCGTAAAAAAATGTGTTCTTCTTTTGGACCACTGTCAATCGCATAAAAATAAAAGCAGTCCATAGTTTGACCCTAGTCGCTCCAGTGGCCTAAATGTTTACAACTCGGGTACGTCTCATACGTCATACGTTTGTCTAGTAATGTTACATTGTCGTGTAAACAAGCTTGTGGATCCGAGTAGTTAACGGAGTTAAAAAGTTGAATTTTTTGTATGGAAAAATATATTTGTTTGGGAAAAATTGGATTTTCGAAATTTATATTTTTAACTTCTACCATCATGTTCTACCTTCTGAAGTTATTGCACTGTTACACTCTGCCCCGGAACATCTTGTATACCCAATATTTAATAATTACAGCCTGACAACATCCCTGTGATTAAATATTATATTCTTAATATTATAAATATTGTATACCCAATATAAGAAATATTAAGAATATAATATTTAATCACAGGGATGTTGTCAGGCTATAAGATGTGGGAAGGGAGAGGGGATGTAACTGTTAATTCAGATATGGTAGAAAAAAAACTGAATGACGATTCATATTGTCCACAGCTAGTGCGTTACATGCATCGAAAAAGACATAGTTAGTCGATGGTTACAAGTAGCGTCACTTTCAATTTTCAGAACTCTATTGCAGCATCCACGTGTGAGTTCAGTTTATCGTTTTTGAAAACTACGATTATTCGGTCAAAGATACTCCAGCCGTAATTTATTCCGAGCTTGCGTTCAACTTTGTAGGGCATAGATTTTATATTAACATGAATATTCCAGAAGTTTATAATTGAATTGCAGGTAGGTCTTGTAAACAAGAGTTACCAACCACATAATAAGGTAGTGCCCAACCACAGGTATGTTATATTATGCCTAGATATTTATTAGCTTACGTTGTGCCCCAACGAATCTATCCGCATTCAGAGATTTATGTAAAGTTAGTTGACAGAACAACCACATTAAGAGTATAATATTACATCGATTAGAGTTGCACATGTAAACATTGATATATTTATTGAGATTCGAATAAATAATTAATACCAACAGAACTATAAAAGATAAACATTGACAACTACACTGACACTGACGGTAAAGGTGGCTGAAATGCTAAATACTTTTGAAAGAAAAGTGCTGAGAAGAATATGTGGACCGTGAAACAGGGTGAACAGTAGCGCATCCGGCACAACCAAGAATTGAATGATACGGGCCCCTAGCATCTCAGCCCATATGAGACTCGTCAGGTTGAGATGGGCTGAGCATGTACAGAGAATGCCGGACGCACGCGTCCCAAAAAGAATTTTGACTAGAAACTCAGGTGGAAAGAGAAAAGTGGGAAGACCCAGACTGAGGTGGGAAGACGAAGTTAAAGGGGATGCAGCACAGCTTCTCCAAGTAACAAACTCGAAGTCTGGAGTCGAGCTAAGGACTGGAGAGGTTGGAGGCCCATGTTGCGGTAGGCCAAGGCTCGATATGGGCTGTAGCGCCATCGGAGAGAGAGAGAGAGAGAGAGAACTATAAAAGATTTCATCTGATAATGAATGTCAACGTTTCTAAATTTGTTTTCATTTTGGTAGGTAGCTATGAATTAATGCTTTATGGTTTGTGTAAATTTAAAGTACTTCAATATAAGTTGATGCCAATGAACAAGGATTTTGACTTGGTTCACTTTTCGTTTGTATGTTCACGGTATGATTTTGAATATTTAAAAAAGCGTGCGAGAAAGAAAACATATAAACGATAGTAACATTATTGGTGAAAACGCCAATGCACATGGGCAGGATTTGGTCGGATCTTGGAAAATCTATCGATCAATTTCGGTCTGAGGAGCATTGGAGGACCCACCACTTGCCCTGGTATAGGTAACAGATGGTTACCCCTTCAAGGCTCTTGCAAGGACTCCAATGTCCCTGCATACATTGTTAGTAAGCAGTATGCAAGTGCTTAGTATGCAAGTGCTTTGTACGACAAAATATAGACAAGACAATGGGACAGGTTGGTGAAAGCCCACGAGGTGAGGTCTGAGGAGCAGAAGGATGGAAGCAAATTGGGAGCCATTCATTCAACAGTGTATATACAGTGACTGATAGTGATAATTTTAGTAAGTGTCAGCTCGGCCTTAGATAAGCATTAGGTTTAGTGATCCAATGGGTTACAACAGATTTCCGAAAACGCTGTTAATCTGTTGTAAAATTTTCTCACAAGAAAACTATTATCCAATAATGCGTTTCGACCATTTCATTATAGTGAAGTAAATTGAAAATAGATATGTTTATTTTAGAGACGTTTTATTTATTATTACCCCCATAAACTCTGTTATTCTATTTCCACACAGTCTTAAAGATCGTGGAAAAACTTATTTTTTTATTTAAATACCACCCAAGAGTCCCAACTGCTCACAACCAGCTATGATATTCCCAGATGGGGTATATGGTGAGGCTGAAGGTAGTGGGGAGAGCAAGGAGATGGTCAAAACGAAGGTGGAGAAGTCGCTGGCTATTCTTATCCGGTCACAATGCCAACTTCAAGCAACGCGCAATGTTTCAAGAATATCTTCCACTCTGGAACGTGCCCCAAATACTAACATAGTACATATTATTTTTTAATGAATAAATTGTAAAATTGTACAAATTAATCACATAACGTATACTTGCGCACACGAATGATAAAGATGAACCGATGGGAACACAATTTATCAACGTTGGAAGAAGTAAGATTGACAGGAATATTATGACCCTACTATGTAATTTTAATATATTATAATTCCATGTGTATAAAATCACTGCTTTGTATTCCGCCAAAAGGAGTTTTGTAACCGTAAGAAGATATTTAAATCTCGTAAACCCGTTTGTTACGAAAAATAGATGACCCTACTAAACTTGTTTGTATAATTTTAAATAATTTTGTATAATTTTTTCATTAATAAATATAGTGCAACAGTTTACAAGTCGCCGGTCTAAATCAGACTGTTTCTATTAAAACATTTCTAAAAGTGGTCTCCATTGTGTGGTTTAGTCTGGTTAATGCTTTGCTTACGTCAATATACTATCAATGAATTTTGTTTCAGTATATCTTTACCATGACCTTTTGAGACCTCCATACCAGGACGCCAAGATTCTTGGCTTTGTGTCCAGAGGTTGCGGGTGCAAAACCTGGTGTATTGCAAATAAAAATTGAAGAGATTTGGTGTAAATTATCTTTGTTCCAGAGCATAATATATATTGTGCATATATATGTAAGTGCGTATATAAGTGTTTTATTCCAGATAAAAGAAAATTACATCTTCATTTTTTTAACTAGAAATATCCAAACACATTAAACTAAACTAAATACATTTTACATTACACTAGAATACAATACAGTAATATTCTATTTCATTAATTTAATAACAAATTTTTTTATTTTTTTTATTTACTCAGTCTCTTTTTCTTTTTTAATATCGTATAGAAGGCAGTTAAACATAAATAAGCCTTCCCCCTTCGTAACCAATGGATTGGTTAGCATAGTTAGTGTGGATGGTGTTAAATGTATGTTACGGTGTTGTCGCGTAAAGTGTTTTAATGAGTTCACTGTTTTTATGTATGAATTTATTATTTATTTTGTATAGTATAAGGTACTTACAAACTTTACTTAATAGTTTTGTTTTCGATAATATAATTTTTATTAATTTATATAATTTTTTTAGAAGTTCTGGATCTGTAGTGAAATAGTTTTTTGAATACCATGTTTTACTACCTGTAATTCATTTATGTATGTTTCACATGCATTTCCCGATATTTCAATTAAGTCAATTAGATGTGAATGTACGAGACAAAAATTAAATGTGAATGTACGACAGTAATAAAATTAAAAGGAAGAAGTCAGTTTAAACGTATATCTCTACGTTTGTACGACAGTAATAAAATTAAAAGGAAGAAGTCAGTTTAAACGTATATCTCTATTGTTTTAACATTATACGGATTAGAGCGTCAATCGGGTGGTTATTCGTGCTTCACCTATAAGCTTCAACCGGTCAGTGGTTGAGTGGGCATAGCGCCTGGGTTCCACCCGAGCATCGCGTGTTCGATTCCTCGGCTCCTCATCACAACACAAGCAACATTTTCGGCTTTCTGTGGTAGTAGAAGGAGATTTTCGAACATTGTTGGGTTATTCGTAATCCGGGAATATTTGTCTTTCTTTTAAAAAAATATTTAAAAAAAAAAATTACTTCATTTTCAAACGTGCCATAAAAAATTCAACAATATTGGTTTACTGATTTTGCTTATATGGTGTGTAAAATAAAACATATCTTCACATGTGACCAAGAGTAATAAATCCATTTTAATTAATTAATTGAAAGTTCTACGTTAATTTATAGACATCTTTTGAAATTGTGCCAAAGCTTATTAAAATGCCTGGCGTTTTCTGCGCAGTGGAACTTCAAGTTTATTTATTTAATTATTCTTAACTTCCATTATTTTGGAACTCTGACAATCATTTTGAAGTCCACTCTTTTTTCCTCAAAACGAATTGTCATTTCGAACGCATTTCAAAATACACATTTTTATTACGGAAATAGTCTACATAACGTCTTTGGACTTTAATCAAACCTTATTTCAATATCGATGAATAGAAGTTGACATTTAGATTTTACTGATTTTAATTATGCCCTCATAATCATAACGTGTCTGCCGATGGCCGGTGACATTAAAGACAACACGTTTCAGATGAAACAAAAACAACTTCTACTTCTTACGTTAGATTGATAAAAATTCTCTCCCACGCATTAATAATAAATCGACATTCTATACTAATACAAAGTAAAACAAAAACATAAGTAGGAAGTAGGAATATATTGAAGTGTGTAAATAGTATATTTTAAAAGGAAGCCGCAACAAGAATTTTATGTATTCTTAGTCTTATATCGCCAAGAATATAGGAAATAGACATAAAAATCGCTTGGCAAGCGGAGTCTGGAGGTAAAGATTTTAAGCAAAAAAGTGGTTTTTATTAATTTTGTACATAATTTATAAAAAAGAAAAAAGTTAATCAATGGAAACTGTCACACGTAATTTGTAGCAGGTTGCTACACGATCAAGAGTTCCTACCCGGAAGATTGCATTGTCGCCACGCGTTTATTAAAAAATACTATTAGCCTCTCGTTATCTTTTGGATATAAGGGCTTTGGTTTGCCACTGACGGAGTGAGATTCAGGCGGACAACAGGGGCAAGCATCTATCACGGAGAAGGAACCATGGCGGTCTATGACATAACGTGAATCACTTTATTTGATTAGTTTTCACCTTTCGGTTTACTTAAATTGTTCAAATGTTCAATCTCTACTTGTCAATTACGTAGTACTTATATTTAAATTCAAAATCGTCTGGCGCCCATAAAAGTAATCTAATTTCACCCATTCGCAATAGATTTTAACCTGAAACATGTGACATTTTATGGCTTTAGCTGTTTTCTTCGAGCTGCTACCACAACCTGAGTTATATTTAAATCATTACAGAGTCATAGTCATTCCTATCTGAAATTTCTAATTGTAACTTAATAAACGATTAAATTCACATTCTTAAATTATGCCTTTTATTTCAGTTACTTTGAAAGTTGACTAAAATGTATCATGCTTCCTTATCTTTTGAGCTTTCACAATTAGGTACACAAAATCATATTACACACATATCTAATAATAGCAATATCATATATTTTTTGTTATAAATTTCAGCCATAAAACTGTATTTTTATAAAGTTGTTTTATACGTTTTAATGAAAAATACATTTTAGTAGTTTACGTTTATATGTTTTTTAAAGTAATTAACAATTTTTTTTAATTCTACTCAATGGAAGCGATAGAAAAAGCTTCAATTTAGCCAAAGCATATTTTTTTGTATTTATAATGTAAACCAATTCGTAGTAAAGATTAATCTAAAATAATGATTTAGCATTAAGCTTCGCTGTGTAAAAAATTACGATAAATTGTTTTGTACGGCTTATTTAAAGGAGGCACTACAAAATGAACGACGAAACTTAAATTGGATATCTGCAAATGCATTCATCCAAACATGCGCAAGAAATTCACTCATGTGTCATTTTGATATTTCATTCGGCACATGTTTTCGCGTGGGCAAACCATCGAACTTATTTGTGTTAGCTAAAGACGGATTGACAAAAATATCGTTCATTCAATTGCTCTTCGAAATTCATATTGATTTTCTCTATTTCATTTTCCTACTTTCATTGGTGTTTTTCTTGCTTTTATTGGCGGTCATCGTCTACAGCGTTCCATTCCTCGTTCTGTCATAAATCCCATCTCCATGCACTTACAATACATTCATTATTTTTATTTAACAACCAAAATATTCACTAGAAATAATTTATATGGCAGAATAACGTTTGTCTGGTCAGCTAGTAATAAATAAAAACAACTCTTCTCCAATAGTTGTAACTTGAGAAAATATATATTTCATTAGACCTAGATTTTGGTAGCTTTATTTTATTATTTTACGAGCAGTATTGTGGCATTAAATAATACGAAATACAAATGACCAGGACATCCGAGGAAAAGATGGAACGGTCAGGTTACGACAATACCATGACACGTCAAAAGCTGGAATAACAACAGAGTATAATATAATAGATACCGTGTATGAACGTAGCACTAGCAAGTAGGGTAGGTACTAGGTACACCATAATAGAGTCTCATGGAACTCGTTGTGTTCCATCATTTTCCTTCTGAAGAAATGTCGTAGTGTTCTGAATAAATTGCTTTAAAACATACTCGTACATCAGAATTATTGCTGTTACCGAAGAACGGGACCTTCCGAAAGCCGAGTTAGGTTTAATAGTTTTTACCTACATAGCCATTCATACAACCTATAATGTTCGGCAGTCTATTATAATCGGGCAACTCGTTTTAATTTATTTACAAATCGCTGAAGTTCCCGGCGCTGCCCGGGCTTTAGGCAGAGTTTTTCGAAATCAGATGCGGATACAAATTTTCCTCTTATTTTTGTAATATCTAAATTCTGCTTTAAGGGGTGGGAAAAGAGGGTGGGTGTTTGTAGGAAATTTCAAGTAGAGAGTGACCTTTCTCTTGATTTGTAGGTCAAATGTGCATGAATTTAGGAATAAAACTACAAATTGGTGTAAAAAACAAAGCCACACCGCCTGTGATACTTTTGTTTGTATTTTATATAGATTTTTAGATATATATATATAATGGTGACCGGCCTACTCGGAATGAAACCAACTCAGAACCACCTTAGAAAGGTCATTAAAAGTGATGATAAAAAATATTTAAAAATTGGTTAAGTTAGGTTAGGGTTACTGGTTATTTTTAAATAATTTTTTCATAGCTTTTAATGACCTTTCTGAGGTGGTTCTGAGTTGGTTTCATTCTGAGTTGGCATGGAAGCAGATATAATACACTATAGGTATATTTATTTTGTAATCTTACTTAAAAATTTTCAGCTAGAAACTTTATTGCGAAGTATCGATTCCATGTATGCATATTTTCTTCGTTTTATTTCGAGTGAATAAATTTTATTGAAATTAGGACAGAAGAAGACGAGGACGCTCGAGGAAGGCATGGCACAGAAGTCTGAAAACAGAAAGAAATGAGATGATGTACGAATTTGAATGATGCAATGAGTGTGTTCCAATTACAAGTTGTTTGGCAGTTCGTCCTTTCTGCCTACCCCCGCGGAAAACTACGTGCAGGTTTGTTGAATAGATAGGTACACTATAAATGATAAAAAGTTCTGTGATAAAAATAATAAGCTACGAATATAAAAAATCATTGTGCGTCATAAATTTATTAATAGGTACCTATATGTAATGCGTTTATTTGCAAGAATATGACAGCCTCCATGGTCGAAATTTATTTGAAAGAATATGACAGCCTCCATGGTCGAAATTAACCAAATCAAATAAATTGTATTTGATTAATTTATGTTATTTCACAACTAATTCATTTAAAATAATATACAACATTTTTTCAGGCACGTTCCAGAGTGGAAGACGCTCTCAGTATCCCTGGTGTAAAACCACCATTCAGAATTGAAACGTCGCTTTAAATGCCTTTAGCCATATTTGGTGACCAGATCTGATTTCCTCACCTTCCTCTTCCCTATATCTTTCCTCTCCCCGCTACCTCCAGCCTAACAACATACTCCAATTGGGGATGCCATGGTCTCACTGGCCCCAGACGGGAGCAGCTCTTTCCTTGTGTTCATTTTGTACCAAATACATTGATTATTGTTGTTTCGAATTAAAAAGTCCATAAAGTACATTTTCATTGCACTTATTATTATTAGCAACCATATTATTATTAGTAAATACGTGTTAAATAATAATGGCGGCCAGTATTTTCAGTTTGAGCATAATAATTTATTCCGGAGCAAAAATTATATACTTCCCTTCTTCAAAGATTAAAGCTCGCGCTTCAATTTATGGTAATTTAATTTGACTTGTTCATTTTTGGACCTGTCCCAATATGTTTTAGATCCCTGCCATACACAGCGATAAAATATAAAAGATCATCGCACGCTCAATATCGCTCTCCACACAATCCCATCAGACCTGTCACACCTAAGCAGTTTATGCGTAGATCAACCTTAAACAATACAGATCTTACGCCGTGACCGCTCCTGAGGTGATACGCGAAAAGTTATGCGACCCCCTCTCTGCCGAAAACAGGACAGGGGGTCATTTTAATTACGGAGCCGGGCGGATGACAGCTATCAAGTTGATAGATTCAGTACAAAGAAATGGCATTTCGTGGCAGCTCTGTAATTCAACTGACCCCCTCTCCACATAAGCGCTCGCAGTTCAACAGATATCTGCTCGCGCTTTTATAGCTGTCTGTGTCACCTACATTACCTTTATTTATAAACGCAGTCCAGAAATGTAGTCTTGGATTTGAATCATTAGCCGCTAAAGTAAAACCAGGTAGAGATCGTATTCACTTCATCATGGATCATTCGAAAGGATCATAGTCCTAACTTGCTTCTTATAATATTCATTAGTGATAATGACCATTCTTCTGTAAATGACGGGAGCTTTACATTATAATATATTTATATTAATAACACAGTAAAAATAAGTGCCTACATCAATGATTCAGATGTATAATATTTTATTTATATGCGTAGATTAATAAATTTGTGGAATAGAAATAAAAACGAGAGTTAGTACAAGAATTGCATTGGTTTATAAGAACATCATATTTAGTACGAAATAACTATAAATATATGTACACGTACGTACGCACGTATATGAACATTAAAATGTATCAAAATAAAATTAAATTTAACAAATAGGTAGTGAACAAAAAATCAAAAATATTAAATAACATTTTCACAAATAGACAACAAGAGTTAGGTATATTAATTTTTTTCAAGTGTTCTAGAAATTCCGATATTCAAAATTGCGTGGTCACCTTACAATTTCACTACCTGACAGTTGAATTCGAAGTATTGCAAATCTAAAAATGAGTCGTTGAGAGGAAGTTTTATTTTTATTTTATTTATTTTAAATACATAAACGGCTATACTGTCTTTTATAAATAAACATATAATAGAGTACAAAAGTAAGAAAAATAATATCATTACATAATAGTAGTTTTAAACTTTAAAATAATATACAATTATTTCGTGTATCACAACAAAAAATAACAAAAAAGAACAATGAGAAATATCATCATTTCATTTCAACATGTCCATATTGCGTATATAAAGTTACATTATGGAAAAATAATTTTTGAGTGCATGTTTATATTGCGCTAATTTTAAGAAATAAATGTCGCCGATGTTAGCATATTCATTTCCCAAAATGTGTAATCGACTGATTGGTGAGTAATAATGTGATAATGTATGTGTGTTATTATAGTAGAACGGTAGAGTCAGTCTATTGTTAGCGCGACCAGGGCAATGAAATCGTATTAGTTCTATTAAATCAGGGGTATCCAGGACCGAGTGAATTATTTTATATAATATTAATAGATCACAGATTTTTCTGCGATCTGATAAATTTACGAGATTAGTCCAGTTTAATAACAATTTATAGTCCACGGATTCTCTTGGAATACCTAATTTAAAATTAATATACCTAAGGAATCTATGCTGGACTTTTTCAATCTTCGTTGTTTTATACTATACGATAATATCATCATTTTAAGCTAAAATTATTAACTAATAAGTGTGTAATTACTGTTAAGTGTCTAATCCGTCTCAAATGAATTGTATTATCAAAATGTGCATTTCGTGAAATAAATCTTTTTGAAGTAAAACTTCTTTACGCACGCTTGACTTGGGGGGGTAAGCTGGTGAATGCGTAACGAAAAGTAATGATGTGTTACAAAAAGTGTGATGCGAACGGTAATCGATGCGAACAGTATTCAATGGCGAGGCGAAGGGTCGGGCCTTTACGCACGCTTGACTTGGGGATAAGGATTAGGATAAAGGTAATGTTGATCACCCCAAAATCATAGGTCACCCCAAGGTCGTAGGTCACCCCAAGGTTGTAGATGACCCCAAGGTCGTAGGTCACCCCACGGTCGTAGGTTACTCCATGGTCATAGGTCACCCCATGGTCATATGTCACCCCAATGTCAATGTCATATGTTCTTTTATAAGTTAGTGAAGTTTTGCTTCAGTCATGTGGTCTAAAGCGCACTCGTTTTTCTTGTTTTTATAACCGTCAATACCATTATAATTCTACGATTCGAAATACAAATACTTTAAATATGGTTAAAGGCATTCGACAACCCAGTATCTTCTGTATTTTTAGTTTTCGTACAAAAGTTTGACAAAGATGATAGTTATGAATAGCTTTCAGGTCGATGATGTGCATATGATCTCTCCCTGGGACTAGTATATCCAGTGTTTCTCATCTATTTTTATTCCAACGGTTTATCAAGGACGGTAAAAGAAAACCTTTTATGGTAATATATAAATATATAAAAAAGGAACCGCATAATGTATTGTATCCACACAGAATGCAGAAAAAAAATTAAAGATTAAATTATTCTCACAATGTCACGATTAACGAAGTATTGATTAATGATATTTTATTCATAAGCAAAGTATGGTATTTTTATGAATATCTCCAATGTCAAAAAGATTATTTATACGAGTATTTGTGGTATTATTTTGAGAAATAAATCAGGTAGGGGTGACATTTTACTGGGTTTTACTGTTCCTTTTCTCTTATTTCTGTTTTTTGGTAATTTTTACCGGTCACCCAGAGAAAAAGGTGCATTCAGATGGAGAATAAACCAAGCGTAAGGTGGTTAAAACAGAAAATTATCGCACCTTTGAAAAGTGATATAAAGTTATTAAAAATTAAATGTGATGAAAAAAGTAACCTAACGCATAGAAAAGTAAAAGTAACTTAACCTAGTTCTTTTTTCTTCACTTTTCATGACTTTATATTATTACTTTTCAAAAGGGTGTCGATTTGGAACTATGTTGCGTTGTTCGGTTAAGAATATCTTCTTCTAATATGTAAAGGAGAGAGTCTGTGTGTGGCGGGAGAGTGGCGTGTATTTGATTTGTATGAAAATCTACAGTTTTATTCCAAGGTTAATGAAATTTTGCACACTTCACCTTCGAAACAAGATGAAGGTCATTGTTAACATCTGATTTAAATAAAAACTTTGTGCACGGGTCGGGAAACGCCGGGGACTTACAGCAAGTATTATTTAATTAATTGATTATTAAATCTACGGCATTCAAGTGACAATATTAACATAATTAAAATTAAATGTTATGACAGTACCTACAGTACCAAACAGAAACACATGTAATAATAACCTGTTATGAGCTTAATGGAAATCAAAAATTACAGATGTTAATAAGGTATACCTGATTGAGTTTCACGAAAACAGTTTTCTTTTTCTGACCAGATTCTGAACAGATTGTAATAATGATAAATTAGTGTTTCTACATATGTAGATAGGTATAAAATATTGGTATAAAATGTAGGTAGGCTCATGCTCACAATCTGCGTTCAGTAGCTTAGCAGGTATACATAAATACAACTGGGTTAAAAAAATTCTGATACAAAACAAAAAAGTCATAATCTTTATATATAAAAAATAATGTTTCTTTGTTATTCGATTAGTTTCTATTTATAAAAGTGAGCTCTGGCGTTATGAAATTTGTATAAAAATATTGCAAAAGGTGGCGCACAAATTGTTTGAAATATGGGTGTATTTTATATAGTTTTGCAGGGAGGGAAGGAAGGAGGGGAGAGGAAGGGAAAGGGAAACGGGAACGGGGACGAACGGGAAATGACACGAAGGAAGAAACAATTTCTTAATTTAAGTGGCAATGCAACGCGTGCCGGTAACTCGCTAATTCTATACATAATCTTAATGTATAAAACAAAGTCGGGTTAGTTACACCATTTATAACTCAAGAACGGCTGGACCGATTTTTATGATCTTTGAATTGTTGGATCATACACTTTGTATGGAACGAATTCTCACCTTTTGAAAGAGCTGCAGGAATATTGTGATAATATTGAGTAGGGAGTAAAATCCAAAAATTCAAAAACGTCAAATGATTGTTTTGCCCCTCTTTCTTACACACTAAATGTCAACAGTCGAAAATGGGACAAACGAAATGAACGTATGTCTGCACCCCTCCACAGGAAAAATACAATAATTTTAATAAATCTCCGAAAATGAAATGCAATTCCCATAACTAAATGGAAAATTAAGAATATCTCAAAAATTACAAATCCGTACCCAACGCCATCTCTGATACTGACAAAAACAAAACACGGACAGTTACGCATCGATAATTGCTTCATTGTGTAATTTATAACTTAATTAAAAAAACTGAATTTAATTCAGCTACTTAATAAATTAACACAACAGTTATTGGTTCTGAGACTGTACGAAGTTCGCCTGGGCAGCTAATATATAAATAAAAATTAATCGAAGAAATGTATGTACACGCATAACTTCCGAAGGACTGCACCAAATTGAAAACCTAATTCCTTTTTTTGTGTTCGTTATTGTCAGGACAAGGTTTGTATAAAACTACAGGTGAGCTCTGGTATATGAAATTTGCATAAAAAAATTAATAGGTGGCTAAATATAAACTGAATGTACCGGGACTAAATGCATGGAATGCGGGAGGGAGGAGGGATGAGTGTGGATGGGGTAGGGGGAGGGGAACCCGTGGGGGAGGGGAACCTGGGAGGGAGGAGGGGAACTCGAGAGGGGGGTTCGCCGGATGGGGGAAGGTGGGAGTGGAGTGAGGAGAGGGAAGGTGGAGGAGGCGGAGTGGGAACGCGAGAGAGGAAGGGGACGCGGGAGAGGAAGGGGAGGCGGAAGGAGAACGGGGCGAATGGGAAAGGACACGCAGGGAGAAACAATTTAGTGGCAGGGCAACGCATGCCGGGAACCAGCTAGTATTAAATAAAAGTAACATGAAAAAAAAAACTATTTCTATCGCTGAGGTACGGCCTCAGGTCACGGACTGCTAAATATATGTTTAGAATCAACGTCAGAAAGTAGATTTAGATGAAAAAAAATTCGGTGGGTAACTCACTTTTTATATGCGTGTATGTAGGTAATGAACGAGTAATGTATGTATTCTAAAGTTCACTACGTGTCGTCATGCCAACACGAGAAGATGATATAATTTTATTAATAGGTATGAAATTAAACGCAAAGGTGAGTGATGTCCGTTGGCAATAAAAAAGTGCTAAGCATTAAAAAACATAGCATTTCCAGTCCTTCAACACGTTTCTTAGGAAATATTTTCCGCACATGCTTTGAAATAAATCAGGCAGGTTAATATCTGACCTTGATGAGACCGCCATTATTTAGTAATACCACATCATTTCAGAAATAAATAACTGTGACGGTGTTTGATGCGAGCAGTTAGTTACTGATGGTCGACACGAATCAAGTAAACTAAACGGAAATAAACCTAGAGTTTATTTTTTTAAACCGAAATATCAGACACAGAGGAGATAGAAGATATTATCTCCTATAAAAAATTACAAAATAGAATAAAAACACTTATAGTTATGCTAAAAAACGAGATTGTCTGAATTTTTGACAAATCAGTTCCAATTTTAAAAATATTATATTACGGGTACCCACTTTACGGTTTGTCTGAATTCTTCACACAATCGGTTAAAATTTTAAAAAACTACACTTAAATTCAAAGCAAATCCTTATTCATTCAGAGTTACACAGCTATACATGCAAACGAAATCAGTATTTTAAATTATGTAAGATCCTGGTAAAGTTTTTTTTAAACTAAATTATTAATTACTTATTTCGTACCTATTACTTATTGAGTGAAATATTTTTAAATAACTTTTTTTTTAAAAGGATTGTTCAGAAAAATATAATAGTAAATCAATTATTTTTTCCCTTTTAATAACAGTTTTTTTTTAATGGAAGATATGCGAAGCAGGTATATAGTTGATGATCACGAGCATTTTTCTATTTATTATTTAAAAATAGTTTTGTTTCCGCCCGAAGGACGAAACAACTATATCACCTTTAAAACAACTCAAATGCAAAACCACTTTCTATACCAAGCAATAAAAATTATAATAACCTCCCTTCTGAATTGCGTTACACCATCAACAAATTAGAATAAATAAATTAAATAAACAGTTTTTCAAAAAAACTTATATTAAAAACAAAAATATTTTATACAAAACATAGATACAACCTACCCTTATCAGGCACAAAAGCTTCTCTTTTCTGATAAGGTGTACATGACCAATGATGACCTTAAATATATTATTATTTATATTACAATTGAAAAAAAAAATTGACAACCTCCGCAGCGCAGCGATTCGAAACCCGGGATGCATTACCTGCAATTCATTCCGTAGTGCAATATAAAAAAAATTGTAAAAAAATTAAAGTAATTCTAGGGTTTCGATCCCACGAGCTTTGGGCACAGAAAATCAAGAGGTCGTACGTAATATAAATTACTTGTCTGGAAGAGAAAAAATAAGTAAATCAAATTGTACAAAAAATTGCAATAGATTTGAACATGAGAATTGATGGACAAAAAGTCAAACCCAAGCAGAGAACCTTTAGATGGTTTATGAGAAAAATTATAAATTGTGTGTCAAGACCGAAACGTGTAGCACTTATTTATTTCTAAATCTGGGAGAAGGCAAGGTTTATGATCCATGATTGTATTTGTGAAAACTTGGTACGTACGTTAATACGTTCTTAATTCTTAGTACATAGATGCATAGAACAGTGGCGTGCAGAACAGAGTTATGGATTCCTAAGTGGGAACCACTAGGGTCATGTAGTGCTATTATATCTGTCACCAAATGAAACGCCCTCGTAAAACTCTCTTTCTCATTTTACTATGGTCAGATTATATTGCGTAATTTAAACAATTAGAAAGAGAGAATAGCCAACTTTTTGTCCAAATTTAAAATTTTACCATAGAAGCCCCCGTATAATTTCAAACAATTGTAAACAACAGAAAATAGCTGAGCTATTCACCCAGTCAATGATTGCTGGTTTTTTAACATTATTTTTATGTGAAACAAAAAAAGTGAATTAACAATAATCTTTGTAATACGTCTACCTAGTTAAATTGTTTTTTTTTTTGTTTCGTGTAAAGTGGTGAATAAATTGTACTTTAAGAAAAAAACTATCGCAATCGATTGTTAAAACTTAGTTAGGTTTGCATTAAAGAAATTTTTAATTGCGTTTGTCCATTTGTAATACTGAAATCTGAACGAGTTTCATTTCGGGATGATTTTTTCTAGGATTAATAGGTCGTATTGATCTGAACAGGGATCAACATATTATTTTTAGCAAAAGCATCAAAGTGTGTCTATGTTTTTTAATCTAGTAAGCTGGATTTAAAAAGGGGATGTCATAATATTTCACAGAATCGGGATCACGCAACTTCTCAAATACTTGTACAGTGCATAACATATATCATAGGATTCGTAAGTGGTGAGTTTTATACCCTTCTATTTTCGTTTCCAATATCATCGATAGTAATATATCCGTATCTTTATTGCATCCAAATTCACAAGAATATAAAAACAACAATATTTAAATAAAATTATTGCATCAATAGTCTAGTAAACGTGTCCTAAATTATCATATTGGCTAATTGAATCCTAATTTTAAACCATGGATAAGTGTAAGAAATATTATTTGTTTTGTCCTTCTGGTTATGAACATCTTCGATTTGTTTTAGAAGGTACATAATATGAAACGTACATAATATGCAGTAGAGTGGCTAAGAATGGGTATGACCGCACGCCGCTGCCAGATACATTATATAAATAGGTATGAGCACGAACATAAAATAACACTTAGATTCACATGGAAAATCACGGAACATGAATGAGTATGAAAAAATCATAATTAATTGCAGCCGTTGTATATAAACATTTGACCAATCGCCCTATCTGCAGTTACACAAAGCAAGCCTTCCACTAAAAGAATTCTGGTTTTATCGGCAGACAAAAATAAAGAAAAAACACAGCAGTTAGCTGGAATCGAAGCATGACAGATAAACAATATTAATGGAGGCAGAGGATCGCTGGAGAGTATTATTTATAATTAAATCGAAGCCTCATTTACCCCAGTTCAGCGCCAACTTTGCACACGGCTTGTTCGAAAATCTACTGCTCCTTAATGCACAAAGTTCTCAATTGCACCATGAATAACGTGAGTTTTAATGATTTTTTTAATCAACGTCGTCGATGTAAGGGCGGTTAATTCAGTTCAGGGGCAAATCATAAATAATCATAACTCGTTGAATCACAGATGCATCACAGCTAACTTCCAATAAACAAAATCAACCATTAGTCAGTTTAACAATGTGCAAATAGTGCACATATTGGTGGTTTTTCAGTAGCTGCAATAATAAATGTGTGATCTTTTATCTTTCGGGGCGGTGTAGTTTCAATAATTATATTATCAATAAAAGTTTCAAACTTACTGTCCTAAAGTTTCTAAAAGTCTCTAGCATTATATACTGGTAAAGTTTGGTGATGCTAAGCCGTGTTTTGATACTGCCTAATTATTGAACCAACCCTTTGAACAGAGCTACGTTGTTCACCCTCGAAAAAAAAATCCAATTGTTTGAATTAATTAATTGAACAATTACTGTATACTTACAACGGTATTAAGCTGGAAAGTTATACTATCAGAAACCCATTTTCAAAATCGTACTCAAACTCCACCAAATTTATAGAACTAATATAGGTACCAATGTTCATATTTAAACTAATTTTGAAAAGCTATTTCGAAATTAACCCGTTGATATTTGACTTGCTTTGGTCCCATTTCATTGGTTGTTTACATATCAATGAAATCAGTTTCACACCCAGAATATACATGAGAACAATGAAAGCTTTAAAGAGAAACTCATAACGTGGTAGTCCACTCTATACACTTAAGAAACAGTTGTTGAAACGTTCATTAACTATTCATTAGTATTTTCTACGAATTTGGCACATTTCTAAGTGCATTATTATTTGTGATTGCAGATTCTCCTAATTGTGTCGGTTGCATGCTGTTTCTCATCGGTGTTCTCGACAGATGACCCAAAAGATGCTGTCCTTACCAATTACGAGTACGTGAGGGGACCTTCAAACAATTATCACTTCGGGTAAAGTATTCCTATCAATTTTTGTGCTAGTTTCCTTGTGCTAATGTTTGCAAATATTCCTGATGGTTATCATAATATTTTGTCGTAATAGCAACACCAATATGATCAACATTGATAAAGATTATGCAAATTGGAAGTGCTAACTATCAAATGTTTATTTCATCTTTTCTATTGTAACAGATAAAACTGCACATAAGTTCATTTGGTGTAATCTGCGAATGTATCATTGCATAGTAATATACTTCTACAGGATTGGGTAAAATATTTATAAATATTGATGTCAGATAATTGTGAGGTCATGAGTTCAATATTACTTGCGATTATCCACTTTTACCATAGCTTGCATGGTATTAATCAATGTTTATATTGCGGATAGTGTATTATGGCATGTAATTAAAAGTATATTAATATTACATCGCAAAAGTTTCCGACTGCCTGAAGCCAGTGGACTTTGTCGTTCCCAATTGGCAATTAATAATTGGTATTTAAAGGAATATGGAAAAGGCAGGAGGCAGAGGTGGAAACATATTAGAAAGAACGTGGCTACTCAGATCCGGTTACCTTTAAGCAACATTTTGATATTAATGTTAAACGTTAAACATAAACAAGTCCAATTTGTACACAAAAATTCTCAAACAAGTAAATAAACATCTTTTCTTTATCCTGTAATTACTCCAGCATAGCAGCAAGGTGCCATTAATTGGAATATTTGCAATCATCGACCATGGGCAATTCAAGCTACTAATAACTGAATCCTTTTTAATCGCGAAAGATTAACTTTTAGTTGTATTGTCTAAGTTAGTACCTAATACTCCACTTACCGAATTAAAATTCTAATTACTAACATAACTAATTTGACCATAAACCGTGTAAAGAGTTTTTGACTTTAAGCGATGTTATTTTACTTCTAATGAATGATACGCTGCATTTTGCTCCAAATAAGCCTTGCCTTGCAATCTCTCCAGGTTGACTAGCCTGTTGTATATAATGAATATAGTACCAAATGACTTACAGCAACGCGTTTAGTTCTTCCCTTTTCCGCAATATACAGTAGATATGTATTCACTACCAATTCATTACAGTAGAAATGCTCTCATGCATGCTGTTTTTGGCTACTCCTAAGACTCCAACATCCTACTGCAATACCTTTCCTCAGGCGTAGGACCAACCGTAGGAGAAGGAGCCTAAGTAGGTTTTTGTTATGTTGGAGTTAAGCCGGATTCATATTTGTCTGACATGTCGTGTCGTGATGTGCTCTGACGTGATGGCTATTTTTTATATTATCGTGTTCTGACGATATTTTGAATCAATACAGTCGTAGCTCTCGTAGAGTTCATGCGTTCGCAATGTTTTCCCATGAATCATCGGAATCTGAATCAGATTATGAAGAAAATATTTAATTTATGATGCTGGCAACTCTTCTAAACACTTTAAATTGTCAAACTATTTCGATCAGGTCGCCCAAATCTTGAAATTTAATTAAATTTTATACCGGGACTAACATACATGCTCTGACACAACATAGATCAGTTGTGATGCGGCCGCTCACGACAGATCAGGCAAATGTGACTGATTATAATTTATTAGCATCGAAACTGAGAAGTATTTGGTTTCCTCCATAAATGCTCTTCACTGACTGCGATCTCCAGTCCTCATTCCATTTCGTTCACTCTAATTCTCTTCCAGATACATTATCTCTATAATAGTCCATTCATCTCTACTTTGATCTGCTTCTTGGTCACTTCCACTGGGGCCCCTAAATATCACAATTTTTGAACTTTATGTAAAAATGTAGTACAGTAAAATGATATTTTCTTCTCTAGTGTGAGTGGTTTGTTGATTATGTATTTTATTTTTTCAGGTTTGACTCCAGTGATGGAACATCCCGGCAGGAAGAAGGCACCGACGACGAGGACGCCGCCCTCAAGGTTAAGGGAGCCGTCACGTGGGTGGCGCAGGATGGGTCCACCTATCAAATGTTCTTCAACGCGGGCAAGGGCGGGTACAGATCCATCACTAAACGCATCTCGGGACCAGAGTAACAAGGATTATACAAAATAATGTTCAAATATGTGCTAAAATAATGTTTAAATTACGAATTGAGTTTGCGGAAGAAAATCCTGTTTGCAGTATTAAAACAGTGTTTATGTTACAAATTACAAACTGTTTGCTAACAAAATTGTTCAGTTAATTGTCACCTGTAATCCCGTGCTTTATAACTTTTCAAACGAGAAAAAGCTTATTTTAAACAACTTAGAAAGTGTTGTTTTACGGAAATTCAAATGTAATGGCCACTCAGCACCATTTTGTTTTTTTTTAGTTAAATGCAGATTCTTTGTCTGTTTCTGCTTTTGAAAAATTGTGCAGAAGTGGGCAAATATCTCGTTGTTGCTTATCAGTTTTTACAATTTGGTATTGAAAAGCTGAAAAATGTTGAAAAGCATCTAGAATCGGCGTTTAACGGGGACCTTTCAAATGTCAAAAAACAAAGTGGCGCTGAATGGCGATTTCATGACAACGTTAAATTTGAATTTTTGTGAAACAACTGGTCCTTTGGATACGGTTAATTGCTTGAGAAAAATTAATTTACGTGAATCTTGTCTATCTTTGCATTGAATTGAATTTGACATTTTACTTGTAATTTGTGTACACAATCAACAACAATTGTTTTGCAAACAATGCGCTATACGAATCCACGTAAAACGAGATGACCTGTTTCGTAAATTTTACGACGTGCCTAAAAATAAATGTATCGATTAGGGGGTTATAGATATGCCCATTACTTTGTGCAAATTCAAAATTCCAACATTACCTTATAAATTGGTCTCGACATGAACCTGACCTACCTTGTTTTTCACGAAGACGGGTACAGAATATCATTCCAACATCATTATCGTTATTTTTATCGTGAACCAATCTGAACACTTCGTGTATCATCTATATATATTATTGCGAGATCATTTTTATAAACACACTAATAAATTGCAGACAAAATTGTCTTGCAATGTAGAGGAATACAAATACGTGCAATTAAAGTAGGTACAAAAAGAACCACATTTCTTTTAGTGTCCCTAATAAATTCATTCGTTCGTTTAGATTTTTTCATTCTACAGTCAAAATGTTCCTGGCTCTCACTCTTCAGGGGTCTTCTTTTTCTTCTTGATCATAATTTCAAATAATTAATTGACAACCATCATAATTATTATATGAAAGATTGGAATCGAGTTCAAACTTAGAAGATATGAGATGTTGAACGGGGGGATGGGAATTTTAGAAGACTAAATTTTAGAAAACTAAAATGAAGTGAGTGATTTAAAGTTCCCAATTGTAGAACACAAAGTACACAAGTACAAGTCTGGTGTGTCAAGCAAGTGAATTTTAAAAAGGTGAGAGGGAACGGAGCAATTTCAAATTATCATTTGAATAAAGAAATTTCGTTTTTAGAAAAATGGGGAAATTGTTGAAACCACAATTTTACGCGAAAGCCCTTTATATTGAGGCATAGTAGGCTTCCTTGGATTGACTAGCAACGTGCCTATAATCTGCCCAATCAGTAGGGGATGTGGTTTTTGTCAGTATCAGTTCTGCCAAAGAATCCGTAATATCGTTTCCCGCGATGTCCAACGATTCCCAATGTGTCCAGAAATCCATACTATATTATTGAAAAAAGCAAACACTTTGTGGCAAGACATTATACAAATGTCAAAACCACTTTATTTGCTTTAACAATGGTGCAGAATTTTGTACGTAAGTAAACTCACTTCCTTTTGCACATCTTCAAACAAAAATAATGCTGGCAAACTTTTAACTACATAAAAAATCAGGCGTCGTTTTTCAGAACTTTCCGAATATTTAATTGATACTAACCACACTTTTAATAGAAATACCTCCAAGTAATACGTACCGTACATATAAAGGAATGTGCCTTAATAATGCAGAAAAATTATTAATATCAAAATAGAAAAAAAAAAAAATTGCCAAATCTTAGACAGAATTAACCGACGACAGTCCAATTTTAAAGTTGTTCCCCTTCTCTCTAAGTAACCTCCAACCTTCTATCTACCCTCTGCCCACCCCTCTACCTACCCCTCTATCAGCCGGTCTCTGATGTTATCTCCCTATCTTAAATGCTTTCTCTTTCTCTTATGTTTACCTTATAATCTTCCTCTTAACTAAAATGAGTTTTTATGTTTATTGTCCGATGAAGGTTGAGATCAACCGAAACCGGTCGACGTGAATAAATCAAATAAAGCGGTTTTAAACAAAGAACTTTTCATTTCTGCCCATATATAAAACCTACGGTTTTTCCGGAGCTTTGAATAAATCTTGCTATGTTTCAAAATCTCGTGTTACGTGAAATACAATATCTTTTTTTACAAACGATTCATGTTTTTTGTACCATCATAAATTACTACCATGCATTGTTGTTCCGGTTGGAGGATGAATTCATGTATAAAAAATGTATTAAAAAAAATATTTTGTGTATTTAAATGCTTTTTTCGATGTGTTGATAATAGGATCCTCTAGTCAATATTGCATTATACCTGTTTACACAGCAATGTCGATATATTATACTCTCTAGGAACTACAGTGAATTAAAATAATGGGCAGTGAGATCATTACGTCTTGATTAAGTAAATACTGAAAGGTTAATTAAACCATTTGCTTGTTTTATAATAAACTACGCAGATGATTTCTTTATTGGCATAAAGATTCTAAGATAATGCTGTCTTGAGTGTGGAGAAGAAAAATATTTCTGCGTACGGTAATGGCAAATGTTCAAGTTTTTTCGTGAATATCATCACCACCATCCGGAGCCAATGGGACTTTATTTGATTTGATATGAACCATTTGGATAATAACCATTGGATAACCAACACCTCTTCCAAGTGGTTCGCTACGTTTGGTGACTTAGTTGGGTGCCCGGTTTCACGGGATGAGGTTTTCTAGGTCTTGGCGGCGGATGCTTTTGCCCACTCACTTTTGAGACCTTTTGATCTTTCCAGCCGGACTCTCCCGACCTATCGTCTTGCACCGCAGTGGGAGGGATGGATTCGTACGTTCGTCACTCCTGAACACATTAATAATAATAATAACACCAGATTCATACCCACCATTCATACATTTAGCCTTCCCAGAACTTCCTCTCCTTCCTTTCCCTAAAAAGACCCTTCACGCAGCATCCTTCAAGATGACATTAAGGTCCTGAAATTTTTTTTCTCAGGGCCTCCTGTACGCAGATAATGTTTAAAAAATGGGAAAAAATTATAACGGGCGTAGTGACAACAATATTTGCGAGGTATGCGTGGTCATTCAGAAAGTGGATCTCATGAGACAGCGGTACGAGACAGTTAAGACAAAAATGCAATAGTCGGATGTCGCAAGGCGTCCACTATGAATGAATTCATCAGTCAATTGACAATTTACAAGATATTTTGCTGAGTAAAATAACTTGATTTCAATTTAATTACTACAAGAAATCAGGTCAGGAATTACGCAAAAGCTGAGTTCGGCAACTGTGCCAATAACTTATCGGGCGAAACGCGTAAATGGTTGCCATATTATCAACATTATTATAATATTATAACCACGTACTATTTTTAATATTATTTAAGAGGGCATTACCAGAGAAAGCCGGAAATACGTCATTTTCAAAAAAGTTTTTAGACGTATTGACTTTTTTCCACAAAAAATTATAAATGGATTTCGAAAGATTGTTCTTTTATCTAGCATAGTTATGTAATAAATTTTTTGAATATTTTTTTATTTTTAGTATAATAAGGTTATTCCATTGGTCGTTGGCAGATTTGTTAAATTTTCAAAAAAGTTTTTGTATTATACCACACCCATTTCAAATAATGTAATCATGCAGTAAAATAAATCAATACATTATCTAGCAAAGTTATGTATTAGAATTTTAATTTTAGTTTCAATAAAATCATTAAAAAGTATGTACGTACATGTGTTTCTTGTCGAAAATTGGTCCATTTGTGTATTTATTTGCGCACTTACAAACTAATATATTTCAGATTTTTTTAACATTCTTATTAAATTTAGACATTTCTGAAAAATAATAAATACTTAAAATCAAAAAATAACTACAAAAAGTACACTATTTTAATAGTTTTATCATCACGCCTTTCAGCATTTTTGGATGAAGGTATAAATTAAAGCTAATTTGGATTGAAATAAATTCGATATTGAGTTATAATTTAAAAAAGCTGGTACGGAGAATAATCAATCGTTCTCATTGTAACCGCCCTGCACGATCGGAAGAACAACTTTCGACGAAATGTGGATTTTCGTCCGCTGGCTGGTTAAACGCTCTTAAGCCTAATAAGCGTTCATAAATGACTATCCGTTTGTCGTATTATTTTGATATTTGTATTTTTTTTTTTATATGCAATGACGATTCGCTAATTTTCCTGCGACTAACAAATCTTAACGACGAATTCGCGGCAAATATACCATCATCTCTCACTTTTAAGAGTTGGTGTCTTAACGCAACCTTGTTAGCTCGATACAGAATACCGTATTTAACCTTTAACTGCTCCGTCCTAGCAATAATAATAACTAGCTTTTGCCCGTTGCAGATGCAACTAACGGGTTAAAACACTATGCGATTTGACGTGTGAACGTGGATGAAGCGAGGAGGAGTGTGTGTTAAATTAAATATATGAAGAAAAACGATGTCTGAATACGGATGAAGCGAGGAGTGAGCGCCTACAAAGGGAACAGGTAGTCGACGAACGGTTTAGCAATGCATAATTTCATGATGCCAGAGCTCATTATTTTATATAGAATGAATCGACTGGATGCGCACATCAAATCCCAAAAGTTTCATCGCAATCGGATGAAAGGTTTAGCAATGCATAATTTCTTGATGCCAGAGCTCACTATTGTATACAAAAACCATTGCGGGCATGCATACATCAAATCCCCAAAGTTTTATCGCAATCGGATGAACGGTTTAGCAATGCGTAATTTCATTACGTCAGAGCTCACTATTGCATACAAAAACCATTGCGGGCATGCACACATCAAATCCCCAATGTTTCATCGCAATCGGATGAACGGTTTAGCAATGCATAATTTCTTGATGCCAGAGCTCACTATTGTATACAAAAACCATTGCGGGCATGCATACATCAAATCCCCAAAGTTTTATCGCAATCGGATGAACGGTTTAGCAATGCGTAATTTCATTACGTCAGAGCTCACTATTGCATACAAAAACCATTGCGGGCATGCACACATCAAATCCCCAATGTTTCATCGCAATCGGATGAACGGTTTAGCAATGCATAATTTCATGACGCCAGAGCTCATTATTTTATATTAAAAAAAAATAATCGAGGGAATGCGCACATCATAGTGGAAGGTACTCTCAGTATCGCCCTGGTGTAAGACCACCATTCAGAATTGAAACGTTACTTGAAATGGCTTCTGCCGTGTTTGGTAACCAGATCTGAATAGCCAGGTACTTCTCCACCTTCCTCTTTCCTATCTCCTTCCCCTCCCCACTGCCTTCAGCCTCACAACATACCCCAATTGGGGACGCCATAGTCCCACTGGCTCCAGACGGGAGCAGTTGGGACTCTTGTGCGGTATTCATGTAAAAAAAAATCAAATCCCCAAAGTCAGAGAAGCCAGATCCAGAGCTCACCATTTTATACAGAAAGAATCGAAGGGATGCGCACACAGTGTCCCCAAAGTTTCCTCGCAATCGGATGAACAGTTTAGCAATGCATAATTTCGTGATGTCAGAGCTCATTATTTTATATAGAAACCAATGAATTGTTCCCGGGGCGGCGGTACCAATCCCACATTGAATGATTATCATAAAAATGAAATATACAAAAAAGCGCTATATAAATTTATCATTTTTGATAAAAAATATATGGTACTAATGTTTAGAGGTACCTGCACGTACGTAAAAAAAATATTAAATTTATTTAGGCTGGGTTGTTCAAAACAATATTTAAAAATCTCCAATTTTTCAAGTTAATTTAAACGTTCTGTGAAAGTTCTGTTCAAATTCTATTCAAGTTCTGTAATTATTTTATACATTTACAAAAAAATACATAAGCAATATCATCAGATGATACAGAGTTGTTATGTGCAGGTTACCTGCACGTATGTAAAAAAACATATGAAATATATTTAGGCTGGGTTCTGTGAAAGTTCTGTTCAAATTCTATTGAAGTTCCGTAATTATTTCTGTTTTGAAATAATGAGTATAAATAAATAATAATAAATATAATAAGTTTTGATGTTTTGAATAAATAAAACTCGCCCATTGCGTGAAAATAAACTTGACTAATTTAAAAATAACGTTCCTACCAACAGTGGTTGTCAAGAAGCAACCTCCGTGTACCCACATATTTCAAAAAGTGACCATTTGGTGATTTTTTCATTTCATATCATGAATTTTCGATTTAAAATTTAAAGGAAAGAATATCCTCACATAAGCCGGTACCTACCTAGTACATACCGAGAAAAATAATATTTGTGTAGGTACCTACGTGTTTTCTCAATAAATACTTGGCGAATTTGCAATAATTCGATAGAACGGTAGGTACCTACCGTGTTATAAATGTTATATCAATGCTACATTACCTACTTATTTGATTTTCAATGGAATTAAGTACCTACGTAAGTACCTGATTTGGTTTCTCAAAACCTCGGATAATATGAATGCTGCATTAACTACTGTTTATTTTCTACGTGTAAATCCTTCATATTTTAAACGCCAGTAGGTACCTACCTCGAGTTTATATTAACTGGCTGGAAAATTATGCATTGTCGATGATAGATCGATTTCGGCAAATGTCAGAAAAATTTCAATCTTTAATGCAATATAGTGTAATATTTTGAATGGAATGCGGTACATGTCGCAAGTTTAAAAGTTTCTAAAACTTGTATTTTTACAATTTATTGAAAAACATCTCGGTCAAAATATTTTTTTACGCTGTAATCTGCGTTCCCGCAAAGAGCCTTTAAAATGTCCATTTTTCTACGTTATTTTGAATAAAGCCGTAAAATTAATAAATCTCTAGCAAATACAGTTTTGTATGGGAGGTGAACTTTTCTGACGCACTGAAATATTCGACATTTTTTAACGGGTGAACCTGTCGGCAGAAAATATAACTGAGGCCGAATTTCTTCGTCGGTGAGAGATCTAATTGTAGTTTTCGCCGTTGGGTGCGCTGTTAATCCTGCATCATCTTTTTTGTATGAAATCTGGTCCTCAATCGGGACACGACCCTGTCTGAATCCGCTTCGAGCGAAAGTGACCCTTAAGGTGGTTGAAACGTAAAGGGCAGAGTGGTCGTTTTTAGCGCGGCAAAAAAAGTGAGGCGTCTCCAAACTGTGTATTAATATATACTAGGTTTTGCCCGTTGCAGAAGCAACTGACGGGTTAAAGCACTATGCGATTTGACGTGTGAACGTGGATGAAGCGAGGAGGAGTGTGTGTTAAATTAAATATATGAAGAAACCTGAGGTTACAGTGACCTTGCAACGCATGCCGGGTACCCGTTGTATATAATGTTATAATAAAGTGCAGGCATTTGCAAGGCGCTTGCATAATAATATAGTTTCCCCGAACTGGAATGGAACCATCCCCGAGGTTACATTGATCTTGCAACGCATGCCGGGTACCCGTAGTATATAATTTTATAATATAGTGGAGGCGTTTGCAAGGCGCTTGCGTTATAATGTAGTTTCGCGGAACTTGGAATGGAACCATTACAGTTAAGTTGACCCCGAGGTTGAAGTTATCTTGCAACGCATGCCGAGTACCCGTTGTATATAACGTTATAATATAGTGCAGGCGTTTGAAAGGTGCTTGCATTATAATGTAGTTTCCCGGAACTTGGAATGGAACCATTACAGTTAAGTAAAGTTGTCCCGGAGGTTACAGTGCCTTGCAACGCATGCCGGGTACCCGTTGTAAATAATGTTTTAATGTAGGACAGGCGCTTGCATTATAATGTCGTTTCCCGGAACTTGGAATGGAACCATTACAGTTAAGTTGACCCGGAGGTTACAGTGCCTTGCAACGCATGCCGGGTACCCGTTTTATATAATGTTATTATATTTGCAAGGCGCTTGCATTATAATGTAGTTTCCCGGGACTTGGAATTCTAGAGCTCACTATTGTATATAGAAACCAATGAATGGTTCCCGGGGCAGCGGTACCAATCTCACGTTCAATGATTATCATTAAAATGCAAAATGCTAAAAAAGCGTTTTATTAATTTAATATTTTTCATTATAATTAGCAAGTAGGTACCTACGTAGATTCTATGTAGAATATTATTTAAGCTGTTGTTTAAAAAAAAAATTAAAATCTTCCTTTTTTAAAGTTAATCTTAACGTTTTGCGAAAGTTCTGTTCAAATTCTATTCGAGTTCTGTAATTATTTCTGTTTCCATAATAATTGGAAGGCTTTTGACCTCTCCAGCCAGATTCTCCCAACCCTTCGCATTGCACCGCAGTGTGAGGAATAGATTCAAACGTCCATCGCTCCTGGCCACACTGTCCCCCAAATTCCCAAAGACCCCTCATACGTTTTTCCTTCCCATATCTTCTTCTCCTT
The DNA here is from genome assembly GCA_917880885.1 of Limnephilus marmoratus. Taxonomy (NCBI): domain Eukaryota; kingdom Metazoa; phylum Arthropoda; class Insecta; order Trichoptera; family Limnephilidae; genus Limnephilus; species Limnephilus marmoratus. The sequence continues at coordinate 13,746,030 of OU862908.1, forward strand.
TCTTTCCCTTAAAAAAACCCACCCCACAGCACCCTCAAAGATGACCCAGGCCCCTAGGATTCGGAACGGGCTTTTTCTAGCGATATCTCGTGATGCCAAAGCTCACTATTGTATTCTGAAACTGTATGTATTTGTCTAGGTCTTAGTGACGGATAGCCAGATTCTCCCAACCCTTCGCCTTGCACCGCAGTGTGAGGAATAGATTCATACGTCCGTTACTCCTGGCCACACTGACCTCCAGATTCCTACCCACCCCTCATACCTTATTCCTTCCCATATCTTCTTATCCTTCCTTTCCCTTAAAAAACCCTCCGCACAGCATCCTCAAAGATGACGTAGGCCCCTAGGGAAATTGTTTTCCTTGGAGCCTGCTGTGTGGAGCTAATGTAAAAAAAAAGTTTTGCACTGCATAATTTCATCCTGAGTTAACTCTGAGGTTGCAGTGACCTTGCAACGCATGCCGGGTACCCGTTGTATATAATGTTATAATATTTGCAAGGCGCTTTCATTAAAATGTAGTTTCCCGGGACTTGGGATGCTAGAGCTCACTATTGTATATAGAAACCAATGAATGGTTCCCGGGGCAGCGGTACCAATCTCACGTTCAATGATTATCATTAAAATGCAAAATACAAAAAAAAGCGTTATGTTAATTTAATATTTTTCATAATAATTATCCCGTTCAACTTCAAGCAATTTCGTTATACATTTACAAAAAAAATACATAAGCAAAATCATCAGATGATTCCGAGTAGTTATGTGCAGGAAGGTACCTGCATAGATTCAAAAAGTGACCATCTCGAGTGATTAATTCAATATAATATCATTAATTATTTAAATGAAAGAATTCTGTTCCTAAGCCGGTAGGTACCTACCTAGTAAACCGCGAGAAAAATAATTTTGCTCTAGGTACCTACCCGTTTTCTCAATAAAAATTGCGTCAACATTACGTATTTAGTTACTTTTCTTTCGATGGAAACGGTAGGTACCTGCCCCGTTCTAAATTGCATTTTTTTCATATGGCCAGTAATTCAATACTCTCGGATAATTTGAGAACGCATTTTCGACATGAATTTTTCAGGAAATGTGTGATGTTTGTCAGCTTCTACTGACATATTTTATAAGAGATGCTTATATAATATTGCTATCAAAAGATGCGTATTCCTCTACTCTATTAAATTTTTTAAAAATATCAAAGCTGAAATCGTTTTCTGGGCCGAAATTCCGTATTCCCCAACCGAAACCGCTGAGAGGTCCGTTTCGCTAGCATAAACTGACATTTAAAATCTACAATATACCTATCTCAGCATTCGCGAGCATGCGAAAAGAGATGGGTTAATCCAGACCTGACTCGATATTCCTAGCATTTTATGAAACTAATGGAAAAAGACATCTCTTGTTTTTTAATGCGAACCTGTCGGTGGGAAGTGTAAGCGAGCCGAATTGTGTGATTTTATTAGAATTCTAGTTTTAGCCGCCAGTTTTTTTCTTTAAATTTTGTAGGCCAAAAAACGCTTAATTTTTGTCGCAAAGTCAAAGTACTGAAACGTGCACTGAATTTTTTTATCTGAAAGGGCGTAAGCGTCTTTTTCGTTTTTAAGCGACAATACGCCGTAAGGTCTTGCGGATCGAGGGGGAAAAGAGTCGATTATCGGATCACCAAAAGCGTTTTTTTGGAACGGCCGTTTGTATGAAATCCCGGTCCACAAGCCTTGCTCGGCCAAATCGACCTCTGCGGTCGGTGAAACTCGACAGGCAGAGTGGTCGATTTTCGCCTGTACTCGGAGGATTAAAAAAAAAAGTGAGTTTTCCTGACCTACCCCAAAACCAAACAATACTATATACTAGGTTTTGCCCGTTGCAGAAGCAACTGACGGGTTAAGACACTATGCGATTTGACGTGTGAACGTGGATGAAGCGAGGAGGAGTGTGTGTTAAATTAAATAAATGAAGAAACCTGAGTTCATAGTGACCTTGCAACGCATGCCGGGTACCCGTTGTATATAATGTTATGTAGTGCAGCGCTTGCATTAAAATGTAATTTCCCAGGAATTGGAATGGAACCATTACAGTTAAGTTGACCATGAGGTTACAGTGACCTTGCAACGCATGCCGAGCAACCGTTGTATATCATTTTATATATTGCAGGCACTTGCTTTAAAATGTTATTTCCCGGGAATTGGGATGGAACCATTACAGTTAAGTTGACCCCGAGGTTACAGTGACCTTGCAACGCATGCCGGGAACCCGTTGTATATAATGTTATAATATAGTGCAGACGTTTGCAAGGCGCTTGCATTATAATGTAGTTTCCCGGAACTTGGAATGGAACCGTTAATGTTAAGTTGACCCCGAGGTTACAGTGATCTTGCAACGCATGCCGGGTAACAGTTGTATATAATGTTATGTAGAAATAAAAATCCCCTAAGATGACCTTTATTGGATAACCAACACTCATGCCGTAGGTCACCCCAAGTGGTTCGCTACGTTTGGTGATTTAGTAGGGGTGCCCGGATTTATGGGGTGAGGTTTGTCTAGGTCTTGGAGGCTGATGACCAGGACACACTGAACCCCAGATTCCTACCCACCCCTTAAACCCTTTTCCTTCTCAGAACTCTCATCTCCTTCTTTGCCTTAAAAAACCCTCCACCCAGCATCTCCAAAGATGACATGACCGTGAGGGAAATTATTTTCCTCAGGGTCTCCTGTGTGGAGCTTTTTCCTCCCCCCCTCTCGCGCTTCATTAATTCATTCCCGGTACATTTAGTTTTCAAAAAGCGAGAAATGTGCACCTACTTCGGTCGCCCGGTTCATTATTGTATCCCGATTGATCATTATTGTTTTCATAAAACCATCGCGGGAATGCACACATCAAATTCCCAAAGTCTCATCGCAATCGGATGAACCAACACCGCTGTCATAGGTCACCCAAGTGGTTCGCTACGATTGGTGACTTAGCAGGGGTGCCCGGGTTCATGGGATGAGGTTTGTCTAGGTCTTGGTGGCGGATACGTTTGACCAACCACTGCATGGCGGGCTGGATCGGAGGAGACTGATTGAGGGAGGCTTTTTATCTCTCCAGCCAGATTCTCTCAACCCTTCGCCTCGCACCGCAGTGTGAGGAATAGATTCATACGTCCGTTACTCCTGGCGACACTGACCCTCAGATTCCTACCCACCCCTCATACCCTTTTCCTTCTTATATCTTCTTCTCCTTTCTTTCCCTCAAAAAACCTTCGACACAGCATCCTCAAAGATGACATAGGCCCCTAGGGAAATTGTTTTCCTCGGTGCCTCCTGTGTGGAGCTAATGTAAAAAAAAGTTTAGCAATGCATAATTTTATGATGCCAGAGCTCACTATTGTATATAGAAACCAATGAATGGTTCCCGGGGCGGCGATACCAATTCCACGTTGAATGATTATCATTAAAATACAAAATACAAAAAAAGCGGTATGTAAATTTAATATTTTTGAAAAAAATTATACCATTCAACTTCAAGCAATTTTATTATACATTTACAAAAAATTCATAAGCAATATCATCAGATTCTGAGTTTTTATGTGCATGTAGGTACCTGCATAGATTCTATGTAGAGTTACCTGCACATACGTAAAAAAAAACATATGAAATATATTTAGGCTGGGTTTTTCAAAAAATTTATTTAAAAATCTTCAGTTTTTCAAGTTAATTTTAACGTTCTGTGAAAGTTCTGTTCAAATTCTATTCAAGTTCCGTAATTATTTCTATTTTGAAATAATAGTATAAATAAATAATAATAAATATTATAAGTTTTGAAGATAATTGAATAAATAAAAATCGCACATTACGTGAAAATGAACTTAATTTATTTAAAAATAACGTTCCTACAAACAGTGGTTATCCAGAAGCAACCTCCGTGTTCCTACATATTTCAAAAATTACCATCTCGGATGATTTTTTTCATTTCATATCTTTAATTTTCGATTTAACATAGGAAAGAATCTCGTAAGCCGGTACCTACCTAGTACATACCGAGAAAAATAATGGTGGTGTAGGTACTTATTCGTTTTCTCAATAAATACTTAGCGAATTAGCAATAATTCAATAGAACGGTAGGTACCTACCGCGATTTTCTGCATTTAAATCATTCACATTTTAAACGCCAGTACCTACCTCGAGTTTATATTAACTGGCTGGAAAATTATGCATTGTTGATGATAGATCGATTTCAGAAAATGTCAGAAAAATTTCAATATTCGATGCATTATAGTGTAACATTTTAAATAGGAAGTTACACATGTTTTTATTTTAAAAGTTTCTTAAACTTGTATACCTTCTATTTAATCAAAAACATTTCGTGCAAAATGTTTGTTTTCGCCGCAATCTAAGTTCCCGCAAAGGGCCTTTAAAATGTCATTTTTTGTACGTTATATTTGAGATAGCCGTTTAATTGATTGGAATAAATTCCTAGTGAAATCAGTTTTGTATGGGAAATCTCTTTACTAAACGGTTCGACGTTTTTTAACGGGTGAACCTGTCGGCGAGAAATATAACTGAGGTCGAATTTCTTCGTCGGTGAGAGATCTAATTGTAGTTTTCGCCGTTTGGGAGCGCTGTTGACCCTGCGTCATCTTTTTTATATGAAATCTGGTCTGACCCGCAGAGAACGCCGTCCGTGCCCCCTTTCGGGCCAAATTGATCTCTGCGGTCGGTGAAACTCGAGGAGCGGAGGTCGATTATCGCCTGCGGGCCGAGGCGGGCGAGGGAAATCGAAAGGGCGTAAGCGTCTTTTTCGTTTTTAAGCGACAATACGCCGTAAGGTCTTGCGGATCGAGGGGGAAAAGAGTCGATTTTCGGATCACCAAAACGCGTTTTTTTGGAACGGCCGTTTGTATGAAATCCCGGTCCACAAGCCTTGCTCGGCCAAATCGACCTCTGCGGTCGGTGAAACTGGACAGGCAGAGTGGTCGATTTTCGCCTGTACTCGGAGGATTAAAAAAAAAAGTGAGTTTTCCTGACCTACCCCAAAACCAAACAATACTATATATACTAGCGGGGCCCGTTGCAAAAATGCAACTAACGGGTTAAAAAATTATGCGATTTGCGTGTGAACATGGATGAAGCGAGGAGGAGTGTGTGTTAAAAAATATATGAAGAAACCTGAGGTTGCAGTGACCTTGCAACGCATGCCGGGTACCCGTTGTATATAATGTTATGTAGTGCAGCGCTTGCATTAAAATGTAATTTGCCAGGAATTGGAATGGAACCATTACAGTTAAGTTGACCCCGAGGTTACAGTGATTTTGCAACGCATGCCGGGTACCCTTTGTATATAATGTTATAATGTAAAGCAGGCGTTTGCATTAAAATTTTATTTCCCGGGAGTCGGGATGAAACCATTACAGTAAAGTTGACCCCTAGGTTACAGTGACCTTGCAACGCATACCGGGTACCCGTTGTATATAATGTTATATAGTGCAGGCGCTTGCTTTAAAATGTTATTTCCCGGGAATTGGGATGGAACCATTACAGTTAAGTTGACCCCGAGGTTACAGTGACCTTGCAACGCATGCCGTGTAACCATTGTATATTATGTTATAAATTGCAGGCGCTTGCATTAAAATTTTATTTCCCGGGAATCGGGATGAAACCATTACAGTAAAGTTGACCCCTAGGTTACAGTGACCTTGCAACGCATGCCGGGTACCCGTTGTATATAATGTTATATAGTGCAGGCGCTTGCATTATAATGTAGTTTCCGGGGACTTGGGATGGAACCATTAGAGTTTAGTTGACCCTGAGGTTAAAGTGGCCTTGCAACGCATGCCGGGTACCCGTAGTATATAATGTTACATATTGCAGGCGCTTGCATTATAATGTAGTTTCCCAGGACTTCGGATGGAAACATTACAGTTTTATTGACCCCGAGGTTAAAGCGGCCTTGCAACGAATGCCGGGTACCCGTTGTATATAATTTTATAAAGTGCATAATTTTATAATGTTGTTTCCCGGGACTTGGTAGGGAACCATTACGGTTTAGTTGACCCCGAAGTTAAAGTGGCCTCGCAACGCATGCCGGGTACCGCAGTTTAGCAGTGCAAAATTTCATTATGCCGGAGCTCACTATTGTAGTTGTATTGTATTTCATTTTGCAAGTGTAAGTACTAAGTAGGTACTTTGTTGTAATATTTCACCAAAACGACGCCATTATGCTGTTGAGCATAAAATAATTTTCACTACAAATAAATTCATTCAATATCATGTTTTGATTTTTAAATGAAAAAAGTCCCCGCAAGTAAGTACCTACCTAGAACACGCGTAATGTATATATATATACAATGTTCAAATAGAACACACTTAAAAATAAAAAAAATAATTAATAAAAAAAATTGACAATTCTTTAAATTTTTCTAGTAAATTTTCAGTTCTATAAAGTTCCGTTCGAGTTCTGTAATTATTTCAGTTTTGTGATGTAACTGGTCTGTAATGATAAAACAATAGAATTTGAGTAGAACCATCACAGAACGTGAAAATTAACTTTAAAAAAGTTCAATTATTCTGTATCATGGAAACAACCTTACCTTAGTATTTATTGCATTAAAACCTAATTCGTTGTGTAGGTACCCATTCAGGTAGGTACCTGCGCATTTCCTTAGATTCCGGCAATCTTAGCTTTTTTCATCATATTTGCAATACTACCGAAATAAGTAGGTACCTACCCCGAATGAAAAACGTGTTAATTTGACTGGCCAGCAAATATTTAAACTTCCGATGGAATCTGTGAGCGCGTTTTTTGATGATTTTTTTTCGGAAAATTTCGAGTTTTGTCAGCATCTCCTGACGTATTTTATATGAGAATCATATGTTTTATTGGTGTTAAAAGTTGCGGAATCTGTCCGGCTATCGTATTTTCAAAAAACATCTAGCCCGGAATCGGTTTTTCGGCGGTAATGTCGTTTTCCGAAAAACAACGACCGAAACCGCCGAGAGTTCCGTTTTGTTAGGCTAAAAATTTGACATCTGAGATCCTGACCTATGTCAATTATAGCATTTTCCTTTGTGAAATTAGCGGGATTTTTCCTAAATTTTTTTTTTCAAACGCCGTCTGTCGGCGGGAAATATAATCGAGTGATTCGAGTAGAGCTTCTAGTTTTCGCCGCCGATTCGTATCGGAGAATAAATCCCTGTATATATTTCATTTTGTCGAAAAAAAATTTCTTCCAGCTTCCTTATTACGATTTGCTTCAACCGAAAGTGACCCGTGAGGTTTCACCCACCCGAGGGGCAAAGTGGTAGCTTTTCCCCTCAAATCGAAAGTGAGTTTTTTCGACCAATGGCGTGAGCGGAAAAAGTGAGTTTTTTCGACCAATGGCGTGAGCGGAAAAAGTGAGTTTTCCCTGACCTACCACAAAACCAAACAATACTATATATACTAGGTTTTGCCCGTTGCAGAAGCAACTGATGGGTTAAAACATTATGCGATTTGACGTGTGAACGTGGATGAAGCAAGGAGGAGTGTGTGTTAAATTAAATATATGAAGAAACCTTAGTTCACAGTGACCTTGCAACGCATGCCGGGTACCCGTTGTATATAATGTTATGTAGTGCAGCGCTTGCATTAAAATGTAATTTGCCAGGAATTGGAATGGAACCATTACAGTTAAGTTGACCCCGAGGTTACAGTGATTTTGCAACGCATGCCGGGTACCCTTTGTATATAATGTTACAATGTAAAGCAGGCGTTTGCAATGCGCTTGTATTATAATGTAGTTTTCAGGAACTTGGAATGGAACCATTACAGTTAAGTTGACCCCGAGGTTACAGTGATCTTGCAACGCATGCCGGGTACCCGTTGTATATAATGTTATAATTTATTGCAGGCGTTTGCAAGGCGCTTGCATTATAATGTAGTTTCCCGGAACTTGGAATGGAACCATTACAGTTAAGTTGACCCCGAGATTACAGTGATGTTGCAACGCATGCCGGGTACCCTTTGTATATAATGTTATAATATAAAGCAGGCGTTTGCAAGGCGCTTGCATAATAATGTAGTTTCCCGGAACTTGGAATGGAACCATTACAGTTAAGTTGACCCCGAGATTACAGTGATGTTGCAACGCATGCCGGGTACCCGTTGTATGTAATGTTATAATACAGTGCATGCGTTTGCAAGGCGCTTGAATTATAATGTAGTTTCCCGGAACTTGGAATGGAACCATTACAGTTAAGTTGACCCCGAGGTTACAGTGTTGTTGCAACGCATGCCGGGTACCCGTTGTATATAATGTTATGTAGAAATACAAATCCCCAAAGTTGACCTTTATTGGTTAACCAACACCTCTGCCATAGGTCACCCCAAGTGGTTCGCTACGTTTGGTGATTTAGTAGGGGTGCCCGGGTTCATGGGGTGAGGTCTGTCTAGGTCTTGGAGGCGGATGCCCAGGACACACTGAACCCCAGATTCCTACCCACCCCTTAAACCCTTTTCCTTCCCAGAACTCTCATCTCCTTCCTTTCCTAAAAAAAATCCTCCACACAGCATCCCCAAAGATGACATAGGACCTGAGGGAAATTATTTTCCCCACGGCGTCCTGTGTGGAGCTCATGTAAAAAAAAAAAATTAAATGCATATAAATTCACCTTTCCCAAAAAGCCAGAAATAATTGAAAAAAAACATGTTCTTAATATATTTTCCCTTGCTTAGTTCTGCACTCCTGGTATTTATACTTTTAAAATTTTGTTTTATTCGAGTAAAAAAAAGAACAGAAAAAATATTCTTTCATAGCGTACTCTACCCCCCCCCCCCCCCCCCTTCCTCCATCCCGCAAAACCCCCTCACGGGTTCCCCTCCGCCTTCCCAGGTTACCCTCCCCCCTCCGTGGTATTTTTCACCCCTCCCGCGCTCATTATTTCATTGCCGTTACATTTAGTTTTCAAACAGCTCGCGTGCCACCTATTGAAATATTTTTATGCAAATTTTGCAAAAATGCCAGAGCTCACCAGCCAATAAACAAACATAACAAAAAAAGAATTATTCAATTTGGTGCAGTCTTTCGGAAGTTATGCGCGTACATACATTTCGACGATTCATTTTTATGCAAATTTCATAATGCCAGAGCTCACCAGTAGTTTTATTTAAAACTTGTCCTTACAATAACGATAACAACAAAAAAATAATTACCCAATTAGGTGCAGTCGTTCCGAAGTTATGCGCGTACTTACATTTCATCGATTAATTTTTAAACATATTTCAAAATGCCAGAGCTCACCAGTAGTTGTATACAAACTTTGTCCTAACAATAAGGAACGCAACAAAAAAAGAATTATTCAATTACGTGCAGTCGTTCTGAAGTTATGAGCGTCCTTACATTTCGGCGAATCATTTTTAAACAAATTTCGTTATGCCAGAGCTCACCAGTAATTTTATTCAAAACTTGTCCTAGTAATAACAAATACAACAACGAAAGAATTATTCAATTTTGTGTATTCGCTCGGAAGCTATGCGCATTTATAGATTTCGGCGATTCATTTTAAACAAATTTTATTATTCCAGAGCTCATCAGTCGTCTTATACAAACCTTGCCCGAACAATAACGAAACCAACTCAAAAAGAATTATCCAATTTGGACCAGTTTTTCATGAGCTATAATTTATAGATGATACCCGTGGATAATTATTTATCCGTTTATGTAATTTTCAGGGTACCTACCTAGTTCATCAAAATATTCTAAAACAATATGTTATTTATATGGCAACACAAACGTTAAACTTTGTCGTAACCACCTCAAGCACAGCCTGAAAATCGAACACCTGCGCTGGTTTAAGAACATTTCCCATACAAATTACGTCAGCCAACGGTGTCATGGCCTGACTGAAAACCTCAGGTGGTTTTGGATAGTGTTCCATGTTCAGTATTGCAAGGTTGAAGAAAATAAATAAACATTTCAAATATCTACCGATTTAACAGGCTGAGAACGATGTGCATTTTCGATGTTGTTGGATTTTTCGCAAATGTCAGATATAATTGCAAAGTTTGACGCGATATTGTGAAACATTTTAAATGGGAAGCTACACATGTTTTTGTTTTAAAAGTTTCTAAATCTTGTATAATTTATGATTATTAAAAAACATCTCTCGCAAAATGTTTTTTTTCGTCGTAATTTACCACCCCGCAAAGGGCCTTTAAAATGTCAATTTTTCTTCGGTATTTGGCAGATCGCCGTTTAATTAATTGGAATAAATTCAGAGCAGAAATCAGTTTTGTATGGGAGATTTTCGCTACATCTTTCTCAACTTTTGCAGGCATTTGAAAAGAGATAGATACAATGAATTCGCTTCGAAGAAGAGTGAACCGTGGGGCCTTTGAAATCGGATGAGCTTAGAGATCAATTTGGCTTGCCAAATTTTACCAAATTTTTGCAAGCCAAAGTGACCCGTGAGGTTTCACCCACCCGAGGGGCAGAGTGGTCGCTTTTCCCCTCAAATCAAAAGTGAGGTTTTCCGTGACCTTTCCCAAAAGTGAACAATACTATATATACTAGCTGGGCCCGTTGCAGAAGCAACTGACGGGTTAAAACACTATGCGATTTGCGTGTGAACGTGGATGAAGCGAGGAGGAGTGTGTTTTAAATTAAATATATGAAGAAACCTGAGGTTACAGTGACCTTGCAACCCATGCCGGGTAACCGTTGTATATAATGTTATGTAGTGCAGCGCTTGCATTTAAATGTAATTTTCCAGGAATTGGAATGGAACCATTACAGTTAAGTTGACCCCGAGGTTACAGTGACCTTGCAACGCATGCCGAGTAACCATTGTATATCATGTTATATATTGCAGGCACTTACTTTAAAATGTTATTTCCCAGGAATTATGATGGAACCATTACAGTAAAGTTGACCCCGAGGTTACAGTGATCTTGCAACGCATGCCGGGTACCCGTTGTATATAATGTTCTATAGTACAGGCGCTTGCATTATAATGTGGTTTTCCGAGATTTGGGATGGAACCATTACAGTTTAATGGACCCCGAGGTTAAAGTGGCCTTGCAACGCATGCCGGGTACCCGCTGTATATAATTTATTTATTTCCGGACAAAAAGTCCATTAACAATATAAAATACGTCACTAACTTATACCTCCCTCTTATCCTTTCCCTTGTTACCATAATTATTGGAAGGCTTTTGACCTCTCCAGCCAGATTCTCCCAAACCTTCGCCATGCACCGCAGTGTGAGGAATAGATTCATACGTTCGTCACTCCTGGCCACACTGACCCCCAGATTCCTAAACACCCCTCATACCTTTTTCCTTCCCATATCTTCTTCTCCTTCCTTTCCCTTAAAAAACCCTCCGCACAGCATCCTCAAAGATGACATAGGCCCCTAGGGAAATTGTTTTCTTTGGAGCCTCCTGTGTGGAGCTAAAGTAAAAAAAAATTAACACTGCATAATTTCATCCTGAATTCTCCCAAAGGTTACAGTGATTTTGCAACGCATGCCGGGTACCCGTTGTATGTAATGTTATGTAGAAATACAAATCCCTAAAATTGACCTTTATTGAATAACCAACACCTCTGCCGTCGGTCACCCCAAGTGGTTCGCTACGTTTGGTGATTTAGTAGGGGTGCCCGGATTCATGGGTGAGGTTTTTCTAGGTCTTGGAGGCGGATGACCAGGACACACTGAACCCCAGATTCCTACCCACCCCTTAAACCCTTTTCCTTCCCAGAACTCTCATCTCCTTTCTTTCCTAAAAAAAATCCTCCACACAGCATCCCCAAAGATGACATAGGCCCTGAGGGAAATTATTTTCCCCACGGCCTCCTGTGTGGAGCTCATGTAAAAAAAAAAAAAATGCATATAAATTCACCTTTCCTGTCTATGTCAGTCTTAAATGATGACCTACATAAAATACCCTTGGATGGTGAAAGCCAGAAATAATTGAAAAAAAAAAACATTTTCTTAATATTTTTTCCCTTGCTTAGTTCTGCACTCCTGGTATTTATCCTTTTTTTACATGAGCTACACACAGGAGACCCTGAGGAAAATAATTTCCCTCGGGGTCATTTCATCTTTGGAGATGTTGTGTTGAGGGTTTTTAAAGGCAAATAAGGCGAGGAGAGCAACGCTCAGTGGTTAAACATACGTATGGATAAGGCCACCCGCAGGGCCTAGCAGCTGAAACCTGTCAAACAGAAGTATCTAGACGCCATCGGAGGCATGCACATATCAAATTCCCAAAGTTTCATCGCAATCGGATGAACGGTTTAGCAATGCATAATTTCATGATGCCAGAGCTCACCATTTTATACATTAAGAATCGAAGGTCCCCAAAGTTTCATCGGAATCGAAGAAGAATTAACACAGAACGTGAAAATTAACTTAAAAAAAGTGTGCTTTTACCTGCATAATTTGGCAAAAAATTGACCATGTTAAGATATTTAAATTTATTCATTTTCATAACGTTGCTTGAAATGGATTTTGCCGTTTTTGGTGACCAGATCTGAATAGCCAGGTACTTCCCCACCTTCCTCGTCTCCATCTCCCTCCCCTCCCCACTACCTTTAGCCTCACAACATACCCCAACTGGGGATGCCATAGTTTCACTGACTTCAGTAGTTGGGACTCTTGTGCCGTATTATCATTAAAATTTAGTTAATAATGTATAAAGCAATTAATTTCCGTACAATTTTAAAGTACCTACACCATTTGAAAAAAAAAATTGTACCATCTTTGCTATTAAATTTACACAATATATTATTAATTTCTCATTATTTCGACAACAACGTTCCCTCATAAGTAGGTACTGGCCATTACTGGTATTATTATTTAAGAATGTCCAAAAAGAACGAAACTTTACCTACACATTCATAAATGAAAAATATTTTGATAGGTTCTTTCAAAAAAATTTAATAATTCTCCAAAATTTTCAATTAATTTTCACGTTCTGTGAAAGTTATTTTAAAGTTCTGTAATTGTTTCAGTTTTGTGGTGCAACTGGATAAAATGATATAACATCAGAACTCGAATAGAACTTACGCAGAACGTTAGAATTAACTTTAAAGAAATGTTGAATTCTTCAATTTTATTGCAACAACCCGGCATCCAACGTAAGTACCTACATAATTCGTCTAGGTACCTACTCATTTTCGCAAAAAAACCACGGTAGTAAGTCGGTAAGCCGGTAGGTAGGTACCTAAGCACTTATTTCCATCACTAAGTTGCATGGTTTATCTGTGTGTTCTAAATAACAGGGTCCGCCAAAACTGCGTTACTCATTTTTGGTAAAAATAAATTGATTAAATAATAATATTTTTTTTAAAATAAAAATAAAATCGTCTTTTTTTAAATATTTTTCTAGAAATGACATCGGTCAAACATCCAACTTTTAAATTCACGAACGCGCATACTACTTTCGTAATAAATAATTATTCACAACGATACATGTATGGAAAAAAACTGAAATTCTAAGCATCGTCATTTGAGAAATGTTTCTACGCCGCTCTAACGTTAGTCGTGAAGGCCCGACTATATTTTCGAAAAAAAAAATATCAAGAAAATTATCATTCAAAATAATTAAAAAAATAATTATTATATTTCGAGCAGCATTTTTTTTACCACCGTGTACCGGCATAATAACGATTCATGAATGATGAAATTCGATTTTAAAACCTGCTAACAACGCCAATTTAAGACACTCCAATTTTGTTTCGCGTTCGAATTTGAATTTTAGTCTATTTTTAAATTTTTCTAATGAAATGTTTTAATTCTATGTCCTGTCGACTGGCGGCGCCGTGAAAACAGTACATAATTTTAAAGATTAGTTTCAATACTCGACTTTTATGTTGTTTTTTTGCACATGTCAGTTTGTCAAACGAATATAACAACGATGTTTTTGAGAAAAGTGATAATTACGACGGTCAATTGACCTTTGAAAAACTCTTGTTGACGGAATTTCACTAAATTTTGGCTTCCAAGCGTGATATTTTCGACAAAATCGCGTATGCCAGTCGGCCGGTGGGAAAACGAAAAATGAAAGATGACATTTAAAATCTGCGTACCTAGCGAAATCAGTTTTGTATGGGAGATTTTCGCTACATCTTTCTCAACTTTTGCAGGCATTTGAAAAGAGATAGATACAATGAATTCGCTTCGAAGAAGAGTGAACCGTGGGGCCTTTGAAATCGGATGAGCTTAGAGATCAATTTGGCTTGCCAAATTTTACCAAATTTTTGCAAGCCAAAGTGACCCGTGAGGTTTCACCCACCCGAGGGGCAGAGTGGTCGCTTTTCCCCTCAAATCGAAAGTGAGGTTTTCCGTGACCTTTCCCAAAAGTGAACAATACTATATAACTAGGTTTTGCCCGTTGCAGAAGCAACTGACGGGTTTAAACACTATGCGATTTGACGTGTGAACGTGGATGAAGCGAGGAAGAGTGTGTGTTAAATTAAATATATGAAGAAACCTGAGGTTACAGTGACCTTGCAACGCATGCCGGGTACCCGTTGTATATAATGTTATGTAGTGCAGCGCTTGCATTAAAATGTAATTTCCCAGGAATTGGAATGGAACCATTACAGTTAAGTTGACCCCGAGGTTACAGTGACCTTGCAACGCATGCCGAGTAACCGTTGTATATTATGTTATAAATTGCAGGCGCTTGCATTAAAATTTTATTTCCCGGGAATCGGGATGAAACCATTACAGTAAAGTTGACCCCTAGGTTACAGTGACCTTGCAACGCATACCGGGTACCCGTTGTATATAATGTTATATAGTGCAGGCGCTTGCTTTAAAATGTTATTTCCCGGGAATTGGGATGGAACCATTACAGTTAAGTTGACCCCGAGGTTACAGTGACCTTGCAACGCATGCCGTGTACCCGTTGTATATTATGTTATAAATTGCAGGCGCTTGCATTAAAATTTTATTTCCCGGGAATTGGGATGAAACCATTACAGTAAAGTTGACCCCTAGGTTACAGTGACCTTGCAACGCATGCCGGGTACCCGTTGTATATAATGTTATATAGTGCAGGCGCTTGCATTATAATGTAGTTTCCGGGGACTTGGGATGGAACCATTAGAGTTTAGTTGACCCTGAGGTTAAAATGGCCTTGCAACGCATGCCGGGTACCCGTAGTATATAATGTTACATAGTGCAGGCGCTTGCATTATAATGTAGTTTCCCAGGACTTCGGATGGAAACATTACAGTTTTATTGACCCCGAGGTTAAAGCGGCCTTGCAACGCATGCCGGGTACCCGTTGTATATAATTTTATAAAGTGCATAATTTTATAATGTTGTTTCCCGGGACTTGGTAGGGAACCATTACGGTTTAGTTGACCCCGAAGTTAAAGTGGCCTCGCAACGCATGCCGGGTACCGCAGTTTAGCAGTGCAAAATTTCATTATGCCGGAGCTCACTATTGTAGTTGTATTGTATTTCATTTTGCAAGTGTAAGTACTAAGTAGGTACTTTGTTGTAATATTTCACCAAAACGACGCCATTATGCTGTTGAGCATAAAATAATTTTCACTACAAATAAATTCATTCAATATCATGTTTTGATTTTTAAATGAAAAAAGTCCCCGCAAGTAAGTACCTACCTAGAACACGCGTAATGTATATATATATATACAATGTTCAAATAGAACACACTTAAAAATAAAAAAAATAATTAATAAAAAAAATTGACAATTCTTTAAATTTTTCTAGTAAATTTTCAGTTCTATAAAGTTCCGTTCGAGTTCTGTAATTATTTCAGTTTTGTGATGTAACTGGTCTGTAATGATAAAACAATAGAATTTGAGTAGAACCATCACAGAACGTGAAAATTAACTTAAAAAAAGTTCAATTATTCTGTATCATCGAAACAACCTTACCTTAGTATTTATTGCATTAAAACCTAATTCGTTGTGTAGGTACCCATTCAGGTAGGTACCTGCGCATTTCCTTAGATTCCGGCAATCTTAGCTTTTTTCATCATATTTGCAATACTACCGAAATAAGTAGGTACCTACCCCGAATGAAAAACGTGTTAATTTGAACTGGCCAGCAAATATTTAAACTTCCGATGGAATCTGTGAGCGCGTATTTTGATGATTTTTTTTCGGAAAATTTCGAGTTTTGTCAGCATCTCCTGACGTATTTTATATGAGAATCATATGTTTTATTGGTGTTAAAAGTTGCGGAATCTATCCGGCTATCGTATTTTCAAAAAACATCTAGCCCGGAATCGGTTTTTCGGCGGTAATGTCGTTTTCCGAAAAACAACGACCGAAACCGCCGAGAGTTCCGTTTTGTTAGGCTAAAAATTTGACATCTGAGATCCTGACCTATGTCAATAGTCCTATATAGCATTTTCCTTTGTGAAATTAGCGGGTTTTTTCCTAAATTTTTTTTTTCAAACGCCGTCTGTCGGCGGGAAATATAATCGAGTGATTCGAGTAGAGCTTCTAGTTTTCGCCGCCGATTCGTATCGGAGAATAAATCCCTGTATATATTTCATTTTGTCGGAAAAAAATTACCCCCAGTTTCCATTCGGAATTTGCTTCAACCGAAAGTGAACCTTGAGGTGGGTGAAACGCAAAGGGCGTACTGGTCGTTTTTGCGTCGACGAAAAAGTGAGCTTTTCCCGACCTACCCCAAAACCAAACAATACTATATATACTAGCTGGGCCCGTTGCAGAAGCAACTAACGGGTTAAAACACTATGCGATTTGACGTGTGAACGTGGATGAAGCAAGGAGGAGTGTGTGTTAAATAAATATATGAAGAAACCTGAGGTTACAGTGACCTTGCAACGCATGCCGGGTACCCGTTGTTTATAATGTTATAATATAGTGCAGGCATTTGCAAGGCGCTTGCATAATAATGTAGTTTCCCTGAACTTGGAATGGAACCATTACAGTTATGTTGACCCCAAGGTTACAGTGATGTCGCAACGCATGCCGGGTACCCTTTGTATATAATGTTTTAATATAAATCAGGCGTTTGCAAGGCGCTTGTATTATAATGTAGTTTCCCGGAACTTGGAATGTAACCATTACAGTTAAATTGACCCCGAGGTTACAGTGATCTTGCAACGCATGCCGGGTACCCGTTGTATATAATATTATAATAAAGTGCAGGCGTTTGCAAGGCGCTTGCATTATAATGTAGTTTATTGGAACTTGGAATGGAACCATTACAGTTAAGTTGACCCCGAGGTTACAGTGATCTTGCAACGCATGCCGGGTACCCTTTGTATATAATGTTATAATATAAAGCAGGCGTTTGTAAGGCGCTTGCATTATAATGTAGTTTCCCGGAACTTGGAATGGAACCATTACAGTTAAGTTGACCCCGAGATTACAGTGATGTTGCAACGCATGCCGGGTACCCGTTGTATATAATGTAATATAGAAATACAAATCCCCAAAGTTGTCCTTTATTGGATAACCAACACGTCTGCCATAGGTCACCTCAAGTGGTTCGCTAGGTTTGGTGATATAGTAGGGGTGCCCGGGTTCATGGGGTTAGGTCTGTCTAGGTCTTAGAGGCGGATGACCAGGACACACTGAACCCCAGATTCCTACCCACCCCTTAAACCCTTTTCCTTCCCAGAACTCTCATCTCCTTCCTTTCCTAAAAAAAATCCTCCACACAGCATCCCCAAAGAAGACATAGGCCCTGAGGGAAATTATTTTCCCCACGGCCTCCTGTGTGGAGCTCATGTAAAAAAAAAATAATTAAATGCATATAAATTCACCTTTCCTGTCTATGTCAGTCTTAAATGATGACCTACATAGTACCCTTGGATGGTGAAAGCCAGAAATAATTGAAAAAAAAACATGTTCTTAATATTTTTTCCCTTGCTTAGTTCTGCACTCCTGGTATTTATCCTTTTTTACATGAGCTCCACACAGAAGACCCCGAGGAAAATAATTTCCCTCAGGGTAATCTCATCTTTGTAGATATTGGGTTGAGGGTTTTTTAAGGCAAAGAAGGCGAGGAGAGCAACGCTCAGTGGTTAAACATACGTATGTATAAGGCCACCCGCAGGGCCTAGCAGCTGAAACCTGTCAAACAGAAGTATCTAGTCGCCATCGGAGGCATGCACACATCAAATTCCCAAAGTTTCATCGCAATCGGATGAACGGTTTAGCAATGCATAATTTCATGATGCCAGAGCTCACCATTTTATACATTAAGAATCGAAGGTCCCCAAAGTTTCATCGGAATCGAAGAAGAATTAACACAGAACGTGAAAATTAACTTAAAAAAAGTATGCTTTTACCTGCATAATTTAGCAAAAAATTGACCATGTTAAGATATTTAAATTTATTAATTTTCATAACGTTGCTTGAAATGGCTTTTGCCGTTTTTGGTGACCAGATCTGAATAGCCAGGTACTTCCCCACCTTCCTCGTCTCCATCTCCTTCCCCTCCCCACTACCTTTAGCCTCACAACATACCCCAACTGGGGATGCCATAGTTTCACTGACTTCAGTAGTTGGGACTCTTGTGCCGTATTATCATTAAAATTTAGTTAATAATGTATAAAACAATTAATTTCCGTACAATTTTCAAGTACCTACACCATTTGAAAAAAAAAATTGTACCATCTTTGCTATTAAATTTACACAATATATTAATTTTTCATTAATTCGTCAACAACGTTCCCTCATAAGTAGGTACTGGCCATTACTGGTATTATTATTTGAGAATGTCCAAAAAGAACGAAACTTTACCTACACATTCATAAATGAAAAATATTTTGATAGGTTCTTTCAAAAAAATTTAATAATTCTCCAAAATTTTCAATTAATTTTCACGTTCTGTGAAAGTTATTTTAAAGTTCTGTAATTGTTTCAGTTTTGTGGTGCAACTGGATAAAATGATATAACATCAGAACTCGAATAGAACTTACGCAGAACGTTAGAATTAACTTTAAAGAAATGTTGAATTCTTCAATTTTATTGCAACAACCCGGCATCCAACGTAAGTACCTACATAATTCGTCTAGGTACCTACTCATTTTCGCAAAAAAACCACGGTAGTAAGTCGGTAAGCCGGTAGGTAGGTACCTAAGCACTTATTTCCATCACTAAGTTGCATGGTTTATCTGTGTGTTCTAAATAACAGGGTCCGCCAAAACTGCGTTACTCATTTTTGGTAAAAATAAATTGATTAAATAATAATATTTTTTTTAAAATAAAAATAAAATCGTCTTTTTTTAAATATTTTTCTAGAAATGACATCGGTCAAACATCCAACTTTTAAATTCACGAACGCGCATACTACTTTCGTAATAAATAATTATTCACAACGATACATGTATGGAAAAAAACTGAAATTCTAAGCATCGTCATTTGAGAAATGTTTCTACGCCGCTCTAACGTTAGTCGTGAAGGCCCGACTATATTTTCGAAAAAAAAAATATCAAGAAAATTATCATTCAAAATAATTAAAAAAATAATTATTATATTTCGAGCAGCATTTTTTTTACCACCGTGTACCGGCATAATAACGATTCATGAATGATGAAATTCGATTTTAAAACCTGCTAACAACGCCAATTTAAGACACTCCAATTTTGTTTCGCGTTCGAATTTGAATTTTAGTCTATTTTTAAATTTTTCTAATGAAATGTTTTAATTCTATGTCCTGTCGACTGGCGGCGCCGTGAAAACAGTACATAATTTTAAAGATTAGTTTCAATACTCGACTTTTATGTTGTTTTTTTGCACATGTCAGTTTGTCAAACGAATATAACAACGATGTTTTTGAGAAAAGTGATAATTACGACGGTCAATTGACCTTTGAAAAACTCTTGTTGACGGAATTTCACTAAATTTTGGCTTCCAAGCGTGATATTTTCGACAAAATCGCGTATGCCAGTCGGCCGGTGGGAAAACGAAAAATGAAAGATGACATTTAAAATCTGCGTACCTAGCGAAATCAGTTTTGTATGGGAGATTTTCGCTACATCTTTCTCAACTTTTGCAGGCATTTGAAAAGAGATAGATACAATGAATTCGCTTCGAAGAAGAGTGAACCGTGGGGCCTTTGAAATCGGATGAGCTTAGAGATCAATTTGGCTTGCCAAATTTTACCAAATTTTTGCAAGCCAAAGTGACCCGTGAGGTTTCACCCACCCGAGGGGCAGAGTGGTCGCTTTTCCCTTCAAATCGAAAGTGAGGTTTTCCGTGACCTTTCCCAAAAGTGAACAATACTATATACTAGGTTTTGCCCGTTGCAGAAGCAACTGACGGGTTTAAACACTATGCGATTTGACGTGTGAACGTGGATGAAGCGAGGAAGAGTGTGTGTTAAATTAAATATATGAAGAAACCTGAGGTTACAGTGACCTTGCAACGCATGCCGGGTACCCGTTGTATATAATGTTATGTAGTGCAGCGCTTGCATTAAAATGTAATTTCCCAGGAATTGGAATGGAACCATTACAGTTAAGTTGACCCCGAGGTTACAATGACCTTGCAACGCATGTCGAGTAACCGTTATATATTATGTTTAAAATTGCAGGCGCTTGCATTAAAATTTTATTTCCCGGGAATCGGGATGAAACCATTACAGTAAAGTTGACCCCTAGGTTACAGTGACCTTGCAACGCATGCCGGGTACCCGTTGTATATAATGTTATATAGTGCAGGCGCTTGCATTATAATGTAGTTTCCGGGGACTTGGGATGGAACCATTAGAGTTTAGTTGACCCTGAGGTTAAAGTGGCCTTGCAACGCATGCCGGGTACCCGTAGTATATAATGTTACATAGTGCAGGCGCTTGCATTATAATGTAGTTTCCCAGGACTTCGGATGGAAACATTACAGTTTTATTGACCCCGAGGTTAAAGCGGCCTTGCAACGCATGCCGGGTACCCGTTGTATATAATTTTATAAAGTGCATAATTTTATAATGTTGTTTCCCGGGACTTGGTAGGGAACCATTACGGTTTAGTTGACCCCGAAGTTAAAGTGGCCTCGCAACGCATGCCGGGTACCCGATGTATATAATAATTTATTTACGCACAAATAGTCCATTAACAATAACAATCGGTTGCACGGTTTAGCAGTGCAAAATTTCATTATGCCGGAGCTCACTATTGTAGTTGTATTGTATTTCATTTTGCAAGTGTAAGTACTAAGTAGGTACTTTGTTGTAATATTTCACCAAAACGACGCCATTATGCTGTTGAGCATAAAATAATTTTCACTACAAATAAATTCATTCAATATCATGTTTTGATTTTTAAATGAAAAAAGTCCCCGCAAGTAAGTACCTACCTAGAACACGCGTAATGTATATATATATATACAATGTTCAAATAGAACACACTTAAAAACAAAAAAAAAAATTAATAAAAAAAATTGACAATTCTTTAAATTTTTCTAGTAAATTTTCAGTTCTATAAAGTTCCGTTCGAGTTCTGTAATTATTTCAGTTTTGTGATGTAACTGGTCTGTAATGATAAAACAATAGAATTTGAGTAGAACCATCACAGAACGTGAAAATTAACTTAAAAAAAGTTCAATTATTCTGTATCATCGAAACAACCATACCTTAGTATTTATTGCATTAAAACCTAATTCGTTGTGTAGGTACCCATTCAGGTAGGTACCTGCGCATTTCCTTAGATTCCGGCAATCTTAGCTTTTTTCATCATATTTGCAATACTACCGAAATAAGTAGGTACCTACCCCGAATGAAAAACGTGTTAATTTGAACTGGCCAGCAAATATTTAAACTTCCGATGGAATCTGTGAGCGCGTATTTTGATGATTTTTTTTCGGAAAATTTCGAGTTTTGTCAGCATCTCCTGACGTATTTTATATGAGAATCATATGTTTTATTGGTGTTAAAAGTTGCGGAATCTATCCGGCTATCGTATTTTCAAAAAACATCTAGCCCGGAATCGGTTTTTCGGCGGTAATGTCGTTTTCCGAAAAACAACGACCGAAACCGCCGAGAGTTCCGTTTTGTTAGGCTAAAACTTTGACATTTGAGATCTGCGTCAACGGTCCTAGCATTTTCCTTTGTGAAATTAGCGGGTTTTTTCCTAAATTTTTTTTTTACCAACGCCATCTGTCGGCGGGAAATATGACCGAGCCGAATCGAGTGATTCGAGCAGAGCTTCTAGTTTTCGCCGCCGATTCGTATCGGAGAATAAACCCCTGTATATATTTTATTTTGTCGAAAAAAATTGACTTACAGTTTTCATTCGGAATTTGCTTCGACCGAAAGTGAACCTTAAGGTGGGTGAAACGCAAAGGGCGTACTGGTCGTTTTTGCGTCGACAAAAAAGTGACCTTTTCCTGACCTACCCCAAAACCAAACAATACTATATACTAGGTTTTGCCCGTTGCAGAAGCAACTGACGGGTAAAGACACTATGCGATTTGACGTGTGAACGTGGATGAAGCGAGGAGGAGTGTGTGTTAAATTAAATATATGAAGAAACCTGAGTTCACAGTGGCCTTGCAACGCATGCCGGATACCCGTTGTATATAATGTTATGTAGTGCAGCGCTTGCATTAAAATGTAATTTCCCAGGAATTGGAATGGAACCATTACAGTTAAGTTGATCCCGAGGTTACAGTGACCTTGCAACGCATGCCGAGTAACCGTTGTATATCATGTTATATATTGCAGGCACTTGCTTTAAAATATTATTTCCCGGGAATTGGGATGGAACCATTACAGTTAAGTTGACCCCGAGGTTACAGTGACCTTGCAACGCATGCCGTGTACCCGTTGTATATTATGTTATAAATTGCAAGCGCTTGCATTAAAATTTTATTTCCCGGGAATCGGGATGAAACCATTACAGTAAAGTTGACCCCTAGGTTAAAGTCGCCTTGCAACGCATACCGGGTACCCGTTGTATATAATTTTATATAGTGCAGGTGCTTGCATTATAATGTAGTTTCCCGGTACTTGGGATGGAACCATTATAATTAAGTTGACCCCGAGGTTACAGTGACCTTGCAACGCATGCCGGGTACCCGTTGTATATACTGTTTTATAGTGCAGGCGCTTGCATTATAATGTAGTTTCCCAGGACTTCGGATGGACACATTACAGTTTTATTGACCCCGAGGTTAAAGCGGCCTTGCAACGCATGCCGGGTACCCGTTGTATATAATTTTATAAAGTGCATAATTTTATAATGTTGTTTCCCGGGACTTGGTAGGGAACCATTACGGTTTAGTTGACCCCGAAGTTAAAGTGGCCTCGCAACGCATGCCGGGTACCGCTGTATATAATTAATTTATTTACGCACAAATAGTCCATTAACAATAACAATCGGTTGCACGGTTTAGCAGTGCAAAATTTCATTATGCCGGAGCTCACTATTGTAGTTGTATTGTATTTCATTTTGCAAGTGTAAGTACTAAGTAGGTACTTTGTTGTAATATTTCACCAAAACGACGCCATTATGCTGTTGAGCATAAAATAATTTTCACTATAAATAAATTCATTCAATATCATGTTTTGATTTTTAAATGAAAAAAGTCCCTGGAAGTAAGTACCTACCTAGAACACGCGTAATTATTTTTTTTATTTAACAATGTCCAAATAGAACACACTTATAAAAAAAAAATATAATTAATAAAAAAAAATTGTCAATTCTTAAAAATTTTCTAGTAAATTTTCAGTTCTAGAAAGTTCCGTTCGAGTTCTGTAATTATTTCAGTTTTGTGATGTAACTGGCCTATATTGAGAAAAAACAGAATTTCAGTAGAAGCAACTCAGAACGTGAAAATTAACTTAAAAAAAGTTGAATTATTCAGTATCATCGAAACAACCTTCCCTTAGTATTTATTGCATTAAAACCTAATTCGTTGTGTAGGTACCCATTCAGGTAGGTACCTGCGCGTTTCCTTAGATTCCGGCAATATTTGCTTTTTTCATCATATTTGCAATACTACCGAAATAAGTAGGTACCTACCCCGAATGAATAGCGTGTTAATTTGAACTGGCCACCAATATTTAAACTTCCGATGGAATCTTTGAGCGCGTATTTTGATGATTTTTTTTCGGAAAATTTCGAGTTTCGTCAGCATCTCCTGACTTTTTTTACATGGGATGGGCATGTTATATTGGTGTTAAAAGTTGCGGAATCTATCCGGCTATCGTATTTTTTAAAAACATCTAGCCCGGAATCGGTTTTTCGACGGTAATGTCGTTTTCCGAAAAACAACGACCGAAACCGCCGAGAGTTCCGTTTTGTTAGGCTAAAAATTTGACATCTAAGATTTTGACCATAGACCTAGCATTTTCCTTTGAGGAAAATGCTAAGTCTTTTTTTGTCATTTTTTTTTGAAACGCTATCTGTCGGCGGGAAATACAACCGAGCCGAATCGAGTGATTCGAGTAGAGCTTCTAGTTTTCGCCGCCGATTCGTATCGGAGAATAAATCCCTGTATATATTTCATTTTGTCGAAAAAAAAGTGCTTACAGTTTTCATTCGGAATTTGCTTCAACCGAAAGTGAACCTTGAGGTGGGTGAAACGTAAAGGACGTACTGGTCGTTTTTGCGTCAACCAAAAAGTGCGCGGAAAAAGAGCTTTCCCAAAGTGAACAATACTATATATACTAGGTTTTGCCCGTTGCAGAAGCAACTGACGGGTTTAAACACTATTTGGATTTGACGTGTGAATGTGGATGAAGCGAGGAAGAGTGTGTGTTAAATTAAATATATGAAGAAACCTGAGGTTACAGTGACCTTGCAACGCATGCCGGGTACCCGTTGTATATAATGTTATGTAGTGCAGCGCTTGCATTAAAATGTAATTTCCCAGGAATTGGAATGGAACCATTACAGTTAAGTTGACCCCGAGGTTACAGTGACCTTGCAACGCATGCCAAGTAACCGTTGTATATTATGTTATAAATTGCAGGCGCTTGCATTAAAATTTTATTTCCCGGGAATCGGGATGAAACCATTACAGTAAAGTTGACCCCTAGGTTACAGTGACCTTGCAACGCATACCGGGTACCCGTTGTATATAATGTTATATAGTGCAGGCGCTTGCTTTAAAATGTTATTTCCCGGGAATTGGGATGGAACCATTACAGTTAAGTTGACCCCGAGGTTACAGTGACCTTGCAACGCATGCCGTGTACCCGTTGTATATTATGTTATAAATTGCAGGCGCTTGCATTAAAATTTTATTTCCCGGGAATCGGGATGAAACCATTACAGTAAAGTTGACCCCTAGGTTAAAGTGGCCTTGCAACGCATGCCGGGTACCCGTAGTATATAATGTTACATAGTGCAGGCGCTTGCATTATAATGTAGTTTCCCAGGACTTCGGATGGAAACATTACAGTTTTATTGACCCCGAGGTTAAAGCGGCCTTGCAACGCATGCCGGGTACCCGTTGTATATAATTTTATAAAGTGCATAATTTTATAATGTTGTTTCCCGGGACTTGGTAGGGAACCATTACGGTTTAGTTGACCCCGAAGTTAAAGTGGCCTCGCAACGCATGCCGGGTACCCGCTGTATATAATTAATTTATTTACGCACAAATAGTCCATTAACAATAACAATCGGTTGCACGGTTTAGCAGTGCAAAATTTCATTATGCCGGAGCTCACTATTGTAGTTGTATTGTATTTCATTTTGCAAGTGTAAGTACTAAGTAGGTACTTTGTTGTAATATTTCACCAAAACGACGCCATTATGCTGTTGAGCATAAAATAATTTTCACTACAAAGAAATTCATTAAATATCATGTTTTGATTTTTAAATGAAAAAAGTCCCCGCAAGTAAGTACCTACCTAGAACACGCGTAATGTATATATATATATACAATGTTCAAATAGAACACACTTAAAAATAAAAAAAATAATTAATAAAAAAAATTGACAATTCTTTAAATTTTTCTAGTAAATTTTCAGTTCTATAAAGTTCCGTTCGAGTTCTGTAATTATTTCAGTTTTGTGATGTAACTGGTCTGTAATGATAAAACAATAGAATTTGAGTAGAACCATCACAGAACGTGAAAATTAACTTAAAAAAAGTTCAATTATTCTGTATCATCGAAACAACCTTACCTTAGTATTTATTGCATTAAAACCTAATTCGTTGTGTAGGTACCCATTCAGGTAGGTACCTGCGCATTTCCTTAGATTCCGGCAATCTTAGCTTTTTTCATCATATTTGCAATACTACCGAAATAAGTAGGTACCTACCCCGAATGAAAAACGTGTTAATTTGAACTGGCCAGCAAATATTTAAACTTCCGATGGAATCTGTGAGCGCGTATTTTGATGATTTTTTTTCGGAAAATTTCGAGTTTTGTCAGCATCTCCTGACGTATTTTATATGAGAATCATATGTTTTATTGGTGTTAAAAGTTGCGGAATCTATCCGGCTATCGTATTTTCAAAAAACATCTAGCCCGGAATCGGTTTTTCGGCGGTAATGTCGTTTTCCGAAAACAACGACCGAAACCGCCGAGAGTTCCGTTTTGTTAGGCTAAAAATTTGACATCTAAGATTTTGACCATAGACCTAGCATTTTCCTTTGAGGAAAATGCTAAGTCTTTTTTTGTCATTTTTTTTTTGAAACGCTATCTGTCGGCGGGAAATACAACCGAGCCGAATCGAGTGATTCGAGTAGAGCTTCTAGTTTTCGCCGCCGATTCGTATCGGAGAATAAATCCCTGTATATATTTCATTTTGTCGAAAAAAAAGTGCTTACAGTTTTCATTCGGAATTTGCTTCAACCGAAAGTGAACCTTGAGGTGGGTGAAACGTAAAGGGCGTACTGGTCGTTTTTGCGTCAACCAAAAAGTGCGCGGAAAAAGACCTTTCCCCAAAGTGAACAATACTATATATACTAGGTTTTGCCCGTTGCAGAAGCAACTGACGGGTTTAAACACTATGCGATTTGACGTGTGAACGTGGATGAAGCGAGGAAGAGTGTGTGTTAAATTAAATATATGAAGAAACCTGAGGTTACAGTGACCTTGCAACGCATGCCGGGTACCCGTTGTATATAATGTTATGTAGTGCAGCGCTTGCATTAAAATGTAATTTCCCAGGAATTGGAATGGAACCATTACAGTTAAGTTGACCCAGAGGTTACAGTGACTTTGCAACGCATGCCGAGTAACCGTTGTATATTATGTTATAAATTGCAGGCGCTTGCATTAAAATTTTATTTCCCGGGAATCGGGATGAAACCATTACAGTAAAGTTGACCCCTAGGTTACAGTGACCTTGCAACGCATGCCGGGTACCCGTTGTATATAATGTTATATAGTGCAGGCGCTTGCATTATAATGTAGTTTCCGGGGACTTGGGATGGAACCATTAGAGTTTAATTGACCCTGAGGTTAAAGTGGCCTTGCAACGCATGCCGGGTACCCGTAGTATATAATGTTACATAGTGCAGGCGCTTGCATTATAATGTAGTTTCCCAGGACTTCGGATGGAAACATTACAGTTTTAGAGAGGTTAAAGCGGCCTTGCAACGCATGCCGGGTACCCGTTGTATATAATTTTATAAAGTGCATAATTTTATAATGTTGTTTCCCGGGACTTGGTAGGGAACCATTACGGTTTAGTTGACCCCGAAGTTAAAGTGGCCTCGCAACGCATGCCGGGTACCGCTGTATATAATTAATTTATTTACGCACAAATAGTCCATTAACAATAACAATCGGTTGCACGGTTTAGCAGTGCAAAATTTCATTATGCCGGAGCTCACTATTGTAGTTGTATTGTATTTCATTTTGCAAGTGTAAGTACTAAGTAGGTACTTTGTTGTAATATTTCACCAAAACGACGCCATTATGCTGTTGAGCATAAAATAATTTTCACTATAAATAAATTCATTCAATATCATGTTTTGATTTTTAAATGAAAAAAGTCCCTGGAAGTAAGTACCTACCTAGAACACGCGTAATTATTTTTTTTATTTAACAATGTCCAAATAGAACACACTTATAAAAAAAAAATATAATTAATAAAAAAAAATTGTCAATTCTTAAAAATTTTCTAGTAAATTTTCAGTTCTAGAAAGTTCCGTTCGAGTTCTGTAATTATTTCAGTTTTGTGATGTAACTGGCCTATATTGAGAAAAAACAGAATTTCAGTAGAAGCAACTCAGAACGTGAAAATTAACTTAAAAAAAGTTGAATTATTCAGTATCATCGAAACAACCTTCCCTTAGTATTTATTGCATTAAAACCTAATTCGTTGTGTAGGTACCCATTCAGGTAGGTACCTGCGCGTTTCCTTAGATTCCGGCAATATTTGCTTTTTTCATCATATTTGCAATACTACCGAAATAAGTAGGTACCTACCCCGAATGAATAGCGTGTTAATTTGAACTGGCCACCAATATTTAAACTTCCGATGGAATCTTTGAGCGCGTATTTTGATGATTTTTTTTCGGAAAATTTCGAGTTTCGTCAGCATCTCCTGACTTTTTTTACATGGGATGGGCATGTTATATTGGTGTTAAAAGTTGCGGAATCTATCCGGCTATCGTATTTTTTAAAAACATCTAGCCCGGAATCGGTTTTTCGGCGGTAATGTCGTTTTCCGAAAAACAACGACCGAAACCGCCGAGAGTTCCGTTTTGTTAGGCTAAAAATTTGACATCTAAGATTTTGACCATAGACCTAGCATTTTCCTTTGAGGAAAATGCTAAGTCTTTTTTTGTCATTTTTTTTTTGAAACGCTATCTGTCGGCGGGAAATACAACCGAGCCGAATCGAGTGATTCGAGTAGAGCTTCTAGTTTTCGCCGCCGATTCGTATCGGAGAATAAATCCCTGTATATATTTCATTTTGTCGAAAAAAAAGTGCTTACAGTTTTCATTCGGAATTTGCTTCAACCGAAAGTGAACCTTGAGGTGGGTGAAACGTAAAGGACGTACTGGTCGTTTTTGCGTCAACCAAAAAGTGCGCGGAAAAAGAGCTTTCCCAAAGTGAACAATACTATATATACTAGGTTTTGCCCGTTGCAGAAGCAACTGACGGGTTTAAACACTATGCGATTTGACGTGTGAACGTGGATGAAGCGAGGAAGAGTGTGTGTTAAATTAAATATATGAAGAAACCTGAGGTTACAGTGACCTTGCAACGCATGCCGGGTACCCGTTGTATATAATGTTATGTAGTGCAGCGCTTGCATTAAAATGTAATTTCCCAGGAATTGGAATGGAACCATTACAGTTAAGTTGACCCCGAGGTTACAGTGACCTTGCAACGCATGCCGAGTAACCGTTGTATATTATGTTATAAATTGCAGGCGCTTGCATTAAAATTTTATTTCCCGGGAATTGGGATGAAACCATTACAGTAAAGTTGACCCCTAGGTTACAGTGACCTTGCAACGCATGCCGGGTACCCGTTGTATATAATGTTATATAGTGCAGGCGCTTGCATTATAATGTAGTTTCCGGGGACTTGGGATGGAACCATTAGAGTTTAGTTGACCCTGAGGTTAAAATGGCCTTGCAACGCATGCCGGGTACCCGTAGTATATAATGTTACATAGTGCAGGCGCTTGCATTATAATGTAGTTTCCCAGGACTTCGGATGGAAACATTACAGTTTTATTGACCCCGAGGTTAAAGCGGCCTTGCAACGCATGCCGGGTACCCGTTGTATATAATTTTATAAAGTGCATAATTTTATAATGTTGTTTCCCGGGACTTGGTAGGGAACCATTACGGTTTAGTTGACCCCGAAGTTAAAGTGGCCTCGCAACGCATGCCGGGTACCGCAGTTTAGCAGTGCAAAATTTCATTATGCCGGAGCTCACTATTGTAGTTGTATTGTATTTCATTTTGCAAGTGTAAGTACTAAGTAGGTACTTTGTTGTAATATTTCACCAAAACGACGCCATTATGCTGTTGAGCATAAAATAATTTTCACTATAAATAAATTCATTCAATATCATGTTTTGATTTTAAAATGAAAAAAGTCCCTGCAAGTAAGTACCTACCTAGAACACGCGTAATTATTTTTTTTATTTAACAATGTCCAAATAGAACACACCTAAAAATAAAAAAAATAATTAATAAAAAAAAAATTGACAATTCTTAAAATTTTTCAAGTAAATTTTCAGTTCTAGAAAGTTCCGTTCGAGTTCTGTAATTATTTCAGTTTTGTGATGTAACTGGCCTATAATGATAAAAAACAGAATTTGAGTAGAACCAAAACAGAACGTGAAAATTAACTTTAAAAAAGTTCAATTATTCTGTATCATCGAAACAACCTTACCTTAGTATTTATTGCATTAAAACCTAATTCGTTGTGTAGGTACCCATTCAGGTAGGTACCTGCGCATTTCCTTAGATTCCGGCAATCTTAGCTTTTTTCATCATATTTGCAATACTACCGAAATAAGTAGGTACCTACCCCGAATGAAAAACGTGTTAATTTGACTGGCCAGCAAATATTTAAACTTCCGATAGAATCTGTGAGCGCGTATTTTGATGATTTTTTTTCGGAAAATTTCGAGTTTTGTCAGCATCTCCTGACGTATTTTATATGAGAATCATATGTTTTATTGGTGTTAAAAGTTGCGGAATCTATCCGGCTATCGTATTTTCAAAAAACATCTAGCCCGGAATCGGTTTTTCGGCGGTAATGTCGTTTTCCGAAAAACAACGACCGAAACCGCCGAGAGTTCCGTTTTGTTAGGCTAAAAATTTGACATCTGAGATCCTGACCTATGTCAATAGTCCTATATAACATTTTCCTTTGTGAAATTAGCGGGTTTTTTCCTAAATTTTTTTTTTCAAACGCCGTCTGTCGGCGGGAAATATAATCGAGTGATTCGAGTAGAGCTTCTAGTTTTCGCCGCCGATTCGTATCGGAGAATAAATCCCTGTATATATTTCATTTTGTCGGAAAAAAATTACCCCCAGTTTTCATTCGGAATTTGCTTCAACCGAAAGTGAACCTTGAGGTGGGTGAAACGTAACGGGCGTACTGGTCGTTTTTGCGTCAACCAAAAAGTGACCTTTTCCTGACCTACCCCAAAACCAAACAATACTATATATACTAGCTGGGCCCATTGCAAAAGCAATTTACGGGTTTAAACACTATGCGATTTGACGTGTGAACGTGGATGAAGCGAGGAGCGGGTGTGTGTTAAATTAAATATATGAAGAAACCTGAGGTTACAGTGACCTTGCAACGCATGCCGGGTACCCGTTGTATATAATGTTATGTAGTGCAGCGCTTGCATTAAAATGTAATTTCCCAGGAATTGGAATGGAACCATTACAGTTAAGTTGACCCCGAGGTTACAGTGACCTTGCAACGCATGCCAAGTAACCGTTGTATATCATCTTATATATTGCAGGCACTTGCTTTAAAATGTTATTTCCCGGGAATTGGGATGGAACCATTACAGTAAAGTTGACCCCGAGGTTACAGTGACCTTGCAACGCATGCCGTGTACCCGTTGTATATTATGTTATAAATTGCAGGCACTTGCATTAAAATTTTATTTCCCGGGAATCGGGATGAAGCCATTACAGTAAAGTTGACCCCTAGGTTACAGTGACCTTGCAACGCATGCCGGGTACCCGTTGTATATAATGTTATATAGTGCAGGCACTTGCATTATAATGTAGTTTCCGGGGACTTGGGATGGAACCATTAGAGTTTAGTTGACCCTGAGGTAAAAGTGGCCTTGCAACGCATGCCGGGTACCCGGAGTATATAATGTTACATAGTGCAGGCGCTTGCATTATAATATAGTTTCCCAGGACTTCGGATGGAAACATTACAGTTTTATTGACCCCGAGGTTAAAGCGGCCTTGCAACGCATGCCGGGTACCCGTTATATATAATTTTATAAAGTGCATAATTTTATAATGTTGTTTCCCGGGACTTGGTAGGGAACCATTACGGTTTAGTTGACCCCGAAGTTAAAGTGGCCTCGCAACGCATGCCGGGTACCCGCTGTATATAATTAATTTATTTACGCACAAATAGTCCATTAACAATAACAATCGGTTGCACGGTTTAGCAGTGCAAAATTTCATTATGCCGGAGCTCACTATTGTAGTTGTATTGTATTTCATTTTGCAAGTGTAAGTACTAAGTAGGTACTTTGTTGTAATATTTCACCAAAACGACGCCATTATGCTGTGGAGCATAAAATAATTTTTACTACAAATAAATTCATTCAATATCATGTTTTGATTTTTAAATGAAAAAAAGTCCCCGCAAGTAAGTACCTACCTAGAACACGCGTAATGTATATATATATATATATATATATTTTTTTTTTTTTTTTTTATTTAACAATGTTCAAATAGAACACACTTAAAAATAAAAAAAAATAATTAATAAAAAAAATTGACAATTCTTTAAATTTTTCTAGTAAATTTTCAGTTCTATAAAGTTCCGTTCGAGTTCTGTAATTATTTCAGTTTTGTGATGTAACTGGTCTGTAATGATAAAACAATAGAATTTGAGTAGAACCATCACAGAACGTGAAAATTAACTTAAAAAAAGTTCCATTATTCTGTATCATCGAAACAACCTTACCGTAGTATTTATTGCATTAAAACCTAATTCGTTGTGTAGGTACCCATTCAGGTAGGTACCTGCGCATTTCCTTAGATTCCGGCAATCTTAGCTTTTTTCATCATATTTGCAATACTACCGAAATAAGTAGGTACCTACCCCGAATGAAAAACGTGTTAATTTGAACTGGCCGGCAATATTTAAACTTCCGATGGAATCTGTGAGCACGTATTTTGATGATTTTTTTTCAGAAAATTTCGAGTTTTGTCAGCATCTCCTGACGTATTTTATATGAGAATCATATGTTTTATTGGTGTTAAAAGTTGCGGAATCTATCCGGCTATCGTATTTTCAAAAAACATCTAGCCCGGAATCGGTTTTTCGGCGGTAATGTCGTTTTCCGAAAACAACGACCGAAACCGCCGAGAGTTCCGTTTTGTTAGGCTAAAAATTTGACATCTGAGATCCTGACCTATGTCAATAGTCCTAGCATTTTCCTTTGTGAAATAAGCGGGTTTTTTCGTCATTTTTTTTTTTCAAACGCCGTCTGTCGGCGGGAAATACAACCGAGCCGAATCGAGTGATTCGAGTAGAGCTTCTAGTTTTCGCCGCCGATTCGTATCGGAGAATAAATCCCTGTATATATTTTTTTTGTCGAAAAAAATTGACTTACAGTTTTCATTCGGAATTTGCTTCAACCGAAAGTGAACCTTGAGGTGGGTGAAACGCAAAGGGCGTACTGGTCGTTTTTGCGTCGACGAAAAAGTGAGCTTTTCCCGACCTACCCCAAAACCAAGCATTAATATATATACTAGGTTTTGCCCGTTGCAGAAGCAACTGACGGGTTTAAACACTATGCGATTTGACGTGTGAACGTGGATGAAGCGAGGAAGAGTGTGTGTTAAATTAAATATATGAAGAAACCTGAGGTTACAGTGACCTTGCAACGCATGCCGGGTACCCGTTGTATATAATGTTATGTAGTGCAGCGCTTGCATTAAAATGTAATTTCCCAGGAATTGGAATGGAACCATTACAGTTAAGTTGATCCCGAGGTTACAGTGACCTTGCAACGCATGCCGAGTAACCGTTGTATATTATGTTATAAATTGCAGGCGCTTGCATTAAAATTTTATTTCCCGGGAATCGGGATGAAACCATTACAGTAAAGTTGACCTCTAGGTAACAGTGACCTTGCAACGCATACCGGGTACCCGTTGTATATAATGTTATATAGTGCAGGCGCTTGCTTTAAAATGTTATTTCCCGGGAATTGGGATGGAACCATTACAGTTAAGTTGACCCCGAGGTTACAGTGACCTTGCAACGCATGCCGTGTACCCGTTGTATATTATGTTATAAATTGCAGGCGCTTGCATTAACATTTTATTTCCCGGGAATCGGGATGAAACCATTACAGTAAAGTTGACCCCTAGGTTACAGTGACCTTGCAACGCATGCCGGGTACCCGTTGTATATAATGTTATATAGTGCAGGCGCTTGCATTATAATGTAGTTTCCGGGGACTTGGGATGGAACCATTAGAGTTTAGTTGACCCTGAGGTTAAAGTGGCCTTGCAACGCAAGCCGGGTACCCGTAGTATATAATGTTACATAGTGCAGGCGCTTGCATTATAATGTAGTTTCCCAGGACTTCGGATGGAAACATTACAGTTTTATTGACCCCGAGGTTAAAGCGGCCTTGCAACGCATGCCGGGTACCCGTTGTATATAATTTTATAAAGTGCATAATTTTATAATGTTGTTTCCCGGGACTTGGTAGGGAACCATTACGGTTTAGTTGACCCCGAAGTTAAAGTGGCCTCGCAACGCATGCCGGGTACCCGCTGTATATAATTAATTTATTTACGCACAAATAGTCCATTAACAATAATAATCGGTTGCACGGTTTAGCAGTGCAAAATTTCATTATGCCGGAGCTCACTATTGTAGTTGTATTGTATTTCATTTTGCAAGTGTAAGTACTAAGTAGGTACTTTGTTGTAATATTTCACCAAAACGACGCCATTATGCTGTTGAGCATAAAATAATTTTCACTACAAATAAATTCATTCAATATCATGTTTTGATTTTTAAATGAAAAAAGTCCCCGCAAGTAAGTACCTACCTAGAACACGCGTAATGTATATATATATACAATGTTCAAATAGAACACACTTAAAAATAAAAAAAATAATTAATAAAAAAAATTGACAATTCTTTAAATTTTTCTAGTAAATTTTCAGTTCTATAAAGTTCCGTTCGAGTTCTGTAATTATTTCAGTTTTGTGATGTAACTGGTCTGTAATGATAAAACAATAGAATTTGAGTAGAACCATCACAGAACGTGAAAATTAACTTAAAAAAAGTTCAATTATTCTGTATCATCGAAACAACCTTACCTTAGTATTTATTGCATTAAAACCTAATTCGTTGTGTAGGTACCCATTCAGGTAGGTACCTGCGCATTTCCTTAGATTCCGGCAATCTTAGCTTTTTTCATCATATTTGCAATACTACCGAAATAAGTAGGTACCTACCCCGAATGAAAAACGTGTTAATTTGAACTGGCCAGCAAATATTTAAACTTCCGATGGAATCTGTGAGCGCGTATTTTGATGATTTTTTTTCGGAAAATTTCGAGTTTTGTCAGCATCTCCTGACGTATTTTATATGAGAATCATATGTTTTATTGGTGTTAAAAGTTGCGGAATCTATCCGGCTATCGTATTTTCAAAAAACATCTAGCCCGGAATCGGTTTTTCGGCGGTAATGTCGTTTTCCGAAAAACAACGACCGAAACCGCCGAGAGTTCCGTTTTGTTAGGCTAAAAATTTGACATCTGAGATCCTGACCTATGTCAATAGTCCTATATAGCATTTTCCTTTGTGAAATTAGCGGGTTTTTTCCTAAATTTTTTTTTTCAAACGCCGTCTGTCGGCGGGAAATATAATCGAGTGATTCGAGTAGAGCTTCTAGTTTTCGCCGCCGATTCGTATCGGAGAATAAATCCCTGTATATATTTCATTTTGTCGGAAAAAAATTACCCCCAGTTTCCATTCGGAATTTGCTTCAACCGAAAGTGAACCTTGAGGTGGGTGAAACGCAAAGGGCGTACTGGTCGTTTTTGCGTCGACGAAAAAGTGAGCTTTTCCCGACCTACCCCAAAACCAAACAATACTATATATATATATATATATATATATAACGAAATACTCCCCTACCCCGCGCGTGACGCATACGCCGCTTCCAGTAGCTTCGAATTTAGTGACTCCAGAGCCGTAAATTTTAAATTTAAAATTTTTAGTTAAATTTCTGTAAGTAAATTCATTTCAATTTTTTCGCGGCCTCTCTGACCCATCGCAGTATTTGCGTGAATTTTTTTAAGTTGATTTTTACCATGTATAAAAATAAACATAAAAAACTTTACTTAAGTTTTATATATATGTTGTTTATTCGAGACACTACTGAAATATTATAATAAAAGTCAGTTCATTTTTTTTTTATTTAGTTTAATAGATAATACGGACTGATTTCTTATCTCAAGTGGTTTTGGCAAAAAATTATTAAATACCTAATATCCAAATTGTCAAATATAAGTTAGTTAACAATACAAAAAGAATTTTTTAGTGTCCGACCGAAACAGGACTTTCTACCGAAACCGAAACCGAATCTTCGGTATTTGTCTCAATTTCGGCCGAAACCGAAACCAAAACTTTTTTAGACATGTTAAAAATCTATTGTTTACTGAAATTTGGCTTATTTTCTACACTTATACAGACAGTTTACACGTATACAGTGTTAAATGAAATAAAAGTAAAAAACAATAATTGATGTTTGTGAAAAAATAGTTATTTATGTATATATTTTTTATATTACTGTATTAAAAGCTATAAAACAAACAAAAATTAACAAATCATGTTAAGGGGAATGCATGCGCGGCCATGCATACAAATCTTAGATTTGGATTTGAGATCAAAATACCCAACCAAACTGAAAAATAATTTTTGTAATCAAAAGGTATATTAAATATCTAGTTAGGATGTGAGCTACTTTATTTATTTTTGCTTTAAATTATAAGATAACGTGCAGAAATGGGCCGCGCATACGTTCCTCTTAACTACTTCTTGGAACAAAAAATTGTCAATAATATCAACACTTGGATTATAAAGGAAGTAACTCATTAATTGAGTATTTTAATTTTAATTAATTGAGTTTCAGTGCGGGCGAAGGTTCGGCAGATTATCTGCCGAAACCGAAACTGATGTCCAAACTAGATTTTTTTGCCGAAACTTGCCGAAACCGAAACCGAACCTTCGGTCGGTCACTAGGACTTTTTAACTTTTTTTATTTAAATTGTCCAATAAATAATAATTTGGACGTCAAAATTTTCATGGATCTCTGATTCATAAACATTTAAAGCAACAGGCCGCCCAAGCCTTCACTTCAGAGTATACATAAAAAAAAATCATGTCAGCAGTTAAAGGTTAAGAAAACTGTCATTTTTGTGAAATATGGCCGATATAACACGCGTTAGGCTATCGCAAAAGATACAGATTCCCTTCTGACCAAAAATTACATAAAATTAACCGAGATATAGAAGACCGCTGACGCGCTGACCTTGGATCCATTAATAAAGTTGTAAGCCCTAACAGTGAGCGGAGAGTGTGGCCTGAGGGCAACTAGTAAAAAATAATTGTGTTGATCCCAAATCACCTGTCCTTACTTTTACTGAGCCGTGCGTGTTTAAAAGAAAAAACATAAAATCCTTTCTATTTTTATTGAAAGGTTTCTCAGACATTAATAAACTCATAAAATGATGTCAAGATGATGTAATTCGAACAGCAATTA
This sequence comes from Limnephilus marmoratus, assembly GCA_917880885.1. Classification (NCBI taxonomy): domain Eukaryota; kingdom Metazoa; phylum Arthropoda; class Insecta; order Trichoptera; family Limnephilidae; genus Limnephilus; species Limnephilus marmoratus. Next base: position 13,783,382 of record OU862908.1, read on the forward strand.
ATATGACACATACATCACACAGCTACACAGTGTAACTTACACGAGTGACCTGATGACTTCTGTACAAGTTAAGTAAATTATTAACCAGATAGGGTTGCATTGGTTTAAAATCAAAATTGTGACCGTTCGTGTAGTTTAGTAAACGACGAAAAATTTACCTACATTTGCTCCACACAGAAAGCCTTGGAGGGGTTGTAGAAGGGATGGGGGGGAGAGGTGGAGGGAGAAAGAGAGGGGGGAGGGAGACGGGGGAGGAGGGAGTAAACGGGGAGGGGGGGAGGTGGAGGAGGTGGAGTAGAAACCCCCCTAAAACCATGCGAGCGAAGCCGCGGGAAAAAATGTAGTTAATTCTCGTAATACAGCTCAAATTTGTAGCGGCAATAATATCAGTCCTTTCATTCAAAATCAAATTCACACAATTATTGTGAAATGCATTAGAAATAGCACTGAAGCAATTTTGTTATATTTTGGGAAATCTGAAATGTAAAAGCGACATCTCTTCAATGCATTGCAAAGTAATTTAGAAAATTTGTTAAAATTATTTACTTACTCGTTATTCGTTTGAAAGCCATCTATTGAGAAATTCTTTAAGTATCTTCATTATGTTGTTATGTTTAAGTAATTACATTTGTAGGTGAGAGAAAATTTTGGTTTTGATTATTTATAAAATGAGAAACAATTGTAAATTGACTGCTCCAACTGGGCCTGCATAATTGATGATGTCAAATTAATGCAAGAGACAAAACAAACGTATTTCAAATCATAACAGAATCCCTAGCATGGTCAATCGATTAGGATTGTATCGATAACTGCAGATCGCTAATGTGCCTAGAAACAACAGTTGACGTTGAATGTATTAAGAAAACTATGAACGATTTGTTTAAAAAAATTTGAACAATTCATCAAATTTTGGAGTTCTGTTATTATATCATTACAGGCCGGTTGATTCATCAAACTGAAATAACCCCAGAACTTGATCAAATTTTTTGAAACAACCCGCCCCGTGAACTGTTATTTATTCGTTGGCGATCTGCAGTCATGAATAGAAGTTATCGAAAGCTATCGATCGACCGTGCTAATGATTTGAAATACGTTTGTTTTGAAATCAAGACCAAAATTCCCTCTGTAATCATAAGATTTGTAAGTAGGTACTTAAATAACTAACTGCATAATTATAAATCATAATATTTTATGCAACATTCTTTTTTAAATTTCAAATAAGGAATTTCACAATTTGTCCAAAGAATCTTAACGCCATTTTTTTTTTCAAACGTTCTTCAGGTAGGTAAATACCTACCTTAATATTGTAAAGATCATTTTTTACATCCTACTAATATTATAGTGGGTAACAATTATTATAAGCAATAATTATCAGCCTGAAACACTCATTTACATTGAAAAATCTTCCGAGAAAAGATCGCCATTGCTCAGTGGTCTGAGCATCCGACCGGCAATCAGAAGGACACGGGTTCAAGTCCCGTTGGCGGCAAGTATCTTTTCTCGGAAGATTTTTCAATGTAAATGAGTGTTTCAGGCTGACAATTATTGCTTATAATAATTGTTACCCTTTGTGCTATGCATAAAAATCTTGTCTTAAACGTTAGTTTATAAATTAAAAATAATTATTGTGGGTAGATATAATTCTAGTCAAAGTAAGGATTGCTTGAATAATAAAGTGGGGCATCAGATTTTCTAAACTGGAAACGGAACGTACAAACAAATTTACAGACAGACGAAATGCCAAATGGTCAAGTTTAAACAGTACATCGCTTACTTACGCCGTACGAGTGACTTTAACGATGAAATTTTTGTTTTATACCGAAAAGCCGTGGGTATGAGGCAGTTAAAGCGCTCGAACGATGAGCCCTGTCCTTGTGAAATTGCACAGACTGGAATTTCTAGGTCAACACAGTTTTTTACAGAACATTTCCATCATTATAATTATCATTTCCATCAGGGGCGTGAATGGACAGATAAATGTATAAACAAAAGGACAAACCTTAAGTATTGATTTCAAGTCTTGTAGTTTTACATTCTTACAGACTTCGTCATTTTAATATTGTGTTTGTTTGTTGTTACATATATTATATATTTATTATAAACACAACAGCGGTTATTATAATTTATTCAAACTTTTCTATTTCCACGTTGTGAAGTTGTTGTCATTGAAAATTGAGGTTTTGGTCAATTGTACTCGTACATATTTGTTAAACTTAAACGCTTGGTTATTGATTAGGTACAACACATTCAAAAATGAAGGTTTATTTGTGACACCACACAAGAGTCCAATCTCAAGAGCGAGTGTGTAAGGCATCAACATTTTTTTACTGGGTTACTTACGGTGGGTCTCACTTACGTGAGAATAATCCGGTTATAAAAACTTAGTTAATATTAAAAAAGATACATAATTACAACAACCCACTAAGTCAAAGGAAACAAAATATCTACATAACAATATTATATATATATATATATATATATAAATTCATTTAAATGACAAAAAATACATAGAGACACAATAGAGACAAAGAGAGATGCAAGTGATACATAATATAATTAACTCAACAATTATTGTTACGTATTTTTTACTAACAGCAGGACATATTTTTTTAATCTTTACCAAACTGTTGCTGTGACTGTCGCTGTTACCCCCCGAGTATAGAGCGAAAGAGACAACTGTACCTCAGGCTGAAAATACCTAAATAAAATCATCAAAATCAAAGTTTTGTATTCCCCATTTTTCTCCTTAAAAACTGGACCGATTTTTAAATTTTCTCTTACCAACTGTGTTCGAAGAAAATATTGTATGTATGAATGTTTCCTTTTTTTAAATACATTATCTGGTTTGTATATTGCACGTCTGCTGATAGCGTCTAATGTGTGTTTTCTGCGGATTCGGATGTCGAAGAACCTTGTATGTGTTTTGAAATATAGGTGTGTGAAAGACCACTGTACAAGTAGAAAGAATGCATATAAAGGAAACTTATGTATTTAATAAAAAACACAAAAGAAAACTATTTTCGGCGAAAACTAGAAGCAACGGAGAACGATACAAAAAAAGTCTGGCATATTATAAATGAAATCATAGATAAGAAAAAAAATTAAATACATAGTATTACACATAACAATATCAAAATACGATGCGAAGAAAATCCATCAGCTGCCGCTAACATATTTAACAACTTTTGGGCAAATGTAGGCAAAAATCTTGCAAATCAAATACAAAAAATACCAGAATATTAACATCATCTTAAACAAAATTGACATGTTTCTCCTTACTTCAGCCCAGGAATTCGAACAAATCATTTCCAGCATGAAGGGAAGATCGGCACCAGGTTCGATTGAGTTTGTGTCGAAACACTGAAAACTATCAAAAAACATATTTCAAAACCATTAACACAATTAATCAACTTTAGTCGTCAAAGCGGAATATTCCCAATGATATATAAACAATCCATCATCACTCCAATTCATAAATCTGGCAACCCAGAAGAAGTGACAAATTATCGTCCAATATCGCTGATATCAAACATTGCCAAAATCTTTCAAAAAATTATTAGAAAAGGTTTAACTGAATTTATTAACAAAAATAACATAATTCACGACAACCTATATGGATTTATGAAAAATAGAAGTAACCAAGATGCGATTGCCAAATTATCGAACATTATTCAGAAAACATTAGACAAATCTTTGAAATGCCTCGAAATCTTCATAGATCTTAAAAAAGCTTTCGATAGTATTTCTCATGATAAACTTATTAAAAAATTAAACTGTGTTGGGATAGACGATAAAGCTCTAAAATTGATAAAAAGCTATTTATTTGAACGACACCAAGTAGTCAAGATAAACAACTCCCTAAGTCTACCACTAACAAGTAATTTTGGGATACCTCAAGGCACAGTCCTTGGCCCCCTACTATTTATAATTTATGTCAACGATATTTTTAAACTACCACTTAACGCAGACATAACATCATATGCCGATGACACAGCTATCATAGTGAATGGGATCGACTAGAACGACTAAACGAACAAGCAAATAATATCATGAACATCTTAAAACATTGGTTTGATACAAATCTTCTCTCATTGAACACTAACAAAACATACTACATACACTTCTCAATCAACAAACTAAAAACACACCCCAACACTAAAATAATTATCCACAATAACAAATGTAATAAAATCACATGTATCCAATTATCAGAAATCAGTATCAGAAATTAAATATTTCGAATTGATAATAGAACAACATATGAAGTGGAAGAGCCATATCTGTGAATTGGTTAAGCGTATCAGAAAGTGTATATATATTCATAAGATTAAGAAATATTTTATAACTCAACAATCTAAAAATAGTATACTACGCACTAATCCAGTCATTAATTCAATATGGAATTAATGGATTGGGGAGGGTCATACAACAATATTCTAATCCCGATCAAAGTGATCCAGAAGCTAATCATCAAAGTAATCCTATAGAAACCCTCCACTTATCCAACAGAAATGCTTTTCGCAGATTTCACGGTGCCTCGAATAGAGATTATCTTCAAGAAAAATGTAGTTATCCAAATTTACAAAATAATATATTCAAAAAATTTGAAGCCACCAATCAAAAAGATATCGAGACAACATCAAAATACCAAAATTTAATACCAAACTAATGCAAAACAATTACTTATATCTATTTAGGAATAAAGTTTTTCCACAACCTTCCCATTGAAATAAAAAAAAAAGACATCAATAAACTGATACTCAAACTGAAGCTACACTTCATCAGGAATAATTAACTAAATAATTATCTGTTTTTCTCTTTCTTTCTATTTATTATTAATCTATATTCATCTCTATTTTATTTAGATTTTTCGAATTTCTCCTAAGTGCACAATATTTTAGTATGTAACCGTATCCTATGTATGTACACCTACACATATAGATGATCCAGAAGTCTCAATTGATCCTATTATATACTTACCTATTGCATAATGTTATTCTATTTCAGTTATAATTAGTGTAACTCGCTCATCAAGCACAAGAACTAGCTTCATCTTTGGTGAGATTGCAATTTTTAAATAATCTTTCCATGGAAGAGTGGTATTAACATATTTGAATATGAACATGTAAGCAAATTAACACATCATCTAAATGTACATTATATTTTATATGCTATAATCAATAAACGTTTGATATAAAAAAATAAATAAAAAAAAAATAAAAAAATTTATGTACCGATGTGTAATTTATATAACTCCAATTATATATAGAAGAAGATTATGAACACCAAGATAGCCAAATTTAAAAAAATATATTTTAACTTAATTTTGAACTCGCAATACAGAGCCAAGGTCTCACCACTGCCACGGAGGTCGTCACAGTCGTTAAAGAGTGTGAAAACTGTTCGAAGAATTTTATAGCATAGTTAACCTTTTTTGATGGTATATTAACATTAATGTTGACTAATGACTAATTTGGTCTGTTGGGTCACGGAACTCTGTGTTAATCAAAAATTATAAAATTTAAGTAACAATATACTCAATAAAAATATATTACACATTTACAACGTGGATAATGTAATCATATTTATGAACTGTTCAAATCTCGATCCAAAATCATGACATATTAGAAATAGAGCTTCGCCAATTATTTAAAATTATTTAAAATTACTGAAAATTTCTCCCTTTCAATAAAGCGACAAATTCTAATTTTGCCATGCTTACGAGAATAACTCGAAATCTGCAATTTTCAGCCAAATAACGCGAATTTTCATATTTTTATGCGGTTTACATTTTTAATTATTGTACATTTTTAATATTTGCTTGTCCACTTTTTGATAAGCTGAATTAAAGTAGCAATAGCAATCAAATTTTGTGAAAAACAACGCAACATTTGGTGGCGCAATGCGCAAAACATGAAAAAGAACCGATAAAACACCACCTTTTCCCCAAAAAACAACGCGAATTTTGCCGAAAACTAACGCGAAATTTTCAGTTTCCTAATTATCTTTCTAATACCATAAAGAAGAAAGATTTGATTGTTTGTTTGCATTGAATAGACTCCGAAACTACTGAACCGATTTGAAAAATTCTTTCACCAATAGAAAGCTACATTATCAGCGAGTAATACAGGCTGTATATAATGGTAAGTTCGGGCGTTATGAAATTTGTATAAATGAAAATGTGTCTATTTCATATATTTTAGTGGCAGGGAGGAAAGCAGGGAGAAGGTGGGGTTTGCGGAGAAGGAAGACACGAGGGAGGGGGAAGGTGGGGAAGGTGGAAGGGAACGGGGATGCACGGGAAAGGACATGCAGGGAAAATCAATTTATTTCTTTGAATGGCATAACGACGCATGCAGGGTACCAGCTTATTATATAAAAGCACTGAAACGTTTAAAAAAGGCCCAAGAACTCTTCATTCAGGAATCACAAGAAGTCAAAATCTCCCTAAGGGATGGATCTAAGATGATTCAACTACAATCATAATCTATTTATGTCAATATCGTTATCTAACTCATGACTCCCGCGCACATAATCCTTGTGAATTCAAACTCACTCACTTGCTCCAAGGATTAACCGTTCACAACTAAACTGATGACATGTTATTTTCATATTTCCTAAAATTCCTTTTCAAGATTTATGCTGAATCAATAATCAACAACCGCATTAATCTACAAGTGTTTGTTCTTACCAATCTTTTGAACAGAAGGGGAACATCAAAGCTGTGTCGCCTATAAAATGTCATCACCTCATTATTATTTTTCTTGTATCAAGGTTAATTCGTTATTTATACGAATGTTAAATATCAGATCAGATGTAAACTGAAACGTGACATCTTCACACATGGAATTATCAAAGGCTAAACGGTTTAGTTAACCATGCAATTTTTGAATAAATTATAAGTGGAAAATTTTAATATGCCGTAACCGATGGCGATGGTGTAAAATAAACACACCGGTATTTGCAAAGTAAAAAGAAACAACATTGCAAATAGTCTACTGATTCTTTAAACCAGACTTTTCTAAGATATTTTACATCATGTAGCTTCCAAACTTTTCTTGTCCATTATGCCCAAGGGCGGATCCAGGATTTTTTTCTGGGGGGGGGCACAAGGGGCGGACGGGCGAATTAATCAGCTATTACAGTTAGGATTTGTTTCTGGGGGGGGGGGGGGCAAAAAAATCAACAATTACAGTTAGGATTTTTTCCTGCGGGGGGCACAAGGGGTGGACGGGCAAAATATCAACAATTACTGTTAAAAAAAATTTCTGCGGGGGGCACAAGGGGTGGATGGTCAAAAAATCAACAATTGCTGTTAGGATTTTTTTTGGGCGGGCACAAGGGGCGGACGGGCAAAAAAATCAACAATTACTGTTACAAGTTCAAGTATGTATCTATATGAAGGTTTATGAGTGTCAAAATAATCGAAAAATTAAATGTTTAATAAAGACAGTTTTAGCTACTAACTATGTACTGTGATGGAATCTCCACAGTACACAAAAATACAGTCTGGGGGGGGGGGGCACGTGCCCCCGTGCCCCCCCCCCCCCCCTAAATCCGCTACTGATTATGCCACTTGAGTGACGAAAAGTATGATATTATGATCTGTATATTTACTTATCTATTATTCTCATTGAATTCTACATGGTGTTTAAAAGGCAATTGATCTCTCGAAAGTGGAACTTAACAATGTATTGGATAACCAAAACCTCTGCCATAAGTCACCCTATACTACGTTTGGTGAGTTAGCAGTTCATGGGGTCGGATCTTGGCGGCGCGGTGTCTGCCACCAATGCCGTGGCAGGCGGGTCGGGAGAGACTGGCTGAGGGAGATCTTTTGACCTCTCCAACCAGACTCTCTCGAATTGAGTCTGGTTGGAGAGGTCAAAAGACATTGGTTGGAGAGGTCAAAAGACAAACCAGACATTGCCCTGCATAGCAGTGATGAGGATGGATTCACTCCTGGACACACTGACCCCCAAATTCCTACCCATCCCTCATATCTTTTTCCTTCCGAGAATTTCCTCTTCTTCCTTCCTCTCAAAAGACCCTCCACGCAGTTGTCTATTGTCAAAGATGAAATAGGCCATGAGTAGAATGATTTTCCTTAGGGCCTACTGTGTGGAGCAATGAAAAAAAAATGATAATATGAAACGACCTCCCGGAGTATCTGGGTGTTTTTAAAAAAATCATTATTATTTATAGAGATTTATTCTTTCCTTTTCTGCTTATGTTTTACGCATGTTAAGTTTATATGTTTAGATTTAGATCTTGCCATTACTTTGTGTTTTTAAAGTTTTAACAAAATTCTTGATCGTATGAAACTATATATATATATTCCATGAAAAACCTACAATATTTTCCAATAATTCTCTTAAGATTTTTGGTTTTATAACACTATGTACATTCCATGATAACCTTATAATAATTTTCAATAATTCTTTTTATATATTTGGTTTTACGATATTGGCATTGTGTACATCCCACTACAACAATTTACAATAATTTTATCTAGATTCTGTATACTTATGTTTTTATGATTATGTGCATGCATGCGTATACATTATACATATGTGTATATGTCTGTGTATATGTATGTATTTATATGTACCCGTCTCAGAACAGACCTTGTCAAGTGAGGCGGGTTACTTACTTGTTTGTATATGTTAATTTTATTTCAATAAACGCCCGGGTTGCCGGCAATTTAAAAAAAAAGTAATAATGAAAATAACTTTTTACCAAGCTGTGCAAATATCATAACGCCAGAGTTCATCGTTTCAAGGTTTTGGCTGTTTATAAATGGATCAAGAGTTAGATAGAAATTTGGAGCAAAAAATATAAAACCCCAATAATTTATTTTATTTAATACTGTTATTAATCTTCGTAGGAGGGTATCTCTAGTCACCGGTTAGTTACATTTTGAGAATAATAAACTAGTTTGGTTCCAATAATATATTTGGCAATAATTAAAAAATATTGGATCATTAAAATACGAAGGTCAAGGCATAAATCACAGAGAAGATTTCACACGGACATTCGAACAGCTCTTGCAAAATCATGAAATATTCTAATTCCGTGACCTGTTTTCAGTGATGATTGAAAAACAAACATCTGAAACAAGAGTTAGATTCTTTTAACCTTCTTGAAAATATTAAACTTATTCCTGATAGGTGCGATAACTAATGTTGAAGATAAACAAATAACTATAACAATAAGACATTGGATGAAGTTTTTTCTTCTGCAGACCTTCCAACTAAACTCAAATAAATCTTAGAGTCGTAGACATTAGTGATAAATGTTTGACAAACATGCATAATTTTATTCATTTTTATGTTATTTTTAATTAGTATGTATAGTCGGTATATTCCTACTTACAAATATTCGTATCCTTTGGTAGTTTACCATCTCGGGAAGACTTTTCAAACTCCACATAGCTGTTGTTTTGCTGTAGATTATTCTGTGTTTGCAATGTCCTTTGGACAACCTTCGCTTTAAATCATTTAATATTTCTCAAGTGCACTTGTACAGTACACTTCGTAAGTTTGAAAGGGTCGATCCATCGTATTAGACCTCCAAAGTGAGATATTTATTACCTTATTTTCGTTTAAAGACTAAATAAAATGAGAAAATGACCTAAAAATAGAAAAAAGTTGAAAAAAACGGCGGCGAATTTCCTGGAAAATCCAAACAATGATCCATTAGATTCATCATTAAGAGGGCATTACCAGAGAAAGCCGGAAATACGTCATTTTCAAAAAAGTTTTTAGACGTATTGACTCTTTTCCACAAAAAATTATAAATGGATTTCGAAAGATTGTTCTTTTATCTAGCATAGTTATGTAATAAATTTTTAGAATTTTTTTTATTTTTTAGTATAATAAGGTTATTCCATAGGTCGTTGGCAGATTTGTTAAATTTTCAAAAAAGTTTTTGTATTATACCACACCCATTTCAAATAATGTAATCATGCAGTAAAATAAATCAACACATTATCTAGCAAAGTTATGTATTAGAATTTTAATTTTAGTTTCAATAAAATCATTAAAAAATATGTACGTACATGTGTTTCTTGACGAAAATTGGTCCATTTGTGTATTTATTTGCGCACTTACAAACTAATATATTTCAGATTTTTTTAACATTCTTATTAAATTTAGACATTACTGAAAAATGATAAATACTTATAATCAAAAAATAACTACAAAAAGTACACTATTTTAATAGTTTTATCATCACGCCTTTCAGCATTTTTGGATGAAGGTATAAATTAAAGCTAATTTGGATTGAAATAAATTCGATATTGAGTTATAATTTAAAAAAGCTGGTACGGAGAATAATCAATCTTTCTCATTGTAACCGCCCTGCACGATCGGAAGAACAATTTTCGACGAAATGTGGATTTTCGTCCGCTGGCTGGTTAAACGCTCTTAACTAGAAGATCTTTACAACCTCCTTAAAGCGTTAGGGCCAGTACCTTGACCACAAAGCATGCTAATCTCACCTTCATGGATGATTCAGAATGGTCCAACTTAATGGGCATTGACAGTGAATCCGAATTGGAAATTGCCCAAAACGTCTTCAGCTTTGATTGTTAACGAAATACTTCCCTCTTTACCCCACAGACTCATTCCCCTAAAATTTACTTCTGCCTCACGACAGCAGCTTCATTCATATAATTACCTCTGACTTTAAACATATAAGTACACTACAAACTCTTTATTGTTCGTCGGTTCTCCCTCTTATCGATTATGCAAGTGTCTTTTGGTCTCTTTTCTATGCTGTCCACATTCATAAAATTGAATCCGAACAACATTGCTTCTTGGAGGTTAGATTTTGAAAGAGGCGAATATCCAAATGGTGAAATCAAACAAACTTTACACCTTTCTTCTTTAGAAAAACGTAGAGACTGACTCAATATGCACATATTCAAAATTACCAACAGTATTATTAACTCACCTTCTGCGGTGCAATTGTTCACCCCTTCCCGTGGACCCGAAATACTTTACTACTCAAATAATTGGATATTTTCTATTAATAGACTCAATTCTTGGACTTTATCGAAACCTTGTTCAGACTTTGATTTGACATTGAGATGTTTTGTCTTACTTTTTTGTCATTGCTATTTATGCATAATTATGTGATCTCCTTTCACAATCATCTCTATTTTTAATTAATCTGTGATTTATATTGTTAATGGACAATTTAACCGTAAAATAAATAATGAATACATAAACATTCCCCGGACAGTAAGCCCTTGAGGAACAATGTACAAAAAAGGAGATTTTTTTTACGCACCATCTTTTTTGTCAGCGTGGGTGAATTGTTCCGTTTAATAAAAGGTTACTTTATAGTTTGCGTCAGAAAATGAAAATGCATTTGTTCACTTTATTTACCAAGAAAGAGAGAGTGGGTTTAACACATATTTGTTGTTTACTTTAAAAATGTCAAATATAAATATCTAAAATGGCACTTACTAAATATCCCGGCATTGACATTAATCTTATTACACTGCACTATCCGCAGTGTTTATGACAGCAGAAAAGCGGAACTGAACATTATGCATCATGTATCTAAATGAAATTCCACTTGATTATAATACCTATCACGTCTTCTTAAGAAACTATAAGTAACTAGCTGGTTCCCGGCATGCGTTGCAATTCCATATTCAAAGAAATAAATTGTTTCTCCCTGCATGTCCTTTCCCGTGCGACCCCGTTTCCCTCCCGCGTTCCCTTCCCCTCCGGCGTTCCACTTCCACCTTTCACGCCTTCCTTCTCCTCTCCAGTGGCGGATACAGGGGGGGGGGGGCGCAGGGGGCGCGCGCCCCCCCCTTGGCCACCCTAAATACAAGAAAATCTTTCTTTAATCATTCGCTCTACATGTCTAAACCATCTAAGCGTCCCTTTCTTAATTTTACTTATTACGCTTGTATCAGCCTTGCATTATTTTCATATTTTCTCACACTATCATACGTGGCTTTCTATAGCATTTAGTCCTTCCTCTGCCAGTTACATGCTTCACTGCCATACATCAGGGTTGGTACCGGGGTGCGTAGTGGGAAAACACGCCAAACAATGTGTACAAATGTTGGGCACACGTTTGGCGTGTTTCCCGACTATGCACCGGTGCCGAAGGGATCAATGACGTTAGTTCCTCGGAGCATCTGCATAATACCGGTAGAACAAGGATAGCATTCCCACCCGACGCCTGTGTTCTAAAGATTGTAATCCGTCTGTTAAAATGGGAGAATCTATTACTGGAATAAACATTATTATTATTATTATTAAGCGGACCGCCCGTTTCTGCACAGAGTCGAGGGTATTTTTTAGGTATTTTGGAGCTCCAGACCAGAGGTGGCTGCCAAAATCATATAGTCGGTCTCCTCTTTGTGCGGTTCGTCGTATTCTCCCCGCTGTCTACTTTTTAGTTTTCTTATATCTTTTGCGCCCCCCCCTTGAGTTTTTTCTGTATCCGCCACTGCTCCTCTCTCCCACATCTCCGTCCCGCCAACCCCCCTCCCGCGTTCCAAATATGCAGTCCCAGTACATTCAATTTTCAAACAGCTCGCGTGCCACCTATTACAATTTTTTTGTAAAATTTTTCATATATTACAAATATAATTTTTTGTATATTTTGTAAATTTGGTACCTAACATAGGTACCTATTTAAAATATCTATAATTCTTGACTTGATTCAAAGTATTAAGCGAGTAGGTACTTCAAATAAATTCATTAATTCAAAGAGTTTCGAAAACTGATTACATTGTCTTGCAAAATGACATTCTGAAATTTTGACATTTTTTCAAGATTTTTGTAATGATTAATGAACTTTTCAAATGTATTGTCGTGTGGTTGTAATGATCCAGAAACCTTCGCGGGGGTTTAAAGAGAGTATTTTAAAAGTTTCAAACATTTCACATGCTATAGCAATACATATATCTATATATACATAGATAGGTATTTGAAGGTTTGATGGTCTAACGTTCTAATTGATTTGAAATGAAATTAAATGATTATTTATTTTTATAATTAAAAAATGATTATATAAATAAATATTAATTCTAAACTTGCAGAAAAGTCAGTACCTATATTATGTGACATATTAAAAATAAAAATGGATTAAAATTTATACAAGACCCTATAAAGATAGCATTTAGTTCGGATTTGAATCTTGCAATCATACATAAAGATAGCAGCCAATAAAAAAATATACGTTAAGATAATTTTTCAAAATTGTTTACATGTTACAGTTTTTGCCATTTTTTAACTACCATACTAGGCGTTTGCCCATATTGTGGAAGTAATAAGAAGAGGAAAGAAAAAAAAACATATTTAGGGATAAATAAAACTAAAAACAAATAATAATCCAAATGAAAATAAAAATATAAGAATTTACGGTAAGCTGAGAAATAAAGAATAAAAAGATAATTTAAAGAAGATTGAAATAAACATCGGTATGCATTATTCTTCTTAAAATAAAAATAGAAATAAAATTTGGTAAGTATTCTTCTGCACGAGAGTACATGCTTTTTTCACTTTTGAAATTCGTTCAATGAAAGAAATTGGAAAATAGTTGTGTTAGAAAAAGGAATTTTTTTATTTGTTATTTTTTTAATGTAATATTAAGTTAAATTAATTAATTAATTAAATTTATAATACTTTTAAAATTAAAATTAATATTATTTTTTTATAATATTATGCTTATAACACAATTGTTGGTAAAAGGTTATTTATTTAAGAAAGTAAGTTCACAGATCACATAATATGGTAAAAATAGTCACAATGTATCAATTCACTAATTAACTGAGCAAGGGATCGGAGGGAACCTTGCCGTTAGGCTTTGGGAACAACAAAAGCTGACTGTGGTTCTGCTTAGAGGGTCGTACCATAGGACGAAGCGCAACTAAGCCAGCAGTCGGGGGTCTGGTTGGTGCTTTACTTATGGTAGTAGAATACTCCTTAGAGGGTCGTGCCAGAGGACGAAGCGCAACTAAGAGAGCGACTAGCCAAGAGCGAGCTGCAGACGAATTGACTAATTTAGGGCGCGCGGCCTGTTATATAGCCCATTCCTTGTTGCGGGGTGTGGTTTATGTAGCGGCTCGAGGGTGGGAGATGCGCAGAAGGCGTCGGCGCATTCTGGTTTGCTTAGGGGTGGGTGAGCAGGATGGCGCTGTACGGGGGAAAGAGATGGTGTAGTGGCAAGCGTAAAAACGGCGCGCTACAAGCTCTTGTATGTTGTTTGAAGAAATCTCTTCCCTTTTCAAATATACAATGTTTGATACGAGCTTTAAAGAAAGATTTAGAATTATGTGACTTTATATCGGCACTCAAAGCATTATATATTTGTCGTTGAGCGAATGAGGTTAATGAAGATAATGTTGGTAGTTCTTAGTCGAAATATGATATCTACAGTTAAATATTACCGGAACGGATAGGGATACATTAGCTCAGTTGGTAGAGCTGAAGTCTCCATGTTGGTAATATATTTTTATATTTACCTTAACCTAATTATTACCTAATATGCACCACATTTAAGGAAGCTATTGGTAGGTTAAAAGCACCATTATGCCTACAGAGAGTTAAATGTTATTGTTTCTATGGTTAGTGCTGAAAATATGTTCTATAAAAATAAAATATGTTTAAAACAATTTAATTAGACAAATGATTTATTTTTTTAAATTTTAAATTAAAGAAAAAATATATATATAACGCATCCGTATTATATTTGGTATTCAATAAAAAATAAAAAGTAATTAATGCAATTAAAATTAAATAATTTAAAAAAAACTTTTTATGAAATAATTAGCTTAATTCGGGCCTGCGGACAGGTACGGACTACGGATACGGATCAGTTAATTCCTTCGGTGTTCTGTAATCATCGATCTGGTGACATTTATACCGATGTTGTTTATATGGAATAAAAATGTATTTCTATCTCCGTTTGATCGTTTGCGACTACCGACTGCTTATGAAGTTTCTCAATAAGCAAACATGTAAAATGCATACAAGTTTTGAGAAGAGAGTGGATGCCAAACATGCCTAAATCTGGTCACTCTGTCTTATGTTTCTTACTAGCTGAACTCCCGTCGTTACTCGGGCATTACACAGAGTTTTTAAAATCAGACTTAGACATTGACGTTCCCCTTATTTTGAAGATCAGCATAGATCAATTTCTTTAATCTCAGAACCTGTAGATTTTTATAAAAAAAATCTTATTTATATAAATAAGTGAAGTGAACCAGGCGTTGCTCGGGGGTTATGAATGGTTTCGAGAAAGTTTTTGGGTTGTAAATTCTAGTAAACTGGGTATGGTTTTTAGGTGGAAATAAAAGTATTGTTAATAATTGAATACGTTGATTTTCGTTCCATCTCTTTCTCGGCCCGTTTTCTTCTATCATTCACTTTGTGTAATCTCATAACACTCCTTTCGCTCTCTATGCCGATACATTCTAAGCATCCTTTTCTTAATCTTATTCATTTTGCTTACATTAGCCTTATACAAATGCCTCGGTTTGACACAGATCTCATATATTTTACAGTACAATTTACTTACACGCCTTTCTTTGTTCATCACGTACGCCTAATTTTACCACACACAATTATTTGATTTGTGCCATGTCTTCCCCGGGCATCCCCAACTTTTTCGACCATCTACTTCTACTTCATAATTCAATAACCTTATAAGCTAAACGTGTGGTGCAATTCCAATCAGCCAAATTTCATGCGAAAAATTATGTACAATTACATTTACAAGAAAAATAATTAAATGAAAAGTGGAAATTAAAAAATACCAAGTAATGAATAATTTAGTAAAATATGGACATGAATTAAATTTAAATTAATTGGATCGTCCCTCAAGGCGGTCTTCGCATTATTCTGCATTCATCGCGCTTTTAGTAAAGAGCTGCACCACGACATTGTCCTTGGTTGACGTTTTGTTTTGAAATTTAGGCATTGAGCTTTGAATTTAGATCTGTACGTTAAGAGCTTTTAGCTTTGAGTTGAGTTTTGAGTTTTTTTTTATTTTTTAACTGTGAGCTTTGGCTTTGATATTTAGGTTGAGCTTTTAGTTTTAGGTATAGCTTTCAGCCTTGAACGTTGAGTTAAGAGTCTTGAGCTTTCAGAGAATACAATTTATTCCTAAGGGAAGAACTTTGCCTACCATTGCGTCAAGGGAAAATGTTTTTATCTGAATCTTCACGTATCATTTACGAACAAATTATGCAATTTTCCACTGAGCGATCATATAATCCCAAGAAGTGTGATCTATAACGACTTGAAAGGAAAAATACTCAAGCCTCAGAAAGTCTATTAAATGGTTGATTCGTATCATCATAAGCAAGGAAAAGTACTTCAGGCACACATACTCGTCTCGCATTTTCATCGATGTTTATTTATGAAATGCGCTATTTTTTTTAAATCTGGATAATTTCAGCCATCCTTGCTACGTGTTATTTCACATACTCGTAAGTTAACCAGTTAGTACTTACCTATAGCCAACGTAAATAACTATTGATAATTTCGTATTTAAAACTAGGTAGAATTTTAAAGTTAGTTAAAGTTTTTTTCTAAATGCTCTAGTTCTAAAATTGAATAATAAAAACGCAAATATTTAAAATAAATACCAACTCTACATTTGCCACTAAACTGTGATGTAAACTATTTATAAATTATAATAATATTACATTCTGCATTGAGCATTGACATCTTCAATGTTACCTATAGAGAGTTCAGTAACTATCTTTTGACATATGTCTCAACTTAGTGAAACTGCCCCCTTGGACTTTTTTTTCTCTTAAATTTTGTAATCTTCTCCGTAATAATTTGGTGTACAACTGTTTTATGGATACCCTGAAATAATAAATAAATAATAGGGTAACAATTATTATAAGCAATAATTATCAGCCTGAAACACTCATCCACATTGAAAAATCTTCCGAGAAAAGATACATGACGCCAACGGGACATGAACCCGTGTCCTTCTGATTACGTGTATTCTTTGTGCTACGCATAAAAAATCTTGTCTTAAACGTTAGTTTAACAATAAAAATAATAATAAATAATTTATCTGGTAAATTTTTTCTGTTTCTATTTATAAATCTATGTCTGAAAAATGTCTAATTTTTAGGAAGTTATATTTGTCCAGCAACAAAAATTGGTAATTGGTGCCAAACAAATTATCCAATTATTATTGTAATAATTAACGCTATGTAAAAAACCCAAAAAATATTTATGTTTGATGAAAATTTTAGATTATCAAAATTTTTAAATAAAACGTGAGAAATGCGGTGATTTATTTATGATCTTTTTATGAAAAAACGATTAAATACAAGCATAGGAAAAAAATGTGTAAGTCACTTTTATATTTTTTTTACTATACTACATTTTCTTCGAGACATTCAATACTAGCAGCTTACACGAAACAGTTCGCAAGTCATCAAATCTAACGCGTTTAATAATATATGTGTGTTCACAATATTTTCATCAGTTTTGGCATTAAAGTATTTGATTTAGGATGCAGTGAGTACTTGTATTTTGAATGAAATGCCACGGTATGTAAACATATAAATATTGATATGTTTACTTCGAGAAATAAATGTCTTGTGATGAAAAAATATAATTGCCTTTAACAACAACGATTACCACACGATAGGCACTTGAGTGTGGAGATTCATTTTATTCTGTTAATTAATGTGATTATTAATATGAATAAAGGTTAGAAGATTGCTACTTCAATATGATTCGATTGATTCAATTTATTTATTTCAACATTTACAAATATTGGTAAATGTTCGGTATTTCGATACTGTGACTGGTTACTCGATTCATTTTTATTAAAATAATGTAAAAAGTTCAAATCTTTAATATGAAAATACATTTTGAATCAATCCATGAATTTGATCACATAAAGTGTAAATTTTGGCAAGAAATTAAATATGGAGAACAAAGTAAAAATTCGAGTTTTTTTTATCTTGATGGCTAAACCTCGCAAACCGTGATGAAATATACGTAGATTTTGCTGTCAATCGTTTTTTCTAGATCAACGCATATAATTTCGACTCAAAAACATTTTATCTGTTAAAAAATCGGTTCCATGCCAACTCGGAATGAAACCAACTCAGAAACACCTCAGAAAGGTCATTAAAAGCTATGAAAAAATTATTTTAAAATAGCCGGTATAACCCTAACCTAACTTAACCGATTTAACCATTTTTTTATTATCACTTTTTATGACCTTTCTGAGATGCTTCTGAGTTGGTTTCATTCTGAGTTGTCCGGTCAGCTAAAAAATCAACCCGTAAAAAATAGTTTTTTTTAATGTGATATAACTATTTCCAATTTTTGACTTGGTTGCGGCAGCTCTTGGACCGGCTAGTAGCCAATTTCAAGAAGAATAAAATAAAAATTGGTTTCACTGAAGATTAAACTGTCCTTTCCAGGGACTGACTAAAATGAGTGAATACCACTAACACCTGACCCTAATCCTAATTGGATGTTACCGACATTTATTTCGTATTTGACTGCTGTAAATTTTTAAACATAAAGTCATCCAATTTCTGAGAAATGTGTGTGGGTACCACGAAGATTGAATAGAATAATTATCAGTATATCTACCGAGTTTCAGCTCGATCGGATGTCGGAAAGCGGGTTAATTTCTACTTACAAGATTTGCATTGGGCGCTTTTATTATTTCCGTGACGATCCAAGATTACAATACCGTGACGGCACAAATACAGCATAAAAGTTATTTATACTAACAATGTCCAGCTCTTTCTTACACATTAAATAATGTGAGACAAAAGAAAATCACACAATGGACGTGTGTCTATTCCTACAAAGGACTACAAAGGAAAACCTTTGGAGGAAACATATCTTATTACGGCTCAGCGACGGCGACGGGATAGCGTTTCATCCTCTATATGCGCGTGAGGGATATATATGATAATTATTGTGTGTTTCCTTTGGGGGGGTGCAGACATACGTTCACCGTTTGTTTCATTTTCGACTATTGTTATTTAGTATGTAAAAAACTGCTGCAGCATCATATATTTAAGAGCAAAACCAAAACATCAGCGTATTGACGTTTGACGTTTTTGAATTTTTGGACTTCGCTCAAACTTTTATATTATTAAAAATTATCATCACGGCTAGTAGTATCGTAGGGGTCTACGGAGACGTAACGGTGCCGTATGTGAGAGACATGCAAGAAAATGATTACTTTTTTTCCTTCAGAGGAAACAGACCTACGTACATTTTGTATCTCATCTTTTGAAAGAGCTGCAGCATTATCGTGATAAGGAACGTATGTTTTTTTTTTGCCTGTTTGTGCCGTCACGGTACCGTACTCGTGGATCGCCACGGTAATAATAAAAGCACTCATTCTTTCATTCACGAAAACACAATCTAAATTCAAATTACCTATTTGAAAATGAGACGAAAGTCAAGTTGCCGTTTCTTTTATTATTTTGTAATTGGTCAATGGAAAAAAAAAGTGTTGAAATATGGGCGAAGCCGGGTGGCAACTACTAGTTATTTTTAATGTTATGTAAATAAACAACATAAAAATATCGTTTACCCATTCGAGGACAACGTTTTCGCTTTCAAACCAGCGCTTTCGGTGACCAAATTCACTCGAACCAGTGAGAAAAAAAATTGTGGGGTTCTATTCCAAAACTGATTATGTCGAAATTTAGTTATACCATACTAAAACGTGGGCCTAGCATCGATTCGTGAATTTAGTTTATTTTACGAAAAAGAACTAATACCTAAAGTATCTACCTATTTTCGGGTTTTAAGAACATTAAAAAATTATTTCTTTTAAATTTGTGTTGTTCTTTCTTGTTTATTTACCAACTTTTGCATTTCTTTACAAAAACATTTATTTCGAAATTGACAGCTTTGAGAAAACCCGAAATTGGAAAAAATGTTTTTTTTTAATAACTTCTTGTATATTGAATAGACATTTTTTTCTTATTAAAACTATAAACACATGTAATACCTTATCAACTGTGTGTTATTTAAAGAGTTATCATAAGAGTTATTATAAGAGTTTAAATTTACCGTAATAGAAATTCGTGATTCCTGATATTTGCGATTTTGGAAGTAGTCAGTGTTGGAATAGAACTCCACTAAATATCGAATCGAATTACACAACGGCTCTTTTTAACCCGATAAATGAACGATTTCATTGATTTTAATGTGAGTAATGAGTTGGTCAATACTCACATTAAAAAGCAACCTTCAACGACAATAACAACTGTCTACAAATATTACCTATCTTCAGTCGCCTCCAAAATGCTACTTTGTAACTCGTTTTAGCGAATGTATGTAATAAATGATTTAACATACAAATGAACAAATTCTGCATTACGGCATAAAAACATACATTGAAAGAGTTTGTTTGTATCCGTTTTTCTGTGCAAAGCATTCAACTTTCAGTGAGATAATATGTAGCTACATATATATTGAAGTGACACATGTACTCACATAAATATCTTATTGACCTACCTAGACATAATGTACCGATGTAAAACCGAACGAAAGGTCGACAGTTCACACGGCATATCTCATCACTATTTATGCAACAATACCTTTAGGAAAAAATGTACAAATAATAGTTCCGGAGTGGCGTGCAAGCAGCTGATTTAAGTTTCCGATTGTTGACAAATATTAATATTTTTAAACCAACAACGGCAACAACCCGGTACCATTTTCAAATTACAAGTTTTTTTAAAATTTAAAAGTGAGTACTGTCATAATTCTTAATTAATACAATTATTTCATTGAAATTTGTCGTGGTACGCAAAAATCTTAATAATTAGTTATATTTTTTTGATATCCATATTCTGAAACCATTTTTGTTTTAATATCAAAGGCAGCGAGTGATTCATTCTTGCTCTGCGTATTGCACCTTCGCCCTTAAAAATCCTTGGCGCATTTTTTTATCAAGGTTCCAGTGAGAGTATCGTCAACAAAATAAAATGTATTTTATGCAATGATTGTGATGATATTATCAAATTTAATGTTATTGGTAGTCTTATATATCTGATAGTGTTCTCGTCTGTGATTTTTTCTGATTCCATGACAGTTGATCGCCCGACAGTTGGCCTCCCGGCATACTTAAATACAATATGCAGGCGATTTAGGTAAAATACGGTATAGCCCAGTCATTCCGTAGTTTTACCTTGCAAAAGGTCATGTAGTAGCGATTTTGATATATGTTGTTAAGATTGGGACACTTAAGAAAAAAAAAAGTTTTCGACCTCGGGAGGGTCGAGCTCGATCCGCCATCTTGGATTGAAGGTCCCAAAATTTGGTTTTTTCAAAATAATTATGAAATGGTTGATTTTACAACCAAATTGTTCAAGGCAAACTTGAAGAAAACTAAATTACGTACATTTTATGTCGAATGTTTTTTTTGTAAGTCTAATAGGTAACGAGTTACAGCGGAAGAAAGAAGACAATTTTGACAAAAAATTGTAAAACTCAAGTTTTCTTGATAAATTTTTGTAAGAACATATTACAAAATATCATTTTAACGTATTCCCACAAACAACATACTTATATAGCATCATCCGTGTGCTCGATTACGTTGATTGACGTTGTTATAGTGGGCTCCTAGTCTATAGCTGATTTGGCAACACTGATTGAGTCCTGGTTACTGGACGATGCCTGGACGCTCGGTCTATCGGACGTCGGAGGATGTCGAACATGGTTACCAGGTATACAAATTTTGAATCTATTAAATTCAAACGTAAGGACAAAGTTATTCTATTAGTAGCAGTCAACAGCAGCATCAAGATCGGCGAAACAACTATTTCCATCAACCCGCTAATGTTGTTCCAGAGAGTGTGTATTTTGAAGAAATCCGACGAAGAATTGAAGGATTACCTTAAATTCGAACTCGCCCCATTTTCTTTGTCGCTTTTCTCTGAAGAAGGAATGCGCAAAGGTACGAAATCATCATTTTATGGTGTTTTTGAACAACTTCAGAAGGCGTGCAACTTGAAGGTAGCAAAATTAATGTTGTGGATGGAGGATACCTTTTACATAAAGTTGTATGGAATGGTAATGATTTTTTTGGGTCAATTTGCGAGAAGTACGTTCACTATGTAAGACATCACTATGGATCACATGCAGTTATTGTTTTCGATGGATATCCGCTAGATGATGGTGAAAAAAAATACAAAAACCGCAGAAAGACTTCGCCAATCGAAGAAGCATATGTCTGCAGATGTTCTTTTCGATGAAACAATGCCAGTTCAAGTTTCACAAGAACGTTTTTTAGCCAATGAAAATAACAAAGTCCGTCTGATTTCGATGCTTACAAAGCAATTTATACAGGCTGATTTTACAGTTAAGCAGGCTGAAGAAGATGCTGATGAGTTGATTGTCAATACTGCGATTCCCTTGTGTTCATCATTTGACGCTGTATTCGTTATTGGCGAAGACGTTGATCTCGTAGTTCTGCTAACAGCATTGGCACCACCCGAAAGTAGTATATATCTTCGCAAACCCGGGAGAGGCAAAACTTTTGAAAGACTGTATTCCGCGAATAGTGTGAAATACAAAGAAGCGGCTGAGAATATTCTGTTTCTCCATGCCGTTAGTGGCTGCGATACAACATCGTCCTTCTTCAACCAAGGAAAAACAAAATTTTGTTCACTTGTACAGAACGACACAAGGCTCAATCCCATGATAGAAATCTTAAAACAATATGATGCAAAACCAGAAGACGTAGCAGATGCAGGAACACGCTTTCTTGTTGCTTTGTACGGGGGTGACATGGATAAGGAAACCTTGGAAGAAGTCCGCTACCAACGTTTCGCAAAGTCAACAACAAAAAGCAAATTCAATCTTGCCTCTTTGCCACCAACGAACGACGCTGCACGGTACCATGCATTTAGGACGTACCACCAAGTCCAAAAATGGTATGGAATCCAAAAAAATCCAGAAAACTGGGGCTGGAAACATGGCACCAACGGGCTTGTTCCAGTAAGAATGACAAAGAAACCAGCACCCGAGACTTTATTGAAATTTATTTCATGTAATTGTAAAAAAGGATGCGGCGTTGCATGTGGCTGCAGGAAAGCTGGATTGAATTGTTCTATTGTGTGTGGGTGCTGTAATGGTCAAACATGCCGAAATTCGCCAGAGGTTCATATCGATATCGAGGAAGAAGATGAAGAGATTTTATCAATGGAAGCCCAGAATCTCAGTACCACAGGCAATGAATTAGAAGATTACATTGATGAAGAGTGTTATTAAGATGTCGATATCAACCAACCGGCATCAACAAAAAAATATCATTACGCAATAGCCAATATGTAAAATAATTTCGAAATCTACCATCGCTGGTATATCTGTGGAGTAGACCTACAGGGGATACCACAATAAAAAATGCGCCATGTTCTCTACCTCATAGTAGTGTGGAAATGAGTTAACAAAATTATTATAATTATATGAAAAAAAAAATATTATATAAAATAATTATGTATAAAATGGTCACCAACACTAACTGGGCGAAGCCAAACCAAAAGCTGCCTACAGGGCCTAGCAGTAAAACCCTACGGAGCGGGTTTTTAACAGCTAGTTATGTAATGAATAACCCGAAAAATAACACAAATTGGGAATTTCATCATTTTTTAGAAAATATTCATATTTCCGCCACTGTAACTCGTTACCTATTAGACTTACAAAAAAAAACTGTAAACAAAAAATGTACGTAATTTAGTTTTCTTCAAGTTCACCTTGAACAACTTGGTTGTAAAATTAACCATTTCATAATTATTTAGAAAAAACCGAATTTTGGGACCTTCAATCCAAGATGGCGGATCGAGCTCGACCCTCCCGAGGTCGAAAACTTTTTTTTTTCTTTAGAATCCCAATCTTAACAACATATATCAAAATCGCTACTACATGACCTTTTGCAAGCTAAAGGCCTTTTTAACTACGGAATGACTGGGCTAGTATACCTACTTTAACACTAAATTTAGCTAGGCCCTACGGGCGGTTTTGCTTCGGTTTCGCTCAGTTTGAGTGTTGGTGATAGCCGGTTCCTCGGATCCATTGTAATCCAGTGACAGCTAGTCACCGGGACAAAGTAATCGCGACAGGCAATTACGTCATATGTAATATATAGCCGCGTGATATTATTATTCACAACTCTAAGTATTACCGTCAATATTTCCATATCCGAGGAGATACTCAAATTCTACAAAGCAGTAGTACTTATACCTAGAGGGGCACGTCTTCATGCGACCTGCTAACGTAAGTGGAGCCATGCTTTGACGGATTCTTGAATTCGAAACCGAATTACAAAAGTAGTTTTTTTAGCGTATTACCTAACAATATAGATGGCACCACTTCCGTTTGCATCTATTTGTGAATCGAGTGTGTACGACAGACGCAAGGCTATTAATACCGTTTGATATTACAGTATCCTGATTTGCAGAGAGGACGTAACTCCAAATAATAAAAGTATTAAACATAGTTTTTATTCAAATGAATCAACGATTTATATACCATACATATATTTTTTTCTTTTAGTACAAGATTATACATTTGTTATACATTATTTATATAAAGTTTTGACTGCCCAACTAGAAGGAATCCCATTTTAGGACAGGCAACGAGTATGAACATATGGAACATATTTTGTGCAAGCAAAAAGAAAATGGAGGAAATGAAAAGAAGAGAAAGATTTTTTTTAAATACACAAATTAAACAATTACATATATACATACCAGCGTGTAAGCACGAAAAATCGACACTGTAAAAAAATCCGTTTGATATCCATACCAACTTATTATTAAAGGTATTTTTGTAGTCGATTTTGTGCCTTGTTAATTATATTTTCGGGGGCAACTGTCGGGGGACCAACTGTCGAGTCACAATTTCTTCTACGTACCAAAAACGTTATTGGCCATAGAATGATACGCCCATGTTTTATAATATTTATGACAACGTTTTAGGTGCCTGTCCACTATTAATAATTATCTCACAACAATGATTATTTTGGATGAGCACAACGTCTTTAAAGGTTACCAGAAATTTCCTCCCATCTTGTATCTATGCGCCTTTATTCATTACATCTTACTACGATAAAGTGTGACATACGAAAGTAAAAGTGGTATCAGGCAACAATTCATCTTCTCTGAATTATGTCCGGATTGATGCAATAATTCAGTCAATATGAGAAGAGTAAACACTGCTGGCTTTTGTAAGATAAAATATAGTAAAAAAATGTATTGCTCTTTATTGACATTATAAAGGTTCTATAATTTGAAAAGTTTATATGTTGTAAAAGATTTATGAAACGCAACAAAAAATGATAATGATTTAATTAGATTTTTGAAAGGGCAAGAGTATATTTTGCAAGTAAATCATTGATTAATAAAAGATTAAACAATACGTAAAACTGTAAGAAGAAAAAAAAAGCCAAAGAAAATAAAGGATAACATTTAAAGTACATACTCACACAAAGTCAAAATTAGGACAAATTTACAGATTTATTTATCAGTTATTAAAACATTTTAATTTTTTTATTTTTTATTTATATGTTAAGCATACAAGAGTCCTAGCTGTTCTCGTCTGGAGCCATTAAGACTATGGCATCCCCAACTGGGGTATGCTGTGAGGCTGAAGGTAGTGGGGAGAGGAAGGAGATGGGAAGAGGACGGTGGGGAAGGAAAAGAGGATCTGGCTATTCAGATCTGGTCACCAAACCGTGGAGCCATTTCAAGCAACATTTCAATTCTGAGTGAAACTCGGGTGATACTGAGAATATCTTCCACCCTGGAACGTGCCGCAAATATATTATATATGTTATTTTAAAGGAATTAATTGTAAAATTACACAAATTAATCAAATACAATTTGGGAGGCGGGAATGGGTACCGCCGCCCCGGGAACCTTTATTGGATAACCAACACCTCTGCCATAGGTCACCCCAAGTGGTTCGCTACGTTTGGTGATTTAGCAGGGGTGCCCGGGTTCATGGGGTGAGGTTTGTCTAGGTCCTGAAGGCGGATGACCAGGACATACTGGACCCCAGATTCCTACCCACCCCTTATACCCTTTTCCTTCCCAGAACTCTCCTCTCCTTCCTTTCCTTAAAAAACCCTCCACACAGCATCCCCAAAGATGACATAGGCCCTGAGGGAAATTATTTTCCTCATGGCCTCCTGTGTGGAGCTCATGTAAAAAAAAAAAAATATTTGTGCATGCCTGGATTCGATCTCGCAAAATTCGGATTGCGAGTCAAAAGCCTTACCCCTCGACCATGGAGGCCGTCAATGTAGAGATTTTAGAGAACACACATAATAGTTCAATATACATTTTTATTTGTAAACGCGTCAGAGAGAAATTATGTACAGGGGTAGTATAAGTAACATTATTACAGCTTTGTGATTTTATGAATCACCTATAACTACATAGATAAGAATGTATGAAACTTTATACAAATAACTACCAAAAATCACATCTTTATATATTACTACATTTATATGACATTAGACTACTTTTTAAAAATTAATACTGCAAGACCTGTGAAAAATCTTACAAGTAATAATGCATTTTAAAAAAAATGCCACAGCTGAGAATCAAACTCCGATAAACTTTTTGCAAGGCAATGTTGAATGTTGAACAATACACCACCAACTATTGTAAGAACAGTGGCATAAATTCATCACATTGTTACGCATGCGCATTCGAAATTATTTTCGTTTAATTAAGATTAGGTGACATAATACTGCGTGGCCATCAAATAATGGGTGGGCCATAAACATTTGCACTTTTAAAATAATCATGAAAAAAATACAGTTTGGATTTAAATGACTATTTATATGAACAAAAATATGCTGGAAAATCATTTCGTAAAAATAATTTCGTCCAAATGGCCGCCATTTCGCCGCTGGCATTCCTCAAATCAGGCCCGTTCATCAGGATGTTCTTAACCCGTTTAATCACAGGAGACCATATTTGTCCCAACGCACATAGCTCTCATACAAAACGCTGTAACTCCCTTGCTATATCGTAGTTAGAAATATGTTCTAATCGGTGTTAGAAAGCAAAAATACCATGCTTTATATTACAATAGCCACCAAAAAGTAAAATGTACACTTTTACGTACACAAAGTTTTGAATCACGAATTGAAAAAAAAAATTGAAACTTCGGGAATTTTTAATAAATTATTTTTACACAGAGCGACAAAAAGTGAGGTTATAATATGCGTTGTTGTACATTTGTCTTATAAAATATGTATGTGTTACTGATTATAAAAAAAAGGTGAGCCATTTTGAAAACTTTTTATGTTTGTATGCAAAATTTTCAAAATAAAAAAAATATGTTTATTTCGATTTCTATAATTTGACAGCGTATTTCATCACCTTCCTAAAATAGTTTTTGGTTTTGGAATGTGCTCAGAAATATTCCAAATATTTGCATTTTATTGTAAAGCGGAAATAATTTGACCATTTGATAAAAATGCCAAATTTGTCAAGGGTTAATTGGAGTACCTATAGTCACTGGTTAATTTACGTAGACTTGACTTGTAAGATATGATATATATATATATATATATATATATATATATCCCATAAACAATCTGGGGTTAGTTCCGGGCTGCGAAGAGGAATATCTCCTCTGCGCGGGATCAGTTTGTTAGGGAAAATTTCTAACAAACCAATTTCTTTGGCTCCATGGCCGCCCTGTTTATTTTCATGCCGGTTTCTTCGAAATTTTAAAACCACGATTTAATTAAATTAACACTTGGGCACTGATTAATACTCTGTAATGGTTGATGCGAACAAAATAGACGGCATGCATCATTATTTTGTAAAACACAATAGAATCATTGTTGAACTGAAAAGAACAAAATCATTGTTTTTGTAAAAATGTGTTACCCAGAAAGCGCGTTGCTCTCCCGTAAAGCGATCCACTGTGACAACATTTCCAAGAAGCAAGGAGCCACGCATAAGTGCCCCCGCTCTACTCCCCCGTTTGGAATCCCCGCTAGCATGATTACAAAAGTGCAATTGTTTATAGCTCACCCTATACATCAGTATTATCATAAAATTAATAGCGTATATGGCGCATTCAATCGATTAGTGTTTAGAAGTGATTTATTTCATATTTTTATATTTGTTTACGGACTAATAATGTATTAATTTATTTATTTATTTAACGCCCAAAGGGCTTTTACATGTTTTGAAGTACAATTAATTCATGACAGATAATTTTTAAACGTATAAAGAAATAATAAAAAAAAATTAGATAAAAAAGCACACAGGTCATAAAAGTAGAAAAATACAGCTACTTCATAGGTTTACAAAAATACAAATATGTTTTGGAATAGTTTTGGAATAAGTTAGATAATAAAAAGATTAGTTAATAACAAGATCAACAAAATTAGCCAAGTTCATGTTAAATATGTCAACATCACCAAGTATCATTCCCATAGTGTAAAATCGTTGTATTGGAGAGTGAGCAATGTAGTTCCGCTTATGAATGCTACAGTAGAATAGTGTATTTTGTCGTGTAGTTACTGTCGGTATTCGTAAGTTTATGAGTTTCAGGAGTTCGCAACAGTCAAATTTAGAGTTAAGTATTTTGAATAAAAATGTTAAGTCGTTTGTTTACGTCTGTGTTCCAGCGTATGTATTTTTAGAATATTTAATAATAAATTATATTTTAAGTCTTCGAATGGGATATTTAATTAAAAATTTACAAAACGCAGAATTTTTTTTTTGTTTTCGCTCAATGTTATTAATGCGAATTTTGTAAGATGGAGACAAATTGGAAGTAAATTCAGAAAACAAACGACCTATTTACGGTTTTAACACAAATTTGTCATACATAAACTGAACTATATTTTATTATTAATCTTTCGATGTATTTTTTTTTTTTTTTTTTTTTTTATATCAAACGTTTATTGATTATAGCATAAAAATATAATGTACATTTAGATGATGTGTTAATTTGCTTACATGTTCATATTCAAATATGTTAATACCACTCTTCCATGGAAGCGTTAGCTTGTGTCTGGAAGAGTAGTGTACATTTTTTAATGCTATATTTAAGTTCTTAAATTACAATGTGAATGTAAAAAACAATAAGTTGTAAGTTCGGTGATATGTAATTATAAGTATTTATCTACTATCAAAACAATTTTACTATTTGGATAATGTGTCCAGAATTATTGTAATTAGTTGCTAAAAACAATACAAAATTTAACTTATTTGAAGAATGGAGTATCACTTGGAAACTGAGTTATAAGTAGATTAGATTAGTCGGAAACTGTTTTTTTTTTTTTGAGATTATCTTTAAAATATTTTTTTACAGTGTTTATTAATTGGATTTTATCATTAATTTTTCTAATTTCATCCGGTAATCGGTTGAAAATAAGTCTTCCTTGATAAGTATAATATTTTTGTGCAAAGGAATTGTTTAATTTTGGGCATGAAAAAATATATTTATGTCTAGTACGGTTTTCAGTTATAAATTGATATTTTTCTTTTTCTTTTATAATTTGAATCAATGCATTTCTATTGTATAGATCTTTGAAAGATGGTACTTGAAATTCCTTAAATAATTGATCCGTTGGGTAGTCAGAAGGTTTTTTAATATGATTTTAATTATTAGCCTCTGCAATATCAATATCTCCAATATCAACTAAGTAGGTAAAAATTATTTGAAAAGAAAGAATATTTTTTAAATAATTATAATTAACTCACATGCCAGAGTTGCCCCCGAATTCATGCGGAAATCAATTTTTGATTACCCATATATCATAATTTAAAACAAAACTAGATTAAATGCATGCAAGTACCTAGATATTTTACATACTGTGGTGTCTTGGGATCGGGTAGTAATAACATCTGTTAATGTTACAATGTTTATTGGTTGCCAGATTAATATGGAGAGAGCGCTCAATAGCGGTACATCCCTTTTATACTTCCCATACTCGCTATCTCGCTCTCATGCCGTCACCCTCATACACATACGTCACACCCCCACACTTAAAACCTAATTACATACATTTCTTTATTCACAAATTTATACAAAACAAAATATCTAAATATTTCCATTCCATAGTATATGTAATTATTCTTGTTCTTCACGTGTAGCGTGGGCGTTGACCTCGAGGGCGTAACCTCCCCTCCCATGGTGTAGGTGACCTGCAAAAATTAGAGGAATTAGGAAATTTGGTCATGTCCACATCCGAGAGTGGACCCAGGTCCAGCAAATCATCAGACCTATCACACTCCCCCCACCTAACCTTCCTCTCTGAAATCTGATCATGGTGGCGTTTCCAAATTTGTCCTGTAGACATAATTTTAACTAAATAAATCCTATTCCCCAATCTTTTAAAAATTTTTCCTAAAATCCATTTATTATCATTACTTCTTAAATCCCTGGTTAAAACTTTAGAACCAACCTCAAAGTACTTTTTAAATTTTCTTCCTCTATAATACTTTTTCTGTTTATGCTGGCTCAATAACATTTTGTTTTTAACCGTGTTGTCAATTCCTTTAAAACCTTGACTCTCAACATTATCCACTATTGGAATAATCGTATTAAAAATTGATCTAATCTTTCTACCCAACATTAATGTACTAGGCTCAATGCCCGTAGACATTGAAGGCGTATTTCTAATATCAACTAAAAACGTCAAAAGTTTATCTTCAAAATCAGTAGGAAATTTATTATTTACCATAATTTTTTTCCAAAAAATTCTTCACTGTTTTAACCCCATTTTCAGCTAAACCGTTAGAAGCAGGATGCTGTACAGCTGAAGTCAATGATTCTATATTATAATTATGACAAAATTCCTTAAAAACTGACGATGTGAAAGCTGTACCATTGTCACTTACAATTTGTTCCGGGATTCCGAACATAGAAAATAATCTTTTCAAAACTTTTATTGTACAAAACGAATCCACCTTATTTACAACATGACAGTCTATCCATTTTGTAGTTGCATCAACAATAATTAAAAAATTATGACCTCCCAACGGTCCCATGAAGTCAATATGCAATCTACTCCAGATTAAACCATTTATTGGCCAAGGTGCCAACTCAACTTTACACGGAGTAGGTAAACATTCCATGCATCGAGCACACTGTTTCACAGTTACTTCTATATCATTGTTCATTCCGAGCCAAAAAAAATAATTTCGAGCAAGACTTTTCGATTTTACAATGCCTAAATGTGATTGATGTAAAAAATTCAATATAATTTCCCTTAATTCCCTTGGAACTACAAATTTATTATTATAAAATAAACATGAATTATAAGTCGATAATTTATCCCTAAAATACCAGAATTTCAATAAATCATCCTTTAAGAACTTTTTATCCGGCCAACCATTTGCTGTGAACTCGATAATGCTCGCTATATTTACATCATTAATCGAAAACTGTTTCATCGTTTCCGCATTTAATGTTGTTTCTGACTCGATTATGTTCACACACTCTGACTCAACCGTATTCACGTTTAAAGAATCAATATAATTTAAAAAATAATCGCTAGCATCAATATCGTCGCTACACACATCTAAATTATCCTTATTATTAATCGGCATTCGTGATAAGAAATCCGCTTTGTTATCACCTGACTTAATATGCTCTATACTATAGTCAAAAGTCTGGAGTATTAGGGCGTACCTCTGCAGACGGTTAGCGGCCAATACAGGTACTTGCTTATCCGTGTTCAAAATGTGTACTAACGATTTATTGTCGCAAGCCAAAACAAATTTATTGCCGTATAAATACTGAAAGAATTTCTTCAACCCAAAAATTATAGCACACGCTTCCTTATCTAAAATAGAGTACTTTAATTCTGTTTCTGACAATAATCGGCTAGCAAATGCGATAGGTCTCTCTAAACCATTATCATATACATGGCAAATCACCGCTGATAACGCTTTTTCAGATGCGTCTGAAATAAGTTTAATTGGTAAATTAGGATCAAAATGCACTAAAATATTATCTGACGTCAGCAGTTTCTTAACTCGCTCAAACGCAATATTACATTCCTCAGACCACACATATTTTACTCCCCTTTTTAACAAGTTATACAATGGAGACAAAATACCTGAAATATTATGAACAAAAGCTCTATAATATGAAATAACCCCAAGTAAACTCCTAAGTTCTGAAACATTATTCGGTACTGCCATTTGAGTAATCGCACAGATTTTATTTTCTAAAGGCATAACTCCTTTCCGCGAAATTTTAAAACCTAAATATTCTATCTCAGTTTCTAGAAAAGAACACTTATTTTCATTAATAGTTAATCCACAATCACTTAACTTGCTAAGTACAGATTCACAAATAGAGAATAATTCCTCTTCAGAATTTCCAAATAACAAAATATCATCTAGAAATATACGAACGTTACGAAGTCTACCTACTACCGCCTGAATAACTTGCATAAATATAGCCGGGCTTGTGGTCAAACCGAAAGGCAACACTTTATACCTGAATAAACCCACATGCGTACTTATCACACATAATTTTCTCGACTTCTCGTTCAACGAAATCTGACCAAAAGCATTACGCAAATCTATTTTAGCAAAAAAATTTCGCACCATTTAAAGATGAAATTAAATCTTCTATACGAGGCAATTGATATTTCAACTTCGCTAACATAGGGTTTAATGTGGTTTTAAAATCAGTACAAATTCTAATTGAACCGTCTTTCTTTTTTACAACAACAATCGGACTAGCCATATCACTTATTTCTACGTTTTCAATTATATCTTCACGTAACATCTTATTTAATTCCTCCTCTACCTTTCCACGTAAACTAAAAGGTAATGATCTTGGATTCACAAACTTTGGCCTGAACTCCGAAATAACTTCGATGTTAGCTTCATAACCTAAAAGCCTACCCGATTTTTCTGAAAACACATGAGCATATTTTTTCTTTAAACTATCACGAAAATTTAATTGATTATCACAACTAGTCTCACTGGTATTTACCGAATTTATTCCACTTAATCCGATACCGAAAACTTGTAAAAAATTTCTACCAACAATCGTAGAATTACCGTTTTTAATTATTATAAACTGCGTATCTACACTTTTATTTAAAAATAACACACTTAAATTAACTTTACCTACAATATTTAACCGTTTCCCGTCATATCCTGACAATTGAATATCGCATCTTTCCAATTTACAAGAAACAAAATCTTTTAAATACACTTCATATGGAATTGCATTAATCTCAGCGCCGGTGTCAACAATCGCTCGCAGAACAGTGTTACCAATAATGAGATCTACGAATATCGGTTCCGGCCCCGTGCCGTCATGCAACATAAAAACCGAATTTAACCGTTTATTCTTATTACCTACATTAATTTTACTGTTTTTACACACATTACTAGGATGACCCGATTTATTGCACCGATTACAAAAAATATTCTTCCAACAATCTTTCTGCAAATGATTCGTTTTTCCGCACAAAAAACATTTTTTTAATGCAATATTTACTGGCGTCTTACTACGCACTGCACTTTTAAATCTGATCGGACTATCCGACCTGGATTTACGGACAACATTACTATCCTTATGCACAACATTTAAATTCGTATCAACTTTCTTAAAATTAACAACATGTTCCCATGAAGCTGCTAACTGAACGCATTCCGAAAAAGAAGTATTTACCCCCTCAACGAACAACTTATGTTTCAACTTTTCATTGAAAATTCCAATAATGAATATGTCTTTTAAACAAGATTCCAGCCTCAATTCAAAATTGCACGTCAAACTCAGTCCTCTCAACCTAGCAGCGTAATCTTTAATAGATTCGTTAGCTAGCTGTTTACACTTATAAAATAACTCACGCGACTCGAAAATATTTTGAATAGGTTTGCAATGTGAATCAAATAATTTACATAAATCATCAAAAGAACAAACAGAAACCTTTTTAGGGAAACATAGATCACATAATAAAGAGAAAGTTTCTTCGGTGAGGCAACTCAGCAAAAATGCTCTTTTGCGTTCTTGTGATAACACTTTGTCATCATGTAAAATGAGGGCCTGATCCAGTCGTTCCTTGAACAATGACCAGTTTCCCGTTCTGTAACAGAACGTCCCCAAATTTTTACAAACACCCTCCATTGGGGGAAGAGCTGAAACAAAATAATCAAGACTACTTATCTCAGCACTTCCAAGAAGGCTACACTCCGAGGTCCACGTTCCACGTTCCACGTGCACGCCACCCAGAGCTGTAGATCACCGTCCCCGTCTGGCTCCGTCTCCCGACAGCTGCGGATCCAATCCCTACTCCGAGGTCTTCCTTCCCAGACTGCAGCGACGGAAACCAAGTCCTGGTTCCCGGCTAATCCACACGATGATCCAGTCCTTGACCCGATCCTTGATCCGGTCCTTTTGTACCCCGTTACACGGTGTACCCGAACGACAATAATTTTGTAATTTGTCGGTCCCACACACGCGAATACTTGCGTGTGGCTGCTCCAATTTCTTCTTAATGCGATCGCTTCCTGCGATCGCTTCCTGCAATCCTGACAACAATCCGTCAGATCCCGAAATCTACCGCGTAGATTCTTCCAATTTACGTAAAAATTTACGAACTACCGTGCTGCGCCAACTGTGGTGTCTTGGGATCGGGTAGTAATAACATCTGTTAATGTTACAATGTTTATTGGTTGCCAGATTAATATGGAGAGAGCGCTCAATAGCGGTACATCCCTTTTATACTTCCCATACTCGCTATCTCGCTCTCATGCCGTCACCCTCATACACATACGTCACACATACCTTTCGATTAAAAAAATATTATTTGGTTTGGTTGGGTATTTTGGCCTCCAATCTAAATTTAAAATTCGTATGAAAAAGGCCTCGCCGCCGTTCGATTTGCTTCACAAAATATCCTGTAATGAAAATTTTATATAAAGTCCACTTTTTTTATAAATGTCACAAGTAAGAAAAATAAAAACGTAGGTCCCTAATTTCATAAACAGTTTTTTTTTATTATTTATACATAAATATATTTTGTGCGTTCATAGGCATGCGTCAAAAAGAAGAAGAAGATTTCTGAAGATGGATTGATAGGGAGATAATACATAAAATACGTTAGAGGGAGTGCGTTAATTTAAAACTATCGACCAGTTGCCATACTATCAGCTCCTGCTAAACTATTTGAAAAATTAATTTATAAATTCATTATGCCTCAGATAGACGCATATATTATCCCAGAACAGCATGGTTTCAGGAAAGGAAGATCCACTGAAACCAATCTGATGGTTTTCACCGACTATGTTGCTAGGTCCCTAGACAGTGGATACCAAGTAGACTGTTCGTATCACGACTTCTCCAAAGCCTTTTATACTGTGAATCATGATATCTTACTCATAAAACTTGCCCAAATAGGTTTTTCCCATTCGGATGTTAAAGTTTTTCATAAGTTACCTCAAGAACAGGAAGCAATTTGTCACCCACGGAATCTTCCAATCTGCTGAGTTTCTTGTTTTTTCAGGGGTTCCCCAAGGATCGATCTTAGGGCCTCTTCTCTTTTCTATTTTCATTAATGACATTGCTGGAGTCATTCATTTTTCTCGCTTTCTGTTGTTCGCTGACGATCTAAAATTATTTCTTCTAATAAGAAATATTGAGGACTGCCTGCGCCTTCAAGCTGATGTTGATAACATTTCAGAATGGAGTCAACAAAACCAGCTTCATTTCAATGTCTCGAAATGCGTTGTTCTGACTTTTACCAGAGCATTTAGTCTCACCTACCACAGGTACACTATGCTCGGTCATAATCTCAACCGAGTTTCGAATATAAAGGATCTTGGGATTATAATAATAATAAATTTGGACAACTTATATAGCGCTGTTTTTGCGAAAAATCGCCTCAAGAGCGCTGTACAAATTAGCATGGATTTTACATTAGAATTTACTTAACTTAGGAGGCTAGATAACAACTCATCTTGCAGCTATCAAGCGCATGGATTATTGAAATTCTAGCCCCCCGATAAATTATTATATTTACGTATTTCAATTTACTTAACTATGTAGGGGGCTAGATAACCACTCGTCTTGCAGCTATCAAGCGCATGGATTGTTGGAATTCTAGCCCACCAATAAATTAAATTAAATATCTTTTTATACGTACGTATTCTAATTTACTTAACTTTGTAGGAGGCTAGGTAACAACTCGTCTTGCAGCTATCAAGCGCATGGATTATTGGAATTCTTGCCCCCCAATAATACATTTTCCTTATGTATTTAGAAATCTACTTAACATCCTTAGTCTAACTTAATCTAACTTACTCTACTTAATCTAACTTAACCTAACTTAATCTTACTCACACATACTCAAAACCTTAAAATTAAAATACACTGTAATAATTGTCACTGTGAACTGTTTATTATTATTCATTGTTGTTTTAAACACTATCTCTTAGGTATTTTAATTTGTCATTTATCACTCCCTACGTACGGCACTGGTAGAAACCGAAGGGCGCGGGCTTAGTCCCATGACTTCCTAGTCCATGTGCTTAGTGGCGGGGGGCAGGCGCGGGCGGTTGGCAGCGGGGGCAGCTAGGGATGCAGAGATCATCAGTTGGTTCTCTTCTCTGGTGCGTTTCTTATGCTACGCCCAAATGATTGCGACAAGCAGCTTGCCGCAAGCTCAGGCAAGCTCTGACAAACGAATTGCTGGCTTCCACACACTTGCGAGCGCGCCAGTGTGTTCGGAGCATCCAAGCGCGGCGGACGTCTACCTTAGAGTATATATTGTTACTCTAAGGCTATACTATGTTTGCGTTAATCTATTTTTATTTTGGTTCCATGCCAACTCAGAATGAAACCAACTGAGAAACACCTCAGAAAGATCTTTAAAAGCTATGAAAAAATAATTTTAAAATTGCCGGTAACCCTAACCTAACTTAATCATTTTTTTTATCGTGACCTTTCTGAGTTGGCCGGTCACCTTTATTTTAACGCGAAATAAAAGACAAGGGGATAATATATTTTTAATACCATTGAACCATTGAAGAAGATAATACTAATAAAAATATGAAAAAGAACAAGACACAGAAAAATACAATGTCTAGTTCACACGCGGTAAAAGTGAAACCTTCAGAAAACTAAGGTAGAAAAGAGTGGGGAAGCTACGAAGCACCGCACAAAGAGGAGACATTATCTTGCAGGCTAAATCCTATAGATTTTTGTCTCTTTTTAGTGCCACTTTTTCGTTTCATCGAGTTTCAAATCACAACGGTGCCAAAGAAGTTCGAACTCGAAGATCACTTGTCTTTATATAATATTGCCTTGTATTATAAAAAAAAGTTATTCTAACAAAAATCATGTTTTTTTTGTAATAATACTGTATAAATCATCAATAAAATATTATTTATTTATTTTGACTCTTTAGGTAAATCCAGTCGCAATAAATTACGTTAGTGCATTAAATTTATGTACTTAAAAGAATAATAAGTCAGGCTCGCCTCATACGCCATTCATATTCATATGTCTCGTAATATTATCATAGACCGCACGGAGCAAAAAAGGCGTGCATTCGCCACCAGCTCCGAAGTTCCACTGAGCGCGACCGAGCGCTTGCCGCTTGTGGCCAAAATATCCGACCTCGATCGGATCGGCGGCAAGCTCTCGCAAGCTCTTGCAAGCCTACGCAAGCCAAGCCACACGCGCGGCACCAGACGCTGGGGCTTGTGGACGCTTGCAGAGGCTTGCCACGTATTTGGACGCGGCTTTAGAAGGCCGCTTTGGTGGCCCACACACCGAACGGGTCATATGGTCCACAGTCGTAAATACAGCGACTGCGGGCGTAGCAGCGAGCAGCGGGGTTGCAGTAAAGGTGCGGGGTGCGCAGGGGTACGGCTATGACACCCAACGACCGAACAAATGACCACATCTGGTAAATGTTCGCTACCCATCCTGGGTTTTAAACACTTCGCATCTAATGAATCACGAAACAATCTGCACATATTCTTAAAACTCGTTATACGTCCACACTGCTTACGATAAAATTATTTTGAGTTCACATATGTAATGTACACAGAGTAATAAACATTATTTGACACTTTTAAGGTCTCAAAATGTTAATTATCCCTCTTATTTAATAAGGGATAATGAGACCGGCCAGAATGCGTCAGGCTGCTCCGAGCGCCTGTGCTAATTCAGTATGAAAATAAGCTGACATTCGTCCTCATATCGAAGGGGTTTGCCAGTCGGCCTTAAAAATGTTAGGGTTTGTTCTCCGAACCGTCAGAGTTTTTCGGGATACCCGTGCTCTGAGGATTTTATACTTCTCCCTAGTCCGCAGTAGGCTGGAGAGTGGTTCGCTTATCTGGAATCCTCATGAGGTGGGATGCTCCCTCATGTTGGAGAGGGTTCAAAAAAGGTTCCTAAGATTTCTCTACATGAGGGAGTACGGCCACTATCCATGGCTCTACCCGACGAACTTTCTTCTGGGCATGCTGGGACTCCACTCCCTGCAGCTCAGAAGGGAGGGGTACGCTGCTACCCACTTATTCAGACTGCTGCGTGGCTATATTGAAAATTCAGCCATTCTGGAGCGCGTGAGTCTCTATGTTCCGGATGACTATCTTAGACAACGCCAGCATAGATTAATCTATCGTCCTGCTTGTAGAACTAACCTGCCTAAGGTTCTCCCGGTAGGAAGGAGTATATTGCTCCTGAACCAAATCTCCTCCGAGATTGATATGTTTGGCGTCAGTGAGGAGAGGTTCAAAAGTGAAATTCTTTTGATTCTTGAAAGAGTCTCTCCTCATTGACGAGATCTTTCACCACTGCCTGAAATTTTTTTGAAATTGATTTTTTTCTTGATGTTTCTTTTTTATGTATAAATATTTGTAAAAAAAATTTTTTTTTTTATACTATTTATATGTATAACGTAATTTCTTATATGTATTAAAACTAAATTTGTAATGTGTAAGAAATTAATAAAAACATATTATTATTATTAAAAACTATAATCAGTAAGTGAATGTTTTGAAAATATTTGATAAATCACGACTTATTTAAAAATAAAGCAAACATCCTTTAACGAGCATTAAAAGAAACACTGTAGATTTTTCATACCTATGACATGCTAAATAACAAAAACAGATGTGTTTTTATAATTTTCACATAATTAACTGTGCTAGTAAATAGAATAATAAAATTAGCTTAAACTCTTTTTTTTCAAAACTTTAAGCATTCAAGGGAAGTATGCTATATTTCGATAGAAATTCGGAATGCGGGGTCAGACTACGTATGCATATTTTACTACACAATATAAGGGCATTCGAATATTTGGGGAGAAGATCCATAAATATACAAGACGGAATGCTCTCAAGGTGATTCCACGACTTAAGCGATGATATTTCGAGGCTGTACTTCAACACATATTTTGTACTGCCCTTGATTATTTATTGCCAGCAAGCGGCTTGTGCCCAGCATTGTCCGGTATTCGAATAAATTTAATGTAGATTTAAAATCGGAAAAAACACGTCCTAATTTGAACAATTTCACATCTATTATTATTTGGAATCAATCTATCGATAAAAAATAATTCGCCAATTTTTAAATAAATCTTTCTTTCATAGACTGAAACGAAAACACTTAAAAGGGTATAACCAGAGAAAACCGGAAATAAGTCATTTTTAAATAAAATTTTAGACGTTTTGACTCTTTTCCACAAAAAAATATGAATTGCTTTCGAAAAATTGTTGTTTAATCTAACTCCGAGAAAAAATGTTTATTTTTAGTATAATAAGGTTATCCCGTAGGTCGTTGGTAGATTTGTTAAATTTTCAAACGAAAAATCTTATTTTACAAGACATATTTTATACCATGTAATCACACATTATTGTAAATCAATTCGTTATCTGGTAAACGCGTGTTTCAAAATTTTTAATTTTAGTTCAAATAAAATCATTAAAAAATATATCCAAACACTTATTTATGACGATAATTTCTCTATTTTGTATATCTATTTACGGTCTTACAAATTAATATATTTTTTAAAAATTTTACATTCTTATTTTGCTCAGACATTATTGAAAAATGATAAATACTTATGATCAAAAAATAATTACAAAAGTACATAATTTTAATTTTTTAACATCCACGCTTTTCAGCATTTTTGGATGTAGGTATAAATTAAAGCAAATTTGGAACGAAATAAAATCGACCTTGAGTTATAATTTTAAAAAGCTGGTACGGAGAATAATTAATCTTTCTCATTGGAACCGCCCTGTATGATCGTAAGAACATCTTTCGACGAAATGTGGATTTTCGGCCGCTGGCTGGTTCAAGGCCCTTAACTGCGCTGTGTGGTATTGTCTGTGGTTACATGTGTTTGTTTATCTTTATATACCCTTTTTGTGATCGCAAAAAAAGGTTTTGTCTACCCAATTTGTGGAATGACGAAACTGGAGGAAGATTGGGGAGAAGGAAGAGAGGCATGAAGATGTTTGGGAAGTATCTACCTGGGCTCTAACCTGTAACATAGATACATATAACTTTTTCAAGCAACATTTCGGTTCTGAATGGAGGCGAAACTGAAAGAATTTTCCACTTTGAAACAAGACGCAATATGCATATAAAAATGTAGGACAATTATCCAGGTGATAAATATCGGGGTCCGAAGCTATGGATCTGGTCACTACCAACACCGTAATTGCTAAAGCTACGGTTATATTATTCTTTAAACATTCGAACAAAGTAGATGCATTCAAAAGGAGAAATAAATTAATTCCATTTAAAACATGTAAAACCCAATTGGTCGTAAAAACAAACAACATAAATCCAAAATCTCAACAATTTTCATTTCAAAAGTTTATGAAAACTGAAAAGAAATTTATGAAAACTCATATTTGAAATCTGCTTTACATCAGCGGAGAGGATTCACTTTCAATCAAGTATATCCTTTCTTTTTTATCAACGATGAAACACTTCATTGCCGTTGATACGTTAATCGTAACTTAAAATTCTGTACATACTTCAGTCAATGATCACTTCAAATGCCATTAAAAAATATATTTCAGTGCTGTCAATCAGGGTATAGTGGTTATAATATTGCAAGAAAAACCTACACAACGCATATAACCCATGGGTCAGTCATGTGGTACATTTAATATTATAGCTGGTTTATTATATGGCGTAATATTATGTCTGTGGTCAGCAAACACTCAACACACTTCTGCATAATAATATATTAATTAAAGCATTAACATTCCTGGGATTGAAATGAATTGTTTATTTATCTTTATTATTATTCACGGAATATTGATTTTTTTCGAGTGAGTATTAAATTTTATCATAAAATTAACTAATTCCCAAGCGAAAACCTTGAAGCTTTTTATTTTATTTATTTAATTTAAGCAAACATCCTAGGAAATAAAGACTACACGCAGTTAATTTAGCGAGGTGTGTCTCTAATTGAAAAAATCTACTTTTAAAATTCAAAATTCTTTTGTCACTGGGCTGAGATGTTTTACTTTTTATTTACTTTTACTAT
Organism: Limnephilus marmoratus; assembly: GCA_917880885.1. Classification (NCBI taxonomy): domain Eukaryota; kingdom Metazoa; phylum Arthropoda; class Insecta; order Trichoptera; family Limnephilidae; genus Limnephilus; species Limnephilus marmoratus. The sequence continues at coordinate 13,824,905 of OU862908.1, forward strand.
TTTACTTTACTACGTTTTTTTCAATTTTTTCTGGCTTTCACCCTTAAAATTTTAGAGAAAGGAAAGGTGAATTTATATATTAATTTTATTTAAATGAGCAAATTTCTGAATTACATAGGTATATGGAAGATTGGAGTCGAGTTCAGACTTAGAAGAGATGAAATGTTGAATGGAGGGGAGGCAATTTTAGATGATGCTTGATATAAGAGAGGATATTTAGAGACGGACAACCAAAACATATGTGATCTAAAGTTCCCACGTCTAGACCACAGAATGTACAATCCGGAGAGTAAGAGACATGAATTTTAAAAAGGTGAGAAGGAACAGAACAATGTCGAATTCTCATTCGAATAAGTGAGGAAATTTATTTTTTGGAAAAATGGGGAAATTTTTGAAACCACGGTTTTGATGGGATAGTCTTTTGTATTGAGGCATATCGGGCACCATTGGATTGACTAGCAATATTTCAATACTCTATCCAAACATTGCACGATCTATCTTTGATGACTACTTTACTACGTTATGACTGCTAAAAAAGGCCACCAACAAAAAACTTATGAATTTTTTTTTACAAATTACATTTTTAATAAATTGATGTATAAAGCTTCAAATGAGCCGGTCACAACCCTGTGCCCTTCAATAATTAAAAGCTCAATAATTTAATACGCACTATAAACACTTTAATATTAAAAGCGCCTACGAAAACATGTATCCATACTCTTTACTATTGACTGTATCTTTATCTTTATTCAACGATAATATTAGACGTTTTATGAAGTTGACATTTGGTAGGTTTGTCCTGACGAAGCGATTCATCCTTTGGAATTACTGAAACAAGTTTAACATAGATTTTATTTAAAAGATCTTCCAAAATTAATATTAAAACTTCGTCAAATTAATGTATTACTTTTGCACCAGTAAATTGAAATCACTTCATCGAAATTTCACTTAACCCGGCAAACCGTCTAGAATTTTTTTTTGGTGTTTGGGATTTTTTGACTCGGTGTCTCCCGACTGGTTTGGTGATAGTGCTGGTGACCCGGTGACATGTGAAGATGGCCACAGACAGACGATATAAATGAGAGTGGAATAAGAGGAAGATCATCCGTTCCACAGCTCTCCACAGCATCACAGCATCATGAAGGGAGTGAGTTCATATATTATTATTTTCAAAAATCATCTTACAAGTGTACTGTTTTGAAAATGAAACTAAAAAGTGCCCCACGAATATCTGTTGTTATTTGAACGAAAAAAAGGATACAATATCATAATTTATACAATTAATTTGAGAAAAACTCGTCTCTAATAATTACCTTTTAAATTTTCAAAATTCGGTTGTAAAACAGTGAATTAAAAAAGAAATAGTTAACAGGTGTTTTTGAACCTAAATTTATTTCCAATTTTTAGGTTTTCTGTTTTTTTTTTAAACTTCCTTATAATACATTAAAGTGCGACATTACAACATATATTTCATATCAGTACGTTTTTGAAGGGCCCAGCACTTTCACAATATTTTTATTTTTCTAATAAACGATTTCAATTTATACATAAAATACAATCTTGAAATCCTTCTAGTAAAAAAAATAAAATAATATCTTTATTTTTTTAGACAGAAATTTAAATGCTGTAAAGGACAATAAGTCGAAAAATGGGTTAAATATGTATTTTTTTATCGTTTGATATGCGTCATCGAAATATTTCTAGGAAAATATGTGCACCTTTCATGGCGTGTATTTTAAGATGATATGTTTTCTAAAAAAATAAAAATAAATTAAATGTTCTTATTAAATAAAAAAAATAATAATTTGAGTATTCTGAGAAAGATTTATTCAATGTTATTTTGTAATAAAAATTCGTGGTCTACAAAAATAGAATACATGACTTTTTGAAAAAAAAAAAACTTTCTTTTCGGTCTTCTGAACAATTATCATTTTGTCCTTTACAGCATTTAAAATTTCCTGAATCGATATTTTTTGTATTTCTTAAAATTAACTATCATGCTGCAAAACATGGGCATTGTGCTTTTATTCTTATAGGTATGATGCACATTTACACTCGCGTGCAGACTGGATGCATGTCCTAACTTAATGTCTGTGGTAAAGGTAGTCTTCTTGTGTAATGATTAATTAATAAACTACCTTGCCTTGGAGGTAGCCAGTAGATAATCTCACGGGTGGAGGTTCCCAGGAATTGAAGAGAGGTTGCTTTCTTGGAAAGGCGTAATCTGGCATTTTGGTTTAGAACGTCGTGATAGGTAATTATGGTTAATTAGTGGACACTATGTCAACATGTCTTTCGGCTCTTCAACTCAAAGAAAAACAAGAGAAAAATGCACTTTTATCAATTATTATAATTGGCCATAGATCATTTAAAGGAAACTGATTCATCACATTGGATTGAAGTAAGAATTTTCTTTGAAATACTAATTTAATTAATATTAAAACTTGTTCCACTTTCAGACATTTGCATTTACTTATGTAAATTATTTTCCTTGAAACAAATGCTAAAAATTGATCAACCATTTTCATTTTGGATGGAAAGTAATTTATTAGATTCGTCTTTTTCTTTTATGTTGATACATTTATTTTTTATTACATTGGTACGTCTGTTTCTTTTATTACCTTGATACGTTTATTTCTTCTATTATGTCTATTTCTTTAATTACGTGGATACATCTATTTTTATTATGTTGATACGTCTTGTCTTTTAATACCATGAATCATCTATTTATTTTATTACGTTAATACGTCCATTTCCTTTATTGCGTTGATACGTCCATTTTTTTATTACGTTTATACGTCTATTTCCTTTATTACGTTGATACGTCTATTTCTTTTATTACGTTTATACGTCTATTTCCTTTATTACGTTGATAAGTCTGTTTCTTTTATTACGTAGATGCTTTTTTTTTCTTTTATTTCCTTTATTACGTTGATACTTCTCTTTCTTTTATTACGGCAACGCTTTATGAAGATCTAATCTGTAGTGTCATACATTACGCGAGTGACTGCATATTAGTACAAACAAAATGATATTGTAATTTCGGCATTAAGAAAAATACAAAGGCATTGTTTTGGGATTAAAAGTTACAACACAAGTATCTACGTAGAAAGTGTTTCCTAACACTTTCCCACGTTGGACTCATGAATGTACTTATAAAAAATATGAACCTTCCTCAGAGTTCAAAGGATTATCTCTCGAATCATCTGGCGCGTCTGTTGAAAAAAACTAAGAGATTTGGAACAAATATTAATCGATTCTACGATTCGAACATAACAATAAATATCACAGAATCGAACAACACGTGATTGACTTTAACCAAGTCATTGACCTACTTTATATATAGTAAATATTGTGTCATATATCTACCACGAATTATTTATATTTTGGGAGGTGGCATGGGTACCGCCGCCGCGAGAACAATTTTTTTGGATTACGTACATCCCTGCCATAGATCAACCCAAGTGGTTCGCTACGTTTGGTGATTTAGCAGGGGTGCCCCACCCTCCACACAGCATCCCAAAAAACGATAAAGGTCCCGATGGAAATGGTTTCCTTCAGAGTCTTCTATGCGTAGATAACCTAAAAACATAAATTATATTTACATTGTTTTTCAGCTTAAAAATGATGACTAATTTCAATATCTGTGTTCAGATTATCATTTTCGCCGCCCTGTTTGTCCTGGCCGCCGCGGCGCCGCAAGGGAACCCCAAGGACGCCGTCATCGTTAAGTACGAAAATGACAACATCGGAATCGGAGGATACAATTATGCGTAAGTCACACATTACATTATCACATTTCATGGGAAACATACTACTTTTATTAAATGGCTGTTATTGCTTACTTAAAAAATATTATTTTAAAATAAATATTTTGCTTCGAAAAACTTTCGAGTTAAAATAAAGATATCCTGATTTATTTTTGGGATGCTACGCCGTGTTATGCTATCTCCTTATTTAGTCAACGTTTCGGAAAGCATTACAGCAGCCAACGTTTCGGAAAGGGTTCCGATGCTGTCCGAAACGTTGGTCAAAGAAGGAGGTAGCACAACACGGCACAACACCCCAAAATGAACTTCTTTATAGGTTCTTATGCTCTTAATGATTTTTCCTAAAAAAAACTAAATATAATCCCTTTTCCATGATTATAATTTTTTAGCAAAGTTTTTTTTTTCTATCCAGTAATTACTTAATTCATAATTATTGGACATCAATCTTCTTTAGAATATTTTAAATTCTCTTATTCTGCTTCAATATTAAAACTCTCAATTCATCATTGAAAAACACTTCGTTTTGTACTTTATTATACTATATAAAAAATAACCTTTATATGTCAAGAGAGATGGAAAAACACGCGTTTATCTTAATACTTGGTAAAAACTTTTATAAACGACGTTTGTCGTTAGTTTAATTAATGACCTGTCAGTGGCTGAGTTGAAATCTCGTTTGGGTCCCACCCAGATGTTGCGTGTTCAATTCCTCGGTTGGCTAAGTCCTCCGTCAGGGGACACAAGCAACATTTTCCGCTTACTGTGGTGGTAGTAGGAAATTTTCAAATATTGTCAGGTTATTCGTAATTCGGGAATGTCTGTGTTTCTTAATTATTTTTTTTAAATAATTTGAACACGGGAAATATAATATCGCGTAGGTGTTTTAATTTTAACTAAATTGAAACTTTAATGAATTTTTAGCATCTCATCCGTCGTAGATATTTGAAATTATATGAGTAATAAGATCGAAGCGGAATACGAGAATTATACGTTTTTTTACAAAATGAACTATTTCTTGATGCGTTTGGAAAAGTATGTTAGAAAATTAATCGATAATCAGCTGACAAAAATTGTCGAAAAATGCGCAATATTTACAATATGTCAAAACCGATTGATGCACTGATACGCAGTTGATTGGCGCGAACGATAGTGCTCACATAAATGTTATCTTTTTTTTAAATGTACATGTATATTAAATAATATTCAAACTGACGATGCATCTTGCCCATATTCACTACCCGTGAATTCTGAAGAATTCTGCTTCTCACACACGCGCAAACACAGAAGCTTTTAACACTTTCATCAACTCGAGTATCCTTGAAGTCCATAGACATTCTTTCTTAAGGCCAAGTGTAATCATTTTTTAATTTGAAATAATGATTATATTATTACGCAAATCGATAAACATAATGTTTTTAATAAGAAAAATATTTTTTATACATTTTTAAAATTAACATAGGCTTAGCATTTATCAAAACCAAATCAGAAATACGACCTTATTCTGACCGTTTTTCGTATGTTTTAAAAAATATTTTTAATTGCTGAATATCCTCAAAGTATACCTTCAGGGGTTTTCTTTAAAACCACGTAAAGAAATTAAAAGAAAATAAATTAATATGTTTTTAGTTTAATTTTTTCAAAAACACCAATTTTCGTGTATTTTTAAACGCTGATAACAAATCATTGGATTCGTTTATTTAAAAAAACGTTACGATAAATTGTTGGTATTATATTTTTCCATTTTTTAAAGAAAATTTTATAATTTTAAACTTCAATTTAACAATGAAAACCGGGAAATTTAATTACTAGCAAAAGCCCTCTGTCGTGTGGCGCCCATTTATCTTTCTGTTTACGGTTAGATTTGAAACTAAAAGCTTTTTTCAAATTATTTCAAAAGATGGCAGTAATCAATCGCAGTGAGAACCTAAGATATTATGTTCATTTTTGGAGAGACAATTTCAACCATCTGCCTATACATGTAGGTACCTATTCGTTTTATGATATGATTTGACCATGGTGTTTTACCATTTGAGAATAATTGTGCAGTTGTGACTTTCAGATTGCGAGTCAAGAGCGGTAATAATACTTACGTAAGTACAATAAAATAACACGGAAGTGAGTGGTAGAAGAACTCCGTGATGCCCGGTGGGTAAGAACTTGGCTATTCAGATCCGGTCACTCAACACGGCTGACGCCATTTCAGGCAACGTTACGATTCTTTTTTAAAATATATTTCTTATCTATTTTTTTTAAATAGATAGCACTAATAATCTAAACGAAATTATTTAAAAATGATATTATATTGTGGAATAACACAAATTAATCGCATAAAATGTTGATAGGTACTTGCGCACGCCGGAATTTTAACTCGCGACCTCCGGATTTGACTCCTTCCCCTCCCCACTACCTTCAGCCTCACAACATACCCCATTTGGGGTATGCGGGGTATGCCATAGTTTCACTGGCTCCAGACGGGAGCAGCTGGGATTCTTGTGAGGTAATCAACACATAATAAAAATAAAAATCTCTCACTAGGTATTTTTACCTTTTCTGAAGTCTATATACATCGATATTATATCTCTATGTCTACATTTTACAATCTGAATTCTGAAATGTGGTCTTTCAATGTCTTCCACTAGGGTCATTTGCAATAAAGCACAAAACATAGGTACGACTGCCATGTGTCATGTTTTGTGCATATTGTGAGCCAGCGTCATCACGAAACGGCCATGTGGATAGGTAGGTAGGTATTATGCATGTGTTTGTGAGTCAAAGACTACGTTTGTCAAAAAATGAAGGGAAGGAGATGGGGAAGAGGAAGGTGGGTAAGTACCTGGCTATTCAGATCCGGTCACCCACACGGTCATTTCGCGCAACGTTCCGATTTTTTTTTCTTTAAAAAATATGTAGTTACCTATTTTCAACTTTTGAAGGTTGTTCCCACCAATGTTATATATCATTTAAAAAGAAGATAGCACTAATAATCTAAACGAAATTATTTAAAAATAATATATTGTGGAATAATACAAATTAATCGCATAAAATGTTGATAGGTAGTTGCGCACGCCGGAATTTTAACTTGTGACCTCCGGATTCGTAGCCAACGATCGTAACCGTTCAACCATCGAGGTCTAACGTATCGATACGCTTTCAAATGTTCTAGTATTATTATTATTCGTGATTACGGTTGCTTACCCTTGGTCGAAAGTCTGCCACGTGTAGAGTGTAGACATGTATACTTGTATGCAATACGTCTCAATGGAAACATCAAATGTTTTTATGGTCGTTTTTTTTATTTTAGTTATTTGCTATTGGAAGTGTCAACTGGCGTTCAAATTTGAGCGAGAGGTTCAAATCCCAGACCATCCAATTTCTTTTCTAAGTTTTTAAACGTTTTTGAAAGTAGATGGTAAAAACCTTTTTTACGGTTTTTTGTAGGTTTAAGGTCAAAGAAAAAAAATATTTTGTGGACTGATTTTATAAAAATTCTTGAAATGTAATTTATTTATTTACGCCTTGAAGGCTTTTACATGTAACATCGGTAAGTTGTACAGTAGCATCATAACATAACAGTTTTTTTCTCTAAAATGATATTCGTAAAATCTTTTGAAAATTTTTTTCTTTATTATTATAATTTTTTTTTTGAATTAGGCAATTCACCCCTTTGTGCTGATAATAATAATTTGTTATATGTAATATGTGATGAATTATAGAAAAGAAAGTTAAGTGGACTGATTTTTTAAAGTTTCTTGATATGTAACAGCTTTACCTACGATAAAAAGTTATAAATGTACATACTACTCGTATTTTTATTTTTGTTTGTGATGTTTTCAAATAGGTCCATAGTTAGGTTCCCATTTTCCTAATACAGTCCTTATTTGTATGTACCTACATTATGTTTAAAACTTTTTTTTTAAATTTGAATCAATCACATAATGTTGGAAAATTAGAGTTAAATTTATTTACATTTTCTCCTAATTTTATTTGCTTTGGTATAATAAAAATAGTGATGAAGGGGGCGTAGTGGGTAGTTACTCTCATTATCGTCCTGGTGTAAGACCACCAAACACAATTATTGAAACGTTAGTTGAAATTGCTTTAGCTGTGTTCGGTTACCAGAACTAAATCACTAGGTACTTCCCCACCTTCCTTTTTCCCATCTCCTTCCCTTCCCCGCTACCTTCAGCCTCATAACATACCCCAATTACAAAACACACAACATACCAAAATATACAACTATTATAATGACTTCAGGCGTTGAGCTTCAGGTAGTTTTTTTCTGAAAACATTGCCTAGTGGACACGTGCGTGCATGGCACCCCTAGCCGCCGACCATTTCGACCAGCGACCAGATGCGACATGTTGAAATAAATGTACACATAATATTTATTTTTCTAGTGACATCTTTCGGATTTTAAAGAAACTTTTTGAATACAAAATAATCTCAAAATGAATGATAGAGACCGTTTTGTCCGCCAGATTGCTCTGATGCTGTTTTGTACTATTATTATACCTATTCCTCTTCGCGTTAAATTACCACCTCACCTTGGTGAGAAAACATCATCCCAATAAGTGATGACTCTACTGGAGTACATCCACAACATTCTAAGCACCCGACCATATTAACACAACATACCCGTAGGTCAGGCAGGTCAGTGGTCAAACTGGTCATAAACCAGGTAGTGATTTGGTTATAAAATTTACTATTCGATATTAATTTGGCCTTACACAAATTATTACAAACCGAGTAGGTTCCTAGACTGGAAACCGGTTCATTGTTGCATAATATTGTTTTCTTGGATGCCCTTTATTTTATTGTGGGCACCAAGTAAGAGACACGTATACTACCGTGTTAAGTAAAAACACAGAATCTTCCTTGAGACTCTCAAGGGTTGTATTAGGACATATTTACATAAACGAATTAAGAATGTTTGCACTACTTAAATAAATAAATATTGAAGACACAACAGAAGATGGCAGTTGGTGGGTAGACAGTAGGGAGATAGTATTTAGAGTTAAAGGATAGTATTTAAAAAAAAAATTCGACGAATTTTTATAGAAATTTCGAATATAGTTTTCTCTGAGGTCGTTCAGTTATGCAATACCAATATAATTTTAAAACACCCACGTGTAAGAATAATTAAAAAATATTAGTAAAAATTGCCATTCTTTCGACCTAAACTAAACTTTGTCTCAAGGTGCGATAGTAAACGCTCAAAAAAGAAGAAGGGGAGATATGTAAATACTAATGTTAGAGGGAGCGTGCTAATATTAAAAACGATAAAAATTAAGAGATCATTGCGAAAATAATTAATAAAACGCGACTCGTTTAAAATATAACCAAAATCTCATGGGAAATGTCTTAAATAGCATTTAAAGAAACCCTTTGAATTTTTTCATAAATATATCTTATGAAATAACAGAAAAAAACGTTTTTATAATAATTTTCGGAGCACACTTTGCGATTTTTTTCTATCGAGAGAATTTCATATAATTAACGGTTCGGCGTGGCAAATGTATAGATTATTATCTTAAAAAATAACATATATGTTTTTTTAGAAACTTAAAAACTTAAAGAAATATTTTATAAAACAGTAGAAATTCGGACTGCGAGGGCTTTTTCGGCTCCTTTTTTACGCGCTGATGTGCACTTTTATTATTATGACTTATGACAAACGTTTTATTAAAAACAGGCAATGGAGATGGCGGGACAAAGATCAATATAGTAGAAAGGTTCTTGACTAACTAATAATCGTAAATCTTTAATAACCCATTGGAGATGAGATCTGCATCTCCACTTCCGGAAACACAAATTAAACAGTCGTGTGGTTGGATGATTTATTTCACATTTTGTCCAATGTGTGTTATACCACTACTATTAAAATTGATTACTTCCATAATCTTCTTGGCAAACCAAGAGTTGTGAAATTCCTACATTTCACTCAGAAATTCAACATCTTCGACTGATTTGTAAAAAGTATCAAACATACATTCATATTAACGCAATGTGTCGTAAAATATTAGCGCCTACGCGTCTCGAAGGTTTTTTCTCAGGCTTACTTCACACTACGTCATCCAAAATTCCTTGGATTGCAACAGTTTGCATATTATTTCGTTTTTATATTTATGGTCATACGATTCTTGGAGAGGTTAAATGTCACTAGGCCATTCCAGTAGCCTTATTCTATAAAACAACTTGACTTATCACATATCATTAATCAGTCTGCTTTTGGTAAAACTGGGCAATTTTGTACATTTTGGAGATATTGGAGATTTAATCGTTTTATTTTAACTTTTTTTTTGGAGGCGGGTATTTGTACCACCACCCCGGTAATCATTCTGTGAATAACCAACACCTCTGCCATAGGTCACCCCAAGTGATTCGCTGTTTGGTGACTTAACAGAGGTGCCCAGGTTCATGGGGTGAGGATTGATATGATTTGGAGAGACTTGTTGAGGGAGACTTAATTTTTTTTTTAATTATTTAAAAAAAATACATACGTATACAGATTTATAATAAAACATTTGGTTCTTAAAACTAATTACAATATATAAAATTCTTTTTAATGAAACTACCCAATTCAAAAGAGAAAATATTTCTCGTGCTTGAATTTCGGAGTGCCATTGTAAAATGCGAGTAGGTACAGAGAGTATGTCATTACAAGTACTTATATTAAAAAATTATATATACATGAAGACAAGTTGACATAATGAATTTGAAGTAAATAAGCGTTAAAATTGGAATAGGATGCAATATAAGATAATACAGGCATAGATATATCAAAAATAAAATAATATTGTATTTACTCAATTGGTAGATTGTAAGTAGGTAGTAGGTACATAGCGTTGGTTAAGAAACATTGATACTTGAAATGGATGGGTTGACAGTATTGTAAAAGTAGGTACACATAATAAAGTTGTAACAATTTGGTGCCTGACCTTTTTAGCTCTCCATCAAGACTCCCGACCCTTCGCCTTGGGTGGGATGAATTCAAACGTCTGTCACTCTTAGACTCACCGACCGCAGATTCCTATCCACCCCTCTTACCTTTTTCCTTCCCAGATTTTCCTCTCCTTCCTTTCCTTAAAAATAAACCCTCCACACACGATCCTTAAAGATGACATGGCCTTCAGGGAAGTTATTTTCCTGTGTGGATCTAATGTAAAAAAAAAATCTTGAAAAAGAATTAGTTATGATTGTTAAGAATAAAAAAAATCGCAAGAGAAAAAAATGGATTTTACACAGTGAGTAAATGAATACATCTTTACCAACATACTTAACAAACTTCACTTCTGTAATTGAATATCCATGCTTTTTAGTATCTACTCGTAAGTACCTCTTAATTGTGTTACTAATCATCTACATTGATACCATCCAAATCTTCTTAACATTTCACCTTGCACTCTGATGGGCCTAGCACGGGTAAGACAGGTACTATGAAAAAAAAAATAATACTTATCAATTTTTTTTTTTCAGAATCGAACAAATTCTAATTGCATAGAAGTTAATTTTAATCCATTGGTTAAAAACCAGTAATTCTACACCATTAACGCTTTTATGACCATATTCTTTGTATTCACATGAGAATATGAAGGTGTGTTCCATAATATTCTCACATGAATGTAGCACAAAGGTCCATTGCGCTGTCAATTTTCTGCTGTAATCAACGTATGAATTTATCCAATTTCTTTTGCGTTTTGCAATCAACACTGTAGCGTGCAGTGAAGATGGAAGGTGCACTCATGCATGTACATTCTAATTATTGGAATGAAAATTTGAATTGACGTATTTCATAATGAAGATACGAAGAAAGGCAAAGTGTGGTAATGCGAAAATTAAATGTCGTATTTCGTTTTGCACTGGTTGTTCTTACACAATACCCATACATGTCGATGTAAAATTAAACATGCCTATCCATATCTACTCTATCTATCGAGGTTTTCTAAAGAAACGCACTTACATAGACTCTTGGTTTAAGAGGGAATAACCAGACACAACCGGAAATATGTCATTTTGAACCAAATTCTGGACGTACAGACTCTTTGCTATAAAAAATATAAATTGATTTTAAAATATTGTTATTTTATCTAGTAAAGTTAAGTAGTAAATTTTGAAAAAAAATATATTTATTTTTATTGAAAAAAGTTTATAATACCTTTGATCGTTGGTTGATTTGTTAAATTTTCAAACAAAATGTTGTATTATCATTATACACATTTAAAATCATATAATAACTAGCTTTTTCTCGCGGCTTCGCTCGCATTGTGTAAGGGGGTTCCCACTCCGCCACCTCCACCTCCACCTCCCCCACCCTCCCCCCTCCAAACCCATCTCTCCCTCCCTCCCCCCCCTCCTCCCCCCCTCCCTCATCACTCCCTCCCTTCCGCTTTCCATACATTCAGTTTTCAAACCTCGCGTGCCACCAATAGCAACGAAAGTTATGCGCTTAGCAACACATTCAGCGATTCATTTTTATATATAAGAAGATAGAGTAAAATAAATCAATAAATTATTTAGGAAAGCTACTTTTAGAATTTTAATTTTAGTTCCAATAGAATCATTAAAAAAAATCCTTAGTTTGTCTTACAAACTAATATATTTCAGATTTTTTTTGCGCACTTAATTTGCTTTGGTCAACAAATAATTTTTAAAAATACGTAATTTCAATAATTTTGTTTCTCACGTTTCGAGCATTTTTAGTGGTTTATTGAATGTAGGCGTATATTAAAGCAAATTTTGTATGAAATAAAATCGATATTGTGTTATTAGTTAAAAATGCTGGTACGGAAAATAAACAATCTTTCTCACCGGAATCGCCCTGTACAGTTGCAGGGGTTTTAGCAATTTGAATTCTCAGCCGCTGGTTAAAGGGCCTTAATCTAAATCCAATTTACTAAACAGTTGTTTAAAACCGTACGCCTAATCCCTAAAAAACGCATTTCTTATTTGCAATAAACATTCCAAAACCACGTGCAACAATATTAGCACCAATGTATTTAATCCAGACATTCAAGAAAGCCATTTTAAAAATAAAAATACTTCTTTTTTATGTGAATACCTCACAAGAGTCCCAGCTGCTCCCGTCTGGAGCCAGTGAGACTTGGCTTCTCCAATTGGGGTATATTGTGAGGCTGAAGTTAGGGAGGAGGGGAAGGAGATGGAAAAGAGGAAGGTGGGGAATTACCTGGCTATTCGAATTTGGTCATCAAGCACGGTTAAAGCCATTTCAAGCAACGTTTCAATACTGAAAAAGGCGATACTGAGAGTATCCTCCATTCTGGAACGTGCCGCAAATATACTATAAATTATTTTTAATTAATTAATTGTGAAATAACGCAAATTAATCAAATAAAATTTATTTGCCCACGCCGGGATTCGATCCCGCGATCTTCGGATTGCGAGTGAAGAGCCTTTCCCCTAGGCCACGCCGGTCGTCGCTCAAGCTTAATTAAAATAACGAACTTTGTTTACACACAACCATTTAACAAAAAAATATCAACACGTCAACATATCGGTCAGTGGTTGAGTGGGCATCACGTTTGGGTCCCACCCGGGTGTCCCATGTTCGATTCCTCGGCTGGCTAAGTCCTCCATCACAACACAAGCAAAATTTTCGGCTTTCTGTGGTTGTAGTAGGAGATTTTCAAACATTGTTGGGTTATTCTTAATCGTGGAATATTTGTCTTTCAAAAAAAAAAACTGAATTTACACAGCGATTCCGAATAGTAAACGAGTACCCAATAGTAAACTCAGGTTTTAAAATAAACAAATCGCGTTCAATTAATCCAAAATGTTCGTTATCGTATGGATAATCTAAAGGCAGGATCGTGAAATGCCCTCTTAATATAACAAAATCATCTGGCACATTCTGTCGGTCCTGTGTACCTATTAAGATCTGAGAAGAGGGGAGCTTTCACAGTATATTATCAATTTATATTGAAACTTTTTACTTATCAAAACAAACTGCTTTCTTCCAGTTTTGAGACCAGCGACGGCACCTCCAAGCAGGAGCAGGCTGAGCTGAAGAACGTCGGTACCGAGAACGAGGCTCTTGTTGTACGAGGAACTATCTCCTGGATTGGTGATGATGGCCAGCAGTACACCCTATCTTACATCGCCGATGAGAACGGCTTCCAGCCCACCGGCGCCCACCTGCCCCAGGCGTAGGAACGCAGCCACCAACCCTATCACCCGAAAACCAAATACTAACCGATTAATTTATAATCTATCGAGAGTCGGAAGTTACTAAACTGTGAAACTTACTCTTACTCTTCCTGTAAATAAAATATTTGATAATAATGGATTTTGTTTTCTTTTAAAACACACACAAAAGAAAATCTTTCATATTAAATGAAAAAACACACTTGGGAAAACACCATTTTTTATTGGACAGCCAACCAGGTTTCGCTTAGAAAAAAAAACAAACTTTGTTTACACACCGCCATTTAACTAAAAATATCAACATGTCAACATATCGGTCAATGGTTGAGGGGCATCGCGTTTGGGTCCCACCCAGCGTCCCGTGTTGTAATAAGCCGGTGAAGCTTGAGCTAAACGAAACCTGGTTGGCTGTTAAATATTAATTCCAATAAAAAGTGGTGTTTTACAAAGTGTGTTTTTTCATTTAATATATAATGTCACACCACAAAGTGTTTGCTTCCTTCGATAAAAAAAAGAAAATCTTTCATTCCAGTAAACGCGACTACTGTCAAATTTGGTTCATTTTTCAAAAATCTTGGATGCTTGTCCTTAGTCGTATAATATTATATTGACTCCGATTCCATGTCAGTTGATCCCCTGACAGTTGGTCCCCGGCAAACTTATAAAAATATGAAGTCGGTTTAACGAAAATAAACTTACACAAAGTATAGGTGTGCAGAGAGTAAGCAACGCCGAATATTTTCATTCAAATACATCAAGGATAAAGCATCTGGTCTACATGTATGTATATACCAGCGTATTAGTACAAAAAATTGACAGAGTAAATAAATTCGTGTAAATCCATATCAACTTATTAAAGATAATTTTAAGTAGATATTTGGTTTGAAATTGGTGCAATAAACAGAAATATATAATTTTATAATAACAATAATTTCGCTGAGTCAACTTCGACTCCGACGCATCAGAATTTTTTGCGGAAATTCAAACACACTATTTTCGGTTTTCTGTGATGTGCGTTAGTTATTCCTGCGTGAAATTATTCCTGAAACCTGGTTTGATGAACTCAAGTTAGCTTTAAATCTAAGTGTAATTTTCAAAATTGGAACCGAATACTTGAAGAATTCACGCAAACGATAAAGTACTTAATTAAATGAAAACAATATTAGCGAAAAATCAGAAAAAGATATTGCCTCCACTGGGACTCGAACCCAGTCTCCAGATTTTCGATTAAGTTTCGCTAATATTGTCTTCATTTAATTAAATTTTATAATTTGAGATTTTAATCATAAAGTTAAAAATAGATTAAGTACTTACCTATAATACAATATTTTTAACAAAAAAAAACATTTTAATTGCCATTTTTAAAATTGGTTGGTCGATAATCAAGACTATCTCTTAGGACGGGTTGTTTAAAAAAAAATTACGATTCACCAAATTTTTTAAGTTCATTTTCAAGTTCTATGAAAATTCTATTGAAGTTCCGTGCTAATTCCAGATTTTAGAAGCAACAGGTCTATGATTATATAATAACAGAACTAACACAGAGCTTCGAGAATTAACTTAAAAAATTTGATGAATGTTTATTTTTTTTAACAACTTGTCCTTAATTTATTATAAGCAATAATTGTCAGCCTGAAACACTCATTTACATTGAAAAATCTTCCGAGAAAAAATACTTGCCGCCAACAGGACTTGAACCCGTATACTTGAACCCTTTGTGCTATGCATAAAAATCTTGTCTAAACGTTAGTTTATAAATTAAAAAAATAATAATTTGTCCTTAATTTATTATAGAAAGTACTTGGTTGAAGTAAGTCAAGTACGTCCCTTACCACATAATTCTCCAACAAAAATTGTTTAAGGAAAAATGCTAGGTACTAGGTAACAAATTATTATTTTCCGCTTTCAAAAACCTTCTAGTTATTAAAAAAAAAAATATATATATATATATATATATGAGTATTAAGATAGATTCACAGTGAACCACAATACAAGGGCAAAACAGAAACCAAAATCTAATTGGAGTTTTTTCAATCTAATTTTTTTTTTGTTAATAATTACCTCAAATCTTAATACCACAGCCTTCATTACACATTTTACATATCAACAATGAGTTGCTCCTTGTGTAGTTTGCATAAAACACATTATGATATAGCTGTAATAAGCTATCAAAAAAAATAATCCAGCAACCAACATGCGCCATTAAAATAAAACTTTTATACGAACAGTGGAGTTAAACATCCCTCCCAGGTTTTACCGTTCGTCAAATATTTAAAAAAAAAATCATAATTATTGGTAACTCTGGTGAGAATCTCTGACAAAATCTCAACTAAATAAGATAAACAGCATTTATTTACACCGCCAATTGACCTTTATAATAATTAAAAACAAGAAACCTCTAAATAATTATTATGGAAGAAACTACTTACACACAATGTTTGATATCTCAATTGATAAACAAAATATTGTGAATAATTTAATGACAATTTCAGGGACTGGGCGAGTGTACATTGCAGACCAAATAGATGGAACTAACTATCAGACATACCAGGAAACGTTTTTAATTGACAATGTCGCTTGCAAAGATAACTTAGGTGTTTTTTTTTTTACATTAACTCCACACAGGAGGCCCTGAGAAAAATAATTTCCCTCAGGGGCTATGTCATCTGGTATGCTGTGTGGAGGGTCTTTTTGAGGAGAGGAAGGAATGAACATTGGTCTTGAAAAGACCCATGTTGTAGGAAGGAGGAAACAGAGGTGTTATTTCTGTAGCAGGACTAATAATTATTGTCATGGATTCGTCAATTTTATGTACCCACACACAAAATATATCAAATGCTTTCTCGCCATTTCACCTTAAATGACCTAATTCAATATGAAATCGAATCAAATAAGACAATTAAGTACCGAACTTCTTTACACTAGAAAGAAAAGTTGTAATTTTTTTTTTTTTTTGTTTGTTTTTATTTATTTTATATATTTAATAATACTATTATTCAATGTATAAAAACAGTTTATTATAAACAAGTTCTGATTCTGCTTCGTAATTATTATTATGCGTTACAACTGTTTCGCCCTCTAAAGGTATCATCAAACTGTTTGATGATATCTGTTATAAAATAAATAAAAAATAAAAAAATGGCGTTCTACAAAATAAACTTAATAACAATAAATAAAAAATAATTAAAAATAGAAATAAAAAAAAGTTTAAATCCATTTTTTTTCACAAACTCCACTTAGGTTGCACTGAGGAAAATATTTCACTTCATGGTCTTTTAGAGAGGGGTTTTTAAGGTTAAGGGGGAGAGGAATGTGGGGGTGAATGTGTCCAGGAATGACGGACGTATGAATCCATCCCCCCCACTGCAGTTAAATGCAATGGGTCGAGAGAGTCGAGCTGGAGAGGTTAAAGGATCTCCCTCAACCGGCCTCTCCCATTTTAGCCCGCCACACACTCTTGGTAGGTGTAGGTAAGTCCTGGACAAAGGTCTCCCTATGAACCCGAGCTGTTGAACCTGCCGTTGAACCTGCTGTCATAAAACGTAGAAACGGGGTTTCTTTCAATATTGCAGCACTTTATACACAACTCTAATACGGGGCGTAGGGATGCTGCACCTGGCACCTGTTCCTGGCTGTTGACTCATCTGTATTGTCCAAAAGTATGCAATACAGATATACCAATATTCGATCATTACTGTGTCAATATTTTTATGATTAGGTTGATTAGGAATGTGAGAATAAATAATCTAGATTGTATTGGAGATTTTTGAAAAATCCGAGTACAAACTTTAAAAAAAATCTTGTTTTCTTTCAATAACAAATAAATCATTCACCAAATATTTCTCCTGAGCGAAAACCTAAAAGAGTCCACCTAAGTCATATTTTATCAATAATTGTTCAGCCCGCATCAATGATCTTTATTGGAATATTTTTTTTCTATCATCTCTTGCATTATTAGTCATTATTATTTGTGAAGATTTATATATTTAATTTTCTTGTATAATATCGGACTGATATCGGATACTAAAGAAAATCTTTGATTAAATATCCACACCAAGATTCTAATTGTATAAATATTCATAAACACGTTATTATGTCTTCCATTTCAATTATTTAAACACGGCGACACCTTTGTATTCGTTCGCAAACCACGATTATGCTAATCAACTTACCAGGTAACTTCATACCATGAATGGCAATACCTACCAGATATATTGGAAAGCGATGTACCTAGGCACGAATCAAGAATAGCTGAAACTTTACGATGATATCTTGATTCTGGAAAATTTTCACAGATGTCGGTAACGTAACACTGATAAGTTTAATGAACATAATTATTAAAAATACATCCTATCGTTCCCTCGGAAATTGAAATAATAAGTCACACAAATTGAAATAATAAACCAGAACTTTCCACTCCTGACATTCCATCGCTGAATGAAGTGCTGTATCTTCTAGTTCCTATTCTGTTCGTCTGATTTAAAAAAAAGTTTACAGTGCCTGTACGTAGCATCATTCAGGGTTCTAACTCCATAATACCTTGTTCTGAGAGAAATGAGATGTCAAAGCTTGCTAAGACAATTTATTATAATCTATTTACCAATTTCTAATTTTGAGGTTAAATCTTGAAGAAAGTTTTTTGATTGAACTTAATTTATAGGAAAAATTTTAAATACAATTCATAATTTTAAAAAATTTTGTAAAGAATAGAATGGTATAAAACATTTAAATTTATTTACAAAATTCAGTATTTTACGTACTTTATTTTCCAGTAGCAGCTCTAGATCAAATATACATTTGAAGACTTACCTTTTTAGTCCAAGGGTCAATTTGTCAATTTTCAATTCGTACGCAGGCCGCAGGGTGTAGGGATTGTTAAGGGCCATTAACCAGCCAGCAGGGCGGTTCCAATGAGAAAGATGAATTATTCTAGGTACCAGCTTTTTAAAATAAAAACTAAATATCGGTTTTATTTCATTAAAAATTTGCTTAAATTTATATCTAGGGGGCATTCAAAAATGCTGAAAGGCGTAATGATAAATCTATTAAAATGATGTACTTTTTGTAATTATTTTTTGATTATAAGTATTTATAATTTTTCAATAATATCTAAGCAAAGTAAGAATGTAAAAAAAAATCTTCAGTATATTAATTTACAAGACCGTAAATAATTAGACAAACTGAAGTATTTTCGTCATAAAACACGTGTGCGAATATTTTTTTAAATGATTTTATATAAACTAAAATTTAATTTCTGAAACATAGCTTCTCCAGATAATTCATTGATTTATGTTACTGCATGATTATATGATTTGAAATGTGTGTTGCATAATACAAAATTTTGTTTGAAAATTTAACAAATCTGCCAACGACCTACCTACCTTCTTGCACCTACTAAAAATAAACATATTTTCTCAAAATTTAAAACATCGCTTTACTAGATAAAAGAACAGTCTTTCAAAATCAATATATTTTTTTAAAAGAGTCAAGACGTCTGAAATTTGATTTAAGAATTACATATTTCCGGTTTTGTCTGGTTATTCCCTCTTAAGACATTGCAGTCAGTGGTGCCACAAACCTATTTTTATATTCTAAACCATGCTTTTTTTGCGCCGTGCGTGGGTGAAAATGCATAATACATATTAAAAAATACTTACTTGCAATTTGGGCAACTGTTGATTTTTGTCATTTGGAAAGTTATACAAAATTTGGTCAAGAAAACTTTAAGTATTTTATAAAACCTTTGAATTGCATCAAACACAGAACTCAACAAGAAAAGCGCTGCGCTGCGAGGGTGAGTTTGTTTCCATTCTGATTCAAAACTTTGAAGGAAGAATAAAGTTTTCCGATAAACCTTTTTTTGCAAACAACAGAAACCCTTGAATATTCTTTACCGCAACTTTTTAAAATATTTTATTTAATCAAGTGTTACGAAGTAGGTGAAAATGTTATGAAGTAGGTACGAAAAGGCTCGCGGCCCACACAAAATGGGCTCGCGTGCCGCGTGCGGCCCGGGAGGCGGCAGTTGCTCGTTACTGCATTAGTTTATAATTTTCTGACTTTAACTCTTCACTTCACTTCTGGACCTACTGATCCCTAGATTCCTACCCACCTCTCATACGTTTTCTCTTCCCAGAACTTCCTCTCCTTCCTTTCCTTAAAAAGACCCTCCATATATAGCACTCCCAAAGACGACGTAGGCCTTAAATGAAATTATTTTCCTCAGGGCCTCCTTTGTGTGGGATAAAAAAACAAATTGCACCGGGATACAGTTAATAGGTATACAGAAAATAGGATATTTGTTTATGTTCCCACTTCTACATATAAAACACGGAATAAAGTATATACAATCCGGGGAGTCAAGCGAGTCAATTTTTAAAAGCGATTAATTTTTTAAAAGGGAACGGAACAATATCCAATTCCCATTTAAAAACTGAGGAAATTTCATTGATCTAGAACAGGGGTCTCCAAACTACGGCCCGCGGGCCAAATCCGGACCGCTAGTATTATCAATCCGGCCCGCAACAGCAAATGACCAGTGTCGTCAATCAGGTCCGCGACAGTTAATAGCTTATTGTTATTGTAATAAGTTGGATACAAAACACAGAATGATAGTTTCTTTTTTTTCCGCCATATTGTCTATCAGTGTTGACGTATTTTGACAGCTGCTTCAATTTATCAAGCTTTAACAATCATAATACTAGAAAATCAAACTAAAAAAGTGGTTAACTCGTCTAATCGCGCGTTGGGACAGTGAATTTTTTATCCCACAAAGTATCTCGATAAGGCGGAATACTCGTCATTATTCTGGTGTTTGTACCACAAAATACAACTCAGTGCAAAAGTGACTCGATCATTATATAAACACAAAAAACCTATCCCAAAGGCGTTCTTAGCGTCACAAAGGCTCTGCCATCTCTCATTCAACAAACAAGCATTGTATCGTTTTTTCTTTTTGTGTGAAATTTTGAAATCAACTACCTTTAAAATGAATACACTGTGCTCCATCTGTAAAAAAAACATTGACACCCCGTCAGACTTCATCTCATGTTGTATCTGCGACGAAAACTACCACTTCATTTGTGCCGATATCGCAGAGACCTCACGACGAGGAACTAAGATTTTATAGTGGCGCTGCAAATTTTGCACAAAAACACAAAAAAACTCAAAAAAAATACATCTGAAAAAAATCTAGAACTGACATCTATCGAGAAACCAATTAAACAACCATCATCAACACCTAAATCTACAATTGCCGCCTCATCATACGCCAGTGTGAACTTACCACCAACAACCACAGATGGCTCTAGTAATCTGACAATCGAGCTATTTTTAACTGAAATTGCTAATTTTAAAGACTCAGTTATTGAATCTGTTGGAAAAAAATACGATGCAATCCTGCTCCAAAATAATAAAATATTAAAAACCATTCAAAGCATATCTCAACAGCAAGAAGATTTAAAATATCGAATAAATAATTTGGAAAAACTACATGAACAAGTAAACTCAGCCTTAAATTCAAGACTTGAGGATTTAGAAAAAGAAAGCGGAAAAAATAATGAAAATGAAATAAAAATTTGTCTCTTGACAGAACGAAATGAAGACCTAGAAAAAAGAATAATAGCGATCGAGATTGACCAAGAAAACAGGAACAGACGACTTAATAATACTTGTTTGGAACTTCGAGGGCTTCCAGAATTCAAAGAGGAAACATCACAAACCTTAAAAGACATTATATTCAACACCAGTAAAGAGTAGACTGCCAACTAAATACAAATGATATTTATAATATATATAGAGTATCACAAAGAAATAAAAATATTCCTCCAACAGTTAAACCTAGGTCAGTGGTAATTAATTTTAATTCAATAGCGTTAAAAGAGGAGCTACTTAATGCTATAAAAAATATAACAGATCTTGCGAAAAGATTGGGGACAAACTAAACACGGGAACAATCGGATTGTCTGGCCCCATTACACCCATCTACGTCTCAGAACTCCTCACGTCTAAAGGCAAACGGCTTTGGTATATAGCTCGCCAACGTGCGACTGAATGTAAATATAGGTACGTCTGGACGAAAGCAGGTCTAATCTACATGAAAAAAGATGACTCTTCTCGACCTATATTAATAGATTCAGAACAAGCTATACCGAAGCTCTGACTACCTGCTCTTTATTCTAATTATCGTGATAAAACTACTCACTACCGCTTTATATCGCCATTTCATACTCTATTACGTAACAGCACTATATTATATGAACACCTAGGGTTTTGCATAACTCCTATTTGTACTGGAATAATTTTAATTATAATTTTAACTTTAACTTTAATTTTAATCTTTATTCTCTCTAGAATGGTAACTACACTTATTATAAGATTATTAATTGATTTATTAGTAATATTACTAATAATTCGGCAAAAGAAAACTCTAATCAACATATTTTATATAACCCAGATATTACTTATTTTTCATACT
This sequence comes from Limnephilus marmoratus, assembly GCA_917880885.1. Taxonomy (NCBI): domain Eukaryota; kingdom Metazoa; phylum Arthropoda; class Insecta; order Trichoptera; family Limnephilidae; genus Limnephilus; species Limnephilus marmoratus. Next base: position 13,847,312 of record OU862908.1, read on the forward strand.
TATACTACTTTTTACTGTCTTTTGAAAGAGAAAATGCCACACACTAACTACATACGTTATTTATTTCCTGGATTTTATTTCAGATATTATTTCTTACTCAGATATTATTTATTTTTCCTAACTACATCATTTTGTTTACAGTTTTGTCGCTACATATTTCGTACTACAAGTATTGATATGATAATAAAATACTGTTTTAAAACTTTACCCAGAAAACAACAATTAATTTTTGAATTCTATTGGTAATAAACGATCTTCAACATGAAATCGACAGTATCATAGTGCCAAATACTGAAATAATTTTTGAAAACATTAACAAAATTATGCAATTTAATTGGGAATCAAATAGGATTAATATTGTTCATCAAAATATTAGAACGATGGGAAACTTGGATGATTTTCTTATATTTTTGGAAGAAATAAAATCTGTGGTAAAGTTCCATGTACTAATTCTCACTGAATGCAGGTTAAATGATTCATACATAGCCAAACAAATTTCAGGCTATAACGAATACCATACAACATCGCATATTAACCAAAATAGCGGAGTAGTAGTATATATCGACAACACATTAAATTCCTTAGTACAAGAAATAAACATAAATCAGTGTAATTGTTTAAAAATCAACATTAATGAGAATTTAGGTATCCTAGCTATCTACCGATCACCATCGTTCAATGACATCCAAGATTTCCTGGAAAATCTTATTGGTGAGTTAAAAAAAACTAAGGATTATGCACAATATGTACTGATCGGGGACATGAATATAAATACTATAGGAGAAGTATTGCATAGGCAGTCCGACGACTACTTATGTGCTATGGCTGAAAGTAATTTTATTTCCAATATTAATTCTCCAACTAGGGTACAAGGTAGCTCAAGCTCATGTTTGGATCATATATATACCAGAAATATAACAAATTCAAATGCATTTGTAATACATAATACAATCACTGATCATTACACCACTGCAATCAGTATCCCAAACTCAACACCCAAAAAACATAAAATTAATCACAAACAGATTATCGATTATGAGGCTTTATTAAATGATCTTAATAATAAAAATTGGGAATATGTTTATAAAGAGACTGAAGTTAACAATGCTCTAAACTATTTTATTAATGAAATCAATACATTCATAACAAAACACACAATAACTAAACGCATTCCATATAGTAAAATACATCTCACCCCATGGATTACCAACGGCATTGTTAAATCTATACACAAAAGAAATCACCTTCATAAAATAGCTAAACGAGACCCATTGAACGATACTAAACAGCAAAACTATTACCGATACCGTAATATTTGCAAAACCGTTATTCGCAAATGTAAAGAGCGTTATTATAAATTCTTACTTGATAAGGATAATTCCAGCAAAAACATGTGGAATGTTGTCAGAGACATAACTAAAAGTAAAAGAAATACCAGTACATCTGTAACTGAATTAAATACCGGAAATTTGATTATAACTGACAATCAATCAATTGCATGTCATACTAATCAATATTTTGCATCTGTTGGGTCAAATCTAGCAAAAAAAAATTTATTAGAAACCCAGAAAACGGAAGACTCTTTAGCATCGACAATTGAAACAAAGGAACAATCTTTTTCATTTGATATTAAACCAACTACTGTAGAAGAGGTCTTAAAAATAATCAACAGCCTTAATACTACACATGCAAAGGGTCCAGATAGTCTAAATACACAAATACTAAAAAAAAATAAAAATCAGATTTCTGCTCCGCTATCAAATATTTACAACTTAAGTTTTGCATCAGGAATATTTCCTGATCACTTTAAAAAATCAATAATTGTCCCAATTTACAAAAGTGGACCTAAATCTCTTGTAGAAAACTATAGGCCAATATCACTTTTAAGCGCGATATCCAAAGTCATTGAAAAGCTTTTCAAAACTAGGTTTAACGAATATGTGGAGGAACATAACATTCTAAGTCCAAACCAATACGGCTTTCGGTCGGGTAAGGGAACGGATGATGCCATCACATGTCTCACGGAAACTATTGCAGGGAATATGAACCGTGGCAAGAAAACTATTGCCCTTTTCCTAGACCTGGCCAAGGCATTTGACACAATATCTCATAAAATTCTTTTACAGAGACTTAGAAATATAGGAATAAAGGGAAAAGCTTTTCAATGGATAGAAAGTTATATTTCTAATAGATTTCAACAAACCAGAATTAACGAGGCTATTAGCACTTCACTAAAATACACTTTTGGGGTACCACAAGGAAGTACACTTGGGCCCCTTCTCTTTATTATATACATAAACGAACTTTGTAACCAACACATTGGTGGCAAAATTATCACGTTCGCTGACGATAGTTATTTTGTTTGAAGGAGATGATTGGAAAGAAACACACCACCTTGCGAACACAGGTATAAACAGAGTAAAACAGTGGCTGGACAGTAATTTGCTTACACTAAACATACAAAAAACAAAATATCTCACATTTAGCGCTACCCTTGCAGGTCAACCCAAAACACCTCATCACCTCACAATACATAATATTAAGTGTAGCCTTGGAAATAATAACCATACTTGTAAATGCGAAACCCTTGAATGTGTTAAATCTATTAAATATTTAGGTATAATAGTGGATAACCACCTTAAATGGAAACAACAAATTGAAAACACAGCTAATAAAGTGCGCAAGCTTATTTATATATTTATAGCATTGCGGGAAATTATAAAAACTCAAGACATTAAAAAAATATACTACGGATTCTGTAACTCCGTCATAACCTACGGTTGCATTGGATGGGGTGGAACAGGATTAACAATATTATACCCGCTACTGAAGGCACAGAAATCCATTCTACGCGTCATTATGAAGAAACCCTTCAGATACTCGAGCGACGCTCTCTTCAAGGAGTTTAATGTGCTTGATGTTCGACAGTGTTACATAAAAAAAATAACAATCTGCGTCCACAAAAATATAAACAAAACGATAACAGTCGATCATAATCATCAAACCAGAAGTAAGAGCAGAAACGACCTTTCTATTCCAACAAGCAATACTGCGGCTTATCAAAAAGTTTTCTCATACTGGGACCAAAAATATACAACAAAATCTCCTCTCAATTTAAACTGTGTGAATTATCATCCTTCGGTACTAAAATTACAAAATGGTTATTAGACTTAGGTAGGACAGATTCCGAAAAATTATTAAAAAACGTAGTCTGAGTTGATTTCTTCGATTTTGTATTTTGTATTTTCCTAAAAAATATTTTTTTATTTTTCTTTCTTACATTTATATATTATATTTTTATTTTATATTTTACATGTACCTATCTGGATTTTATTGTTTATTACTGCTAATTTGTATTTTCCTAAAAAAATACTTTTTTTATTTTTCTTTCTTACATTTATATGTTATATTTTTATTTTATTTTATATTTTACATGTACCTACCTGGATTTTATTGTTTATTGCTGATGTATACCTAGAATAACACAACTTATATCTGATATTGTACCTAATATCTAAGTAACTCCCCCAATATGTACCATTATTGTTAATTATTATTGAATCCATTAATGTGAAATTATGTACACGCAACCTGCCAATTTGACTGTCCTAAAACGGGAAACCTTCCTAGTTGGACAGTCAAAGCTTCCTTTTATATTGTTATATCTTGATAATGTTATATCTAATAATAAATAAATAAATAAAGTTTTAGAAGAGATAAGCATAAAACTCAAAAATTTTACGTAAGCATGGTGACGAACAAATAATTTAAATGAATCCAACATACATAAACGTATGTAAACATTATAACGTATAAACACGTGAACTTAATATAATATATAAACATTGTATTACATAAAATACTAATGAAATTTATGTCATTTTGATTTTTCACTGACAATAGTTTATAGTTGTGGACCAATTAAACCTGTACCAATTATTAAAAGAGATTTGAGATGCTCATCGGTTAACATTCTTTGTGTATCTACTTGATTTTGTAGAATGTTTTCTCACACAAGTACCAAAAACAGAAAACCGCCCAATAGCAAATTTATGCACATTATCAAATTGTGCCAGCGGAAAATTCCGTCAAAGATTTTTGATACTTGTTCTTAACCCAATAGCTGCCCAAACAAAAACATTGTTTCACTACCGTACGCCAGCCATTTCAGTGATTTTTAACTTGTCATTTAAATTAATCTTTATAGCATTGTCCTTGCCCTTGAGGGCTTTGTTTATATTAGACACTCATAACTGATATCTATACTACATACTTCATACAATATTTATCCTCAAATGTGTCCCGTAATCTACTTTTGAGATAAATAATAAACAGACAGATTATAATCGGAACCCGCTAGCCCGCCATAGCGGTGACGCACTAACACAAATAAACAAGCTGGTATATTATACACTTACGTCATCACATAATCATATCAATGGTGTTGGACAACGATACTTCAACTGTTTTTATATTTGACATAGCACTACATTATTTTGAATTTTATTAATGGGGTCGCTTATTCCAGATGGAAATCATTAAATTGGATATGATTTTAGATTTTCACGGCCAAAAATATTTTTGTTATTTGTTTTTGGGGTGTTATGCCGTGTTGCGCTACCTCCTCCTTTAGCCAACGTTTCGGACAGCGTTACAGTGTCCATCATCAGGGCAGATGTGTCACACATTGGCTAAAGGAGGAGGTAGCGCAACATGGCATAACACCCCAAAAACAAATAACAAAAATGATGGATGATTGGTTTAAAATTTCACGGAATTCACAGTCCAATTTCCTGACGAAGTTCTTTGGGTAACTTCATTCTCCATAGGCTCATCTTCATTGTCACTAAGTTGCGTTATAAAATCCAAGTCATCATCACTTTCCTCAATTTCAGAGTCAATATCGAGGACGAATCCTCTTGTGTCTTCTTCACTGAGATCGCGTCTTGACATATTTAGGGATATTAAAAATAAAGTTTCAAAAATGATTGTATAAAAGTACACACGAACTGAAATATCAAACTAAATTTAAAAAAAAAACACACTTAATTCTCAAATCGGGAATAAAAACTCAAGTCCACATTTCCGCCGAATATCAAAAAACTTTTAGAACCACACCACAGAGAACGTAATAAGACCCACGTGACATCCACACACACGACGCTGCGATGGCGGGAGAATCAAACGACTCCGCCAAGAAATCTGTTGACCTTTTTTGGATGCTGCTTTTCGTAGTATAAACAATTTAAATTATCATATTTTACAAGAGATGTCGCTAAGAAACAGTTCATAATATTTTACAAAATAATATTTAGCCCCATCTACCATTAGAACTTAGAAATATCATCCTCGAAACATTCATACTGGCGATTTACGTGATACGGCGTAGATGGCAGTTGTGGCACGGATCGTTCGTACGCCGATCCGCGTAAATGGCAGCGATTGGGTTAATTATATCACTGCACTGTAAATAAATTCCATTTGAAGTTCCAGGATTAGGGTTTCAATGTCGTTATGAAGAGGATTTTGAAAATTCTTAATTTCATTCGCATTGTCTGAGAAACGAGTATCAACTTTATCTTCAAAGCACTCAAAGCTCCGATTGCAAAATCGACGGGAAACCAGTCTCAATAGTGAGCTATGCATAGAGGATACTACCACTATCTATTTCCGCATATAACCACCAGATTTCATCAAGTGTCGCAGACGTGACAATACAGTATAATACAATGGTAATAGCGAATTTAGCAAGTGTATGCTCACTCAGGGCGCGTACTCGGCGATGACTCCAGATACTAATATCTACAGCCTGTATGTCGGACGAATATCTACAGCTCATATGTTGGACTAACATCTACGAACTTCAGAGTGTTGACTAATATCTACAGAGCTAAGGTCGGACGAATATATATGACGGTCCCAGTGTTGACTAATATCTACGGAGCGTAGGTTGAACTAATATCTATAGAGCGTAGGTTGGACTAATATCTACAGAGGGCAGCTGAGCAAGAGGTTGTACGGAAAAGCATAAATTACTTCAATTACGTAATTACTCATTACGTAAATGCTTAAACGTTTAAAGTACGTACATGAAGTTTTTGCATAATATTACGTATTTTGCTGTTTACGAGGACAATTATTTATTGAACAAACATGGAGGTCATAAAACAAAGATATTTATTTATTTATTTATTTCGGAATACACGGCACCACAACCTAACCTGACCTAACCTAACCTAACCTAACTGACATAGAAATGGTAACAAACTAAATAATTAAGAAGCACTCGAAATAAAGAAAGCTGTTAAAGCAAAAACCCAAATCCTTAATATTCAGCTAAATGTGTTCAATAGTCCAATATTAGGAATTTTTACATACATACATACATAAATTAAGTTTTTTAAACTGCATACGCAATATTACGTTATTCCAATATGCTATTCATAATTGCAAATCCAACCTCTGCCAGTGCTGTAGATATTCGTCAACACTTTGGTTCTCATAGTTATTAGTCAGCAGTTTGAGCTGTAGATATTCATACGCACTTTGGTTCTCATAGATATTAATCCGATTTTTTCAATTTTTGGAATTCCTGTAGATATTACGCCTCCCTCGGCGATCAGTCCATAAATTATAGATAAAATATGGCATTTGGAACTTACTGGAGTAATCAGTATTGCCCTAAGGCTGTAAACTTTGGAGACCCCTGATCTACAGGAAAGCATAATTAGTATATTCTTACAAATAATGTATAATTTTTTGTTTCAGAAAAATAATAATTAATTGACGTTAAAAAAATGGACATAATACAATGTTAATTAACATAAACGTAACCAATTAAAAAAGGACATGATCGATGATTGAATTATTTCCCACATCATAAAATATGTTGTAGGAAAAAAGAAGAAAAGCAGTATAATGAAAGTGAAACAGGTTCCATAATACAAAGCAGAGGTGGCGAATACATTGCTCACCTTTTTGTGAGTTTGAATCGACTTGAGGATAAGCAGAAAATACGTATAATTCCTTTGCAATATTTTATAAAAAAAATTTAAATGTTCAATTAAATTTTTCTAAAAAGTTAGAAATTAACGACCGAAAGTTACTCGTTTCGATTAGGTTCACATTTTGCCTCAGGGCCTCTTTGTGTGTGAAGGCATTTTCCGAAAAAGAAGGGGTATTTTTGTGTTTCCTTCCAATATCAGAATTATGGTTCCCTGCTTCCCACAACAAAGAGTCTTAAGAGTTCCAGGATCACTCCTTACTTTCATTAAAAATAACGACCATACAGCTAAGCCAAAAGATTCCCTTACACCCCTTCGATGAAGCCAACATACAAATGTATGGTTGAAAACTATCAGGGAATCAACCGAACAGTTGATTCCCCGATAGTTCCTTATAATTATTATAAAATTAAATTATCTACCAATTTAAAACCGTAAATCGACTTTAAAAATACCTTTAATAATTCGATCGTATGAATATCAAACGAATTTATTTACAGTGACCGTTTTTTGTACTTAAACACTGGTACATATAGTATATATAGACAAGTAGTTTTATCCTTGATGCATTTTAATGAAAAAAAAATTATGCATTTGTTATCACGCATTACATCCTCTTTGCACAATCCTTCGGGGACAGTTAGTTATATTTTAATTAAGTAGATATGCTGTATTTTATCTACACCAACTGTATTTATATTGAAAATAAATATGCCGGGGGCCAACTGTCTGGGGATCAACTGTCATGGAATATAAATATATGATACTAATAGATCAGTGAACAGCAGACCTACGTCCAAAAAAGTACCCGTGTTTTTAATTTTGTCTTTTTTTAAAAGTCAGTAAAGTACTAAGTTAAAAGTTAAAGACAACAAAAAACATAAAAAAACAAAACATAGACAGGTAAGCACAATAATATTGAAAAAAAAATACGAATAATAAAGTACAAATAAACATCACAATTCATATTTAAAGTAAAATCTTTAGTGAATCATTGAACCATGATCACCATGTTGAACCGGAAACGAAAGGTATAGACAAATTTAGAGACAGACGAAATGCAAAACGGTCAAGTTAAAGCAGGACTTGCTACCCTCAGTCAAGAAATTTTCTCCTATTAGAATTTGATGGTTTCTCTCTACATTTAATGTATTAAATTATTTTCGACATAAGTTATTTGATAATAATAAACATTCTAATGGCAAAAACCAGTTATTTTCACATGAAAGAATTCATTATGAAACTAACCTATTCCAATTCCTTCCTTGTTTTTATTGCTAGTTAAAAAATAATAGAGAATGTAGGTATGAAGCGAAAAGCACGACTATCTTAACCCTGAACTGTTTTTATGTCAGTATTGTTTGAACCCAAAACATAACCTTGCAGCTTAAACTTGAACCGATAGAGTACCTTTTCCGTGATAGAAATTATCTTTTTATGTAATAATAATCACATTGTGAGATTCAATAATTGCATGTTAGCGAAGTGTGAGCTTAACTCGATTATAATTTGATGAATTTAATCTCTCTTGACCTTCCATTACATCGTTTAATTATAATGTAGGTAAACGTGTATTTCATCAACAGATTTAATAAATTGATAAGCATTGATAAATATTACCTAAAATTGAATTTTGTATTTAAAAAGAACGCCATATTTGGACAACACTTGGGAGTTTATATTATTTCCTTTTGAAGATCAACTGTTGTATCATGTGGTGTTACAAAATAAATGTATTCACAAATCAAAGAAAGGATTGGATTAAACTAAAGCACATCATGTTGAATCCCGTTTGCGAGATGCTTTTGATAAAGCAGGTTTTTGTCAGAACAAGAACAAATTTTTTTTAAATCATACAAAACATAATTTTGGATTTGAGGCCAGAATTCTTATTGTTTTTATCAAAAGGTATAGTAAATATCTAGTACGGATATAAGCTTCTTTTTTAATTTGTATTTTAAATAATAAAATGTAGCTAATTAAAGAAATCAATTTTTCACGATTTTAGAGAAACTTTGGCAATTATTTGTGAGTTAATGAGTACACATTTCTTTTAATTTACTCTATTTACTGCTAAATATAAAATAAAATAATAATGAAATTTTAATGAAGCGTTTTGATGCGAGTAAATGCAAATTACAAACGACCGATTTACGTTAACACAAAATTTGGATGAATTAAAATTTCTACCGTTTAATTTTTTAATTATATTTTATTATATTAACTCAGTAGCTACGATAATATTATTTTTTAATGATTATAATAAACTCACAAAAATGGCAAAGTTGCCCCTAAAAGCATTGAAAAATGTATTACTTTCATGCCTAAATTTTATAATAATTTAAAACCCAAATAAATAAAAAAGGACACATCCGCACTTGATATTTGCAGTACCTTTTGATTAAAACAATAATTATTCAGTTTGGTTTGTTAGTTTGGCCTCAAATTCTAAATTATTTTTTTTTATGAAAAGGGCCACGCAGCCATTCTTCTTAATGCCATATTATATCGACACTCCATACATGTCAGGGTCGCATCGACGCGTTAGGGGTTGATTGTGGTGTACTCTTCGGTCTCCGCGCTTCAATTATTGTATGAAATTAAATAAAAAGAGGAAAATATAACTACGATTCATTCGCATTAAAAATCGCTTTTGATATAATTATTTTTTTTATTACATTTCCAGAATAAAGTAAATAATGTTTGCAGTTATTTTAAAGGGATGGTTATTTAAACAATTCTAATGAAAATCTCGTAAATAAATACATTTTATTGTATTTTCAAACACTTTAATGATTTTGTTGACTTAGTTTCACAAGGAATATATAGTTTTTAAATACTCATAGCCAATTGATTGACATTATTGTCACACCGTGTATTTATTACACCGTGTATGACATTTCAAAGAATTCTTTGTTTGTTTGTATAGTTTAGTATTTAATTAAAGACCAAAATAGACAATACTACCAAAATACCATAGCATAAAATAACAAAACATATAAACAACACACAAAACCAATATAAAACACAATCACCCACAAACACACAACACGTATTAAAAATATCGTTTTTAATCTTATATAATATTATTTATTCTTAATTTTACGTTAATTCTAAATCTCTAATCTTTAAGTTTAATTTATCTTAATCGTATGTTTTTTATTTACTTTTTTCCTTTTTTTCATCATTATTATGTATATATATATATATATATATTTATATGTATTGTGTATAATTTTTATATGAAATGGAGGCCTCAGCACGGGTAAAACACCCAGTGAGGCCAACATCATTGAATTATGTAAAAAATGTAAATAATATTGCATCAAATAAATAAATAAATTTTTGAAAAATATATATTTTATTTATTAATGTCTGAATGAAAACAATACATCAAATTATAAAATAACAGAATGCATATGAATGGAATCAAAACATCCTACACATATAGGCATCGCCTGTTCGTGGGAATAGCGTTTTTATAAGTCAGTTAAAATTTACTCATATATAGATACATACATTATATTTGTCGAAAATCAAAAACATATGTAAATAATTTTTACAGAATTACAATTCAAAAACAAGTTAATGAAAGATTGAATTTGTTAACACAAAGCACTCTCTTTAGGGTGAATTGCCTATTTTAAAAAAAAAAATTGTCAAGTTACAGCCGATAAATATTTGTATTATTGGTTGTTATTCAAGCTTTTATTACTTTATTGTAGAGACTGTTAGCCGATATGTTTTTACATTAAATCTCTACAGCCTTACAAATCTTTGAAAAAAAAACGTGTCTCTGCGCAAGCCTAGGTTTGCATGGAGCACCTAGTTTGATGCTGCTAAAGCGATTTTCGTTTTTTAGTAAAGGAACATCTCGAGAAAATATGTAGGCATTGCATTCAATAATTTTTTCTCATATCTATGAGTTCGGCTTCTTGGAATTATTACAGGGAGGGGAAGGTAATATCTTTATGCAATATTATTTTTAGTGTTAATTTTTTTGTTGTTTATACGATTTAATGTTGGTTTTATAAATACGCCCCCCATATAATTATTACTTTTTTTTAAGTTTCTTTATTCTTTGAATTGTTCGTTACTTGAATTGGGGATTTTTCGACCACCGTACTAGGCACATGCCTGTGTTGTGGTAGTCGATTTTCGTATACAGTATATTAACAGACGCAATATAAAGAAATGTGTGAGAATATAAAAAAAAAAAATATATATATATATATATATATAAATATACACATTATATAAAATAATATTAAAGAATACAAATGAATATAAAATAATGTAAATGACTAAAGAGTATGGAAACAATAAATGACTATAGAGTATAAAAGAGTATGGAAGAATATAGTAGAATATAAAAATAATATGAAAAGTATAGAACATAGAAAGCAATACATGAAAGAAAATAAAAATTATATAATTATAAAATATACAAAGTCGAAGTAAGTACTTTATAGAGTATGTAAATAAGAAAGGATAACGATTATAATGAAGATCTGTGTGTACGTGGTTATATTGGTAGGTACATTATTTCAAACCAATTTTTGTACAAATAAATTTTGGAATAAATTTATGTTTCGAGTCCAGCGAATTACACTGGACACTAGAGTAAATTATTATAGTTACAGTGGTTTTCTGGTGGCACTGGGCTCTGAGTACATAAACATGTAGATGTAGGCACTAGTACACAGTGGTGCCAAACAGTTTTAAAGAATTAGTTTTTAAAAGTATTTAAACTTTTGGATATATATATTATAGTGATTACAACCAAAAAAAAAATATTAGCGGTATATAAACCGATATCAATTTTATTTACAAAAAATAACTAAAAGCTTTTAAAAAAAACGCAATTTCGCTTAACTAAAGCGCTGGTGTAATAAAAACAAACGAATACTTAGAGTTGAAAGGGTTAAGCAATGATTTTCTTCTCCCACATTTTATAAAAAAAGTTGAAAGCTTTATTTCACACAATGAATATAAAGCATTGATGATGATTGCACCTATGATGATTGATATTAATGATATTAGTTTTCATGCAGTTTTTCGTATTGTTAACAGCTTTATTTCCTCATGTACTTGTTGATTTAATTTCCTCATATTATAAATATATATCTTAGGGTTTATGGCTACTTTTAAACTAAAATAAATTACTACAGGAACGCTCTTCTATTTTCTCCTAATGCGGTGAAGATAACATTAATTTAAATAACGCCGTGAAAGAACCGTCGGTAAGCATATAAAATTGTGGGTTTAATTTACGATCTTCATATTATAAAGCTTATTGCGGAAATAAATGCTTCGAAACTTCGTGCATCGCAAGATCATAATGGCTTATATTAATGACTGTATTATGTTTATCGTTTAACAAAATCAGATACTGCAATAAAATACAAGAACGTACTACTGAAGTTTATAATATATTCGCCGACAGTAGAATAAAAAGTGCTATTTTTTAGAAAATTAGATTAGTTATAGATAATCTATAAACTTTGCAATCTTGTTTTCTTCATAAAATTCAATTTAAAATTAGATGTTTGACCAATGACCCCGTTTCTTAGAAAAAAATGTACGGATTTAAATAACTTGTTTGTCTGGGTAAGAAACATCTAAGTAATAAAATAATTCAACAATCTTAAGTGGACGGATCCATGTATTTAAAAATGACCTTTCTTTTGAGCGAATACTTAAAACGTCTAAGCTATAATTGTCGTTTTTCGTTTAATGCCTTCTTCAAGTGCACGCAAGATATTATTTTACGTGTCGCATTCGAATCTGTAATCAATATGATATCTATTTCCGATACAAAATATAGTTAAAAAATACTTATTTACGGTCTGTGCCCGGCTTTAACCGGGATATCGAATTGTATAAGGAGATGTAAACAGTTCTCATGATTTTTTAGAAAATATATACATTATGTATTTATATAGCTATCGAAAATAATCTTGAACTTCGTTCTAAAAAAAATATATTCTATTATCTATAAAACCGTCCTCTGCAATATGTTTTTGGCAAAAGTAAAATAAATAAAAACATAATGTTTTGGATACACACTTAGCCGAACACTAATGAGTTAATTGTTTTTATTTGTAGAATCTCTTGGTTAACTATTTTGTGCAATGATATTTTTTTATTTCTTCTTAATTCGCAATAAAACCAATTTCTTTGCAAATTCGATGAAATTAACATTTTCTATGACAACAGTCTTTTATTATTTTTTTCTTTCGATTTACCCAAGGCAATTTTCTCATTTGTGAGTTGTATGAAAAAATACATACATTTAAAAACTTTAAAATCGTCAAGGTTGTTGAATGAATTGTCTTTGAAGCAGATTATTTTCATATTATTTTCGTATACGTTTGCCCTGAAGAAGGAACGGTCGTTCCGAAACCGGTCGGCTTTGCTCAAATATACAAGTGGTTCAAACAAAGTAACATTGTTTCATTTATCAGATTATTTTCAATGAAAACAGTATTATTTTGTTTTCACTATTAAGTTTCGAATTCCAGACTTATTCGCCGGTACGAACAAAGTGGCTAAACTTTTTTCAACAATTCAACGTCAATAAGTAGATGTAGTGTACCTATACAAAAATATTTATTTGATAGAAACGCACAACGGAAATAATCAAATTCCATAGCCAGATGGAGTTAATAATCGTTTACAATAATAGCTATTCATACATCAAATATACTTGGAACTTCCAAACTAGTAAAATGTCACAATTTTTTGTCGAGAAAACCTAAAATTTGTCGTAATTTTACTTTAGACCAGAGGTTCCCTTATCTGGCTACCACTTTACAAAGATGTTTTTCTTCAATGTCGACATCGCTACAACCACACTCCACTACCGTTCATCTCAATAATCATTGAGCATCATCGAACATGAGGATTGACACTGGAGGATTCATCAGCGTTTATCTTCACTACTATGGTACCGAGCATCGCCCTGGAGGGATTCGCCAAATCGTCTCCACCAACCGTGATGTCGAGCATCTCAATGGAGGATCAGGAATATCCGAGATCTTCATCGCCAGTTGACCTAAACCTCAAAATCTATTTTCCACTCGCAGAGGATCGAGCACAGATCTACATCCCACTGTGATGTCACCTGAAATGCATTCCATCGTGATTGGGTTTCTCTCTGCCATTACCAGTCCATCAAAAATACCTTATCACTAATTGAACGGTTCACATGCAATATTCTTGCTATGGTGTACCTTACTGTATGCTTATTTGAATTCATTAAGATTTCTTTTTAAATTTCTCTAATCTCCGTATCTGCCCTTCACCGTCTCATTGGAGTCTTTCACCACCGCCCCTCTGAAACTCACCAATGCCTCCAGGGGGTGTTGGTGAGAGGTATATGTTATCTGAATAACTATAATTTAGCGGCCGATTTGCGAGATGCGGATATTGAAATCCACAAAAATAATTTTTAAAATCTATTTTAGTTAAGATCACAACATTGGGTGCTCGAATGTACACATTTGAAGTGCGTACTCATCCAAAGTTTTGATATGATATAATATATATGTAAAGGAGACATAAATGACACATTTGCCAAATGAGTTAAAAGTTAAGAAGACCGACATCGATTTGATTGAAGACAGAAAAAAAGCTCTGGAAAATACTATAAAGTCACATAATTACAACAAGATAATTTACGATAAAACCAGAAAAAGAAAAGAAGAAAGACACATTAACTTCAAAGTTGGTGATACTATTTTGTGGAGAATGGAAACAAACTTAATAGGAAGAAGCTCGACGAATTGAAAATCGGACCCTACAAAATCATAGAAAAATTATCAAACTCAATTTACAAGATAAACACTGGTCGACAAAAATTACAATTAAATTTTTTCCACATCTGGAAGTTAATTTCAGCACCTGCATTGATGAACCATGAGGAGGATATCGAAGATGAATGAAAATTTTTGCAATAATGTTCTTTCCCGGGGGGGGGGGGGGGGGGGAGATGTAAAGGAAATATATTCTATTTAAATTTGAAACCTGTGGTGTTAGGTAGAATGCAATTATCAAATGTCACTTGTTTTGTTTTTCTATTATTTGATTTATAAGATGAGATTTTGTTAGAAGAAACCATTCAAAGGAAAGTTATATAAATAAACATAAATATCGTTTCTTTGTTAAAAAACTTTGCAACACAAGTTTTTTATTTATAAATTAATAGAAAGGAGTTAAACCTCTCAACTTATTATATACATATGTTCATACTCTATATTAATGACATGGTGAAAATATTTTCAAAATGCAAAGTACGACTATTTGCCGATGATACACTAATATACTTAATTGGAGATAACTATGAAGAACTAATACACATTTTAAATAATGAACTAAATGATGTATCAAGATGGCTAAAAATAAATAAGCTTAAATTAAATACAAAAAAAAACTAAATGTACGGTGATCGGATACAAGAAGACATCCAGTGAAAGCAAAATTAAAATTGATGGTGAAATTATTGAAAATGTTACTGAAATGAAATACTTAGGAGTTATATTAGATTTCAAACTAAACTTCAATAGACATGCTGAATACACCCAAAAGAAAATTGGCAAAAAGATATCTTTTTTTGGAAGAATTCGGCCAAAAATTTCTAGAAAAACTGCAATCACCATATACAATTCAATTATTGCTCCACACTTCAACTACTGCTCAAGTATACTTTTCCTATGTAACGAAAGAGAACAAAATAAGTTACAAATTCTCCAAAACAGGGCTATGAGAATAATTCTTCGACGAAACAGATTTTCAAAAATAATTAAAATGTTAAAGGAACTAAATTGGTTGACCGTGAAACAGACACTGACCTTGAACACGATGATATTTATCCACAAAATATTGAACAACACGTTACCAAAATACTTCTCAAATAAAATTGTATACAATAAAGACATTCACAGATATAACACAAGGACGTGCAAGGAAATTAGGCTACAAAAAAAGGACAAAGCGAATACGCAGAACAGTCTACTGTACAAGGGAATGGAGTTGTATAACACACTACCAGAAACTTTAAAGTCCACACCAATTGGAAAGTTCAAGATGTATTGTAGGACCTACATAAAACTTGAAAAAATATAGTGAATGTGAAATATTTTAATCAATTAGAAATTTGTTAACTTCAATGTACAAATTACTAAAATAAAAATTATTATTATTATATAATTATTTCAATCTTTTAAAAACGGTTACTTTGGATAAAAAGTACATAGATGTAAAAACTTTCATCCCAATGAGTTAAACTTATTCTAAAGTATTACAATTTACAACAACTACTGATTTTAAAGCTTTTAGAAATTATGATAATTAGGCTTTAAAACTTTTAAGCTAAATCCGCAATCCTTCATCTCTTCAAATCCAATCTCCACATTCCCTTGCAATCCCAATCAAAAACAATAATAAGATCTTCAAAAGTTTATATCCCATAACAATGGCACAGAATGCACAAATATAATAAGATATAATGTTTCGGTCTGGATAAAAACGAAAGGTACTGAAAATTTTCAAAAACGTAACGCGTTTAAGTTAAGCTTAATTTTTATTATCTATATTTTTTGTGTACCAACATGTATTAAAATTAACAGCTTATCAGAAATGTCAGGATAGCAAAGATGAATTTTCGGCTCTTTTAGCGTTAAAAACTTTAATCTTTATTTAAATTCAAGATTTAGTTACACTCTGTCGCTAGAGTGGAGGGTCGCTGATGAGTACACCATTTTCGTTGTCACCATCATTCAATCTATTTAACTTTCAAAATTTGTTATTCTGAGGCTTTTTCTTCATTTCGGCACAAGGCACGTTTTTATTTAAACAACTCAGAAGTATCTCTATTTTATTACAATGCTTTTCCTTATTCAGTATAGAGACTCTTTAAAATAAATTAATTAGATAAATGCATTTGAAAAAAAATACCGTTTAAAGTGGGTGCGCTATTTGATGTTTTTATTGCCTACTTTATTTGAGATTTTTTAATCTTGTCATAATACAAATTATGCTAATAAAAACATCATTAATAAAAAAATGGTAAGGAATCTTACCAGAAATTCAACACGCAACGTTGTTTTTATTTCACATCCGGGGTCAACTACGTTTTGAAAATTTGTCTCGTAAATGATTATGATCGTTATTTTTTTCTTCTTGTAATGCATGAATTAATGTTTTGCACAAATTATACAAATATTAAACTTACATCATAATCAAAATCATATTGTTTTAGATAGGTTTGTTATTATTTTGATTAAGGTATTCTTCAGGTCACACTTGAAGGTGCCTTTGGGGTTAATGCCATTATGTTTACTGTACTAATGAGTATGACAATTACACTTGTTCAGACTGATTACATTTTAAAAATATATGCCCATCAGTGTTATACTTTTAACTGTATTTACATTTGCACTTATTTAATGTAGTGGCCGAAGAATTCAGCTGGTGACTCCGTGTCGTGTCATTTGTTGGGATAAAGAATAAGAACAATATTTTTAATATTGTAATTAAATGAAGACAATATTAGCGAAAATCTGGAGACAGAAAAAGATATTAGCACCTCTGGATCTCGAAATGAAGATAATGTTGGTAATTCGAAGTATGACACAGGTAAAAATGACCGAATCGGATAGACACTAGCTCATTATTTAGAGCTGTGGCCCGGAAAGGCGAGGGTCCTGGATTCGAGACCCAGATGTGCCAATATCTTTTTCTAATTTTCCTGTATACAAATTTTCGATTGCTTTTTGCTAATATTGTTTTAATTTAATTAAAATACCACAATTTTAGGTTTTACTCGCAAAGTTAAACATGAAAATAAATAAAGAAAACAACACTTTTGTTGAGGAAATGTAATCGTGATATAGAAAGATTTTAAGTGTTTATTTATTTATTGTTTTGGAACACTAACAGAGTATTAAGATGAAAAATTATAAGATTAACATTAAATGTTAATAATCCATTTAAAAATATTCACAGAATGCAAGAACTATTTGGTTTTATTAGTGGAGATGTTAACAATAATTGGAAATAACAAGATATAAACAAAAATAAAAAGATAGGTTAGAAAAGTAAAACGTAGAGATTATGATGTTATTAAATATATGATGTAAAAAATTAAAGATGTAATATAATAATATATTTTAAAAAAAGTAAAATAAAATATAGTAAACAATAACTATTCTCCATGATATGTCATATTAGTAGTTTGCTAATTTGCTTTTAAAAATATGTTAGACTGTTTGTATACATATCTAAAGTTACATTCAATAATATTATATAGATGACACTTTCGAGACAGTGGGTTGAAGTGGGCAATTTTGTTATTAAATAATTCAAGATGGAACGACTCCTTAAATTACTTGTATTGGGAACTTTAACGTGAATTTTGCTCAAACAATGAGTGGTTTCAGGCTTATCATTAATAATTTTATGCAAACATATTAAATCAGTAAAATGTCAGCATTGGAGTTGTTGTTAATCGTAAGATTGGATTAAGTCCAAGTTTAAATGATAATGGTCTCAGGAATTTTTTGTTGTACGGATTCAATAGTTTTTTAATATTTTAAAAAGTGTGGGTTTCAGGTAACACTCCCATGTTTCAATTTGCTCCTCACCAATGAGTTGTATATTGTATGTTTATAATTGATTGGGAGGTTTTTAATGGTTTTGATATTCTATGTAAGAATCCCATCTTTTTAAGGATATACCCGTGACATTGATGTGTTGTGTACATCAAATGTAAATTTTTAATCAAAAGTGATCCCGAGATCTCGTATAGCGGAAACTGCGTTTAATCGAATATTATTAATGGAATATATACAATCCTTACATCTTCTGTTACGAGTGAGGGTTATAATGTAACATTTTTCAATATTTAAAAACATGTCGTTTTGAGTACACTAGTTATTCGGTGTATAAAGGTCTTCTTGGAGCATAACGTGATCACAATCAGTGGAAATCTTGAAATCATCAGCCGGTAAAACAAAATCACAGCGTAACATGGGCCCAAGGTCATTAATGAAGATTTAAAAAAGCAGGGGACCATGATTGGACCCCTGGGGAACACCTGAGGTTGCAATTATGGGTTGTTACTCAAACCCATTTATAAGTTAGATGTGTTCTGTTCTCCAAGTAAGGTTTCAAGCACGTTTCAAGCCATCTGAATTGATCAACTTGAATACCTATTCGATCAAGCTTCTGTAATAAAATGGAATGGTTAACTTTATTAAATGCCTTTTGAAAATATGTGTAAATGGCAACTACTTGAGCCATTTTATTAAAAGCATAACACACGACTAACAAAAATCCAAAAATCTGTTGGGAACAAATCCACATTGATTATTATTATTACATGATTGGGATTTAAAGTGTGTCAATGTAGAATTAAAAATTACTAGCTTTTTCCCGCGGCTTCGCTCGCATGGTATTAGGGGGGTTCCCACTCCGCCTTTCCCGCCCCTTCCACACTCATCCTCCACCCTCCCGCATTCCATACATTAATTCCCGGTACATTCTGTTTTCAAACTGCTCGCGTGTCACCTATTGCAATTTTTTATACAAATTTCATAATGCCAGATCTCACCAGTAGTTTTATACAAAAAAGAGAATTATCCAATTTGGTGCAATCGTCCGGAAGTTATGCGCGTACATAGATATTAATTAACTACACGATAGATATTAACTACGACGCTAACATCGTTTCCACGGCAACCGTTTGTTTTGCTTTTCTTCTGACGTTTGCAATAACTCGATTTTGTTAGGGACAGAAAACTTATGATAAATATTTCCGTAACAGCAGAGCTTATTCATAACGCCAGAACTTACCAATATATACAACCTATATTACTCGCAAATAATGAAGCTTTCTATTAGTGAAAGAATTTTTAAATTCCATTCAGTATTTTTTGCGTGAAAGAGTAACAAACATACATACATCCATACATTCAGAAATCCATACATCCAGACATCCACACATCCATACAAACTTTCGCCTTTATAATATTAGCAGGATAGGATGGATTCATAGGCTTTTGTAAAACATGATAAAATGCTGATTGGTAGTAAGTACCTGATTTTGAAATAATAATAATGGTTGTATTATTTATATAGCGCCGTTTTTGTAAAAATGTCACCTCAAGGACGCTTTACAACTTAATGTATTAACGTGCTTAACTACAGGTCACAGCTAAGATTTATAACTTAATAATTTAACTTTTAGTTAAGAATAGTAGCTATCAACTAACTACTGAGACTTATAACTAGTGTTTTACAACTAAGACTTCTTCTGATCTTCTACATATTACTGCTATATAACTTGCAATTATAGCTTAAATCTGGAGACTGACATACTAACACACATTAAAATGTACCAATATATGATATGATCATTGCTCCTGCTGTCAGTGGTAAAATATAAAAAATGGAATTGTGGAAATTTATTAATTATAATAAAGCATTAAAGCAGATCCTTTCACTAAATGTTTAGTAGCAATGAAGGTGTCACATTAACATTAAGTATTGTCTAATAAAAATCCCTTAAAAGCTTAAGTTATTTGGCCGGGCTTACTTCTCGGTAACTCGGTTGGAAAATTGAACGACAAATAATATTCTAACCTTGTAAAAAAAATTCTAGTAAGTTTTTTAATAGAATCATATCGATAATATTGCGTGTAACATAAAACTAACAATTTAAAATACAAGACATTATTTTACGAGATCAAAAATTAACGATGATCGTAATTGAGACATTCATTTCTAAGCGATTTGTTTTTTTAAATGATAGATCCAAATTAGTTTTAATAAATCGAAATGTTAAAAATTGAATATAAATTGTAACTCAATTTAGTATTTCATATTACCAAAACGTGCATTTTTCGTTAACTATTTGGTCATTAGAATTGAAATGTTTGATTTATAAAAAATCAATGACATTTTTATAGTTCCGACGTAGAATTTTTATGTACGATTTATTTTAAACATAAAACGTTTCGGTTTTTCACACTCCAAGAAAATGATGTTTTTATTTAATTAAATTAACGGATTTTACTGGATTTTGTTTTTGTGTTAGTAACGTTAAAGCATAAAGGCAAATCAAAATTAAAATACACATAACGTTTTGTTTCGACAGCTGGAATAACAGAGGAAATACATACTCAAATCAAATATGAATAAATTCGTCCTTGTTCGCAAATAAAAACGTTACATAAATAAATTATCCTTGCATTATTGTTATTAAATGTTCACGTTACAATAACTTATCCGCTTAAACAGTAGGTGGGTAATCTCTGATTGAACGTGGGTATATTTCAGAGGCGCACGAAAAGATAACATAAAAACATCCACTAAACATCCTATTATTATGTGAAAACCCTTTTAATGTTCAAAACTACAAGACTATAATCTATAAGATAATCTGTAAGACGAGAGACAGCAACACTAATACAAAAGGCCTTGGTTAGCAACAGCTGACCTTGCAAACCTCCCGACCAGTCGCTTCTTCGCTAGTCCATATGATTCTTTTGGTCTGTTGGCGACACTGCTTCAACCAGGCTTCGATCAATCTGCTTCAATCAAGATGGGCACCGCCATACCTGCTATAGGTCACCCCAAGTAGTTCGGTGACTTAGAAGGTGTGCCCGGGTTGATAGAGTGAGGTCTGTCTAAGTCTTGGCACCTACTGCATGTCGGGCCGGATTGAGAGATACTAGTCGAGGGAGATCTAACCTAGATCTCTCTAGCTGGACTATTTAACCCTTCTAATTGCACCGCAGTGGGAGGAATGGAGGAATCCGTCACTCCTGGACCCCCGATTCCTACCCACCCCTCACACCTTTTTTCTTCCCAGAACTAGATGTTACTAGTTTTATATGGAAAACGTTTTTTTTCGATTTCTTCAATTTGAACTTATTCTAAGGGGCGGGCTTATATTCCAAACCTTGACCAAGTGATAATGGCCCTCTAAGGCAAGGCTATAGGCCACTTGCATCAATTTTTTTTTAAATTCCGGTTAGGCAAATATTCTAAGACATTCTGTTTTTTTTTTTTCAAACGTATTTTTGAAACCCAGGCGATTTTTTTTAAATTTCAAAACGAAAAATCAGACCATTTTTTGTAAACCGGAAAGACGGGACATAATTTTATAGGTGCGAAGAAACGATAATTACATAGCCGAAAATCATTTAAAAAAAAGAACGTTTTCCACAAGAAAGGGCACAGGAGAATAACGAGCATACCAAAAATATTACATCTCATAAAAAAAATTTTCCTTGATTTATTTTATTGATCATAAATCATTATAATGTTCAATGTATATATTACTAAATCCAATGTAATATACTTCTTGTAAATTGTTGTAATAGTTAGAATATTATAAAATTTAATTTCGTTAAAATCAGCACCATCGCCATTATACCTCTAAAACACGTACAGGCAGCATAAAATGTACGGGGTTCTCTTCATAAAATCTGTCAAAGAGTCAAACTAAATGATAAGTTCGCAGAGAAAAAACAATAAATCTAGTGAACGTTAAACATCAAATTCAAAAATTCGCCTGAAATCAAAGTGTTACCATATAAAAAAAATAAATCATTGTGGAATTTTACAAAATTAATGGGAACATTTTCGGAGACGGGACATTTTCATGTAGTGACGTCACGAGCCTAATAATGGATTTATTTTATAAAAAAACTGTACGTTTCTAAAAACATTTTCGTAACTTGGTAAAAAAATCTATCCACACGATTTTTTCTAAGTCGTTATGAAATCCATGCAAGTGGGCTATTATTTGAAAACGCCTCTGACTCTGGTGCATATTCAATTTTCAATATACATGGGAGGTGCTGACTTGTTACAGCCATCGATTATGCCTTTCTTTATAAATAAAGGGCATTAAGGAAATAGAGCCGCTAAGCTCAAGGCCCAGGCCCTAGAGGCAGACCCTGGTACAGGGCAAAGGTTATAAAGCCATTTATCATTCTATAAATAATTATCACGAGAAATTTCTTAGCATCATTCATTATTGATATTTTGCATTCCTTCTGAAACGTCTAACACTGATATATTATTATTATTAATAATAACCGTTGCATACAGATACTCTCGGGACAGTTCTTTAATAGTATTTTAACAATTCATCAAATTTATATATATTTTTTTTAAAGTAAGACAAACATTCCCAGATTACGAATAATCCGACAATATATTTGATAATCTCATACTACTACCGCAGTAAGCCGAAAATGTTGCTTAAGTCGTCCACTCAACCACTGACCGGTTAATTTCTAAGTTCAGTAAAAGTTCTATCATTATTCCGTTGTGCGCCACAGAATATGTTTACACAGCCATATGTTTTACACTCCTAAAATAATAACAGATCTTGAAAAGAACTTTTACAGAACTTGAACATTTAAACTAAAATTTGATGAATTGTTCAAATTTTGGGAATATTTTTGGCAAATTAGTATCACCCTCTTGAAAGACAACCATTGAGAATCTATGAAATGGCTTTATCGGAACTGGATAGCCAGGAACTTCCCAAACTTCCTCTTCTCATCGCCTTCCCTTCTCCACTCCATTCAACTTCACAACATAACCCTATTGGGGACGCCTTATTCCTAATGATTCTTGACAGTTGGGATTCTAGTGCGGTGTTAATATTAAAAAGCATGACGAAACTTTTTTTAGATAAATCGGTAATCATATGGCAAAGGGGCCCATCTGTTAATTTCAAAATTATTCAGGAGAGCCAAACTAAAAAAATTCAGATGGGTCCTTCCGCCGTATGTCTAACATTGAATATATTCTAATTCATTGAACGAACTAATAACTAACAAACACGGGAATTTTTAAACAAAAACCATTTAAATGTAGGGGTTGACAGAGAGTACGAACATCACTCAATTCCTTTTTGTAAACACTCCTTACTTTATTCGTACTCATACATCGTATGACACATACCTACTATTCCGTTTTGTTTTGAAGAGTTTTACTTTCCAAAACAAATAACTTTTTGTTACTTAAATTTTAATTTATCTCCTACCGGTTTCAACACTTCCGTGGCATTCACTAGCAAACTTAAAAGTTTTATGTTAAAGTTTTAAGCAAATTAATTCATTCACTAGCAAACTTAAAAGTTTCGAATTTGTTAATGGATGACACAGATGAATCGAAACCGGTAGCAGATAAAGTGTTAAGTGACAAATGTACATGGAAAGGAAAATATTCTAAGACATTCTGTTTTTTTTTTCAAACGTATTTTTGAAACCCAGGCGATTTTTTGAAAATTTCAAAACGAAAAATCAGACCATTTTTTGTAAACCGGAAAGACGGGACATAATTTTATAGGTGCGAAGAAACGATAATTACATAGCCGAAAATCATTTTAAAAAAAAGAACGTTTTCCACAAGAAAGGGCACAGGAGAATAACGAGCATACCAAAAATATTAAATCTCATAAATATTTTTTTCCTTGATTTATTTTATTGATCATAAAACAAAATGTCTAAAAATTGTTACAAAGTTAATGCCCAAGATATTCAAAAAAAAATTTGTAAATCCTACTATTCCGTTTTACCAACTTTTGACTTAACCCGATTCATGTTTTAATGTTATAGGAAGTTATTGTTCGTCGGTGCGCCCTAGTGAGAATGAGAAATAAATAAAATGAATAGGCCACTTGCATCACATTTTTTTTATTTTTTTCCGGTTTAGGCAAATATTCTAAGACATTCGGTTTTTTTTAATTCTGAAAATGGTGATTTTTTGAAAATTTCAATCCGAAAAATCGGACCATTTTTTATAAACCGGAAAGACGGGAAATAATTTTATGGGTGCGAATAAACGATAATTAATTAGCTGAAAATCATTTTTAAAAAACAACGTATTCCACACGAACGGCACAGGAGAATAACGAGGCATTCCAAAAATATTACATCTCATGCATGTTTTTTTCTAATCCTTAATCATTATAATGTTGCATAGTCGGGAAACACGCCAAACACGCGCCCAACATTTGTACACGGTCACATAAGAACGAGTTGTTTCTATGACTCGTTCTTGAGTTCAACGGCTCGGCTGTGGAACGATTTGCCGACCTCTGTGTTTCCTCCCTCCTACAACATGGATCTCTTCAAGACCCATGTTCACTCCTTCCTTTCCTCAAAAAGACAGTCCACACAGCATCTTCAAAGATGACATAGGCCCTGAGGGAAATTATTTTCCTCAGGGCCTCCTGTGTGGAGTTTATGTAAAAAAAATGTTTAACGTCTATAAACGACTAAATCCAATGTAATAAGCTTGTACTTGTAAATATGATTTTGTTAAAATCAACACCATTACCATTACGCTTCTAAGACAGATACAGAAGGCATAATATGTACGGGGTTCTCTTCGTAACATCTGTCAAAAATTCTGTATTGTTTGTAACATGATAACTGATAAGAAATGAGTGCAACTACCTACAGCCCACGCCGGCATGTTGAAACAATAGGCAAAATATTTATAATAATAATAAGTCTGGAATTGAACAAAGGACATTTATTGATATGCAAATTATAAATGATCATGGTAGAGCAAGAAAATAATCACAGGGCGTGACAAGTGTATAAACCTGTTAGTGGTAAAATGGATTTAGATTGCAATCAGAAAGTTAGTTAATGCCGTCGAAGCCATTGTGAATTTAATATTAAACAGGGCGCCAGCCAGGGAAAACATCCTGACATAATTTATAAACAGTGAACCTATTAACTAAAATAATATTCATTTGTCTCACACGTGTTACGAAGTTTCCAGAATCCACCAAACTCGGCGTCACCACGAGCTGCCACATTCCAGCACGGTCTCTCCCAAACTGGCGCTTGCGGTTAAATCTAGTACTAGCGAACCGAGGTGCTCACGGCGTACCAACATAAGGAAACAAGGGCGTTGTTGACATTTTTAGAACGCAGCTAGTAGGTACCCGCTACATGCTGTATAAAAAAATAAATCAGTGTGCAATTTTACAAAATGAATTGATTATTATCTGAGACAGAACATTTTCATAGAGTGACGTCACGAGCCCAAATAACGTATTTATTGAGTTAAAAATAAAACCATAAATTTCTTTAAAAAATTAGTAACATTTTCGTAATCTCAGTAGAAAAATCTATCCACACAATTTTTTCCAAGTCATTATGAAATCCATGCAAGTGGCCTATTGTGAATTACTAATAACAGTAATAACTATTATTATCAGTAGTATCCATTCATCGGTGAGCCCCGATATAGTAACAGAGTAATTTTATTAGTAGTTAATAATTTATTTCAGAATATTATTCCTCTGTTAATACATCGCACCGATGAAAAGTAGTAGGTACATATCCATACCAGATATTTGATTTACCTTTTGAGTACAAAAATAATTTCTGAGTTTGATTTAGTATTTTGGCCAGAAATCTAAATTAAGATTTGTATACTTGTGTTCCCATTAAGAGGAAGGGCTGTGCGGCCTTTCTCATACAAAACATAATTTGGGTTTGAGGCCAAAATACCCAATCAAACAGAGCATCTTCCTTGCCTTTATTAAAAAACATGAAACAAATCACTATTCCATAAATATAGATGAAACATTTGCGATTTACATTAATCTTTGTAACGTAAGGTAATTTATAGAAATTCATGACACGGAACTATCTTGAACACAGAAGCTGCATAACTGAATACCATTTACCTGGAACATTGTTTATAAAACACATTTTTCATGGCATATGTAATGTACGATTATTCACTTTAATTGGTCTCCAATAAAGCTTTCGGTCACCTGACGATCGCCACCATATCGATAGCCGGGGTTCGAATTAACACACAATGCATGCTTAATATTACGTAATATATATTATATTTTCCAAGCATACCAAATACAATCGATCGTATATATTTGTGTAACATTCAATGATTTATCGGATAAATAAGTGTTTGTTAACGTGGACACTTTTTACAAGTAATACAGATAACCGTTGAGATCTACGTTTGATGCAATTAAAGGTTTTCATTTTATAAAATTTCAAAATATTTCGTGGCAAAAAATTTCATTTAAATCTAATTTTCCGAACGATAAGAATCAACAGCATTTATTACGCAATTTTAATATTTCCACGTTTACGGAACGGCGACGTTACAAAAAGGCAATACACATACATCCCTTATCACAATAATAATCACAATAATGCTGTAGCTCTATCTTAAATATTACATAAGGTGAGACAAAAGTTGAGACACTTGGTACATATGTCTGTTTCCTCCAAAGTACAATTTTTTGCCTTTGGATGAAACAGACATACATGCATTGTGTCATTGTGTGTTTATCTTTTGTCTCACCATTATTTAATATAAGATAATTCTACGTAAGAAAGAGCTACAGCATTATTGTGATAAGGAACGTATGTTTACTGCTTTTTTCACCGTTTTGTAAACGTGGAAATATTATAACCTGCTAATTGTTTGTCCTAGAGCTTTCAGGATATCAAAATTTTCGCCTGCGGCGCTTTCATGGTATAGGTTTGACTAGGTTACGTTTTATAAAGGTATTTTGGTTAAATATACGGTGTCAAGCGGGAAACTGGTGAACTTTTTGGGTAATAATAGGGTTAGACGCGTCTTTTTTTCTAGGAATCACATGATGCCTTTTTACTTATTACGAATTAGTGTTACGGATTTTTTAAAAGCTTTGTGTGGAGGAGCGCCAGGACTCAAATAAAGCACATAAAGTAAATTATTTGCGAGAAGGTAGTAAAATATACTGACCAATAAAATAATCACGGGCCATAATAACCCATAAAATAATCTTCGGTAATTTTTTTTTAATTTAGCAAGGCAATTAAAATGCTAAACCAGTCTGATAATTATCAGACTAATAATAATTATAATTATTATAACAAATCTATTATACGAGTATACACAATACAATCAGATACACAGCTTACTGTGAGGTTTTGATAAAGTCCCTAAAGGTACCAAAATATTATACTCGTTTTTGTTTATTTATTTAAACGCCATAAAATGGCTTTTACGATAAAGTGATTCATTAGATTATATTATATTAAGAACAAAATAAGATGTTGTTTATTTAGGTGACCGGACAGAATGAAATCAACTCAGAACCTCATTTTAAAAGTCTTTAAGAGTGATGAAAAACATATATATAAAAATACATAAATAGTTCATAAACTAACAAACCTAACGTACTGGTTATGGGCTATTTTGAAAATATTTTTTCATCTGACTTTTCAAATAGATCCTTTTTTAATGTATGAGTACACAAAAATAATATCGGTGAAGTGGTTATTAAAAGTACAATGAGATAACATTGAAGAGAAATACAAAAGAAAGATCTACCATC
The DNA here is from genome assembly GCA_917880885.1 of Limnephilus marmoratus. Classification (NCBI taxonomy): domain Eukaryota; kingdom Metazoa; phylum Arthropoda; class Insecta; order Trichoptera; family Limnephilidae; genus Limnephilus; species Limnephilus marmoratus. The sequence continues at coordinate 13,875,719 of OU862908.1, forward strand.
CGTCTTCACATATATACGTATATACATCATCATCGGCAACCCCAATCTGCCTCTTGGAAATTCCTAACCTCCATCCCCTCCTTCCCCATATTCACCTCTACAACCAGGTTTAGACCTCTCAAAACTCATTGGGAAGTTTCTTCGTTGTGTTACTTGTGTAAACAACAATCAATCGTTAGTGTTAAGACAACCCCAGCTTTACGGCGATTTTGGCATTGTTGGTTTATATTATTTCATCGCACAACTTTAAAAAATAAAGAAAAAGTGTCATGGTCCTCGGAAGTAAGAAGTAAATCGACATTATTATCGTTTTAGTTGTCAACTTAAAACATAATAAACATATTTTTTAGAGCCCAATCAAATCCAGACTTAGGTTTAACGCTTTCTTTGTAGGCAAGTGTATAAGGAAGTCACTGTATTACATCGTAGTGGAAGAGACATTTTCCATTAAAACGCCTATTAATTTATTATATTTGTATGTAAAATTTTTGTTCTTATGACCGAGGACGGATTAATCCCTGGTTTACTAAAAAAATCGAAGGCTGCAAAAATAAAAATCGACCATTAACGTATAATAGATTTTAAATGGGCATCAAAATAACGAAAAAAATCAATGAAAATCTGATTTTTGTATATTTCCTTCGTACCTAATGCATACATAACTCCGGGATCACGTCTATTTTAATGTAAAATATCTGACAAATAATATCGGCAGAAGTGTGACAAAATCAATCGTGTGCAAATTTTATCTCTAAGAGGTCGTGATGGTTGAACAAGTAGTCATATCAAATATGCTATTATTATATGAATAATTCAGTTTCATGAATGTTTACCTTTGGTTCCGTGTGGATGCATTCATAATAATATATTTTTAAATAAACTTTTTAACCCACCAAGTAGGTTTAAATTTTGTTGATAGAAAAATAAAAAATAATTTCGCCTTTCCTTTCTCCACTACTTGAAACAAATTCTAAGAATACGATTGAAGGGATAAAACTAAAATGATTTTTTTAGCCCCTCAGGCCTCAACCATATTTAGTCTGACGATCAAAATATTTGTGCTTTGAAATAAAATCCAAATAAATGGAATATTTCTGTACGTATCCGTAAACTAAACACTTTTTTTAAGGTGATGAAATACGCTTTCAAATTTTATAATTCGAAATAAATAAAAATTTTGAAAAGTTTAAAAAATGGCTCACCTAATGATTTTTTACAACTAAAATTATAATGACGAAAAAACATGAAATCTCGTATATCTTATATATAAAAATCTCGTGCTACGGTGCTTGTGGTTGCACTCTTCCGAACCGGCTTGACCGATTTTTATGAAATTTTTTATGTATATTCGGTAGGTATGAGAATAGGTTTTAAATTATATTTCATACCGCTAGGTGAATTGGGTGTCCCTATTCAGAAAAAATATATCTATTTTTTTTTATTTGGCAACAACAAATACCTACAACTCCAAATTTTAACTCTCCTACCACCATCCTCCCATTTTAAATCGCGATTTTAGTATTTTTGTATGAACAAATTTAACCGTCTTTCGTATTTCTAACAGAACGAAAATATTTATGTTGTTGAATGACAGGTGGCGCTACATTCGCCTCATCGAACTTTAATCCACACATACGCATGACATTCACGAGATGTGTCGCGTCATTTTAATATTTCATTCGGCATTATGTTCTCGCGTGGGCAAACCATCGAGCTTATTTGTATTGGCTAAAGACGGACTGACAAAAATATCATACACTTCGAAATTCGTATTGATTTTCTTTATTTCATTTTCCTAATTTAGTTGGTGTTTTTTTGTTTTTATCAGCGGTCATCGTCTACAGCACTCCATTCCTCTTTATGTCATAGATGCCATCCCCACACACTTACAACACATTCGTTATTTTTTATTTAACAACCAAAATATTCACTAGAAATAATTTACATGGCAGAACAACGTTTGTCGGGTCAGCTAGTGTATTATAAACTTATTGTCACTTCACTTTTCTGTCGTTCCATGTAAAAATAATAATCAATAAAAAAACCGAAATAATTTATTTTTTTCATATTGTGATCCGAAACTTTGGTTTCATAAAGGTGTTCATTTTAATTCTTTCGTGGTTAATTTTTAGATTTAAATGTAAAACGTGGTGTTTTCTGCTTCTGATACCGTTTAGATTATATTTCTCACTATGATAGTAAGGGAGTTGATCCGAAAAGCCTGACTCCTCCTTTCTGAAAGATATTTAATTTATTTAATATATGTATAACAGTGCTGGTAACTAATTGCAAGGGGCGACTTGTTCCCTTCTCTCGTTTAGTTCCTTTTTCTCTTTTATTAGATTTGTCACGGCTTTATTTAATATTTGGCCATAATAAATATTATTTTTTGGTGAAATTACATACTCCATTGAACAATTTTTTTGAAAAGTACCCGATTACGGTGCGCTATAAATTCTAATAACTTAATAATAGATACCTACTTGGGGGTGCGCTTCATACTAAACTTATTAGGGTTTTCATACAATAAACAACGCACTGCCATGTAAATAAAATAATATGTCTAGCTTTTTAATTTATTGCAAATTATTTTAATGGTTTAAGGTTATTGTAATGAATATTTGAAAAGGCGTCGTAAGGTTAACATGATATTTTTTTTTCAATTTACGTGAATTCCGCACAAGAATAACAATTGTCCGGGATCAGTGGAATCCGGGATTTGCTCACCCCGAATGAGGCTGAATGGAGTGGAGATGGGAAGATGTGGAATCGGAAAATTGAGTGCCTAGCTATTCAGATCTGGTCACTAAACACGGCACAATCAATTCAAGCAACGTTTCGATACTAAATAACCAGGGAGATTCTAAGATTAGGTATCTGAAATCCTGCCTTATTGCAAATGTATTTGATTAATATTATAAATTTCGCATTATGGACTATGGTTTCTAGTTTTGTTTTAAGTTTCCATTTCTCATTGATTTAATTTGTCTTTTGCCCCCCCAGGGCAAAATTCATTAAACCCAATATTATTTTTACTCTATTCTGGAATGACGGCCGCTGTGGTCTTGGGGTAAGGCTCTTAGCTCTTAGCTCACAATCCGAAGGTCGCGGGATCGAATCCCGGCGTGCGCAAATAAATTTTATTTGATTAATTTGTGTGATTTCACAAATTTATAAAATTATTTAAAAAAATTATGTATAGTTTATTTGCGGCAAGTTCCAGATGGAAGATACTCTCAGTATCGCCCTGGTGTGTAAGACCACCACTGAAAATTGAAACGTTGCTTGAAATGGCTTTAAAGGTGACCAGATCTGAATAGCCAGGTACTTCCCAACCTTCCTCTCTCCCATCTCCTTCCCCACCCCACTACCGTCAGCCAACATACCTCGATTGGGGATGCCATAGTCTCACTGGCTTCAGACGGGAGCAGCTGGGACTCTTGTGAGGTTTTCGCATAAAAAAAGAATGCCTAGAATTATTAATGTTTAATTTTTTTAACAACAGCCACTTTTCAAGGTTGTCTGGAGATCAAAATAATTTTCCCACAACCATGAAAATTGTTCTAATTCTTTACTCTACCAAAAGCCACAATTGCTACAAACAAAGGTCAAGAAAATATCAATGAACATTCTTAGCAATAAGCACAATCCCCTTTAAATATTTCATCAACTTTAAAAAAAAAAGACAAAGGATTATGAAAAAATTCAAACATCCATATAATTTTGGTCTCGAAAAGCAGCAAAAATCATTTTTATTTTCAGTTCACCGAACCAAAAAGGACCAAGCATTGTAATCCTCGATCGACTAAAAGTAACAATTACCACGAACTTTTCGAGCAGGATGCTATGTCAGTATACTGCGTGCGAGGATGCTCCATTCAAGTTTCCCCGAGTGATGTACATCCACCACAACCTACCGATATAAGTAAGGATCGAGTATTTGCTCAATTCATAATTAATTCACATCTCGAACGCGTCGCTTCCAAATCGGAATTGCTCTGCGCGTTCAAAGTGTGGATTAGAAAAATAATTGCCTCCTGGAAATTTGTTTACTATAATATAACTCAAAATTAAAAAAGAAAGGACATAAAAAATAATATTATATAAAAGTGTACAGTGTTTGAAAATAAATTTGTGTTTTAATAATTGAACAAAATATAGTTTATAAAACATTTTATTACAATGGAGTTGTTAAAATTAACGGTGAGTTACCATACTAAATACTAATTCCCTGCATGTTCTTCTTTTGCGTGATGTATATATTTAATATATTTTTTAAGAATATCTATCTCCAAATGCCTCTCGTACCGATCTGCTATATCAAATCGTCACAGAATTATAAATGAATGCAATTAAATAACTTAAAAATATTCGTTCTTCCTAACAACATTTCTAATCGGCGATATTTAACCCAACATTGTTTTCACTGTAGTTTATCATAAAGAGAAACAAATTAATTATATTTATGATTTCTGAGTTTACAAGTATTTTTCTAAAATGTAGATACACACATTCTTGATTAAAATCTTAATTTAACAAGTTGCCAAAGGATTAAAAATAAGTAATCTGTCGATTTGAAAACGAGGATGAATTTCAATTTAAAAAACGTGATTAGGTATCATGTGAAATGAATATGTCAATAATTATTTGTTAATCAGTTAGATGTAAAAAAGGTCCGGGTTCAAAATCTTGCTCTGTGACCTCTTTATTTCTCTGGAAATTAATTGATATGCATTTTGTGAAAATTCTGATTAATTTTTTTGTAGTTAGAAATAATACAATTACTTTAACTTAACTACAATAAAATTCTGGTTAATTAAGTAATTGTATTATTTCTTCGTTTTTCGCAACAATTTAAAATTATAGATCAAACGATGTGTCGCCTTATATAAGTTTGAGTTGATATTTCCTACATTTTTTTAGTTTCTTTTTATTGTATCGATACAAATCATATAAACTAGCTGAAAACAAAAGCTTAGATCTAAAGAAAGCCTAAACAAGTACATGTATATATAACTCTATGCAAATGTAATGACATCTGGGCTTCGACCAACTAATATCAATGCATCTGGGTTTGTGTATTTTTCATGATTTAGGCATTAAAACATTTTTATTAGATTTACGTACATATTTAAATAATATTGACTTAATGAGAAACGATTTAAATAAACGTCTCATTGAAAAGCGCTCTGGTTTCCAAGAGCAGGGTAAACATTATTCGATTTATTTCCACAGTTAACCACTCGAAATCAGACAGATGGCATGTCATCGAAATATTCACTTCACATACAATTTTAGATAGATTCACTGTTTTTAAATGTAATCAAAAATAAAATGCTGTTTTTGAAAGGAAGTGAAGGTTCTTTTCTTTGATTTTATAAACATATGCGTCTAAAATGATTAAAATTTCGTTAATTATTCAATTATTCGCTTTAAAAAAATGTAAGATAGTTCACCGATATTTTTTGCGATTAAACTGTTTTACCACCTTAAGTGCAACTAAAAAACATATTAACTTAAAAAAATCAATGATGAAAGTAATTACCTATCAACCTATTTTCGAAAAAATGATTATTTAAAAAATTGGCAAAGCTTGACGACGTGAACTATTTGGCCGTTTTCTGTTTTATAGGATGATTTCAAATTATGCGGGAGCGTCTATTGTAAACTTTTAAATGCAAAGGAAAAGCTTGGTATTCTCTCTTTCAAAACTGTTTGTATTATAATATGCCTGACAATAAAAAAGGAGATGGAACGAGTCTGTGAGAACGTAACATTTGATGACAGATTTAGATATTGTTGACAGATATAGATATTGTTAATAGTTTTATACGTATAATGATTGCTTGAGCTTGGTTTTAACTGTAGAAATAATTCAAACATTAAGAGGAAAGCAGGCGGCGTCTTTTCCTTCATAATTCACAATGTCCTCCCTGGATTTTGATAATAGTGCAAATAATGTTTACAGAGTATAGAAATCCACCACTAGCGCTTCGGTACGTTTTGATTTTTTTAATGATAAGTTACGAGTTAGGACCCTCCAAAAATCGTTAAAATTGCCTGGTTTGAACGTTCAGACATGGAATATTTTCTTCTAATACAGTTGTTAAAAAAATCTTAAAAATCAGTTCAGTTTGGGGAAGAAAAATAGGGAATACGATATCTAAATTTTGACGATTTTTTTTAGATACTAGCTGGTTCCTAATAGAAGTGTTTCTCCCTGCGTGTCCTTTCCATTCGTTTCCCTTCCGCCTCCCCTTCCTCTCCCGCATCCCCTTCCCCTATCGCGTTCCCACTCCGCCTCCTCCACCTTCCCTCTCCCAATTCCACTCCCCTCCTTCCCCTGTTCCGCGAACTCCCCTCCCAAATTTCTCAAACAGGTTCCCCTCCCCCCTCCCGGGTTCCTCTCCTCCTACCCGAGTTTCCCTCCCCCCTCCCGCAATCCATACATTCATTTTTCAAACAGCTCGCGTGCCACCTATTGCAATTTTTTTATATAAATTTCATAATGCCAGAGCTCACCAGTAGTTTTATACAAACCTTGTCCTGACAATAACGAATACAAAAAAAAAGAATTATCAAAATTTGGTGCAGTCGTTCGGAAGTTACGCGCGTACATACATTTCGGCAATTCATTTTTATTTATATAGATAGATAGATAGATAGATAGAAGATAGAAGATAGATAGATAGATTATCAGCCTGAGATGCAGTTGTCCCTTTCGTTAATTATTCAGGAGGGGGGAAGGGGTAACAGTGACAGCGATAACAACATTTTGGTAAAATACTTATCATTTAAATTTCTCGGCCACCGGATTTAATCTTATTCTTCACAATGGTGATGATCTTCTTCTTTTAGTGGCCTCTTCGGTGTCGGTGGTAGTAATTTCATTTCATTCTTTACACCAATTTATAAACTCGAATATGTCGCCATTAAATGATTCTTCTTCAAATATTTTACCTTCATATAGAAATGTTTTTGAATCATAATATTCCATCCTCGAATATCATAACTCAAGATTTGGCATTTTATTTCTCCGAGTTAGTCTTCAATACATTATGATAATTGAACAACATTTTTTTGAGTCATAAAAAATGTTCGCTGAAGAAAAAAAATGTTTGTTTATTTAATTACGTTACTTTTCAACGCAGGTAGTAGGTTCAATCGACCACACTCAATTAGCTACGTGATACGTGACACACGTTTGTAATTATAAAATTTTCAATAGTAGATATTTACACAAAATCGAAATTTATATTTAAATTATTATATAAATAAACCGTTTTACTTGTGTTAATTATGGGTGATAATATTCTATAATTTTGTAAAAACTCCAGTCTCATTCAATTTTCTACTTTTTAAATGCAATTTATTTTTTTATTATTTGAAGTACCTATGTATTTTATTAGATGAATTAGCTATGCATTTTGAGGAAATACAACTACTCTTTTAAAAATTTCTAGTTCCCTTGCCTATAATTCCTACAGAGTTCAAGGCAGGGGTCGAAAAAAAAAGTTATTGTTATAAAATTAAATGTGAATATAAACTATATTAAAAATACATATCTTAAATCAACATATTAATCTTCTCATTAGCCATAAAATTAAAGCTACTGTCGTAATTAATTACCATTTATGTATAAATCTCTTGAAACAAATTATTTTTATGTGTTGGTGAAAATATTTATTGGAAGAAACGTTGCAGCAAATGCACGAAACTCTAGAAAAAGTTTTATGTTCATTAGGCCCTAAACATCGGCTAGATTTATGATTAAAATAAAGTTTGTTTTATTCATTGGCATTTTAGAAAAAGTTTTTTGAATTAATGTTCAAGAACTATCCTTTTTTTTAAATCACACATTTTAGTGCCGAAACAGAGCTGGAATTGAGGAAAAATAACAGCCCGTGTAACTAAAGCAGAAATAATTTATAATGAGTAACATGTTTAGTATTAGATTTCTGTGCTTAAAAGACGAATAATAGTTTTCCATATCTGTGAAAGTGTATGCTAGCAAATGTTTTTAGCGTACTCATTTTAATTCCAACGGATGAATGGGGATAAAACTTCAATGACTCATGTATACCTAAAAACATAAAATATTTAATTGATGCGTGTGAAAATTATGTGAGGAGTGACAAATTCGTTTTAAGTTTAATTACTTCTACGTGTTACGTTTTAGCTTTGACGATGAAAATCATATTTAAATCAAAATGCTTCAAGTTGAGTGAAGCAAACTTTAAAAAAAATTAAAATGCGTTTAGATTTTTTTAAATATATTTTATTAATCTAACATAATATTTCATAGATTTTAATATATTCTATACGAATCCAGTCATGTTAATTTAACATGAATGTTCTAATAAAGTTGTCTTGAGAGATGTATTGCATTAAAAGCCCAGTAGTTATATTAACATAAAATTGCACTTAACACATTGATGCACTTTGTCAACGGCATGTAAATGAAAAATGAATTTGAATATAATAATATATTATTATGTTGTATACTCGTGTAATGCTAACCCATAACCTCCTGACCCTAAACGCATCGACTGCTGTGCCATAGCGTTATCCTGAAGGCTGGTTCTGTATCTTTTGCGACAGCGTAACGCATGTTAAATCTGTAAATATACAACAATAACATTACTTGTAACAGCTGTCAAATTTTTGCTCTTCCCCTATTTTTTATTAAAATAATAAAATTGCAATCAATTTAATAAGTTATAATTATAAAAATATTACACTAAGTAACTATGACTACGCGATCAAACTCTAAGTCCGGCAGTAACCTCAACACGGAACTTCTACAACTTTTAGACAACAAGTTTGAAGACTTCAAAACTCATTTTCTAGAGAAAACATTTGAAGAGTTTAAAAACAATATAGTCGAAGTCATAAAAAATGAATTCAAAGAGGAAATTAATCAGCTCAAAAAAAAAGTGTTCCAATTGGAAAAACAAATTGAAATAAACGTCCAATTTAATCGCTCCAGTAACGTTATAATAAGTGGTATTCCTGAAACCAAAAACGAAAATGTGTACGACATCCTCTCCAAGATAGGCGCCACAGCTGGATGCAATATAACCCGACAAGAAGTGGATTTCGCTAGCAGGATTGCCCCCAGGACAAACCGTGATGCAAAAAATGGAAGACCGAGGAACATTGTTGTCAAATTAACTCGCAGGTACCTTAAGGATGAACTCATAAGTGCTATAAGAAAGAGGAAAGGAATGCTTGCTTCCGAATTACAGCTTCCTGGAACCAGTAAAATATATATTAACGACCATCTAACCTCAAAAAACCAACTTTTGCTGAAGCAATGTCGCGATATAAGAATGGCTGGTAAAATTCGCTATTGCTGGGTTCGAAATGGTAAAATTTTCACTCGTATAAGCGATTCAACCCCCATAATTCTTATTAATGACCAAGAAGATGTCAACAAACTCTCAACATTGAAGTCCACCCAAAATTCACCTACCAGGTCTGCCGTCCCTTTATGAATTTAAATTCATTAAAATTATTAAAAAACTTCCCACATACAAGTTACTTAAGAGTTAACCTTTTGGAATGTTGGAATCATCTTTATTATATTCACAATATCTCCATTGTAGTAATTAAAGAATCATTAGAGTATTTCAATTATCACAAAGAACTGTTGCTAACTTTTGAACTTAATTATTCTTTAAAACAACAACAAAATATTTATTATATGCACGATTTCTCCACTGTAATAATATTAACGAATTGCTAGAGTGTTTCAAATATCACAAAAACCGGTTGCTAACTTTTGAACAAAATTATACTTTAAAACTTTCTCATTGTCCTCATGTACTATCACAATCTATTAAACATAAAACACGATCGCAACCTATTACAAATAATTGCACAATGATAACATACTTTTATGTAACAAATGTATGCTTAGTATCTTGTTTACTATTCAAAAACCTATTTCTGTCAACATTAATGACAACTGACACCATAGACAAAATCATATACCACAAACAAACCAAAACTAATGATGTTCATAATTGCCCCCTTTCAAAGCATAATTACTTACTTTTCAATAATTTATTTTACAAAAAAATGTATTTAATAATGCTTATTATATTATACTTTCAAAATGGATTCTAACAAAACGGCAATAACATTTTATTATCAAAATGTACGTGGTTTAAAAAGCAAATTAAACGATCTATACTGCGAAGTGCTCAGTTTCAATTATGATTTAATTTGTTTTACAGAAACATGGCTAGATTCCACAATCTATGACCATGAAATAGTAGATGATCGTTATAATATATATAGACGCGATAGGGACATATCGAGTTCTCTTAAAAAATCAGGTGGTGGTGTTCTAATAGCCATTAAGAAAGAAATGACATCTTTTTTAGTCTCAGCACACAGCTCAAAATCTACAGAAGATTTATGGATTAAATTTAAATTACATGAAACATCCAGACAATCCATTAACCTATGTTTGGCGTATTTGCCTCCAGATATACTAACTGAAAATCTCGCAGATTTTTTCGAAAAGTGTCAAACGACATATAATAACTTTTCATCAGAAGATATAACAATAATAATGGGCGATTTTAATGTGCCATCTATTCAATACTCACCAACTGTCAATGTAACGCACACTAGACCAGTCTTACAAAATAGCCAGAAATCAATATCTCTACTAGACTTTCAAAATTTGACCGGACTTAAGCAATTCAATTACGTCTCTAACAACATAGGTTGAATTTTAGATTCAGTGTTTTCCAATCATAACCTCAACATTCAAATTGCTTCACATGTGCTATCCAAAATTGACTATTATCATCCTCCCATTGAATTTGATTTTTTAATGTCCAAATACAGACCCCTACCCACCAATCCAGATCACATCAAATATAACTTCAAAAAAACGGATTACATTAAATGCAATGAAATGTTGTCACTTAATAACTGGGACGATCTTAATACCCTGAATTGTAATGACTCCCTACTACATTTTTATAACTTTTATGGCTATCAATTGAAAAACACACTCCGCGCTTAAGAATCAGGAATAATAAGTTTCCAATTTGGTTTAGCAGTGTTCTCATCCACCAACTCAGAGAAAAAGAAAAGTTTAGAAAGAAATGGAAAAAATACAAAAATCAATGTGACTATGACAGTTTTTCTATCTTGAGGGCTAGAGTAAAAGTATCCATACGTACATGCCTTATAGCCTATGTAGATTCAGTAGAAAATTCTCTCCCTAACAGTATCAAAAATCTTTCAACTCTCATTAATTCGAAAAGAATTTCAAATTCTCTCCCCAAAATCATGCATCTCCACGGCAAATCAGCAACAAATGGAGAAGATACGTGTGAGCTGTTATCTACTTACTTCTCTCCTGTTTTTACCCCACCATCCAATTCTAAGAGTGACTCTAAACTTTCATCCCCACTCTATAATTATCCACTGTCTCATATCAATATAACGTTAGACGAGGTCAAAGCAAAATTAAACACTGTTGATATCAATAAGGGTTCCGGCCCAGATGGAATTCCTCCACTATTTATTCGAAATTGTGAAGATCAGCTTGCAACACCATTACACAAAATATTCATCAAAAGTCTGAACGATGGGGTATTTCCGGATCTGTGGAAGGTTGCCCACGTAATTCCAATCCACAAATCTGGCAGTAAAAATGATGTAACTAACTACCGTCCTATCAGCCTTTTATCTTGTTTTGGCAAAATATTCGAGTCCATTGTATATAAAACCATTTTTAACCATGTAACACATATACTTAGTCCTTTCCAACATGGATTTGTAGCTAAAAGATCCACAAATACTAATTTACTCGAATATATGGACTTTCTGTGTAAATCGATAAATAATAAAACACAAGTAGATGCCGTGTACACCGACTTCAGTAAGGCCTTTGACAAAGTTAGTCACTCTATCTTAATTAATAAACTCGATAAAATCGGCATTCACGGAAATCTGCTTCGTTGGTTAGAATCATATTTATCACATAGAAGTCAATTAGTTACTATTAACGGATTTAACTCTTCCCCAATATTAGTTACGTCGGGCGTACCACAAGGATCTCACCTTGGACCCTTACTTTTCTTAATCTTTATTAACGACCTTACACATAAACTCCGCTGTAATTTTTCTCTATATGCTGATGACCTCAAATTATATAAAGAAATTAAATCTATGAAAGATTGTGAATTCTTACAACAAGACCTTAACACAATATCTATCTGGTGTGTTGACAATGAAATGGAACTGAATATTGCTAAGTGCAAAGTTATAAACTTCACCAAGAACACCAACAAAATTCTATATTCATATAGCATATGTGGTCACAATCTCGAAACAGTTGAATTAATAAAAGATTTAGGAATTATATTTGACAACAAACTGACATTCAATCAGCACATTGAATATATTGTGAGTAAATCAAATAAATTACTAGGTTTTATTGTAAGATCAACCAAACTCTTTAAGAATTCTAATAGCCTAATAATTCTATTCAATTCCTTAATCCGAAGTGTTCTTGAGAAGGGTCAACAGTCTGGAATCCACATTATATTACACAGGTATCTACACTCGAATCAGTCCAAAGAAAATTTACACGGATTTTGTCTTACCGATCAGGTGTCCACCATCTTCTAGACGGGTATGAACAAAGACTTACATATTTCAAATTAGAAAGTCTAGTTAAAAGACGAAACATAAATGACCTCTTAATGCTCTATAAAATTGTGAATAATCGTGTAGACAGTAACTTAGTCAACCAAATTAAGTTATACGCCAGGCCCAAATCTACAAGAACCCTTAACATATTTTGGACTGAAATTTTTACAAATAATACTGGATATTTTAATCCTATATCTAGAATGTCTCGGTCATACAACGATCTTGTCAAAATACACAGTTCCATAGATATTTTTGCAAATAATATAACATATTTCAAAAAATATCTCCACAATTTGTGCACTTAAAAAAAAAAAGTTACATTAGATACTTTTCAGTAAATACTTTATAAATATTGTATACTTGTTGTTATTATGTATTTCAATTTTGTATTTAAGTTTTCAACTTATGTATTTATTTATTTATTTATTTATTTAAACGCCCATTGGGCTTTTACATACATTGTTATAAGTATTATTACATTAACTATATGGCATATAAAAGTTTAAGTACATATATGAATAAAATAATTATTATATGTGTAGTACCTAAATTAATAGTTTTTTTTTTTTTTGTACTTACAAACAAAAATAACGGGATTGAAATTAATCAGCATTAGTAGGGACTTAAGCATAATCGAAATATAAATTAAATTACAATATTAATTTGTAAAGTTACATATATATATTAAAGTTAAAAAGTCTAAAAGAAAAGAGTGAAGTAGATAGAAGCTAAAAAGGGTTTTTCACTATGGAATGGTGAAGTCATACATTTCAGCAAAGTGTTTATGTAGATTTCGTTTAAGCACTGCTACGGAATCTCTAAATATATCAACGACATTACCAAATTTATTACCAAAATTTTGTATTCGATTTAGGGATATGTGCGCTTGATAATTTGTTTTGAAATTGTCACAGAAAAACGTGGAATTTTGTCTCGTATTTTTGGAAGGTACAAATAATTTTATTGTGGCCAGAATTTCATGGCTGTCGATTCTATAATTAATAATTTTATTTAGTAGAACAAGGTCGGAGATAATTCGCCTATCTGACAGCGTAATCAAATTTAGTTGGTGCATCAGCTGGATATAATTTATATTTTGGATTGGAATATTTAGTTTAAAGTTAATAAATCGTAGAAATTTGTGTTGTACCCTTTCAATATTGTTGGAATGTATTTTATAAAAGGGGGACCAAATAGGCGAATTATACTGTACTTGACTTCTTACTAAAGATGTGTACAGTGTTTTCAAACATTCTAATGACTTGAAGTCGCGTGCGGTTCTACATATAAACCAAGCATTTTTAAGGCTATATTTGTGATTTCATTTACATGCGGATTGAATGTATAAATAATACTTGCGTTGTTTTTCAAGAGTTTGCTTCTGTGAAAATGCATATGTGAATAATGCAGACACATTAATCTAGGGATACTTATATTTGTATTTTAATTTATTATATACTACCCACAAAAATCTTAATATATAAAACAAAGTCGGGTTAGTTACACTATTTATAACTCGAGATCGGCTCAACCGATTTTGATGATCTTTGATTTGTTGGATTTGTCTCCGCTCCGGATAACATAATAACTAATAAAACATCTCAAAATTTCACGAAAAAGAAAGTTATGAAGAAAATTAAATTTTTCATACATTTTATTTGGAACGAATTCTCATATTTTGAAAGAACTGCAGCATTATTATGATAGGTATTTTCCAAAAATTCGAAAACGTCAAATGTCAATGGGCTGATGGTTTCGCTTTTGTTCTTAATCATATAATGCTGCCCCTCTTTCTTACACACTAAATTTCAATAATCGAAAACGAGACAAACGGTGAACGTATGTCTCTGCACCCCTCCAGAGGAAAAATACAATAATAATAAATTTCTGAAATGAAACGCATTTTTTTACGTAAGCTCCACTCACGACCTATGTCATCTTAAGAGATGCTGTGTGGAGGGTCTTTTTAAGGAAGGGTAGGATGTTCTGGGAAGGAAAAAGGCATGATGAGTGGGTAGGAATCTGGAGGTCAGTGTATCCGGGAGTGAATCCATCCTTCCAACTGCGGTGCAAGGCCATTGCCTTGACCAGAATTGACCTTTTACCTTGACCTTTCCAGCCGGACTCTTTCGACCCATTGGTCAAGAGAATCCGGCTGGAAAGGTCAAAAGGTCAAAAGGGAGCTCCCAGTCTCTCTCGATCCGGCCCGCCACGCAGCAGGTGGGCAGACGCATCCGCCGCCAAGACCCGCACAAAAATCACCCCATGAATCCGAAACCCAGGCACCCCTCCTAAATCACCAAACATAGAAAACCACTTGGGGTGACCTATGGCTGAGGTGTTGGTTATCCAATAAATGGTTCCCGGGGCGGCGGCCCCCGTACCCGCTTCCTTTCAAAAATTCCCGTAAGTGTGGAAAAGTAAGAAAATCACAAAAAATATAAATCCGTACACAACGCCATCTCTGATACTAACAAAAACAAAACACGGACAGTTGGGCATTGATAATTGCTTAATTGTGTAATTTTTAACTTAATAAAAAAACTTTATTTAATTCAACAGTTATTGATTCTAAGGCGGTACGAAGTTCGTCGGGTCAGCTAGTGTTATATAAATATCCTGTTTGTGTCTCAAATAAATAAATAAATAAAATAATAAATATTATGACAGTTTTCTTAAACACGGTATCGCGCTAACGAACTAAATATTGCGCTTGTGTTAAGACCCAAACTTTTAAAAATAGTTACCCTAACGCCGGGGACGATGCGACATCAGTCGCGAGAAAATATGAAAATCGAATTTCATCGCGTACGAACATCAAAATAATATTATAAATGGATAGTCATTTATGGACGCGTGTTAGACTTACGTGTAAGTAGTTTTAATAACTGGTGAACAGTTATTCGTATTTTTAAGCTGGTAATGAATCCATTTAACACACGACAGACATAGAAAATCAAAGAAATTTGACGGCCGATAACGAATTCCTTCCGATATCCGACGAATTTAACCTTTTTGACATAATTGTCTCGTAACGCTGTCTTAACGCAAAAGATAATACAAAAGACACAGAATCAACCCCCTGTGCGGTTTATTGAAATTTATTGAGAGTCAGATTTGAACCAAAAAATGTAATTGAGCTTGAGGTCATCGTAAAAAACCGTAAGTCTAGACTTTTAAATAACGTCAGACGTTAAGACAACAAAGCAAAAGACCAAGTGAGAGCCCAGAGGAGGAAGACCTTAGTAGCAGGCCAAGGAAGAGTGGCTATTTGTATTGTTGAATACACCTCGTGGAAGAGGAATGAAGGACTGAGAACTGGAAGCGAACGGCGATGGACCACAGTCGGTGAAGTTAATTAGAGAGCGTATGTGGAGGAGACCAAATCCCACCCTGGAATCTAGCGTCGAGATGATGGGCTATCCGTGAAACGGCGCTTAAAGTTTTAAAGTAGATTCTGTGACATGTCTGGACATAAACATAAACACGAAATTGATGACACTCTCAACTACACACGTACATAATTATATGGACGTAAAATATTCGCATGGTCGTAAGCCATTTGACAAGAGTAAAATTATTATTTATACATGTATCATTAGTGCAAACGCAGTAGAAACATGCACTCGCAGACGTATTAAGTACTAAGATAATTGGGTGGATAAGTTTATTTGTAGATTGCCATCTGCATTTACGTGCAAGAGGGTAATTCTTTGTCACTCTGTACGGAGCAAATTCAGGAAACATGCACTTTCGATAAGTTTATAGGTCAAATAGAAATTGTTGAGTCTCCGTTACTATTATAGTTAGAAATATAATCTAAACGGTATTAGACCGAGAAAACACCGCGCTTTGTATTTAAATCTCAAAATTAACCTTAAAATAATAAAAATGTACACAACTTGATGGAACCAAAGTTATCGGACTTCTATTTCAAAAAGTTGATGAAATTTTGGAAATTTTTTATTAATTATTTTTATATGAAACGATAAAAAGTTGACAAAACATTTGCGTGATATAAAATCTTTGTGTTTTTATTTTTTATTTATAAGTAATTTAAGTTAAGTAAGTAAAAAACTTAGAGCCATTTTTAAAACTTTTCATGTTAACATTCAAAATGTATACATTTCGAAAGGTAGTTTATTTCGAATCATAAAATTTGAAAGTGCATTTTATCACCTTTCAAAAACAGTTTTTGGATGCGTTCAGAAATAACCAATTTATTTGGATTTTATTGCAAAGCGGAAACATTTTGAGCTTGTTCTTCAAAGGAAAAAGTGACCATTTTTAAAAAGAATGTAGTTCAACTGTTCCTGATAATCGTGACCAAGACAATTTAACGGCCTTAACCTTTCCTTTATCTTTCCCTTTGTTATGTGCACGTTCTCGTACTTCATTACTTGATGTAATTTAGTACCTGCTTTGAACACCAAGGAGTTCTTTAATGAATACATTCAATCGATTATTAATGAGTTCTGTAACAAGTTAGATCACCAGAGAATACACATTCTCTGGAACAACATTAGCGGGTTGATGGAAATAGTTGTTTCGCCGATCTTGATGCTGCTGTTGACTGCTACTAATGGAATAACTTTGTCCTTACGTTTGAATTTAATAGATTCAAAATTTATATATCTGGTAACCATGTTCGACATCCTCTCGGTACCTATTTCTCTGGATAAATGACAATTAATCTTTTCATCCCCGACAATTCCAGTACTGATAGAAAGAAGTGAATTGATTTCGGGGAAGGGAGAATGCTGAGAAAACCAGTCCAACAGCTTTTTCAAGTCTTGATCGTCTCGAGTGATACGGGAAGTTTTCATATCGACATGTTGCTCGCATGTATGTAGATTAACGTTACTATATTCCTCAATCGCGTCACAAACGTTATGCAAAGATATCAGTCCACAGGGCGCACTGAGTGCCACCGCTAGCCACGAGCACACTGAGTGACCGAGCGTCCAGGCATCGTCCAGTAACCAGGACTCAATCAGTGTTGCCAAGTCAGCTATAGACTAGGAGCCCACTATAATAACGTCAATCAACA
Organism: Limnephilus marmoratus; assembly: GCA_917880885.1. Classification (NCBI taxonomy): domain Eukaryota; kingdom Metazoa; phylum Arthropoda; class Insecta; order Trichoptera; family Limnephilidae; genus Limnephilus; species Limnephilus marmoratus. The sequence continues at coordinate 13,893,453 of OU862908.1, forward strand.
TCATCGACCACACGGATGATGCTATATAAGTATATTGTTTGTGGGAATACGTTAAAATGATATTTTGTAATACGTTCTTACAAAAATTTATCAAGAAAACTTGAGTTTTACAATTTTTTATCAAAATTGTCTTCTTTCTTCCGCTGTAGCTCGTTACCTATTAGACTTACAAAAAAAAATATTGAACATAAAATGTACGTGATTTGGTTTTCTTCAAGTTCGCCTTGAACAACCTGGTTGTAAAATCAACTATTTTATAATTATTTTGAAAAAACCGAATTTTAAGACCATCAATCCAAGATGGCGGATCGAGCTCGACCCTCCCGAGGTCGAAAACTTTTTTTTTTTTCTTTGGAGTCCCAATCTTAATAACATATATCAAAATCGCTACTACATGACCTTTTGCAAGGTAAAACTACGGAATGACTGGGCTAAAAGCTGAAATCGGCGTTCAACGGGGACTTTTTAAATGTCAAAAATACAAAATGGCGCTGATGTCTTATTTAAATTTCTACGAAACAACTGGGTCTAAGGATTTACGGAACACGTGCCATTTAAATTCCTGATACTTATTGACAGTCTTGGTTATGAGCAAACATAAAAAAAGAAAAAAATATAAGTATTAGTTTAAAGTAAATGAAAACAATGAAGAAGAAACGAAAACAAAAACTTGTTATGCAGTGACCTCGTTAAAATATGCACTGCTGAAGTGTTTAATTAGTTCAGCTTTATACTTCAATACAGGCATATCAAAAACATCAACTACATTAGCAAAACCGTTACCTACCATTGGTGAATGAATTGTGTAACAAAATTATAATAATGGTCACCAGTGGTGACAGGGTGGTGGTGGTGGTGAGTCACCACTGGTGACCATTATTATAATAAGGAACTCCAGTGAAAAATATTATGGCTTTAAAAAATATGTTCATATTAACCAATAAACGCTGATTCTGAATATATCATCATATTGGGGGGCTAGAATTCCAACAATCCATGCGCTTGATAGCTGCAAGACGAGTGGTTATCTAGCCCCCTACATAGTTAAGTAGATTGAAATACGTACATATAAAAAGATATTTTATTTCATTTGTCGGGGGGCTAGAATTCCAATAATCCATGCGCTTGATAGCTGCAAGATGAGTTGTTATCTAGCCTCCTGAGTTAAGTAAATTCTAATGTAAAATCCATGCTAATTTGTACAGCGCTCTTGAGGCGATTTTTCGCAAAAACAGCGCTATATAAGTTGTCCAAATTTATTATTATTATTATAAAAGCAGTATCATTACAGGTTAAAGGTAAGTTTTACAATGATTTTTACATTATTTGGAACAAGCTTTAAATGTAACTCAGCTTTGTGTATAATGTATATGTACTCAACACTTTTAAGGGACCGTTCAAGTATTACGTAACGCACTTGTGGGGGGGGGGTCTTACGAACGCCCCCTAACGTTGAAAATATGATAAAGCAAACTGATGAACTGTTAGCATGAAAAATAATTATGAATATCACCGCGTCAGCGTTTTTTTTGTAAAACAATGGAATGATTTTGAAATTTTATAGTGACCAGTTTCTTATAAATTCTTAACCCCTCAGGCCTCGGGTTTGTTTATTTTACTCGGCAATAAAATCCAAATAAATTATCTGCAAATTAGCATCACAACTGTTTTTTGAAATTTGATGAAATACGCTTTAAAATTTTATAATTAACATTTTATAATAACATAAAAAATGGCTCACCTTACGTTTTTGCTAATTAAAATTAAGGATAATGAAAAATAATATAAAAACACAAACATATTTCATTCTCTTGTTTGTTATTTCATGTAAAAATCTATATATATATATATATATAAAAATTTGTTCCGTGTGTTTATGTCCGCAAATCCCGTAAAGTAATCGATGAATTGACTCAAAATTTTTACAGAAATCATATTTCCATTGATACCATTGTCTATGTCTATTCTTTTTCCATTGTCACCATTGTCTATGTCTATTATTTATAATTAGTATTAATAAAACCCTGAAGAAGTGAGCGTTGCTCACGAAACATGTTGGTTTTTGTAAACAATAAAAGTGGTAAAAACTAAGTATTTTATTGATCTGAATTAAAATGGTGCCACAAAATAAGTTTTCTATGTTAGAAGAAGAGATTTTGATAAGTTTTCATTCAGACTAACTTATATAATTATATTATCTTCTGTAAAGAATAGTATAACTAACGGTAAGTCCAGTGTAACCAGTGGTTTCCTTGACCAAAAACTCGGAAAATGATTCATGAAAGAGGTTTAATTTTTTTTTAAATGTTCCATCAGACGGGCAAACCACATAGTCATGTCATAATCGTTGTTGACTCTTATTAACGATTACGTTTTAGATTCTGATTTCTGGATAAAACTAATTGTCCAATATGTATTTAAATTAATTCAAGTGCGTGGTTGCTAAAAAATCTTCTGAAAGAAAAATCTTTAAAAATATCTTCTGCGGTTTAGAAACGACCTTCAATCTAACGCATTGCATCTATGTGGTGTGTATTTTCACATCTGCGGTAGACATTTAAAAGAAAAAAAGACATTGGTGTTTGGGATTGAACCGGATACAAGCAGGAAAATTAATCATGCAAATATACAACAATACTCTAACTCTAGGTCGTCTTACAGACTATTTTAAAATTCATTACTTATTATTTTTTCCTTTTTTAAGTACGGTAAATTAGTGGCGGAAAAATAACGATAAAATGTGTAAATTTCATAAAAACCATAATATTTTTTCCGGCGCCATTATTAAATTCGGTTAGTTATCTCTTAAGAGGGCATTACCAGAGAAAACCAGAAATATGTGATATTCAAAAATTTTTTTAGACGTATTGACTCTTTTCCACAAAAAATTATAAATGGATTTTGAAAGATTGTTCTTTTATCTAGCATTCGTATATAATAAATTTTGAGAAAATTTTTTAATTTTTAGTATAATAAGGTTATTCCATGGGTCGTTGGCAGATTTGCTCAATTTTCAAAAAAGTTTTTGTATTATACCACACCCATTTCAAATAATAAAATCATGCAATAAAATAAATCAATATATTATCTAGCAAATGTTTGTTTTAGAATTTTAATTTTAGTTTCAATAAAATCATTAAAAAATATGTACGTACATGTGTTTCTTGACGAAAATTGGTCCATTTGTGTATTTATTTGCGCACTTACAAACTAATATATTTCAGATTATTTTAAAATTCTTATTAAATTTAGACATTATTGAAAAATGATAAATACTTATAATCAAAAAATAACTACAAAAAGTACACTATTTTAATAGTTTTATCATCACGCCTTTCAGCATTTTTGGATGAAGGTATAAATTAAAGCTAATTTGGATTGAAATAAATTCGATATTGAGTTATAATTTAAAAAAGCTGGTACGGAGAATAATTAATTTCTCATTGTAACCGCCCTGCACGATCGTAAGAACAACTTTCGACGAAATGTGGATTTTCGTCCGCTGGCTGGTTAAACGCTCTTAAGCGTCAACGAAATGCAGGCACGCTAAATTGTGACTGTCGCGCAGAATGCAAATGCTATTACGTGCACAATTGTTACCATTTTTTTTTTATTAAAAAACAGGCATCTTTATCTTTACATAGTCTAAAATGAAGTCGCTCCCGCCGTCTGTGCGCTTAGATCTTTTAAACTGCGCAACTGATTTTCATGCGGTTTTCACCAATAGATAGAGTGATTCATGTGGAAGGTTTTTAGGTATATAATTTGTCAAGGTTTTGTGTAAATTAGTTGAAATATATAAATAAAGTGAGCGGATTTGATTTAACAGGTGGCGTTGGTTATAAAGTGACCGGGTCTGCTAGTTATTAATAAATAGGAATTTAATCGATAGAATGTCACAGTTTTTAACTGATCTTCTTTTATTTACAATCAAGCAAAGAGATGTGGTACGGGCTAACATTATAATTAGATAGAAAACTCCCGATAATAAAAAATAACGGCCAATAGCCAAATTTCATTTGGCGTTTAACGTCATACTAGGATACTAGCTTAGTTATAACTTCACAAGTTCTCACTGTCAATGCATGAATGTTTTTTTTTATACACTTTTATATTGGGCAACAATTTTTTTAAACGTACTATTATTTTATCTTACAAAATTTATTTATGACAAATAACCTCGTGATACATATATTATATGTTTTAATTGATAAATTCGTGTCAAGTATAATTAAGAAGCACTCGAGAACAATGAATCGTTTATTCTCGATTCGTACGAATCGATGAGTTAGATTCAGATAGTGAATTATTCGCACTCGAATATCACTAGAAAGTCACTTTTAAGTGGAAACCAAAGACATATTTTGCATTCGACAAGTTTTAAGATTTTCACGGCCATTGGTCTCAAAACAATCAAAATGGTTGTTATTTTTAGGAGTGTCGCCCTTGATTCTAATTCTTGAGTCAACATTTCGGGTGGCCTTGCAGTGTTCATCAACAGGGAAGATTTTTTTGTGTGAAATAGATAGTTTTACTTATACATAATGCATGTTAATGTGGCTTACCCAAAAACGTGCAAGTTTACCAAAACTACAAAAATGTGCCTTCATAGAAGAAAGGATAAGCGAAATTTAAACATTTATTTAAACGTTGACGTTTACGCCGCATGTTTATTTTTAATTCAAGAAACACAAAATAATTGAATATGAAGATAGTTGAAATAAACTAAGAAATAAATTTCAGTGACAGATAAAATAATATTTTAGGATTAACCCACATTTGTGTGACCTCATAAGTATTCAGGATATCAATCACATAAGCTTGCTTACCACATTCATATTTCATATCACACCATCAATAGTTAAATAAAGGAGTGTTCAGCGTATCAAAGTGAAAAAGTGTGTTCCAATAAACAAGCTAAATATTTTAATGCAAAAACTAATGAATTAAACATAATATATGTGGAAAAATTTACATACATTTGTCACATATGGATGTAAATTTCATAAGTCATCGCACTAAGCGGATACATTTGAAGGAATTTTTTTATCGAAGTGCAAGCATGAATAAATTAACAAGAGGAAATGCAGAAAAATTCAATCTACAAAAAAACGTTAGCCAAAAAAGTCAGGAACATTTTAGTTCACAATAAAATATATTTATGAAATTTTATTAATTTTATTAATTCTTTCATTTAAGGCGACGCTAAATCACTATTTACGATTAGTCTTTATAGGATGGCGCAAAACTACCGTTTTATTTTGAATCTTATTGTAATGTGTAATAAGATTCAAACCAAATCGGTAGTTTTACGCCAGCCTTTACTACGAGTAAGTTTACATTTTAGTTGCCAAAAAATTTGTTTTCGAAAAATTGATGCTTTTTCTATAGTTTCGTTGAGTATAAACAAAATAAAATTGTTAATTACTTGAAAAATATAAGCGCAAACTACTAAAAAGGGTATTTTTTCATTAGAAATGTGTGAAAGCAAATTCGATCACTGAAATTTGAAATGATGTAAAGGACAAGATGTTAATTGTTCTGGAGAGCGAAACGAATGTTTTTTTTATATTGTTCACTTAATATTGGATAGATATTTCAGAATACTAAACATTTTTTTGTAAATTTCTTTAATAATAGTAGTTAATGTATCATTTTTTATGATTTTTTTTTTATATAATGTGCGTCGAAAATGAAGTCCGTAAAAATATTTCGACGACGCAGATCGAAAGAGAAATAATTTCGTATTCTTCTACAACTTAATAATCAACTAACTTTTTCTACTCATCAATATGTAGGTACGATTGTTATTTTTGGAGTCGGTGTCAGCCAAGGAGGTTTGTAACTACATACATAGTTATAAGTAAGATGTGCTTGTGTCGCACGTGTGGACAAAGCGAGAGGCGAGAGGCGAGAGCGGGGCCGCGGCAGGAGAGGAGCTGTCAAGTGTACATGCCGGGCCAGGTACCTTGGCTGATACCGACTCCACAAATAACAATCGTACCTACATATTGATGAATAGTTAAAGTAAGTTGATTATTAAGTTGTAGAAGAATACGAAATTATTTTTTTACTTTTTAGTGCATTTTTTTAAGTCTTTTTTGTTTTGTTAAAATTTTTGTTTATTTTTTTATTTTTAATCTGAAGTACATTAACTAATTTGTTTGAATATGGATAGACCTATAGAATGTAGTGCTAAATGAATAATGCCGCTCATGTGAGACAGACATTACTTGACCACAATGACGTTACGGTAGGTGACTCAAAGATCCGGATAGCCTATAAAAGATTCGGCCGAGTATCATTAATTTGCTCCTAAGAATTGAAGAGTTCCGTTACTTTGTCATGGATTCCATAATCAGAATCTAACTAAACTCTCATCAAACTACCCTTGAAGTACATCCTTTCCAATAAAAAAAGAATCATCGAAATTGGTTGGCGTGATATTGAGTTATTCGTCCATTTGTCACGCACATACTTAATGCAAATTTAAACTTATATGGTTTTCTCATGAATGCCATTGTCAGAACTGGACCAAATTGAAATGGGACCACACGGAAACACCAGCTTTCAAATAAAAAAAGAATCATCAATATCGGTTTACGCAATCGAAAGTTCTGAGGTAACAAACATTTTAAAAAAATACCGTCGAATTGAGAACCTCCTCCTTTTTTAAGTCGTTTAAAAACAAAGGAGAAAAATGACGCACTTAACTCATTTTTGGATTTATTGTCCTTTACATTTCAAATTCTCGCTATCGACATTATTGTTTTTTAAATTATTTAGACAAAATAATATATACAAATACATTTTTTTATTGCTATAAACCACCTTACTGGACTGAACCTGTTCTTAGTTGGCAGTATAATTCAAATTTTTATCTTAAGGTAAGGAAAGAAAAATTAAATGAGAAATTTAAATGGATAATTAGAAGTGAAAGAAGTAAATGAAAGAAAGGAATAAATGGAAAAGAAATTAAAGAAAGAATAAAAATAAATGAGAAGAAAATAGAAAATACGCAGGCGTGGAGAGTATTATTTTTCATGTGTTTAAAAATACAATTTTATGGCTTCTGTATTGATTAACTTTTTTTTCTTCCTTATAAAATTATTTACAAAATAAAATTTAACAAATACTTTTACGCGTTAATCGACCGTTTCTAGATTCCTTCTATCAAGAGATTTTTGTGCCTATTACCTACGAGTATATTCGCTTGTGATTTAAGAACGCTAAGAATTTACACACTTTTGACTTGTAGCTCACGAAAACGGCATAATAAATTTAACCCCGCGTGCATTTCTTTATTTTTCATTGTTTGTAGATTTCTTTAATAATAGTAGATCTAATTTTGTTTTAATTCTTCAGAAGAAAAAAACCTTTTCAAATGCGTAAAAGACGCACTTATTTTCGAAGAAATATTTCGACGACGCAGATGGAAAGAGGAAAAAAACGGAGAAAAATTACATATTTAACTCATTTTTGGATTTATTGTTCTTTACAGCATTTCAAATTTACGCTGTCGATATTATTCTTTTTTAAATTATTTATTAATGTTTAGCACTTCAGACTACGGACATTTGTTATTACTGCAAGTATTAAAATCTTAACGAATTCTGCACAATTCGTTTGACAAGTTGCTACTATTCCCATAGAAAAGGAATATTTTCTCACTAATCTCTATAATGTCTTATATATAAAACGTTTAAAAATCTGCATAATCTTACAGCGTCAAACCGCGCATGCGTCGATTCAATACGATCTAATCGGCAGTCTCAGAGGACTACTTTGTAGGTATTCGAAAATCAAATTAATTCCATATTAATTAAATTGAGAACATTATAAAATACCTGTATGTGATAGCCAGGTACTGTAAATCTGACAGTTATTCGGATGTCGCTATTTGATTGGGAACCATACTACGTGTTTACGAGAGAATTAAACGAATATTCGTAAACTGATCGTTAAACTGGTTTTATTCGGAATCCACTTTAAAATGAATATCGATGTTTCATTCACCGGTTAATGTATTTTTTTGTATTTATTTACATATCGTTTCAATCTGCGAAATAAATATCTTAAGCTGTGTAACTGCATGAAAACTTTGAAATTCATTGAATCTTGCTGGTTTCTAGGCAAAAGTGGAACTTTTATATGCGGTTACGAACCAGTTCAAATTGTCCAGAACCAGTGAGTTAAGGTTAATATCATGCTTGAAGAAGAATATGGGAAAGTGGAAGGGTTTTGGAAGGAAAGTAGGAACTAGCTTATGCAAAAGGGTTTTCAGTCACAATAAAAGCATTAGATGCATAGCCGGGAAACACGCCAAACGCATACCCAACATTTGCACGCATGTCGGCCACTGTGTTTCCTCCTTCCTACAACATGAGTCTCTTCAAGACCAATGTTCATTCCTTCCTGTCCTCAAAAAGACCTTCCACACAGCTTCTCAGATGACAAAGGCCCTGAGAGAAATTATTTTCCTCAGAGCCTCCTGCAATGTAAAAAAAAAAAACTTTTACAGCTTGCACATCTTTTCATTATTTACTTACTGAAATTCCTTCCTGTTGTTACATCGTAGTTTTGGAAGACACTCTCAACAGGACGATGTTGAGAGTGTCTTCCAAAACTACGAGAAAATATACGATATTCTAATTTATTTAAATTCCTTGGAAAAAAATATTAAGATCATATATGTATTTAACACTCGTCATTGGGAATTCAGCCCATGACCTCTTGGCCCAGAGACAAGGATATTACCGCTCTAACGTCATAATACTTAATCCTGCCTTAATAGCTCTACCCAATGGGTTGCAAATTAGCAGTTTTCTACCGAAATATGTTGAAAACGTGAAAAAAATCACGTTTTTATCAAAGGTATTTTCAGTGGGTTATTTTCTCTTTTATATATTTTGTGACTTACACAGTGTTCCACTTCATTCCATTCATGAATAACTTCGCAAAAAAAATGTTCGAATTTTTTTCATTAGTGCCCAAAGGTAGTAGTTATGATGAATATTTTCTTTGTGTATTTTATGTGGCGAACTAAGTATACTATTTTTAATATTCTATTTATTTTAAATTAAATTATCTTTAATTTAAATTTCTAAGTATTCTATTGATTTTTAATTAAAATGATGCCACAGAATAAGTTTGCTGTGTTTGAAGAAAAAATAAACATGTTTTGTTTTTCAGTTTAATTGGGGGTTTAATATTTATGTGAATAAATTATCACTATGTGTGGAATTAGATTAAACGATAATTATCATGCAAATGAATCCTCCAGATTAGTTTTATGTTGACAGGATGCGAGGCCTTTCATAATGTAACATGATTTATTACAATTTTCCTTCATAACCATGATAATGTCAATTATAAATAATGCATGTTTCATTGTACTGTTAACGCAATATAACTTACGTAACATATTCATGTGCAAAATTCAATAGTTTACAGACATACTCGTATGAGTACCTTCGTTCCTGAAAAACATGCAATTAATTAACATCATCCTAAAGGAACCCCCCCGAGTGTGTTTTATTCGTGTGTCTGAAACTCTTTCATTAATTTTACGTACGTATGGTGGTAGTATGAAGTCAGGTTCTTTTTGAAAAAAGGATTTAAATTATTTCACAAAAAGCAATCAACATATGAATTATGACTTGAAGTTCATGAGATTTGAATGCTGTAACCAAATACTTTCATTTTATCTGATGCTTTATTAAAAACACTTCTCGGAGCTTTCAGATTATCGTGTTTATGAAATTATTTTCATCCCGAAAAATGTAACTTCCTCCGATAAAATAACAACAAAAAACTCGTCCATTGTCTTTTTTTTTCTTGTGGTTAAGTATCATTTTTATTTTGCTATCATTATAATGCTACGAATAATTATTATTCTAGATATTTTTTCCAAGAATCTAATTAAAATACCAACTCTAGAATTTTGCTGTTAAAAAAAATAACTTTTTTCGTTGATTGAAATGGCTTCATCCGTATCTGGTGACCAGATTTCCCTCATCGCTTTCTCCTCCATACTACCTTCAGACTCACAATATACCCCAATTGAGGATGCCGTAGTCTCACTGGCTCCAGCCGGGAGCAGTTGGGACTCTTACGCGGTATTTACTTAAAAAAAACTTTGGTTTATGGCCAAGTTCTTAAAAAGCTTTAAACAAAAAGATAAAATCAAAAAAATATAACTTTCTTTTATCTTGTTCACAATTAGAGTTAAAAAGCTTCCCGAATCTTTTTCTAGTCAGTGGCAGCCTCAAAACAGTGTCAGCAAAGGACTTTATAACCACCGCTTTTGTCTTCGATTACAAAAGTACTCTGGTAGCTTATTGACTTCAATAAAAAAAATAATACTGGAATCTTCTTCATTAAAGCAAAAGTTTATGACTGTAAAATTTGATAATCCATTCATGAGGTCAGTGTCAAGTTTAACGTTAATGATTAATGACTTACCGCACGAGTGTCGTTCATTGCTCGTATGGGCTATGCTTACATTCCCTAAGGCATATCCGAGATAACTTCTCGATAAAGCAAGTAAGACAAACTCGCAATAAATAACTTCGTGAATTATACTTGACAGTTAAGTGTACCTTTACGCGAGGATTATTTAAATGAACCCCGAGAAGGGAAGGTATAAGTTATCGTATGAGACATCGAGGTTCAAGGATGACATTATAATATGTTACCTTCTCAGCTGCACCTGTGCCTTCCAAATATGTAAGTCATTATGCACAACGTATTATGTAATAAATATCTAAACAAAACATAACCTCACAACCTACCACAGGGGCTTGCTGAGTTTATTGATAGTGTCATTCAATATCCACAACGTCCGGTTTTTATTTGTGAAATGTGTGGTAAAGAAATTCTTCAAAGGGATTCTGTAGTTGAACATTACGGCCCATTAACCAGCATCCGAGAATTCAAATATCGTCGAAAGATGGTTTAGCGATCATACATTAACTGTACAGGGCAGTACCGATGAGAAAGTTTATTCTCATTCACTCAACATCGATTTTATTTCATTCAAAATTTGCATTAATATATAAACCTACATTCAAGTTAGCAATAAGTCAGCTCGAAAACGAGGGATAATAATTTTAAATTATGTATTATTTGTAATTATTTTTTTATCATAATTATTTATAATGTTTTACTAATGTCTAAGCAAAATAAGTGTGTAAATAAAATTTGAAATTAGTTGGTAAGACCGTAAGTAAATAGAAAAACTTAGGGGTCGTCCAGTTTCCGTATTTATTTTTCGTGGTAAAATTCTGAAAATTTCAAAATACTTTGTACTAAAAAAAATACACGTGATTTTGGGGGGGGGGTAGTCTAAAACCTCACCACATATCATCAGGGGGGGGGTTAAAAAGTTGCTAAAACATCACGTGATTTATGGACGACCCCTTAAGTATTTTCGTCGCATTTATTTATGTGCGCGGATATGTTTTAATGATTTTATTTAAATTAAAATTTAAATTCTGAAAAGTAGCTTTCCTGGATAATTTATTTTACCGCATGATTATATGGTTTGAAATATGTGTTGTATAACATTTTGTTTGAAAATTTAACAAATCTGCCAACGACTAACGGTATAAACTTATTACAATAAAAATAAATTTAAATTTAAAACATATCTTTACTAGATAAAATAACAATCATTCAAAATAAATTTATGTTTTTTATAGAAAAGAGTCGACACGTCTAGAATTTGATTTAAAAATGACATATTTCTGGTTCTGTCTGGTTATTCCCTCTTAAACAATCAGATAAAGTGCTATAGAATGAAAATCTTTGTACTGCATACATTTTTCGACTGACATTTTTACAGAAAGATCAACGTTGGAAACTTATCGGATAATAAATGACAAGATAATTTATCCAACTTCGACTTTTTATATATTTTTTTAAATACGTACAACAGATTAGCCGTCCATTTAGAGTACAAGATTTTTTATTTTAATATCTATTTCATTTAATAGCACCACTTTCTTGTTATGCTGTGCTGAGCTAGAGCATCTGTTCTGCCTGTGGTATCTAGAGCAAGTCGTGGTGATTTGCAATATTTCCCTTTATTTTATTTTGTTTGTTGGCTCGCTAACAGAATACATCACATATAATTATTACATTAGTTTACGATTTGAATACGGTGACAGTGACAATTAATTTCCCTACATATATCTACAAAATCTTTTAGGAAGCGGATCAATACAAGTTAACGAAAAGAAAACGACCATTTTTATTTTGACTTTCTATATGGCATTACCAAACTCCTTAAAGTCGGAAAAATAAATGCACCTATTCTGAAAGAAGAAATAGGACTCAACAAAAAAATCAAGATTTTACGTTTCATGTTAATAGCCAGTGAGACTATGGCATCCCAATCGGGGTATGTTGTGAGGCTGAAGGACGTAGTAAGGGGGAGGAGATTTTTTTAAATTAGTTTTTATATACATATACATGTAATATAATCATGAGTTATTACATTTTCAGGTTACAATCGGATTAAACTCAAATCATTAAATACTAACATGCAACATTGATTAGAAACAGTATAAACATATATATGTATAAAATATATAACCTTTACGAGAGTGTAACTACTCTTGTGTAAAGGTAAGGTGGGGAAGAGGAAGGTGGGGAAGTACCTGGCTATTCATATCTAGCCACCAACATGGCTAAAGCCATTTCAAGCAACGTTTCATTTCTGAATGGTGGTTTTACACCAAGGCAACATTGAGAGTAACTTCCACTCAGGAAAGATATGAAATCCTCGGTTTTATCAAGCTTACTATGCAGTAAGTAACGGTCCCCCTCTCATGCTAAAGTAGTTCTCTGAAAAGATGGCGTTAAATAAAGGAAGTTTATTTGCTTACTTTTTTGGAACAAAATGATAGTGTCCGACCGAAACAGGACTTTCTAACGAAACCGAACCCTAATCTTCGGTATCTGTCTCAGTTTCGGCCGAAACCGAAACCGAAACTTTTTAGACTTGTTGAAACTCTATTTTTTATTGAAATTTGGCTTATTTTTTTACACTTTTACAGACAGTTAATACGTATTAAATGAAATAAAAATAAAAACACAATAATTGAAGTATGAAAAATTTATTTATTTTTATATTACTACTATAAAACAAACAAAAATTATAAAATTTAACAAACATGTTAACTACTTGTTGGAATAATCAAGACTCAACTCAGCCGATAATGGCGGGTGACAAATGAGCCACGAACTCACCCAAAGTCAGCCCAACGACGCGCGATAATTCACAAACGCAGAGTTTTGGTGCGGCCGATTTTCTGCCAAAACCGAAGCTTGCCGAAACCGAACCATCGGTCGGTCACTACAAAATGATATAATGATATACTCACTGAGATCTCCGATTTACATATTAGAATTGAATTATTTGAATAACATAAAGTTGCTGAATAAATTTTAAGTATAATATTATATAAGACATTGTTTTTAGTGCAATTAACTGCTTCAAAATATCTCGGAACACCCTGCCTCTTACTTCCCACTTAGATTTATGTTTAGACGAACAATTCATTAAGCATGTTATTTATGTAGTTATTTTGCTAAATGGAAATACTAATGTGAAGGAACGACCTCAGAAACAATAATCATAATTAATAAAATAACAATAAACACTTCAAAACTTCCAATAAATTCTCCTAATAGACCTTGAAGCTGTCAAACTAACGGCCGTTGTTCCCAACATTTCGATCGATCAATCTGAGACTCCGATCAGCTAAGAGCTAAGTGATTTGTTTAGTTAAGGCTCTATGACACAGAGCGAGTTTATAAGCTACTATCTACTAAGTTTAAAGGCGGGTAAATCGGCGAGTGAGATTGTCATGATGACACATGAAACTGTCCACTCGCTCAGTAGCGTGGAAAACTGAGGTCGCTGCTAGCGCCAGTAACAAGAATAATGACACCTGCGTGAACTAATTCCGTGATGTTTGACAGTCGAAATCAGCTGTTTATTGGCAGTCATCTTGAAAAACATAAATAAACCAATCACGAGCAAGCGTGTAGCGAGTAAAGTTGACGACCTTTCAACTTTTTTCGTAGATTGTCAACATATGCTAGTTGGCAAGTAACACGATGACATTAAGCGAGTTTACTAACAGATAGTGAATTTCCCAGATAGTAGCTTGTAAACTCGCTCTGTGTCATCGACGCTTTATACTCGATTCGCCTGTTGGTTCGGGGAGTTGCGTTGGGAAGAAGTATTTGTGCATTTGAGGAATGTTGAGCAAAATTTCGACTCTAGAGGTGATCAGTAGGATTGGGAACAACGGTCGTTAGTGTTTGAATGTAATTCAATATTTTTTTAATCGAAGATTATGCGACAATCACAATTTTTTTACTTTGTTCTAGAGCGAGATATTAATTTACTATCGTCTTTTTTTACATTATCTCCACGCAGGAGACCCTGAGGAAAAAAATCCCTCAGGACCTGTCATCTTTTGGGATGCTGCGTGGAGGGTATTTTAAAGGAAAAACGGAAAGGAAGTTCTGGGAAGGAAAGGGGTTTGAGGGGTGGAGAGGAATTTCGGGGTTCAATACGTTCAGGAGTGAATGAATTCATCCCTCCCTCTTCGGTGAAGGCGATGGGTCAAGAGATTCCAGCTGGAGAGGTCAAAAGGTCTCCCTCAACCAGTCTCTCCCGAATCGGCCCGCCACGCAGTAGATGGGCAAAGCATCCGCAACTAAGTCCTAGACAAAACTCACCCTATAATAAATCCGGGACCACTGCTAAGTCACTAAACGTAGCGAACTATTGGGGTAACCTATGCCAAGGGTGTTGATTGAAATACATGTAATTATTATTCTAACATCAATTATGTTTATATTTGGTAGGTACAAATAAATTTCTTTAAAAATATATGTAAAAACGGTTATGTAGAAGCAGCATATTATACTATATTTTAAGTTGTGCATAGCCTGCCTCACTAGACGAACTTGTATTGAGGCAGAAGTTTTAGTAAATTGTTTCTCGCATTTTGTCTATGGATTATCCAATAAATGGTTACTAGGGCGGTAGTACCCATTGAATGTTGACCTTCTTCACCAACATTTCTATAATGGAAGTGCACTGGTAATAGTGAGTAAAAATCATCCATAAAAGCAATGACGTGGTAAAGTTCAATTTTTGACAGACATCTTAAAATAGATAAAATAAATCCTAATCTAAATCTACTAAAAGAATTAGATACGGTTGCCATTCACTTTCTTCTAAGAAGTAGCCCCCAATTCACACATTTCACAGACACCTGTTGTCTGTATTCTGTTATGCGTTACATCATCGTCCTAACTGTCTTCCGTGTCTAATAGTGCTAATGACTTGACATTGACAATCGCCATCTTCGTCACGTCATATCTACCAAACATTCTGTCTCTACCAACACTGTAAATATCCACAGTGATGTGTGCGGTGGTTTAATGAACCGGATGACCAATATTATGTAAATATGTGACTTAAAGTCAGATCTGTCGACTGGAGCATCCTTTGCCTTATGCCATAAGTGTTTCTAGTGAACTTAGAGCCTTGAATATTTGCTTTCGAAGCCTCGAGGGGTTCGAAGAGATTCGCTTCTCTTTATGTCCTTATCGTTCTTATAAAAAAATCGATGATGAATCGAACAGCGTAAAGTGTTTTATAATCCATGCGACAAATTATCTACTGATATAAATAATTCCATGCGTAATATAAATAATTCGTTAAAATAAACACTTTTTTCGTTCGTGTTGACCATATTAGTCATCATTGCAAAAATAAAAATGTAAGCTTTGCTAATCGTAAAAGGCTCTCGCTTGTAAATCGACAGTAAAAAATAGGTGAGATACTGATAGGCATATTCATAGATACAAATTACGATACACCTGGTTACAAAGGAAACCCTCACCCCATGAACCCGGGCACCCCGGCTAAGTCACCAAACGTAGCGAACCACTTGGGGTGGCATATGGCAGAGTTGTTGGTTATCCAATAAATGGTTCGTGGGGCTGCGATACTCATACCGAAACGACGACTCGTTTTCTTCATCTTCGATAATCCTTTAAAAATTAAAAAGTTCCAATCGAAATACTGTTCGATCAAGTACCTACTTCTGCTAATAGTTCAACCGAAGAAAACATTGTGAACTATCACTAAATGGACCATATTAAAAGGCACAATGTTATGATTTTTTAAAAGATTGGCGTACAGAATGCCTTGTTCTGTACTCGACAATGATTAGATTTTGTATTACGGTCACCAATCTGAGACAACTAAGACCAAAATGTAAATTGAGCATTAGATAACAAAATATCTGTCATAACGGGAATGATTTTAAGCAAAAAAATATATTTAAAAAAAAATTATTTGTTTAGTTTGAAATTTTACATATCAAAATATAATCACATAACTTAACCAAACCATTTTTCTTCACGATTTACATGTGATCATTATGTAAATGTAATTACTAAAATCATTAGATTACGAATAATTAAACGAATTTGCGTTAAATACCTCTAACTAACAAAAGTAATAAACAACTCGAATTGAAAAATACTAAGCAAGGAACAACACAATTTTCCAAAAAATATGACTGCTTGATTTTTTTGCATAAAAGTCCCATTAAATGATAAATTTCAATATAAATTATCACTCAGTTTAATAACATAAGAGCCACTGGCTCTAACGCACGCTTAAATGTCTGGCGGGGCGAGTTCACTATTTACAATTCGCAATGAAATATCAAATTTATTCACATGGTGTGTTCCTTGCAAATTCGGTAGATACAACTTTCGTAGAAAAAACATATTTAAAATTAATGTTTCAATGCCCACTCGTGGAATAGTAATATCCATTTATTGTCTTAATACTATTTTCAATATTCGGAAGCGTGTACCTACCATCTGCCGCTTGATCCACATGTTAAAGACGCTATAATATAATTATGACAGTTTTTATCTTTTTTTCGTCATCTTGCCTTTTTTACTTTTGTATTTAGGAGGTGTTTTGCATATGCAATACATTAATGCTGTTTCTATTGGTTCTTATTTTTTTTTAAGATTCTTCGTTTATTTTAATTTTTCTTCCCGGACGGATGCAAGAAAATGCAAGAAGATGGAAGAAGTAGCAAGAAAATTCAAGAAAAGGCAAGAAGAGCCAAGAAGAGACCATAAGATCCCAGAACGGACAAGAAGAAGCAAGAAGAGACAAGAAAAGCCACGAAGGGGCAAGAAAAGCCGAGAAGAGTCGAGAAGATCGTAGAAGAGACAAGAAGATACAAGAACAGCCAAGAAGTGACAAGATGAGGCGAAAAGACCCAACAAAAGGCAAGAAGAGACAAGAAGAGTCAAGAAGATACAAGAAGATCCAAGAAGAGGCAAGAACAGCCAATAAAAGCCAAAAATAGACAAGAAGATCCAAAACAACCGAGAAGAGGCGAAGGAAGACATAAAGAGAGGAAAAAAAATGCTCAACCCATTTATTTTTTTCCATCCTAAATTTAAATATTGGCTTATTAGGTTGCCATGCATACCGGTACATTAAACTTCAACCTCCTTTCCATCCTCAGAACACGTGTTCCAAGTCCTAACAAATCATTGCCACCTGGTCTACCAGTCTCACCGGGACAGGAGTGCTTCTGACTGGGGGGTACAATCGTAGCGTACATATCGCACGAGGTTTAATCGAACTTATCATTATGAATGTAATATAGGTATTATGTATTATATTATATAGAATTTTAAGCAAGTAACAAACATTTACGCACTTGCTCATAATGTATTAGATATTCATGAGCACTAAATCACAAGTGATCGCACTGACTCATTCGCCCTCTCCTTCATAGTGGAAATTGCATTTGCAATTAGCTTGCTACTAAGTGGTGCTTTCCCAAACGACTCCTTAAACATTAAACTTTAAAAGCTTCTCTATTTCCACAAGCTTTAAAACAATAAAATAAAATCTTAGATTGTTTGTAAAGAGCCGCCTTCGTGCAAAATCACCGCGAGGGGGCTTACAATCTAAGCTTCCATGACAGGATTTTAACTGCACATCTATATTTACTTGTAAATTCCAAAGATTACGATCGATACACACTCTTATTGAAAAGATATTAAATTAATAGCTATTTGGTATAGTTTATCTGGTACGATACAATATATGATTTATTTAAGCCGTTAAAAATGCTGTTGAGAAGTTAAATTAAGGATGTAATAAATGAACAAGTTAGTGACTGATCCCGAATTTTTTTTTATTTATTTATTACGACATAAGAGTTCCCAACTGCTCCCGTCTGGAGCCAGTGAGACTATGGCATCCCCAATTGAGGTATTTATTTATTTATTTGTACACGCCCAATTAGGGCTTTTTCATATGATAAAATTAAAAATACATTTGTTTTAATCAAAGAATTAAGAGATAACAATTAAATAAGTATCAAGTATAGATTTTTTAACTTAAAAACAAACCGTAAAATATAGGATACACATTCATATACATTTAAAGAAGTGATTTTCTTGCAGCTTAAAAGCAACAGAATAAAATAAAGGATACACATTCATATACATTCGACACATATTGAAAATTTATAAACATTTCAAATTTATCTAGATAGACATACAGATTTAATAACAATGTTTTTATAGGTTGATAGACTTTCAGTACCGTTGGTGTTCATGTAATATTTATTCCCTGTACTGTGCAGTCGGTTCATTACTGAGTTTATTTCTGAATTGGTACCTGAATTGTTACAATGGTAAGGTACAATCTGACGAACCGTATGTTGTGATGCTGGCGAAGAGGAAGGTGGAGAAGTACCTGGCTATTCAGATCTGGTCACCAAACACGTCCAACGCCATTTCAAGTAACATTTCAATTCTGAATGGTGGTCTCACACCAAGGCGATAATGAGAGTATCTTCCACTCTGGAACGTGCCGCAAATACACTATACATTTTTTTAATGAATTTATTGTGAAATAAAACAAATTTTTCAAATAAAATTGATTCGACACCGCGACCTTCGGATTGCGAGTCAAGAGCCTTACCCCTAGACCACTCTGGCCGTCAGAGTTAAGTAAAGGATGTAATAAATTAACAAGTTAGAGAATGATCTACAATCTGCATCACCATTGAGATCAGAGGCGCTACTAATTAATTTGATGTCTTTATCAAAAACAATCACCGGAATAAAACCGAATAAAACCACAGATATTATATTATACTTGTTGGAGTAAGGGGTGCAATGTTCCGCTTTAACCCTGCCTCAATCCCCACCCTATCACATCCTTAAAAGATCTTAAAATATCTATGAATTACTAGCTGACCCGACGAATGTTGTTCTGCCGTATAAATTATTTCTAGTGAATATTTTGGTTGTTAAATAAAAAAAACGAATGTATTGTAAATGTGTGGGGATCTATGACAGAAAGAGGAATGGAGCGCTGTGGACGATGACCGCCGATAAAAAACAACAAAAAAACACCAACTGAAGCAGGAAAAAGAAATAAAGAAAATCATTTGAATTTCGAAGAGCAATTGATGGTTTGCCCACGCGAGAACATGATGCCGAATGAAATATCAAAATGACGCGACGCTTCTCCTGAATGCCTTGCGCGTGTGTGGATGAAAGTTCGATGAGGTGGACATAGCGCCATCTTTCATTCAACAACATAAATAATTTTGTTCGGTTTGAAATACGAAAGACGGTTAAATTTGTTCATACAAAAATACTAAAATAGGGTAATACTAATCGGTGGGGGTACGAAGGTTTAGGTTTGGGGTTATAAGTATTGTTTGATTTCAAATTTTTAAAATACAAAAAAAAAAATTCAATACATAGATTTTTTCTGGATAGTGACACCCTAATCACCTAGCGGTATAAATATATACTTTAAAACCTATTTTCATACACATATCAAATATTCGTCAAAAATTTCATACAAATCGGTCAAGCCGTTTTAAAGGAGTGCGACCACAAACACAGTGACACGATTTTTATTAATATATAACTTAATATTTACAATACGTTCACACACAAATAACAAACACAAAAACGCAACACAATTTTTTACCACTTTAATTCAAGGTTACTTGAAAGAAATTGCCACCAGACAATAAGTTCCACATATAAAAATTAAAATGCAAGAATACAAAGTGTTTATAAATAGTATGTTAAATATTCTTTACATATACCAATGTTTAAAGTAAAATTTGTGTCGATCAAATTACAATATTAATTTTATATTAATGGCTCATTTCAAAGGTATTTTTTAACTAAGTTTAAAGCAGAAAAAAATTCCTCGCAAATAATAAATTTATGAATAATTTAAAATTATTCTAGTTTTGTTTATCGTTTAACAATTATAATTAGCATGACTGATATATTAATTTATTCGTATTTAATAACGTTTCAATTTAAAGTGATGTTCGTATTTTGTTTATGTCATCATTAACGCCATATGGTTCAAGTTGACAAACGTTTCTCAGTTAATAACTATAACTAATTTTCTGGTAATAAATCGGAGGACATTAAATAATGATATCGCTTAAATCTCAATGCTAATCAATCGATGACTTCACAATTTACATCGTAAATTTAGTGAGCGCCACGTATATTAATTAGATTCTCTTTATGTAAAGTTTAAAGAATTTGTCATGTAAAAATGCGGAATTTCATCGTTCTTTTTATGCCCTTTGCAAAATAACGAAATGATTATGGTCCCGGAGATGATATTAATCGACAGTGAATTGATTGAAGCATGCCTCATCGTAAATATGGAGATAATCTTGGCGGAAAAATCTCTGATTAAACGACTGTGAGAAACACCTTATCCTGTTAAGGGCCTTTAACCAGCAAGCGGCTGAGAATCGAAATTTCGTCGAAAGATGTTCTTACGATCGTACAGGGCGGTTCCAATAAGAAAGGTTAATTTTACTTTTAAAGGTTATTTTTATTAAAATTATAACTCAATATATTTTTATGAATCTTTATTCATAAAAATATATTGAGTTATAATAGAGGCGTGAGGATAAAACTAAAAAAATTATGTGCTTTTTGTAATTATTTTTTGATCATAAGAATTTAGAATTTTTCAATAATGTCTAAGCAAAATAAATGTGCAAAAAAATCTGAAATACATTAATTTGTAAGACCGTAATTAGATAGACAAAATAGAGAAATTTTCGTCATAAATAGTTCGGATATTTTTTTAAATGATTTTATTTGAACTAAAATTAAAAATTTTAAACATGCGTTTACTAGATAAAGTATTGATTTACAATAATGTATGATTACATGGTATGAAATATGTCTTCTAAAATAAGATTTTTTCATTTAAAAATTTAACAAATCTGCCAACGACCTATGGTGTAACCTTATTATACGAAAAATTATCATTTTTTCTCAAAATTTAAAACATGTCTTTACTAGATAAAAGAAAAATCTTTCGAATGAATTTATAATTTTATGTGGAAAAGAGTCAAAACGTCTAAAATTTGATTTAAAAATGACATATTTCCGGTTTTCTCTGGTTATTCCCTCTTAACAGATGGTATTCAGGCCAACTCAAAAAGTTATTGATATTAACCAAATTAAAAATATATTATTGGTGTTGAAAAAATTAACTGTACTTAGTACATGACTTAACCATTGTTATTAATAGGAAACCCGCTGGCCGAGAAATTTAAATAATTATTTTACGAAATTGTCGCTCTTACTCTCCCGAATACTGAGCGAAAGGAACAGCTGCCCTTCAGGCTGATAATACCTAAATAAAAATTATCAAAATCGAGGATTTGAATTTTTCTCTTCCAAAACTGGATCGATTTTTAAGATTTTTTTTTACTAACTACATTAGAAAACAATACTCTATGTCTGCACGTTTTGATTTTAAAATTAGATTGTCTAGTTTGCATATTAAGGTGGGTCATTAAAAAAATGTTATTTTTAAATTCTAAAGGCGATAAAAGGGTGACAAATGGGTTCAAGGCGATGACGTCTTTAAAAATTTTCAAATTTCTGATACGATCTTTTTCCTCCGGATTGACTTCAAAATTTTGAAAATTTTCATTTTAATGGGTTATTTCTAGTGTATATAAAAGTTATTATGAATCTTTTAAACCATATTTTTGTCATCTTCTACAGCAAATATAGAATATTTTTACGAAATCATTTACAAAAAGTCCCAAGATTGAGACTCTCAAAATAATGCCGAATTTTGAGAGTAATAAGGATTTTGCTGGTATTTGAATATACTATCGTGAGACAATTTGAATTATATTACTATTTTTTTTTAAATAACTAAATCCAAGTATTCCCTCAATTTCGTGTTTTATTAAAAAAGTAATTCAGTTTCAACGGTTTTTCTAGCATTTTCTTAAGATTTAACATGGGTGGGTTTTTCTCTATTATGTGAAATTTCAGTCAATCCGGAGGAAGAAGATTATATCCAAATATTATTAAAAAAAATTACGTGATTTTATATCTCCATTTAACATCCTTTTTTCACCATTAGACAAATCAAAATAAGATTTTTTTCCATACAGTCGTGCCCCCCCCCCCCCCCCCATATTGTATACTGAACGTCTGTTAATGGCATTAGGCAATTTCAACGATTTTGGTGGTTACTCCTGTAAGAAGTAACTTATAAAAAAAAACGTACCGACATGCTAGTGTTCGATATATCAATATTTAAATTTAAAAATATTTGCACACGTGTCAAAATCTACAAAGAAAATCGGGAAACTCGTTTGTATCTACAAAAAGCCGCCCGGTTTCCTCTAAATAACCACTATAGAGAATAGCTATTACTCAAAAAAATAAAACCATCCAAAAAAATATTCCTGAAATTCATATTATTTTTAAAAGTTAATGACATCTTTACCATTTTTCTGACATCACGCAAAAACTGTAAAAAATATAATTTCGCATCATTAATATTCTCTCTTTTAATTTATCGCTGAGAACTGAAACATTGAAAAGAATTAACGATAGTTAAATAACGTTTCCGGGATACATAAATCGCTTTTCAATACATTAATTTAATATTCGTAATTCGCATAATAAGTGTTCAGATAATTATCGAAGACTTTAACTAGACTTATATATACCAAAAATAATTATTTATGGGGAAAATATTTATTTAAATTTTATGCGCAATTTTGACGCCCAATGAAAGATGCCAAATTCCCATCCTAATATCCTCGGTTGCCTTGAGATGAAAGAGAATAATTATATTTTGTTTACGTACCGGATACAACGCCATGAATATAAATTTTATTTTTCTTACATGATGTAATTATGTCAGACGCATTACTATTAACGAGAAGAATAATGCAACGGTTCGCATTCAAATGGACATTGGAATTAAAAATAATATAGTTTTCTATGCAAAACGCTTACGTTCTTCAAAATAATACTCGATGAAAATTTTTATATATACTCTTAAAGATGTAAATCAGAAGTTACTAAATAATAATATCAGATACCAGTTTCAATTGATCAGAATGGTACAGCGCATTTTCATCCCGCGACAAAATATCCCCGCCAAAATATCCTATGTACAAAACATCCCCAACAAAATATCTACTAAAACCTAACCTTACCTTATTTTACATTTTACTATTTTAGAACTTACAGGACGTCTGTATTATTTTTGTACCATTTTACTATTTTTGAACCACAATTTATTGTCTTTATAAGATGTCTGTATTGTTTTTAGTGTCCGACCGAAACGGGACTTTTCACCGAAACCGAAACCGAAACTTTTTTAGACATTTTAAAAATCTATTGTTTACTAAAATCTTGCTTATTTTTTACATTTATACCGACAGCTAACACGTGTTAAATGAAATAAAAAAGCGATAATTGAAGCACTTATGTGAAAAAATAATTATTATTATTTTTATATTAATGCTAAAAAACAAACAAAAATTAACAAAACTTATAAAGGAAGGACCTCATTAAACGAGTATTTAATTTTAATTGCGTTTACAATCACGACATTCTTATTACACGTGTTAAATTAAATAAAAAAACTTTTTTTTACATGATTCTCGTCATTCATAAATCCGATTGAATAACTCCACGGAAAGAACTTCAATACTCAATAAATGCCAAATAAAATGTACGAGACAGAAGTAATGACAAAAACAAACACTTTACTAATCACTGTGGAAGATACTCTCAGTATCACCCTGGTGTAAGACCACCATTCAGAATTGAAACGTTGCTTGAAATGGCTTAAGCCATGTTTGGTGACCCGATCTGAATAGCCACCTTCGCCACCTTTCTCTTCCCCATCTCCTTTCCCTCCCCACTACCTTCAACCCCACAACAAACCCCAATTGGGGATGCCTTAGCCTCACTGGCTTCAGACGGGAGTAGCTTGGGCTTTCGTGAGGTATTCATAAAAAAAAAATTAAAATCACTATGCGTGAGAAATAACACATAAAATCACAACACAATCACGCCGGACCGGTCGGCGAACTTTGCTGATGATGGCGGGTGACACAAGAGCCACGAACTCACCCGAAGTCAGCCGAACGACGCGCGATAATTCACGAACGCAGAGTTTCGGTGCGACCGAAGTTTCGGCAGATTTTCTGCCGAAATCGAAACCAGATTTTTTTGCCGAACCTTGCCGAAACCGAAACCGAACTAGTTATTAGGTTTTAGTAGATATTTGGTTGAGGGATGTTTTGTCCGTAGGATATTTTGTCGAGGATATTTTGTCGGAGATATTTTTTCTGGGATATTTTATTTTAAATGTCACTTTTGTGGGAAATTACATAGATCACCATTATTACTACTATCTTTACATCTCTTCTTCGCCGACAAACGATTATGCTCAAGCGTCATTTTTTGCAAATCCGAACATGTTGTCTTGTATACACATTGTCGTATGCATCTTTCCTTAAAACAGTGGTTGTTTTACTCATGTTTTTTTTAGGTATAGATATTCCATCGTAATCATTTAAAGAGAAGAGCGCTCACCTCAAATTTCGTAAAAAAAACTCATTTGGACGTGCAAGTGCAATAAACTGTGATTGTTTTGAAGTTAATATATGGAAAAAATGTTATGAAGTCCATCTCAGACGATAGTCTTGAGTTATAAACAAAGTTAATAGTGGTGTTCTCGTGAATTAATTGGCAGTAAATAAACCTTTATTCATAAAAAGTGTATTTCTACGAGAAGCGTTATTCGCGTCTGATATGGTGTACTTACGTATCTTTATCTTTATCTTCTTTATTATTATTACACAGTATAAAATGAAGTCGCTCCCGCTGTACGTGCGCTTAGATCTTTTAAACTACGCAACGGATTTTCATGCGGTTTTCACCAAAAGATAGAGTGATTCAAGTTTTTTAGTATAATACATGCATATTATAGTAGAGAAAAGTCGAGAAATTCAAAGATTCAATTCAGGCAGCGGGCAGCTGGCAAGCGGGCGGTTTGAATTTGATATATATGAAAATTAACAGATGGCGTTGGTTATAAAGGTTGCGTAAGCCACAGCAACATGTGGCCAGGTCTGCTAGTATTATATAAATAGGTAATCTGAGTGTGTATACGTTCCAATTGAGATTCTCTTTACCAACGTCTTAACCGAGAGTTTTTTTTTACTTATGTCTCTCGTATTTACTCGATTATATATATTACTCGAGTGGGGGGTTTGCAACTATATATATTTTTAAAATATTTAATTTTTTAAAGTAATCATTGATCATTGATAATTCTGCGACTCTAAGTAAAAAACCCATAAAATATATAACTTCCTTCTGAGCGTGGCTTCGCAGATCACTAAAAAAAATTTCGGGTTTCTCTGCATTTTTTGCATACTATCTTGACTTTATGTTTAAACACCTTTTTTTAAATCAATAAGCCGCGGTTTGCATATTTTCCAGCTAATTTTATCTGACCAAACCTAATTGAACAATTAGTTTTCGGAATTCAACACTTCTAAATGTCTTTAATTGGTACTCATGTCGCTTATTTATTTAATTGATTCTTATCCTTGATTTTAAAGTGCGATTTTAGGCTTTAACAATGTTTACCTTTTTTTCAGATGCTCAACTTAGCAGTGTTCTTTCTATTTCTACAAATTGTACCAATAACGATCGAAGCAAAATCCAAATACACCGACGAAGACAAACCGTATGAATTTGGGTTTAACATTGAAGGTCAGCAACACAGAAGAGAGAAAAAAGGTGAACGTGACATAATACATTTTAAAGTATAAGTTGTTAATATAAATTTAAGCAATTTGTGACGACTTGCGATCAAATTGTTAAAATCCTTGACTCTGTGCCCACTAAGGTTGCGGATTATTAAGCCACTAAGTGAGAATAAAAATGTAAAATTTTATTTTATGCGTAGAATTTAAATATATCAAAACATTATGTGCCTATTTATTGATAGTAGATTGATAGTAGATAGTAGGTTCAACTTATTTTTAGAATATTTTTCGAATGCTTTGGGGTTTCATTATATTTACTTCCTGGCTGCAGCCGGAATTGTAGATAATATTACACTTCGTTTTAAAAATAACGAATGACCAGTTTTCCAACACAATGTTTTGTTCATAGATTTGTAACCTTCAACTCTGTAAAAAATCCATGGATAGCCTCAACCCTAGTGTCAACAGAATTGATCATCTTAATGGTGACAAAACTCGCATTAAATCCGGATTTTTGGTAATCCCCAGTCCCAAGACCCTAGTCCCCAGCCAACCAGCAAAGAATCGCACATTTAAACTATCTGTAGTCAATTATCTGACAATAAATTGATAACATAAAACTGCAAATATTACGATAATCTTAAATCTACTTCATTAATAATATGTGTCTTTTTTCATCTGACAAAAACCGTCGAAAATCATTAACAAGTGTCCAACTGAGCGATCTCCTGAAAAAAAATCTTTCTTTGCACTTTGCATATTATTTTTTTCCAAGACCAGACAGTGTGGCGACATTATCCTAGTCACCAGACGAAGTAAGACTAGCGTCCTACTTCCTATGTATAGAATATCTAAAAGATTATAAGCAGATCCACTGTCTTTCGTAGGCTCTAGAAGGCCTTAACGCACTTGACCATTGAAGATTTTATTAAATTATTTCCACCTGCCGATTCTGCCATCAGAATTTCATAAATTTGGTATTTTTTATAATACATTGCGTCATTAAATTGACCATGAGAAAATCTATTCCTGTTACTTTATCAAACTCTCCTTGGAATTAAACAATCTTGTCGATTGGTTTAAAAATTTATATCAATAGAAATGAACTCTCCGATTTTACGTATAACGTTATATAAACGTTTGCTATTACTTTTATTATATTTTTAACAGCAAAGAATCATACTGGAATAAAAACGACACTTTGAGCTGAAAAACGTAGTATTGATCAAGAAATTTTACTGCAACAGAATGATCTGTTAAAAAATATCTCTCTAGGCATCGAGAGAGGTTTTAAAGATGTTTTTAAAGTAGGAAGATGTAGATTGAATGGAACCTTCGTGCTTTTAAGCACGAGTAATTTTAGTACTTCAATTAATAACGCTTTTAAAAGATCTTTAGGTTAGAAGTGGACTATTATTGTAATAAATGAGATAATAAATAATACAATCTTCTCTAATGAATCGTAACTTGTTCATTGTAAATTTATTCTTCCTCGTACCATTAGCAATCAGCAAGAAGATAGATTTAACTTCCTGTCTTCGATTTTCTTGTTGTTGATGATGATGATTCGCTGATTAAGATCCATCACTTAGCTGATGACGACAAGGACATAATATATCGGCTATGGTCCGTGATTATTCTGGGGTCGCAAGTAAGCAACGGTGTTGAGTTTGTGGGAATATATTATACATGCTTTATTAATTATCATGATTAAGCTGTACATTAATAATGACTACTTAACGACACGACTATGTTTCGATTTGTTGTAAGCTGTCACTAATAAATAATAATAAGTAACCATTCCCTAAACATCGTAATTATAACGGCAGTTTGACATTTCAGCCAAACGCAAACCTCTGTAGAATAAAGGTGTTCCCAGTTGTCAACCTAACTGCATAACTTCGTCTAAAATCTAACAGTCTTGTTTTGTTTTTTTTACATTTTTATATGACAAGAGTCACAACAGCTCTCAATCGTCTGGATCCAGTAAGACTACGGCATCCCCAATTAGGGAATGTTTGAGGCTGAGGGTAATTGGAAGGGGAAGGAGCTGGGGAGATTCGATTCTGAATGGTGCTATTTCACCAGGGCGATACTCAAAGTATTTACCAGTCGGGAACGTGGCATAAATACACTAGATATTATTTTAATTGAATTCATTGTGAAATGACACAAATTATTCAAATAAAATTTACTTGCGCATGCTGGAGTTTGCACCCGGGACCTCCGGATTAGTAGCCAAGGCACATTGGTTACTTACTTTTGAAAAAAAAATTGCTACCGGTTTCGACACATGCGTGTCATTCACTAGCAAACTTAAAACTAACTATTATATTATTATCTTATTGTTATTAAAAATGTTCCCGTGTAATGTCGACTCCTCCCACCTTTCTTCTCCTCCCCCAAAATCACCCCTCCCACTACCCCCACTTAATTAAATCTAATCATTTTTGAACTTGCATTGAATTTTAAAATTAGTTTTAAGTTTGATAGTTAATTTGATTAATTAATTTTGACAGGGATGTGTTGAAACCGGTAACAAAAAATTTAAGTAATAAATGTACACCAAAATAAAACTTTTCACAACAAAATGTCTAGAAATTGTTACATAGTTAAAGCTCAAGAAATACCAAAAATAGTTGCCAAGGATTGTAACCACAAAGACTGTCATCGTATTAATTATACTTGTATGTCAAAGCTATTTTTTAAAGTATATATAGTAAGCTATATATATAAAGCTATATATAAGCTTATGATGGAAATAACCTAACGAGCTAAACATAGACGTGTTGACCTATGTTGTAGACCTACCTTGTGTAGGTAGAGTTGTGGAGGCCCATTAAATGTATAGCAACAAATTTAACTTTTTCAATTATTTTAAATATTTTATAACAATGATTTTTGTCTCATTTTCCAGATGAAAACGGAATCATAATGGGCGAGTTTGGATTCATCACAGCCGATGGTGTGTACCACGTGACGGTCTATGCAACTGATGCGGAAGGGAATTTCAAAATTATTTCCATGAAGAACATTCGACTGGGTGCTGGTAAGGAAAAATCAACCAATTTCTATATTTTTAACATTTTTATAACAATGATTCCATACACGAAGTATTACTTTGTAGATGCATCTTTAAAACGAAGATTAATATTAAGTAACTATTTTCGAATAATTGGTTTATACTATAAATCCAAAAAAAAATGTTTTGGATACATTGAAGCCATTCCTAGCGTTTTCATTAAGTAGAATTTAAATAAAATTATTAATTACCTAACAATTCTGAGTTGTGTAGGTTGATACCCTTAGATCGGGATGTGTAGGTTGATATGCGTAGTTTGATACCCACGACACCTACTTTTCTGTTCCAAAGAAGATTCCTACCACTGAGTCACTTTGATCGCCGACACTCAGGGAGCTTTCTGATTTATTCAGTATACCTGCTACTGAGCCACTTTAGTCGCCCGGGTTAAAATTTAAGCGTAAACTACTAAAAAAAATGTATTTTCATTAGAAATATACAAATGCATATCAGAAACAACTTTTCAAAATATGATGTTATGCTTAAATTTGTCTGTGACAGTTTCCGTTGATTAACTTTTTTCTTTTATATTCACAAAATAAATTAAAAACACATTTCGCTTGAGATCGAGATCTAGACTAAGATTACCAAGTGATTTTTATGCCTGTTACCTAAATTCGTGGCGATATAAGGCACACTAAGAATATATTTTAGCTAGTGGCTTCCTCGTAAAAAAACAAATTTAATATAATAATATACGCGTTATGGTTGTAACCTATGTGGACTACCTATTAAAAATATTCCATCTCGGTGAATGAAAAAAATATTTATTACCCAATTATTTTTAATCTTACACAAAAAATCACAGCCCTACAACATTTATTAGAAGTTAGTATTGTTGACCTTTTGCCTATAGAAAAAAACAGTGCGATGAAATATTATAAACTAAAAAAAACCATAACAACACTTGTCGTGAAATACCAGATTGTTTTTCGTTCAAGGTAAAAGGAGGTGCAGAAATGACAATGACACTATGAACTTTACGGAGATTCATATTCTGAAATATAACCAGGAAATAAGCAATTAATAATTATGAATAATGTTTCCTGAATATTGTTGATTATCAACAACACCACAAGTACGTCACAAAGAGAAAGTTCAACAATATAACATTTTGAGAATATTTTTGTTAGTAATATAATCAGTCCCTACTTCTTGAGACTTCCGTAATCCTTCATAAAATTATTCTCAATGCCATCTTTAAAGTGTTTGTAGCTTTTTGTAAAGCATTGATTAGAGTTCGTGAAATTATAAAAATACAATAAACATTTTAACATGCAATAAATCAAATAATATTACGTTTTAAACCCGTTTCTTTCGGCAAATATTTGCTATCAAATATCACTAAAACAGACTTATTTAAATTTGAATCCGTGATGGACAAATATTTTGTCAGGTAGTATTTTTTTCTCACAGCTCTTGACATAACTTGATTTCAAGGAAATGCGTACACTGTCACACAGTGGATATTCCAGGGCCGCCACATCTTTGTGTGCAGAGTGTGCGGCGCACTCAGGCGGCCGAACCAAGAGGTCCTCTACAATTTGTGGCCAATACTAATGCATTCATTATCATTATTTTTTTGTCAGGGCCTCCTGCGTGAAGCTCATGTAAAAGAAAAATATATATATTAAAATTAAATAGTATGAATAATATGTAGTAATTATGAAAAAAAATATTTTGTGCTTGGTGTTTTTTTTCTGGAATAATTATAAATATATTACATAGTGCTTTTAATGCAATTAGTGGTTTCGGTTTCAGTCTGCATGGTGTCAGAATATTTTCCAATTCTGATATCCGTATTTTGGAATTCATTTTTTTTTATATTGAGTTTTAAACGTTATAGTGTTTGTTTTACAATAATGGAAATTAGATGATTTAAGTGTAGGTTTGATAAAATAAAGTATGACTGAAATAAAGAGGAAATCCGAACAAATTCATGTGATACATTCATGTGAGCTCAGCGAACAAGATGGTTTGAAAAATTTCACGCAATAATATTGGTATTTATTTTACACGATGGATTGGCCTGTTCGACTTTTATAAACGGTTTCCAGATCTAGATCTGAATCTTTTTCAGTTTAAGTGTGCAATGGCTATCTGCGGCGGCTCTGGGTTAACTATATTTATATTAATCTTAGATGGAATTTTCGTGAGTACACGTGAAATCAAATCTGTGTATGATTAATGCGATGACAGTAGTATAAAACATATAATCGTATTATATCTAACTTTTTATTCATACATACGTGTGTCTCGGTGATTTAGGTACTATTTATGAAGTTTTGCGATATTAGCCTGAAACAGCAATAATGTAATATTGTGTCCTCAAATTTATTTACTTTTTTAAGTTTTATTTGGTAATTCGGTTTAAATTTTTTCCAGCTCCAGATGTGACACCACGACCATTGCTAGTACTGACATCCACACTCCCTCCAGTTCCCAACTATCAGAGCAACGACCCATACAACTCTCCGTCTACAGCGAAACCGATCGTCCTGACCACACCAGTAGCTGCTCCAGTGGCATCTTGCTCCCATTGTAGTATCCCAACCCCTCCTCCACCCCCACCCCCACCAGCTAACTCTGTGCCAAACTACAACCAACAACAACTCCAACAACAACAACAACAACAACAACAACAACAACAACAACAACAACAACAACAACAACAACAACAACAACAACAACAACAACAACCGTCTATCGATCTTCAAACGCCCTTCGATAAGCCGCAAAACCCATCCTACAGCAATGACCAGTTCCAACCACAAAGCCCAGACTACCAACAAAGCCCAGACTATCAACAAGACCCAGGAAATGCTCAATACCAGAACCAGAATCAAATCAATGACCAACAAACGGGACCATCAACACAAGGACCAGCATACTCTAATGCGCAAAATAGTCCAGACTTTAGTCCAGTCCTAATATCAGCTGTGATGCGCCCTGTAAATCTTGAAGATGTCCCGACCACAACTGGACCTGGAGAGAACCCTGGACTTCCAAATGGAATCACCGAACCAGATATGCTGGACCTTTTGTACAGATTTAACTACACTGTAGGTTTCCATGGACATCAAGAAGAAGGATATACCAATGGAGCTAAAAAGGGGGAATACTACGTTAACAACAGAAATGGATACGCGACCAAAGTGAGTTACACAGCTGATGCGACAGGCTTCCATCCCAAGATTCAGACAGTCAGGTTGGCTGATGCGGACACCCCTAGGGAAGAAACCGAAAAGAACGACGAGTACGGACTAAAGGGATACGAGTTCGAATGGTTTTACGTTCCCAAATATCACTATCTTAATCAGTAACATCGTTGTATACCACCAAAATAATAATATGTTCATTAGGTAGGGAAAAAACGAATAATCATGCTATCATCACCACTTTTAAATATTCCTTCATAATTTTATATTATAACATTTAAAAATCACTGCCATGCTGAAAACAAGAATATTAAAAATATTAATTGCATGTTGTAATTAGTATTATTGTATTTTCATGATAATTCCTTGCTTTATTTAACACTGTAAACTGTATTCTTATTATTTATTAAATTAAATGAAAAATATGTGTTATTATTTATTCTCTATGTTTGATGAAAATTGCATAAATTTTCGTGGGTGAGAGGAATGAGGTAACCAGCCAAAGAACTTACCTTAGATTATTGTACCCTCCAGTAAAGGAAAAGATCAAAATAATTGAGTTTAATTGGTGTTATGCCGTGTTGCGCTACCTCCTTCTTTAGCCAACGATTCGGACATCGTTGCAGTGTCCATCATCAGGGCAGATCCGGCAGATCCGGTAGATGTGTGACGGATCATCTACCGGATCTGCCGGATCTGCCCTGATGATGGACACTGCAACGATGTCCGAAACGTTGGCTAAAGAAGGAGATAGCGCAACACGGCATAACACCCCAAAAACAAATAACGAAAATGCTTTTGGCCGTGAAAATCTTAAAACTTATCCGAGTTTTCCATTGTTCACTATTTTTGCCGAACATGATAGTTACAAAATCCGTCACAAAATCAATAATGAATGAAATTCATATTTTTCCGCTTTTTTACACCATAAAGTCGACACTCAATTTATTCGACACTTTCATACATATCAATTCAGTTTTAAACGGAAACAAAAAAGACCATAAAATACGATAACGGTATCAAAAGTTTCGTCAAAAGGGGCTGTTTCCAGTTTTAAAAGCAACAAAATTAATAAAAATGGTTTCACACCTTAAGATGTACCCGGTTTAATATAAATATTTTCGATTTGTTTCCATTTAAAACTAAAGGGATTGTTTTAAAACAAGGGTTTGCATTTGAGAAATTTCAGTCAAAACTATTGAATTTTGACATTTTTGCATACGTGCACAAAAGCAAAATGTTTATCTTAAAACAACAGGTTTGACTTATTGCAGTTTAAAATTGGGCCATCGATATATTCCCCCGAATTAACGATTTTTAAATATACTGTTATCATTGGAAGATCATTCATGTCAACATCACTGGCAATTTTGGATAACTTAGCCTCCTCTGAGTGGCTCCTGCCACTGTCTTAGCTTTGGTGAGATCCTATACTGGTAGCTACTTATGCGAGGGATCCCTACTACGGCCGTTAATTCTTTTAGATTAGAATAGCCAGCTCCAGTACTAACTATTTCAGAACCCATTGAATCAGTAACATTTAAATCATCTTTCAAGTCTTCAAGTCAGGTAAAATACTAAATGTCTTCATACACGTAATCGTCAATACTAAATTGAATTCTAATTATTTTTTGAAGAATCTCCAATTTAAAAAAAAATACATTTGTGAAGTGAATCATCCTGTAAAGGCGAAAGGGAAGGGGGGGTCGGAAAATGGTTCCAAGCCAACTCAGAATCCAGTCAACTCAACACTTCCTTAAAAAGTCATTAAAAGCCAAGGAAAAAATCATTTTAAAATAGCCGTTAACCCTAACCTAACATAAAGTATTTAACCATTTCTTTATATTTTTTATCATCACTATTTAGCCTTAACCCCTAATAGTACACAACTGCTAACCTTGTACAAATCACAAGTACGCCCCACGGTTGAATTTGGCAGCCATCTCTGGTCTGGAGCTCCAAAATACCTGAAAAATACCCTCGACTCTGTGCAGAAACGGGCGGTCCGTTTGATAGATTCTCCCATCTTAACAGACGGATTGCAATCTTTAGAGCACAGGCGTCGGGTGGGAATGCTATCCTTGTTCTACCGGTATTACAATGGAAGATGCTCTGAAGAACTAGCATCATTGATCCCTTCGGCACCGGTGCATAGTCGGGAAACACGCCAAACGCGTGCCCAACATTTGTACACGGTTGACATTTGTCACATGAGAACGGGTCGTTTCTTCGACTCGTTCTTGTGTTCAACAGCTCGGCTGTGGAATGATTTGCCGGCCTCTGTGTTCCCTCCTTCCTACAACATGGGTCTCTTCAAGACCAATGTTCATTCCTTCCTCTCCTCAAAAAGACTCTCCACACAGCATCCCAGATGACATAGGCCCTGAGGGAAATTATTTTCCTCAGGGCCTCCTGTGTGGAGTTAATGTAAAAAAAAAAAAAAAAAAAAAAAAAAAAAAAAAAAAATCCCCTAACCCCCCCCCCCCCCCCCCACCCTTACCCTAATATACGCCCTTTATATGAAAAACTTTCGAGGTATTTTCAAAATCACCACTCTTTCCAAGTTCTGAATCTTGACTGAAAAAGACTATCCACTGTTTTTCAAAAAATCTATGGTGAAGTTACTACCATTTGCACGTACCTACCTGTGTGAGACAACTTTTTCCTCATTGACTGCCATAAAAAAATATATATTGCTCCAGACTAAAAAACGTATGAAGAACCGGATTTGAGAATGGCCGTTTATAAAATATCATCAAGAATCAATGTTTTGACTAAGTGTGCAGGCACGGTTGCACTCTGTTTTTACCTAATTTAGTTCATTAAATAAAACGGTAAATTGTTGCTTACAAAAATAAATAAAATTTATGTTTTCCTGTCATGTGTGGGAAATTGTGTCATGAAAATCAGCTAGAACCATCTATTACTTTGACTTACACTTGAACCAACCTTTGTATGCCCTTTAAATTTGGTGTCACTGAAAAAAAACCTTATTTGATCTTGATTCTACCCCTCCACACAGCATCCTAAAGATGACATAGGCCCCGAAGGAAATTATTTTTTAACGTATACGTCACTAATTATTAAGTCTACAACTTTTGATTCCACATTCACTAGTGTAAAGGTCTTCCAGTAAAGTCATAATTTATGTCTGATTTTATTTTTACATTTATTAGTTGAAAATACCTAAATTTTAGTGTTGTGGTGAGCGCCATCTATGTATTTATACTAACATAAACTGATGGCAATATCAAGTTAGTGCTCATGGCTATAAGTAGGTTATTAGAGACCAAGGCTTTTTACCTTGAGATAGATAACGGCCTCTTTTTAACATTCGCATCAACTAGTTATATTGGTTTGGTATAGATGTCGCTGCAATAGTGAAAGCGACATGCAAATAATGCACATCTATTTGAATAAAGTTATAAAAGAGGTCAAAGCCTTGCAATTCTTAGAAAATATCACTGCTATTTGTCTTTCTTCAGATGAAAACATTAAACAGTTTTTAAATTTGTTGTCTTATATTTTCGTGATAGAATGTAAACAAAAATTTGGGTTTAATTTTAAAATTCCATTTATCTGTTATAATAATTAAATGTATGTACATATTTTTATGTCCAGTGGGCCGCCCCAGACACAGTTGGGCGAGGCAACTCCAGAAACTGTGTGAGGAGAGGATGGGACTACCGTGGACAGAGGCCGAACAATCAGCACAAAACAGGGACGTATGGAGGAGCCTTGTCGATGCAATGGGTCCCCGACCTGAATAGGATAAGGGGAAGAATATGATGATGATGATGTACATATTTTTTAGCAATTTTTTATTAAAATCCATATAAATTGAAATAAATGCCGCCTCGTGTGGGCAGTGTGCACTTCCACAAACCGTAATGGATTTTTATGTACGCAACTAAAGCTGCTCGAAAGTGTGTGCGCCTGAACTAGTAGGTAATACGCCTGGAATTTGAAAAAAAACATATCGATAAAAATTTAAGAATTTAACGTCAGATACGGAACGGTAGAACCAATCGATAAAACCAACCAAATCTATTCCAAACATGGAGAAATAATGAGTACGTTGTTTCTTTTAAAATGTCTTCATTTTTCGCAAAATGACTCCCTCCACATTCCCTCCCTGCGTCATTGAACCCCTCAGTCTAATTTGTTCGTTTTTCGGAACAACTCGTATACCTAGCTTTCATAGAAATCGCTGTGTCTCCCTTACTAACATAATGATAAATATAAATAAACGGTGTTAGAAAGAAAAAACACCACGCTTTATATTCAAATCTAAAAGTTAACCACAAAAGAAGTAAAATGTGTACCTTTCAACTTGAAAAAAAAATAATGAAACATTGGGAATTTTTTATTTATTATTTTGACCTGGAATGACAAAAAAGTGAGGTAACAGTAATGTTTATAAAACATTTGTCTAACAAAACATGTATGTGTTTTAATTTTGTTTCGTTATTAGTAACTTTAGTTAGAAAAAACGTAAGGTAAGTCATCTTTAACACTTTTTTATGTTTGCATGCAAAATTTGTATACTTAAAAAAATTATATGTTTATTTTGATTTATAATATTTTAAAGTGTATTTTATCACCTTTCAAAGTTTTAGAATATGTGCAGAAATATTACATTTATTTGAATTTTAATATGAAGTGGAAATTTAGATCCTCTGACAAAATATAATCGAGGCATTAGGGGTTAATTCAATTGCCTACGTAATTAATAATCATAATCGTAAATAAACAGATTTAAATGGATTTGAGAAATTATATCTGAAAGTTTCAGCGGTGCCCAACCTACCACTGAAATGGCTTATAAGAAAATGTTTTCACTTGAGTGTTATTTTGAATTCAACGAAAAAAATATTACAAAAATTAAAACACATAGATGTTATGACGTAGTATTGAAGTGATTGAGTGGAAAATGCGT
Source organism: Limnephilus marmoratus (assembly GCA_917880885.1). Classification (NCBI taxonomy): domain Eukaryota; kingdom Metazoa; phylum Arthropoda; class Insecta; order Trichoptera; family Limnephilidae; genus Limnephilus; species Limnephilus marmoratus. Next base: position 13,930,830 of record OU862908.1, read on the forward strand.
TCCGCGTAGCCCTGGTGCAAGGCCGTGCCAAAACGGTTTGATTTATGTACGTCCATATACGTTGACTGAAAAACTCCGTATCGAATTTCCGTTCTGTTATATTCATCTGTTATATTCAACTATGGAAAACGAGTAATTGAAAAATAATCGCCGAACAACAGTGTAATCTGCCTACGTATAGGTACGTAGATTTTTTATTATTTGAATACCGCATAAGAATCCCAACTGCTTCCAACTGTCAGAGGGTAACGATGCGATGTGGGGAAGAGTATGACTTTTATTCAGATCTGGTCAATAAATATGAAAATTTCCATTTAAAGCTACGTTTCTATTCTGAATTGTGTTCTTTCTTCAGGGCAATATTTAGAGAATCTATCACTCTGCAATTTGCTGAAAATATATAATACACTAGCTGGTACCCGGCATGCGTTGCAATGCCATTCAAAGAAATAATTTTTTTCTCCCTGCATTTCCTTTCCCCCAAGCGTCCCCGTTCCCCTCCCGCATCCCCTTCCCTCCCCGTTTTCCTCCTTCATGTTAGATTTTATGTAATTAATTTTAAGTTCATGGACAAAATCAAGACTCGTTTCAAGTTAGGTTTGGTTATGTTTTCCTCTTCCCCGTCAATGTACATGTCACCAAAAGAAAAGTGCTCCAAATTCTATAATTTACACCTTATGAATTAGTTTGCCCTTCTGTTAATTCGTCAGCTTTAATAGTTTAATAGGTAGACATAATAATAATATTAAAAAAGCATTTATTCATCAATAGACTTTAAAAGTTTTATACATTTTGTTCGTTTATCGTTTATTCTATTGACAAAAAGGTGAATGCGCAGTACTTTGCGGATTTCTCCTGGAATGTAGCGGATTTTCATAATTACCCCTATCAGATTGGAATTTCATGATTTGTCTACCAGTATTTCGGTGAAGGTGGTCCCGACATGCGCGACATTTCACATTATGACATTTTTCTCAAGATAACTTTTTGCCAACAATTCGTTCGTATACCTCCTCCGTGAACATTAAAAAATAAATTCTAACATATAAAAAATGTGATCGGCTTACCTGTTTTGCGATCCTTAGTCGATATTATGTCAATGGCCTGGTCTCATAATAAAAGCGCATGATTTATTTGGAAGGATAGCTTGTCATTACGTCGAAGGCGACCTGTTAAAAGCTGTTGTGACCAATCTAAGGAGCTTTGAAAGGAGGCGAATACCTACCTATTTACATACTATTCACCAACCAACCAAAATTACAGGTTTGAGATATAAGGCAATACGTAAGTTTTTACACTGTATGATATTTATCGGGGTATACCAATTCTTTGAAGAGCCGTCAAGTAGAATTTTTCCAAAAAAAATGATAGATCCGCTCGGCAGGACTTGAATAAACAATGCGAAAAAGCCGACCTCCGAAGAAATCTTTTTATTAAAGATGCATTTAATAATATATTTTTTTAGGACTTATTGAGTAAAACCTCACGTTATAATATTAATAATTGTTGATATTAAAGTCTCAAACGAAAAATGTGAAACAGAAAAATTGGAAAACGATTCGGTCGCATCTAAGAATTCAACCCAGGACCTCAGCCTTTCCGGGGTTTTGCTCTACCACTGAGCTAATTCGACTCTACCGCCTTAGGCCGCTCTTAGGTCATATTTAACTGTATCATTCTTTGACTAAGAACTACCAATAATATCTTAATTTTCCTAGCGTTTTTTTTTATCTAATTTTTACCTAAATTATCTTTATTTTCTTAACATATTTTTATGGGCTGCTATCTTTATGTATGATTGCAAATAATTTAACTAAATGAAATTTAGATAGTGTCTTGGATAAATATATCACTTGTGCGACATCTATTTACTTTTCAACAACTCTAGGATGATTTTTTATTCATTTTTTAAATATCTTATTGAGTAAAACCTTAAATTATCATATGATGTAAACCAAAAACCTTAACCGTTCAATTGCTAACATATTATACAAACCGCGGTTCAATTCTAGAATGGGAATTGCATTTCACGATTTGTGACGACTGACGGACGTTGGATTTCGCAGATTTATTTGTTTCTGTTCTCTAAAAATCTTTATTATAATATCTATTATTTTATATCATCTATCTTTTGAATCATAATAAAACATTTTTAATGTTATATTCCTAAGAATGTGTAATGTTCAGGTTCAAAAGCAAGAATCAAGCAAAAATTTCGCTCCCGCATTTTTCTCAACTTAAAAATAGTAGAAGTGAAGTTTATACATATGTTTTAGTACCACCCGGTGCGCATTAACAAGGGCTACAAGCCTGTTGTATTTTTTTTCTGTGTTTTTAAGTTTAAAGTGACTTTTTTTAGTGTTTAAGTTCAAAAACTAAACTTTTTTCGTTTCGGGCAGTTGCCGCCATATCCCCCAGTCTCTATTATGAGTACTGGGTGTAAACCATAAAACTATTAGTTATAAAAAAAATCCGGTCAAAAACTATTAAATTTAGTGATATCTATAAACATTTTAATTTTTGAATTTTTGTGGAATTGTTTTTTTGTCAAAACTATGCGTAAAATCAAATTTTTTTTGAGGCGTGACTTACTTCATTCGACGCGGAATTTTCGTACGCGTCTAGTGATATCCCATTTTTTAAGTTCTGTGCTCGTTTTGTACTATTTTTAAATGTGTCAAATTTCGAGTGTATGTACCTTTTTTAGGGAGTTCAACAAGGCACCTCGTGGGCCCCTTTCAGACAAACACGTGGTAATTCCTTCCATTTGATTTTTAAATTTAAATTACTGGGAACTTTGACAAAAGGGTCATAACTTTTTTGTCTTAAGACTTTTCGACAAACGGACTTCAGTTTTGGGTGGTCAATTTTCCCAATTTTTTTCCCCATTTTTGGGGAAATTTGTGGGAATTTTCCCTTTTTTTCCCTTTTTTTAGGGATTTTTAAAAAAAAAAAAAAAAATGGGATCCGACGTAGTTTCGTCGGGAGAATCCGATGGCGCTGGTCCCGACCCGAGGAAACCTGCAGAAATCTGGAAACAGGCGATTTCCTCAACTATAGAAGCGCTTAGCAAGTCCTTGACCGAGGGGGATCCTCCCAGGGGCAAAAGAAAGCAAAGGAAGGCCGTCAGAACAACCGATCTTGGATCCGATACGGACTCTGAGATGGAGGTTGAGGTTGGCGTTCCAATACCCGGCACTAGTGGGACTTCAATTGTCGGCATCCACCCCCCCACGCCCATTCATGGAGGTAAAAAGAGACTACGGATCAGCGACTCTCCGAAGAGCCTGAAGAGTCTAGCTGAGTCCTCCAAGAAGGTAATACCGGCATTGGAGAAGTGCCACAAGATCCGTACTATCGTTATGGACGGGTCCAACAGGCTGAACAAGGCCGACAAGAGCGCCCTCAATGATATCTTAGACGATTTAATGAACGATATAACAAACTTGATGCTGGACCTGAACACAATGACAACCAGGAGCACGACCATCGACCAATTGCTCAACACACAGGCCAGCTTGAACCAGAAGCTGGACACTGTCATCAAGGCGCGCCCACCAGTCACAAATGAACCACAGCTGAGATCTTATGCAAGTGCTGCTGCCGGCTTGCCGAGCTCTAAGAAAGTAGTGATAAATGGCCACGTACGTCCTATCCCTCCTAAACCCCTGACGGTACTGATCTACCCGGATACCCCTGAAGGGAAAACCTCTGAGTCAACACAGAAGAACTTAGAGAAGATTATCAACCCTAGGGTCGATGATTTTCAAGTAGTGCGCACTCGCAAAATCAAAGGTGCTGGTATGGCAATCCAAGCCAAGGGGAAAAAAGACCTGGATAATATCCTCAAGGCAGAGACTAAACTGGCGGCCAGCGGTCTCAAAATAGTTAATCCGATGGGGCGTCTGCCCAAGATTGTGGTGTACAACGTCCCAAAAGGCGATCCAACGGCGGATCAAGAGTTGTTCAAGGAGATCTTCTCCAATAACCTTGAGGGTCAAACTGTGCTCACTCTGGAGGACCATCTCCGCACCATGAGGAGAGTGTCGCTCTTTGGGAAAAGAGACACCGGCACCATGAATATGGTCCTAACGTGCCATCCGGCCGCTAGGAAGGTACTCTTAGACAGCGGGACGTGCTACCTTGGGTGGAACGCCTGCCGCGTCCGTGATTTTACAGGTGCCACTAGGTGCTTCAAGTGCCATCAATATGGCCACATTAGCAAATCCTGCTCACAGGAGAAGCAAACTTGTCGCCACTGCGCCGCTGTGGGACACTCCCATGAGGATTGCCCCAAGAAAGCACTACCCGCTGTCTGCGCGACTTGCACGCGTTTCAAGAAGCCGGCGGATCACCCGACGGGTGATAGGGACTGCCCGGCTCAGAAAGCAGCGGTAGAAGTAGCCTTCCGTATGACTGACTATGGCTCTTCGTAATCCCCTCTCCTTAGGTCAGATCAACCTGCAGAGATCCCGGATGGCCACTTTGGAGGTGCTGCGGGTCATGTCTGACCTAAAAATCGACATTATGCTCATTCAGGAACAGTACACCTGGGAAGGTAAGACTCCCATTAATTTTCCGGGCGCGGTACTCGAAGTCGGCCGCTCACCAGGGGCGGGTGTCCTGGTCAACTCCTCGTTGATCAGTCCCCTCCTTCTGGCTGGTCTTTCTGATGAGTACCAAACCTGTGTATGTATTAGATTTGGCGACACTGAGATCTTTCTGATCTCAGTTTACTTTAAATTTGGAAACCCGGTAGGACCCCACATCCTGAGTCTGACGCGCGCGCTCAACGCGCTTAAAGGCCGTAACATAGTTATCGGAGGTGACTTTAATGCACGCTCACCATTATGGTTCGACAATAGTAACTGTAGGACGGAACGATCAGACGCCGTAGAGGACCTGATTGCCGCGCAAGGTCTCAGTATCATGAATGAACAGAGCTCTTTTTTTACGTTCTCGAACATACATGGTGAGAGCAACATTGATCTAACTCTTTGCTCTGGATCAGTTGCGACCAGGATTTCAAAGTGGACAGTCCATGAGTGCGAAATAAATTCGGATCACAGGTTAATTACTTTTACGGTTGGTGTCAAGAAAACAGAAGCTCCAAGATCCTCCTGGAACTTCAACACCACTAGGGCGAATTGGGATAACTTTGGGGAAGCGCTACGAGATACGCTAAGGGATTTTCACCACGTAGCAGCTACCGATCCGGACAATTTGGGGAATTTTTTCAACAGGGCGGTTGTATCTGCTGCCAACTCGTCTTTGGGAAGATTAAACCCAAAGACTAGTATTAGGACGCCGTGGTGGTCACCTGAGCTGACTTCGCTGAAGGGGGCCTACAAGAGGGCCTACAGGGCGCTGGGGCTGTCCCGGAGTGGCGGCTGTACGGAGGATGAGACGGTTGCACTTCGGGCGGGCCTCAGATCTGCCAGGTCGGCCTTCAAACGGGCTGTTCTCTTAGCGAAACGAGCTGCCTGGCATAATTGGGTTAAAAACGTGGGTAACGCCAACCCGTGGGAAATCCACAGCGCGATTGAAAAATCCGGGAAAGGTTCTGACCGGTATTTGTCAACAGTAATTGGGATTACAGATGGGAGGAACGCTGAGACAGTGGATGTGGCCTCCACACTCGAAACACTATTGGGTGAGTTAGTTCCTGTAGAATCAGTAATTGGGGAAAGTGACCACCATAAACAGATAAGAAATCTGTCACGGCTGCCACCTAGAGTCCTCGCCCAAGAGGATAACTTCATTAGAGTCACTAAGGCAGAAATTGATGTGATAATTAAGGGTTTGGGTCCTAAGAAGGCACCAGGGCATGACAGGCTCAATGGCGTAATAGCGAAGCAAGTCTGGGTCCACGCCAAGGAGGAGCTCTTCCAGGTGATGGACACGTGCTTGAGGAGGGGAGTTTTCCCCTCTGAGTGGAAGCGTGGCGTGCTCCGGATTATACCTAAGGGGAACGATAAACCACTCACCGACATCAAGGCCTACCGGCCGATAACGCTGCTTCCTGTTTTAGGCAAGATCCTGGAGAAATTACTGAGGGAGCGGCTCCGTCAAACCTTGTCCCCGGCCAGTGACCTCCAGTTCGGTTTCGTCCCCGGTAAATCCACGGTGCACGCCCTGTCGTATGCGCTTGAATGGGTGAAGGCTTGCCCAAAGAGGTATGTAGTTGCAATATTCCTCGATATCACTGGTGCCTTCGATCACGCGTGGTGGGCAATGATACGTACAAAGGTGAAAAACAGGCGGTGTTCCAACTTATTGTTCCAAGCCATCGATGACTATCTTTCTGATCGTACGATCACGATCAGTTTCGGTGAGTTTTGTATCCAGAGGGAAGCCGACATGGGATGCCCGCAGGGCTCCATCCTTGGACCCGACCTGTGGAACATCTCCTTTGACGACTCCTCCAGGTTACCCTTGCCTGAAGGATGTATCGCTGTCGACTACGCTGATGATAAGTTGTATCTGGTCGCTGGGGACAGCAGACAGGAAGTGGAGAGTAAAGGCAGTGAAGGTTTGCAGATGTTCCTGGACTGGGGTGAAAGAAACAAGATGACCTTCGCTCCCCACAAGACCAAGGGCCTCCTGATGAAGGGCTCTCTCAGTAGAGCAAGAAATCCTACCATCAAAATGGGAGATTCTAACATCCGCTTTTTTGAAACAGTGAAATATTTAGGAGTTACTCTGGATCGATCGTCCTCTTTTCTGGCTCACGTCAAAGAAGTATCCAGCAAGGCCCAGGCTCTCTTCTTGAAGCTGAGGAGACTCTCCACAGCTGAGTGGGGATTGCGTAATCCGGCTCTGCGAATGCTATATAGGTGCGTGTACGTGGCGCAAGTCTCGTATGCCGCCTCTGTGTGGGAGCACCGCCTGGACAATTCGCTGATTCTCTTAGCTCTCAGGCGAGGCCAACGAACCCCCTTGCTGGCACTCTCTGGTGCGTATAGAACCGTTGCTTCGGACGCTTTACCCGTTTTGGCTGGCATTTTGCCAATCGATCTGGAAATCAGGGAAGTGCTCACTAAGCAGAAATTAACCAGAGGAACCCCGGCCACTCACCTAGGCGTTGTTCTGACACCGGGCGGGCCGGGGACTCTCCCTGGGTTGCTTCGTCAAATGAGGGATCTGTCGCTCCAAGAGTGGCAGGTCCGTTGGGATAGAACGAATATGGGAAGATGGACTTTCTCCTTCTTCCCATCAGTTAAAGTCAGAATGGAAGGGGTCTCTCTCAAGTTGGACCACCACATCACCCAGCTTCTATCCGGCCACGGGGAATTCAGGGGGAGACTTCACGCCCTCTCCCTGTCCCCTCACCCCAACTGCGCCTGCGGGTGCACGAACCAGTCGGCGGAGCACATTCTGTGGCAGTGTGAGATAATGACGGACGCAAGAGAGGAAATGCTCGATGGTTTGGACGTACCAATCAGACCAGTGTGGAACACTGATCTGGTTTCGAACAAGACGAACTTCGAGTGCCTGAGGAACTTTACAAGGATCTGGGTTGAGAGATGGCCTGAGCTTAGAGTCGCTGATTAGTAGATTTTGACACCAGGTGTACTTGTTCCTGACTTACCACGGACTTTTCTTGCGTCCATTCTTTTACAAACTCTGCTCAGGATGCACAGTTTTATATTTTTTTGTCATTTTTATGTTTATTGTTTGCATTTTACATTTTATGTTTTTTATGCTTTTACACTTTTATGTTTATTTTTTCTTGTTTACACAGGCCCTGCGTTATTCAACGCTCATGTTTATTTTATGTTTTCTTTACTTTACATGCTTATGATTTATTTTTTGTTATTTGGTGCAATTAAACGCCCAGCGATGACTCCCACACGCTCTTGTTTATTTTTTTTATGTTTTGCGGTTTTCTACGCTTATATACATTTCTTTTCAGTTATGCTGTACTACGAGAACTGAACTCAGTTGTTCGTTTTTGTACCGTCCTTCTCCCCATATAAGGGGTTGGACCCTGGACCGTGTCCCCGCCTACGTACCATGGCCGGTCTTCTAGAACTGGTGGAGCTGCACCTGTTTGTCGCGCCACACCCCGTGACATGAAGAGGCTGGGGAGAAGGCTGAACGACATCCGAAAGCTGTCCGTCCCGCCTCCGGCGACCCGACGCTTGTCTCCCTAGGGTCTTCTTCATGTTTTCCACTTACTGTCGTCTAGGCACCACCGGCTAGCTGGCTTAAGGACGACGCTGCGGGTTGTGGGGAGGCCGGACAATCAGCCTCCTTCACTGTTTCGGGGACTGCCGGCAGCCAGGTTGCGGTGACACCGGTTCTTATCTGTATATATGTTATTTTACTTTTGTTTCCTTTTTCTTTTATGTACAGTGCTCGGTGCCGCCTGCCGGATTATGTATGGTCATGTCTCCTGCTGTCATGAGCTGATTACTCATGACGGCTGCTGTCATTTTGGATTACTTTATTTTTTTTATTTTTTGTTGATGTTACTAACAACTTGTTTGACTGTCCATGAGGCTCACTGCTTTTGCATTGACACCTTCATGGGCTTTAGAATTGTAGAGATTGACCATTACAGTACAGTCCTGTAGGCGCGCCCGCATACCGCCACCTAACACAGTATGAGGGGACATTGAAGGTCTAGATTCGTTACATTAAATGTAGAGCCGTTTATTCAAAAAAATTAGATTCTTGCGAGAACTCCGAAGGGGCGACCATAAGTTGCCTATACCGGGGTGGGACAGAGGTGGGTACTTCAATGTTATATTCAACTATGGAAAACGAGTAATTGAAAAATAATCGCCGAACAACAGTGTAATCTGCCTACGTATAGGTACGTAGATTTTTTATTATTTGAATACCGCATAAGAATCCCAACTGCTTCCAACTGTCAGAGGGTAACGATGCGATGTGGGGAAGAGTATGACTTTTATTCAGATCTGGTCAATAAATATGAAAATTTCCATTTAAAGCTACGTTTCTATTCTGAATTGTGTTCTTTCTTCAGGGCAATATTTAGAGAATCTATCACTCTGCAATTTGCTGAAAATATATAATACACTAGCTGGTACCCGGCATGCGTTGCAATGCCATTCAAAGAAATAATTTTTTTCTCCCTGCATTTCCTTTCCCCCAAGCGTCCCCGTTCCCCTCCCGCATCCCCTTCCCTCCCCGTTTTCCTCCTTCATGTTAGATTTTATGTAATTAATTTTAAGTTCATGGACAAAATCAAGACTCGTTTCAAGTTAGGTTTGGTTATGTTTTCCTCTTCCCCGTCAATGTACATGTCACCAAAAGAAAAGTGCTCCAAATTCTATAATTTACACCTTATGAATTAGTTTGCCCTTCTGTTAATTCGTCAGCTTTAATAGTTTAATAGGTAGACATAATAATAATATTAAAAAAGCATTTATTCATCAATAGACTTTAAAAGTTTTATACATTTTGTTCGTTTATCGTTTATTCTATTGACAAAAAGGTGAATGCGCAGTACTTTGCGGATTTCTCCTGGAATGTAGCGGATTTTCATAATTACCCCTATCAGATTGGAATTTCATGATTTGTCTACCAGTATTTCGGTGAAGGTGGTCCCGACATGCGCGACATTTCACATTATGACATTTTTCTCAAGATAACTTTTTGCCAACAATTCGTTCGTATACCTCCTCCGTGAACATTAAAAAATAAATTCTAACATATAAAAAATGTGATCGGCTTACCTGTTTTGCGATCCTTAGTCGATATTATGTCAATGGCCTGGTCTCATAATAAAAGCGCATGATTTATTTGGAAGGATAGCTTGTCATTACGTCGAAGGCGACCTGTTAAAAGCTGTTGTGACCAATCTAAGGAGCTTTGAAAGGAGGCGAATACCTACCTATTTACATACTATTCACCAACCAACCAAAATTACAGGTTTGAGATATAAGGCAATACGTAAGTTTTTACACTGTATGATATTTATCGGGGTATACCAATTCTTTGAAGAGCCGTCAAGTAGAATTTTTCCAAAAAAAATGATAGATCCGCTCGGCAGGACTTGAATAAACAATGCGAAAAAGCCGACCTCCGAAGAAATCTTTTTATTAAAGATGCATTTAATAATATATTTTTTTAGGACTTATTGAGTAAAACCTCACGTTATAATATTAATAATTGTTGATATTAAAGTCTCAAACGAAAAATGTGAAACAGAAAAATTGGAAAACGATTCGGTCGCATCTAAGAATTCAACCCAGGACCTCAGCCTTTCCGGGGTTTTGCTCTACCACTGAGCTAATTCGACTCTACCGCCTTAGGCCGCTCTTAGGTCATATTTAACTGTATCATTCTTTGACTAAGAACTACCAATAATATCTTAATTTTCCTAGCGTTTTTTTTTATCTAATTTTTACCTAAATTATCTTTATTTTCTTAACATATTTTTATGGGCTGCTATCTTTATGTATGATTGCAAATAATTTAACTAAATGAAATTTAGATAGTGTCTTGGATAAATATATCACTTGTGCGACATCTATTTACTTTTCAACAACTCTAGGATGATTTTTTATTCATTTTTTAAATATCTTATTGAGTAAAACCTTAAATTATCATATGATGTAAACCAAAAACCTTAACCGTTCAATTGCTAACATATTATACAAACCGCGGTTCAATTCTAGAATGGGAATTGCATTTCACGATTTGTGACGACTGACGGACGTTGGATTTCGCAGATTTATTTGTTTCTGTTCTCTAAAAATCTTTATTATAATATCTATTATTTTATATCATCTATCTTTTGAATCATAATAAAACATTTTTAATGTTATATTCCTAAGAATGTGTAATGTTCAGGTTCAAAAACAATGCAACTTTATAAACCGTTAAGTGTATTATGTATATGTCAAAATAAACATAAATTCGTTTTGATATTTTTGTTTAAAAATTATCCAAAAAACGAAGCTTTTTTTGATAAAGCGATTCATCACCTTGCCATGATTAAATACTAAGAAAAATCCTTTGTTAGGTTTCTTCAATTTTGGCAGTATTTTATTTAATTTGCAAGCTTTTTTAAAAATCAAACAATCAAAAAAATTTCGTCACGTGTTTTTCAATTATGTACCTATTTATCCTAATTTATTACTGTTCTGTTTTTCTGTCATGGTCGTGACTTTGGTATTATTGGCTGTTTTTACTGGTTGTATTTCATCTATTAAATTTGTTCACACGTTCCGTTTCCCTTTGAAGGTGGTGATCATTTTATTTTTTTTAAAGGATGTAAGGGGTAGATACCAAATAACCTGACAATATTTGAAAAATCTCCCACCGCAGTAATCGGAAAATATTGCTAGTCGTGATACCAGCCGCGGAATTAAACACGTGACACCTGGTGGGTCCAAAACGTGATACCTAATCGGATAGAAAATATTATTTTTTGAAATGTGAAATCGTCGTTTTTATTTGAACTCTGTATTAGATTTTTTTCTACCTACCTCTGTTACCTACTTACCTGAAGAAAGGTTTTAAAAATAATTTTCATTGAGATGGTGACGTTTCTTTAGACAAATTATTTTTTAAAGTTACATAAAATGTATGGTTTATGATTTAGTAGGTAGGTATTTAAGTATTATATATTTGACGGCCGGCATGGTCGAGGGGTAAGGCTCTTGACTCCCAATCCGAAGGTCGCGGGATCGAATCGCATGTGCAAATAAATTTCATTTGGTTAATTTGTGTTATTTCACAATAACTCCAGTCCAATTTTTTAATTTTTTTAATGAATAAAATGACCTTCTAACTTAAATAACTGCATTTAATTTTTATTTTTAGAGTTAGTTTTGATAGTTAAAATAATTGTCAAAGTTTTAATTTTTCAAGATTTATGTGTGGTGAATCGTCATCACTCCTGAAAAGTTACTATAGGATCGGGCAATCAGCTGATCAACTGCCGCCATTTTGAATTTCGTTGTACGAAGTATTCTCCCTAGAAGTAGCATTACTATTTTTTTTGTGCAGTACTTTTTAAATATTTTTAATAATAGAGATAAACTAATAAGAGATGCCTTTATTTTTGAAACGTTATTTAGGCCTAAATAATGTTTCAATAAACACAACAACTAAATCTCTATAAACAGTATGTAAATAAACGAATAAATTAATACGATGGCTTGTGTCATATCTACATTTCCATGCAATGACTTTACGGTGACGCATGACGTCACGACACGACAAACAGTGATATTACCACTAAACATTTCAATAATGCCAACTTGATGGCGTGTTTTTACGACCCGTTTAAAAATGGACTTTTTAATATTTTTTTTAAAACTCTGCGTTTAATATTATTAAATAAAACGTTTATATTTAGAATCAGCGTTTATTGGTCTGTATGAACATATTTTTTTAAAGCCATAATATTTTTCACTGGAGTTCCTTATTAATTCATTAAAAATAATATAAAGTATATTTGCGGCACGTTCCAGAGTGGAAGATATTCTCAGTATAGCCCTGGTGTAAGACCACAATTCAACGTTGCTTGAAATGGCTTTGACCCTGTTTGGTGACCGGATCTGAATAGCCAGATACTACACCATCTTTCTCTTTCTCATCTCCTTCCCCTCCTCGTTACCTTCAGCCTCACGACATAATTGGAGATGCCATAGTTTCACTGGCTCCAGACGGGAGCAGCTGGGACTCTTGTGAGGTATTCAAATAAAATAAAATCTTCCTACAAATCTTGTGATATCTGATGAAATTTAGGTTTTTTATTTATTAAATAAGAGAAAATTAGAAACATAGTTTTTTAGCCCCGCGGTCTAGAGTTCATAGAATTACTAGTTTTGATTTTGGAATCATTAAAGTTTTTACATTATTCAATAATGATAATCATAACTAAGACTAATTTATTTTTAAATAACGCTTTCTTTTTATGTAAATTTGAATGGAAACCAATGCATAACTTCGGAGTGAAGGTTAATTTGCTTTGAATATCTATTTAATTTCATTATTATTTAACCTTTCTGTTGATTCCATACATCTGTATGCATTTTAGAGAGTTTTTTAAAATCTTGTTTTTTATTTTACACTTTCTTTAAAGGCAAATTTGGTTGGTTTTGTAACTGTATGAGAAGATTATAAAAAACTTAAAACACTGTTTATGCTTGCACTTTGTGCTAGAGAGGAAGTATCCTTATTTCTCTAGAAATTATAGGTTTAATTATAATTCGAAATAAATATTCAGGTCGTAGTTGTCAGATATTTTCCAACTTAAATTTTCTTCCTCCTCACAACCATGATGTAGATAATGGTGTTAAACAGGCACTGGGTAGTTGGCAGTGGCGGTCGGTGACTTTTTGTATGAGGGATTCTAGAGTATATACCTAATATCAAATACTTGGGCTGTCCGTATAATAAGGTCTCCAAGGTGCTGCAGTCGCGAAAAACGATTTTTCGCGCAATCTTTTAACACTGGCGTATAGACTGGTTTCCCCTTGCCAAATCCCCACCACGATGCACCCTCTTTGACGCTTAGTCTCAGTGTGGTAGCCGTTCGCGATAGAGCTTCCACTCGCCGCACTCACCTGGTGTGAGTTAGTCTCTGTAATTCGATCTTAAACTTTACTTCGGCGAATCTGAATAAAGCCACTGGGATTGTTCTTTTGTGTGTGGTGTCATGTAGTGTATCCAGGTCTCGTCCCCAGTCACAATTTATTCCAAGAATTCCGCGCCATCGATATCGTAGAACTCAAAGAATTCGCGGGCTGCTTCAACCCGTTGTTTTTTGTGATCTTCGGTGAGCATTTTGGTACCCACCTTGGGCAGACTTTGTGGTCTCCCAAATTTTCTGTCAAAATCTTGTCAATAGCGGTCTTACTGACATCAGGGATCATATCACAGAGCTCCCGAACCGTCGATCTGCAATCATTTTCCACTTTGGCAATTTTTTTGTCTGAAACCGATGGCTGTACGGCAAGCTTTTAAATTCTCTGCATCATTTGTGCTCGTCTCAAGTAGCTGAGAATGAATTTCTACCAGGGTTTTTTTTCACAAAAATACTAATTATAGAGCGTAATTCAACCCTGGCGGGTGCGGCGAGCGCAAGCTCCATCGCGAACGGCTCCCACGCAGAGACTAAGCGTCACAGAGGGTGCATCGTGGTGGGGATTTGGCAAGGGGAAACCAGGCTACACGCCAATCTTAAAAGATTGCGCGTAGATTCGTTTTTCACGACTGTAGCTCCTTGGAGACCTTATTTTACGGACAGCCCTATATAAAAGTCTATGGACTAGCACACGAACAAGGTGTAATTATCGACAAAAATAGTCTGTCAAATTAGCTCTGTACAACCTTTATGTGCTTCACATTAAATATTACAGTTCCCTAATTAAATGAATTAAATAGGTATTCCGAAAGATATTCAATGTATCAATCGGATTCAGCTATTTAAGACAACAAATAACTGTCGAAATGGAATCCGTATTCATCCGTATCAACCCGAATTCTTTCTTCAACCATGGCAGGTTTGACTAAACGCGCTTGCGTGAATATCAAAAATATCACACTCATTCCTGCGTCGTGGATGCGGAATGAACGGAGCATCCACTATTTTGATGGTGTTGGTGAGTTTATGAGCGACGTTCGAGCATCGAGAATGTATACATATTACATATGTATTTTGACCTGCTCCGTGTGTCGTGTTCGTGTTGATCTCTGAGATTGGATGGCGGTGGCGTTATTACAATATCTGGTGCGGTTTACGGCTAGAAAAAAATAAATCCAAGGCTTTTTAATTTGGAACAAATAAGAATTATTATTATTATACTTATTTTAAACCAAGAAAAGAAGGGAAACGCAGCATCCACGGTATGTATGGATGGCCCGCGCATGGCAGTTGGATATTGTATTTTTTAAAGCAATTTATTATTTTTCACGTGTAGCTTACTGCTTCAACTTAATTATTATAAAATTTATCCCAAAAAAATTTAATCTAAATGAGTCCAGAGACGATCAATTGTCAATGCGATTACATTATTGACGATGTGCATTTAAGTGCGATTGACGGAACTTCAATCGATCCTCTTCGGTGTCTAAATGTGCAATTATTGTGTGAGCAATATCTGATTTTGGGCGAGTTCATAAAATATAGTTTAATAATATCGGTAAATTAAGAAAATTTTCAATTTCTACTTTAGACGTTTAATTTATATGACCAGGAGCATATTGCTTTACTCTTAGCGCTTTAAAAAAAAATGGCACTTGATTAACCGGCGCGGCATGCTCACTCTCTCGCTCTCCACTATACACGCGTCATTTGCACTCGCCCACCACTTATTAAAATCAGATCAGTTGCATTTGATCTTCCGAGGAAGGTGCGGAAAAATATAAAGGTTGGAATTGATTACGTAAATTCATGCGAGCCGTAGGTTGGGCGTGCCTGCTTTAGACAATCGCAATATAGTGCAAATATAAATAAAAAAAAAAACAAATCTAGAGCAACGAACGAACGCTTGTCAATCGCACAGCAAAACAACCATTCCGCTGCATCAATGACACTTGTCTGTAGCGTCTATAGACTCAATAAAAATGCACATCATTTCCCCCATCGCACCAATGGGAATCACACCAAATTCGAATTACCAACGTATAAATTACGAAAAAATGAATTCAAAATGTCAGATTTTTTCAGTTATTCTCTTGGATTAATTGTAATACTTTTTTATAATTTTTAATTGGATGAACGAGAAAAAAAAAGTGACGATTTTCTTCCAAATTCATTAAACAAAAGCACTGTTCTTCGAAATTTTGAATTTTACAAAATTTTTACGGTAACTTTTTTTCGTTCAGAATTTTTTAATAAAACAGGCATATACAATAGATAAAAAACCCCCTCTGTTACATTATATGTTTCCATACACAATTTATTGACATTTTTTAATTAGTATTATTTTCACATCCACGGTCGTTCATCAATTGAATAAAATTTTCACGACGTTTTTTAGTGAGGCTGTTGTATTCAAAATGTTTTAACCAGACTTAAAAATTATTATAGCTATCTTCTATATATATAAAAATCTCGTGGCACGGTGTTTGTGGTCGCACTCCTCCGAAACGGCTCAACCGATTTTTATGAATTTTTTATGTATATTTGGTAGGTATGAGAATACTTCATACCGCTAGGTGATTAGGGTGTCCCTATCCAGAATCCCAGAGTCCCTATCCCTATTTTTATGACAACTTTTTTTGGCTTCAAAAAATACCTCTAAAACCCATTTTTCACCCTCCTAACCCCACCCTCCCATTTTTTAATTGCCACTCTCCAATTTTTAATCGCGATTTGTACGAACAAATTTAACCACCGTTCGTATTTCAAACAGAACGAAATTATTTATGTTGTTGAATGACAGATGGCGCTACGTCCGCCTCATCGAACTTTTATCCACACATAGAAATAATTATATGGCAGAGCAACTTTTTCCGGATCAGCTGGTAAATAAATATTATGTAGTTATAAAGTTTACTAAAGTTAACAATTTTCAAATTTTCTTAATTTGTTAGTGTATCATTATCATAAATATTTCATTTTATTTTCTTTTACATTGTAGATGTATTATCTTACAATATTTTTTATTCCATATATTATGTATATATGGATAATATGGATCTCGTAGCTCGTACGACTGCACCACTCTCCCCAAGATCTGGAATAAACAATAAAAAAAAATTAAATAGCGGATTTGTGATGATATTTCAAATTTGATGTCAC
This sequence comes from Limnephilus marmoratus, assembly GCA_917880885.1. Classification (NCBI taxonomy): domain Eukaryota; kingdom Metazoa; phylum Arthropoda; class Insecta; order Trichoptera; family Limnephilidae; genus Limnephilus; species Limnephilus marmoratus. The sequence continues at coordinate 13,947,565 of OU862908.1, forward strand.
CGGAAAATTTAGTCTGAAATTCATCATTATGATTATGTAATGATGATTACCTTAATTGTCGTTTAATTTAGATTACCCTAATTGTTGTTTAACTTAACGTTAAATATTTAGGCGTGAAATCAAATAAAAACTAGGGACATCAGCAATAATTACCTACTGTTAAATTTTCTTATAGCATTATTTTCAGAACAGCTTAATTGATATTGTCTTAATGAAATCACGATTATGAGTTGAATCTTATGCAGCGAAGTGTTTTCCCATTGTACAATTCGCTGCAGTCACGCATCAGGAGACTCACAAACACTTCGTCCTTACTCAGTTCAAGGCCCAGTAATCATTAAAACCGGGCCCCAGTCAATAGGCAATAAGTCCTAATATAATTTATTGAATTTCAGAAAAATTGACAATTTGGATACCTGGTTTATATCAGGTAATATTATTTAAGTGCACCGATCCGTGGAAAATGAAAAAATCGATGCCCTAAAATTTTATGACTTACCGTGTAGTTTTTTTAGATAATTTTTAGGTTGTGATATTTTTGGCAATTTAAAGACCTCCGTAGTCAAAAAAACGCTTAATAATTGGGTCAGAAAATAGCTGAATATTGGAAAAATTTTGTTAATTATCTTGATTTTTGAGAAAAAAAAATACAAAATAAAGGTAGATGATGACACTGCTTTTAACTCACATTTTTCACAGAATTCTCGTAAAAAAATCTTGTTGACATCTCAATATGGTATTGACAGGGAATTTTGAGGAATCCTTCTGTACCTTAAAGAGTTTCCGGAACCCATTTCATATTTTTCTTTAGGTAATGTATGATTATTTATGTGGTGAGAGTGGATTATGTGTTTTTTGTAAATGACTGGCGAAGGACCTTGAATTTTGTGTTACTAATCACTGCCTAAAAATGGTAAAAATACATGTTGCAAAGAAAAGGAGAGGACTCACCGGAAAAAGGTAAAGCACTTGTATGATTCCTTTCCCATCCAAGAGGCACGATCACAATAGGCGTAAATATTCGTTATTTTATAGTACACGGCGCAGTTATTTTTTAATAGCGGATTTTTCGTGAGCAGAGCACAGTGATGGCTATATGCAGCGGGAGTTTATTGCAGACTGATTAAGATTGTGGGTAAGCGAGGGGGGAAAAGGTAGGACAAAAGGACTTGCAACAATAATTAATACCAAGTCCAAGCAGTGATAGTATGTATGCGTGCTGTGTAGGTATGTGTATGTGCAGATATTAGTATGTGCGTAACCATGCCCCCCGCCTGGAAGGGGATGAAAGAATCCACTTCCATAAACCAAAAGAGTGCCAATACGTTTCAATGCGCAAACAAAATTGTAACACGCGGTAGAATGCAATTAATTATGTAAAAGTTATAAAAAATGTTTATTTAAGTTATATAAATGCTTTTACCAAATGGTCAAATTGACCGATATAACAAGAAAATTAAAAAATAAAATATGGAAACGTAAAATTATGATATGTTAATGTGATAATATGCGGTAGATAAAACTAAAAGTAAGGTTTAGTACCTATTTAACAATGAAACTAACCTAATTGATTTTAAGAATAAAAGTATTATGAACTAACTTCTGTTAAATCTATTGTGACGGTAAGGGACAGAGTTTAACGACTGCCCTGCGGTATATTCCGGAGTTAGTTTTAACATCCGCAACGCGGATCACCCCATCTGCCCCGGGGTAGACATTGACTATTACCCCAATAGGCCATTGAAGTGGCGCGATGTTGTCACTCTTAATCATTACTATCGTGCCTGTCGTTACCGGATTCGCATTTGTATTCCATTTCTGGCGAGTTTGCAAAGTATTCAAATACTCAATTTGCCATCGGTTCCAGAACGTCTGAACAAGACTATTCACGAGATGTTTGCGTTGTGCCAAGTTGACTGGCTCGTCTGACAAATCAGCAGCGGGTAAAGATTTTAAGGGAGTGAGCGTTAAAAAATGTGCGGGGGTGAGTGGCAATGGAGCCGAAACGTTGTTAACGCTAAGTACAGATAGCGGGCGTGAATTTAGAATTGCTTCAATCTGAGAAAGCACTGTTTGCATCTCTTCATACGTCAGTAGAGAGGTGCCTACTATTTTATTTAAATAACCTTTCAGGCATTTAATGTTACTTTCCCAGATCCCACCAAAGAGAGGAGCAATTGTTTTGAGGCGGTTAATGTCTTGAACGGACATCAAAATTTTTGTTTTCCGTTCGGGCTGATCAGATACAGAATTCGTATTAAAACGTTGTAAAGGCCAATCACGTTTAGGTAATTGGGCAAATACGGGGCCGTTAAACCATAACGGATGGTCGATTAGTTGAGCGGGCGTAAGACCCCGCGACAAGCACTTGGCGGGATTGTCTTGTCCTTTTATATAATGGAAGCATTCAGCCCCCAGATGGTTTTGTATTTGTGAGACACGGTTGGCAACGAAAGTCTGCCATTTTGCGGGCGGTGAATTTATCCACGCTAGAGCAACCGTGCTGTCGCAAAAAGCTAAAGTCGTATTAGCTTTTGAATTTGATGTGTAGGTATTACTGACCGTATGCATTAATCGGGCAAGTACTAGCGCTCCACATAGTTCTAATCGCGCAAGTGAAATCGTCTTAGCCGAAACGACCTTGGATTTAGCGCATAATAAATTAATTGTGGTTTTATGAGTATTCGGACAGTAAACATGTAAGTATATAACGCTTCCAAATGCGCGTTCGCTTACGTCAGAAAATCCGATAAGTGTTAATACATATTGGTATTCGACACCAAAAATGCGAGGAATTTTAATAAATTGTAATAAGGGCAATTCCTTTTCAAACTGACGCCAAAGCGTGACAACGGTGTCAGGAGGAGGATCATCCCAATCCAGGTTGTACTCCCATAGATATTTAATTATAAGCTTAGCTAATAATACAACTGGTGCGGCGAAACCCATCAAATCCCAAAGACGAGCAATCGTCGAGAGAATGTTTCGTTTAGTACACGTTCTTTCGTCGGTGTGTACGAAAAATACGAAATGATCAGAAGCGGGTATCCAATGAAGCCCTAGTATTTTCAGGTTTTCGTCGGGATTAAATTCCACACGTTCCTTAACACGACGAGCTGTAGGAATCGTGGACAAAAAGTTTGGAGAATTACCAGAGAATTTTACAAGATCGAATCCTCTCGCGGCGAATAGTTGTAAATTGAGGATAATGCGAAATAGAGCACCTTGTAAATTATTTCCGGTACGTAGAATATCATTAAGCGAGGAACCAGAATCGGATTTCATACTTGCGTCCAGCACCATCCGGATTTTGGTTATCAGTTTATCTTCGCGAACTACGATATGATGCGGGATTACGTAATGCGGTAAATCAGAATTGTCAACTGGGGAAATGTAACCTTTCTGAAGGTATTCGCGCAATATTTTGTCATATTCTAACTTTATTGCGGGTTGAGATATTAAGCGGCGTTCGAGAGACCGAAACCTGCGTTCGGCGGCGGGTAACGATTCACCGAGAACAGAGGGACCGTTTCGAAACGGCAACGCGACGGTATAACGACCTGCCGTGTCACGAGAAGTAGTGAGTTTAAACATATCCTCACACTCTTGTTCCTGAGGCGTTAAAAACTTCTCATCTGGAATGTCTTCCAATTCGAAGAAGCGCGAAAGGCAAAATTCATCATTTTGTGTGAACGTACAAAATGATTGCGTGTTGTTTATACTTGGGTTTTCAATCATCGTTGGGGCAGTACCCAAGAAGAGATATCCCAAAGTAGTTTCAATGGCAAATGGCTGGCCGAGAGAACCTGATATTTTGTTTGCCTTTAGAATGCGAACAAACATGTCACATCCCAAGATAATATCAATCTCACCGGGCGTACAGAATGTTGTGTCTGCTAAGGGCAAATTGTCAAGATACGACAAAGAGGAGCGGTTAATGTTAACAGTAGGCAACTCACTGGTTATGGTTTCTACTACATATGGTTTAATCGTATACGACTGAGTGATGTCATAGCGGGAGAGTAATTTTAAGCAAGTTACGCCATTTGTCACATTTCTTACGTCACCTATTCCCGTGACGTAAGTACTTGGAGATGACCGCACCGTAAGATTCAAGCGTGAACAGCATTTGCGCGTAATTATGTCCCTTTGGGAGCCGCTATCTATTAGAGCCCGTATCGTCTGTACCTGGCCCTTAGCGTCTCTGGTAGTGCAAACAGCCGTTCCTAATAGTGCAGTAGTATTTGCACTTGGGCATGAATTTGTCACACATAACGAAACCGGATTCGAAGAATTTAAGTTATCATTATCGGCATCCATTTGTGACGCGGGAGATGGTATTGGGTCCGTTTGTGACTTCGGCCCATCAGTTTGTTTGAAATGCAACAAACTATGATGGTTGAGCGCGCATGTTTTGCATGTAGTCTTCGATTTACAAGCTTTCGTGGTGTGCCTAGTACTGAGGCAGTTCACACAAACTCGAATCTTTGATGACTTAATGCAGTTAAATCGCTCGCGTGGTTCTAGACTTGTGAATTTATAATAATAATAATAATAATAATTTTTATTTTAGTAATTTGTACATTGAAGTTTACAAATTTCTAATTGATTAAAATATTTCATATTCACTATATTTTTTCAAGTTTTATGTAGCTCCTACAATACATCTTGAACTTTCCAATTGGTGTGGACTTTAAAGTTTCTGGTAGTGTGTTATACAACTTCATTCCCTTGTACAGTAGACTGTTCTGCGTATTCGCTTTGTCCTTTTTTTGTAGCCTAATTTCCTTGCACGTCCTTGTGTTATATCTGTGAATGTCTTTATTGTATACAATTTTATTTGAGAAGTATTTTGGTAACGTGTTGTTCAATATTTTGTGGATAAATACCATCGTGTTCAAGGTCAGCATCTGTTTCACGGTCAACCAATTTAGTTCCTTTAACATTTTAATTATTTTTGAAAATCTGTTTCGTCGGAGAATTATTCTCATAGCCCTGTTTTGGAGAATTTGTAACTTATTTTGTTCTCTTTCGTTACATAGGAAAAGTATACTTGAGCAGTAGTTGAAGTGTGGAGCAATAATTGAATTGTATATGGTGATTGCAGTTTTTCTAGAAATTTTTGGCCGAATTCTTCCAAAAAAAGATATCTTTTTGCCAATTTTCTTTTGGGTATATTCAGCATGTCTATTGAAGTTTAGTTTGGAATCTAATATAACTCCTAAGTATTTCATTTCAGTAACATTTTCAATAATTTCACCATCAATTTTAATTTTGCTTTCACTGGATGTCTTCTTGTATCCGATCACCATACATTTTGTTTTTTTTGTATTTAATTTAAGCTTATTTATTTTTAGCCATCTTGATACATCATTTAGTTCATTATTTAAAATGTGTATTAGTTCTTCATAGTTATCTCCAATTAAGTATATTAGTGTATCATCGGCAAAAAGTCGTACTTTGCATTTTGAAAATATTTTCACCATGTCATTAATATATAGAATGAACAATAGAGGTCCAAGGACCGATCCCTGTGGTACTCCTAACTTATTTTCCATTGGTTTTGAAAATTGATTATTTATTTTTGTTACCTGCTTTCTGTCTCTCAAATACTCTTGTATTAATTTAATGGCTACAGATGAGAAACCAATTTCTTTAAGCTTTCTTATTAGTATGTCTCGGTCTATAGTTTCGAATGCCCTTTGAAAATCCAAAAATATTGCTAAGATAAATTTATTATTATTCATTCCTTCCTTCCATTCTTCGACAATTACGTTTAATGCTGTTTCACATGAGTTATTAGATCTGAACCCTGATTGCTCTTGGTATAAAATATCGTGTTTATCTAGATATTGCAAAATTTGTTCTTTTATTATAACTTCAAGAATCTGCTCATATTTTGGTAAGGTGTTGATTGGTCGAAATTCTTCACATTTTCTGGTATTTTTTACCTTTGGAACCGGTATAATGGTAGATATTTTCCATGACTGTGGAAATTTTCCTTCTTCAATCGTCTCATTGATAATATTTAATAGAGTAGATCCAATTACTGGAAAAGCATCTCTTATTTTACTAATAGTTAATCCATCTGAACTATTCTTTGATTTTATTTTGTTTAAAATGTTAAATAAATATTCTGCATTTATTTTTCTGAAGACCAATGATTCTTTGTTTGGGTCGATATTATCATTTGTGGGGTTAACAGCAATTTTGGGTATTAATTTGTTAATTTGAATGATACTTTCAATAAAATATTTATTAAAGTTATTAGCCATGTTTTCTTCGTTTATCCCTTTTGGAAAGTTTACAATTTTTATGTCGTCTTTGTTTTCGCCATGTACTAATTCTTTTATGCTTTTCCAAATTTTTTTGGGATCCCCTTCTTCTGAGTTTATTTTATTTTTTATGTACTCATTATGCGTTCTTTTTATGTCTTTGGAGTATTTGTTTCTCGCTTTTTTGTAGTTATCCCAATCCGTAATACTATTAGTAAGGCATGCTCTTTTGTAAAATGCATCTCTATCGTTATTATAAATATTTATTAATTTAGAACATTGGTATAAAGGGTGCGATCCCTTTTGACAGCAAAAACAAATTTCGATGGAAGATTATCGATTTTTTCAACATTAATAAATGCCTTTGCGGAATTAGTTTTTTGCGGTTTAGCGGTATAATTATTATTTGAGCCAAGACGGCTCGATGTCGGTTGCGTGATTTGTGCGCGATTAAGAATTCGTTGCTGTACTCTTACGAAGTCGATTAGTTCCGCGCTGGACGGTAGATTTTCATTATTTTTAATAGAATATTCAAAAGCCTTTACAGTCTCTATGTCAAGACGTTTAAGACCCAGTTGCAACAATATGAATTCTGTGAGGTCTTTTATTTTCAATTGCTTCAGCGCGGCGATGTTCGTGGAGTATGCATCTGCAAAATTCTCTAAAGAAGCGGGCGTGGCCGAGTTAACTGGAGGTAATTTCAGCAATCGGTCAAAGTATAATTCAGCAAGAACGCGTTGATCATTATACTTAGTACACAATGCGTCCCAGATAACTTGATAATTTGTACCTGTAGGCGTAATAGCTTTGCAAATACTTAATGCTTTTCCGGTTAATTTAGACATCAGATACTGCATTTTTTCCGTATCATCCAGAGAATCATTCAAATGTATAACTGAATTATATGTTTCATAAAAGAGAGACCAACTATCCAGATTCCCGTTAAAGCACGCTATCTCCAATGCAGGTAGCTTAATTTGACGGCGAGGTTTTGCAACCGGATTCGACAGCATATTTGCTTCTGTATATTTACTAACACCGAAGAGTTCTTCAAATGCATTTAATTGAGTGTATTCAGCGATTGCTTCCGGATTCAATTCCAGTTCGCAATCCACCTTTTCATCTAATATTGTTATAAATTCAGAACGAATTTTTTCAACAGTAGTTGCGCCTGATAAAAAAGATTGGCGATCGTAAATGCTTTCCGAAGCTTTTCTTATCTTATCATACACCGACTGTAAGCTCGCAAAGCTAGCGGCTAGTTTAGCATTTAAACGTTTGAGACGTCTTTCATCCCGAGACGACTCGATTGACGCGCTCGTAGCCATTTTCTTTATTCCGGTTATATTTACAAAATATGAAACGTAAAACAACTAAAAATGCGGTTAAAAGGTATGCGGTATGGTATGAGGAAGGGTATGCGGTATATAAAGGGTATGCGCTAAAGGGTATGCGCTATATAAAGGGTATGCGGTATGATGTATGCGGTTTGAGGTAAGGGGTATGCGGAATGCGGAATGCGGTATGCGGTTAAAGGGTATAAGGTATGTGGAATGCGGTATGAGGTTAAAGCGTATGCGGTATGCGGTATGATGTATGCGGTTTGAGGTAAGGGGTATGCGGTATGCAGTATGCGGTATTATGTATGCGGTTTGAGGTAAGGGGTATGCGGTTAAAGGTTATGCGGTATGTGGAATGCGGTATGCGATACGCTGTATGCGATATAAGGTATGCGGTATGATGAGTCTGTATTATTTATGCGGAATTTATTAATTAATATATTCAATTAATTCACTGTAATCCGCTCACAGGGTTAAATTGACTGTTGCGCGGTGTAAAGATTAACGGAATACGTGCACAGAGCGGGTAAAGAAAGTTATTTATTGCGTTTATTATCATTAACAAATCATAAAGAAAATAAAAATAAAAATAAAATAAATAAATATTGCGATCATAATATTTTTCCACTTTGTAATGATATCCAATAATACAATTATAAAGAAATAATCATATTATGTATAAGGTAGGTAAATGCGATTTTATCAGCAAAATACAACTACATAAGTTATCAGAAATAAATATTAAAAGGATGCCTCGTATTTATTTATTCTAACAGCGGGTAAATATGTTATTTCCAACGTAATGAAATAAGTATGGAAACAAATTACTCATGTAGGTATATCAAACCGTTAATGCGTTTTGTGCGATGTTATAAAACGTAATCTCACTCTGCTCTATGGTTTTTATTAATATTGTGGTTCAAAAATATATATCCGGCTCGCTAGGATCAAAAATGTATGGTTATTTATGTGGTGAGAGTGGATTATGTGTTTTTTGTAAATGACTGGCGAAGGACCTTGAATTTTGTGTTACTAATCACTGCCTAAAATTGGTAAAAATACATGTTGCAAAGAAAAGGAGAGGACTCACCGGAAAAAGGTAAAGCACTTGTATGATTCCTTTCCCATCCAAGAGGCACGATCACAATAGGCGTAAATGTTCGTTATTTTATAGTACACGGCGCAGTTATTTTTTAATAGCGGATTTTTCGTGAGCAGAGCACAGTGATGGCTATATGCAGCGGGAGTTTATTGCAGACTGATTAAGATTGTGGGTAAGCGAGGGGGGAAAAGGTAGGACAAAAGGACTTGCAACAATAATTAATACCAAGTCCAAGCAGTGATAGTATGTATGCGTGCTGTGTAGGTATGTGTATGTGCAGGTATTAGTATGTGCGTAACCAGGTAACAAAAGACAAAAAATGTCGTCATGATATGGTGTTGGCGTCCAATGCTGGACAATTCGTGTAAAGCTTTACAAGGTATCTCACTCTTACACTGGATTAGAAGAATAAAAGAAGTGAAGCAAAAGAGGCGCTGCGATCTTATGTTGACACCAAATGCCGAGAATTCAATGTAAAGCTTAGTAAAATATGCACATCTTACTTTATTCACTGGACCACTACTAGCAAAAGGAAAGGGCGACATCTTTGTGTGGTGTCGACGCTGAAAATCGACACGAAATCTTCGCATGTTTTTTGTTAATTAATCGAGGTGTGCGTATTAGTTTTAGTACCCCATCAATTACACGCAAAATAATTTTCTATTTTCCAGAAGCAGGCACGCAAGGCGTCTGTATACCGCATCCGGAAAACTCACTAGCCCTTCGTGAAAATGTGACGTTTAATTTCACGCCGTTAACTTATTTGAAATCAATTTTCTCCGATAAATTGTGTTCACTTGTCCAAGACATGCCAAACTGTTTGCAAATTTATTGGTTCAACGCTCCGTTGGACTCATTGGACACCGATAAATTAAATAAATTGGAGGCCGCATTTACAGCTATAACGAGCACCAATATTTTCTAATAATTATGACAATTTTTTCACAGCGGTAAAATTGTTTTGTTATACATTATGTCGATATTTCAAACTGACACATTTGTAAACAGATTGTTGAAGGGGTTATTATACTTCCAACTGTTTCAGGGATTACGCTAAAGGTTCAAATACCTTCTCAAAAGTAGAAATCTCATTCAGTAGAATGGAGTTTTCACTAGCAAGATTTGGAATATTATCTGTTATAAGTTATAACACGGGATTTGTCAAAATGTTTATATGATTTGACGAGCGAACAAGTATGCAGCTAGTAGCTAACGACTGTCATTATTGAAATTTCAACTTTTCAACACAGTCATCTTCTATTTTATCGAAGAGAAAATTCTGATTAGAAAAGATTACGAAATAATTGATTTGAATAAGTCGATGGTAAAAAGATGATCGTTGCTAATGGGATCCATAAAATCCTCCGTGAATCTTGCGGTAAACAGATTAGCATTCCGCAACAATGAATTACAGCTTGCGCTAACAGAATTAACTGATATTTACCTTCTCATTACGTTGGGAAACCTTGTTAAAGTATCGGATCCATTTATAAATCATTCATGTTTAAACTCTAGTCAAAATGATTACCTACTATCAAAATTTTGCTCCGCGTGTAGACACTTGGTCAACTTACAACTATGGAATACGCCCGCTTTACAAAATAATGGAAAAGAATAATATGTTTGTTCTATAACAATAATTTGTACGATGTTAATTTTGAAAATATATTAATTTAATTAATACAGAAACAATGGCACTGAATGATGAAATTATGCCTAACATTTTCGGCGCATCAGTACTTAAAACCAGAAAACTTGTCACGCACGTTTTACATTTTAGAACCTACTAATAAACTATTTTCAATTATACACAGCTGATAAAAAAACAGTTACCATGCATAAATATTGCGTGTAGATAATAGTTAGAAGACTTGCTAACAACAAAAACTTTAACAATATTAAATTTATCCCATTAGCATTGTGTGACAACCAAAGAGATTTTGCTTGGAAGGAAGACAGCTCCACCAGCTGTCATTATAAATAGCAAGTTGGTTCTGGGTATTTAAATTTTATTTACCTTTTTGTTATATTGTTTTACTTATTATTATCAGTATCTGTGTTTTCTTTATCTCCGTTAAATAAAAAAGTCCAAAAGCGTATTGGTTGCTAACTGGGTGAGGACTGACGTTTTCGTGAAACAAGCACACTTCCCTGGTCAGCATTTTCCTCATTTTGTTTTAAATGCTCTTTTGAGTTTTTTTAGGTTATCACAATATCGTTGTGCATGATGGTCTCCACCTGAGGCAGAAATTCGACCAAAATTATGCCTTTTCGGTCCCAAAACACTGAGGCCATGATTTTTTTGCCGGAAAGTGTGGTTTTGAATTTTTTGGCGATGAAGAATTGGTGTGACCCACTTTGACGACGGTTTTTTTCCCAGGTTCATAATGTGTCACCCACTATCATCTCCAGTCACAATAGAACTCTGAAATGCTCACCTTTTTTCTTGTGATAACAGCACTTGGCGGGATTTTTTGCCGACATCTTTCACGCAACTGAACATTACAATAACGTGAGTTTACGTACTGTCATATTCCTGCGATGCTCGCTCTGGTCAAGAGACCCCATCTACCACTCAGTGCTGTCAATCCCCAAAAAACAAAAAAAAAAACACAGCCCGTTATTACCACAGTACACTTACTTTGTGAACATACCTCGTACTCTTTACCCTTTACTCCCTTCAATAAATTTATTTGCCTTCCTCAAATTTATTCTTACTTTTCTCAGACTTCTTACTTTACTTATACCAAGACTACTTCTGACAAATTAATTGTTTTAAACGTTTGTAGAAGCTTTAGCGCTTTCTATGTACTTATGACAAATCCAAACTTTTTAGGGCATTACCACAGTTAGTTCGATGCTACTATCAAAAACTAAGTTGAATAGTGTACGTACCTACACCACATGACCCAAATTCTTTACTCCGCGTAAATTATGCTAGAAAACAATTTACGACAATATTTATATTTCACCTCAAATATTCTGCTTTTAACTACTGTCACATCCCACGTTTAAGCGATTTGATCAAACAGGAGATAAAATACCACTTACATTTATCATCTGTTATTTACGGAAATCTCTGTAAGTTTATTTAACTGGACCGTTATATAAAGATGAGTTCACAGTTGTATTGTATAGGGTACTGTTAAGTTCGATGAACCAAGGAAAGCGTCATCGTGTTAAGAATAAGACGTAGGATGTCGTCAAGGACCAGGACGCTAAAAGCCGCCATACTAACAACAACTAACAACCGACTATTTTCCTCGACTCAGCGCGCCTTGTATGGAAGGACGCTTAGCCCCCATACCTGATCGAGGTGGATATACAACACATCGTATTATACCAGTGCATTTTTTCTTTTTAAATATGTTCGCGATTTCCGTGCCAAGATTAATCGGCGAATTGAAAACCTACGCGGTTTTATAACAGTTGTTCATTTTTGTTTTGACCACTCATTAAATGGTCACGGAAAATTTTTCATTAAATAGTGCATTTAATTTTAATCACGAATCGAATCCTGGACAGACAACCCACATTAAAGGAGCTCTTAACACTATCAAAAATAATTGCACTACCTATTTTCTCTACCAGGTGCAATTTTGCCTTAAAATTCAGAATACATAACGTACAGTCGGTGCGGCGACTAAACCCAGGAGGTCTTGCATGGACGATCGATAAAACCCCGTTTAAATACTTTATTGATCAAATCGCTCATCTATATTTGCGAGCACGGTCAACGATTGTTAACAGATATTCCGACCGACGATTGATAAATTTTACCGCGACCTCCGTAGTGTCAGATAAGTTTCGGTTAACTGTAATGCACATACTTTTTATTAATGTCGTTGGTTATGCAAAATTACAGGCTTATTTAATGAACGGATTGAACTAACGAAGCTTTTAGAATTGAAAGAAGTCCTACACGCAATCCGTGGACCTAAATATTGCATCTAAGAGGCAATCCATTTATTCCATTCGATCTTTAAGAAACGAAAATGATTGAAATATGACTTAAGACCTCATTAACTAATTAACTCCCGTTTAGTGTCAAAAGGTAAATGCGGACTGCCAATGCATATTTAGGTTATTATTTCAATTCAACATTGCTAATTTATTAATATTCATACGTAATTGATTGGCGTTTGGAAATGCGAATTCGTTGGCGAAGTGTTTCCAGCGTATATCAATTTCTTATTTTTTCTCTGTCAAAATCGGTTCGGCTGTCAACAGTGAAACCTTGCTCGGTACGTCGATATAAAGTGGTCGGAAGCTACACCTATCGATCCGATATTGCAAAGTTATCGATTTCTCGGTTCTTGATCCCCAGAACTACAACACTCACCGCTCTGCTAAGAACTATGTTGTCCTGGTGATTCATACTTTATTTTTTTATAATACCTACAGGCTATTATACATTTTATCTTTCTTATTCGGGATTTCTAAAAAGCCAAGCCATGCATTATCCACGTCTACCCACAGATACTGTACGTCAAACCCAAGAAGTCTAATGCCCCTCGAGTATCCTTGGGGTTTTATTTTGAAATAACGAATGGGAAGCGTATTATCTCTTCTAACCTACGCACACCAGAACCAAATAGCGCCGGGGAATGAATACTGGATGACTTGCTTAAACTCTCCACAACCACTGAAGAGATAAACTAGTGGAATTGTAACGGCGGTATTTCTCTTTGCAGAAAATTAAGTCAAATTATCCATAACACCGATCAAACATTTTCAAGTATCTAAATTCTTCATGAACGGATAATCAATTTTAATGGCCACTCAGTTGTCTTGGAGATGATAGGTTTTATGTGATATGGGGATAGTAGTTTTCTTTTTAACTGTTTTTTTTTATATGAATACTGAACAGGAAACCCAATTGCTCCCAACAGTCAATTGCCAGTGAGACTATGGCATCCCCTATTGGGGTATGTTGTAAGCCTGAAGGTAGTGACGATGGGAAGGAGCTGGGTTAGAGGAAGGTAGGGGAGGACCTGGCCATTTAGATCTGGTTACCAAACACGGCTAAAGCCATTTCAAGCAACATTTCAATTCTGAATGGTAGTCTCGTGTTACAGAGGTGGTCGAGGTTGGTATAGATCTCACTTCTGAAGATTGTGTGTTCACCGATCCACGACTAACCATAGATACTGTCTATTACGTATAAAAACGCATCGCGCTTAGGAAGTCCCATGAGTATTCTAAGTGATTTTATTTTCAAATGACGACAAAATTTCTTCAAACGTACGCATACCATAACCAAAGAGCAACGGGAACAAACAACGAGTGACAAGCATAATATACAATAAAAAAACACATAAATTTGTTTAAGACCACTTTTATTTTAAAACACTCTACCGGTTTCAGAAGCACCCTTCCTTCGTCAGGAGAATATTATAACTAAACTATGATACAGAATGTTAGGTGTTTGAGTGGGAGGTGAGCAAAGGGGTGGGGGTAATTGCGGTATTTCCGGAAAGAACAGAGCGGTTAATTGGAAAAATATTTAGAATGGGACTGAAAGATAAATTAATTTGGTTATTCAAAATACTAGCATTATTATTTAGGGATTTTCTGATTTCTAGTGCTTCTAAATTATCTAATTTTTTGCTTTTATTATTACGATGAAGAATTTTAACCCCTGTGTCCTTATTAAAAGTGTGGTGATCTGTGGAAATTAGGTGATTAGCAAACTCTGAAAAATTATTATTATTTAAGCATCTTAAAGGCAGAACGTGGGGACTCAAACCCAAAATGATGCGATGGCTGTACACAGCCGTTGTAAAACCAAGACTCATGCATGCAGCCTTGGTCTGGTGGAGGAGAACAACACTGAAAACAGTGAGAGCCACACTCAACCACATACAGGGACTTGCATGCAGAGGAATCACAGGAGCTATGCGAACCACTCCAATACTAGCCATGGGAGTGCTGCTAGATCTACCCCCACTAAACTTAGAAATAGAGGGGGCGGCGATGGCGGCAGCCTACAGGTTACAATGCAAAGGTCAATGGAGAGGTGAGTTGCCCAAAAACAGTCATACGGAGATCGGAACACTGAGGGCAATTAGTCCGACAGCTGGAATGAAGCAGGACGGCAAACAAGCCGAATACTTCTTCAGACAGCAGTTTGATGTGATGTACCCCACCCGGGAGGAGTGGGAAATAGTCCCAGGTCCAACCTCCAGACAGGAACTAATCTGGTTCACAGATGGGTCCAAAATGGAGGAAGGAACAGATGCGACTCCAGACTGGTGATGGAATGTAGAACCGTTCTTACAGAACTCGCTACCATCAATAAAATAACCCTGATATGGGTGCCAGGACATAAGGGTATTGAGGGCAACGAGCGGGCTGACGAACTAGCAAGGAAAGGGGCAAAAGCACCACTTGCGGGATCTGAGCCGGCCGTAGGAGTAGCAGCTTGCCACACCAAATTACATATCGAGAGGTGGGTCAAATCCCAGCACTGGAAGGAATGGGAGAGGGCACCCGGAATGAGACAATCCAAAGTACTCATAAACGGACCCGACCCCAGACGGACCAGGAAACTACTCGATATGGACAGAAACTCGCTGAGGGAACTGGTAGGCCTACTAACGGGACACTGCCATCTCAGGAAACACATGCAGCTATTGGGAGTGGAAAGCACCAGTAGATGTAGAAAATGTGAAGAGGATGAAGAGACTCCAATTCACTTATGGTGCCAATGTCCTGCCCTGGTGGGAATTAGGCTCAGATACCTGGGGAGACATGTTGTAGAACCAGAAGACCTAGCCACATATCCGATAACAACTCTGGTGAACTTTATTAAAGGGACTGGGTTATTGTTAAAGGATTGAGGTAAAATGGGAGAAAGTACAATGGGCCCATGGCCTAAGTACTCACGGGAACCAATGGTAAACCGTCTCCGCTTTAAAAAAAAAAAAAAAAAGCATCTTAAATGTTCTGTGATTCTAACGTTTACATTTCTAATTGTTTTACCTATGTAGAATGAAGGACAATCTTTGCAACATAGATGGTAAATGCCTGAATGACAAGCATAATATTTTGCAAAATAAATAATACAACACATGTTATTGTTTCACCGCAAATTCCTCTTTGGTAAAAATAATCAAGTAAATGCAAACAATGACTTGTCAAAATCTCCAGTTAACCGCGATACAGAGTTTATATTTAAAGTTAAACCGGAAATACCCATACCATGATTTCAACAAAATTCTGCGAAACAGGGAATACCTAACACTGTTAATCTTTATAATCGCATTTCCTAATTAATGATAATTATTAATAAATGGTGTGTTATAAGTAAGAACGTGTTTAAAATATCACAGTAACGAGAACTTCCGCACTCACATAATTAGGAAATTGTTGTTGGTAGGTTCCCTCTTAGGTAATTCTAATGCATTGTTCTAAATGAATGTAGGACTGCGGCAATGAAATGTTTCCTCGTTATTTGTTCAGAAGTTTCAAGTTCAGTTGAGTTCAGATGACTGTGGGAGGACCTGAATTTTTTCGCGGACTCAATCATGATTATTTATTTTTTACGTATATGTAGGTACTTAAATGAACATGCCATTAGTTTTGATAGCCGCCTACTTTCCCACATACTCTCTTGTGACGTGTGACCACGGTACACTCAGGAACGTACATCAGGAACATTTAACTTAATTTTATTAATGTTTCTTCAATGAAGAGAAGAATCTTGATTTGGGAAGATTCGCTAACGTATTTGAATGCTAAAATTCAAGGAAATTTTCCGACAATTTGAAAAATGTGATTAAAAAGCAGTACCTAAAACTGTTTATTTAGCGTTTATTATTTTTTTAAACAACCAATTTCTTTAAGATTGTTGCATTTTAAACCAGAGAAATTTGAGGAAGGCTTTTGTTTTAAAAACTGAAAGCCAAAAGACGCATGGAGAAGTTGTTGGTTTTTATTTGACGAGTGGAATATTAACGATTTTGTGATTCCCCGGGAACCATTTATTGGATAACCAACACCTCTGTCATAGGTCACCCCGAGTGGTTCGTTACGTTTGGTGACAGCAGGAGTGCCCGGGTTCATAAGGTTTGTCCAGGTCTTGGCGGTGGATGCATCTACCCATCAACTGCGTGGCAGGCCGGTTCAGAAGAGACTGATTTAGTGAGACTTTTTGATCTCTCCCGGAACATCGCCTTGTACTGCAGTGGGAGGGATGGACTCTTACATCCGTCACTCCTGGAGACACTAACCCCCAGATTCCTACCTGCCTACCCCTCATACCCTTTTCCTTCCCAGAACTTCATCTCCTTCCTTTCCTCAAAAGACCCTCCACAGAGCATCCCCAAGATGACACAGGCCCTGAGGGGAGTTATTTATTAAAGTTGGTCTTCTTAAAAAATTAATTAATCTGTACTTATATATAGTATTTGTGTTTTTTAAAACCATTTTCAAATGTTGTCAATTACTGTTTTGTCTGTTGGGACTTCCCAGCTTAGTTGCCAAGTGCATGTTATTTAGTTCGTAAGTAATTAATTAATAATGAGTAATTAGGCGTCCTTACATTGCATGGTGATTTAAGTTAATTAATTATTTTATTATAATAAAACGTCAACACTTGGGTTTATCCAAACTATAAAAAGAACAAAAAATCTAACAGTTAATTTCATTGTCCGTGATAAAACTCCAGAGATTTCTTATAAATCTTTTTTTAAATTTTTTACTGTGGATTAACATAAGTGCTCACAATACACAACTATTTTTTACAATTTAAAATTTAAAATAATATAATTTCGGATGTGTATATTAATAAAAGTTTTCCTTACATATAATGAATTTATGACGCCATTCGTACAATAGATGCTAGCGTAATTGTCAAGTTGCATTCCAAGCCGTTGATCGGGGTTCGAAACTCGGTCGTGGTAAAACAATGAAATTTAAATAAACTTTTTTTTCAAACACATTATTTTTTCATTTCGCTGCGTTAGTACTAAATAATCCTACTAATATTATAAAGGCGAAAGTTTGTATGGATGCATGTATGTTTGTTACTCTTTTACGCAAAAACTACTGAATGGATCTTAATAAAACTTTACAATAATACAGCTCATACACACATACATTAGAATAAGATAAAGGCTATCGCTCAGAGCTCTGCCATTATGAAATTCGTATAAAAAAATTGCAACAGGTGGCACGCGAGCTGTGAATGAATGTAACGGGTATGGATGTAGGGGGTGAGGGGTTGATGAGGGAGGAGGAAGGGGAGGGGGTTGATGGGGGGTGCTGCTGGGGGGGTAAGGGGGGAGTTTTGTGGGGAGGGGGGGAAGTGGGTTTGGGGGTGGTGGTGGAGGGGGGGAGGGGGATGGGAAGGGTGGTGGGAGTGGGGACAGGGAAAGTGGAGGAGACGGAGTGGAAACCCCCCTAATACTATGCTAGCGAAGCCGGCGGCAAAAGCTAGTAAAGAATAATATTGCATATTCCAAATAAAGATAAAAATTAATGTCTTACCTCCGGTGTCTTTTAATTATTCTACATCAATTTCGAAACCAAAATATCCATTTCGAAAAATATCGACTATGTTCTAGATACGTAATGAAAAAAATACTATCGATATCGTCGTCCAAAAAGGGGTAGAAAATTTTGGTTTTACTTTGACGAAGAGAGAGAAGGAAAAAGGCGTACGAAAAACGTATAATTGAATTTTCAATTTGGGAGGCGGGTATGGATACCGCCGCCCTGGAAACCATTTATTGGATAATCAACGCCCCTGCCATAGGTTACCCCAAGTGGTTCGCAACGTTCATGGGGTGAGGTTTTTCTAGGTCCAGGAAACACATGGTGGCCCGGATCGAAAGATACTGGTTGTGGGAGACCTTTTTACTTCTTCTACCAGACTCTCTCGAACCATAGCCTTTTACCGCAATGGGGGGATGGACTCACACGTCCGTCACTCCTGGATACATTGACCCCCAGATTCATACCCACCCCTAATACTTTTTCCTTCCCAGAACTCTATCTTCTTCCTTTTCCTAAAAAAGACAAAAAATGATATCCTCAGAGTTTACCTTATACCTTTTTCCTTCCCAGAATGCCACCATCCTCATTTTTCTACAAAGATGCTCCACATAGCATCCCCAAAGATGACACAGGCCCCGAGGCACATTGTTTTCCTCATGACCTCTGTAAAAAAAAAAAATGTTGGCACGAAGCACCACACAAAGAGGAGACCGATTATTCTATCTCATTCTATCGCGGGCTAAATCCTACAGATGGATTTGTTTGTCTCTTTTAAGTATCGCTATTTTTCGTTTCATCGAGTTTCAAATCGATGTGTGCTAAAGAAGTTTTCACATCAAAAAAAATCAAAATGCGATACTGCCATCACTATTTTTTCACACTAGTATTTTCCTTTATGTGAAATGGGAACTCAGTACTGTCATGACTGCGTCATCGCTGCCCAAACCTCTCGACAACTAATAGCCGGTAATAATAATTAAGGCGGGCTACGTTTCGCTATTTACTTTTCGAAACTCTGAATTGAAATACGGTAGCGATTTGTGGAACCGCCCTTTTAATTGCGTTGCGAAATCGCGCCCCGAGATATTCAGTTGAAATCTTTCAGAAAAACGTTTATTATAATTAATTCGTAATTAAATGAATACAATGTCAAGAGGTATGACATTGCTTAATGCCCTACCAGCGGATATAGATGTGTTTGATATCACCATACCATCTTTTAAAAAGAATATATACATGTATTGTTAGTTGTTAAAATTAAAATTGTACTATAATTGGACTAACCTGTCTGTTGTACAATAAAAAAAAAAAAAAAAAAAAAAAAAAAAAAAATACAGTTTTGGCGAAACTCAATGGAAAATCTGAAAGCAGGAAACTCAGATAAAGATACGGTCACATCTGGGACTCGAATTTAGGACCTTCGTCTTGCCGGGGTGCAACTCTACCAACTTCCATGTGTTCTTATCCGATTCGGTATCGTACTTCGACTAAGAACTACCAACATTATCTTCACTTTCTAGCATATTTTTATTGACTGCTATCTTTATGTATGATTGCAAGATTCGAACCCGAACTAAATGCTATCTGGATAGTGTTTTGGGTAAATTTCTATCCATTTTTATTTTTATATACGACATCATTTAACTTTTCTGCAAGCGTGGGATGAACACTTATTTTTAAATTGTACATACATAAAGATATCAAAGAATAAAAACATGCGTTAAGAAAATGAAGATAACCAGTGAATGAATAGTAGTTCTTAGTCGAAGTATGATACAGTTAAATATGACCGAATCGGATATATTAGCCCAATTGGTAGTCTGGCGCCCCGGCAGCGTATTTACAAAACCTATACCGATTCAGTCGCGGTAACGACAATTTACATTTTAAATATACCTCTATATTGGTTATTTTTTATCACATTGCAAAAACAAAAATTGTTCTAAAATCTAGATAAAATAATCTTTCTGATGTGTGTATTAGAAATTAATAATTTTATTTTAAAATATTTAAATTTTAATATTATTCCCATATATTGTATATACACCTCTAAATTGATAATTTTTTATTACTTTGCAAATACAAAAATTGTTCTAAAATCTAGATATAATAATCTTTCCAATGTGTACATTAGAAATTCATAATTTTATTTCTAAATATTTAAATTTTGATATTGAAAATTTAAAGCGACTGAAACGCGGTAGGGATTGTAAATACGCGCCCCGGCAGCGTATTTACAAAACCTATACCGATTCAGTCGCGGTAACGACAATTTACATTTTAAATATGCCTCTATATTTGTTATTTTTTATCACATTGCAAAAACAAAAATTGTTCTAAAATCTAGATAAAATAATCTTTCTGATGTGTATATTAGAACTTAATAATTTTATTTCTAAATATTTAAATTTTAATATTATTCCCATATATTGTAAATACACCTCTATATTGATAATTTTTTATCACTTTGCAAAAACAAAAATTTTTTCTAAAATCTAGATAAAACAATCTTTCCAATGTGTATATTAGAAATTAATAATTTTATTTCTAAATATTTAAATTTTGATATTAAAAATTTAAAGCGACTGAAACGCGGTAGGGATTGTAAATACGCGCCCCGGCAAGGCAAAGGTCCTGGGTTCGAGCCCCTGGTGTGATCGTATATTTTTCTGATTTTGTTTTCAGATTTTCGATTGAGTTTCGCTGAAATTGTCTTCATTTAATTAAAACTTACAATTTGAGTATTTACTCATTAAGTTAAAAGTAAAAATAATTAATTCTATCACAACCTTTAAAACGTATTGTCATAATTCAAGTAATATATGTTTGTAATTGCCCTTGCATTTTTATTAAAACTTTGTATTGATGTTTCTAACGCCTGTTGAGTATTGATGTAAGAACCTAAGTTAAAATAAAATAATTTTCATTATTTGAAGGAAAATTTTAGAAGAGCAACAATACCATTATTCGAGCATATTGAAAAACAAAATCCACATTGAAGCATTAATTCATATTTTAACAGAAAATTATTTAAACATTTTGTTTCAAAATAGGACTTATAACGTGTGATTTTTCACAGTTCAGCACTCGTAAACAATATATTTTCGGTTTTGATGGATGCAATACAAAATAGTACTTATAACCCGTGATTTTTCACAGTTCAGCACTAGTAAACCATAAATTTTCGGTTTTGATGGATGCAATATTCTAGAATTCAAAAATACATAATATTTATTATTTTACTTAAATAACATGACAATAAATCCAAAACACAATCTAGATAGCATTTAGTTCGGGTTTGAATCTTGCAATCGTACATAAAGATAGCAGCCAATAAAAATATGCGTCAAGAAAATGAAGATAAGTTAGTAGTTCTTAGTCGTAGTATGATATATTATTACCCGTGACAGTTGTTTCGCCCTCTGAAGGCATTATCAGTTTGATAATGCCTCAGAGTAGTTGTTGAATGCTGATCAGTTGGTAGAGCTTCGCCCCGGTATATCCTGGGTTCAAGTCCTAGATGTGACCGTATCTTTTTCAGATATTTCGGTTTTCAGATTTTCGATTGAGTTTCGCGAATATTGTCTTCATTTAATTAATATATTATGAATTTACGCCGCCGTTTTTTACAATAATTGAGTGTGTAATGGCCAGCACAGTTGCCTTCCAAGCAGGTGACCGGGGTTCGATTGGTGTTACATTTTTTTGTAATTTGTTTTTTTTTACTTTTTTATAAGACTTTCGCTTAATTTTTTAATTATTTTATTATTCATTCATGTTTGTATTTTATATCAGAGCGCCAGTTTTATAATATAATCGTACTAGCAGACCCGGCCACACGTTGTTGTGGCTAATAAACCTTTATAACCAACACCATCTAATCTGTTAAATCAAATCCACACCGCCCGTTTGTCAGCCCGTGTATAGTTGCCCAGTACGCCCAGTTTCTGAGAGGCTAACTTAACTCTGGTTTCGATGGAGCCCCCGTACCTGAGCTGGTCACTTAGAGTTATACCAAGCATATCGATGGAGGTCGTGTTCGGAAGATTGCTTCCGTTAAAGGAGACTAGATTTTCATTTCGATCCCTTTTAGATGTTATCATACATGATTGGGTCTTTGAAACATTAAATTCGACGAGGTTATTCTTATCCCCAAGAGAAACACTCTTGAGGTAACCGCCCATTCTTTACTTCAAAGCCCTCCGAGCTATTGGGCTTTGAAATATGAAAGAGAACAAGACACAGAAAAATAGAAAAAGACAATGGTAGCGAACGTGTCTCGAGCCCAGATCTCTCAGAATATGGAAAAAAGAATTAGTTGAAGAAAATATTGTTAATTCTAAAATTTGAAATAGGAAATTGACAAATATGACGGTTTGACAGAAGGTGGCAATAGCGAAATTGGTTAACACGCACTTCCCGGTTAGACGAGAGGTCTGGGTTCGAGTTCCAGTTGCGACCATTGACTTTTTCTATTTTTTTGTGTCTTGTTCTCTTTCATGTTTTCGTTTAGATTATTATTGTTATCTTGATATATAAAAAATAGTTTAAATAGGTTACCTTAGGTTAGGTTATGGGCTATTTTCCTTTTATTTATTTTCATAGCTTTTAATTAGTTTTCAAAGAGGTGTTGAGAAGAGTTGATTCTGAGTTGGCATGGCACTGAATTTAAATATCCTCTAATTAATTATTTTGTAAAACAATGTAAGAACCAAAACAAAAAAAATCCTTTTTCATAATTCCTTAGCCGAATTTAAATCCATGTGTTAATCTCAGATCCAAACAACCTGCCACTCTGTCACAAACTCTTACCACCTGCCACCCGATTATAAAAAAAAACTAAGTAATTAAAATGTCATCAAAAGATGTCATGTCGAACGGTAATATTCTCGGCTGAGGTAACAATGAAGTCCCACTTGTACAGTTCACTTCAACTCAATGTGGTCCAACATTCCTGCATTTAATCTAGAACACAAAGGTTTACTTTCACTCTCTTCCGTGACAGTTGGTCGGCATCGGCCGCGACAGCCATAGCACTGCTTTTCCAATGGACTTTCCGTGGAGCCTTTACGAATCCTCTACTTCTCTTTTGGCTACATCACAGTGGCGGAGTTTGATTATCTATTATTATCCGTTCAAATACTAATTGCACATAGTTATAATACGGAAAGCAGCTAGTCACAAAAAGCTCAAACTGAGATAAAAGCACATTTGCCTAAAAATTGAATAACCAAATCTACACAACGCCATGAATGCATTGATATATATAAATAGATGAGACAATAAGCGAATAAATTGGTTCGACGGATTTGAAGGTAGTACCTCCAATTCTCTATTTCACGCATTTAGTGGACCAAAAACCATCGTGTCGTGTTGGTCATTTGAAATACATCTGGCAAGCGTATGTGTAAAAGGCGTTCGTGCAATGTATGGAACGGACTATTCAGACTGTTGAACGTTCGAGTTCTTACTACGCTGTGCCCTCAGTCTAAGGACACCTGCGTTCTTGTACATTTTTGCAGGTATATTTACATGGCGGCTCGCGCTCGGTGTGGAGTCTATTGGAAGTCCCTTAAATGTTTCAATACCCGGCTTCAGAGCATTATATTTTATACATTTTATAAATATAAGACAAAAGGTCTCGATAAACTACTTTTTAGTAGTTTGTCTAACGGGTTCTTTACATTAAAGTGATTTAATAGTTACATTTTTAAAATTTAAGATATAAAATTAAATAAAAAAATTTACAGAAATATACTTAGATACATTTTTACAATTATAGATATAAAATAAAATAATTTTTTTACAGAAATATACTTAGATAAAAGAAAAATTATGAAAACGTGAATAACAATTTTAAAGTCTTTAGTTATTGTAAGCTAATACAAATTAGTTCTTTCCGTAAGCCAAGTCTTCAGTAAGTTCACCAATTGTTTGTTTTGGGTACAGTTTTTAATTTCAGCTGGAAGCATATTTAAACAACTGGGAATCATGTAATTTAACGTTCTTTGTCCATATTTATTTGTATGTTTAGGTACAATTAGTCTTTCATTAATGTTAAAACGAGTATTATGGTTGTGTTCCAGCCTGTTTATATATAAAAGGGTTATTTATGTGCTGAAACTCGTTCCAGAACTCGCGACCGCGAATGGCGCGATGTCATACTCGTAATTGAAACTTTGAATGCAATATTTTCCATCGCATTTTTTTTCTTTTATAGTAATTAAGGTGAATATAAAGATTTTCTAAAAAATATTTGTATTAAGCGTAACCAGTGATTTCGAAAGTTTACCAAAATTAGCGCTGCAACAGTAAAAAATAACTAGGTTGATTAATATAAGTGATGAACTTTGATGTCGTTGTATGCGGCCCTCTACTTGAAAAGTCTGTAAACCCCTGCTTTGCAATCGCATTCTGAGATGAACACGAATCTGGATTATATTTGTAAGGCATGGCGCCTCTATTGTATATCTCTATGCATGAATGTTGTTTTACTTCAAAAAATTATAAATAATTGATAGATACCAATATCTGATAACTTTAAAGTCGATTTAAATTAAGATTTTTTTAGGAATATGGAAATATTGGGGTTTTTTTAGGTCTGGCTGTTTTCTAAACAATAAATATGGGTGAATGTAAGCTATGCAATTAACCGTCTGACGTTACATACATTACATTTATATTTTCATTTGCTGCATATGCAATCTACATGGCCAGAGCTCCCAAAAACACTAAATTTATGTGACCACGAGCCCTGTGCACGTTTTCTGCTATTAAGGTAAATGTCATTGTTAGAACGTTGGGATTTTTTTCTGAAATCGATTTTCGTTTTAGTAGAATGACAACAAAAAACAAACGAAAAAAGTTTTGCCTAAATTGTGGCATGGCTGCTTTCTGCATAATATTATTTATAATATTTCTTAATATTTATAATGTTTCTGTTCAATATATCTTCCATGCATCTAATTCCTGCCACACAGGGACACTCTAGGATCTATATTCTTTCAATATGAATGTAATTTCTTTTAACAACCTTAGAGTACTTGAGTTGAGGGCACCCTGAAGGAGAAA
Organism: Limnephilus marmoratus; assembly: GCA_917880885.1. Taxonomy (NCBI): domain Eukaryota; kingdom Metazoa; phylum Arthropoda; class Insecta; order Trichoptera; family Limnephilidae; genus Limnephilus; species Limnephilus marmoratus. The sequence continues at coordinate 13,972,854 of OU862908.1, forward strand.
CCCTTGTTACTTAGAAAGGTTGTGAGTGACCCCGCAGGGCTCCATTATTCAAATGTTATCGTAATTAAAATTTAATTTTTTGATTAGCAAAATTGCAGTAGGAACCTAAAAATAGTTTTTGTGAAAAATCATTTCAAATGCACTGTTTGTATTCTAGTTTGCCAAAATATCTGTTGAGGTTGACAATGACTTAAAAATAATTTCTTGAAATAATTTCTATGGTTTGAAGCGTTGCTTTAATTGGCTTTAGTCGTGTTAAGTGACAAGATCTGAATAGCCAGGAACTACCTAACTTTCCATTTCCCCTCTCAGTTTGTTTCAGCCTCACAAAATACCGCAATATATGTACAATAAATACCTCAGAAGGTACGCACAGCTTTACTGAAAACAAAATTGGCATATTTTCATGAGACATTAGGTCTATCATGTTTTGGAAACGTATTACTTATTTTAACGATGTTTTTTTTTTTAATTACACGTTATTGTGTAATTTAATATTTAACACGGTGAAAATATGTAGGTAATTATTACATCTTCTTATATATAAAAATGAATCGCAGAATATGTTGCTAAGCGCATAACTTTCGAACGACTGCACCAAATTGGATAATTCTTTTTTTGTGTGTTCGTTATTGTCAGTACAAGATTTTTATAAAACTTCCGGTGAGCTCTGGCATTATGAAATTTGTATAAAAAAATTGCTATTGGTGGCACGTGAGATTTGAAAACTGAATGTATGGAAAGCGGGAGGGAGGGAGGGGGAACATGGGAGGGGGAGGGGGACCTGGGATGGGGGAGGGGTAAACGGGAGGGGGGGTTCGCGGGATGGGGGAAAGGGGGGGGAGTGGAGTGGGGAGAGGGAAGGTGGAGGTGACGGAGTGGGAACGCGAGAGGTGAAGAGGACGCAGAAGAAGAAGGGGAGGCGGAAGGGGAACGGGACGAATGGGAATCACATTTCCTTTCTTCTTACATTGCTACAGAAACTATTCTGAAAAATTATTAATTATTTTTGTTGCACTATTGCATAAATTGCCTGATTTAGCGGTTTTCGATATAGCGGTTTTCCATATTTAATTATGTATCGCACATTTCAAACGACCACGCTGAAACACCGAGGGCTAATTTTTATTTTCGCGGAGATTAATAATATTCAAATTTCCGCCACTGCTAAGCGAGCCATTCAATCTATTCAACTATTCACGGCCGGGCCTGCACTATTGTCACTGCAGCGTTCTGGAGCTCCGTTCTGGCGTTCTACCTCTCTGACGCATGGCGTTCTGTTGCGGTGTTCTGTTCTGCAGTTCTCTGAAGGTGGAGGGGTTACCGTGGGAGTTATCTGCCTCTGATACAGTTTGGCGGGAGTTAACCGCCAGTATCACTTTGTCGCCAGTTTCATAATCAGTAGTCCGTCAGGCGCGCCGAGCGCTGCGCGTGGATAAACCAAACATACATGATCTCTATTACACTTCCGGCGCGAATTAGACAGATCGAGTGCGAAATGAAATCTACGTGATGTTAAATAAAACTGTGTTAGTTCATTCAAATTATAATATCTTGCATGTTTACAGTTTCATTTCTTTTTACTTCTAAATTAATCTATTTGTTTTCATCTGTTGAAAATTTTTCAGGATATTTGATGTAATCTAATTTATTGTTGGTACAGACTGTCTGTCGTTTCGCTACTGGCGGCATTTTTTTGGTTTTTACGAAACTATTTTATCGAACGAATTTGTTTTGATCGGCGACCTGAAAGTACGTACTGATTTGGATAAATACTTTTTAACACAGCTAACAATTAAATTAATAACATGAAGATGTATTTAATGTAAATGATATATTTTAATTAAATTTATCGCTTTTCGTACTAAAAATAAATAACAAGTTCTTAATCCTCTTGCTCCTTAATTAACCGCAGTTTTAAAAATACCTTATTATAAACAGCCATCCCCACATGACTAGAATAAAATGCAAGATAAATCTGATGTCAAAATCTTAACAAGCCCATTTTGTATCTGATGTTTTTTAGACTATTATGCTTGGTGTAACTCTGAGTGACCAGCTCAGATGTCAGGCTCCATCGAAGCCTGAGTAAAGTTAGCCTCTCAAAAACTGGGCGTACTGTACAGGGCCCGTAGATACTTTAATAGTACACAACTGCTAACCCTGTACAAATCACCAGTACGCCCCACGGTTGAATTTGGCAGCCACCTCTGGTCTCTCTGGTCTGGAGCTCCAAAATACCTGAAAAATACTCTCGACGCTGTGCAGAAACAGGCGGTCCATTTAATAGATTCTCCCATCTTAACTGACAGATTGCAATCTTTAGATCATAGACGTCGGGTGGGAATGTTATCCTTGTTCTACCGGTATTTCACTGAAACTAGCGTCATTGATCCCTTCGGAACCGGTGCATAGTCGAGAAACACGCCAAACGCGTGCCCAACATATGAACACGGTTGACATTTGTCACATGAGAACGGGTCGCTTTTTCGACCCGTTCTTGTGTTCAACAGCTCGGCTGTGGAACGATTTGCCAGCCTCTGTGTTTCCTCCTTCCTACAACATAGGTCTCTTCAAGACCAACGTTCATTCCTTCCTCTCATCAAAAAGACCCTCATAGAAATTATTTTTCTCAGGGCCTCCTGTGTGGAGTTAATGTAAAAAAGGACTTATTTGAAAAAGAACCTAGACCCTAAAATATCTATAAAGTTAGGAGTCTTCTTTTGGGTCTGAACTTGTATTACAACATACCTTATAAATATTTTATCAATGCACAAGAGTCTTACCTGTTCCCAAAAATCTGGGGCTAGAGAAACTAAGGCAAACCCAATATTATGGGGTTGAAGGTAGTGTAAGGAAGATTAGTCACGAAATTGGATTCCCCATATGGTGTCTTACGTTAACATAATTTTCGATGCGGAATTTGACCGGTCATAGGCTAAGTTGGCTTAGCGTTCGGGTCTCACCCAGGTATCGCGTGTTCGATTCCTCGACTGACAAGATCCTCCATCATGACACAACCAACATTTTCCGCTTATTGCGGTGGTAGTAGGAGATTTTCAAATATTGTCTTGTATCTCCAAGAGAAAATATAATTCATTGTTCTGAAATATTTTGTTTCTAATCTAATCTAATCTAATCTAACATGCCAAGACGCCAAGGAGCCAGGGCGCTGATAATGTCTAACTCGTAATACAGCACCTTTAAAAGGTTTTTACTAGCGCCAGGCGCCTTTTGGCTCAGGGTTGGCCCTGATTATATGTTTTCATCCACGATCCCTGGACGCGACAGCTGCGCAGCTATTTGTATTCAGGAGATAAGCTATAAGAAATAAGACCAATAACATCACGAGATCTAGAAACGCTCGAGATCAAGGACAATAAAATATCCGACACCCTCCCAAATCAAAAGCTTTGTTATACATACTACACGACTTCCTAGATTTTAACATATAAGAGCATTTTTAGAACACAAGATGTTCTTGTTTTTTTTACAAGACTTTCACAGTCCAATTGGGAAATTCCCGTTTTAGGACAATTTGGGAGGCGTGTATGGGTACCGCCGCCCCGGGAACCATTTATTGGACAACCAACACCCCTGCCACAGGTCACCCCAAGTGGTTCGCTACGATTGGTGACTTAGCAGGGGTGCCCGGGTTCATGGGATGAGGTTTGTCTAGGTCTTGGTGGCGGACACGTTTGCCCAATCACTGCGTAGCGGGCTGGATCGGAGGAGACTAATTGAGGGAGCTTTTCACCATTCTCCAGACGCTTCGCCTTGCACCGCAGTGTGAGGAATAGATTTATCCTGGCCAAACTGACCCCCAGATTCCTATCCACCCCTCATACCTTTTCCCTTGCAATATCTTCTTCTCCTTCCTTTCCCTTAAAAGACCCTCCACACAGCATCCTCAAAGATGACATAGGCCCCTAGGGAAATTGTTTTCCTCGGTGTCTCCTGTGTGGAGCTAATGTAAAAAAAAAAATAAAAAAGGACAGTCAAGTTTTCAATATTAGTTCATAATGTACACATATAATCAAGATGTTATTAAATTTGTAGTTCAATCAAATTTGTTTTCGATGTATATTATGTGTATCTGACATTTTTTAGTAATTTCGAATAGTCCATTGGTGAAAATTTAACTTTGGTAAAATCATTTTTCGTTCTCATGTAACCCTTTGTATTGTACAATGTCCATTCCATTATTACAAACCCAGTCTTTGTGTTGATTCTGGCTTGATTGGCTGCCAACCAATCTTGTTTTAGCTCTGATGAGCTGTCAATTTCAATTTAGCATTCTGATGAGCAACTCAGTCGACTGGGAGCATAAATTAGTGTGATAAATGAAAACCGGAGGCCGAGAATAATCATATTTCTCACCCTGCCGAAGGTAATTGCAGCGGTGAGATATGACTGGCACGTTTATCAATCACGCACGACAATATTCAATCACTTCCACTGTAACTTTTTTTACTAATCAGAGGGTGCATATAGCTTATTTATTCGGCTTATTGTTTAGTTATACATGTTTAGTTCAGAAAAAAGAAAACATCACAATTCTTTATGAGACCTACCTACATAACGTTAAAACTATAATTTTTTTATTAATCTGTAGGACAATAGAAAAAATATTTAATTAGTATTACTATTTCAAATTGTTATGGATGTATAAAACAAAGCCCTTTTTATTGTTATCAGGTTTTATTTGTAGAGCTCCGTTTAAATTTTAAGTTTTTTCATGTATTCAATAATTACATTATTCAATTTATAATAATATATATATATATAAATTATAATTTATAAACATGTTCTGGTATGTAATATAATGATTACGTGTGACAGATGTTCACCTTCCTGGAGCATTATCAAACTGTAATAATAATTGCACTGCAGAATTTCTTTATATGCAAACTGTTTTATTTATAAAAATTGAATAGTAACGTTATTGAATACCCGCATAAAAGTAAAAGTATTAAAAAATCTAACAACTTATTAATTTAATTCAGTTATTTTGACAATGTGTGTATTTCTTAGTCCCAGTAAGTCCATAAGTTGTCTCAATAATTTAATATTTATGAACACTCACACAATTAGTGAATCCAAATACAATAAATTCACAATTAGCGCCAAATATTCGAAGTTTAATATGAAGGTTGCTAGAAAAATTTTCCCTTGCTTTTATAAGGGTCTTTTCTACGTAGGTGTATTATTTTTCTTATATAACATCTACTGAGACAAGTTATAAATATTTTTCGATGTTGATGCATGCTTGAAACCACCGCATTAAACGTTGTGAAGTCGTATAACTTGAATCTATCGCCTATTGTCTAGCATACATTCAAACTATTAAAATTGAAGATTCCAAGTACAATAATTAAATTATATTTATTCCTACTAACAAAGTTTTTATTGAGCTTGTAAGATTTCCGGTTATTAACGGTTTTTCATCTGTCTGCGTTGGAAGGATTATTTATTGTACATGAAGAAAATGTTAAAACATTTCAAGGATATTTGACATATTGTCTAAATGAATCAAATCCTAGCTAAATAAAATACTCATCATTGCTTAGCTGTTGCTTAGTGATAGACCCTTATAAAGGATAGCTAAAGTTTACAGAATACTCTAGAAAACTCTCTGGTAATCTTTGGCATTAAAAAAATTGGTGACTTGATGAAATCCAGAAATTTATCAACTCTTTAAAAACCATTTAATAACAAGATTTTTGAAGTCGATTATATCCGACCATCATTAAATAAAGTTAGACTTTATCATAATCATCCTGCAAGAGTGTTGGAAAACCATAATCTAATTGGATACAAAACCAACAAACTGAAACAAAGTAGTAGAAAACCTATAGGAGTGGAAGCGTTTAATACTAGAAAGCCTAAAGGTTGTTGCGCCGACGATGACGTTGTTGAATTTTCGCAAAGAAACCTTCTTACTAAGTAACAAAGAAGGTTTCAAGATCAAAAATACACCTTAATACATTACATATTTTCGTAGGTGGCGCATAACTCGCGAAAAAAATGAAATATCAATGAATTAGCATTAAATTAAACTCGGTTTGACATTGAATGATATCTGGAATTACATCATGATCGGTTCCTTGTTGGCTGATTGCACAGATTTAATATACTTCGTAGGCTTCGCCGCTGCCCCCGTCTAACCCACTTACACCTCCCACGGCATGCTGAACTGCTGACTGCACGGATCTGGGCTGCTAAATCACTTCCTAACTGCTTCAACTGACTTAGGCACCAACAGGGCGTTTGAAACAGAGTGAAATTCTTTATCTAAAAGAGGAGAAAATATTAAAGATATTCATCCCTAACTTCGAGGACTCGTACTATAGAGGCTTTTGCAGTTAAGTGAAATGTTCTTGCCACGATCTGAGAGCAAATTTTTGAAAACCATGACTATTTGCCAACATATATCTAGTATCTACCAATACCTACTATTCTTCTAATATACTTTGATGAAAAGTTATACACATCTTTTTTTAGCTTAGGGGTCGACGCATTTAACTTTGAGTATGAAGGTATTGCGTTTCCGCAAAAATATATTGGAATGATTTTTATTAGGCGTTAAGTTCAGAGTGGAAGATACTCTTAGTATCGCCCTGGTGTAAGATCATCATTCAGAATTGAACCGTTACTTGAAATGGCTTTAGCCGTGTTTGGTGATCAGATCTGATAGTCAGGTAATTCCCTACCTTCCTCTTCCCCAACTCCTTCCCTTCCCGACTACCTTCAGCCTCACAACATACCCCTATTGGGGAAGCAATAGACTCACTGGCTCCAGACGGGAGCAACTGAGACTCTTGTGAGGTATTCATATTTAAAAATTATAGTGATTATAGTATACATTGTTAAGTTTGATAAAGAACTGTGAAGCAATGAATTTGTATTTCAAAAAGAGTTGCGTATTTTTATGACCGAAATATCTAAAGGCTCCAACAACAAAAATTAGGAAGCGAAATACCGGCTCCTAACATCCCACCAGAAGATTATTTTTTTAATCCACATAAGTCTCTATGTAATTAAAAATTATTGCAACTCACTATTAAATTTTAAATTATTAATCATCTCTCACATCAATCCTTTTAGAATCGACTAGGCAACTCAGTTAAATGAATTAAGTTAAATAGCAAACTTTTTTTCGTTTTATAAGAAGCAATTTGATATTCTCATTGATACGTCAATATGCAATGATAATTGCTAATAATTTAATTGCGTTATTGAAATAGTTTCGTAGCGGCCACATGGGTAGCAGTGGGTAATCCACTGGACCTTTATCATTTAAATTAAGGATTCGAAAAGAGGAACCAGCTCAGAAAATCCATCATCATCCTGTATTGTAACGTTTTATCCCATTCACTTTGCTCTGTTTACAAGCCTACCCGCCCAACGGTTAAGCCACTAAACAAGGGACCTAGATTAGGACAAAAATAAAATCAATTTCTGAGCCCGTGGTGCCATAATTGTACAGCGGTTATGTTCTATCTGAGTTTCACCGTCGCGTCGTCGGCTAAAATATACACATCATCGTAGCAAAATTCTTCATTCGTACACTTTTTATTAAAATTTTCTCATTTTCTCGCAGCCGACGATAAAAATTACGTGGTAAAGGTGCACCGATTACACAAATGATTTTTTTATGTACTAAGATCATTTTTAAAATTTACATACTTATTCTTTATAAATAGTAAAATGTGGCAGTGTGAAATACTTTTGCAAGAGATTTATAATAATACTGAAACGATTTTTACATTGATGTTCACGATTATTTTATCAATAATCGTGCGATTACAATTATCACGAATGCTCTTATTTGAGGCGTAATAAATTAATTTGTTGTATTAATTGTATAAAATGGGCAAAACGTCAATAGAGTAATACAAAATGAAAAGCTTTATAATAAATACTAGCTGATCCGGCGAACTTCGTACCGCCTCAGAATCAAAAACTGTTGTCAACTTATTAGCTAAATTGATCTAAATTATTTCTCCCTGCGTATACCATACCTTGATCTAAATTGTTTCTCCCTGCGTATCCTTTCCACTCTCGCGTTCCCTCTCCCTCTCCCCACTCCACTTCTCCCCTTCCCCCGTCCCGCTAACCCCCCTTCCTGAGTTCCGTTCCCCCCTCCCCCCTCCCCCGGTTCACAGTTCAATATTATACCCCTTACAATATTGCTGCAGTTCTTTTAAAATAGGAGAATTCGTTCCAAACAAAATGTATGGGGAAAATAATTTTCTTCGGAGTGGAACACCCTTTACTTTTAGGGGTATGAAAAATAGATGTTGGTCGATTCTCAGACCTACCAGATAAGCACACAAAATTTCATCAAAATTGGTCCAGCCGTTTCGGAGGAGTATGGTAACAAACACCGTTGACACGAGAATTTTATATATTAGATTATCTTTGCTGGAACAATGGTTCCAAAATCACTTTCAAACGTTTCAAATAATATTACTGAATAGTTAGCCGATTTCTAGATGAACTCAAAATATTTTTAAAAGGCAATATATGAATTTATTTAAAGCATTTTGTAGATTTGTAAAATATTAAGTCAAAACATTCTAGAATAGGTAGGATTTACGCATTATATAAGTGGTTTATACAAAGTTGTATTGTTTCATTTGTCAAAAACATTCTGGTCATTATTATAGAAACAAGGATGTTGGTACATCCCATCCAGATGTAATTTGAGAATTTACTTTATGTATTTCTTGGGCATTAATTATGTCACAATTTCTAGACATTTTGTTTTGGAGAGTTTTAGTTTGTGGTTACATTTGTTACTTAAATTTAAATTTATCTGCTACCGGTTTCTACACATCCGTCATCATCGTCATTCATGAGCAAACTTAAAACTACTCTAAAAAATTATACAAGTATAGAAATGATTAGATTTTATTTGGTGTGGGTAGTGGATGGGATGATTTTGGGGTGATTTACGGGATGCTATCATTTTAACTAAATTAATTTAGTTAACAAAATCCTGTAAATCACCCTTATTAACCATGTTCCCATGTGTGCCGACTCCTCCTACCGTTGTCTATGTTTTAAGTTTGCTAGTGAATGACACGGATGTGTCGAAACCAGTAGCGATAAATTAAAACTTAAGTAACAAATGTACATGGAAAGTAAAACTCTTCAAAACAAAATGAGAAATATCTATTGACCAACGCTTCCCTGATGACAATGAATGATGACGATCCAAGAATTAAACAGAAAACAGATTAAATGAAAATAAATAATAAATAAAATAGTTTAAATGAAATAGATGATTCAAAGCAAACTAATTAACAATAATCATTGAAAAAATATTTATATAATATGGCATATAAAAAACATGAATGAAAATGCTGCACCTGATAATAATAATTGAAAAAATATCAATCAGCCGCCGAAAAAACCTACATAAAAGAATTTAGTTTTACTTTCATTTTGCATTAGCAAAAAATAATCGAATGCTGCGTTTGTTCGTATGAAAGGTGCCCGTCATGGTTCATTTTTTATGGGGAACCTTTTTAGGGGCGTTTCAATCGTTACATGATAATGAATTCGATACACTTATGTAATTTTACTGTCACCTCTCACCATCTCGTATAAATAATGTATTATAATAATATTAATATACTTCAGTGTATACAATTTATTATAAATGAGAATCGATTGCTCATTGTTGTTTAAAGTAATGGAAAGCTTACTTTCTTTCGCGGTCTTATTTATCTCTAGTTACGTTATCTCTTACGTTTTCTCCCTTTTATACTAGAAAATAAAATTAAACAGAATGATGTTTATGTGAATGTTATGTAGTCTTACAACCGGGGCACCCAATCTTAAATGGATCCCTACAACATTGTGACTTTCTAATACTTTTAACAGACAACAAAAAAGTGATATAACATGATTTATAATACCTAAAATTCATACAGTTTATAGGAAAATATGCGCTAAGTGCAAATAATACAAAAATATTCCTAATATGGAAAATGGTAGTAGAGTGTAAAATAATTAGTATAAAATAATAACTGTATGTAAATGCTTTGGTAGTAATGTTTTGTGAACACCTCGCTAGGAGAATATGTGTTGAGGTGTTCACATGTTTTAGATAAAGTGTTATTTTGTAATAGGTTAGTCGCAATTAAAGAACGTCATATACTCGTATATAACAAATATTAACCAAAAAACTATTTAACTATATTAACAAAATACTAAAATAGTAGTGAAAAGAAAATAAAGAGATGCTACATGAAGTGAATGAATTGCTATTAAGGTTAAACTTCACGTACGTTATAATCTACGCATTCACAGATGGCGCCGATTAAATAATTTTAGGTTTTTAATACTTTTTGCACGTTAAGCTTTAAAATATTAAGGTAAATTAATTGTTTGCGCCCGTACACATGTAATATGAATATAAACAAATAGTTTTGTCCGTAAACAAACCCAAATCTTTCAAGAAAGGCTGAAAAATACAAAAATGTAATAATTATTAATATAAAATACTTATACAAATTATTTTTTTGCGCCCGTACTTACCCAACATGAATATGTATAAAATTTTTTGTTCATAAGCAAACTCAAATATTTCAAGATAGGCTGACAAATACAATAATAAATCACTGATACATATTTGTTAGTTGGATTGAATCACCGATTTATGAGTTTTTTTATGGATAAAACTATTTATTCGTATTCAGTTGTGTAAACTTATTAACGTTTATACCCGGGAAAAGGTTTTAAGTGCCCGGGGCACCCATTCTAAAAAAGGTCTATACAATAAGGTAACTTTTAAACACTTCTAACAGGCGACAAAAAAATCTAGTATAACATGATTATTTTAAGTATCGCCTTTAAATTTTGCATTTGCTTGTGTTTCCCTCCCAGTTTTTGGTCAGTTTTCGAGGCTGCCATTGACTTTAAATTAACTCTTCTGCACTCGCAGTACAACGGTAGACACCACATATTATTTATTCCTCAATCGGAAATTCAGTTTAAACGTATATTAAGTTAACACATCTGCCCTGATGATGGACACTGTAACGCTGTCCGAAACGTTGGCTAAAGGAGGAGGTAGCACAACACGGCATAATACCCCAAAAGGAAATAACCATAGTATATTAAGTTATATATTTTTTACTTTAAATAAATCTGTCCTTTTTTGTGTTATTTTAAAAACAAAAATTCTAGACAGCTTTTTTACTGAATAAAACAAGAAAATAAATAATGTAAAATCTACTTCACGTTTTCTCCAACGATTTAATTTCAATCGTAATATGTCGTGTGCTCAACCAACAATATGCCATTAACAATTATTACCTGCTGCGTTATGAAAAACTTCATTTTACCATATCATTTATATTATGTACTAATAGTAACCATTATATCATTACTTGTTGAAGGTTTGGACAATTGGACTCACGAAACCAGACGACTCTGAGTGAGATCATATTTTCTGTGCTGGGAATAATTCCAATCGCTGGAAATCACAAATAAATCATGGCTCAACTGATCTTCTTGTGCTGTGTACTGGTAAGAACTAAATTATATTATTTATAATCTGCTGTTGACATAATACTCGTACTTCAATCATTAATTAATTATTAATAATCAACTCTTTACATTCAATGGCTAAATAGAACAACGCGTGATTACAATAATTAGTGTGCTCGCGTAATTATTTTTTCACACCTTAAACAACATTGAGAAAAACGCAGTGGGATGACGGAATAATTTGCAGCCATGTACATTGTACACCTAATGACAATATTTCACAGTATCCGTTTGCCTCTCGACTCTAATGGTCAGAAAATGCGTGGCTAGAAACGACTCGGAACTTTCGACGTTCTGTTTTAAAGGTAGAAGTTAAAATTGATGTTTAGTTAAGCAAACAAGCAAAATTTGATAAATTTCTTGAATTTTATTATTTTAATACTCTATTTTGATTTCATTCTGAAATTACATAGTTTATTTAGTATTTACAATACAGTACGATTTAAATCACTTTTTGAAGTGAAAACTTCTTTGGCACCGTTGTGATTTGAAACTCGTTGAAATAGAAGCGAGCGACACTAAAAAGAGACAAACACATACATCTATATATAGGATTTAGCCTGCGAGAGAATGAGATAGCAATAAAATGTTTATTTATTTCATGGGTACTCGGTTCCAATATAATATGATAAATCCACGGTCCCACGCAAGTCTCCTTTGGTGATCTACGGCAGACATTCAGTGGACCAAGGATCGAATCCTACGAAATCCAAAAATATATCTATATATTTTTGCTAAAGCAATATCCAATCTTCAAACCACTCCAAGATGAATAGGCAAAAGAAAACACAAAATAAAATGACATCCAGCGACTCGGAAGAAAAAGGCAGAAGAAAACACGGAAACTAATAAGATGACCAAATGTATCGGAAAGAGTGTACTGGAATTCGACGACAAAAATGTGAAAAAATCATCCCTCACATTGTTAAAAAAAACGAGTGTGCTTTAGACCACACAACTGAAGTAAAACTTCTGCCCCATCTATATGATGGGAAGAGAGAAAGAAAATGTGCGCGCGCACTGCTCTCTCTTGCTCCTACAGTGTGATACAGACAATAGGCCTACACTGTGTAACGTAACTGGCTATGAGAAAAAGAGAAAAAGAAAATGTGTGCTCGCACCTCTCTCTCTTGCCCCTGCAGTAATATACGAAGCGTCCGCCTCGCTTTTCGTCACACGCGTGCGTAAAGAAGTTTTACTTCAAAAAAGTGCTTCGTAGTCTCCACACTCTTGCCAACTTTAGTTTTCTGAAGGTTGCACTTCTACCGCATGTGATTTGCACACTCTTATTTATGTTATCGTTTTACAGACCAAGTTTTAAACATGAGTTTACAACGTAATAATCATGCATATCTTACGTTGTAATGATTAAATCTTGCAAATGACTCATCGTTCACTGATTTAACGACACTGAAGCAATCAGTGACGCAAGAAGAAAGTAGCAGATCTTCGATTTACATTAAAATCATGTGTATGAACACGTCGCCAAATCCAAACCTAACGCCATAATATTTATTTTCGCTTTCATTTTCAACATAATGATATGAATCTATGTCACCTATGTTTTTTTAATGAACGTTCTTCCCTCCCGTTTAACACTTTTACTTTTCGCTGACCTTAACAAAAAGCCTTACAAGGACATGCAGACCTTCATACCTTTATACGCACAGGGCACGTCTCTGAACAGGCTGATCATAAAAGGGAAAGGACTTTCTCTCGGCTCAATGTGTTGAGCAATCGATTACAATAATTAAAATAGATGTGTGGAATTTAAAAAAGCCACTAGACTCCAGGATGCATTTAAATACGTACCATCAATCTGATTAAGTGTTGATGGGGTGATTTACTGATAATTGGTAGAGATTACTTGATATATAATTGGACAAGATAATTGGCTGAATCGTAGATAATTTGTAATTGGTATAAGAATTAGTGCTCTAACCAATACGCCTTAACGACAACTATCATTGAATCAATTCTTTCACAATCACGCTTTTGTAAACAGAAAAATTAAAGAATAAACCGATGTGTTCTTGGGTTACTACGCGGGGATGTAAATTCTTTTGTTCAACAAGTTTTTCGCACTGTAAAATGATAGACAATTTTAAGTCAATTTTAGGCTTGTAATAAAAATTTATAAGTAGATATTATAACGTATGTGTCATGCAATACAATTCTCCATTTGACGTCAAAGCTTAGCATTGCTTTTTTCACTACTGTCATTTCCTACCTGTAGCGGTGCTACTTGGATCCAAGTAAGAGCTTTCCAAAATTTTTTTTTTTAAAAGTGCGTGACTTTATTTATTTTCTCTGTTTGTTTTCGTTAATAATATCAAAGTATTCACCTGTCTTTCTGAAAACTAAACCATTATGCACGTGGCATTTCTGTAGTATATTGTCATTTGTGGAAGTAACATAATATTAATTATATTGTACTTATTTTATATTTTTATGGGAACCGCAAAATATTGACAGTTGGGTGTTGTTTTTATTATATTTGCTTCTCTGTTAATAATAATTATTAGTATTTATTCAGGAATGTTATTAAAGGCATATAATGTAAAATGTACCTCATGAAATAACCAATAAACAATAACTGCGCACAACACTCCACTGGCGGTTATAATGCGTTGAAGTCGTAATAACTACTTCAAATAATTCTTCCCCATAGCTTCCGATTTCCTTCTGAGAATTTCACATTTCCATTAATGTGCCTTGGAACGTTAGCTATCAAATAATATGAATAATCTATTCCTGTATGGGATTATATTTCTGTAGTCTCGTTAAAAATCCATTAATAGACTAATGTGTCAACAGCGTAAATATTATTTTACTTGAACTAAGGCAAAACACCGAAAACGTGCAAAACAACTACAAACAAACGATTTATTGTTATGTTAGTGACATTACGGTGATTGAAAATCCATTTTACAATAGTTGATACAATGTATTGTGTATTTTGGTACCTATTGCAAAGAATTGACGTTATATATTCTTCTTTCTTTCGTACATTGTGCAATACAACCTTCACGTATAATATATTGTAATCTATTGATGTCTTATTGAATATTTTCCTAAAAACTTGTAAATATGAATCATCGGCTTTGTCTTTGTCTTGGAATGATGAAAATTTAATTTCAAGAACTCTTTGGATTCTAAACTCTCAGGCTAATTTGTTCGCCTTTGGGAACAACTCATGTAGATCTTATTTAAATCGTTGTCTACCTTAAAATCATAGTTAAAATTATTATCTAAACGGTGTTAGAAAGAGAAAACACCACGCTTCAAATTTAAATCTAAACGTTAACCACAAAGTTATTAAAATATAAACCTTTATGAAGCCAAAGTTTACTATGGCAATTTGGAAAAATTATTAAATTTTAGAAATTTTTTAATAAACATTTTTAAATCAAACGCCGAAAACGTGAGTTGACGATAACGTTTGTCTAAAAAAATCTCTGTGCGTTTGTATTTTTTCATTATCAATAATTTTAGTTAGAAAAAACGTAAGGTGAGCCATTTTTAAAACTTTTTTATGTATGCATATGCACAAATAACATAGTGGTGATCGCAGCCTTCCAGCACCAAGCGCCACTCCTGTGCGAGCCCTGGGCCCGAGCTCTCTCCTGACCACGTCCTACATTATAATTGATTATTTATTTTATTTCTATTATCGCTTATGTTTTTTTTTCCTATTCTATTTACTTTTTTTACTTTATCTGTTGTGTAAATATGTACAACTTTATGGGACATGTGGGAATACACTATCCTCCCCACATCCTGGAATAAAACATTATTATTATTATTATAAAAATATATATATTTCGAAACTTGTGTTTACTAATTATAAAATTTGAAGGCGTATTTTGTCACCCTTCAAATACAGTTTTTTTTACATTCAGATACGTTCAGAAATATTCCAGATTCTGATAAAATATATCTAGGCCTGAGGGGTGAAGAATAATGAAAATGTAATTTCAAGAATTATTTGTTAACTTTAAGAACTTCAATCATCGTGATTAGTGCACTTACTTGCACTTGCACTTGCACTTCCTCCTTTATTCAATGTTTCAGACAGTACGTAGATAGTAGATACTACACTGATGTCCAAGTATTAATGAATTTAATGTCTTTGTCAGTCAAAAATTTGTTAATGAGACGAAAATACATTTATTATAATTCTATTATCGTACCACTTATCACGTCGTTACTGTCCGTGTGTATTGCATAAGCTTAGTTTTAAAGAATTCTTACTGTGCCTCAGAGGTCATTTTAACGGTTGGGAATTCAAAATGTTCACATGTAATTCGAGACGCCAATTCTGTTTTTCACTTCCGTAAAGCAATAAATAATACGTCATATCCATTGTTTCGGGAAAAATTAAGTCAGGTGAAGATTGACTGTGAACACTTAACACCTCTCAAGCGACTCTAATGATTTATTTTCTATGAATATGTTTGGGTTTTTCGAAAATCCACTAAAATATTCCACGCGGATTATAAAAATATGAAAAAGGGAAATAATCTATCTATCTATATAAATAAAAATGAATCGCCGAAATGTATGTACGCTCATAACTTCCGAACGACTGCACTAAATTGGATAATTCTTTTTTTTGTGTTAGTTTTTGTCAGGACAAGGTTTTTTTTGTCAGGACAATGAAACTACTGGTGAGCTCTGGCATTATGAAATTTGCATAAAAAAATTGCAATAGGTGGCACGCGAGCTGTTGCAAACTGAATGTATGGAATGCGGGAGGGGAATTCGGGTAGGGGGTTCGCAGGAGGGGTTGAGGAGGGGAACAATGGTGGGGGGGAAGGGAAACTTGGAGGGGGGAGGGGAACTCTGGAGGTGGGTTCACAGGACGAGGGAGGGGGGGAGTGGAGTAGGGAGAGGGAAGGTGGAGGAGCCGGAGAGGGGACGTCAAAGGGGAAGGGGACGCGAGAGAGGAAGGGGAGGCGAAGGGGAACGGGACTAATGGGAAAGGAGACGAAGCGAGAAACAATTTATTTATTAAATGGCATAGCAACGCATGCCGGATACCAGTAAGTAATTTAAAAAAACCATAAAATACGTCCGTAAGATGGCCTCCGTGGTTGCGGGGTAAGGTTCTCGAATCGCAAGTCGAAGGTCACCGTTTCGATTCCGGCGTGCGATAGTAAATTTTATTTGATTAATGTGTGTTATTTCATAATTTACTCATTTAAATTAACATACCATAGTATGGTTTCCAAGGTGAAAGGAACTCTCAGTATCGCCCTGGTGTAGGACCACCATTCAGAATTGAAACGTTGCTTGAAATAGCTTTAGTCATGTTTGTGAGCAAATCTGTATTGCCAGGTACATCCCCACCTTTATCTTCCCCATTTTCTCCCCCTTTCCATGACCTTCAGTCTCACAACATACCCCTTATTTTAACTTATGAATTTATGTTCCCCAATTCACTCATTTAAATTAATAAATGGTATACTTGCGACACGTTGGAAAGTGGAACACACTCTCAGTATTTCCCTGGTTTAAGACCACCATCCAGAATTGAAACGTGCTTGAAAGGTTTTGGCCGTGTTGGTGACAAGATCTGAATAGCCTGGTACTTCCCTATATTCGTCTTTCCATTTCTTCTCCCTCTCCACGACCTTCAGTCTCAGGACATATCCCAATTGGGGATGCCTTAGTCTCACTGGCTCCAGACGGTTGAAAGCAGATGGAACTATGTGTCTAAATAAAAAATCTGGGTTTTTTGTGATATTTTCGTCGGGTTTAGTACACGACAGCGCGTTGATGTATTTGATAAGAGAAAAATAAAACCCTGAAATTTTACCAAATTCAAGATGATTAGCCCTGTTTCCTCGTTAAAACGGAAAGAAATCAACGTTACTCGGTGCAGTAAGAATGCGGACAATGGAAGTACGCAAAAAAGCTCCCATACCGCACCGACCCGTGTACGCGTACGGGTAAGAAAGTTGCGATCCGCTTTGGGTATCACGCTTTCTCACTGCAGTCTTACTATTGACTCCTTAGCAGCTCAGGAGAGAACCGCCTAAATTAAAATGGTTTTTGAAGTACCTACTGGTTTTAATATAAAATTAGAATTGCATTTTCATGCACCATTTTACTGAAAATAAGCGTTAAAGTTGCTTCGGTAATTTATTGTGATAAACAGAAGAAAAGTTTTATTTTACTTGCAGCAGGTGTGTGACCGTACAATCCAACTAAATCGTAATAAATCATAAGATTAGTAACACTTAGTAAATAAGTCACAAATTC
Organism: Limnephilus marmoratus; assembly: GCA_917880885.1. NCBI lineage: Eukaryota > Metazoa > Arthropoda > Insecta > Trichoptera > Limnephilidae > Limnephilus > Limnephilus marmoratus. The sequence continues at coordinate 13,990,686 of OU862908.1, forward strand.
GTGTAAGTCATTAACTACTCTTGTTAGATTAACTCTCGTTAAAGATAACTAATGAGAGCTAAGGCTGCGTATTCATACGCGAGCTGAACCACGAATTATGGGAAAGGAACTAAGCAACGGCAAATCGCCACTCACAGTTGCTTCGTTCCTTTTTCCAAATTTCGCGGTTCTTTTCACGTATCGGTTCGTAAATGTACACGCAGTATACATACTTGTTATGTTAAACTACTCTTATGTACGTATTTGCATTCTCTAAGCAGGGCCGGCATTACCAACTGCAGAATTATCATTAGCTTTACAATATTTTAACTCTCTTAAATTGTTTCTCCTACTCAAATCATCTATATTTTATAAAAGGAAATCATTGACTGCGTAATGAATTATACTCGTATATAGAACTTTGTTTGCAGAGGATTGAACTTGTGAACCGCTTGACTATAAACCGGTTATTTACCAACATAACATTTTGAACTTCCTTTTTAGGCTTTTATACCCTTAAAAATTGATACCTTAGAGTATCATTCTTGTTTTGCAAATAATATATCCTAATCATACTTTTCTATTTGGATTAAAATTATTCAATGCCTCACACCTCAATCTGTCTCTTACAAACGGACGAACCACATTTAGAAAGATTTTTAAAAAATCTGACTAATCATTGTACCTATATCTATTGAACTGCATACCATAAAAATTTGCTTTCCCAAAGACGTAATTACAGATCATTTTATATGTTATTAAAATAATACAACACGTGGATTAAAGAATTGCATTTTCAATTACATGTTCCCAATTGTGTCCTCTGCGTGCAAACTGTATTTAAATTTCTCTAGTAAACAATAAACAGTGTTAATTTGAAGTGACTTTCCAGGTAAGTATGGCAACATCACATTCATTGGTCAAATGTATTGTACATATAGTTTTGTATCGGTAATCGATTAATCTGTGGATGCAATCTGTTAGCCGTAAGTTATAACGATAATTCGTCTTGTCTGTAGTTCGTGGTGAGATAGTAGAGCATTGTAGAAATATATCGTAAATTTGTACAGCCCCTTTGAGGTGATTTTTCACAAAAAACCACGCAATACAAATCAACTAAATATTTTTATTATTATTATTCAACAAAAATGTATGGTCATTAAAGTTCTTTCGAAGGAAACTCATTCAATCACAGTTATATCTTGCTGCAAAGCTCCAGTTCAATTATCCAAGGATGACCTCTAAACTCCACACCTTTCAAACATCAAAATGAACCCAAATACGACTTCATTATGCGGGCTTACTCTAAGTGTTGAGTTTAAAATCTTCAACTATACGTTTCGATCGCGAGGTCACTTATGTAGTAGGCCGAGGTAAAAATGCTTTATTCTATGGAGTTGTTGTAAGTTTAACAACATTATTTAAATAAAAGTTTTTATCGTGATGGGACTAAGGCCAGCCCTGCCGCTAACAAATATACAACAAGAAGTCGGAAAGACGAGAGTAAATATGTTACTGAACTTGATCAAACATCATCATAGGAATGTGATTCGTACTTTTCACACACTTTCTCGGAGACGCAAATGGGAAACAATAAACAAGTTTTATTGGATTGATGTACTGTTCACCTGCGTAATTTTTCCATCGTCTAGTGTTGAATGCGTTTCCTATATACAGCATACATGACGATACGATGGATCTTAGACATTTACAAATGCTTTGTGTTGTGAAATGCGGTGTAGATATTATCTCTTCCTCGTGTCATTCAAAGTTGGTAGATATCAATAATTTCATTGTAATTTATTTATTATTTTACACCCTCTGCGATACATTAAGGGAGTATTTTAACTTCGGAACTCATGTTAACTATTCTATTCTACAAAAGGGTGCATTAAAGTCTGCTCCAATTGGTATATTTAAGATATATCGTAGGAGCCACATTAAGCAAGAGATACTCGTAATATAAGTTATAAATTATAATAAATTAGTAATTTGTAAATTTTGATGTTCAAATGACTAAAATAAAACCACATCTTCATACTACGTGATACAAACATCGGCTTTACAACCTTGTTATGCAGGTTTATTATAAAGAAACCTCTTTGGTGATAGGCTTTCTTCCTCCACAAATTATTGTCCAACCCTGATTCATCCAAATTTTAAGACACTTTTTATAATAAACGAAGAGCTGGTAAAGATCATCGAATCAACATTATACCATCTCCGCAAAACACAATTTCTTACATGGCTCTTAAAAATCCTCCTTGGATATTCTTGTACTAGTGGTTCGTTGTGAGGAGTCTCCATTTGAGATATTTTTGTAAACATTATTAGCATTTTGCCAGTGTGAGTAATCAATTAAGAGATGTAATGTTAAAATTTATTATATTAATCACGTGGTATTATTTTCAGGAAATGTATTAACCATGCATGCCCTTCTCACGTGGATCGTATGAGTTAACTTGATATTGTTGCATTGTGTAATTTAATATGAAAAGATAAAAAAAAATACCGAGTTACGAGTATAAACGTTGTCACCTTCCTCTGGATCAAGTACAAAGTACATAGCATCAAGATCAATTTGTGCAGAAGATGAAGTAAATAATAATTATTATATATTATCTTATTTCATCCATTATGACATAAATTCTATGTACGTGATTTTTTCAACAACATCGTCGCTGTTTTTAATTTTATCTCATTTTTATGTTAGGTACCTCAGTTAATTTGAACCATAGTCAACCAAATTATTGAACCAAGTAAAAATAGTATGATTTATTTATTAGCGATTGTACCACTTTTACAAAAATAATTAAAAATTAATTGTCTTAATTAATCTTCTTCGCAATACGAAATTTTCAAAAGGTTTTTTTTTTGTTTTGGGGAATCAAATCTTAATATGCTCTCCTCTTACTTAAAGCAACGTTTCGAACAGCCTCGTAGTACTCACCATCAAAGTACATACCTGAAAACATCTGTCCTGATCATGACAAGGCTATGGAAAATGTTGGCTTAAGAAAATATCCTTAAAAGTCGACAAACAACGTTTCATTGATTGAAAGAACCGCAGTACTATCTGTCAATCATAAACGTTGTAAAATCATTTTCCCATTTTAAAAAGTTGCTATTGTATCAGCAATGTTGTTTGTTTTGTTTTTCAAAATCAAAGTGCATGGTGTTTTGCTTTGTAGTTATGTGAACAATCCAGTTGCAGTGTCGCACAATGCGCATGTTTTATATTCCATTGTTTGTGTTAGGAAGACAGCAATTAATTAGCCAACAGTACTGGCCAGTAAAACGCACCCAGATATGATCTGATCAAGTCGACACACTCCCGAACACGAAATTGTCAGGAACGCAACTCAGGGGCCAAAAACTCTCAATTAAAATTATATTAATTTTGTTATTTGTTGAATAAAATTGATCCATCAGTTTCACAATTTATGTAAAAGAGGACGAAGCGACACGCGTGAAATTGTGTTAATTGCAAATCCGTTATCCAACCAAACTCACAAATCGATGGCTAAATGACTAGTTATGAACTAAACCCTAATCATGAAACCAAAAAATAAATTTGTATAAAAATAAGTCATCTCTAAATGGCACCATTGTCAATATTTTTATATAATATACCTTTAGTTGTTAAAACAAAAATTAAACCAAAAAAAAAATTTCTCCGAATAATATTTTCAGAAGATACAACATCTCGGCTAATCAAACGAAATGATACCTATTCATATAATTATATTAATCACTGTTTCGTATACAAATTACATAAGTGAAAGAATACAAATACTTATTCGTTAGTTAAAGATACTGCAAGTGTTGGTAAATATTATCCAAGTCTTTTACTCACAGTTTTTTTCAGTTGTGATACAATAATAAAATCCGTTAAAATCATGTCATAAAATTGAATAGTTAATCCAATTACAATAAAAATATTGAATAAAACTACTCTCTTATCGATCTACACTTAATTATTACTTGAAGAATGCAATTATTACGCAAACAAAATGCTCTTACACTAATTTTAACGATAAGCTGCGTATACGTATGCGAACATAAACCCGAGCCTAGGAACTAATTATAGGAAAGCGGCGGCGCGGCGTGGCGTTCCGCGTCGTTTTCAGATGCTTTGTTCCTTTCCTATAGTTCGTGGTTCGGCTCCCGTGTGAATACGCAGCTTTATATAATTTATGTACATTCGCGTATTATATAGGTTGTAGGTACTTATTGACAAAATACTGAAAGTAGTTTTGTTTTTTTTGCATGTCAGTTTATGTAAGCAATAAGATTTTTTTCTTAAGTCTTTAAATTGAGACCACTTGTGAGGTGCATTTAATTTGGAATTTAATTTTCTAATCAGATGCATAAAACTTACGTGCACATTTTTTTAACTGCATCGCTTTTTGATTCGATCAGAGTGTATTAACCTTTTACGATGAATAGTCATATATCAGTTATAAAATCTTTCCGGACCAGAGAAACTGTAATGAACTCTTTTTTAACCACTTAACCACTAGACAGATGTTGACAAACTTTTGGAACGATGTGAAAGTATACCAGTTGAGGTCTTCGTTACCATAAACCGGCTTTCCAGTGAATTCTTAATGATGCATTCTTTAAAGTGTATTATTCGATCGAGTATATAAAACCCACGAGATTTCAAGTGGCTATATTATTCAATACCTAAAGGTTTTTGATTACATAAATATGTTCCAAAATAACATGATATTTGATGTGTCATACGCTAAAGATTGGCGGACACCATCAACTAAATTCTCAATAAGCACAATTATTAGAGTTATATTTCTTAAAATAAATCAAAATACCGAGTTGGGTCTGTCAAGATTCAAAATAATATACATAAGAGGACTTATTGTATTATACGATGTGTGAATGTAAATAATGCATGGAACAAGAGATGTGTGGCGGTCTATACTCTTTGCCTACCTCTCCGAGTAAACGGCGTGATAGGTATTTAGTTAGTTTACAATTGGTACGTATAAATAAAATGAAAATCTTTGTAAAATAAATCTCTTGGAATTTTTTTTTTTGCCTCCTGAACCATAAATAGATTTATGTGTAAATTCAGTTCCATGACAGTTAGCCTTAGTATACAATGTTTTTTTTTTTAATTGTAAATTCGAAGCCCGACTGTTGCGAATTCTTGAGTGTAGTCAATTTAAGAGTACCTATTCGATTCACTAGGCATAAGGACCTATTTCAATGTCATTATTCACAATGAAATGATGTAGCAAACTCGCCAATTTCTCGCTTACGTAAGCAAACAAGTGGTATCGACGCTTTTAATATAAAAAATTCTGTGTTGAAAACATGCAAAATCTTTTTTTTATTTTTTGATTTTGAAGAGTTTTATTAAATTATGTCAACATATTATTTCTGATAATTTCAGAATGTTATTGTATTTTTTTTTTTGTCAAATTTATCCAATTGTAAACCATTGTAATGATTTTTTTTTGCAATCTATTGTTCTTATTATTAACCCTTGTGTAAAAAACATTATGAACCCGATGTGAAAACCCCATTAGCACATATAAGAGTAAGCAAATAAATGAATGTGCAGTCAGTTTATGGAAAATACGGTACAGGTACCTACTTACACAAAATATAACTAAATGTTCCTGAAAGTGTTTGTAAGTGTAAAAATGTATAAAAAATATTTCATTCAAATGCAAAAAAGAAAAACTACTTGTCTATATATATATACCGGAGTAAGTACAAAAATCAACACTGTAAATAAATTCGTATGATATCCATACCAACTTATTATTCATTTTCGAAGTCGATTTTACATTTCAAAATGATATATAACGCTCAAAAAATAAACTTTAAAAAAATATAATTTCGGAGGGCCTACTATCAGGGGGTTAAACGGTCAAATTTTCGAATATGTTTTTAGATTTTCACGGCCAAAAGTATTTTCGTAATTTGTTTTTGGGGTGTTATGCCGTGTTGCGCTACCATCTTCTTTAGCCCACGTTTCGGACAGCGTTGCAGTGTCCATCATCAGGGCAGATTCGGCAGATCCGGTAGATGTCAAATTTTCGTAAATTCTTGAGATTTACTCACAGTAATCTATCGTTTCATGACTTTGTGATAAAAAAAGAGTTGTGATCTGGAATGTACTAGTTACTAGTATAACGACACAAATTGTAAAAAAAAAAGCTTTTGTTACGGTCGATACAACAATTTATTTTCGGACAGCCGTGCTTAATGGAACGATGGATTTGCTTCAGTTCAATAGTATGTAGACATGTAAATCTATTATCTGGGATTATACCTACTTGAGAAGAAATACTTCTGCGAAGTTCAACATTGACACCTTGTTCAAACTATCTGAAACAGGTCCAATAAATTATTCACTTCTTATATTATTTACTATAATTCCTTGGTACGTAGTGAGAAAAAGAAATGCCAGTGGAGTAGCCCTGATTCAGTGAAAGTGACCGTTCCGCACTCCTCTGCCCCGGGGCAAACCGGTTCGGGGACTACACCACTCCGCATTCGCAATGCCCGCTGTGACGTCATTCTGCGAATTGAGCTATGCAGAATTGCAATGAAATGTTTTTTTCTGCGGAAACCACTTTTTTCGTTTTTATGATTTGTTTTTCCGGGTTAATACCCGAAGTATTTGGTCTACATTTAGAAAACAGTTCAATTTGATAAAAATGCAAGATAACATCTTGGCACGCTGCTTTTTTAAATGTTTTTTTTTTCAATTAATCTCAATTTTATGAAAGGTGTTTGCCTAGATAATAATAATCACATCGTAGAGCATGATTAGTCCTGAGCGAGATGTAACGTCACTTTTTTTTGTGAAATATTTTATAAGGTTGTCTGATTAAGTGCTATTGAGTGAAATGTCATTTTTTATTATAAATGTTGATAAAATTTATGTTATAAATTTCTTCTTACGACGTCTTCGGACATTCTTTAGAATATAAAAATAACGATACCAATTTTATGACTCACGCTTACTTAACCCTTTTAGAGACACAAAATAATTCCTGTAGAGACAACCAAAAAATTTGGATTAAGAGTTACATGTAAATAATTATGGACCAAAGTAATGTTTTCTAATGTTTGAAAATTGATATATATTTAGACTTAAAGGGACTTACTAAAAAACGTGTTTCAAATTTAAATAACTGTTAAACAACCATTAATGTGGGGTAGGTTAGTGGTTTTTTTACAATAGCTCCACAAAGAGGCCCTGAGGAAAATAATTTCCCTCATTGCCTACGTAATCTTTGAAAATACTGTGTGGAGGGTCTTTTTGAGGAGAGGAGGTCTTGAAGACCTGTAGGAGGGAAGATCACGGTGGCCAACAAATCGTTCCACAACCGAGCTGTTGAACTCAAGAACGAGTCGTAGAAACGCCCCGTTCTCATGTGACAAATGTCAACCGTGTACATGTGTTAGGCGCGTGTTTGGCGTATTTCCCTACTATGCACAGGTGCCGAGGGAATCAATAACGCTATCCCTCGGAGCATCTACCAGTAGAATACCAGTAAAACAAGGACAGCATTCTCACCTGACGCTTGTACTCTAAAGATTGCAATCCGTTTATTGAGATAGGAGAATCTATCAAACGGACCGCCCGTTTCTACATAGAATCGAGGGGTTTTTTCAGGTATTTCCTGAGGTGGCTGCCATGTTCAACCGTGGAGCGCACTTGCGATTTGTACAGGGCAATCAGTTGTATACCTACTGTTAGCCTCTCAGAAACTGGGCGTATTGTACAGGACAGTACGCCAAGTTTCGAGGGTAACTTAACTCTGGCTTCGATGGAGCCGTCGCGCCGTACCCATTGTTTATCAGTTGTGTAAATTTTAAAGCAGGTATATTAGTAAGGGGTTAGCCAACGTTGCCAACATACTGAAAAAATTGTTCAAAATAAACTTGTCAAATATATGAAAGCCCCAAAAAAAAAACTTAATACATATTGTTATTTCATTAACACTAATGCGTGTTAAATTATGCGTACAATAATCTTACCTACTGTGTATTAATTATATAGTAAAATATGTTCTACGAAAATGGTAGGATTCATAAATGCCTCCAACGTTGATACCATATTTATAAAAACTCATTTTAGACTGCCAAAATTACACAAAATAGGCACGCAAAAATGGCAGTGGCTACTTTTAGAGTCCCGATATTTATACTAGAGAAAGACGGGATATCAAGTAACAGAAAATACATAAACATCCACTCAACACAAACGCTGCAAAACTCAAGCTTCAATATTTTTAAAAATGGATTTGAAGATTTAATTTTTTTAAATGATGATGTTTGAAAAATACATTGGGTTCAGAGAGGGTTTAGGCAAACGACGAGTTTTTTATAAAACTTCGATCGAGCACTATGGAAAATTCAAGATTTTCGGCATTACGTTTTTACATTGAATTCTTGGCTTAGAAATAAAATGACTGCAGTATTCAACGCACGAATGGGCAGGATAATCCCAACCGATTTATCGTGCTTTGACGTTTTTTGAGCGTTTATCGAACCTACACGTGGCCATAAAGTTTATTTCAAAGCAATCACAGTTTCTTCTGCTAAAGGAGTTCAAATCTTAGGAGGAAACCGGGCGGCGTTTTGTCCATACAAACGAATTCCCCGATTTCCTCTCTGGATTTTGACACTACTGTAAATATTTTTTTAATATAATATAAATATCGACCACTAGCAAGTCGGTACGCTTTACGTTTGTACGTTTTTATCTGGCGGCTTTTTGTCCATACAAAAGTATTCCCAATTTCCTCTCTGGATTTTGACTTTGACCATACTGCAAATATTTTTTGGTATAATATACTTTGATATTGACCACTAGCGAGTCGGTACTTTTTTTTTGAACGTTTTTACCGTTTTGTCCATACAAACGTATTCCTCTATTTCCTCCCTGGATTTTGACACTACTGCAAATAATTTTTAGTTTATTGTAGAAAAAGATCACTATCGTATCTGTGCGTTTTGCTTTTTTCATAAGTTGCTTCTTATAGATCTTAGAACCCCAAAAATCGTTAAAATTGCCTGGCTTGAACGCCATCAACAGACGTTCAGTATACATACTTGACAATATATTTATAAAAAAATCAAAACTTACAGACGTAGAGTATTTTCACATTTTCACACATTTAGTAAGAAAATCTTAAGAATCAGTCAAGTTTTGGAGGAGCAAAACGGGGAATAGAAAACCTCGATTTTGTTGATTTTATTTAGGTATAAATTATAAGCCTTCATTAGCCCGAGATGCAGTTGTCCCTTTCGCTCAGTATTCAGGGAAGTAAGAGCGACAGTGACAGCAATAGTTTGGTAAAATACATATTGTTCAAATTTCTCGGCCACCGGGATTCCTCTTAAAGGTTCTATTCCGGTTAAGGTTATATTACGGGTTTAATACCCGTAACCCTTTTCTACCGACTTCCACCTAGACATTATGCTATCTAAGCATACTAAAAACGAATCTTCCGTGAATCAGAAGAGGTGTGTTCTATGGTGTGAATTATTTCTTCAGATTGAATCGTGAATTATTTTTAATTGGAGAGCACGTATTCCCGATAGTTATCGTCGTCATCGACAGCATGGGCTTTTTGGTCTCAATCCCTATATCCTATATGACTAACCTAGTAATAATCATGTCAGTCTGTCGTGTCCGCTATTGAATCGAATGACCTAACCGAATAATTTTTTTTTACCTCAGAAAGATTGCGTTTGAACTGCTAATTTTATTGCCGCGAAAAAATATTCCTCTTTCATAGTATTATAATAATTTATGCTTTGTTGTATTTTTTCTACGAACAACTCTGAAAACTTTCAATTGATATCGAGCTATTTTTAATACCTTCTTATTTTTCGCATAATAATATATTAAAACAGTTTTAAATTTTTCTCCACTTATTTTATTTTTGACCGTTACCGGTTTCAGCCTATTAAAGCCATCTTCAGGATGGTACAATTATTCCAAACTATTGTTTATATACACAACATTTTGGGGAAAGAATTAACAGGGGTGGTATACAATAATTTTATTTATTTATTTAAACGCCATAAAATGGCTTACATTAAAATGATGCATGAGATTATAAGTATACAGTGAGACACAGGAGTGATACAGTTGTTATTAGAAGTACAATGAGATAATATTGAAAAGAAATATATTAAAATTATATGGATTTTCCCATCTTCCTTGCTATGCCGTGTTTCACAACTGAATTTCCAATTATTTTGGTTGCTACTAACATAATTACTTCGGGTTTATTTAATTACTTTACTCATTATTGTTTATCAATTACCGGTTCTCAAACTATTATTGAATTTTTAAATTACTCCCAAAGTTAATAGTAAATTAATCTGTAAGAGGGCATACATTAGATAAATGAAACAGTACATATTACGGGCATAAATTAATTACGTGAGCTCAAAATGGGGGGGGGGTTCCAGTAAAATCTAACCAAATCTTGAACAGTTTTTCAGCGTATTTTCGCGACCATATTTACCTCAACGGGGGGGCGTAATGGGATAGCATGGGGCGGGATGGGATAGGGTCGGACCCTAGATACACCACTAATCTCACGTGAGGGGAGGGGTGGGTCCCACCAAATCTCACAATCTCTCCAAGGGGGGGGGGTCTAAATTGAAAAATAAACTGCTCACGTAATTAATGTATGCCCCCTAAACCAAAGTTAATTGTGCCTACTGGGAGACCCTTACCTTATAAGAGTTATAAGATGACCTTAATACGCTGAAAACGGTAATGATCAAAAATAAAATTACTGGGGAATAGTTTAAAACTGTTTTAATATATTATTATAATGGATTCCACCACGAATTATTGTCAGTATCAAAAATGGACTTATTTTTCGTATTAAACAATGTGGAACAAATCATATTTTGACGTCTCGTCGTATAATTTTTATGGTAAAATATAAGTTGAAAATAGACAGAAAATATGCGGGTGTCTGTTGAAATTAAATTGCTACTTCAGATTAATAGATTTTTACTGCTGAATTAAAATCATGTAATGATTTAAAATTCGTACCAATATTATTTTTTAATGATTTTAGAAACTTAATCTAAAACCATAAATAGTCCTCGTAATGGGATTTAGTGCGTTAATTCGCTCTTATTTCTTAATAAATTGAAAATAGTAACAGCATGTTTGAATTGGCGTAACGAATTGGGACACTTTGAAATGAATATTTCATTTGAAACGACACTAATAATAATGGTTTCCCAATAAAAATGACTGTGGCTTCTATTGTGTGATATCCGATAGCCGATAGCAAAACAAAATACATCGATACCAGTCAGATACTAATAATACTAATAGTTGTTAATCAGCCATTGTTAGAACTCTCGGCTAAAGCATTCCAATATGAATGCAGTCACGCAGATAAATGTTTTAAATTGGACTGAAGGTCGGCAAATAGACGCCCACTGACATATGGCCAGTTTCGTAATATGATATATTAACGTTTTATTACGAACAGAGTAAATAATAATAAATATAATAAATGATTACTTCATAAAATAAATAAATGTAAATAGAAAAATAGAGCACTTCTGAGTATCATAATAATATCTTACAAAGATATATCAAAGAAAAATGAAGTGAAATAATGAAGGGGAAAATACTGTATGTATATCATAACGAACTTACTTGCAAATAAATTATTGGCCCGGTAGTAAGCGCTCAAAAAGAAGAAGGGGATATATGTAAATACAAATGTTAAAGAGAGCGCATTTAAAAACGATAATAATTAAGCTAAAATTATGAAACTTTTTAATAAAAGACGACTTATTTGAAATAGAGCAAAATCTCGTGGCAAATATCTTTAATGGCATTGAATGAAACACTGTCAATTTTTAATACATATAACTTGTAAAATAATAGAAAAAAACGTGTTATAATAATTTTAGGAGTATACTTTGCGATTTTTTTTCATCGATAATATCTGTATATATAGATGTAATCTTCAAAAATAACAAATATTTTTTTTGAAACTTATAGTGTTCAAAAGAAATATGTTGAATTATTGAAATGCGGGGGCTTAAACGCTGGCGCACGTTTACTGTGGGCCTTCCCAATAAGTAAGGGTATATATATAGATAGATTTAGGTACTAAGTTGCATTGCCTGATTCATGGTTAATTTACGGTAGAGTTTTTTCATTGAGTGGGATACCTACTAAAGTTGTAGGTACTTTGTGTTTGCGTGAATGTTTGTAATATTTTAAGTATGTGAAAAGAAAGCAAATTAGAATGAAGAAAACTTAGTGCAGGAGGAAATGCGAAAAAGGAAACAGTATCAAAGGTTAAATATAGGATTGACATTAGATTGAAGGTTACAGAAATGTATTATGGAAAACTTTTCAATTATACTTTGTGGTGTCATTTTTAATTAAATAAAAACAAATAACTTTGTATAAATCACTATATGATCAATATGTCAATATGTTTCGAAAACCAAGTTTTCTTCGTCAGGATAAGATTAATATTCATTTAATAAGTAATAGTTGATGAAAATAAGCTGTATTACGTACTGCAATCCAAATAAACATTTACCTGCAAATGTAACCATACACGGTGTTCGTCAACTCGCTTACTTAAAAGCGGTAAACTGGTGGATCTATTTCACATTTGGAGTAGATTTTGTAGCATATTTTTTTTCGCTTTAATTATCTCCGGCGTATAACTAATATAAAAAAAGAAAAAATCACAACACCTTAAAATAAAATGTCCTCAAAATATTATATGTATTATTTAATGCTCTGTAATTTTTAATTAATCTGTCACAATATAAATCAATTGATTTTGACTCGCGTTCCTATACATCTTTAGTAAAATAGTCTATAACTCCGTTAACTGCATTTGTGTAGCCAGAAGAGTCGGGTCGGGTCGGGTTTTGGAATAATAATAAGTATAATAACCCCCGGTGAGTACAACAGGCAAAATGCTGTTATTATCTTAATACTACACCCAGAACGTGAGTGTTGCAAATAAAAATCAAATAGCGCAGGCGTACCCGAATGACCAATCCAAAAAAGACATTGACCTATTAGATGATGGATTACTCTCCATACTCCATATACTATTATAAGGTGTGTATCGTAATGAAATATTTTACCAGCCTTAGCAGCCTCCTATTGAAAGGTTACCTTTACCTCAAGAAACTCGTGAGATTAACTACTGACTTTCTCGACTCCCAAACGATACGTTGTTATAGTTCTTGACCTTTCGTAATACCAATATTGTAGATTGTAGATAGGCATCGCTAATGGTTCCTTTTTGATTGCGAAATTCGAAAACGTTTCTGGCGATTCAGTAATTTAAAACACGCTTATTATTGGGCATGAAAAATATCGTGTTCGCAAATATTGTAAAGATACAAAAGATTTTTGATTTGTAATATATTTTTTTGTAATCTACCATAAAACTCTGTCATGTTTAATTAATTAAAAATAAATTCCAATTCTAGGGTTGTGAAAAATGCATAGCTTTTACCGCCCGGAAAGTTTAGACAAATGTGAGAAAATTCATGACCTTCATATCTATCATCAATTCCATCATAAGATAAGGACCTGTCAATGATTTATTTTACTATCCAGTAAATATGACAAGGACGGGTTGATTCACAGAATTTTAACAATTAATCAAGTTTTAAGTTAATTTTCAAGTTCTTTAAAGGTTATTATCGAGTTCTGTTATTGTATGATTATTGGCCAGTTGGTTCACAAAACTGAAATGAAACCAAAACTTTACAAGAACTTGAAAATTAAATTTAAAATTTGATGAATTTTTCAAACTCTGTGAAACAACCCGTCTTTAGAATTATAAAAGTACATGCATTTTTTTCAACTAATTATTATTTTTTGGTGAAACCGTAATGTTTTTTTTTTCATTTTGACTGCCTGCGTGGTCGAGGGGTAAAGCTCTCGACTCGCAATCCGAAGGTCGCCGGCGTGGGCAAATAATTTTTATTTGATTAATTTGTGTTATTTCTCAATTAATTCACTTAAAAAATACACACACGTTCCAGAGTATAAGATACTCACAGTATCGCCCTGGTGAAAGACCAACATTCAAAATTGAAACGTTGCTTGAACTGGCTTTAGTCGTGTTTGGTGACCAGATCTGAATAGCCAGGTACTTCATAACCTTCCTTCTCCCCATCTCATTCCCCTCCCTACTACCGTCAACCTCACAACATACCCCAGTGGGGGATTGCATAGTCTCACCGGCTCCAGACGGGACCATCTGGGACTCTTGTAAGGTATTCACATTTAAACAAAACTCTGTTGAAATATTATTTGTACAAAAAACTTCTGTCAAAGTGTTACGCTTTTACGTGTTTCGTTGTATAATTAATTCATGACAGATAATTTTTAAACAGATAAAGAAATGATAAAAAATAAAATTAGATAAAAAAATGCATAAAAATACAAAGATACAGCAATTTGATAGGTTTACAAAAATAGTAATATGCTTAGGAATACTTTTGGAATAAATTACGAGATCCACAAAAGTCGCAAGGTTTATGTTAAATATGTCAATTTCACCTAATTACTGATTTCCCATAGTTTGAAATCGTTGTATCGGAGAGTGAGTAATGTAGTTCCGCTTATGAATGCTGCAGTAGAATAGCGTATTTTGTCGTGTAGTTACTGTCGGTATTGATATTTACAAAGGAATCTAAGTCCCTGGCGAAACAGGGAGTTAATTTAGAAGTACCTAATTGATTATTTTCTCAATTCATATTGATCAATCATTATAACTAATCAACTCTCTTTCTGTAAGATCATTTCTATTGGACAATGGATTAGTATTATACTATACTGGTAATGGGTATATCTGACCTAAATACAGCCGCTGGTCAGTATATTGCAGTGAAATTGGATTACGTAACGGATAATTCACAAAGTTACGTTCACTAACTTACTCTCCGAGAACAAAAGTGGGTTCCACATTGCGGAAAATCTGATCATTATTAATAGTAATCGCCAAAAGAATGAACATTTTATCATGGTACCTCTGAAAAATTATGTTGATCTTGTGATTGATTTTCATAACTCACGAATTTAATAACAAACTGTAAGAATGCTTTCATTTTTACACACATTCCATATTTTTAGTGCAGGTTAAAATGCTTTTAATTAATGTAGTTATCTTTTATTTAATCCACCAAGTCTGTCAATGTCTGAAGATGATGTATCCATATGAGGAATAAGGGGATGGAATATCAATCGGGGATGCCCCAGGAAGACATGGTACGATGAAATGAAAAGTCGGTTGTCGTGTTGTAAAATTGTCGAGACAGAATTATATTCTATTTTGGAGGCGGATATGGGTACCGCCGTCCCGTTAATTGGATATTTATTGGATAATCAAGATCTCTACCATAGGTCCATATTCGGGCGATGTTCGGATTCATGATGTGAGGTTTGTCTAGGTCTTGGTGGCGGATGCGTTTGCCTAGCTGCTGCATGAGGGCCGCATAAAGAGAGACTGGTTTAGGGAGAACATTTGCCATCTCCGGCATTGTCTAGGGGACATTGTGACGAGGTTCAGAAGTAGGGCTCTTGACTCGCAATCTAAAAGTAGCGGGATCGAATCCCGACGCGCGTGGGCAAATAAATTTTAATCGTACAATTTGTGTTGTATCACAATTAATTGATTTAAAAACAATGCATAGCATATTTGCGGCACGTTCCAGAGTGGAAGATACTCTCAATATCGCCCTGATCTGAAGATCTGAAATACCACCATACAGAATTGAAACGTTGCTTGAAATGGCATTAGCCGTGTTTGATGACCAGATCTGAATAGCCAAGTACTTCCCCACCTTCCTCTTCCCCATCTCCTTCCCCTCCCCACTACCTTCAGCCTCACAGCATACCCCAATCGGGGATGCCATAGTCTCACTGGCTCCAGACGGAAGCAGACGGGACTCTTGTGAGGTATTCATACAAAAAAAACAGCATCGTTGGCATCTCCTTGGCAGAACTATCGTGACTCATCGCCTTGCACCGCAGTTGAGGGGTTAAATTCATATGACTTTCACTCCTGGACCCACTGGCCCCGTAGATTTCTATCCACCCCTCATATCTATCCATCTATCCTTTCTTTCCCTAAAAAAACTCTCCACATGGCATCTCCAAAGATGAAACCGGGTCTGAATTTTTTTTCCTCTGGGCCTCTTGTGTGGAACTTATGTTAAAAAAATATCGTTTAAAGGGATAACAGTCATTATCTAGAAAGTATCAATGTTTCTCGTAATATTATAATCTGAAACCTTGTTGACTCCCACACTGATTAACTTGTTACATTGGGATATATTGTAATAACCAAATGCAGTTATTACTCAATCATAATATTACTCTTAGCAACATAATTAAAGAAAAACTATAAGTCGGTACTGGGCAACGATCTTGGCAAAATAATCTGTATTTCTCGTTATTTGTTTACATGACAATTAGAACCTTGTTCAACTGATGTGACGATTTGTTGATAATAATACCCATGATGTCATATTTCAAAGTGAAACCTATAATAAATAATTAACCAACTGATCCAGTTAAATCCTACTCGCATTTGCTACCACGTAATAATGTTCATAGGGCCGGAATCCCGTAGGTATGCCCAAATAGTATTTATACAAATCATGTAGTCATTAGTAAACTTGAATATAGAAGCACTATTTGGAATCCACATTACTGCAAATGTGAAAAAATTGTAGAATAGCAAGTATTTTTTTGTTACGGCTGAGAAACTGAAAAAAACAGTGGCCGACGCAATCGCAATCAAACTTCTGAACAAAATCGATATTTTTCTGATCTGACAAATCGCAGATTACTCGAAAACTTGACAGGTGAGCCACTACAATGGAAACTTGTTAACAATGCAACTGAAACGCGACTGCCGCACGACCAGCAGATGTCAGATGAGAAAAATATCGATTTTGTTCAGGAGGTTGATTGCGATTGCGACGACAACTGATTTCATGTCAGTTTCTCCAGGAGCAGAGGCCCTTATCATTTAAAAAAGTTTGAAAATGGCCTTGTAAGCCGAAACAGCCGTAATAAAAATAAAAACTAAAATACCTATGGAACTTGATAATATCATTATTAATTTTTTTTTTTTCCAAATTAAATGGAGTTCTATGAATTCAAGACAAAAACAATTAATAATTGTAGAACCGGTTTAAAATATTGTTAAGACTGTTATCTTTCAAATGTGGATTACCTGAACATCTTAGTTCATACGACGTGCGACTGAAAGGTAATTGACAGATCTAATATGTTTACATAAAGCAATTCACGCCCATCTTGATACTACATCACATTGGGAACATATTGAAATAAATGTTCCCAATTCCCATTGTTTAAGACGCCATTCTATGCTTCACCTGAATACATTTAATAATATATCACCTGTATTAGCCCTCTGTCCCAAGTGTGTCGACTATAATATAAAAAGATAGAGTGTGCTGAAGTAGATATTTTCGTCGATAATCTAAAATCTTCAGAATTCAGAACAAATGTTCTGCGATTGCTAAAATGTATGTATCATATGAATCTCTAACTTTGTCTCTTGTGTCTCTTGCCTCTCTTTGTATTATTTGTCATTTGAGTGAACTTAGTAATTTTACAATTTTCTATTATAATTTTTTTGTTGTTATTTAAATTTTATTTAATTATTAAATTATTTGTTTATTAACTGAATTCCATAACTGGATTGTTCTCATGTGATTTAGAACTACTGTAAAAACCCAGCATAAATAAATAAAATGTTCAATGTAAAATCAATTAAATAACGTGAGGAAGTATTATATCTAATGATATTCAGAAATCCCTTGCAATACTGTAAAAATATTTTTGTTATATAGTAATGAATAATATAAATATATTTGTTTTTGGGGTGTTATGCCGTGTTGCGCTACCTCCTTCTTTAGCCAACGTTTCGGACAGCCTTGCAGTGTCCAACATCAGGGCAGATTCGGCAGATCCAACGGCCGGCGTAGTCCAGCGGTAAGGCTCTTGACTGGGCTTCCGAAGGTCGCGGGATCGAATCCCGGCGTGACAAATAAATTTTATTTGATTAATTTGTGTTATTTCACAATTTATTCATTAAAAATAATAACGTACATTTGCTGCACGTTCCAGAGTGGAAGATACTCTCAGTATCGCCCTAGTGTAAGACCACCATTCAGAATTGAAACGTTGCTTGAAATGGCGTTAACCGTGTTTGGTGGCCAGATCTGAATAGCCGGGTACTTCTTCACCTTCCTCTTTCCTATCTCCTTCCCCTTCAGCCTCACAACATACCCCAACTGGGGATGCCATAGTCCCACTGGCTCCAGACGGGAGCAGTTGGGACTCTTGTGCGGTATTCATGTTAAAAAAAATCTGCCGGATCTGCCCTGGTGATGGACACTGCAACGCTGTCCGAAACGCTGTGTTGACTAAAGATGGAGGTACAAACAAACAACCCAAAAACAAATAACAATAATAACTGTGCATCCTGGCGGCTAGAAGGGGAGGAGATAGCATATAAGTAGCTGGAGCTAAATATTCTAGGTTCGGGCCTGCAGGTCTAATAGGTAAACCAGCAGACCAGTGGGTAACCCGGATCTTTTCCAAGCGTAGGTGATTCTTGTGCTAACGACGAAATTATTGTTTTTCTATTCAGCTGCAACCTTCGCCGGTGACAGTTCATATCGCAAATTAAAACCGTGAGAAGCAAATTTCATGCATTGGGAGCAAAAACATAACATTCCGCTGTTAGCTAACCGTTTACATTGTTTCGTTCAAATGAATTGCCTTTTCTTTTTGCATACCTGAGGAAGTTGATAAACTACGAGTATTTGGTACCTGATTAGTTAACTTTAGTACTTAATGTATCAAAAAAGGGTACACACGAAAAGCTATTTTGATTTTATGTTTCGTATTATGATGGATTATAAAATTGAATTATTTCTACCGCTAAAACAGATTATTCGTCGTGGAATTTTAATTTAAAAAGAATAAGCAATGATGAAAAAAAGATTTAATGATAATAATATAATGTGTAATGATGGTGTTTTTGAGAAAAAATATTTAAAAGATGAATTATATCAAATACCCTATTTTATTAACAATACGTCCAACTCCTATAATAATATACAACGTGTCCGGAAACTCGTAGTACAAGCGGGAAACTGGTGAATCTACATCACGTAGAGATTGAAATTGAAAAAAATAAGTTTTTTGGGTTCTCTACCAACTGAAATACTCCAAGTAGTTTTTCAGGATGCCAAAAAACGCCAGCAGGTTAGTTGTGAAATATAATATGAGTTCAATAAATCCAAGGAAATAAAATATTCTTGATTACATAGAAAGTGGATTATACCACCAAACTCATAATTATAAAAATTTTAAGATTAATTCATCAAAGTTGTGTTAGATCCATGTTCTGTGTTCATATTGAAGTTAGAAATCATCGTCAAAGTTAATTTTTTTAAAGCAGTTAGGTCGTACGTGGATACCTATTTTTTTTTGTTTTCTGTAATTTATTAGAGTAAAATACAAAATATTTTTCACGTAAAATCCATTAAGGTATAACCCTCACAACTCACACCGCTAGTAGGCGCTAGTGTGGCATGCTTAAAACAGAATGTATCTGATTTTTTTTTTGTTTTTTCACTAATTTTGTTTTTACATTACAAAATGATTACATATGCAAGGTTATAAAATACATATATTAATTATATATATATAGGTATATAATCAATAATATTATTATTAAATTAATAAAAACAGTTTATTTTTAAACAAGTTCTGCTGTGTAATTATTATTACGCGTGACAGCTGTTTCGCCTTCTGAAGGCATTACAATGGAGTCCTACAAATAAAATTTGATAACAATAAATAATAATTCATATTTTATTCTACTACTCCATAAGTTGATCTCTAGGAGCTCGTGTTTATGGGAGAAATATTTACATGCAAAAAAAATATATGTTCTAATGAAATGTGTACACAATGATTAAAGAACTGATGAAATAAATATAAAAATTATGTTACATAGGTATGTAAACATCAGAAGCTGTAGGTATTATTAATATTACAGGGTATTTGATTATATTACTCAACCAAATAATATTTTTAGAAGGTGTAGGTGATCAACCAGGAAAAACATCATGATGTAATATAAAAATTATTTAATCCATATAAGGTACGCGTCCTATTTATATCAGTTTAAATACTGCGTTCATGCATTGATCAACCACGGTTTACCGTAGAGTCGTCCATAACAGGTGAATTTACATTCCCAAAACGCTACAGAACATTCATTATGGAGTTCAGTTCAGCATTCGTTACCGCACCGTATCAATGAGAAGTATTTTTGGATGAACGTTTCTCACTGGTAACTGATTATCATCAATAAATCTTTTTTCAGAGGTTTCTGTTTTTTATCAATCTGTTCTTATTAAAGGTCAAGTCATGAGAAAATACTCCGATTATAATATATTTGACTTTTTATCCTGTAGTTCAAAGGTTCCTAATCTTAACTATCTAACCGTCCACATTTTAAGTATATTTTTCTTAAACGCCACCCCCCCCCCCCCTCTCTATTGAAAAAAGTATGACAGACCATAGAAAACTGTAGAAATGCTCCGCAGGCAAAAACAAAGTTTTGGCTTTACTAGTTTAGTCCTCCATCATTGCCCAAGCGACATTTTCCACTTATAATAGTGGAAGTGGGAGGATTTTCAACATTTGAAATTATTTGTAAACCGGAAATGTTGCTTTCCAAATGTAAAAAAAAAATACAACATGATCAAAATAATAAAAACTGCGGTGCAAGTTTACTTAATTAATCTGTAAATAATACCTATCTAATTACTAATTGAATGGTTCATATCTTCATATGCAAGATTATTGCAATAGTATACCTATGACTTATTTGAATTAATTAATTCATTTTTTAAATTTCTCTGGCCCCCATTTATTCCCTTCACCGCCCTCTTGTAACCTTCCACCGACCCCCATTTGCCGTCGAAACCCTCACCGACCCCCAGGATCTCACCAAAGCTCCCGGGGGGGAGCGATATCGCCGACATTGGAAATCACTGCTGGTCAGGACAACAACTCCACTCATATTATTATGTTCTGCTTCTCAAGTGTCATAATCAGGTAAACTTCCCAGTTGTCCGCAGTTAATAATCCAGAAACCTTCGAACTGTATAATAATTTCATGAGAATTCTCGTGATGTAACTAAGCACAGTAATTGCTGGAATTATGTATGGATCTCATTTTAAATGTATGCAAAGTGCTCCACGTACATATTATTAGAAATTAAATCGCTTGTAAACAAATGACCATAATATTATAAGTAACAATTTTTACCGAAGGCCACCACGACAACAAGATCAATGCAAGACATCGATAAAGACATTCTTAAAAATTTATTATTTAATTTGTTCCTCCTGAGAAACACATTAACAATCCTGACCTTTTTCAATGCCGTGAGAACCTTTTCAACATATCATATCCGCCAAATTTTCTAACAAAGTAAAGTTATCAAGGAAACGCGTGTTAATTAATTGCCTTGTCTTCATTTCATTAAATAAACATTATTTTTCTTTAATTTCCTGACAAAACAAATGAAATTGTGAATTGCTACCTGCTTTAGGAAACAACAAAACCTTGAATAAATTTTGTTAAATTTGGACCACTTTTCTCGTTTCTAAGAATTTATATGCAACTTTACTGTTACAATCGTGATAGTAGAAAGAAGATGGCTTAAATAATTTGAAATTATTTGCAACTTGTTTACATTTTTTCAATTAGAAGTTTAAAAAATGTTAATAATCCAGTAAATAATATTAAAGTTTGGTAATTAAACATAACTTGATTGACTGCCGTAATATAGTACCATATTATGAATATGAACCAAATTCATTTTTAGAAAATGAATTTTATAAAATATATTATTTTAAAACTATACTAACAGACAGAACAATTAGTCATAATAGACCTGATATAGTTTTACATGACAAAATTAAAAAAAATAACTTATATCATTGATGTAGCTATTCCAAATTCTTGTAATATTCAAAAAACTATTTCTGAAAAAATAAGAAAATACACAGATTTAGGAAATGAGATTAAAAGAATTTGGCATTCTCGGACTATAAAAATATTACCATTTGTTATTTCAGCCACTGGCATAATACCTAGGAATCTGATTTAAAATTTAAGCTTAGGGAACGTACCCATACTACGTGACCAACTTTTTGCAATTTTTAACCCCCCCCCCCCCCCCCCCCGTGACTAAAAACCTAAGCCCGCCGCCGCTCATTTGTACCAAGCGTGACATTTTGAAGACCCCCCCCCCCCCTAAACGTGTCACATAGTATGGGTACGTTCCCTTATTAGATTTGTCAAAGAATTTGTATATAAAAATGCAAAAATCAGTAATCAGCAATAAGAGCCGAACCCTCTGATATGAAAATATCTGGAGTCGGTGAATTATATTGCCATTTGGTCTATAGTTGGTTGACATGTTGTTCTTGTATTGTTTTGTATTTATAATACTTATATAGTGCAATTGCATAGCGTGGGTTGACTAGATGATCATTTGGGGAAGTGTGTGAAAGGGTTTAGTTTTTCCTGTGGGGAAAATTTAACCCGGACATTTAAATCTGGTGCGTATAAAAAAACATTTGAAATAAAAATGTCCAATATTTATTTTCACCTATTCAGCATAATTGCTGTTCTTTGATTTTCATATTTATTATACCTGTATTAAAAATATTTTTTGTTATTTAGGTGCATTGATTGTTCCTTGATTCTGTTTAAATTTCAAGAATTTTTAATTATCTTAATGTAATTAATCGAAGTACAATTGTATTAGTCTTTACAATTTTTTTCATTAATATCTAATTACTTACCTTCTTCTACCACTTAATGTTTTAATTATGTCAATTTAATTTTCAGTTTACTTTGTATGAAGGAAGTATCGGTTCTGAAATGTGTTGATATTTATTATTAACCTGGTTAAAACCAAGTAATTTATTATCTAATTAAATGAAGACAATATTAGTGAAACTCAATCGAAAGTCCCAGAGGTGCCAATATATTTTTCTGATTTTTCTGTTTCCTGCTCACATTCCCATATTGAGTTTCTTAATAATCTTAACATTGTCTTCATTCAATTAAATATTACAGTTTGAGGTTTTTCTCATAAAGTTAAAAATAAAATATTTATTATCATTTAATTAAAAACGTTGCTACAAAGTTATTTTATATTAATTATTTAGTTTCGTTTCATCTTTTAATGTTTGAATTACAAAGCGTTCTAGGAAGCGGATCAGGTAGTGGTTAGCGGTATCAGCGATATCAGCGGTTAACGAAGAGAAAGACCATTTTTAAACTTTAGTTCCCATTTAAAAATAAAATGTTACCCGTAGACATTAATGTCTACACATGTTGTTACCAAACTCCTTATTGTTGGAAACAATAAATGTACCTACTCTGAAAAAAATAGAGGACTCAACAAAATATTATGTTATGATTTGATCTATCTGTATATGTGTATAAAATCTAGATCTAGATCAACAACACGATTCCCTTTTGTAAAACCAAGATGTCTACAATTATGACGAGTTGCATCATTGTGGCTCATACATCTCATATATTCAGCATCTCGTAAAGTAATAATTACGAACATTTAAATTCAAAATGATCTTGTACACAAAGATATCATGCACGTTCTAAGGTGAAAAGCGGCAACTGCAATCATGCACATAAACCGCGCAGGTAATTATGTCGACATCAAATACGCTAATAATGTTTCACCTCATAAGACAAATAATGACACATAACGACTGTGTTATTCCATTCTCAGTTCTGTCAAATTCAACCGAATTCCCCTTAAATACAATAATTCACTAACGAAGTCAAGGATTCTCGTTTGTCTCGTGTTATGACCATTAAAGTGTCGTTAGTAGACAAAGCTCTTAGCGAACATGCGACAGTTCTATCGGCATTACGCCCACAAACAAACCTGGCCTTTTTCTTTGTTGCTGAAAAGTACCTAGCGTGTGTGCAATTTTTGTAGCTGATGTGTGTGCATTCCATTCATACTTGAAAGAAAAAATATTTAATATGCCAGCAAACGTGTGCCGTGTTATTACCAATTGTTTTCTCCTGTATTTTTTTTACGGAAAACCGTTCTTCGTGGATAACAGACATTAATCAGGAGCCTTTTATAAAATTTATGATTTTTTTAACATGAATAACGTATCAGAGTCCCAAACTCTCCTGTCTGGAGCCAGTGAGACTATGGCATCTCCAATTTGAGTATGTTATGGAGATGAAGGTAGTAGGGAGGGGAAGGAGATGGGTTGAGGAAGGTGGGGAAGTACCTAATTATTTCAGATCTGGTCACCAAACACGGCTAAAGCCATTTCAAGCAACGTTTTAATTCTGAATGGTGATCTTACACCAGGAAGATACTTAGAGTAGCTTCCACTCTGAAACATGCCACAAATATAGTGTAAATTATTTTTAATTAATTAATTGTGAAGTAACACAAATTAATCAAATAAAATGTATTTGTGCACACCGGGATTACCCCTCAACCACGGAGGCCTTCATTTGTAAGAAACATCCAATAATCTCCCTTTTTCGTAAAAATTAATGCATTATCTGACAATCTCCTTCGGCACCGGTGCATAATCGGGGAACACGCCAAACTCGTGCCCAACATTTGTACACAGTTGACATTTGTCACATGAGAACGGGTCGTTTCTTCGACTCGTTCTTGTGTTCAACAGCTCGGCTGTGGAATGATTTGCCGGCCTCTGTGTTTCCTCCTTCCTACAACATGGGTCTCTTCAAGACCAATGTTCATTCCTTCCTCTCCTCAAAAAGACCCTCCACACAGCATCCCAGATGACATAGGCCCTGAGGGAAACTATTTTCCTCAGGGCCTCCTGTGTGGAGTTAATGTAAAAAAAAAAAATCTCCCGAAACCTACTAACCTAAAGTTACTGAATCTGAAAATATCAATAATTATTTGCACATTTCATATGTTATATTAAATTATATACAATGTCGCGCACTGTGAATACACTTTTTGTACAGTAGAAGTAGATCGACGCATTTATGCACTATTGCATGAAATAATATATTCTGCAAGTGACTTTAGGTAGGTACTATCTGGCTAGCTTAGTTATGTAAATTAGGTTTGCAACTCTACCATTCATGGATATGATTTTCTGAAGAAACTAGTTTTAATCTCCATTCCAAATTCTGTAGTCTTCAATCACTCTTAAATCGTGTGGCAATTTTTTCCAGGTTTTAGGGCCTGACACTCCGAAAGTAGACACCCACTTATTATTATGATGCATAGATTTCAACAAGAAAATGTGTTTTAAAATCATTTTTTCTAATTTTTGTATTATTCTATTCAATTGCGAATCTCCACGTACGTAATAGTTTTGTATGAACGGCACGCCATTTGTCGCCTACATGGCGACCTTCTTGGCAGAGCGGTAAGATCCTTGGCGATGGACCCAGAGGTCACGGGTAAACCAGGCAAGGACAAAATGTAAAATACATTTAAACCTGGTGTTTTTCACGTAGAGAATTTAACTAAATTATTTTTAACGAATTTGGTTATTCTGATTTTTGAGGTATCTACTTTTCAAACTTCCTTGTCCCTTCTCCTCAACCCCAAAGGTTGAAATACCTTAATTCCAGGGCACAGGTATATGATAACAGGGGTGAGAAATAGGAAGAAGGTTTCGATTTATTTCACGTCCATCTTCATTTCATCTTTGGGCCTGCCGTAAAGACTGTAATAAACATAAACATGATCCTTGACACTTAAAAAACTTTAACAGAAATTTATGGCACTCCATTATCTTACAGATTTGTCTTCTCGCGACCGAAACAGAAACGGTTCCAGTGAATCTGTTTTTGATACCTAATAAGTCAATCACAATGTATAATATTTAATAACGGTGATCCATACAATCTACAAAACAATGAGAACCGAATTAATTCGGAAGAGTTAATGTCTGGTCCATTGACACCCTGACACAGTCACCTCTACTCGAGTCAAGAAGCAAGAAACAAAACAAGAGACACGGTAAATACGACTATAGCTTCTCGGTACAGAACAGATTTGAGATCTGAATCAACCAAAGCGCTCTGTGCAATGTTCTGGGAAACAAGACCCGGCGCTCACCTTCCCATCCGGTGTTTAATTACATACCTTAACGCGAGGAAAGAAAATAGCTTCCGGACGTTTAGCACTGCTATGGTCTGTTATTGTTCATTGTACTCTCAGTTGCAAAACAAGACTGCGATGCTCTACGTAGGGTAAGCAGAATACAAGAAATTCATTTATCTGTTTCAATAGTCTATACGAAACAAGATACTCAAAATAATAAGTTAACGTGGTAGTTTTCCTAAAATTTATAGAATGTACTACAAAATTCTGCAATTTCTCCTACGGTTCTTGGTAGGCCGCTGTGAATTACAATAATATTTATTTACGCCCTTAGGCTTTCACATAAAACAAGTAATATTATATAATGTGTCTTTTTAGATAATTTTCATCATTTATAATACAATGTAGTGGGGAATGTTCTAATTTACGAATACAGTTCACGCAGTATATTTTTAACTTTTTTATCTTGACCTCAGACCACGAAACCACTAATATTCCTAATTATTTTATAAATTTTAAAAAATATTTTAAAAGTATCTCATAGCTTGTAAAAGGTACTTTTTCCTAAACTATTTTAATTTGCACCATCTAAGAAAGAGCAGAATATAAATTAGCTTTACTATGCCCGTAAGTGCGGATCACATTTATTGATAATTCTATCGTTTCGCAGCAGTAACACTGTTCATTTGGATATTTCCGCATTGATTCAAAAATTGTAATAATATATAACCGCCTACATTCAATAACCATGAGAATTTTCCGTTACAAGCCCAGCGTCTGGCAGTAAATTGGCACATTCAGAATATCCTTAAAAGCAGAATGGAAAGTTAGCAAAAGAGGTTACAAGTGATATATGACATCGAGTTAAAATGCCTATTACCAATGAATTTGGCGTTAAATTAATACATTTAGTTCTGAATTAAAATTTTGCAAACCTAAATAAATAATAAATAACGGTGCCAGAATTTTGGGTATCGGAAAAGTGCTTAGGTTCTCTTGACAATTGCTCTCATCTCTAATATCACTTTCTGATTACGATGACTTGCCTACTTCTAATGCTCTCTTAGGGTCGTTTTGTGTTCGTAACTCGGTTCAGCAAGAGTTTCTGCACTTTTTTTTTAAATAAATACACAGTGTCAGAAAATAGTTGGAGTGGAAAACTGGTGAATCTACGTAACATTTGGAGTCGATTTATTGGTATAACTTTTTTTGATTTGAACTTTCGTTTTAGTGAAAATCGAATCCGAAGTGTGAAATTGTTAGGTCAAATTTGAAAAAAATCTGTAATTGGGTCTAAAATCAGCTGTTTAGTATTTTTTAGCGTAGACCCGGATCCAAAAATTTCTTTTAATCCTGTAGTATATCAGTGTGTAGTTTGTGTCAGTTTGTCAAAAACCGGAAGAGTAGAAATGCAAAAACAAAATGCACGGATCGAAAAAAAAGTTTTTTTGGATTCTCCACGAGATTCACCAGTTTCCCGTTTGTGCTACAATTTTCCGGACACCGTGAGTTTGCAAACCTTTAATAGTTGCGTTGACCTATACAATAAAATTATAGTTCAATTATATCCAAGGAAAAGGACCGATTTTTTGGCACATTTCATGTCACCAGGACTAGCTTTCGCTTTCGCAGACAAATAAACATATTTCTGCTTTATTCGAGTAGATTATAATTCAGATTATTGCAAAATCACGTTGCATGTCCTAAATTATATTCCTGTTATTGTCATAACACCTTACACGCATTTTATCTTTACATCACAAGTATTTTTTAAATAATCCTGAAGTTTCCATCTTTCCCCATTAGCCTACTTTCCTCGGCTTTGAATTCACTTCCTACACGCGTCGAGATGACCGCTCGGCTCTTCGCAGCGTAATTATTTCACGTTACCTCACCGAGGCCGATTTGGTAACGGAAGAGATAATACTATTATATCGTGTTATGGTCGCCAAAATGAACCCACGCACAGACACCAGGGACTGGCTGTTCCCAAAATGAGGAAATACTTGCTACACGCCTTTCGCCGCGCTAAAGAAAGAAGCGTGAGAATAAGACGTCATTTTCACGATGAATCAATCACAAGCGATTAAAATAATGCAGAAAAAACTTGTCTTGACGAGTCTCCTCAAGAATGTCTAAAATATTAGCAGGGCCTCAGAAATCAATGGTTGTTTGTCTACCAGTTTTCAAATGTAGGTATTAAATTTAAGGTAACCATTTTTTGGACGTTCAATGGATACAATGATAGAGATGCATGGAGGATGATGAAAACGTTGAATTTGGTTTTGAAACCAACCCCCTCCCACCTCTTCCAAAGTTACTGGGACCATCTCTATAAAGTATATTGGATCGGCGATACCCACTGAAGAGATAAAACCGTGAAAATGTGTGTTGATTATGTGCTCACAGCAAGATCAATTTTATCTATCTCCGAGTAAGTTGATCCAACATTGACAAACTTCAAAAGACTTTCCTAAACAGATTGTCAAATTTCCTATTCTGCCTGTGACCTGGGAGTCAAAATGTCTTATGGCTTATCTAATTGGCTTTCAAATCTATATAATAATATTAATTTATTTTATTCCGGAATATGGGGAGTTTAGTGCGATCCCACACATCCAATCATATATGTGAAAAGTATAAACAAAAAATAATAACAACAAAATATATAGAATTATTATTGTAGTAATTTTCTCCATGCTTCGGTGCTGATGAAAATGGTACATTTCCGCGTCCCGACGCTTCTCTTTGGGACAACGGAACAGTGTCCCTGCAAACTGGACGTATGGTCAA
This sequence comes from Limnephilus marmoratus, assembly GCA_917880885.1. Taxonomy (NCBI): domain Eukaryota; kingdom Metazoa; phylum Arthropoda; class Insecta; order Trichoptera; family Limnephilidae; genus Limnephilus; species Limnephilus marmoratus. Next base: position 14,019,711 of record OU862908.1, read on the forward strand.
GTTGTATTATGGGACCTTTTTGATGTTAATGTATCTACATTTATGCACTAAGGTGAAAATACGATTATTGGAACAATGTTTTACAAAGATAAATAGCCATACTGAAAGTACGTCTTTAGAACGAAGCTTAAATACATATTTTTTATAAAGTACAGAAATATGATAATTACTTACCTAGGTAGAATTCAGATCGCAGTAGGTACGATATAGATGCAGCAGTCGGTGGCAATGGGATTTTCAGAAAAGTACTGTAATTAAAATTATCCAACTCTCTTATTATGTATGTACCTACCGCTTCTAATTATTACTTTTACTGAGATGACTTTGTTTTCTTCATTTTTAGGTCAGCGATTAGCCCTTTAATATTACAACTTTACTGGGTACTTGTCCATTTATGGTAGCCAATTTGTTCAATAAATTGATGATAATTGATATTCTGCGAATTCTTCGTCAAAAGAAAACTCATCGTCATCACTACATCTCTTTATCAAATTAAAGCTCATTTGACCAGTGATAATCATGTTCTTGATTAATGATCATGATGCCTAATGCCTAATGATCATGATGCCTAAAATGCCTAATGATCATGATGCCTAAAGAAAACTCATCGTCATCACTACATCTCTTTATCAAATTAAAGCTCATTTGACCAGTGATAATCATGTTCTTGATTAATGATCATGATGCCTAATGATTTAGAAAAAAAGAAAATATAAAATCGTTATGCGAATGCCAACCTATTGACTACACACAGTGAAATGGAAAACAACTTGTTAACCGTTAAATGGAGTTAATTAAAAGGAATGCCATCAAATGATTATCATCTATCCTATTTCAAAATGTAGTAACTAATTATTTATTAAAAGAAATCGTAATTAACTTAGTTCATCAACATCTGTAACGACTAACGACAGATGAGAAGTTATAAATTCGTGTTTTAAATTCCTGAACCCGCACCTTTACAATCCATAGTCTAAAGTTATAGCCACTACACCACAAGATTTTTTATCGCCGTATTTTATAAAGTTCGTGCCAATTCAATTAAAATTCAATGAATGAGCCAAAACTCTTCATTCATTAAAGTGTTAGTAGCAGAAAATAGAGCCGTTGTTTCCAACACGTGTCCCCCGCAACATTTTTTTAAGGTTCGGCTTTGAACACTTATTATAAAGCCTTAAATTATTCATCTTGGCGGACAAAGGGCGAGAAGGCATGGATTTGACTTTTATAAAAATCAACAGCTTTATTCGAGGATGATGAAATTTTGCACAGATGACCTTCAAAACAAGAGAAAGGTCTAAAAACTTTTGATTTCTAAAAACTTTGTGTAGTTAGATATCCATACAATATAGTTGGAAATTATTCCGTCAAATAAATCAGAATTCCAATTTTTTCAAAATGTATGAATGCTTTTGAATGAATTTAAACTGATTTTTTGGATAACGTACGATCAATTGTAAAATGTTGAGGAAAAATCTAAAGGAAACATTTTAAAACTCCGCATAAAAACGTTAAGGTTCTCGGTTGTGAAATAGCTTTTTGCTCGAATTTTCTCCAAGCAAACTCCATTTGAATACCCGTAAAAATGCCATGCCAATGTGTTTGAAATCGCCCTTCTTTGAATAGAGTTGAACGGATAAATTAAGCCACCGAATTAATTTCTCGGCGCACTTGAAAACTGTACAGGTTAAATTGACCAAATACTTCTGTAACAAATATTTCGATAATCAATGTTTTAATTATTCAACCAATTCAGGTCAGGTCAAGGTTTTATTTTATTAAATTATCTACATGAAATTGGTACATTCAACACCAAGAAAATCACCGAACCCATATCGATTAAAATATGTTGGGTACCGCTGAAATAGAGTACCTAATTGATAATAATTATTGCGAAAGGGTGAAAATCGTGAAGAAATTAAATGTTCCAATTTAAGGTAAAGCTTATAGACCGGTCAGTTTTTCTGCATTTCAACACCAAGGAAATTAGGTCCACCTAAAGAAAAGAGTTAAAAATGGAGTTTTTTTGTGTGCTTTTTTAAAAGTTGAAAAGTTTTTTTTTCTTCTTTTTTTCTACAAAGTGTCTGATATTTTAGTTGTGTTGTCCACATGGCGATATCTGCCCTGGACGTTTATGGTCTGATTACATGCAGCAAGAAATCGTGCAATACAGTTTTACATTCTTGCACAAGTTTTGCAAGAGGCAGCTTCATAATAAAATAGCGTGCTATATTCTCGCAAATTGCTTTTTAAGATTTATTATTGTTATAGTTTCTATTGCTTGAAGGGTCAAGGCGATAACATTAGCACAAAAAAGGTTTCACGGTTTTAATTTGTAAAGCGGTTTTTATTTTTTAATAATTTTGTGTTAATTATATTTTTTATTTTGTTTGTGAAGTTCTAGCGAGTACAATAAAAAATCAGAGCTTTCAGGCTTTTTTGAACCACAAAATACATAAAAAAAATTAAAAAACACAAAAAACGTATAAAACACTCTAGAAATGTCTTCCATATAGTTTTGAACGGAAATCAATGTCGCCACTTTGGTTTCAGCCCACTAAGCAAATGTTTAAAAAAATTATTTGTCGGTCTACGCAGATTAGTTTATAATGATATTATGATCAAGCTATTGTTATGTTTACACGTGACATTCGTATCGCCCTTTGAAAGTGTCACTAAAGTACGACTTTCATAAAATAAAAATTATTTTTTTTAATAAAATAAATTTTCTAATAATAAAATAATAAGTATATCCAATACCCAAAAGTTTCACGAATAACTACAATCGTATAATAATAGTTTCGCTGTTATTTAAATTATAATAGAACAGATTAGTCATCCCTTTACAGCACAAGATTTAGTATTTTAACATTCTTAACATTTGGGAAGATACGTGTACTTCAAAGTTTTTAGGTTATTTAAAAGGCGATTACAGACAATTTAAAAAAAAAATCAATATCACGATTCCCCTTGCCATGCTATGGTGTGCTAGAACATCTGTTCTGCCATGTGGTATCTTGAACAAGTCGTAGTTACGAATGTATGTACGGTCACCTTTTTTTACATTAACTCCACACATTAGACTTTGAGGAAAACATTTTCCCTCAGGGCCTATATCATCTTTGGGGATCCTGTGTGTAGAGTCTGGAAAGGAAGTTCTTAGAAGGTATATGGTATGAAGGGTGGATAGATATGTGAGGGTCAATGTGTCCAAGAGTGACAGACGTGGGAATCCATCCCTTCCACTGCGGTACAAGACGATGGATCGAAAGAGTCCGGCTGGAGAGATAAAAAGATCTCTCGCAACCACTCTTGCCCGATCCGGCCTGCCACGCAGTAGGTGGGCAAACGCGTGTGCCGCCAAGACCTAGACAAACCTCGCCTCGTGAACCGGGGCACCTCTACTGTCACCAAACGTAGCCAACCACTTGGGTGCAGTTGATTCCCGGGGCAGCGGTACTTAAACCCGCCTCCCAGATTGGACCTTCCTAACCAACGTACGTACATTGAATATTAAATAAACAAACTATTCGCGGACTTTCAAATAAATAATGTGTGAATCAAATATTTATTAAAAAAAACTATTCTAACTCGTTTATCAGTGAAGTGTGGAGGGCAGATATGCGTCACTCGCCGGTGGCGCTGAAATAGTAAATAATGCAATATTTCTGCTTCCACCTACGGCCATGCCACTCAATACTGTCAACACCTTATAAGGCAAGTGGTTCGACCACCTCACAAACGACCACTACACCAAACGACAACTCCACAAGTATTAAAGTACGACAAGAAGTTATTTAGTTATTAGTTTCCAAATAAACAAAGAAAATACGAATATATCTTATTAGGTTATGCCAATTATAAGTCCAGCGACCAGTTAAAAGCGTTAAATTGGCATTACGTCATATGTGCTGTATTATCAAATGCAATCAAGTTACTTTTTGCAGCTTGACAAAAAGTCGTGTGTCTCGGATGCGTGACATTAGCGAGAAAGTGACCACTTAAATATTGGTTAATGCATGACTTATCATTTTTAAAGGTATCGAGTGGCCAATTTTTAAAACCAGCACGATGACAGGTCACTGATACACGATTTTGCACTTTGGATGACGAATCTGACCACATTTTCATTCAGACCCAATAAATATGTGAACAGATTTCATTGCATCTGTAGGTACCATAAATGTTTTTAAATTAGGTTCACACAGGAGGCCTTGAGGGAAAAAAAACTCCCTCGGGGCCTATGTTATCTTTGGGGATGCTGTGTGGGTCTTTTTTAGGGAAATGAAGGAGAGGAAGTTCCTGGAATAAAAAAGTTATAAGGGGTGGGTAGGAATCAGCAATGTATACAAGAGTGATGGACGTATGAAAGCGATAGGTCGAGAAAGATCCGCTTGTGGTTAGGTTAGGTTAGATCTCCTGAACCATTCTCTCCCGATCCGGTCCGTAGGTGATCAAATGCATTCGCCGCCAAGACCTAGACAAACCTCACCCCATGAACCCGGGCGCCCCTGCTAATTCACCAAACGTAGTGAAACACTTGGAGTGACCGATGGCAGGATTGTTGGTAATCCAATAAATGGTTTCCTCGGCGGCGTTACCCGTACCTGTCTTCCAAACTGAATGCTACCGTAGTGGTGTTTTTGTCGGTCACACTAAAATTTTGTGAACAAAATGATCTTGACAAATGTAAAAGATACGTATAAGTAGTTATGCATACAAATACAGGTTAATGCCAATATGTTCAGCTTCAAATAGTAGGTTTTTGCGTTATATCACTTCTTTCTTTCTTGACACTGATATTCTATTTAATTTCATTGACATTCTGAAAACAAAAGGAAAAAATATTTTTTATGAAATCATGAATACAGGTAGGGTAGGGTGGGGCAAAGATCCGCAATTTTAGGTTTCAACCTTTTTTCTCACCCAATAAGTAAAAGGCCCTGCAGGTTTTGGCTTCACTGGAAATCTTAATTTATGTGCTACAATATACCATTTTATTACTAGCGAAATAAGCACCATTTAGAAAAAAAAAGGAAAGGTAGGCAACCTTGCCTTTGCGGACCTTTGCCCCACTGTTTGGGGTAAACGTCCGCAGATGCGGGTATTAATTAATTTAAATTAAATTAATCTAAAAACAAGAAATGCGCATTTGGCCAAATTATTGTCCATAGATCGCCTTTCAAAACCTGAATTATGAAATTGAACCAGTAAAAAAGTAAGCAAAGCGTATAGTAAATTACATTTTCAACTGAAGATGACCTACGGATTATTACATCAAAACAAGTAAAAAGAATTCTAACCTCATTGTTTTTGCTGTGCCGGTCGGACGCCATGTAACTTTTGTGAGTCGTCTTCTATCAATGTTGCCAGCATAAAAATGTGTCTAAAACCACGACAATATTAAGCGATCATTTTAAATTGACGGTGCGGATCATTTCCCACTGCGGATCTTTGCCCCACCCTACAACTACTTTAAGGTAGGTGCTTATGTAATTATCGCATACAAATAGGTACATGATATTTAAAACGTCATTGATTTCTATTTATTTGTATTGCCCACTTTATGTCTACGACAACTGTCAAATAGGTATTTAGTTACACTGTTGCAAAAAAACCTGACAGCTCTCAATAACTTTCTTAGTGTTGGGCGTATTCATCAAGGATATTTTAGAAAACTTCGTATGGTTGAAGTGGGTACCTTGGTATTGCGAGAATTGCACTACAATAAATATTATTTCGAAACTTGGCTAAATTATTTTTTAAGTATCCTACTTTATTATGCCTATGATAATATTTCTATTATGTTAATAGTCCAAAATAATATCAGTTGTTTATGTAACAACATGTTTTTTTGCAAGTTATTTAATATTTAATCAACTCTCTCCTATCACGCATCAGAAATGGTTTAGAGCATTATTAGAGCATCATTTTCAAAAATATTTTTTTTTATGAAAATTTGATCGAAACATCATTCTAATACTAAAACAGTCATAATAATTAAATAATCATAGAATATAGTTACGGACAGGCTATAATAACATACCTTAATAAATCAAGGTTAGCATTTTTTTAATTGAATACTGTACAAGAGTCCAAGCTGCTCCTGACTGAAGCTTGTGAGACTATGGTATCCCCAATTGGGGTATTTTGTGAGCCTGAAGATAGTAGGGAGGGGAAGGAGACGAGGAAAATTAAGGTGGGGAAGTACATGAATATTCAGATATGGTCACCAAACACGGATAATGCCAACGTTTCAATTCTGAGTGGTGGTCTTATACCAGGGCGATACTGATAGTATCTTCCACTCTGGAACGTGCCGCAAATATACTAATGTATTATTTTTAAATAAATTAATTGTGAGATAGCATAAATTAATCAAAAAAATTTTTTTTGCGCACGCCGGGATTGTGAGTCAAGAGCCCTACCCCTCGACAACGGCGGCCCTCATAATACCTACTATTCTTCTACATGGGTTTTATATAAATTGATTAGCATATGTATACCTCAAATATATGTTGTATATTATATTCCACAAAATAATTATATAAAACACCTGTTTTGTAAATGCCCTTATAGGCGTATATTAATATAAAAATATAATTAAGGTTTATTGGTTTATCCCATCCCTATCAGAAGTCAGTATATACCTAAACACATTAAAATTTTCATAAAAATTATACCAATTTAAATGTTCATTTTAAGGTTGTGATTTTTATCAATATTGTTTTTATTCATAATTGATATTATTTTTGAGAGAACTTTATGTGATGTCGTAAGCACGTTATCGGTAAAATAATCGTAAGGATTAAAGCCAAGGCTTATTGGGTCCTTTTGACTTTCATCAAGATAAGCAAGACAATTTTGAAATCCTTTTTATATCCAATATTAAATACATTCTATACCATATATAAAACGAGACCTTTCGGCTTACTTGAAAGTAATTTTACGAATGGGACCTTGTCCGCCTAATAATTATAAAGTTAATATCACCGTGCAATGGTGAAATTAACTGGAAATATGTTTCGTAATATCTCCATTCGCTGACCAAATGGAATCATATTCAGAAATAGATCAAATGCGTAGGAGACGCGTTGTTCAACTAATATTGATCCGGGGGCAATACATTATGCACGTTTTGCGAAACGATTGAAACACTTGAATCTAGCAAACTACATCACACGCATTTACTTATCTGATTCATGTCTCCCACAAAATATATTAAAAATATATATTTTTTAAATAAATTATATTTTGCGTAATTTTATCGTAAACACTAACTTTTACTTAATCGTCGAAGAAGAAGATGATGACTAATAATAAATGAAACAAAATTTTAATAAAAGAACGAGATTCAGCAAAATAAAATAAAATAACGGTCGCAACTTGAACTCGAACCCAGGATCTCTTATCTTACCGGCTTTAACCAATTCGGCCATTGGGACCTTTTATTTTTAAATCATTTTTAATTCAAAATTAACAATATTATTTTCGAATAACTTTTCCCATGTTTTTGGCTGCGAACTTTTTAAATGATCACAAAGTTCTAAATAATTGGTTTGTAACCTAGATAGTGTCTCAGAAAAACAAATCCGATTTTATTTATATGGGACATCTATTGATATTTTCTTAAAGTCTATACGAATATTATTTTTTTTATTGGAATAAGTCCTGTAAGACAGAGACACCTGTGGTTGAGTCCCAGTTGCGAGCTTTACCAGTGTTATACTTTTTTTAAATTTTTTTTTCACCTTTATCATATTTTTGTTTAGATTTATTAATATTATCTTCTTGTTCAATGATATATTACATTGATGGGTACTACAACCTTCGAAAGGTATTATAACAACAGTTATTCCAGTAAAACATAACCAATTTTACTTTTTGTAAATCGTAGCCCAGCATTGGTGAAACGTAACATTTTCCACGTAGGTAACGCTTTCTCTACAAGATAAATTAATTGCAATTTTCTTTGAAATAAGAAATTTTAATGTTTTGGTTCTAAACTGAAAATAGAGCGTCTTATCCAATTAACTCAAATTTACTTTTGATTAATATGTTAAAAAAAATTGTGTTTTTTGTGAAATATGACAAATTATTTAAATAAAATTTACTTATGCACGCCGGGGTTTGAACTCGCGACTTCCGACTAGCTAGTTGAGAGCCTTACTTTTGAAATATAAAAAGCTACTCTTGCTTTACATAATTACATAATTTGTTAAACAATATTGGAAATTTAGAGTGAAATATCTCTTTGGGAATGTTCTTCAACCAAAATGTTGATAGGATATTTTTTATTACACCTACTCGTACAATGAAAAATGAATATTTATAGTCCAACTTAAGCTTTCCTATTTTTTTTCGTGACTGAATATATTTAAAAACTTTGATTTATCGTGAAAATGGGCCTGATTTAAAGCAGAATTCTAAATGTTTTGAATCAGATGACGTCACAATAATAGTTGATCTCTCCATAATGCTTCACAATGGTACTGCGAACAGGGGTAAATGACGTCATGGGCGTTATTCAATTTTTAAAATCGATTTAATCAATAATAAAACTAGTGTTGACCCAGAATCTTGTTCATCTTGAATGTATCTTTATCACAGGAGTTCTTAATACAAAAAAGAAAAACACGCTATTACGTAGAAAATTTATTTGAATTTATTTAGAAAGTTTATCCTTGATACAGCTTAGTGGACTCAATCAAGAATTTAATTTCCCTTCCATCTCACTAAATACAGTTCCTAAACAAAGAGTGTTGCCAGTCGATTAATCTTCTATTTGTGTAATGTGCCTGTAAGCTGTCTCTGCCTGACGTCATGTTGAATGATACCTGAGCACTGAGCAGGCACGCCCAGCGCCCAGCGACCAGGCGGTCTGCAGACAGGTAGGTGTAGGTAATGGCGCCTAGCATGTATTATTGTTTCTACATTACTGTACATTGTGTACATGTTTTGTTGCAGCAACTGATTCATATCATATATGTCTTCTCGATTCCGTATGAACGAAACAGCCGTGCCTTTATATGGTATTAGTTGAATTGTCCATGTCCGCTCATCTAAATTAGGATATTATTGGGATACACAACAAAAATCAATAATACCGCGAATAATACGTATCAGTTAACATGATACTTTCTATCACTCGGTATTTCTTAGCCAAAACTTTTGTCATTATCAGCTCAGCTTGACCGCCTCCGTTGCCGAGGGGTAAGGCTGTTGACTCGCAATCCAAAGGTCGCGGGATCGAATCCCAGGGTGCGAAAATTAATTTTATTTGATTTATTTATGTTATTTAGTTCATTGAAAATAATATATAGTGTATTTGCGGCACGTTCCAGAGTGTCGTGTCGCCCTAAGTAAGACCACCATTCAGAATTGAAACTTTGCTCCAAATGGCTTTAGCCGTATTTGGTGACCAGATCTGAATAGCCAGTTACTTCCCCATCTTCCACTTTTCCACCTTCCTCTTTCCCATCTCCTTCCCTTCCCCACATACTCATCACGCCCTCATTGTCAATGTTTATAGTAATGTTCAAGCAAATGTTCATGTTCACGGTTGAAGAAGACCCCGCTTAAGCGGTAAATCCAGAGATTGCGGGATGGTATTTTGACAAATTTTCCGCGAAATGAGATCTCACAATTTCTTAAAAAGATATGTTATTTGTAAAATATTTGACATTTTTAAGGAGGTGTCTAATGGTCATGGGTATTTGATTATGCTAATTTTCGATACTTTTTAACAAGAGGCCTAAATATCGTCTGTGTTAAAATGGTTAAATTAACCAATTTGCAATATTAACATATTAATAAACTGAAACAAAAGAATTACTAATGATATACTATAAAACGACTAACACCCAATGAAATAGGTCCCACTGTTCGTCACACTTGTCGCGAGGCCAACTATTTCCTGACTCCCGAGTATGGGCATTGCTGTGCGGATTACAAACGTATTAGAAAATATCACTTCACGTAATGAATAAAATCATTCCAATAAATAGATTTTTAAGAACCAAAAATAAATCGAACGTCGTGTGTTTTGTGCACTAACCCTTAATTTTCGACGGTGTTTCATGAAGATTAATATATTTTTTCTTTAACAAAACGTGGAAAGACACTGTTAAATTGAGATTGAAAAATAATAAAAATTACATTGGGTAATAATTTTACTATTTTAGATAATTCATTTGGTACATTTAACATAAAAAATAATAAACAATATCAACCGGCTGTAAATAAATATCATGATGATTCAAATATAATATTATGTATTTTCCACGTTTAAGTGCAATCTTGTCCATTTAACCAAAATATAACGAACAGAGCGAAATAATGCAAAATCATAAAAAATCATGTATTTTTGTTTTGAAAGTTTGATCTCATGAAAGTATTAGAGATGCTTCAATTAAATACTGCGTGTACAACATATCTTGTCCCTTAAAAATATCGATCATTTATATGATCAAAGTCTTAGAAAAAAATAAAGTATTAGGTTTATAAAAAAAAACTTTCAAGTGCAAACTGTCCCACTTATAAATCCCTTATCGGATATGGTTTTATTGTTTAATGTGGCAAATTCAGTTTCTTTTATAATAATCGCAAAAAAAATTATATTTACGCCTGAACTTCGCAAAATAAAATAAAATATACATTTTCGCATTGTTATTTTACGATACGGCTGGCAGTCGACGAATTTGGATTTTCAAAGTGAACCCTATGCCGTATACCTAAGGATTACAGACTTGCCACGCCCATTTTGTATCAATATCGCCCCGGCCGCGACGGGGAATAGACGTCTCAGACTCCGCGTCACTTGGTTCCCTGAAATCAATTTTAAATTTCGTTTTTATTATAATAAACAATGCCAACAATAAAGTTAATATTTTTTACAGGCCTTTACGAAATCAACCTTTAAAAACAAATCTCAATTACCTTTTTCAACCTTTCCAAAAGCTTTTTCTCAAGTATTTTTAAAACTCCTCCCAAAAAGGGGCGTGAATTCCGATTTCGATTTTTTCCTCGCCTTAATCTACATTGCTGAATATTGCTAGAGCACAGTTTTTATTTATTTTATTGGTATTAATTTTATTGACTATATTACTTAAATGTCCTCACAATAGACGTGTTTTATTGAAAATTTTACAAATAATAAATTCAATAAATAAACTATTAAAACGAATAAGTACGAGCATATTATTTCTACACTTGTCCCACGCCTAATTAGATAAAACCACACGAGCCACCCTCGTCATTATTGCGTTTAATGGAACATGAACAAAAGAGGTCGTTCATTCGTGTAGTAGAGATTTTGAGAGTATTTATTAAGTGGTGCATTTTGATGAGAATGCGCTGAATAGAACGCCGATGATCGATTGGGCTATTGAGCTAAATAGTCGCAGATCCACCCACATATTGCATTGTAATTAGTATGACAATGACACCAAACCACGTAAAATTAATAATAAATGCGTCTTATTTATGCAACACATAAAATCTACATATCTTTAAGTATGAATTATTTGCTGCACTGTCATCTTGTATTCGCAGTTTTCACGATAAAACCGTATCCGGACATTTTATAAATCGTAGCTGCGTTTAAACCATTTCTTTCTGATTTCTAGTTCGAAAATTATCTCCTGGGAAAATGTGTTGAACTTATGGAAGAGAGTATTAGTTTCACTACGTTGTGACTCAACTCATTGATGATGGATATTCCAATACTGTTCGAAACGTTCGCTCAAAAGATCAGGTAGCACAACACTGCTCCACGCCCAAAAACCAACTAAATGATCACCAACTAAATAATCATCAACTAGTTTTTGATATTTCTATTTTTGAGACTGACAATTCATGGTGGAATTGCATTATAATATATTATAATAAAACTAATATAAAACTTTATTCCACTTAATTTTATTTGACCGTAACCGGTTTCAGCTCGTTAGCTTTAGACCAGTCTGAAGATGGCTCTAACGAGCTCAAACCGGTTGCGGTCAAATAAAATTAAGTGGAATAAAGTTTTATATTGGTTTTATTATTATTAAGTCCGTGGACTAAAAAAAAGCAAAAAAATTGCTAAATTATGTTTTCCTACTATCTGTTAGGATTGCATGAGAACCATAGCTCCTAAAAGTTTTTAGCCAAATATCTGAATATTAGAATCTTACAGCTTTGAAATGCTTTTTTTAATCTTAATACGACCATTTTTCACCGAAATATACAGCCTGTCAAAAATCACCCAAAAATTTGGGAATTTTTTGCTCTCTTAATTTTTTTGAGAAGTCTAATATTGTTAGAACTGTATTGGCATATGGATGTGAGGCGCTGACACTGACGGTAAAGATGGCTGAAATGCTGGATACTTTTGAAAGAAAAGTGCTGAGAAGAATATGTGGACCCGTGAAAGAGGGTGAACAGTGGCGCATCCGGCACAATACAGAATTGTATAATATATATATAAGGCACCTAGCATCTCAACACATATGAGACTCCTCAGGCTGAGATGGGCTGGGCATGTACAAAGAATGCCGGATACACGCGTCCCAAAAAGAATTTTAACTGGACACCCAGGTGGAAAGAGAAAAGTGGGAAGACCCAGACTGAGGTGGGAAGACGAAGTAAGAGGGGATGCAGCACAGCTTCTCCAGGTACCAAATTGGAAGTCAGTCGCTGAGGACAGGAGGAGTTGGAGGCGACTGTTGCAGGAGGCCAAAGCTCGATATGGGCTGTAGCGCCATCGAAGAAGAAGAAGAAGTCTAATATTATCTGCCTACATTGATAAGTAAAACCAAGCCAACATTTTTGTTCTCAACTATCGAAAGCAAATAAATTTTCGTGGGCCCCCACTTTTTTTTACATTAACACCACACAGGAGGCCCTGAGGAAAATAATTTCCCTCAGGGCCTATGTCATCTTTGAAGATGCTTTGTGGAGGGTCTTTTTGAGGAAAGGAAGGAGTGAACATTGGTCTTGAAGAAACCCATGTTGTAGGAGGGAGGAAACATCGGCAAATCGTTCTACAAGCATTCCACAACGCGTCATAGAAATGACCCATCCTCGTATGTGACTAATGTCAACCGTGTACAAATGTTGGGCGCGTGTTTTGGTCGATTAACTCGAAACAATATCCACATTTAACAAAGTTTGCCAAAGTGTACCTTTCAACTCCTTGCAGCAGTGTTTATAGTGAGAGACTGTTTTCCGAAGCTGGCCTGGTTTACGAAAACAAGCGAAATCGCTTGTTGCCCGCGAACGCTGAAAATTTTGTCTTTATTCACCATAATTTAAGAAGATATTAATTCAAAATATTGTGTTTGAAAAGAAGAAGAACAAGAGGTATATTATGGTGCTTCAATTCAGAATTTAATCATTTCAATAATCTCTGTGTTTTTACGAATTTTAGTTCACTATAATGGTGATTGTGGTTAGTTAATCGTGTTAATTTAAGTTTTCGCTACTCTCCGAGGTTTTTGTAAGTTTTTAGTAAAAGTTTTTAGTTTAGATATTTACTATTTATCATAAGAGTGAATCTCTCAGAAGAAAATTTTAGTTTTTTGACTTTAAATAAAAGCCGTCATAATTATAAGTCATTGATATTTATCTCACAAAGATTAATGTATTGCATTTTATTATAGGAAATTGTCGTAGTTTTTGAATTTCCGGTATCCGGCCGGATAGTAAATTTAGGCCGGATAGGCCGGATACCGGATAGTTACGGGATATCCGTTTCATCTCTATTGTGAACCCCCATATTTTTTATCACGTCAACCCTCATCGAGTCTCCCGTGAACCCCTGGGGGTTCTTTTTTTTTTTTTTTTTTAACATTAACTCCACACAGGAGGCTCTGAGGAAAATAATTTCCCTCAGTAATTTCCCTCTAACGACCCGTTCTCATGTGACCATGAAACTATGATTGTAAGGAAGCGGCATAAACATTTCGGTACCTATTATACCGCCAAAACCAGTGTAGCTGTCTCCATTTTTCGGCGGCGGGGAGTGAGGATACAGACGGGGTTACCGCTTAGCGAGCAGGGGGAGGGTGAACGCTTTACAGAGAAGGGAAGGGCCGAACTGGTAATGGGCTCATTATTTAATTTATTTTTTAATTAAAAAACGTTCCTCAGTTTTTTTTCGTATTTTAAGCAAAAAATATAATAGCCCATTACGTATTATTTGCTGAACGAATTTCTTTTTCATAAATAATAGTTTTCTTAGTTTTAACCACGTTAATTGTTTATAAAAAACCGACATATTTCCTGAGCAATGCTCGCTTCCTCAGCGTTTACTTAATTAAAAAAAAAGATTATGAAATAACTAAGGCATAAAATTAGAGAGTCAGCAACGCTCTCACAGAACAACTGTGTTGCTAATTTAACTTTTAGTTTTTGATTTTGAAAATTTATATGTATCGGCCTCAATTTGTTCGCAAAATGTAATATTTCGTCATTTTGAATTTGATTTAAGCTTTCCAAATGATTCCATTTGGCTTCAATCTTATTTTCATCAACTATTACTTTTTTGGCTTGAAAAGCGTTTCGAACTAATTTTATCATGTGGCAGACATCTAAAAATATGCAAACATCTTCTTTAGTATATGGATGTTCGAAAAAAGTTTTTAATTGTGTAGGATCGAACGAACAGCCTAAAATTTTGGCCATAGAAATGTTCAACGGACACCCATCAAACGTTAAAGACACCACATCTGTGTCGGACGTATTTGGCATATTATGTATTATGTATTTGGCTATGTAAAATATTGTGTTTAATAAATAAATTGTCAGGGTGAGGCGAGCGAGCAGAGGGAATTTTGTTGCCATCGGGCGCTTTCACTGGATTCTCGGAATCCGGAGCCGATGGCCAACGTCTTTAATGGGTTCTACGAATCTTTCCTACGCATAACGGCCCAACAATGACATAGCAACGGCAGAGTGCTCTAGCATTCTACCTTGGCCTAATTAATAGGGTCTAGAAGCCCTTCCAAACCAGTCAGTAATCAACTAACCACCTTCGCGTCAACATCTCTCTCTGCCTGCCCGCCCTTGCTCTGATCTGCTTCCATTCGCCTCTTTTCTTTTCTGACCATCGCCTTACCCCTGGACCTCGGACACTCTACGCTCTACGGACCAGACCCGGCTAGTTAAAAGGAACTACGATCCCTTGGATCACCTTCAGACAAGCTCTCCAAGCGGACAGCTCTGAGACGCTCTCCCGACATCTTAACGCCTCCGTGGATAGGAACCACCCCCTGTTTCTACAGTCTTGTGTGCCTCATCCTGTGTGGTACACACATCAATACCCGTAAGATGAATCTTTTTCAAACATTTACATACCAAATTTGCCTTTTGTTCACCGGAAATTCCATTTACTAAAAAAAATCCAACAGGCAACTTCCAACTATCATTGATTGCCACAACCATTAAGACAAAGGCTTCTTTTGCCCTTGTCAGGCAATCGCCGTCTAACTTAGCACTTATGTCAATAAATCCATGGTAATTGGAGCCATCAAATTCGATCTTAGTCATTATGGCCATTTCATCGATCACTAGTCCGCAGAGTATTTTTTTACTTGAAGCTTCAGCCTTCATCTTCAAAGCACGAAATGCTTCCACTGTGAAACCAGCCTGGCCATCAATACTCTCGTACCACTTCCCAAGGGTCCTCCTAGCGTGTGGAAAACATATATCAAAACTTCTTCGTACGTAATCGTTAGCTTTTGGAGAATAAAAATGTTAAGTTAGAGCAAACGATCTAAGGGCCGGGGAGAATTTTTTTTGTCGGTTTTCCTTTATTCTATAGCTGCCGGTTATAAAGTTCTCTACTGCTGATTGAAATTGACTCCAAGTCCGTAAACTCATTTTCATTAAAATGTTTACCTTCTTGTAAACATGTTAAAATCCCCTGCAAACTGGCAATCTTTTTTAACTGCCGTCTACGTGACGCTTTCAAACTTTTTAGCTCTTTTTTGCGTTCAATGAAGAGCGTTCTCCACTTCCTCGCTTCTAATCTAAGTTTTTTTTACGAGGAGTGTCTTCCACTTCATCGAGTAACTCATGTGATCTATTATAGGCTAATGGGTCTGCTGATTCAGTCGTAGGCTGAAAAAAAAATTGTATTTGATATCCAGCCCAATTCCGAATTTTTTTAAAGCGTTATTACAATAAAATATTTTTTTTATTTATAGCACCTTTTCAATTGAAAGCGAAGATACTGTATGTCTGTGCAATTTTATAAATCCTTTCTCAGTTGTATAGAAGCAATCTTGCGAAAAGTGATAGGAGCAAATGCGGGTTGATTTGATTGGAAACCAGTCATCACTCCGATTTAAGGCATCAACCCACTTTCTTTTTCTCTCAGGGTCTTTTGGAAACCTTTAATAATAAAAAATTATATTATTAAATTTTATGTATGTATATACATATACATATATATATACATATATATATATACATATATATATATACATATATATATATACATATCACAAGAATCGAAACTGCTTTCATCTGGAGCCAGAGAGACTATGGCATGTATGTTGTGAGGCTGAAGATGTGGGGAGGAGAAGAAGATGGGGACGAGGAAGGTGGGGAAGTACCCGTCTTTTCAGATCTAGTCAAAAAACACAGCTAAAGCCATTTCAAGCAACGTTTCAATTCTATGTGGTGGTCTTACACCAGGGCGATACTGAGAGTATGTTCCACCTGGAACGTGCCGGAAATATATCTTATATTATTTTTAATTATAAAATGTTGAAAACACAAATCAATCGAATAAAATTTATTTGCGCGCACCGGGATTTGAACCCGCGACCTCCGGATTGCTAGTAAAGAGCTTTACCCCTCGACCACGGGGGCATGTCAATGTGACTTTTACATAACAATACAGTGATTACAAATTAACATTGTAAACATATGTAAAAGGAGTGTTAAATTAGTAGGAAAAAAAAACTAAAAATAACAGTGCAAAAAAGACAAAGTAAAAATGTTTAAAAATTAATAAGCTAAATATAAAAAACACATACCTATGATATGTGTAAATCTCAACTTTATATTTGTGCGTTATGATTAATAAAAACATTAATAATTTTAGGTTATTATTAATTATTATAATTTAAGTTGACTGATTCGGCCCATTGGCAGTCGGAGTCACGTGATAATATCGGGCTCATGGCGATCGCGGTTGAAATGAACACGCCGAAAATTATAAAATGTATATTTAAGCTGTTTAAACACTTACATGTGAAAGGTAAGACCGTCTTTCTTCTTAAAGGTCTTCATAGAACTACTTTTATGGAACTTTACGGCGCACTGGACCATTTTTCTATGTTTTATGAACGTTTTACTGGGAGCTCTATACGCGACCGAGGTGTAAAAGCCAATGTCAGCCGTCTAAAAACCGTTCGGTAAAATTTTTTAAAAATCACACTTCGGGAGGGTGTGCACACTTTACATGCCGTCTCTCTAATATCCATACTCTTAGCATGTGACAAATGTCAACTGTGTACAAATGTTGGGCACGCGTTTGGCGTGTTTCCCGACTATGCACCGGTGCCGAAGGGATCAATGATGCTAGTTCCTCGGAGCATCTTCCATTGTAATACCGGTAGAACAAGGATAGCATTCCCACCCGACGCCTGTGCTCTAAAGATTGCAGTCCGTCTGTTAAGATGGGAGAATCTATCAAACGGACCGCCCGTTTCTGCACAGAGTCGAGGGTATTTTTCAGGTATTGTGGAGCTCCAGACCAGAGGTGACTGCCAAATTCAACCGTGGGGCGCGCATGCGATTTTTACAGGGTTAGCAGTTGTGTACTATTAAAGTATCTGCGGGCCCTGTACAGTACGGCCAGTTTTTGGGAGGCTAACTTTACTCTGGCTTCGATGGAGCCCCCATACCTGAGCTGGTCACTTAGGGTTACACCAAGCATATCAATGGAGGGCCTGTTCGGAAGATTGCTTCCGTTGAAAGAGACTAGATTTTCATTGCGATCCCTTTTAGACGTAATCAGACAAGATTGGGTCTTTGAAACATTAAATTCAACGAGATTATTTTTACCCCAAGAGAAAACACTCTCGAGGTAACCGTCCATTCTTTGCTTCAAAGCCTTACGAGCTGTTGGAGTTTGTGAGCCCTTTGGGGGCAAACAAAAAGCTATCATGAACTGTACTGTCATCCGCGTAACAATGAATTGGTGCACATGACAAAAGGTCGTTGATGTGCAACAAAAACAGAGTCGGAGACAGAACCGATCCCTGCGGGACGCCAGCATTTATCGAGTGTGAGGAAGAGGTGAAACCATCGACTACCGTCTGAATCGACCTCTCCCTCAAGAAGTCGGCAATCCACGTACACAAGGATGCGGGAAGTCCGTAAGAATGCAGTTTGTTGACAAGTCCTCGGTGCCAAACCCGGTCAAAGGCCTTGGATATGTCCAGTGCAACCGTTTGGGTCTCACCGAAACGTTCCAGGCATCGCCCCCAAACATGCGTCACATACGCGAGAAGATCACCGCACGAGCGGTTCCGCCGGAATCCGTATTGACGGTCGTTAATAATTTTATTCTTCTCGAGGTATGTGAGCAGTTTGTCGTTGATCACACGTTCCATCACCTTCGACAGAACTGATGTGATCGCTATGGGGCGGTAGTTGGCCGGGTTGGAGCGGTCACCCTTCTTTGGAATAGGATGGATAACCGCTTTTTTCCAACCAGAGGGCACAGAGCCAGTCTTCAGGGACGGTTTAAAAAGCTTCGTAAAAATTGGAGCTATTTCTGCAGCGCACCTTTGCAGTACCAGGGCAGGTATTCCGTCAGGCCCACTAGCTTTATTAACATCAAGCCCTCGTAAAACATGGAGTACTTCCCGATGCCGGATCCTCAGATTTTTCATACGAAAACCGCAGTGAGGAACCGACGTCAGGACAGCACCTTGGTCATCGAGGGTTGAGTTATCCGCAAACATTTTACCTAGTAAGTTAGCCTTTTCGGTGGCGGTGTTTGCTAGTGAGCCGTCAGGTCTGGTAAGAGGTGGCAGACTGGATTTGCAGAAATTGCGACCTATTGAGCCCGCAAGCGACCAGAATTGCCTGCTGCCATGCGGGCATGCAGTCAGCTTTCTGCTGATCTGCTGGTCGTGCTCGAATTTTGACCTATTTATGATTCTCTTGGTTTCCTTTGCCATTTTGTTGTAAGCTGTTCTGTCTTCGGATGTTCTAGATGTGTTGTAGGCTCGGTAAGCCGCGTTTTTTCGTCGCACTGCTTCAGCGCATTGTCGACTGAACCACGGCTTTGAGCCTACATCAGTTTCCTTAACAGTAGATTGGATGAAGCCATCCATCGCGGATGTGATGACTTCACCAATTTCCTGGGCACATCTTGAGGGATCCGAAGTCCGAAAACAGACAGCTGACCACGGAAAAGCATTAAAATGTGCCCGCAGACCCAACCAATCTGCTGACCTATAGTGCCACACTTTTCTCTTCAGCCTCTCGTTTGGTGGTCTGAAGTTTACAGGGATTGATGTCGTCACCAGGCAGTGGTCGGACGATCCTAAAGGCGCTGTGACTTCAATACTGTAACCGTGTGGCACAGTAGTTAAAAATAGGTCTAACAGATTGGAACGGTGAGTCTGGACATCAGGAACCCTTGTAGGCTCCTGAACCATTTGCTCCAATCCGTAGCAAAGGGCAAAGGATTCCGCTTGGCGTCCAGCCGAGTCTGTTGATCCTGAGAACTTCAACCAAGGTTCGTTATGAACATTGAAGTCCCCCAGGACCACAAACTCTGACATAGGGTAGCGGGGCAAGAGGTCATCAATAGTGTCGCTTAAATGTTTGAAGAGCTCGGACGTGTCTGATTCGCTAAGGTTCGGTGAGCGGTTCGGTTCTGGACCACTTTGGGAATCACCGGTCTAAATTCTAACTTCGACATTTTCTTCGATTGACTGCGTAAATTTAAAAAGAGCATCATGTCAATAATATAACTTTTTCAATGCACATACATACATACTCACACACACACACCCTCCCACTATGCACATTACTCGGTAATTTACTTAATATACATACCATAAATAAGACACTACAAAGAAACACATCATAAGTACCCACCATGAAATATACTTAATTATTGTAGATTGTTTTCACCAATGTAACTAGGTATTGTGCTGTTTGTTTCTGTTTATAAGTAAATAAATAAATAACACTGTGAATTTTTTAAATCGCCCATTCGTAGAGAAAGCGGAAATAAAACCCTTTAATTACATAAATCTGAGGAAAATAATTCCTCTCAGGGCCTATGTCATCTTTGGGAATGCTGTATGGGGGGTCTTTTTGAGAAGGAAGGAGAAGGAAGTTCTGGGAAGGAAAAGGCATGAGGGGTGGCTACGAATCTGGGGGTCAGTGTGTCCAGGAGTGGCGGACGTATGAATCCACTCCTCCCACTGCGGTGCAAGAGATGCAGTTCTCCCAGTAAATGGGCAGACCCCTTTGCCACGTACGTTATATAACTGTGCGTTGCGCAGAGCAATTAGTTCCCGAAACAATTAGCTGGAGAAATAATAGGTATCTATTAAAATTTTACCAACTGAAAATTTTGTAAGAATGTAGAAAGGGAAATGTGAACAAAATATTCCAAAATTTAGCTTTCCCTACTTTTGTTAACAGATCGTTATAGTTAATGGCTCCACCACAGTTTCGCAAGGACATCAATGGGCATAAACATAATATCTGAATAAAATATATCTCTCTCTCTGGTTTCAATCCTGGGATTGGTTTGCAGCAATTTCCTTTAGTTTCCTCTTCCATTCTTCCCTGTCTTGTGCGGCTCTTTTGAGGTCTGCATATGATAAGCAGCGCACGTCCACCAGCAGGTCCTCCAGGTACTCTCGGCGTGGGCGTCCCCTAGAGTTTGTCCCCTCGGTCATACCCTCCATTATGGAATGCAAGAGGCCTTCTTGTCGTATTACATGGCCGATCCATCTTGCACGCCTTTCGGACAAGGTCCTGAGCAGGTGCCTTCCTCCTTCGATTCTTTGGAGAACCTCCTCATTTGTAATGTGGTCTCTCCAGGAAATTCCTAATAGTTTTCTATAGGACCACATCTCAAAAGCCTCTAGTCTCCGTTTATCTCTTTTGGATAGGCACCATGTTTCGCAGCCGTACATCAAGATACTCCATACATAGGTCTTGATGAGGAGTATTCTCAGCTTTAGGTCTATATTATTTGATTCAATTATTTTCGACCTTTTATTGAAAGCAAGCCTAGCCTGGTGTATACGGCTGTCGACATCGCTCTTAGACCGACCGTCCCATGTTATTTTGCTCCCGAGATAGACAAACTCCTTGGCGTTCTTTAGTGGAACTCCTGACATCTCTATTCGCATCTGATGTTGCGTTCGGCCTACAGTCAGCAGCTTTGTTTTGTCTTTATTTATCTTCATGTTATAGTTATTTTGGAGAATGCTTTGCATGGTTGTTAAGGCCTCTTGCAGTTCTTCTTCGCTTTCAGCAACCAATGCAATATCGTCAGCAAACCTTATCATATCCACCTTTTGCCCGTGTATCTTTACACCTTTTCTGTGACTCATTCTCTCTCTCAAGTCGTCAATCGCACTTTGTATATAAGCGTTAAAAAAAACAGGTGACAGAGAGCATCCCTGTCTCACCCCTTGTCTTATACTGGCTTCTTTTGTATCATTGTCACATCTAATTATAGCGGCCTCATTCTTGTATAGCGCCTGGATTATTCGTCTATCTCTATATTTGATATCAATTCTCTTCAGAATCTCGAAGAGTCTTTTCCATTCTACTTTATCGAAAGCCTTTTCCAGGTCTATGAATGCGATGAATGTGTTTTGGTTTCTTTTTATTCTTTTTTCAAGTAGTATTCGTAGTGACAATATTGCTTCTCTGGTTCCTACACCTCTTCTAAAGCCATACTGATCTCCGGAAAGGATGTTCTCTACTTTTGGTTCGATTCTTTTTAGAATGATATTAGTCAATATTTTTGAGGCATGAGATATTAGGCTAAGAGTTCTGTGTTGTTCACATTTCGTCGTGCCTGCTTTCTTTGGTAATGTAACAATTAGGCATTTCTCGAAATCCTCTGGAATCTTTCCAGTCTTATACATTGTCTGTATCATTTTAAACAGGGCATCTATAGTTCCTTTTCCTGCTGGTTTAATTAGTTCAGCCGGAACGTCATCGATTCCGGGTGCTTTCCCGTTTTTGAGGTTTTTCAGTGCGAGATCAAACTCTTCTCTAGTGATGGGATCTCCCAAATCATCTGCGTCTACCTCATTTTCTCTTTCTATCAATGTTTCGTTGTCACTATTTCCCTTCCCATTGTTATATATCTACGCATTGACAATGATTGTCAATGCTAGATCTGACTATTATTGTCAGAACTACATAAAGCCTATTAGTTTACCAGTACAATAATTATTTTGACCGTAGAGTTGTCAAAGTCAGCCCAAGCCTTGGTGACTAACAAAACAGATTCACTATTTGCACAATTACGTAGAATTGGATGCACTACCTTTAAATTCCCAATGAATCATTAATTATCATCACAATGACCAATGATTTTGATGCCTTTATTTATATTTATATTATGTGTTTAAGAGACTATGACTACGTAGGAACTGCAGATGTATTTTATTATTTTCATATACAGTAAATACATTTTTTAATTCGTAATGAAATGTGTCGGTTGAAATCATTTAAACAAAATCTAAATTAATCTTACTTACAAAGCCCATTTTCACTCTTCGTGTGAGGGTTATTTTAGTTTATAAGTAGTAATTTCGTTATTACTGGTTACTTTAGTCACTTCCCCTTTTTTTATCATTCGCACGTTTACTCTCTCTCTCTCTCTCCCCTCCCCCCGTAATACATGGCGTATTTAACTAGCAGTTCTCTGAACAATACAAACAGTCCAAACAAGTATGTTTGTAATTTTCTCTTATTCAGAAAATCAAAGCAAAAACCTTCTATGATATTATAAAATTTGTAAGTAGATTCTCAAATACACTAGCTACTTAATTATAATCCACATATTCTATGTTACTGTTGTATTTCAAATGTTGTATTTGTATTCCACCTCAGAATCAATAACTGTTGTGTTAACTTATTAGCTGAACTTTTTTCAGTTTTTTATTAAGTATAAATTTACACAATGAAGCAATTATCGATGCGCAACTGTCCGTGTTTTGTTTTTGTCAGTATCAGAGATGGCGTTGTGAACGGATTTAAAATTTTTGTGATTTTCTTACTTACTTACTTTGAATTGCGTTTGGGAATTGCGTTTCATTTTCATTATACGTGTGAGGGAGATTTATTATAATTATTGTATTTTTCCTTTGGATGAGTGCAGAAATACGTTCACAGTTTGTCCCATTTTCGACTGTTGACATTTAGTGTGTAAGAAAGAGAGGCAGCATTATGTGTTTCAGAACAAAAGCAAAACAATCAGCGCATTGACATTTGAAGTTTTTGAATTTTTGGAATTCACTCAGTAATCAATATTGTACTTATCACAATATTGCAGCTCTTTCAAAAGATGAGAATTCGTTCCATACGAAATGTATGAGAAAAATAATTTTCTTAATAATTTTTTTTCGTGAATTTTTCCGATGTTTTAATAGTTATTCTGCTATTCGGGCGGAGACAAAACCAACAAATCAATAATAAAAAAAATCGGTCCAGCCGTTCTCGAGTTATAAATGGTGTAACTCACCCTACTTTGTTTTATATATTAAGATAGGGGAAAAAAATGAGTATTTATTTAGTTTTCAAATTGTAAACTATTAATTGACTATATTTTACTAAAAGTTGACTCAAAATTAACTCAAATTGAGGAGCGTTGTATTTGAATTTGATATACAAAATTTATCTAACCGATAATTTCAGAGGAGAAATGGTGGAAAAAACATGGTAACAGTATAACGTAGCTTCGAAATGAGTTCTTCCTATTGTAGCTGCAACCTGCGATAGGAGAGGGCAATTAGAAGAAGTAGAAAGGGTGAATAGTGCGTTACGTAGAGATTGCGAGATTAAATTTAACTAATTTAACCCAAAATTATTATCTGTATTTAAATTAAGAAAAAACGTTGAATCTGCAGACAACCTCACATGTGGCAGCTTTGCATAACTACTTTGTTATTGTTAAAATTATTGTAATGTCCATGTTTTACAATCAAAATAAAGATTCGTACAAACTCTTCACGAGGATCTATCAAAACACAATCAGTCTACAAAACGTTACATCATATTCCGTTAATCTTTAACCTGATCATGAAAAATAAGAAAAAGAGAATATTGTTAGAGATACTGTTTGCCGTAGTTAATTAAGTTTAAAGACTGTGTACAAAGTGGTCTGAGAGAAAGTGTTTGTTCCTCGTACCTAATATATAAAATGGTGTAAATGTCTAGTAATGTATTCTCGAAAGTGTTTAAAACTCTTGTTTCTGAGATTTGCATGTTTCCGCCGGTCTTTTATGTGCATACCTATACTTGCAACTCGAAACTGCGGATACGTTCATAATCGCAGAAAATTCTATTGTGATATCAAACGTCACGCGGTGGGATTAGTTTACGGCAATACTAACAGCCAACGAGCAATCAAATCGCACAGGGGTACCCAACTTAACTAGCCAGCCCTAATCAATTCAGTAATGCACAATTTTATGTGACGATCTCCGAATGAGTCTAAACTTATTACCATCCTTACTTATAATTTGCCGTGCAAAAATTAAGCAGCGGGTGAGATCAGAATTCAGAATAGTGAAAATATTGACTTATTAGCACGGTGTAGGTATGGTTAAAACTACCCTAAAGAAGGCTTGAAGGGTGAGACGATGAGCGAACAGTTTACACACGCACTGTACAAGCGGATTCCCTACATAACATCGGACCATTCCAAAAGAATGGTCTGTATCACTCCGCTTGCATATATATTGCCATAAATAAATTGATGAAAGAACCTAGATGCCAGGCAGTATTTTTTTTCCGTAATTCAATCAAGAGCTTATGCTATAAAAGTTTAAAATTCCATTATAGTTGAGGACTCCAGCAATATTATTGTTAAGCATTGTTATTGTATGCAGCTCCCACGCCTGTGGCCGCCCATCCGTTTTTACTTAGCTTACCTCGACTGGCAGTTTAACGACAAATTGGTAAAAACATTGTTAATTCCTCAGCATGAGCACGCTTCGATATAACCTTCCAGTTCTTACGTAAACACACCATAAATAACCGTGGATTTAACTTACCAATTACTGTCGTCGTGGTGTTATATTATTATCCAGGTTAGGGTATTGGCACTGAAAACTCAATCCTGAAGCTAAAAATTATACTCATCGGAAATGCTTTCAAAACAACAGTTAAATTCACATGCTAAATACTTTTGCTAGATTGAATCTTTGAAGCATATAATACTTTTAAATTGCATCAAAATAGGGTGTTCTACACCAACAAATAAATTACCTAACGCAATTACGTATTATGTCATAGGCTCCTTAGAACCGATAATTAGCTGTCACTCAAAGTGAAACAATAGGAAATTTCCGAGTGTTTAATCTGTCACCATCTTTGGCGTTAGAGAATAGCTTCGGGGCTTCCTCAAGGTCGGCCAGGCAGTCCACTGTTACTCAGTGCGATCTACATGTAAACAATCAGATTCTAGGGATATCAAGTGAGTCATTGTGTCACTGAAACACCTAAACGTACATTATTATTCACGTTCTAGCTCTTCCATTCAGGCGAGACTCCTCACTGAAATACCAAGTAGATGTTAGCCGCATGGCCAAATTAGAAGCCATGGCCATCATTATTAGTACTTAACGGTTATACAGAACGCTATTCTTTTCTGAAATGTGAACAAAAAGACTTGACCTATTACCACGTATTTAGCTAACAAAAAACATAGCTTATTCATTAAATACTTGGCATTAATACAAAGAACAAATTTACAATGCTGGTCACGTAAACCATCTCAGCATAATACGGCCATTTATTTTGACCTGGTCATATTTACTCCGGGTAGGCACGTAAGAAGATGACTCTATGCGTAGCCTGAATATTTTTTTTCGAAAAACTTGTGGACTTTCTTGTTAATGTGAAGAGCCTGGTAACGTGTCGTTCTGCGGTGGTATGACGCTTGTTGTTGTGCGTGATCCTCGGACGTGAGTGAAATCGATTGATCCGATACGGACATAGATATTCTAGCGGCATCCTGCATCCATATGTGTCAAGTTGAAGCTATAATAACTACGTGCCTACGCATGAGAACACATTCCGCGCTACACATCCAGCTCCCTGCCCTTAGCAGCATCAGGTAAAATAGCATACTGCCAGGGGCGTCGCCTCCACACGTGCAAACTGAAATTAAGACACATTGGCGCGCGTGACAGATTTTAGAGGCAGTTGTAGATATCTCGTTAATTTGGATGTTTAAAACCGTTTCTCCTATCTACGAAGCACAAAATAAGTGAAATCTCGAACAACAAATATGATTAATTAAATGATAAACTATTTTTTTCGCAACGTACGTAGGTACCTATTGTATGTTCTAAGCGAGGTGTAGGAATAATAATAATAATATTATTTTGATGACTTGTATAGCACCGTTATTTGTAAAAAAAATCAGCTCAAGGGCGCTGTGCAAAGTTACAATACATTTCTACAGTCTCACTTCTAACTACAAACCTCCACACAGCATCCCAGATGACATAGGCCCTGAGGGAAATTATTTTCCTCAGGGCCTCCTGTGTGGAGTTAATGTAAAAAAAAAAAAAAACTAGACAAACCATTATAACAACTTATGGCTAAAAATTGCATCTATCGGTTCATCGATCACCGATACGAAACTATATGTACAATGATTTGACCAATGAACGCGATACTGCGTAAAAATGTACTGTACAGTACCTACTTACATTCCATTCTCATAAATTTTCCGTGTTGTATTTATTACTAATAATTATAAGATTCGTTAGAAAGCAGCGATAGTTGAAAGCACCGCAATGTACCGGTAAAAACATTGAACGTAAATGAAAAACGATTTCTTGGTTGAACGTAGTCGACATCCTTCCCAAATAGCTAACTAGGTGCTTCGACAATAATAGGCCACTTGTATGGATTTCATAACGACTTGGAAAAAATCGTGTGGATATATTTTTTTACTAAGATTACGAAAATGATAGTAAAAATTTTTAGAAATGTACAGTTTTTTTTTTTATTTTAAATAAATAAATCCATTATTTGGGTTCGTGACGTCACTACATGAAAATGTCCGGTCACCGAAAATGTTCCTATTAATTTTATAAAATTCCACACTGATTTATTTTTTTTATATGGCATCACTTTGATTTCAGGTGAATTTTTGAATTTGACATTTAAAGTTCACTAGATTTATTGTTTGTTCTCTGCGAACGTATCATTTGGTTTGACTTTTTGACAGGTGTTATGAAGAGAACCCCGTACATTTTACGTTGTCCGTACGTGTTTTAGAGATATAATGATAATGGTGCGGATTTTAACAAAATCAAATTTTATAATATTCTTATTATTATTATTATAATTTATATGTACAAGTGTATTACATTTGATTTAGTAATACAGACGTTGAACATTATAATGATTTATGATCAATAAGATGGATCAAGGAAAAAAATATTTGTGAGATTTAATATTTTTGGTATGCTTCGTTATTCTCCTGTGCCATTCGTGCGGAAAACGTTCTTTTTTTAAATGATTTTCGGCTAGGTAATTATCGTTTTTTCGCACCTATAAAATTATGTCCTGTCTTTCCGGTTTATAAAAAATGGTCTGATTTTTCGGATTGAAATTTTCAAAAAATCGCCAGGCTTTCAGAAATACGATTAAAAAAAAATAAAATACAAAATGTCTTTGAATATTTGTCTAAACCGGAATTTTTTTTTTAAATGTAATGCAAGTGGCCTATTGTAATTGTAAATAATATTAGTGACGGCATTTTCGATATTCGCACTACTCGCGGCGGCCCTGATCCCCGGTTACTGCTTCAAAGAAATTACGGTTTCACTTTTAATAAAAGTTTATTTTTGGCTAGCATTTTCTAGTGCCGTGCCCATAAAATGTCATTTCCGGTCACTGTCAAGGTCAAATTGATTTATGACGGTGAAATTGTTTTATCGTTTGGACACGTGCTGACTGCTGACTGATTACTGAGGAAGATTGTGGATTGAGAAATCATAAGGCGTCAGGTTCATGCTTGGATGTGCAATTAATTTCATGTCGTTAGGCGTGACATGTGACGGTACAGGTTAATTGTTATTGTGGCTTAAGTTTATTGTCTGTGGAATTGTCAGGTGTATTAAGCTAATGATCTGTAAAACGTTTCGGAAATATATATAAAAAATAATGGTTATTATTTTGTTTTACTACAGTTGTAAACTCAATGTGGGTATAATAACGTTAAAATGAATATGTAATGTTTTATGTGCAATATGACTTATTGTATAAATATAAATCATACCTTTATGAAATATAGTACTATTACAACCTTGTTTAACCTTGTTTGTAACAAGATTCTCTCGTGCCTCGTACTGAACACGGGTTTGGAAAGAAAAATGGCGTTACAAACCCGTGCACAATAGGATGCCGCTTGCCTTCTACTGAACACGGGTTTGGAGGAGAAATGGCGTTACAAACCCGTGTTGATTTCGAGGCATGGTTGCCTCCTATTGATTATGAAAAGGAAATACGCGATCGGGAGAGACCGATTGAGGGATATCTTTATTAAACTCTCCAGCAGTACTCTCTCGGAACATCACTCTGCACCACTGGAGGGATGTATGCATACGTTCGTCCTGGACACAGATTGACCCTCAGGTTCCTACTCCTATCTTTTTCATTCTCAGACCTTTCTCTTCTTCCTTTTCTGAAAAGACCCTCCCCACATCATCCCCAAAGATGAAATAGGCCCTGATGGAAATTATTTTGCGTAAAAAATAAACAAAAATATGCTTTGAAAAACCAATGACGTTACAACATATATGAAAAACAGTGTTTGAATGTTCCTATAGCTGAACGTTTCCTCCTAATAATTTGTTTGTTGTTTCTTTGCAGCTGGGCTTGGTAGGAGCCGCATTGAGCTCCTGGAGCAGCGCCCCCGGGAGCCCTAACGGACAGTACCACATCCAGACCGACGAGGGTCCAGAGAGATACTTCCGCTATCAGACCCAGAGCGGCCAGTACCGCAAGGAGAAGCGTCTTCAGGACGGAACCGTAGTAGGTAATGTATTCCAGACATGCACCCAGGAGCAAAACCCATGATGTATCCATTTATATTATCAATGAAAACAACCATAATTAATGCTAACATCACTTAAAACGAAACACTGACTCTTTTTGGCATGGTGTCTGATCCTGAAGAAGTACCAAATTATGCTCTAGTATTCCCTGGGTAGGGGAGAACAGAACAACTGATTTTCAATATCATGGTGGCATGTGGCATTGTGCACGTTGCCAAAAATTCTTTGCCGAAGGATTTTTTCTTGGGAACAAGTTTATCAATCTTCGTCCCCTGTCTTCATATTAGGTTCTGGGTCCCATTGTTTTAAGGAGATGTTTTAACACTTTTTTGGTTGATTACATTTTAATGTCTTCCAGGGGCCTACGGATGGATTGATGCTGATGGATTCCTCCGTCTGAGAGACTACATAGCTGATGACCAGGGATACAGAATCCTGAAGTCCAAGACAGTATTTGTTGGACACAATCGCCCCATCGAAGTACGTATTTTTTTAGAAGAAATCGTTCAGAAAAATATCTTATTGTGTTTAGTCATCAAAAGTTTCTTCTATTCATTTGAAACCGTTTTATTCCAGGAGGCAATCAAGGCAGCCAAAAAGGTTACCCCCCAGGCGGGAATCTTGGTGGGGGCTCACAGACCAGTTTCCGCTGGATACCCTGCCCGAGGAACGCCCGCCTACCCGACCAGAGGAGTGCCCGCAGTAGCAGCCCCCGTGACTCCTGCCCCTACCTTCGCCTCCTACCTGCCGCCCTCCAACACTCCTCAGGTGTTGGTGTCCCACAACTCTATAGAGAGCAGCACGCAGACACCGGAATACGATTTCAGGCCGACCGTCGAACCAATTGCCGCGGTCTCCTTTACAGAGAGACCGCCATCCTATTACGCAACGACTCCAGCACCAGTCGAACAATCATCTTCATCTTATTTACCTCCGAAGGTTCCCGAGACTTACTTACCTCCATCGTCCACTCCATCAACTTACCTACCTCCTGTTGAGTCTTCTACTTATATTCCACCTGTGGAGTCTTCTTCGTATCTTCCTCCTGCTGTATCTTCCACATATCTCCCACCTGTTCACTATTATTCATCCACCCCAGCTCCAGTTGTGGCAATCACTTCGAATGTGCTAGGAGACTACAGAAGGAAATACCACATCGATCCAGTTGTTCAACAACAGCAAGCCTACGAACAACAACAACAACCGAGCTACGGAGACCGAAATCTGTACTCCACCAAAACTTTGAACGTGGATCCATTCGGTTTGCAGAGCACTCCGATCGACCGCAAGGATCAGTACGTGTATCAGCGGCCGCAACAATCTTACAACAGACATCAGAGCACTAACCCCGCCGCGTATGGAGGAAATCAAATCGGGAATGGGTACGATCCACAATATCCCACTTATGATGGCGTATCAGTCACAAACAACGGTTTCAGGTATTACCTGCCTAAGCAATACCACGAAGAAGAAAATTCGGGAAGTGACACACGGTCCGGCAGCTTCGGCTACGTGGATCCATTTGGCATCCGAAGAGTGATATATTACAACACCTCTCCAGGATCGGGCTTCGTCCACAGAAAGAACAACAGATACGTGGGCTTCGATGCCACACCATACGATCCTAGGCCAGTGTAGATAGACGATTAATGTTGTGAGACAAAAGCGGGTGACAATGATTTATTACGCCACTTTAATTCAGCTGTTTTGTAACAAACGCCTACCGATCCATATAATAATACAAGGAATGTTGTTTGCAATGGCAGCCGCCTTGACATTGGGCCACCAACGCTATTTTTTCTCATAAAGCGTATTAATTTATTAATTATAAAATCATTTACATGTTGTAATTTTGCGTCACTGTTGATAATAATTCATTATTTGCAAAGCGAAATAATATTGGTGATCAATTACATAACTACTTTTAGGAATGACTGATCTAAAGCTTAATTCGAATGTATCATTACCTCTAGTAGCGCAGTATTTCGTTGTATTTAACAATTTATCATTTCAACTTCAGATAGGTACATTTTCCTGCTAATGTCTATGTATAAACCAAATGTATTGTGTCTATTTGTATGTGAGTACGAAAGTTTCCTTTTTCTTGTGTGAACTCTGCAGATCGTCAGGCTTCCTCTTCTTGCTCGTTTTCAATGGTATTTGCTTCATTTCCTTTGTGTATCAATGGTACTTGTATGTATATTCTTGCGTTTCCGCCCACCGTCTTCCCACCTTTGGTCAGAAGGAAATACATAACAGCGCGCGCCGTCAAGACGCGAAAAGCCTAATCGTGGGAGGCAAAAGTGGACCGACCACAATAGTAAATATACAAGTCTAGGTTATGGCAAACCCACGATACGTAACATTGGTATGAGACTCTGAAATCACACCAATGTGAGTATATCAATTCATTTGAACGTAAATCGTTCTCTCTTAATCGCTTAATTTTGATTTTCAGTCTGCGCACATCGGGAGTGAATATTTTGCTGTCGCGATGAAAGTCAAATAATATTTTACCCGGATTCATAATAAATGAAACGATGAGTTTGATATTCAGTGTACATCTACAAAAGTTCAGAGTATTACGAAGATAATATAAGCTCGTAAAAATAAAATCGTTAAAACGAGATACACGAACGAATCAGTTTCTGATATCTTCTGTTAATCCCTGAGTAGGTACTTTTGTCAACCAGAATATTTTCCAGAAATCTGAAATAAAATTATTCACAAACTTTCGCTTGCCAGCAATGTGTATAATATATGTGATATTTTATAATAAACCTAGCACTAGCCGCTTGGTTGAAAAATTCATTTGTAAATTTTTGTTGAAACCTATTTGATAGAAATAGGATGACATAAATGTCCATTGTTCGTATGGGAGTTATTAACACCAAATAAGTTTAAGCATTTCAAAATGAAACAGGTGTATTATGTAAATCTGATTCATAACAAAACAGTGTCAAGTGTACCGAGGAGGCTGACGATTGCGTGATTAAATTAATAATTGAAAAATTTCTTAAACTAGTGTAATAAACAATTTGTTTAAATAGTGTTGCAAACCCTGTCTGGTCTTAAATAGAGGTGTGACCTCCAACAGATCGCCTTATAGGGCTGCAAGGCGTGGGGCCCGGGCTCTAGTGAGCCCCAGACAAAAAAGCTAGATTTGATAGCTGTTTTTAACGCCAATCGCTCTAAAAGCGCCGATTTTTTATATCTATGCAAATAAAACAATAAATTGGAAGTTGAAAACTTTGAATTAAATGCATATAGCTATTATTTATGGCAGATTTACACACTTTTCTCTGCAGGCACACAAAGTAGAATTAACAAACGAACAAAATTAATTAATAATTTTGCTCTTTTTCTTCTGATGTCTCCGATTGCATAGGAAAGTTTGTACGTGTGTGAGTACTTATTTAAAGAAGTAATAATAAGTTTACAAGTATAGAATAGAATGCAGAATGGATTAATTTTACTAATTTTAATAATATTTATTGTACGTTAAGGAACTCCTAATTTATTTTTAAAATTAGACATACTTTTAATTTCTTAATCCGTTAATCTTTAGTTTATGTGGTGCCATTATATTTTTATCGGTTTAATGGGAGCCTCTTCTCCTCATCTTTGAATTTTATATCAATTAACTAAATCAGAAGTAGGTTTTTTAATAGTTTCATGTCTAACTGTAGGTTCGGCAATGGTGTATTTAAACAAACTATGAATACCGTTCAAAACATTTAAAGATTTCAAGTTTATTTTTCTGATCCTGATCATTGTACTAAAGATGGTAATTTTAATATTTTCATTCATAATTATTGATTTGAAATACCGCAAATTCCGAAACGGTTCCAACTGGCTACAATGTCATTATGACAACGAAAACGCCACTGGCTGGTAACACGGCTGTCACCAACGTTGTCCTACGTGACGTCATCGCCGCCGAATTCTCAAATATGTCGTTTTTGCGACACATCGAAAATGGCACATTTTAAATCGTTATTAAAACTTTTTTATTTATGAACACAAAAATAAAAGCTTACATCATCGTAATTTTTGAATTATTTTTTTCGAGAATAAAAAAAATTAAAAATGCCCTATTGTGCAAAAATTACCTATACATGAAATGTATTTATTTTTCGAAGAAAATAATATTTATTCATATCATCATATAATATTTATTGTCTTCACGTCATAACTGTAGAGAATATTATACATATGCTGATTAATTCAACTTAAAAGGTTCACCGTATTTTCCATGATTTTTTTTCTATTTGGTAGACGTAAAACTAAAATACCGAATTTCCGAAAGCTATTGATTGAAAGTGTAATAGAAATCAACTGCCAACATAAATAATTGATTATTTCCTAATAATTTATTATCTCCTAAATAAAAATTATCTATTTTTAAATTTGAAACATAGTTTTACATAACTAATAGATGTTTCTTATTTTTTTAAAAGTAAACACTTATTAAAACATTAACATATCTTATCTACTGATTTTGTTAATAATTTTTCATTGCTTCATAACATGTTACCAATGAATTCTTGTTACAAAATCTATCTTAGTCATTAAAGTAAGTATCTATATAAACAGTAATTGTAAGTTATTCGTATAAACATGAAAATGTATGGATATTTAATAAGAATAAATAAATTTAAAATATCGATTTTCCTTTTATTCAAAAAAGTTTATATATATTGTGGTGTGAGCCATGACGTCGTAAGTATAAGTACTGTAAGTCGTAAGTAAAGCGGTGGGAACGATGACACGATCTCTATTACCACCCATGCTTGAAATCTCGAACATGTTAGGGCCCCATTGAATTCGAGAGGCAGATATGGGTACCGCCATTCCGGGACTCATTTATTGGATAACAAACAAATCTGCCGTAGATCACCCCAAGTGGTTCGCTACGTTTGGTGACTTAACAGGGGTTCCCGGCTTCATGGGAGTGAGGTTTGTCTAGGTCTTGGCGGTGGATGCTCTGCCCACCAGCTGCACCACCAGCTGCAGGCCACCAGCTGCAGGCCGAATCGGGAGACACTGATTGAGAGGATCTTTTGACCTCTCCAGCAGGACTCTCTCAGAACATCGCGTTGCACCGCAGTGGTAAGGATAGATTCGTACGTCCATCACTCTCGAAGACCTGACCCCGACCTGACCTTTTTCCTTCCCAGAACTTCAACTCCTTCCTTTCCTCTCCACACAGCATCTCCAAAGATGATGTAGGCCCTTGGGGGAATTACGTGTGCGGTATTACAGACGGCACCCTGTGTGGAGGTAATGTAGAAAAAAAAATTAAATGGAAGTGATCTGGAAGCAGACCAAGGAAGAGGTGAACTGACGTGCTTGCAAGAATATTGGAGCAGGATGGGAAGACCTGACGACTGGAGACGAATGGATAGGAACCAAGTCCATTATGATGACAATGTGGCAAGCAATGTTGGTAAACTAAAATTATCACGTAGGAAATTATATGCTGTATTTATAAATAAACCACAGACAAAATGCATTCGACCACCTCAATACGGGCATGTGCGCATGATGGTCGAAAAATCCCCAATTCATGTAATAAACAATTCATTGGATAATTAAACAAAATTTTAAAATTCAATAATTTGCTAAAAATTTTGCCTTAATTCAAGTTCGCCTAATGGGTTAGGTTATGTCGAACTCTAAATAAACCTACTATATTATACTTCATTAAGGTGGATTTAAACTTATCTGTCTTGTCGTGCCGTGACGTGACGCCTCAGAACGGTATCGGTTTCATTTAGTATGGTGACATTTATATATATATATTCGCTATCTGCGACAGACTAATTAAAAACTTCACCATACTAAATGTATGAAACCGATACCGTTCTGACGCGCCACGACACGACACGACAGACAATTTTAAATATATCATGCATAATTATTTTCTATTACTTTCATTATTTAAACTTAACACAAAAAAAACGTTGGTCGTAGGTTCGATATAAATAATTTTTAAAAGTAACGTTAATTTATCATTGTAATTAAAAGTAAAAGTATGTTACCATGAAACAGTGAATATATTACATTCCTGTACTTCTTTGTTAAATAAAACATATTTTAAAAAATACTGAAGCATATATTAAAAAATAGTGAAGGAGGGCGAAAATTCAATTTTTTTTTGAAAGGGAGCAATAATAAAAATTCTGTCTCTGAATACTCACCCCCTTAGCAATAAACAAGTTTGAAATTTAACACAACTGATAAACAACCATTTAAGTAGGATAAACGGTTGTTTATTATTAACTAGCTGGTCCCCGGCATGCGTTGCAATGCCATTCAAAGAAATAAATTGATAAATATTTAAAAAATAACACACATTTTCATTTATACAAATTTCATAACGCCAGAACTTACCATTATTTATTGCCTATATGTTAATCTGATGTGTGAGCTATATTATTGCAAAGTTTCATTAAAATCCATTGAGTAGTATTTGCGTGAAAGAGTAACAAACTACTTTCGCGTTTATAATATTAGTAAGATTGTTTTTTCCTTTGGAGGGGTGCAGACACACGTTCACCGTTTGTCCCATTTTCGACGGTTGACATTTAGTGTGTAAGAAGTAGAGGCAGCATTATATGTTTAAGAACAAAAGCAAAACAATCAGCGCATTGACATTTGACGTTTTTGAATTTTTGGAATTCACTCACTACTCTTTTAAAAAAATGAGAATTCGTTCCATGCAAAATCTTCTTCATAATTTTTTTCGTGCATTTTTCCGATTTTTAAATAGCTATTCTGCTATTCGGGGCGGAGACAAATCCAACAAATCAAATATCATAAAAATCGGTCCAGCCGTTCTCAAGTTATAAATGATGGAACTAACCCGTCTTTGTTTTATATATTATATATTATTACAGATATAGGGTAAATAGTTGTCTGTCAGTCGAGTAAAATTTTAAAAAAAGTTTATTATTAAGGTCCCTAGTGTCTACATTTATACTTTAAATATTTATTGATATGAGAAATTAGAAATTAGAAAGCATAAGCATAAATTCGTATATTATATGAAACTAAAATAAACGATAAACATGAAAACTATACTTAAGAAATACGATTTCTTTATAAACATCTTATATCATTTATTAAAAAACCTAACGAATTCTGAATGTTCGTTCAATCTGTTTACATCATTCTATTGACCTGTCTGCAGACTATAATAACTTTAATAACTAATTTGAGAAAAAAATACAAAAGTAAAAGCATCATTTCAAACACTATGCCCCAGGGATCAAATGCTTTCTTTTACATTGCGTAACCACCCAACTCCAAGCAGAGCATTAAAAAAACATTTCAAATCTTCAAACACTTCATTAAAAAATCGCATCAAATTATTTGACGTGACTTGAATGAGCGAACAGAAAGCCCAAGGCATTTCGGGTAAAATACTATTCACCTTGCTAATAAACGTGTTTTAATTTTTACACAACTGATTCACAACCATCTGCACGTATGGTAAACGGTTGTATACTTTTTACGCACGCTTGACTTGGGGAGTAAGCTGGTGAATGCGTGACGAGAGCGTTATGAAAAGTGTGATCGGGGGGTATACATTAATTACGTGAGCATAAAAGGGGGGAGGGGAGGGTCAAGCAAAATCTCATGTTACTTGAAAAGAATATATGAAATGGCCCAAATTTATCTCACCAAGGGGGGGGAGAGGTCGAGATTGGAAGAATAACTGCTCACGTAATTGATGTATGCCCCCTTAGAAGTTCTGGGTAATAAAAAGGTATGAGGAAATGGTAGGAATCTGGGGGACAGTGTGTCCAGGATTGACGGATGTATCAATCCATCCCTCCAAATGCGGTGCAAGGCGATGGGTCGAGATTCCGGCTGGAAAGGTCAAAACGACTCCCTCAACCAGTCTCTCTCGATCCGGCCCGCCACGCAGCAGGTGGGCAGACGCATCCGCCGCTAATAGCCCATTCACATGATTCATTTATCGTTCATTTCGTGATTTCATTCCGCCTCTTTCCCTCGAAATGAACCGTGTGAACACGAAAGTGAATAGAGACAGTGCCGAATGAAGCATTCCAACAATGTTGGAATGCTTCCTTCAGCACTGTTCACTCCCAACCGGAATTTAACACCACGTGACGCGAATGATGTGTGTGAACACTCAAGTGAACAGTCTTTTACTCGCAAATCAGTCGGCCGAAATGTTCTGGCGTGAGGACGAGTAGCCGGAGCGGCTTAAACGTCAAAATGCTCCGTTTAGTTCGCTATTCGAAATAACTCCTACACGTCTCATAGAAATCGTTGTTTCTCCCTTACTATCATAGTGAAAAATATGATCTAAACGGTATTGGAAAGAGAAAATAATGCTCTATATATTCAATATAACAATTAACCACAAAATAATACGAATGTACACTTCTATGGAACCAAAGTTTCTGATCGAATTTGAAAAAAATTATGAAACATTGTGAATTTTTTATGAATTATTTTTATATGAAACGACAAAAAAGTGAGGTGACAGAAACATTTATAATTTATTTGTCTAACCAAATAAGTGCGTGTTTTTTTTTTTTTTTGTTACCAGTATTTTTAGTTAGAATAAAAGCAAGTAGAGCCATTTTTTAAACTTTTAAAAGTTTACATTAAAAATTATTCTATTTAAAAAATTCTTTGATTATTTCTAATAATAAATTTTGAAAGCATATTTCATCACCTTTCCAAAACAGTTTTTAGTTTTTGGATACGTTAATAAATATTCCATTTATATGGATTTTATTGCAAGCCGAGGCCTATTTTGGAATAAAAATATTTTCATGGTGCAAAAATACTGGTAGATATCAGTTTTCAGGTTATTATTTAACCATATTATGTTCATTTTATGGTGCTGAAATTTATTTACTGTTTACAAGAATCGCCAATTTCTCGTAATTTAGTTCGACGTTATCAGAAATGTCAATTGAAATCGTAAATATTCCCGAACTTGGCCGTCAGCGCCGGACGAATTCCAATGCGCGCCGCGACTACTTTCGACGACTTCGTAGCGAGAATGTCGAGTGAACTCTTCCTTCGAAAGAACCGTCTGAACACTCGATGAAACGAGAATGGAACATTTCATCGAGTAAACCTTCATCCGAGTGAACCTTGTGACTTCAGCTTAAGACCTGGAACTAATGACCTATGACAGAGGTGTTGGTTATCCAATAAATGGTTCCCGAGGCGGCGGTACCCAAATTGTTGAGTAAAATTGTAAATAATGTTTATTAATAGACCCGAAATGATTTTCTAACGTAGTTACCCAGGTATTCAATTATATCATATAAAGTTCTATGAATTCATTATCTTAGTAATATTTTATTAATAACAAATAATGCTAGGTTTGCTGTGTTACGGCGCCATTGTTGTGATATAACAGCTCAAGAGTGTTGTGCGCTGTTCAAATAAAGAGAATCATTAAACAGATTGCCCTTGGATATTAAGAAATAAAGAAAATGTGCTAAGCCAGCTGGGCATAAAACCAGTGTATAACTACAAAGACCAAAAAATATTATTTATTTATCAAAAAATTCAAACTAGGCAAATGCCCATATAATGGTGGTAACATAACTATTTTAAAAGTAAAACTTCTTTACGCACGCTTGACTTGGGGAGTAAGCTGGCGAATGCGTGAGGCAAGAGAGAGTACACACACATTTTCTTTCTCTCTTTCTCTCATAGACATTTCGTATATCTAAGACACAGTGCAGGCCTATTGTCTGAATCACACTGTAGGAGCAAGAGAGAGCAGTGCTCGCGCACATTTTCTTTCTCTCTTCCTATCTTGTAGATGGAGCTAAAGAAGTTTTACTTCAGTTGTGTGGTCTAAAGCACACTTGTTTTTTTTACATTAGCTCCACGCAAGAGGCCCTGAAGAAAATATTTCCCAGGGTATAAGTCATCTTTGGGGACGCCGTGTGAAGGGTATTTTTAGAAAATGAAAGAGAGAGAGTTCTGTGAAGGAAAAGGGTATGAAAAGTGGATAGGAATCTGGGGGTCAGTATATCCAGGAGTAACGGTTGTATAAATCCTACCCTCCCATTGCGATGAAAGAGTCCTGCTGGAGAAATCAAAATGTCTCCCTAAACCAGTCTCTCCCGATCCGGCCTGCCACGCAGAAGATGGGCAGGCGCAACTGTCGCCAATACCTGGACAAACCCCACCCTATGAATCCGGGCACCCCCGCCAAGTGACCAAACTTAACGAACCACTTGGGGTGATCTATGGCAGATGTGTTGGTTATCCAATAAATGATTTCCGGAGCAGCGGTACCCATACCTGCCTCCCAAATTGAAAATGATAAAATATTACAAATAGGAATAATAAAACAATACATAGTTAAATTAATAATAACAATAACAACACAAGACCAAAAATAATTATTATTCGACAACTCCGGCAGCTGTTGGTTGCTTATTTATTTATTTACGCCCGGCTTTTGCATAAAACAGGTCTGAAATTAAGGTGTCAAAATTTACATAATAATACTGAAAATAATAATAGTTTTCTTGCCAGCTACAAAAATATGATAGGAAATTTTTCCGTGTCCGCACTATAAAATAAAAAAAAGAAGAGAAATCGGGATATATATCAGCCATCAGCCTACAGTAAATAGAAAAATCAAAAAGGAAAAGTACAGGCTACGTAGCTTGTGTCGCTCTCCATAGAGAGAAAAAAATGGCCTTATTTTTAAACGCCCGGGGTCGCAAAAATTTCGTTTGATCTGTAGCTATTCGAAAACGTAAAAAAATGAAATTATTGTTAACTGTTAGCCCGCTAAGGGAACGTACCCAAACTACGTGACCAACTTTTTGCAATTTTTAACCCCCCCCCCCCCCCCCCCCCCCCCCCCCCCGGTGACCAAAATCCTAAGGAACCCGCCGCTCATTTGTATGGAGCGTGACCTTTTGAAGACCCCCCCCCCCCCCCCTAAAAGTGTCACGTAGTATGGGTACGTTCCCTAAAATGGCCGGAAATTTTGAAAAAAAATAGACTTCGTAATTTGGAAAAAAAAATAAAACAAAGGGTTCATGTTTTACATTTTTTACCAAACTTAATTTTCATTCCATAACTGCAGTACAAATAACCCAAAAAATATTTGTTTTTTTAAACAAAATAACTACTTTTTCTGTATAAAATCAGAATTCTTGTGGACTTACTTATATAAAAAAATAAACTTGAACTTTTCTTTAATTTTTGTCTTTTTTAATAACAAACAAACGTTTTTTTTTTTTTTTTTTTCGATTATTTCTGGCTTTCACCCTTCAAGGGTGTTCTAGGCCATCATTTATAATTACAGAGAAGTGAAAAGTGAATTTATATATTAATTTTATTTAAATGTGCAAATTTCAGAATTTTATGGAAGATTGGAGTGGAGTTCAGACTTAGAAGAGATGAGATGTTGAATGGAGGAGAGGCAATTTTGGATAAATCTTGATAGAAGAGAGGATATTTATTTAGAGAGGGACAATCAAAAAATATGTGATCTAAAGTTCCCACATCTAGACCACAGAATGTACAATCTGGGGAGTCAAGCACATGAATTTTAAAAAGGTGAGAAGGAACGGAACAATGTCCGATTCTCATTCGAATAAGTAAGGAAATTTCTTTTTTTGAAAAATGGGGGAATTTTTGAAACCACGGTTTTGATGGGATAGTCCTTTGTATTGAGGCGTAGCGGGCACCCTTGGATTGACTAGCAATGTTCCAATACTCTGTCCAAACATTGCGGGATCTATCTTTGATGATGGAAAAAATATCAGATAGGGGAATATGGTTTACGAGGGTAATGGTAGGGTTAGACGCTCCTTGTTTTGCCAAGGAATCAGCAATATCGTTACCCACTATGCCAACATGTTCAGGAATCCAAATCAGAGTGAAAGTTTTTCCAGAAC
Organism: Limnephilus marmoratus; assembly: GCA_917880885.1. Lineage (NCBI taxonomy): Eukaryota > Metazoa > Arthropoda > Insecta > Trichoptera > Limnephilidae > Limnephilus > Limnephilus marmoratus. The sequence goes on from OU862908.1 coordinate 14,060,935, forward strand.
TTTGAATGGAGGATATCAGCACTCGAATAAGACATACAAAGTGATCATCAGGATGAAGAAAAGGACTGGATTTAAGTTTTTGGAGGGAACTGAGAGAGTCAGAGAGAACAAGAGAATGTTCAAAATTATTTTTTATTATATATTTGAGAGATTCAATTATTGCAATGCACTCGGCAGAAAATATTGAAAATTGGTTTGAAATTGAATAAAATATTCTTTCATTAGAATTATTGTGGTAAACGTTAATACCTATACCACAGTTAGGAGAGTCTGGAGATTTGGAGCCATCAGTAAATAAAAGAGAAGTGTTGGGCCATTTAGAAGAAATAATGTCATTGAACATATTATTGACAGTACGGGCTGGAAGATTGGAATGACTTTTAAGGATGCCGATCCCTTCTAAAATTGTTGGGGATAGGGTGACGTGACTATATTTTAATTTGAATAATGGAAGAAGATCATTTTGGATAATTTGAAGCTCTGAGAGAGAACGAAAATTTTTACAGAAGGCAGGAAGAGGTTTAATTCGAGCTCTGATTGTAGATGAATGTGTTGAGTCTTTGAACAACGACACTCTGGGAATAACCTGATGGCATTTAGAATTTAAACATTTAAGAACAAATTTGTCAGCAAATAGTTGACGTCTTAAATAAAGTGGAGGGTCAGAACATTCTACTTGAAGAGAATTGATGGGCGACGATTGCATGGCTCCAGTTATTATTCGCAATGACTTTGATTGAATTTTGTCTAATTTGCTGAGTGCATTTTTGGATGCAGTACTAAAAAGTGGGCAGGCATAGTCGAGGTGGCTTCGAATAAGTGCGTTGTAAAGCAACTTAATGCAGATAGGGTGTGAACCCCACCAAACGCCAGTCAATGATCTGATGATATTTAAATTTTTTTCACATTTAGTAACAATATTATGAATATGGGAAGACCATTTAAGTTTCCTATCAAATGTTACTCCCAAAAATTTAACTTCGGAGACATTGGGGATTGGAGAGTTTTTAAATAAAATTTGAACAGGAGGGTTATGATGACGGTTTGAGAAGGTGACACACTGACTCTTTTGAACTGAAAGTTCAAGACCATTTAAAGTGAGCCATGTGCAAAGGGCATCCATGGCTTCATTAAGATATTTGACGGCGGGTGGGATGATTTTGGATGACAAGAAGAAAGCTATGTCATCCGCGAACTCAATAACTTTTACTTGAGGGGGAATGGTGACATGCATATCATGTGTGTATATATTATACAGTAAGGGGGATAATACATCGCCTTGAGGTAAGCCCTTCCAAATTGACCTACTCTGAGGAGTAACATCTGGTAGCTCAATGAAAATTTTCCTATCGAGAAAAAGATTAATAATAGATTGGACAAACATGAGGGGTAAGCCAAGGCCTAAAAGTTTTTTTTTAAGAATTGGGATGGAAACATTGTCAAAGGCGCCTTCTATGTCTATAAAGACTGCAAGACATACTTCTTTGTTAGAAATGGATAAATTAATATCAGTGCTGATGATGGCAAGGTTATCTTGCGTGGATTTTTTTTTTCTAAATCCAAATTGAGATGGAGAGAGAAGATGATTACTCTCGACAAAAAATTCTAACCGGTTTTTAATTAATTTTTCATAAATTTTACTAAGGGTGGATGAAAGAGCAATTGGCCTATAGTTGGATCCAGAATTGGGTGATTTGTTTAATTTTAGGATTGGAATGATTATTTGAGAACTCCAGTCATCAGGAATTATGCCAGTCTGGAATATTTTATTTAAGATGCTTAAGAAGTGATTTAGAACATTATCATTACTATTTTTTATAATGCTATAAGAAATACCATCTCTGCCTGGAGATGAGTCCTTGACTGTTGATAAACAATTTTTTAATTCAATTAAAGTGAATGGAGAGTCTAGCCAATGATCAGACATAGGAGTGTTATGAATGGGAGTTATTTCCTCTAAGTTAGGAACAGAAGGGGGGGCAATTTTGTCCAAGAACTCATCTATCCATTTAGAATGAGATGCTCGAGGAGATGTTGAACTGAAGGAGGATCGAAATCTTCGAATCATAGACCAAACTTCCGAAATTGGAGTGCTCGGAGATACAGAACTGCAGAAGTTGTACCACCCGGATCTTTTTTTTGACCTCAATACCCTTTTGGCATTGGCTTCGGCATTTTTGTATATGAGATAGTTCTCCATAGTCATATTGTGACGATAGGAAAGAGATTTAGCTTTCCGAATTCTCACTACCTTGGAACATTCCTCATCCCACCAGGGAGTCGGAGGGAGTTTTTTGAGAGATTTGGTTTTAGGGGGAGGATTTGATTTATTAATTGCAGTTATGAGCATTGATTTGAAGTTATCGTAGTTATCTTTGACAGATAATGTATCGATAGAAGGTAAATTTTGTATAAACTTATCCATATGCGAGTTAAATTCGTCCCATTTGGTGTGTTTTGTTTTAATCTTTGTCGAAATATGGGACTTGTCTGAATGGAAAGAAGTTTGATAAGAGATGGTGATCGGGAAATGATCACTGGAGCAAGGGTCGGGGGACACCACCCATGAGGAGAGAGGTGCCAGATTAGTAGAGCATATGGAGAGATCTACTGCACTGGGGTTTGTGTTGGGGCGAGAGATTCTAGTGGGAGATCCATCATTCAAAAGAAAAAGGTTGGATTCATCTAGGAAATCCACCACACTTCGACCGTCTCGATCAGAGAAAGCAGAACCCCAGACGGGGGAATGGGCATTAAAATCGCCCAATAAAAAGAAAGGAGGGCTTAGTTGACGGATAATTTGCAACCACGTTTGTTTATTGAAGTGCGAAGTTGGGGGAAGATATACTGAAACAAAGGAAGTGTCTTTTATTTTAGCTGCAACCATTTGAAAGTCAGCATTGGGGGGTTTGATATTATTTATTGGGAAAAAAGGAAGGGATTTTTTAATAAAAAGGGCAGCACCACCGCCCGTACCTTCCGGGCGATCATCGCGGAGACAGGAGTACCCTCCCACATTAAAGTGGGTGGATGGAGTAAACCATGTCTCCGAGATAGCAGCCACAGAAACAAGGTTTGAATTTAATAGGTTAAGAAGGTTCGATTTGTTAGAAATAGCACTGCGGCTATTCCACTGAAGAATTCTGACATCTTGAAGAGCCATTTTGAATAAATGATTTTAATGTGGAAATAATAGAAGCAGCGTTGGACGGTAGATTAGTTTGAGAAGAAATTAGGTCAATTAGAAGCATAATAAGAGTTTGAATAAATGAAGAATTATCTTGGGAGAGTTGTTCAGAAAGCTTTTGATGGTTTGTTGAGGATGAATTATAACTGTTTGCACACCCATTTGTGGCATTTGAAAGAGGTGAACCATTGGGATTCAAGAGAAGTGAGTTGTGTTGTTGCTGATCGTATCCAGGAGCCGGTTTAGAGATAGGGTTTTTGTATGAGAATTTAGTTGAACGAGAAGATGTTGAGGTGGAGGCGGGTGGGTTGGATGAGGAGTTACTGGATAAAACCTCGGCAAATGATTTTTTGACAGGTGGGAATAGTTTAGAAGCCTGTAGAAAAGACAAGTTCTGAGAGGCCATAGAAATTTTTATATTTTTTTGGCGAAATTGTTCCGGACAAGAAGAGTTAATGGCGGAATGAGCACCTGAGCAGTTAAAACATTTAGGTGAAGAGAGAGAAGAACATTGGTCAGCCGTGTGGTTTTCTCCACATTTGAAACATCTGGGAGGGGATCTGCATGCTACTTTGGTATGACCAAAACGACAGCAATTGTAACATTGAGTGGTAGGATAAGTATACATTTCAACTGGTAAGGAGTTGAAAAATAAATAAATATGGGAGGGAAGAGATTGTCCTTCGAATGTGATGACGACAGATTGTGAGGGCTTCCAGGAAACGATGCCCTCAGAGGTGTCCTTATAATTTAGCCTCCTGGCTTTTATGGGATTGCCGATATGTTGGGGAGTTGAAAGTGAAGATAGGATTTCTGGAATGGACAGATCGGTCGAGATACCTCTGACGAGGCCCATTCGAGTGACATTGTAAGTTGGGATGTACGCCTTGAATTTAGAATTTGATGAAATAAATATGTTTTTGATAAAGTTGTTGGCGGCTGAACCTGAGAGGAATTCAACAGAGATTCGGAAGCGACCCTCGGATTTTACACCTCCCGGCTTAATAGAAAGGTTCTTGCTATTTGATAGGAATTTACCAAATTCAAGAGGGTGGATGGTTTTACCTTGCTCAGTTTTTTGAGCGTACACAATGAACGGGCCACAGGAATGAGGAGAATAAAAGTTTATAGGAGGAGGTTGAGGAAGAGCAGGTGAAGACTGAGAAGAAGAAGGAGAGTCATGTTTTATTGAGGAAGAGGGACTAAACTTCCTTTTTTTTGTGGTAGTCAGAATGACAGATTCACTGTCCGAAATTACTACATTTTCACCATCTGGGGGGTCAGGGGGAGGATCTGGGGGCTTTTTAGGGTGTCCAGGAGGGTCCTCCTCCATTGTTTACAAAAATATAAATGAAAAAAAAATGTATGGAAAGTGAAAGAAATAAAAAAGGTTATAAATATCTGGAAATCAGCAACGAAAAGTGACTCCTGGAAGATCAGAGGGGAGAAGAATCCTCAAGGAACAACACACTACACTTTTATTGACCAGAAAACATAAAAATTTTAGTTAAAATAATAAAAAAAGATTATTTTTTTCTAGAGCAAAACAAAGTAACTGTGACAGCTAGATGTTCAAAATTCGAATCCAAACAAACGTTAAAAGGTTAAATTATTGAAAAAAAAATATTTATCAAAAATTTACAAAAAAAATGGTTTTAAGTTTGTCTTCTGATTTTCAATGCGTTTTTGCGGGCTAATAACCATTTTAAAAAAAAAAATTAAATGCAGTTCTCATTTTCTTTGTAAGACGCAACTTTTGAGACCCCGGGCGTTTCTGAATTCAAAAGTTGATATAAATTGACACACCCATAACTTATATATATATATGTATTATATTAGTAAAACAAAATGTTAGAAATTTCTCATTTCAATTTTAAAATGGAATAAATGAAAATATCGGTGAAACTGCTTTCAAATGGCGTTTAAAACGGTGACCGGCCAACTCAGAATGAAACCAACTCAGAACCACCTCAGAAAGGTCAGAGTGGTGATAAAAAATATTTAAAAAACGGTTAAATAGGTTAAGTTAGGTTAGGGTTACCGGCTATTTTAAAATTATTTTTTCAAAGCTTTTAATGACCTTTCTAAGGGGTTCTGAGTTGGCATGAAACCGTTTAAAATATATTTAAAAATGCGGAAATTTCCGTGTAAAGGAACAAGTTTTTTAGAGGTTTGAACTGGGTAACTGGGCGAGTTTACATAGTTTGACTGTACTTTGGGTAACTGGGCGAGTTTACATAAATACGTATGACATCTAGCGCCATTTTCACGAAGTTTCGGAGTTTTTCCTTTCACGTTACTTTATTGACAGAATATTCGGTTCCCAGATGTCGCTGTAAAGTGGTTCAAAAGCCTCCGTGATCGAATACACTACATACGTATATTCAATTTATTGGAAAATTTACCTAGTACCGAGGTTCATAGAAAATGCGTTTGACAAGGTTAGAGGTAGAGCGGTGATTGGCTAAAAATTAGCGACGTATATTGAAGTCCATGTTCCACTGGAAGGTTTGAATTGACTGCAATACAAGTGGCAGTGTTTTACTTCAAGCTACGTCACGTGTCCGAAATTTCAAAAGCGGCCCGACGAGAATTTTTTTCGAAAAAGGCCCGTACGAGCTAACCGGTACCGCGCGTTTTCAACCCGCGACAAAATATCCCCGACACAATATCTTCCGACAAAATATCCCTCGACATAAGATCCCAAGGACAAAATATCCTACGAACAAAACATCCTTCAACAAAGTATCTACTAAAACCTAACCTAACCTAACCTAACCTATCCTAACCTTATTGTACATTTTACTATTTTTGAATAATAATTTATTGTAATATTTAATTAAATGAAGACAATATAAGCGAAACTCAATCGAAAATCTGAAAACAGAAAAATCAGAAAAAGATATTGACACATCTGGGACTCGAACCCAGGACCTCTCGCTTACCGGGCGAACGCGCTAACCACTGCGCCACCGTGTCGATATCCAATTCGGTCACTTTTAACTGTATCATACTTCGACTAAGAACCACCCACACTATCTTCATTTTTCTTAACGCATATACTATTGGCTGCTATCTTTATGTATGATTGCAAGATTCAAACCCGAACTAAATGCTCTCTAGATAGTGTCTGGATAAATCTTTATCCATTTTATTTAATATGCGACATCTATTGACTTTTCTGCAAGTCTAGGATGAATATTTTTATTTTTATTTTAACTTTATGAGTAAAACCTCAAATTGTAATATTTAATTAAATGAAGACAATATAAGCGAAACTCAATCGAAAATCTGAAAACTCGATGACCCAGATGTGTCAATATCTTTTTCTGATTTTTCTGTTTTCAGATTTTCGATTGAGTTTCGCTTATATTGTCTTCATTTAATTAAATATTACAATTTGAGGTTTTACTCATAAAGTTAAAATAAAAATAAAAATATTCATCCTAGACTTGCAGAAAAGTCAATAGATGTCGCATATTAAATAAAATGGATAAAGATTTATCCAGACACTATCTAGAGAGCATTTAGTTCGGGTTTGAATCTTGCAATCATACATAAAGATAGCAGCCAATAGTATATGCGTTAAGAAAAATGAAGATAGTGTGGGTGGTTCTTAGTCGAAGTATGATACAGTTAAAAGTGACCGAATTGGATATCGACACGGTGGCGCAGTGGTTAGCGCGTTCGCCCGGTAAGCGAGAGGTCCTGGGTTCGAGTCCCAGATGTGTCAATATCTTTTTCTGATTTTTCTGTTTTCAGATTTTCGATTGAGTTTCGCTTATATTGTCTTCATTTAATTAAATATTACAATTTGAGGTTTTACTCATAAAGTTAAAATAAAAATAAAAATATTCATCCTAGACTTGCAGAAAAGTCAATAGATGTCGCATATTAAATAAAATGGATAAAGATTTATCCAGACACTATCTAGAGAGCATTTAGTTCGGGTTTGAATCTTGCAATCATACATAAAGATAGCAGCCAATAGTATATGCGTTAAGAAAAATGAAGATAGTGTGGGTGGTTCTTAGTCGAAGTATGATACAGTTAAAAGTGACCGAATTGGATATCGACACGGTGGCGCAGTGGTTAGCGCGTTCGCCCGGTAAGCGAGAGGTCCTGGGTTCGAGTCCCAGATGTGTCAATATCTTTTTCTGATTTTTCTGTTTTCAGATTTTCGATTGAGTTTCGCTTATATTGTCTTCATTTAATTAAATATTACAATTTGAGGTTTTACTCATAAAGTTAAAATAAAAATAAAAATAATTTATTGTTTTTACAGTTGTATTATTTTTGTCCCATTTTTTTGTTACGATAGGTTATGATATTTTGTTGGGGATGTTTTGTCCGTAAGATATTTTGTGGGGGATATTTTGTCGGGGGATATTTGGTAGGGGATATTTTGTGGGGGGTTTTTTGTCGGGGGATATTTTGTGGGGGATATTTTGTCGCGAGATGAAAAGTCGCGGAACCGAGCATTTTTAAATTCTTGGCTAAGTATCTACCTACTTTGTGAAATCTGAGAGTTTGTAACACACGATTCATTCACACTCATATCCATATCGCCTAATTCTGACCTCTATATTTCTCCTCACTATACCTGATTATCAACTCGTTTTTCCTAATATACAATATCAGATATTAACATGTGCAATTCAGTTGTGAAGGATGAATACTTGGAGCAGGTGGATGAGTTTGTTTGTCTAGGAAGTATGTTTACGAGAGATGTTAATATTGAAAGAAGGGCAATTCCATTAATGAAGGACTGAATGCCATTGGCGCTAACAAAAAACTGCCCAAAGAAGCGAAGTAAGCAGTCCACATTGGAGTGCTGGTACTTACCCTGATGTATTGACAGTGAGGCATAAAACTGGCGGAGGAAATATGAAAGTAGACTGAATGCTCTAGAAATGAGATGCCTTACGCGTATGTGTGGAAAAACCATGTGATGAGTAAGATTAAGAAAGGGACCCCCAGATGATTTAGGCATAAGGAGAATTTATGACACAAATGTAAATAGTAGAAGAAGTCGGGCCGCTTGAAGAAAACATGGCATGATCAATTTGGGAGGCCGGTATGGGTACCGCCGCCCCGGGAACTATTTGTTGGATAACCAACCCCTCTGCCATAGTTGACCCCAAGTGGTTCACTACGTTTGGTGATTAAGCAGGGGTGCCTGGGTTCATGGGGTGAATTTTGTCTTGACACTGGCGGCGGAAGCGTCTGCCCACCAACTTCGTGGCAGGCCGGATCGGGAGAGACTAGTTGAGGGAGATCTTTTAACCTGTCCAGCAGGACTCTCTCGGAATACAGCCTTGCATCGCAGTGGTAGGGATGGATTCATACGTCCGTCACTCCTGGACACACTGACCCCCAGATTCCTACCCATCCCTCATACCTTTTTTCCTTCCCAGAACTTCCTTTCCCAAAAAAGACCCTCCACACAGCATCCCAAAGATGTGGGGAATTATTTTCCTCAGGGCCTCCTGTGTGGAGCTAATGTAAAAAAAAAATTCTTGAATAGGGCCATGTCAAGAGTCAGAATAATAGAAGATTGTGTATGAGACGATGTATGAATGTGAATGAGGCAAAAAGTGTGTGCCAAGACCGAGTTGTTTGGAGATCCGTCACCTGCCTGCCCCTGCGGGGAAACGGCGTGATGGTTATTTAGTTAGTTAACCGTGAAAAAAATAAAAAAGTGATTTTGTCATTGTTAAGAACATGTTAAAAAACAATGAATCCAAAGTGGTACTTATTATTCTAGACCAATGACCAAAGTGGTCCAGGTGGACCCTCAGGGGTCCTTGGGAGACTCTATGGGGGTCTACGTTGGCGTGATAAAAAAATGGGGGTTCACAAGTCGTAAGTGTATGGGGTCCACCACAATTTATCTGGTTTCGATAGTAAAAAACAAAAATGTTGGTTTGGCTTTACCTTTAAATACACTACTCAAAAAAATTAAGGTAGCAAAAAAAATCCAAAATTTTCGGTGATTTTTGACAGGCTGTTGTATTGTGGTGAAAATGGTTGTATTGATGCTTTGAAAAAAAAAATTTTTGAAGCTTTAAAATTCTAATTTTCAGATTTTTGGCTAAATTTTACTAGCTACGGTTCTCAAGCAATTCTAACAGATAGCGGGCTTGAAATTTTTTTGCCTGTATGAGATAACCTGTTTACTTAGCATTAATTTAATTTTTTAAAACCTCCCTTAATTTTTTTGAGTAGTGTATTTTAGGATTGGAACTCAGCCGCGATGCAAATTTCCATGGTTAGATCTAATCTTCACATTTTTTGACGAGTTTTGGAAATATGGTAGAAATGTAGCAGCAGGGGGTCAACCAAAACCAGTAAAATTTTGATAGTGGTCAACGAGAAAAAAGGTTTGGGAACCTCTGTTCTAGACTGACCGACATAAAGTTTGTCTAACGAATGTTGATATTATTGCGAAATGACACACTAAATCAAAATCAAATAAGAATATTACTGCCTCGGGGAAGAGGCAATAATTAGTTATTATTTGCGTTATGATGAGACGCAGAATATTAAAACGAAATATTTCAATTAATTAAAATGACGCATTGAATTCCTGATATCCATTAGCATTGAATAATAAATTGATGATAATATACGTTTTCATAACTTCATAAAAACCAAAATTTGACCAATAAAAAAGATCGCAATTTGCCCCATTGACTAAAATATAATACTTATAAATCTACGAAACATGAAACAGAAAAAGTCACAGAAAATAAATAGGCAACGGATCTAAATCAGGATCTTACCGGGACCATTAACCACTAAGCTATTGAGACCTAATTTAAAATTGTAATACAGCTACCATAATAAGGAAATGCAAATTATTAGATTTTCAAATATGCAACACAAGGACTTTTCATGACGTTGGATCAATGAAACTACTTAACTGCTCTCATGTGAGTTCGCACTAGAATATGCATCTCCTGTATGGTCTCCTATTTGTACTTGCAACTCATTTTGGGAGGCAGGTAAGTGTTCCGCCGCCCCGGGAACCATTTATTGGATAACCAACACCTCTGCCATAAGTCACCAAGAGGTTCGCTACGTTTGGTGATCCTCCACACGGCACCCCCTAAGATGACGTAGGCCCCGCTAAAAAAACACCGCTTGGGGAAACCTCAAAGGAAGTTTCTTAAATATGTTCAACATAAATTGAGACAGCCTCTAATTGATATCTGCCACAATACATTTATGTCTAATCTAAAACTACCGCTACTTCCCCCCTCCCCCTGAACTACTACTCAGGTACTTACTAAAAACTTATTAAATTACTGAATAACCCCATAGACTGCCCTCAAATGTTAAGTTTTCTAAATATCCGTGTCCCTGTTAAATCTACTTGACTCCACCAACCTTTTCAGTGATGTGATAACCATAGCACACTGTACATATCATTCACCACTGCTGCGATTTCACCTAACTGCCGCAGAACTTTTCGATGTCTTCAAAACTTCTCCGTTCTGCATCAAAGCAAAAATAATTAGTTGTGAATATGGTATAACTGATATTCTCGATGTATTATGTTTGTAAAATAATTTATTGTACTGATATGTATTTTATGCACATCCCTACTCGTATGTTCGACACACGTACATGTGTCTGCGAAAGCCCTACAGGCGTTTAATAAATATAAAATAAACAATATCTTTAGTTGCGTCCTGAGTCCTTCTGTAGTAAACGGCTAGTCGATGAAAAAAATAGTCCGAAAATGAGTACACCCTCCTTTCGTTGAGCATTGGAGAGCACTGCAGAATCTAAGAAAATACCCGACCCTGACTTTATCCGGTTGCGCTGCAAGTATTGCCTCAATAACACAATATAAATACAGCGCACTGATTATGTAAAGGAGATTACTCTCTCTTAGGTTAACATTAGAATAATATCATTATAAATTCACAATGAATTGTTGAATGAGTATTCTTTAAATTCTTTTTGAAATAATTTCTAAGTAATGAGGTTGGTAGTTGGTTACTTGTCCCAGTACTGATACATCATGTGCAATAAGGGTAATCTTATTTTAAGACTCCGATCCAAGAGATATTTCTACCGGCCCGGCAAAGTTTCTGAAGATTTTTTAAACGTTAACCCCATACAGGAGGGCCTCAGCAAATGTCCTATTTGGGGATACTGTGTAGAATGTAGAGGGTCTTTTAGGAAAGGAAGGAGATGAAGTTCTGGGAAGGAAAAAAGTATGAGGGGTTAGCAGGAATCTGTATCCAGGAGCGACGACGTGTGAATCCATGCTTTCCACTGCCGTGCAATTTGATAGATCGAAAGAGTCTAGCTAAAGGTCAAAGGGTCTCGAAAGATGGATAGTTAGAAATTAAATTAAAATATTCAACCACTAACAACCATAGTCTTATCATTAAAATTTGTTGTTCTGTTTGCCTCACTAAAAATTGCGCAGAACACCCTGATGAACCTTCCTATGCCAATACCTAAATGTATTAATTATTATTACTAATGAAACTATTTTCAGGTGACAGTTTCTCTCGAACAACGAATGACAAAAAAAGATGCACTACATCAGCGTTTCCCAATTTTTTCTTGCCCGGGAACCCTTATCGATCATACTTTTCTAGGCGGAACCCTATTTTTATAAGGAAAAGATAAACTTGTAGTTTGAATACTTTCATGTTTACCTTGAAAAGAAAGATCAAAAGTTTTGTGTAAAACTTACTTTAATGTGAAGTGTGATATCTTTTTAATTTTTTTGTTAAAATAGCATTGAAATCAGGCTTTATGGCTAAGGACTCACGGAGCGATTTTTACCCGAGCCCGCTGCGGTGGCGGAATGGGGTTTTATTTTCAAAACTCACGAGACCGGAGTCTTGTGCGGTTACGCAGCCGTCGCGGTTGCGGTTATCGCTCGCAATCTTGGCGGTTGATTATCGCATACGTCGGGATTTCTCTACACCCCTCCCCTCTGCCCACTGCGGTCGCCCGCCAACCGATCGCAGAGCGCGCGGGTGCAACCCGCCGCGGCTGCGGGACCGCGACCCGCGCCCGCCGGTACAAGATGACCGCCGGTGCAGCGGGATCCGCAAACGATCGCACACGCCGCGGGCGTAAAACGCGTCGTGAAATGTGCATTAATTTTTTACATAAATATCTGCATTCTACAAAGGCTGCGGGCCCGCAACCGCGGCGGACGCGGGTGAAAATCGCTCCGTCAGTTCTTAGCCTATGTCAGATAGTTGAATACGAATATCTGGAGCTGCATCCAGTCTGTTTCTGTATTTGTTTTTTGTGTAAGCGTAAGCCGAAAAACCAGTTTCATACAGGTAAGTGGTCACAAACGCTAACAAAACTGTGATAGCCTTCTCGACAACTTCTGGATATTCATTTTGTCCAATCCAAAATTCATCCAGATTAGTTTTTTTCTGAATTAAACATTTGTTGTAAGGAAGAAGAACATTTGATATCTATGAAAGTCTCGTACTCTGTTGCCGTAAGAGTCGACGGTTTCCTGTGAACTAGGAATGGATTCTGTACCCAGTCAATGTCCTGCAGGTTTTTTTCAGGAAAATACTCTTCCAGAGATTTGTTGAGCACCATCAAATGTTCGTTAATGCATTTTTCAATATCTCAAGTTATTTGAAACTCATTTTTTTCCAGAAACTCGTTTAAAAGAAAAAAACATTGGTACTGTTTCTGTTCAACACATTCTATCCAGAAGACAAGTTTCTTTCTAAGAGAAGAGATTTTGTCGTTTACTGTAAAAGTATTTGTGTTTCTTCCTTGCAATGATCCTTGCAACAATCCGGACGGAACGCGGAACCCTTGTGATGCTTCTACGGAACCCCAGGGTTCCGCGGAACACCTTTTGGGAAATGCTGCACTCCATCATCACGTACAAAATACTATAATTTCCTTTTAAAATAATATTCATTTCCACGACGAAACCTAATGCAAACGGTATACATATTGAAACACCGAGGCGACACACCAAACTCAACCGATAAATGAAGAAATAAAAAATGTAAAACGCCATGGGTATATGTAGAAGAACGATTAAAAGAGGTTACCTGTAGAGGAATTTGCAGATGGTAGGAGTAGAAAATACCAATGGTTGAAGGAAGATGACATATACACTGAGGGAAATTTTTTTCCTTGAGTTTTGGCTTCCTGGCCATGAAAGTTTCTAAAGTTTTATATTTCGACGACTTCGGACAGTATCCCTAGTTATATCTGTCATCCTTCATCTGGAATCGTTGCCAACAACAGGTGGAAAGCTGCTTTGCTCATACCTACTGGTGTATAACCTCTTTAACGGTCCCATCGGGAATCCGGAGATTTTACAAATTAAATCCCTTTTATCCATATTATAATTTTACGTGGAGCGAGCGTGGTTGTACTTTCTGTGTTCCGAGATGTTGAACTAATCTACCATAATAACGCTCTTTGGAAAAAATGTCGTGCTCTTAAATGAACAAGGCCTATTTTTGACATTTTTCTCATGAATTTTTTTTTATTTCAAAATGCCTAAGATTAAGTAACGAGTATCGACTAATAATTTAATACCCGTTCTGTTATGTATTAGAATGTCCTTCTGCATATGAAATACCTAATAAATAAATATTTTTTTTAAATTAGGAGTGAAGATGATAAACAAACACCGATTCGTCTATAGTATGTACACTATTAATGGGAAGAAGACTCAGATATCCACATTTTAGAACCAGGAGACACTTTATATGAATACCGCTCAAGAGTCCCAACTGCTGCCGTCTGGAGCCAGTGAGACTATGGCATACCCAATTGGGGTATGTTATGAGCCTGAAGGTTGGGAAGGGGAAGGAGATGTGGATGAGAAAGGTGGAGAAGTACCTGGCTATTCAGATCTGGTCACCAAACACGGCTAAAGCCATTTCAAGCAACGTTTCAATTCTGAATGGTGGTCTTACGCCAGGGTGATTCTGAAAGTATTTTCCCTTTGCCACCAACGTGCCACAAACATACTACACATTATTTTTAATTAATTAATTGTGAAATACCACAAATTAATCAAATAAAATTTAGTTGCATACGCCGGGTTCAAACCCGCGACCTTCGAATTGCGAGCCTTAACCCTCGACCACGGAGGCCGTCAGTACTAAAACCCAAGATAAAATCCACCCTGGTTAACTTTATTGAGTGGAACTGGACTTAGTGGAAACTGGGGGCGTTTTGTCCATACAAAGTATTCCCCAATATACTCTCCGAATATTTCAGTGCAAATATTTGCAACTGAAGACCAGTGCAAATATTTTTTAATATAATTTAGATATCGACCACTCTCTCTCTCTCTCTGGTTTCAATCCTGGGATTGGTTTGCAGCAATTTCCTTTATTCTTTTCTTCCATTCTTCCCTATCTTGTGCGGCTCTTTTGAAGTCTGCATACCATGAGCAGCGCACGTCCACCAGCAGGTCCTCCAGGTACTCTCGGCGTGGGCGTCACCTAGAATTTGTCCCCTCGACCACTAGCGAGTCGGTTTTGTTTTTTTGATAAATTACTTTATATAGGTGTTAAGATTCTTTTATGTGTTAATTTATTAGGGACCCTTCAAAAATAGTTCAAATTGCCTGGTTTTAACGCCATCAGCAGACGCTCAAAACTAAAATGGAAGTTACTTTTCAACTCCTGTGAAAGTACTACTCCAGTTCTGTTAGTATTTTATTATGGACCAATTATTTCATGTAAATGAAATATTAACAATACTTGAATCGAACATTCATAGAACTTGAAAATTACCTTTGAAATTTGACGAATCGTTCAAATACTGTGAAAAAACTGGCCTTATTTGACTGTTCTAATCAACGCATACGTAATGCTGTTATACAAATCTGTTGGCGACAGTTTTGAATTTGTTGCAAATACCTATCAAGTAGTTGCATATTGCAATCAGGAATACAAGTGGGACCGGTATTTTGAAGACTTTTCACAATAACTTTAGAACCATTAGCAGATATGATGAGTTTTGAGCCGGTACCAGCCCATCCCCGCGGGGTGAACTGACTTGTGTATATAACGCGGGGGTCATGTTGACAATACATCAATCAACTTCGGTTGTTCCAACAATAACAATGGTAAGTGAATCAGTTCTACTTTAATCGAATAATCAATTTGATTTTTTTAATCCAGAAAACTTTTAAATAGTTACAATATATCTCTTATTCATTTTTTGATGGGTTGCACCAAAAAACTTTTAACAATCCATCAAATTTTAAAAGTTTATTTTCACGTTCTGTAGTAAATGTTTTATTCGAGTTCTATGATTATTTCAGTTTTTTGAAGCAATAATGGCATAATAACAGAATTAGAGAACGCGAAAATAAAATTAAAAATATCGATGAATTGCTAAAATTTTTTGAAACAACTCATCCCAAGAATTTTTGGTGTTTTAAATGTTTTTCAAAATAACTCCAACGCTAATATTCATAATATTCACAGTGCAGACTTACACAGAAAGTGAAAATTTACTTTAAAAATTTGATGAATTATTCAATTTTTTTAAACAACCCGTCCCAGGATTTTTGGTACTTTAATTTTTTTTTAAATAACTCAAACACTAAAATTCAGAGAGCTGCCTTTTTCACTTTATGTAATTAGTAATGGTGGTGATTTATTTTTGAGTTATGCCGTATTTCGCTACCTTCTGCTTTAGCCAACGTTTCGGACAGCACTGCGGTGTCCATCATCAGGGCAGATGTGTAATTTATAAAAGAACACGGTAGCGCAACATGGCATAATACCCGAAAAATAAATCACGATAATACATTGGACCGTGAAAATCTCAATTCGCATGTATTTAGTAAGTTTATTGCAAAACTAAATTACATGGTCGCTTCAATATAACACGGCCCTGTTACTGACAAACAGTCAATATTTGGCGGGAAATAAATTTTATTTAATTATTGTGAATTAGTTTTAATTTTGAACGAAATGCATAATCAAATCAATATTCTCAATCTATAAATTTTAATTGAGATTGCAAAAGTTGGTAGTTTATGTTTATGTTATTACACGCTCGTTATGAAAATAATGTTTATCGGGAATATTTCTATAAATAATTTTTTTTTTTTATTTTCTTAAATTTAGAAGTTACTAGTATGGTTCGCCATATTGGCCGGCGCCGCCAATGCCATACAAAAGGGGTCAAACCCCCCTCCGCCCATTCCTCCCCCGCCGCCCCCAGCCATCACCTTCCGCCACAGGAGGGACGCCAGCTTCCCCGATGATCTGGTGGAGCTGCCAGTACAAAACTTCGAGACCGACCCCATCGTAGTGCTTTATCCCTACGCGCCAGCCAAGGAGTACGGACCACCGCCTCCACCGCCTCCACCGCCTCCACCGCCACCACCACCACCACCACCACCCACAAAACTGTATCCATATCCACCAGTTGAAGAGTACGGTCCGCCTCCACCACCACCACCTCCGCCACCACCCCCGGCACCGCTGAAACCCTACCCAGCTCCAGTTGAAAAGTACGGTCCACCTCCTCCACCACCACCGCCACCGCCACCACCACCACCGGCACTGCTGAAACTTTATCCCGCTCCAGTTGAAGAGGACTGCGAACCACCTCCACCACCTCCACCACCACCACCACCCCCGGCACCGCTGAAACCTTATCCCGCTCCAGTTGAAGAGTACGGTCCACCGCCTCCACCACCACCACCACCGCCACCACCCCCAGCACCGCTGAAACCTTACCCCGCTCCAGTTAAAGAGTACGGTCCACCGCCTCCACCACCACCACCACCGCCACCACCCCCAGCACCGCTGAAACCTTATCCCGCTCCAGTTAAAGAGTACGGTCCACCGCCTCCACCACCTCCACCACCACCACCACCCCCAGCACCGCTGAAACCTTATCCCGCTCCAGTTGAAGAGTACGGTCCACCGCCTCCACCACCTCCACCACCGCCACCACCCCCAGCACCGCTTAAACCTTATCCCGCTCCGGTTGAAGAGTACTGTGAACCACCTCCACCACCTCCTCCACCACCGCCACCACCCCCGGCACCGCTGAAACCTTATCCCGCTCCAGTTGAAGAGTACGGGCCACCGCCTCCACCACCTCCGCCACCACCACCACCCCCGGCACCGCTTAAACCTTATCCCGCTCCAGTTGAAGAGGACTGTGAACCACCTCCACCACCTCCACCACCGCCACCACCCCCGGCACCGCTGAAACCTTATCCCGCTCCAGTTGAAAAGTACGGTCCACCTCCTCCACCACCACCACCCCCACCACCGCCACCACCCACAAAACTATATCCATATCCACCAGTTGAAGAGTACGGTCCACCGCCTCCACCACCACCACCTCCACCACCACCACCCCCGGCACCGCTGAAACCCTACCCCGCTCCAGTTGAAAAATACGGTCCCCCTCCTCCACCACCACCACCACCACCGCCACCACCCCCGGCACCGTTGAAACCTTATCCCGCTCCATTTGAAGAGTACGGTCCACCACCACCACCTCCACCACCACCACCACCACCACCACCACCACCACCACCACCACCACCTCCACCACCACCTCCACCACCACCACCACCACCACCTCCACCACCTCCACCACCACCACCACCTCCACCACCACCTCAGGCACCGTTGAAGCCATATGTACCAGTTGAAGAGTACGGTCCACCACCTCCGCCACCACCACCGCCGCCACCACCTCCGGCACCATTGAAGCCTTATCCCGCCCCAATTGAAAAGTACGGTCCACCACCTCCGCCACCACCGCCACCTCCGCCACCAGCACCACTTTCGCCTTATCCACCGGCAGAACCTCACCAGGTTTATGGAAATCCTCAACCACTTCCCCCAAACTATAAATTTGTTTAAATTACACAAATATTTTTACCTACACACTGGTACAATTCTCGTTATTGTAGCAAATGTGTGCATGATATCTTATTTTACCTTGTTTGAAAACCTATCAAAATAAGAGCATAGTATTTATGCCTTAGTATTTGACTGCTTCAGAAACTCGAAAAGTAATGTTGTGTGCTATGTTAAATATTTATTTAAAATGAACAAAACATTGTTAAACTAATAATAAATATAATTATCGTAAAAAATTTTTTTTTTGTTTTATTGTCTCTTCTAACTGTTTAGAGGTAACTTTCTTCTTTTCGATCAAACCTTTTTTTTTTTGTTTCCCAAAGCTTACAATTTTTCCTAATGTTTCGTTTTATATGTTTAAGGGTTTTTTCGAACCTTCTAATCTACCTTCCACAATGTATTACCGAATACATTACACAAATTAATTTGATTTATTTTCGACAGCCAAAGTCTATTTTTTATACATAAATTAGCTTTTGCCCGTTTCAGGCAACTAACGGGCTAATACACTAAGCGATTTGACGTGTGAACGCGGACGAAGCGAGGAGCGCGTATTTAATTAAATGTATGTAAGAAAAAAACGATGTTTGAATGCGGATGAAGCGAGGAGTGTGCGCTTGCAAAGGGCACAGGTATGACCGCTCAATTTTGTACACCCGCTCACGCACCCGCCCGGTTCAAGGCGTTCAGTACGGGCCTTCTCTCGCATAAGGGGGCCCAGGAGCTTCTGCTGCTGAACCAATCCAGCACCCTGACTCAGGGCGTTCAGTTTTTAATTTAATTTAATTTAGAAAAAACAATAGAGCCTTTTCTCGCTCAGTCCTTTTCGGCCTAGGAGTTCTTTCACTCAGCCCTTCGGATTGTGTTGATCGAGACGCGTAATTTGATATCATCTCAGGTATTGTAAGGTTCCTTGAATTAAATATTTATAGAAATACTAACTGACCCGGCCACGCGTTGCTGTGGCGAACTAAACACGATGCCATCTAATGGATGGTTATCCAACCTTTATAACCACCGCCATATTCGAGTTTATCACGAAGAGACAGACAGACAGACAGACGCCGCGGAGGACTTTAATTTGTAATACGTGGAGATGGTGCGAAAGATTATAATAATGTGCATGAAATGCTTGAGGTACCTAACTAACGTATTTAAGTTGATAAGGATTAATACTGTATCCGTCTAAATAACGTCACCATTTTTTTAGAAGATAGAATGAGTATAGTAAGCTATCCGTAAAAGATAGATATATGCCATCGCCGACTTTTTTGTAGATCTATAAAAGAGGAATATTCCACCATGCATTTGTTTTGTTATATCTCAAAGGGATTAAGGCATTGATTTTGATGAAAGCTCCCAGGCGGCTTGACTTTTTCCGACACTTTTAACAATTATGGTTATGTTTCAACCAATTTATACAAAACCTTGACAAATTATATACTTAAACCTTCCTAACAAATCACTCTATCTATTGATGAAAACCGCATGAAAATCCGTTCAGTAGTTTTTGAGTTTATCACGAACAGACAGACAGACGACGCAGAGGACTTTAATTTATAATATGTAGATATAGAGATAGTTCCTACTTTCAGTACCTACTCACTGAGTACATCAATCTATTCTGATGCACAATATCCGATTAGGTACCAATAATAGTTTGTAATTTGAAATTTGACATTTTTTTGGTAAAGCAAATTTTCGTATATAAATTAACAAAAAAAAAATTTTTGGATTTTGAAATTAAAATTTTTTGATTTTTAATATTTTTGAAATTTTCAATGTTTTTTTTTATTTTGAAATTTTAATTATTTGAATTTTGAAAGTTTTTGAAATTGAAATTTTTTGATATAGAATTTTTTTGGATTTTCAAATTTTTTAGATTTTGAAATTTAAATATTTTGAATTTTGAAATTTTTTAGATTTTAAAATTTTTTGAAATTCAAAATTTTTTGATTTTTAAATT
Organism: Limnephilus marmoratus; assembly: GCA_917880885.1. Classification (NCBI taxonomy): domain Eukaryota; kingdom Metazoa; phylum Arthropoda; class Insecta; order Trichoptera; family Limnephilidae; genus Limnephilus; species Limnephilus marmoratus. The sequence continues at coordinate 14,080,973 of OU862908.1, forward strand.
TCTTGGATTTTTAAAAAAAAATTGGATTTTGAAATTTTTTGGATTTTGTAAAATTTTGGATTTTTAAAGTTATTGGTTTTAAATTTTTTGGATTTTGAATTTTTTTATTGTAAAATGTCAGTAAAAATGGTGTTTCAAATGATGTTTAAATGTGGATGAAGCGAGAAGTGCGACACTGATAAAAATTACCTACATAGTATTGAAAAAGAAAGATAAATCTGTTCCACGTTCATTTTTATTTAATTAAATACACATAAATTCACCTTTCATTCTCTGTAATTCTTAAATGATGACCTGGAACACCCTTGGAGGGTGAAAACCAGAAACAATTGAAAAAAATATATATTCATATATTTTCCTTTGCTAATTTCTGCACTCCTGGCATTTATCCTAGTGTTCTAATACAGTAATCGATTAGGTACCTAGTACCTAGTGCCCTTGTAACTTTCCTCAAAAACGACTATATAAAAATGTATTATTCAGAATTTTTTAGAAACTAAAACTTTGAAAAACTTAATTTTATTGCATTAAAAAATTACATAAAAAGAATTATTTCATGTTGCGCGGGTAATACATTTTTATAGCGCGTATTATTTCATTAAACGGCGCTATGAAAATGTATTAATCAGTATTTCATAGAAACTAAAACTTAGTTTTATTGCAGTAAAAAAATTGCAGAAAAATATTATTTCATAGTGCGCGGGTAGGTAGCTAGTTCCTTTGTTGTCATTTTCACAAAACGGCGCTATAAAAATGTATAATTCAGAATTTTTTAGAAACTAAAACTTTATAAACTTAATTTTATTGCAATAAAATAATTACAGAAAAATATTTTTTCATAGTGCGCGGGGAGGTACCTGGTGCCCTTGTTATATTATTTCAAATATTATATAAAATAAATATTATTTCATGGGGTGCGGATAGGTACCTACTGCTCTTGTTGTAATTTTTCACACAAACGACACTATAAAAATCAATTACTCAGAATTTTTAAGAAACTAAAACTCAATTAACTTAATTTTATTGCATTAAAAATATTACTGAAAAATGTTATTTCATAGTGCGCGGGTAGGTACCTAGTGCCCTTGTTGTATTTTCCACAAAAACGGAGCTAAAAAAAATATATTATTCATAATTTCTTAGAAACTAAAATTTAGTTTTATTGCAGTAAAAAAATTACAGAAAAAATATTCTTTCATAGTGCGCGGGTCCTTGTAGACATTTTTCACAAAGACAGCGATTTAAAACTGTGTTATTCAGAAATTTTTATCAAATAATCATTTTAATGCAAAGTTCACCTAAAAATAAATCTGGGTAGGTACCTACACATAGGTACGTATTTTTTTAATAAATTGTAACGTATTAATTTTCAAACGCGAGGTACTGTTTTTTTATTATTATTATGTTTGACAGATAGTCGACGGTCAAGTTTGTAGACTGGCGCCGGAAGGAGCGCGGTGGAAGAAGAGAGGAAGATGGCCGCCGACGTGAACTTGTGATCCCAAACGGGAGTGTTTTTATTTTTGGAGATTTTAAGAAGGAGGTTTTTTATATTTGATTGATGACGGATAGTCATTTTTTGTGACGTAGTAGCATCGAGGTGTTTGTGCCGATTAACGTGAAGTTAATGTGATGTTAATTGAAGTCATATTTGGACTCGTATGCATCAAAGGAAATTTTCCGGACAAGGCGGTCCTGATATTTAAGTTAATGTGACTTGTTACGTTCTGGGTTTGTCCCGACATGGGTTTTAATGGAGACTGACTGGTTGCCGAGGTCGACGAATACGATTGGAACGTGTAATTTTGGATGCTCCACCCACCAGATGACGGAGCGGTGGTCTGAGACACCAAGGCGCGCGTGACGTTTGGAGATAGAATTCTCGCTGCTCGGATTGGGGTTTCTGAAGGCGGTCGATGAAGATCCACACATCTGGATGCTCGAGGGTTCTCCTGGGAAAGGAGCTTTGTCCGGGCCACGGATGGGAGGTTGTCCAAAACGGTCTTTGTCGCTAGCGGCACGTCGGATTTTCCGATACTTTTGTGAAGCTCTCTTTCTCTCAACTGTTACAATTAGGCTGATTGTATCGCAAAAGATATTTGCATTTATGTTTGTATATTTTTCTATTAATAAGAATTGTTCTCTAACATACTAAATCTTTAATTTGAGATGAACCTGACAATTTCCCACTATCTTGAAAAGGGTCGATATTGCCTTTACCTACATAAATATACATTACAAATATTACGAATCCTAATGTAAATCACGCATTTGCTGTATTGGGACATAATTTATTATAAAATCTCTTAAGATAAATTCCCAGACAAATAATATTCTGCAATTATATTTTCACTGTTGGCAAGACCGACCGACAAACATTGTCAACATCACCTAAAGCTAAGCCTGAAAATCAATTACCGGCATCTTTTTTTAAACATTTTCCATACAAAACTTGAGAGCCAACGCTCTCCTGGCCAGGCTAAAATGTTTAGTTGGGGTCGGATAACTTTCCATGTTAAGTGTTGCATAGTTCGAGAAAATTTAGAATACCTGCCGATTTTACAGGCTGAAAACAATTTACATTGTCGATGCAAGTGTATTTTTGGTAAATGTCAGAATAATTTTAAAATTTGATGCAATATTGTGAAACATTTTTAATAAAATGCGGTACATGTCGTGGCTTTAAAAGCTTCTAAAACTTCTCTTCTTAATATTTATCCAAAAATATCTCAGGCAGAGGGTTTTTTTTTGCCGCAATCTACGATCCCGTAAAGCACTTTGAAATGTCAATTTTTCTAAGAAACGCCCTAAAGTTAATAAGAATAATTCACAAGAAAATTTCATTGTGTTTTGAGAAAAAATTCCGCGGAGATTGGCATATTCGCTGTCTTGCCAAAATGGTCTCTACGGTCGGTTAAATACGAGGAGCGGAGAGGTCGTTTTGGCGTGCCAGGCCTACCCTTAAAGTCACCTCAAGCGAAATTGAACCTTAAGGTGGGTGGAACGTAAAGGGAAGAGTAGTCATTTTTCGCGTACAGACCAAAGTGATTTTTCGAAAAACCAGACATTAATATATGTATTATATATTATATTAGTACATTCTGATATAATTTGCCTGTCTCGCTAGGATATCCTGTGTTGAGAGTAGTACAACAGAATCAGTTTCTCTCTCTCTGGTTTCAATCCTGGGATTGGTTTGCAGCAATTTCATCTATTCTTCTCTTCCATTCTTCCCTGTCTTGTGCGGCTCTTTTGAAGTCTGCATATGATGAACAGCGCACGTCCACCAGCAGGTCCTCCAGGTACACTCGGCGTGGGCGTCTCCTAGAGTTTGTCCCCTCGGTCGTACCCTCCATTATGGCATGTAAGAGGCCTTCTTGTCATATTACATGGCCGATCCATCTTGCACGCCTTTCGGACAAGGTCCTGAGCAGGTGCCTTCCTCCTTCGATTCTTTGGAGAACCTCCTCATTTATAATGTGGTCTCTTCAGGAAATTCCCATGGGGATCATGACCCCCCCCCCCCCCTGGGCTGGGTCCAGGACCTAGGTGGACCTACTTTTTACTTGTATTTTGTTATTATTATAAAAATTGTATCTATTATTATAAAAATTAAATTATATCTTCTAGTGACTTGACCACGACTATGTGACCCCCCCCCCTGGCGCTATGTGACCCCTCCTCCCCTGGCGACAAAGCTGGATCCGCCCTTGATCTCAAAAGCCTCTAGTCTTCGTTTATCTCTTTGGGATAGGCACCATGTTTCGCAGCCGTACATCAAGATACTACATACATAGGTCCAGTACATAGGAATCAGTTTATATCAATAATAAAAATAAAGTTTAAAATAAATCAAGTTTTAAACATAATCGCAATCGCAATCGACCCGACAAGCGCTGTTCTGCCATATAAATTATTTCTAGTGAATATTTTGGTTGTTAAATAAAAACTAACGAATGTATGTAAGTGTGGGGATGGGATCTATGATAGAAAGAGGAATGGAGCGCTGTAGACGATGACCGCCGATAAAAAAACACCAACTAAAGTAGGAAAATAAAGTAATGAAAATCAATATGAATTTCGAAGAGCAATTGAGTGTACGATATTTTATGTCAGTCCGTGGACGTAGCGCCATCTGTCATTCAACAACATAAATTATTTCGTTTTGTTTGAAATACGAAAGACGATTAAATTTGTTCATACGAAAACACTAAAATCGTGATTAAAAAAGGGGAGGGTGGGAGGAGAGGGTTAAAATTTGGGGTTATAGGTATTTTATCATGAAAAATAAAAAAATAAATACGAAAAAAAATTGAAAAAAATTTTTTTTTTCTGGATGTGGACACCCTAATCAACTAGTGGTATGAAATATACTTTAAAACCTATTCTCATACCTACCAAATATACATAAAAAATTTCATAAAAATCGGTCAAGCCGTTTCGGAGGAGTGCGACCACAAACACCGTGACACGAGATTTTTATATATAAGATATTACAATCAAAACAAAAGTCAATCAACATCGTACCATTGGTAATAGGTAGGTAGGTACATACTTATACACAGGTTTAAAAAAATCATTGATATTTGATCTGTCTTGGCTGGTGATCCAAGACTTGGTGTACAATTTATTTTTGTGTTTTGTTTGATGACCAGTGGAAGTGTACTGTGTAGCTTTTTTGCAATCTGTTGTTGTTACGTAATGTTGTTGTTTTCTAAAATTAATTTGGCCGAACGTTGTTTAGGGAAAGGGATAAGAAAAAGATTATGCTCTTTGAATCTAGTATCACGAGCAGTTTGGATATTGTCAAATAGAGTTAGCTCTATGTTTAAAGATCTATGCTTAGCTTATATTCGTAGACGCGCTGTGGAAATTTTAAAGCGGCAAGCCGAAAGCAAGTCAATTGTACTGTTTTCGATTTCGTAGTTTTTGAACTAAACTACCATACGTAAGGTCTATGTAAGGTCGTGCACCTCTAAGTAAATTGCATGAAAAAATACCAAAATACCCTCGTGTATTAGAAAATGTTTTCATTACTCGGCAAACACTACGAAAAGCCAAGGCTTAATATTTCTTTTATAAAAACACGCAATAAGTTATTATCGATTATCATAAATAATACAACTGTTTTCCACCCGAGTTATTAAACCTTACTGTTTAAAATAGTGTGACCGCTCTGTTTATTTCCATGCTTGTGGAAAATGAGCGGTATCAACGAGTACAATAAGAATCGCCACCATTTGCAAACAATCCTTGCTCTATAGCTTGATCATTTGACACCTCAAAATCCATCAGGCGCCCAGTACTCTTGAGATAGTATTTGACGGAACTTTTTTATTTCGTTCATACGAACATATTTCTTGAATGACTATCTTTGTCATACACAAATATATTGAAATGTCATACATGAACAACGTTTGAATTAAGAATTTACTGAAAATATAAGAGTGTTTCTCGCTTGCCACATTTTTCTTGAGTTGTGAGACAATATCAAATCTAGATGTATTGTAACATCATTGGGATGCTAGTATGTTTTGGCGTAAAGTTGCATAATGTCCCAAACAAAGATTCTCTTGAAGATTTCGTCCGATCTGCTGTTCTCGGTAGTTTTAGAATAATCCATTTATTTAATTTCTAAGCTTTAACAATGGCGAAAGCCATAGCTCTCTTCAGGCTATAATGCTTGTTATTTTGGAGTCCTTTCCAAGAACGTCAGGTTGATAGGTCCATCAGGTTTGTTGATCAACACAGTCTCAATGCCCAAGTCTTCTCCATTCCAGCCAATTTCAAATTTACGCACCAACTGTAAAAAAATGACCATTACAAATTAACACAATAATTCTACTCTAGAAAAACATCATTATAATATAACAATATTTACCTTCCCACGGAAATTTCGTACTACCTACGCATTTATTAGGTAGGTCTTACTATCCACATTTTAAGCCTTTGCCAATAAAAAAGGAATTGTTTGTCTTCAAAATATTAAACTATAACGTATATAATTGGTACCAATGTACTTCCTGACTATCCTATCAAATTATAAGATGAATTGAAGTTTTATTCTAATCCTTCACTACACATCAATACTTACAACACTTGATTTATTGCGATACCATTCCCCCAAGCTAAAACACATTCAAAATTCAAATTGATGATCTCTACCCGAATATTTGATTAAATTTAAATGACTACGCTCACCTTAAGCAAAGTTATGTGCATATTCTGCTCGGCCAGCCTGCGCGCTATGCACATGCGCGCGCCGTGGCCGAAGGGCAGAGAGGCGTACGGGTGCGCGGGCCGGGAGGCGTTTCCGTCACCCGCGCGTAGCCACCGCGAGGGAAGGAACTTCTCCGGACTCTCGAAATACTCGGACAGGTTGCTTATCACGTGATTGCAGGTTGTGATTATTGTCTGAAATAATGTTAAATTTGTATATTCTGATTATGACTATGGTATCCTAGATAGTAGTTTGCAGGGATTGAGGTTATTATAAATACTCTTATGTGACCTCAATATTGGGGCACAGAATGATTCCTACCGGCTGCGCCAGTATCTTGTAACTCCGGATTTGTCCCAATCCCTGCATAATCGACAGCTTGTGCCAACTATGATGGAAAACCTCCTAAACTACTATTTAGGATATCACAATGACCAATAGAAGGTAAAGATACCAGCCCGAGGAAGAAGTGGATAGACTGCATGAAAGAGCATTGAATCTGGTTGGGAAGGACTGGGGACTAGAGACGAATGGCGAGGGATGGTAGCCAATGGAGGGCATTATTTGAGAAGGAGGTCGAATTCCAAGTAGCACCATGATTGATTCGGATTAAGATATTTGGTGAAATTGCAGAAACTATATCAGCACTAAATGAGACATTAACTTTGATAGGTAAGTACCGGCTTACTCTTTGGAAACCTGTGAATATTTGATCTAATTTGAAGGAGGCATTTGATCAAATCACGAAGAATATAACATTATTATTAGTGTAGTGTACTAAATGATACGTTAAGAACGTGATAAAATGTGAAAGGTGCCGGCGTCCTCTTGAACTTGAGGTTTAGTGAAAGATTAACACAACAAAATCTTAGAAGCAGGCGAGTAACTGCCTTGTCATGTTGATCATTCTTCGTTTTTATTCCACAAGCAAAATTATGAAGTCAATGCTGTCACTAAGTAAACTTCACTGTTTAAATAGCTTTATCAATCTGTTTATTTACATGATACAATAAGTATCAACAACAATCACCGCCATTTGCAAACTGTCGTTACTCGATGGTACTGACTTATTACGTGACGCTTTACAATCCACCTCTCGTCAGAGCCTGTACTGCAGTCGGCCCTTCGGGTGCAGCAAATGATGTCATTATTTTAATAGTCGATCCAAATTATTGAGTAAAGGTTTCCAACAACAGCACTGTGTCCATCATCAGATGTAATGTAATCTGTAATTGCAAGCAAGATCAGTCCGCAACTTAGCCTCAAGTAGGAAGAGGCAACACTGGTGAATATCTATCTAATCTGGAGTCTGGACACATTTAGGTATATTCTATAAAAAGCGCAACACAACTTAACATCCAAAAGGCTAACTTAAAAAAAATAAGCACTAACCCCTTCAGGAACGTGGTACCCCGACAGGACGACATCCTTCTTGACCAGGCGGCCGATACCGACCGAGATGGGGTTGATCCTCAGGGATTCCTTGAGGCAGGCCTTCAGGTAGGTCGCGCCCCCCAGCACCTGCGCGGTGATGGGGTCATTGGGGTTCGGTAACAGACGCTCCGCCTCCTCGAACAGGCGGCGCTGAGCCTCCGGGTTCCTGGCCAGGTGGTACAGGGCGAAACTGGTCGAAAAGGTTGTCTGGAAAAATATTTTTAAAAATTTCCTTCTGGTCTTTATATATTTTGTATTGTCTACTCCACCTCAGTCTCTGTATCTTTCAGGTGACTTTACTTGTAATCTTAATATTTTTACAGTTATTATTTTTCCATTGTTTTGAGTGATTGCATTGTTTTTTCTTATATTTTTTTCCTGTAAAGTTTTATAAAATAATATTAATCATACTCTCTGTATTTATCTAATGTTATGTTCATCATTCATTACACTAACCCATCACCTCATTTTCAGACTAACTCCTGTTTTACAGGGACATTTGAGGGTTTAGCTTCGTGCATTATAAGTAGCTTCGTTTATTAAAAAAAATTAGAGTCCTTGTGAGAGCCCTGAAGGAGTAACCATCTGTTACTTATACCAGGGCGGGAAAGCGGTTGGATTACCTCAAGTGGTCTTTATAGACAAGTTGCAAATAAGATGGCTTGGACAGTTAGATGACAAAACAGAACAAAGTAATGTAACGTGGACAAACCTAACCTAACCTCACATATTCTTTCATGACGTACTGTTTTATCACTATTATGTTTTATCTATTTACCGACTGCGACACGTACTTAGAATTCCAGAAGACTGACTTCTGCATAAAATACCACAGCAATTCCAGAAGGAAGACGGTGGGCCGCTCCGGGAAGAGTTGGGGAAAACAACTCCAATGTTTGTGGGAGGAGAGGCTGGGCGTGCAATAAACGGAGGCCGCTGAAGTAAGTAGCCTAGGTTTTGATTTGAATGTAAGTGTCATGTTTAAAATTGGAACTGACAATTCAGAAAAGGGAGAAATTTTTGAAAGTGATCGTATTTTTTCAAATTACTTGTGGAGTTCATAAGACAGGTAAATTTCTGGTTGTCTCCAAATTTGACAATATTTGTTTTTGAAAGGCAATTCTGAAGCATCTGGCAAATAGTTACAGTTTCACAACTCGTACAATTATAATAGTAAAATTTGATAATACAGTACATCAAATTTCGTTCATCACAGTTATCTTAAATTCATCTCTTTTTTTACGGTTACGAACAACCCGATTTTGAATTGTTTCTGCACTCATCTTCAAAATTGGAAAATTCGACGTCTGGATGCGAATGTTAGAAATTGTTTGTATAAAACCATACATAAAATTGTATATAAAAAATAATTTATGTGTACTTGGTGACAAGCCATATGTTTGGCTTAGCAGGACCCAATTAATATTTGTTTTTTTCTAAATTAAAAAAAAAATAATCATAATAATAAAAACTCAATACAATGGACCGCTGCTAGTATAATTCCTAACAATATTTGGAGGCGTCTACTAATATCTACAGGAATTCCAAAAACAGACAAAATCGAACTAATATCTATGAGAACCAAAGTGTTGACGAATATCTACAGCTCAAACTGTTGACTAATATCTATGAGAACCAAAGTGTTGACGAATATCTACAGCACTGGCAGAGGTTGGATTTGCAATTATGTATAGCATATTGAAATAACGCAATATTGCGTATGCAGTTTAAAAAACTTAATTTATGTAAGTATGTATGTAAAAATCCCTAATATCGGACTATTGGACACATTTAGCTGATTAGTCCAACCTACGCTCTGTAGATATTAGTTCAACCTACGCTCTGTAGATATTAGTCAACACTGGGACCGTCATAGATATTCGTCCGACCTTAGCTCTGTAGATATTAGTCAACACTCTGAAGTTCGTAGATATTAGTTCAACATATGAGCTGTAGATATTCGTCCGACATACAGGCTGTAGATATTAGTATCTGGAGTCCAATATTTTCCAAGCTAATAGAAGATCAAATTTTTGCTGGTTATTCATTTTTCATAAAAATTACAAAATTCACATTATTTTTGAAGGCCAAAATAACAGCTTATTTTCGTACAGTAATTTGCTGATTTTCCAAAAAAATGCGTTGTATAGTGACTTTGATCGGCAAAAAACTCAAAACGCATTGATTTTTTTGGTAAATATTAACAAAATAGAGACACGCTTAATACGCACATTTTATTTTGAAAACAGTTTGTTATACAGTTTGTTTGTTTGTTTGTAGTTAGATATTAATGAGAAGTAACTTCAATTTCCGAAAATGGAAAATAATGCATTTAATAGTTATTTCGTTAAAATTAAAATCTCTTATTCACGTGGAGGCCATTGTTATTGATATCAAAGTTTTAAATTTAGTTTTTTCTTCTCTTATTCAACCCAAAATTTAACAAAATATTTCCCACATAGGTACGTCGTTTATTTCTCTTCTTACACACTATCTGCTAGTTGACACAGCATACCCTTTAAATGAGCTGTACACAATCCAAAAAATCTATTCCTGCTTTAAATTTGGTTGGTCGAAAGCAAAAAGTCCCCCACGTACAAATACATTAATATACATAAATTGAAATGAAAATATAATTATACCGTGTCAATGCCAGCCAAAAGCAGATCTACAGACATGCCAATAATATCCTTGATGTCCATCTCAGGGTTGGTTAGGTATGTCTCTAGCAAAGAGGGTTCTTTATCTTCAACCTTGTTTGCCATCGAAGCCTCAGAGTAGAGAGCCTTTTTCTGGGTGATAAAATCAATTGCTACCCTGAAATAAAGAAAACTAAATCAGAGACTATCTAGAAATTAATAAAAAGACAAAAAAAAAGAAGATAGCAAAGTAAGGTATCTACAAATAAAGAACATAGGAGATAAGTAATTTTATCACTAAAACACGTAAATAATTGAATGTGAACTCAAATATTTTAGACACTTACTTCTCCAAATAATCCTGAGCCTTGCGGAATTCCTTGTAGGCCGAAGTCTCGAAATTATTCAGTATAAATTCGGGTATAACGTCATTCGCAAACGTGTTGGCGTTAGAAGTCAGTGTGGCTTCGATCAGTCTGGAGGAAAGTGAATCTGTGGCCATCTCCTTTGGGGAGAAGCTATCCAAGTTCACGTCAAACGCGATGATGCAGATCACTGTAGGAAGGTACAATTCCAGGTGTTATAAATATCATTAAATTTACCACTAGAACCTTGAAGTGGACCTCAATTGGTGCTCTGTCCGTACTCTATATGATTATGCTTTAGAAAGTCTGTTTAGTTTTTGTAGGTTATGTTCGGATAGGTGGTTAACTTTTGTACAAGTAGTTACGTTTCTGTAGGTTAGGTTAGTTTTTAATGGTTATGTTTTAGGTTTAGATTTTAACAGGTTAGGTTAGATTTTATTGATTACGTTTGTGAAGATTAGATGTTAGGTGAGCATGAGTGTTATGTTTGTTTTTTATGTTATCTTGGGTAGGTTAATTAACCATAAAAACAAAATCTTATATAAGGATTTCGAGATGGAAACATTTCCTTGTATTAAAAGTAGGACAACGTTCTAGTTAAAGGAAACGATGTTAAAATTAACAGAGATTTTTATACCACTGTAAGATTCTGTGGGTCTCAAAGACTAAGATGGGCTGGACGTGTAGAAATTGGCGTGGAAGAGAATTTTAGCAGAGCGGGAAGGGTTTTGCGTCTACTAGAAGCGAATGGCGAGGAACCACTGCCGATAGAGAGTATTTATGGAGTAGGCCAAATCCCATCTTATAGCGGGTATAGCGCGTGATAATGGTTAAAGCAGGTGCTATCCATTACTCACGTTGCAAATATAGGCGGGATAAGTCTTCTGCAAAGTTTATGACGTCATTCGAACCCTTTTTGAGGCAATACACTTCCTTCGTTCTCTGGATAAAGCCACCGACCACGGAATCTGTGATTCCGACGTAAACACCGGCTTTCCGCGGGCTCGAAAGCGTTTTTTGGAACATGCTGCGAATTTTCCACCACTCCTCCCCATTTCTGGAAAAATAGTACTTATATAGAATAAATTGATAAATGTGAATTTCTTGTTTTTAAATAATCATATTATCTTTATTGTAGGAAATTGCAACTATCACAAAAAATACAAGTACATCTACATCTATGTACTCTTATATATAAAAATCAATGTATATTTGCTTGCTTGCTTACTTGCATGTATGTATGTACGTTCCTTATGGGTTCCTAAACCATTCATCCGATTGCGATGAAACTTTAGGGATTTGATGCGATGGTTTCTATATATAATAGTGAACTCTGGCATCATGAAATTGTCATGAAAAAGTCTAAACCATTCATCCGATTGCAATGAAACTTTGGGGAAAAGTAAGCAATGAGTCCATAAAGGTTGGGAACCTCTGATCTAGATTTAGCCAAATGGCTAAAATGACTTACGAGGCGAGCAGTCCCGCAGAGTTGTAGACGTGAGGCTTGGCCTTCCTGTACTTGATAAGCGCCACATGAGACCTCCTCTCGGGGAAACTGCCGTGCAGGGACTTCATTAGCAGCTCGACGTCCTCCGGGGTGCAGAGGCTCACCATGTTCACCCCCGGCATGATCTCGTCCCTCGTTATGGCACCGTACGCCGCATACTTCTTTGCAAATACTTTGTCCAGAGCCTTGAAACTATACTCTCCTGGAAATGGGATGATATGAGACGCTTCTTGTAGACAATGTTGCAAGACAGCCTTGCAGTGTCAATCATCAGTACAGATGTTGAACTGCCTTCAAATATCTGACGAGACGGACACTACAAGGCTGTCTGAAACGCTGGCTAAAGGAAAAGGAATCGCAACACACTTTCCGGTTCAGCTAAGGATTCAGTGTTTTTGTTAACTTTTAAATTGTGTTTTAAAAATTTTAATGGCTTCGAAAATAGCGCATTTCTTAGAATCAGAAAGAGTTCTTTAATGACTTTAAATTATCTTATTCATATTTCATACATATTATATTAAGGATATATAATGTTTATAAAGACTGGGTAAGTAGTAAAGGTAAGCTGATAAAAATAATCAACATAATAGAACAATTGATGGCTACTTTGTTACTTGCAATGTGAATGAGAAAGATTGCAACATATGTAGTTATCAGCGAGATGCCTATATATAACAATAAATAATATAGACATAAATAACAAGAAGTTAAACATAATATATGCATATTTTGAAACGTTATACATATTTGTAGACTTAGCCAATAGGTACCTACCTACAATGATTAATAACAATAATAACATTGCTAAAACCTATATTTAGTAAACAAGTGCCACAGTTTGCCACTTTTGTAGTGAGTTACACCATTCACCTCAAATAGAGCAAACTCAGAAAGTTTTATTTCAACCTTCTGAACAATAATATCTGTAAGACTACAAACATAATAATAATGCAAGCATAGGTACCTATAAAGGGCAAATATTTCCATAGAGTGCCGAAAATCGGGAGCGAAAGTGGTCCTGGGATGGTTTCGAAAGCCTTCACCACTACTTTTGTTTCTTCACATTGTGCCTCTACTCTGGGAGATCCTGAAACTCCTCCAGATCCGGTGGCAACCCCCACAACATTACACTTTTTATTCCCATTCAAATTTGCATCTTTTGGAACGCCTGAACTATTTCGCACGTCGCTAAAATGACGTTTGATCGACCTTACATATACACACAAACGAGTTATGGACGTATTCATGATAGTTTATAAATAATTAACAATTCAAGTTTGTTTTAATCGCGAAAAGATATTTGGCACGCGACGCGCGTTAGACGACTGCCAATGGCGACATCAATCAACAACAACAATGTGTTTGAGTTTCCGATGTCCGATCTTCGAGTTCCCACAGAGAAGCGAATCTTGCAGCGTCAGATTACAAAATATACATTTTATCAGAATTCTTATTATGCATTATGCATGCCTATGCCTAACGGGTCGGATTAGACGGCGCGGCGGTACAGGGTGTTTGGTAATCAACCATATCCAGGGTTACATGTTAGTGGTGATGGTATTCAATATTCATTACAGTGGTTTAAACAAGATTTCATATAAAACATAATTTATTCTTTTTTGTTTTTCCCATGCGTCGCGATCGGGCCTGTTTTGTCGGAAGGTCAAAATATGTCCGCTTTGCAATAAAATCCAAATAAATGGAATATTTCTGAACGCATCCGAAAACTAAAAATTGTTTTTAAAAGCTGATGAAATACGCTATCAAATTTAATAATTTCAAATTAATATATATTTTGTTAAATATGAACAGTGTGCTTCAGACCACACGACTGAAGTAAAACTTCACTAACTTATATCTTATCCTTATCCTTATCCTTATCCTTATCCTTATCCTTATCCTTATCCTTATCCTTATCCTTATCCTTATCCTTATCCTTATCCTTATCCTTATCCTTATCCTTATCCTTATCCTTATCCTTATCCTTATCCTTATCCTTATCCTTATCCTTATCCTTATCCTTATCCTTATCCTTATCCTTATCCTTATCCTTATCCTTATCCTTATCCTTATCCAATATTCAAATATTGTCAGCTTATTGGGAATGTTAGTCTTTCTTTAAAAAAAAAACTTAAAATATAAAATATAACTTATGAAAAGAGATTATTGTCTCTTACCGGTCAGATTGCGCGCATTGCGATACAAATGTTTCGTTGGAATGGTTTAGCATTCTGCTTCAATGCCCATCTTTATCATTTTTCTAAGAGACCGTTATTAAATTTTACATACGAGTATGTACATATATTTTTACATTAGCTTCACACAGGAGAGTGTCTTTTAAGGAAAGAAGGAGTTTTGGGAAGGAAAAATGTACGAGGGGTGGGTGTCCCAATGCGGTGAAAGGCGATGTTCCGAAAGAGTCTTACTGGAGAGGTCTAAAGGTCTCCCTCAAACAGTCTCTCCCCATCCGGCCTGCTACGCAGCTGGAGGGCAGATGCATCCACTGCCAAGACCCGGACATACCTCAATCCATAAACCCGGGACATATATTTTAAATTTTAATAAAATAAAACACAACTAATTAAGACAGTCATTCATACGACCTCCAACCTCCCTGTCTCAAAAAAACACTAGGCCTTCCACGATACATGATACACCGCCTAGTAAATGTACCACTGTCTAATAATAATTTTCTTTTGAACTTTCAATAATTAAATAAAATGCTGTATTAAAATCTTAAACAAATTAAAAAAATATTCATACAGTTCAAATTATATGTAATAACGAAATTTAAGTAATTTCGTTTGGCGGTCTGAAGTTTACAGGGATTGATGTCGTCACCAGGAAGTGGTCGGACGATCCTAAAGGCGCTGTGACTTCAATCTTGTAACCGTGTGGCACAGTAGTTAAAAATAGGTCTAACAGATTGGAACGGTGAGTCTGGACATCAGGAACCCTTGTAGGCTCCTGAACCATTTGCTCCAATCCGTAGCAAAGGGCAAAGGATTCCGCTTGGCGTCCAGCCAAGGGCGGATCCAGGGGGGGGGGGGTCATGGGGGCCATGACCCCCCCTGGGCTGGGTCCAGGACCAAGGTGGACCTACTTTTTACATGTATCTATTATTATAAAAATTTTATTATAACTTCTAATGACTTGACCACGACTATGTGACCCCCCCCCCCCCCCCCAGGCGCTATGTGACCCCCCCCCTGGCGCCAAAGCTGGATCCGCCCTTGCGTCCAGCCGAGTCTGTTGATCCTGAGAACTTCAACCAAGGTTCGTTATGAATATTGAAGTCCCCCAGGACCACAAACTCTGCTGTAGGGTAGCGGGGAAAGAGGTCATCGATAGTGTCGCTTAAGAGCTCGTTCACATTGAGCATATAAATATAACAGATCATAGCACGCCACATATCGCTCTCCATACAATCCCTTCAGACTAGTCGTGAGCGTTATTTAACGTAACTAGATACAATAACTAGTTACACGGTATGTAACGGAAATAACTAGTTTCGATAAAACTGCAAGTAGTTATTTTTGTAAATGCGTTATTTCTGTGTTGGGTGTGATGTGAGTAACTGATTGCAGAGTAGTTTCGCTGCGTTTCGCGTTTCGCATATTTTCGAGTAAGCGGGAGTGGGTTCCGTTTCTGGGAAGCGAGCGACCATTTTTTGAATTTAAAGTAAAATAATTCAGTTTGTTTTAGTTCGTCGTTGTACTTGTGTATAATATTGAGCACTTTCGGTAAATTTTCGATCGCACTGTCAACGCTTATTACGAACAATTTTTAGAAAAAAACCTTTAGATTCACCTTAATTACTATAAAAGGAAACTTTTTGCATTTGGGATGGCGGAAAATAATGCATTTTAAATTTCAATTGCGTAAAGTGAAATTTTATCATTTTAAATTTTATCAAAATTAATCGTAAATACATTTAATGCAGTCAGTCCTAAGCCTGAATAAAGTATGAAGGGAAGTTAATTTCATATACGTTGATTTCACTGTATAGCTGCAAACACTTAGATACTAGAGAGTGCTTTAATTTATTTTCGTTTCGTATGTAACTTTATAGTTGGTGGGGGTATACAGTTTCGTGTGTAACTGAAGCTGAATGAAAATAACTAATTACAAAAATAATCTGTTTTGAAACAGGTTACGCCGACCAAGAAACTAGTTTCGTTCCGTTCCTTGAAAACGGCGTAACGACCCACGTCTACTTCAGACCGTTCACACCTGAGCGCTTTATGCGCACATCAACCATAGACAATGCACATCTTACGCCGTAACCGCTCCTGAGGCGATATGCCAACAGTTAAGCGTCCCCCACTCCGACGAAAACAGGAGAGGGGGTCATTTTAATTACGGAGCTGCCAAGACCGGTGGGTGACAGATGTCAAGTTGATAGATTCAGTACAAAAAATGCGCACTCCGTGGCCGCTCGCTAATTCAACTGACCCCCTCTCCTACCATAGGAAGAAATATAAGCGCTCGCGGTTCAACAGATACCTGCTCGCGGTTATATTAGATGTCTGAACACCCCTTAAATGTTTGAAGAACTCGAATGTATCTGATTCGCTAAGGTTCGGTGAGCGGTATAAACATGCGTAGAATCTTACCGTACTGGCAAGATTGACGCGTACCCACATTACGTCGAATCTGGAGTTTTCCAGATTCGACAGTCGCACACAGTTGACGTCAGCTCGACTATAGATAAAGATAGACCATAAATTGACTCACTCCGGTACCGGGTACCTACATATAAACTGAATTGTATTAACTGTTCCTCATTTTATATTGAGAAAACACGTCGTAATTTCGACATTAAAATCAAATAATGTCTAAGATCTCCGGTGTCTGAATAATAATAATTTTTCAGAGTTCGCTAATCATATAATACAAATAATCAGAGTTTTGATAAACATTCTCGTACATGTGTGCATATTCGCCTCATTAAAAATAAAGGCAAAGGTAATGCGCGTTTTCATCCCGCGACAAAATATATCCCCGACAAAATATCCCCGACAAAATATCCTATGGACAAAATATCCTATGGACAAAATATCCCCCAAAATAATATCTACTAAAGTCTAACCTAACCTAACCTAACGATAATTTATTATCTTTACAAGATGTTTGAATTGTAAATTTGTACTTTTGTCCAATTTTACTATTTTTGAACAATAATTTATTGTCTTCACAGAGTGTCTATTATTTTTGTAGCTTTTTTGGTTAGGTTAGATTAGGTTTTAGTAGATTTATTTGGGGGGATGTTATGTCCGTAGGATATTTTGTCGGGGATATTTTGTCGCGGGATGAAAACGCGCGGAACCAAGGCAAACGCATAGATAACCTAATGCTTTTTTTTCGAAGGAAGCAAATACTTTTGGGTGAGAAATTATATTATATTAAGCCCATTAACCGTAACCTTGCAATAAGCCTGTAGACACTGTAATTATCCAAGTATATATGCCAACATCTAGTCATAGCGAAGAAGAAGTGGAGGAGGTATACAGTTCGCTAGATAAACTTATATTAGAGATTAAAGCAGGTGAAAATCTGATTCTCCTAGGAGATTGGAATGCTGTTGTAGGAGCAGGACGTGAAGGAACTTGCATTGGGCCCTTTGGGTTGGGTGCAAGAAACGACAGAGGAAACAGATTGACAGAATTCTGCGAAAAACACAAATTAGTGATAGCAAACACTTGTTTCCAACACCACCCAAGACAGCGATACACCTGGAAATCCCCTGGAGACAAAGACTGCAAATAGACTATATAATGGTTAGACATAGATTTAAAAACCAAATAGAAAACTGTAGAAGCTATTCCGGACCAGAAATAGATAGTGACCATAATATGGTAATGGCCAAAAGTCTTCTAAAACTGAAAAAATTAAAAAAGAAAAAAAAATTCAAATGGGATACAAAACTATTAAAGATAAAAGAGATTAGCGACAGTTTTAGGGAAAAGACGCAAGAGTGAAACCTAATGGAAGAGGAGAACGTGAATGCAATTGGAAAGTGATAAAGACGAAGATTATAACTACGACAGAGGAAACTATAGGCAAGGAAAAACCCCAAGCACGGAAAGAATGGATAACCGATGAGATCTTAAATATGATAAAGGATAGAAGAGAGCTCAAAAAGATAAAAGAGCCGAATCACAAGAGAAATACAAAGTGCTGAGAAACCAAATAAATAGAGAATCAAGAATAGCCAAAGAAACATTCTATCAGAATAAATGCGATGAGATAAATGACGACCTCAAGAGAGGAAATGTAGAAAGAGCTCACGCTGCGGTGAAAGACTTCTTCGGGATGAGAGTTGGAAAGGGTAATGCAATAGAAGGAGAAGACGGCAAAATACTTTTCGAAAATGACCAAATAGGAGAGAGATGGAAAAGATATCTCGAAATGCTGTACAATGGAAAGGGGAATAATGACAACGAAACATTGATAGAAAGAGAAAATGAGGTAGACGCAGATGATTTGGGAGATCCAATCACTAGAGAAGAGTTTGACCTCGCACTGAAAAATCTCAAAAACGGGAAAGCACCCGGAATCGATGACGTTCCGGCTGAACTAATTAAACCAGCAGGAAAAGGAACTATAGATACCCTGTTTAAAATGATACAGACAATGTATAAGACTGGAAAGATACCAGAGGATTTCGAGAAATGCCTAATTGTCGCATTACCAAAGAAGGCGGGCACGACGAAATGTGAACAACACAGAACTCTTAGCCTAATATCCCATGCCTCAAAAATATTGACTAATATCATTCTAAAAAGAATCGAACCAAAAGTAGAGAACATCCTTTCCGGAGACCAGTTTGGCTTTAGAAGAGGTGTAGGAACTAGGGAAGCAATATTGTCGCTACGAATACTACTAGAAAAAAGAATAAAAAGAAACCAAAACACATTCATCGCATTCATAGACCTGGAGAAGGCTTTCGACAAAGTAGAATGGAAAAGACTCTTCGAGATTCTGAAGAGAATTGACATCAAATATAGAGATGACGAATAATCCAGGCGCTATACAAGAATGAGGCCGCTATAATTAAATGTGACAATGATACAAAAGAAGCCAGTATAAGACAAGGGGTGAGACAGGGATGCTCTCTGTCACCTGTTCTTTTTAACGCTTATATACTAAGTGCGATTGATGACTTGAGAGAGAGAATGAGTCACAGAAAAGGTGTAAAGATACACGGGCAAAAGGTGGATATGATAAGGTTTGCTGACGATATTGCTTTGGTTGCTGAAAGCGAAGAAGAATTACAAGAGGCCTTAACAACCATGCAAAGCATTCTTCAAAACAATTACAACATGAAGATAAATAAAGACAAAACAAAGCTGCTGACTGTAGGCCGAACGCAACATCAGATCAACCAATCCCAGGATTGAAACCAGAGAGAGAGAAACAAGACAGACAGTCTAGCGATCTTAACCTTGTACAGGGCGGTTCCAATGAGAAAGATTGCTTATTCTTGGTACCAACATTTTTAACTAATAGCTCAATATCGTTTTGCAAGAGGAACGCATGCGCGGCCCATTTCCGCCCGTTTCATACATCTTAGATTTGGATTTGAGATCAAAATACTTAACCAAACTGAAAAATTATCTTTGTAATCTAAAGATATATATCAAATATCTAGTACGGATGTGAGCTACTTTATTTATTTTTGCTTTAAATTATAAGATATAGGCCATTAAAAACTTTAATGTTTCTGGATTTCAGAGGCGATTTGGGCAATTATTTGTGAGTAAATGAAAACCAAAAAAAAATTATTTTACTGTATTTATCATAGAAATATGATGAAATATAGAATAAAAAATAAAAACTCATAAAAAAATCATTTTGATGGGCGTAAATTAAAAATACAAATTACCTATTTACAGCGGAATAAAAACTAGTCGTTTATATATTAAAATTACTTCCCAAAAAATACATTTTTAAGAATTTTTTTTTTTTTAAATAAATATAGTAAAAACCGTTTTTTATGTTTTACTTTTACTCACAAATAATTGCCAAAGTTGCCTCCAAAGTCATGAAACATCTTTGGCCTAATGGCCTAAATCTTATAATTTAAAGCAAAAATAAATAAAGTAGCTCACATCCTAACTAGATATTTGATATGTCTTTTGATTACAAAAATAATTTTTCAGTTTGGTTGGGTATTTTGATCTCAAATCCCAATCTAAGATTTGTATGAAACGGGCAGAAATGGGCCGCGCACACGTTCCCCCTAATATACACCTACATTCAAGTTGGCAATAAAAGTGCTCAAACGCTTGATTTGAAATGTGTGTTGAATACTACAACATTTTGTTTGAACATTTTAAAAATCTGCCAACGAACAACGGTATAGTATTATAATAAAAATAAACTTTTTTTAATTTAAAACATAACTTTACTAGGTAAAATAACAACTTTCAGAGCTTATCATGTTACAATAATGTTAGGTCAATTTAAAATTCAACTCAATAAAAATTCCGTAGGTATAAAAACCACAGCGAAAAATAAACGGAACATTTAACACGATAAACAACCTTTTATCATTTATGTATGGTAAACGGTTGTTTGTAAGTAGTGTAAAATTTAAAACAGGTTTATTAGTAAGACCCATTGGATCCGACTTTGTGGCATATTTTTTTTGCTTTTTGAGTTTTCCTTTCGAGTAAACCAAGTCTGTTAGAAAAATCGGTCTATCTGCTTTTTAGTGCATTTTAAAATGCGTCGAAGTGTAATCCCGACTAGTCGGGAATTGTCTAGACAATTTGGGGGCGGGTATGGGTACTTAATTTGGGAGGCGGGTATAGGTACCGCCGTCCCGGGAACCATTTATTGGCTAACCAACACCACTGCCATAGGTCACCTCAAGTGGTTCGCTACGTTTGCTGATTTAGCAAGGACTGCTCGGGTTCTTGGAGTGAGATTTGTCTAAGTCTTGGTGGCGAATGCTTTTCCTCGTCTACTGCGTGGAGCTCCGGATCGGGAAAGACTGCACAAACCTAATCTAGATCAGCCGGACTCTCTCGATCCATCGCCTAGCACCGCAGAGGGAGGGGTGGATTTATACATATCTCACTCCTGGACACATTGACCCCGAGATTCCTACCCACCCCTCATACCTTTTTCCATCCCAGAACTTCCTCTCAGTGGTGGACTAAGCCCGTCAGAGGCCCGGGGCGGCAATGCTGAATGAGGCCCCCCCTCCCTCCTCCCCTATTGATGTAATTATACAAAAAATTTATTAAGTTGATACGGGCTTCTTGTTCCGGTGGTCCTCCAAGCGCTTCCATTGTTCCCTTGATCAAATCCTAATCAAGAATTTAGGGCACCAGGCAGGGTACTGTAAAAAAAATTATCATTTTTTTTCATTTCATTTTATAAAAGATGCATTTCTTAATATGCTCTCACCAAATATTTTAAGGAAATTCGTAAATTGACAGAGATAAAACATTACAAATGAAACCGTTTTAAGCAGTTTGTATGTTGAATCATCCTTCAGCAAAACTTTGAATGCGTTTTTCTCGAAACTTTTTTAACGCGTTTTTCAACCTGGTTTTCAACATATTAAAAAAAATATACATCCGATTCGCATGCGCTAAGTCTTAAACTAAGTCTAAAATCCAGACACTATTTCTGGTGCACTCTGTTCAATTAGGCATTATTTCTTTTATATTTATTTAATACTTAATACATAATATAATATAATAATATCTATGCGGTACAAAAACTGGAACCATTTCACGTAGACCGTATCCACGTGACTATTTTCTAAAGAAAGACTGGAACCATTTCACGCGGCCGTATCCACAGTGACCATTTTCTAAAGAAAGACTGGATCCATTCACACGCGGACCGTATCCACAGTGACCATTTTCCAAAGAAATACTGGAACCATTTCACGTAGACCGTATCCATAAATACCATTTTCTAAAGAAAGACTGGAACCATATCGCGCGGACCCTATCCACAGTGACCATTTCCTAAAGAAAGACTGGAACCATTTCACGTAGACCGTATCGAGACCGTATACACAGTGACCATTTTCTAAAGAAAGACTGGAACCATTTCACGTAGAACGTATCCACAGTGACCATTTTCTAAAAAACAAGTTACTAATTCATTCCTCAATGCTCGCCGCGATTCACTTTGTCCGTGCGGTTCACTCATTCCTCTCCGTTGGCCAAGCCGTCAATTTCATTACATAGTTGATTGAAAACTTCCGACTTTAAATCCGAACTTAGCTAGAAATCCGGGAATGATTTACTATCGTTATTTTTCGGTACGTATCAAAGCTATTGGAATAAAGTACCTATCTACTTTGAGACAGAACTTCGGCAATCGGCTGTGGTCAGCTGTCATAAAATTATGTCTTTAAATGATAAAATGTTTGTTTTTATTAGATCACATGAAGTGGAACAATAAATTTTAAGTTTAATAAATAAAATAAAACTTTAGGGTTGTAACAAAACACTGTTTAATTTGAAGATTTTATTGCTAGTCTAATGTTAATACATTTTCTTGTCAATTTTTTTTTTGTTAAAATATTACATTAATCCCGTGGTACAATTTTTGCAGAACGACACAATTCGTAATTTTTTTTTAAAGTGAAATAGGCAAATTCACCCTAGGAAGAATGCTTTGTGAAGTGAAAACTTCTTTAGCACCGTTGTGTTTTGAAACTCGATGAAACGAAAATAACGACATTAAAAAGAGGCAAACAAGTAGGTACATCTATAGGATTTAGTCTAATCGGTCTCTTCTTTGTGCGGTGCTTCGTAGCCGGTTTCCTCTTAGCGCGGTGCTTCGTAACCTCCCCACTTTTTTCTTTGTTTTCTGAATTGGATTATATATATCTCTCTTTTTTTAATGAATTGAATTAAAGGAATCAATTCAAAAGGCCAGGAGAATCAGACTGAATCGATTCACTCCTTGGAATAAATCTGCCCATGTCTAGTCCCAACTGCTCAAAAAATAGTTTTTTTGCGTGAGTGAGCCATTCATATATTGTGAATACCGCACAAGCGTCCCAACTGCTCCGAATTATTTATTTTTTAGAAATATTTTTTGTTCAAAATTATTGTTAAGTGAATTCCGGCACAAGAGTACCAACTGCTCAAAAAAATTTTTTTATTGTAAATTATTATTATATGAATACCGCACAAGAGTCCCAACTGCTCCAATATGTTTTTTTTATAGTAAATTATTGTTATATGAATAACGCTCAAGATTTCTAACTGCTCAAAAAAAAAAAATTATTTTAAATGATTGTTATGTGTTATAAGAATACCGCACAAAAGTCCCAACAGCTCCCAAGGGAGGGAGGTTGAGGGAGTGTTGAGATGAGGTGGGTTGCTGAGAGGGGGGGGATCAGAGGGGGGGGATCAGAGGGGGGATTGCAGGGGGGATCAGAGATGGTGGAGGGGGGAGGGGATGGAAGGGGAGTGAGAGGGGGGGTGGGAGAGTAGGCCTTTTTTTCTATCCATTTTTCGTATTACAAAAATAACAAACACGGGAGGTGGGTATGGGTACCGCCGCCCCGGGAACTGTTTATTAGATAACCAACACCTCTGCCATAGGTCACCCCAAGTGTTCGCTACGTTTGGTGACTTAGCAGGGGTGCCTGGGTTCATAGTGTGAGATTTGTCCAGGTCTAGGCGCCGGATGCTGCACGGCAGGTCGGGATCCGGAGAGAGTGGTTGAGGGAGTCTTTTGACTTCTCCGGCCAAGCCTTACACCACTGGAGGGATGGATTATCATCCATCATTACCACATTACCCCAGCAGATTACCACAGCATCCCCAAAGATGACATAGGGTCTGAGGGTCTGAAATTATTTTCCTCACTGCCCCCTGTGTGGAGCTGATGTAAAAAAAACACCTTCCCTTAAATTCTCTACCCCTCTCCCCCCCCCCCCCCCCCCCCCCCCCACCATTAGCGAAAATATTTTGTAACACCTCATTTCGATATTTGAGTACCTCATACAAACTCATCCTGATGTCGTGTCCTACCCAACACTTCTAGGGGCCCCCCACCGGGTAAGGGCCCCTAGAATAAAGGGCCCCCGAGACGTGCATTGCCTAGGGGCCCCAACATGTTTAAGCCGACTCTGGCAGGGCCGTATTGTCCATAAGGCAGTGTAGGTAAAGGCAAGGGCGGATCCAGGATTTTTTTCTGGGGGGGGCACAAGGGGCGGACGGGCAAAAAAATCAACAATTACTGTTAGGATTTTTTTTCTGGGGGGGGCACAAGGGGCGGACGGGCAAAAAAATCAATAATTACTGTTAGGATTTTTTCTGGGGGGGCACAAGGGGCGGACGGGCAAAAAATCAACAATTACTGTTAGGATTTTTTTCTGGGGGGGCACAAGGGGCGGACGGGCAAAAAATCAACAATTACTGTTAGGGTTTTTTCTGGGGGGGGGGGGGGCACAAGTCAAGTATGTATAGGAAGGTTTATGAAAGGTTTATGGAATCTCGTATTAAGAACAACCAAAAACTTAAACAAGTTATTAAATTATTATATGTATCTCTAGTTAGAAGCCTAATGGAATATAACTCTGTAATTTGTCTACATCTTACAAAATTCACATTAATAACATTGAGCGAATACAAAAAAAAATTCTGCGTTTTTTTAATTTTAAATTAACTATCCCACTAGAAGACTTAAAATATAATTTATTTTTAAATATTCTAAACATACACACACTAGAAGACAGACTCTTCTCCATAATGTATTGGTGAATAACCGTTTTACGGAGAACATGAAAAAATAAATAAATAAATAAATAAATAAGTAAAATAAACGACTTAACATTTTTATTCAAAATACTTAACTCTAAATTTGACTGTTGCGAACTACTGCAACTCATAAACTTACGAATATCGACAGTAACTACACGACAAAATACACTATTCTACTGTAGCATTCATAAGCGGAACTACATTTCCCACTTTCCGATACAACGATTTCACACTTTGGGAAATCAGTACTTAGGTGATATTGACATATTTAACATAAACTTGGCGAATTTTGTTGATCTTGTAAAAAACTTAATCCAAAACTATTCCTAAACATATCTGTTTTTCTGAAAACCAATGAAATCGCTGTATTTTTGTGTTTTTATGACTTGTGTGCTTTTTCATCTAATTTTATTTTGAATATTTCTGTATATGTTTAAAAATCATCTGTCATCGTTTATTTGTACTACCAAAATATAAAAGCCCTTTGGGCGTTAAATAAATAAATTTAAAAATTTAAAAAAGTACACAAAAATACCGTCTGAGGGGGGGCACGTGCCCCCGTGCTCCCCCCCCCCCCCCCCTTCCTACATCCGCCCTTGGGTAAAGGGGCCCCGAGACATGCATTACCTAGGAGCCCCGACACGTTTACTATGACACCACGTTGGGATTGTTTTACAAAGGCCCCCCTTCATATTTTATTTTTTTATGAACGATGAAAATTCGCTGGTCCGCCATTTTTTTCGTTTTTTAGATATCGAAATTCCCCTACATGGTGCCATAGATACAGGATTTTCAAATAGTTTAAGAATAGGTGCGTGCAAATCGGATGTATAGTTTTTAGTACAAACTGTGTCAAACGGTTTCACATATAACATGCTGTAGCTCCGTCAATTTTTCGAAATTCTTTAAAGCATTTGGTGAGAGCATTCTTAACAAGTGCATCATTCAAAAAATGAATTTTTACCGTGGTGGTTTACAGATTTCCTGGTGCCTTGAGGCCATGTTTAGAATTAGATTAAGGGAGGCGTTTGGGGCCCCCCTGTACCGGGGGCCCAGGACGGGGGCTTTTTTTGGCTATTGGGCAAAAAAAACTATGTTGTGCTATCCGGATTATAAAAGATGTTTAAACTGGAAAAATAAGTAAGCAACTTGAAATTTGACTGTCTTTATTTTTACAATGTTGTGCTATCCGGATTATAAAAGGTGTTATTTCAATTTCGCTGTGACTAAATAATTATTTTAAAAATACAGGGCCTGCGAAATATTTTGTGACAAAAAGTTTCTTTTTCATAATTGTATAAATATTATAATTCTTACACAAAGCTGGACTAATATTTGGAAGATGTCTATGAAAATGCTGTAAGCTCCTTGGGTCCCGATCAAGGGCGTAGCTAGGATTTTGTTAAGGGGGGGGCAGGTGTAGACAAACCAAGAATATATCTAAGGTAAATGCTGCATGAGCAACGAGACAGGTTACGTTAAAAATGAAAAACAAAATAATACCTACTGGGGGGGGGGGGGTGGCTAGAGAAGTTCTGAAATAGGCTATTTTAAAATATTATTTTTATTATAAAAAGACCGTCAGGCATAAAATTCTCCCTGTTTCGGGACATTCCACGGGGAGCCATAGAGCTACGAAAGTATAAATAACACCATTTTCAATATTTTTGTCACAATATCCTTAGTAGTGTCACCTCCCCGTCGGGTGCCACCCCGGGTAGAAGGCCCGCCCCCCCCCCCCCCCCTCCCCCTCCCCCTCCTCGCTTAGCTACTGCGTTCAAACGGTTTTCAGTCATTGTTGATCTCAGTCGTGTTATAACACGACACAGTGTAGAAAAGGACCACTCTATGTTACTTGTAGTGCAAGATTGTGCCAAAGAAATAAGTATTGCTTTTTTTGATGCAATCTAGTTTTTCGAGATCTTTTCTGGTCATACCCTTGTTCTGCCATTTTTATACCATAGTTCGGCTTCTTGATTAAAATTAAGTAAATCGTAGTATAGGCAAAAACTTTGTACTTTTTCTTTAAAATCAATTAACGACATATTCAACATTGTACAGGGATGTAGCGACATTAATCCAAAGCAGGCAAATTTTGGTCACCAAAACGCTGCTCCAATGCAGATATTAGGGAATCTAAATAAGGAATGATAATCGATCGCTTCCAAAAATCGCATGGAGTCTCAGCAAGGTAATTGGACCGATATTGTTGGCAAGATATAATGCGTGAGACTTATGTCAGTTCCAAAGGCTGCTGCCGTTCTAATTGAAATATCTAAAATGTTTTGGCTCTCTATGACTACGTTGCTTCGATGATCATTTATATCAGAAATTATACCTTTAATAAGACTCACACATACGTACATATTGATAGTTTCCGATTGTAAAGCATTGGCAATAGGTTCCAATATGCCTGAGTACTTGACTATCAGTTGAACACATATAATGAAAACTGATTTAATAACAGCGCAATGTAACTGATAATCATTAATCATGAAAGGGTAATAATAAAATTAAATTAATTTTCACAAATAATAGGCTACCGACGTAAACTTCACGGTTTGTGAGCATTCCTGTGCCTTCTAGGGGGGGGCAGCTGCCCCCCCCTGCCCGTACCTCGCTACGCCCTTGGTCCCGATTCGTAAACTCGTCGTATACTCGTCCCGGCAACTGAAATGAGATAGATTTTGTTGTGCAAAATCATCTAGAAACCCTATACCATTTCTGCCATTTCAGTTGCCAACACGACTGAAACGGTATGGGTTTTGTAAACTCGCGGTCCAGACATAGGTTACGGTTTCGTAAACTGAGGTGGGCAAATAAAATTCTTTAATTTGTCCTCATTTCAGAGTGGAAGAAAATTTCAGTAAGTATCACCCTTTGAGGCACCACATTAAAATGCGAAGTGTTGCTTGAAATTACTTTAGTCATCGATATATTAACTATAGATTAGCCCTCCCATACCCAATTCCAATCCCAAAGTGACACCACCTACGAGAAATTTCATAATACAACTACCCATCGAATTGCGTTGCATCCATGTTGCATCTCTTGCGTGACGTAGTTGTTTTACTAGGAAGAAATAAAACATTTTTTATCAAATGTTACTTTTCTCGATACGCTGCCTCGAATTCATATGTTATGTACATATTTTTTTAGATATTCATATAACTGATTAAATTGTTAATAATAAAGTCCATACCTAAAATATTTCTAACCGGCCGAAATTTGTGTTTTAAAAATGATCTTCACAAAGCTAGAAATTCCGTTACCGCGAACTTGCTGGAAAACAAATTAGCTCCACGCAGACCAACTAAAGGTACAAATCAATGCTTCATGCGATCTTTTGACTGTGAGATAATAGACTTTCTTTTTGATAAATGATTTCGTAAACCAATATTTTTGGTTCCGGTGTCATTTTTAAGACCTACACGTCCTGTCTAGATATACTTGGTTGAAGACTTTAGTCAATTTGGTGACCAGATCTGAATAACTAGGTACTTCCAAACCTTCCTCTTTCCATCTCTTCCCCCTCCTCACTTCCTTCAGCCTTCAACAAACTCCTATATGAAGCATCACAATCTGCTATGCATACCACTTACCACATGGCAGAACGTTGACCGGAGAACACAACAACATGCAACTTCATCACTTCTTTGAAAAGTCATTAAAAGTGGCGAAATAAATGCGGCCAAATCCTTAGACGCTAAATCTCCCATTTTTCTTAGTGAAGTGTTATCACCGTATTTTAAGGAACTTCTATGGAAAACTAAGCAAACGGCTAAGGAAACCCTCTTCCAATTCGTGTGGTTTAAATCTGGTAAATTGCTTGTCCGCAAAGCACCTGGGGAAAAAATCATTCAAATCAATCACGAAAATGATCTGAAAAAAATGGGGATATAAACGTGGATGACTAATACTCCTAAAATAAATTTCATGTATTGCATACAATTTAATATGGCCGAATTACTCAACACAATTAACTTAACTAGCACTCACTTACATTATTCAACCAATGAAACTAAAATATGCGATACTATCTTTAGCACCCCAGGCACACTAACTCTATTCAACCAAAATATAAGATCCCTCAACAAAAACTACGATGAACTAGACTTACTCTTATCCACCTTTAAAATAGACTTCAAAATTATTATCCTAACGGAATGCTGGCTCTCAACAGCTTTTACTGCAAAACACAAAAAAAACTATTACACACATTTCACAACAAAAAATCAAAATCAAAATGATGGAGTTGTTGTTTACATAAAAGATAGCCTCAACGCCTCCGTCTCAGAAATCGCCTTGGAAAATGCAAACTGTTTACAAATAATTGTCGACCCTGATACGTGCATACTCGCTATTTACAGATCACCATCCAGACACAACATTGCACCCTTTATAATAGCTCTCGATACTCACTTAAAAAAAAACTCCCACTTCAAAAACATCATTGTAGCTGGAGATCTTAACATAAATATACTACCACAAGGCCATCCTCAAAATATCGATTACCAATTGATGCTCCTGGAACACGGCATAATAAGCGCCATCAACACTCCAACCAGAGTTACCAGAGATTCGGAATCATGTATAGACCACATAATGGTCAAATCCAAAAGCAAATTATGTAGCGTTCTCTTCGAATCCACAATCACTGACCACTACACAACAATGATTGGCCTGACCACACAGACTCTGAATTCAACCAGTCAAAATAATATCACAAAATTAGAAACTGATTACGTTAAGCTAAAAAGTTGCCTAGAAAAACAAACGTGGGAACATCTAAAAAAAATAAATACGACAGAAGAAGCCTGGAATTACTTTCTAGCATACCTACAAACGCTCATCACTCAAAACACCACAACAACATTCAACATTATCACGCACCGAAAAAAAAGACTTAAAAAATGGATCACCCAAAGCATACTAAATAGCATAAAAAAACGGGACAAACTGCACAAACAAGTTAAACGCAACCCAGATGATACTTTTCTTTACACATTTTATAAAAGGTACAGAAATATTTGTTCTCAAATTATACGTAAGGCCAAAGAATTATATTACAGGAACAAACTGATAACTGCAAACTTTGACCCGAAAAGCGTTTGGTCAATTCTGAGAGAAAGTACACATACACTAAAAAACAAAGATGATGAAATCAAAAAGTTACTTATTAATGAAGAAGAAATCGACTTCCACAAAAATCCAACACTTATTCTTAATTACATAAACAGACATTACATAAATATCGGAGCTAGCCTAGCCGAAAATATAAATAAAATTTCAACTAGAAACGGTAATCAAGTACCACGAAACAATATGACTCAGTGTTCTAATACAAACAATGACAGACAATTCAAACTACATAAGGTAACTCTGGAAGACACCAAACAAATAATACTATCCCTTAAGGAAAACACAACAACGGGACCTGACGGAATAGACTCGAAAACAATAATAACACTAAGCCACCAACTGCTCATACCACTAACATACGTAATAAATCTTAGTCTGAAAGAAGGAGTATTCCCAAGCATTCTAAAAAAAGGTCTGGTTATTCCCATTTATAAATCGGGATCAAAAAATAATGTTAATAACTACAGACCCATTACTTTATTAAACACTATGTCAAAAATTCTTGAAAAAGCAATAAAAGTCCAGCTGCAACATTATTTGGAAAACATGCAAATACTTTCAATAAACCAACATGGCTTTAGAAAAAATAGGAACACAGAAAATGCAATTGCCACTGTAACCGAATTTATTACGCATAACCTAGATGCTAAAAAAAAAGTCATATCAATTTATCTAGACTTATGTAAAGCTTTTGACACAATTTCTCACGAAAAACTCTTCAAAAAACTAATAAACGTCGGTGTAAGTGGCACAGAACTAGACTTACTAAAAAGCTTCATGTCGGGTAGAATGCAACAGGTCAAAATTAACAATATGTTAAGCGAGCCACTTCTATGTAGGTATGGAGTACCACAGGGAAGCGTTCTTGGTCCCCTAATGTTCCTTATTTACATTAACGACCTGTGTGACATTGATATCGACGGTCAAATCGTAACATTTGCTGACGATACAGTACTTCTCTGCCAGGCAGAAACATGGAATGAGGTATATTCAAAGGCCGAAAAAAGTTTATTGGTAGTTAAAAATTGGCTAAACGATAACATTCTTACCCTAAACACTACAAAAACCAATTATATTACACACAGCATCACACAAAGAGGCCAACCTTCACCGTATACTGACCTTATATTACACAACTGCGGACAAACTTCTCCCACCTGTCAATGCGAGCGTATTGAAAGGGTTAAGCACACAAAATACCTAGGAGTTATAATAGATGCCAACTTACGCTGGACGGACCACATAGCTTATATCACAAGCAAACTCAAACGAGTCATGCATCTCTTAAATTCAATTAAAAACATATTTCCAAGGACAATCCTCAGGACCATATTCTTTGCACTTTGTCAATCCATTATCTCATACGGCATACTGGCTTGGGGAAGTGCAACGAATGTAGCTTTAGACCCTTTAGTAAAAATTCAAAAGGCAATAATTAAACTCATCCTCCAAGTACCGTTCCTTACAAACACGAAGGTAATTTACGAAACACTGGACGTCATGACAATAAGACAACTCTATGCCAAATCTGTACTAATATACTTCTTCCAACATGAACTCCACATTCCAATGCAACCACAATTAGCGATTAAAACCAGGGCCTCTATAAAAAAAACCATAAATATCCCAATAACTCATACCTCACACGGACAGAGAAACTTTAAGTACTATGCAACCAAACTTTATAACTGCATGCCCAATACACTGAAGCAACTATTAACTTCAAATACCTCAACAATCCATCACAAAAAACTAATCAAAGACTGGATCAAACAACAAGGTATTCTCTTTATTCAAAATATTATAACACCTAACCAAACATGACCCAACCCAAACTTAAAAAAAAATTAAAAAATAAAATTGTTTCGGGACACAAAAAAGTACCACAAAAAGTACCACAATATTATTTAATACTAGTGGCGGGAGGTCTGTAGAAAAATTATACTTAATTGTATATCAAGTATTTTTTTATCTTATACATATTCTAGATATCCTGAAATAACCTGTATATGTATATAGATCCTTACTAATATTTAATTTTATGTATAGGATACTGCCGTCATGGATCGACCCACGGTGCCCCTCTTGACAAAATCAAGGAGGATACTGTGCTTCGACTCTTGCCGACAGAAGAGCACTTATCCTAAAAATGGGAACACCTCAGCACAGGTTCGCCTAGTGAGGTGTTCACAAAACACTACTTTTAACCAATTTACATACAGTTACAGATCAATAACATTTTTCTTATTTTTTATTATACTGAAACTTATTATTTATGTACTTAAACCAATGTAATAATCTGTTAAGTGTATGTTTGCGAATAGAAATAAATAAATAAATAAATAAAAAAAAACTAGGTTAAGTTGTTCACACATCTGCCCTGATGATGGACACTGTAACGCTGTCCGAAACGTTGGCTAAAGGAGGAGGTAGCGCAACACGGCATAATACCCCAAAAGGAAATAACCATAAAATTTTTGGCCGTGAAAACCTAAAATCATATCTAGGTTAAGTTGGGTTAGATTATAGGCTATTTAACCCCTCGGACCCATAAGATTCTTTCTGTACACACGGGATGTTAACCCTTTTTAGACAAGCGTCATGTCTACATGCCAACCAATCGCGTGCCTAAAAGACGAGCGATAATCGCTAATATAGTATATGTACATGACGCGTATGTGTGAGAATTTGAAATACCAATCCACGGGTATCGCAAATTCTTTAACGACAAAGTCTTTAAAAGATTAAGGGACGTACTTGAATTACTTTAACCAGTGAAATTCTGACATTATTAAAAAATGTTAATTGTAAAAAATGTTAAGACGACAATATACCCTAAAATACATTCAGAATCTTAACGACGTAAGTAAAGAAGCCGTGTATACAAATTGCGACTCACGATCTGTGTATTGTCGAATTTGGCCCATCTAAGAAAAGAAGACAAATAATGTGGGAATCTTAACGACCTAAGTGAAGAAAGCGTGTAAACAAATATGCGCCCGGTGTTTGATAGGCCTCTCTGATTCTCCAATGTGCTCGATATGTGAACAAATTGAAGATGTCGAGCACACATTATCGAAGTGCATTAAATATAAGAGTATTTCTCTGATGTTTCATGAATATGTTATGTGTCTATGTTTCTATCGTTTATCTTTAATTCTATTATGATTTGATTTATATGTACAACCTGGCTTCTTATGGTTACCAATGTATTGATATTTTATGTTTTATGTAAATTTTAGTTTTATATACTTAATCTTTTGTTTTATAAAATTTTTGATCTCATATTGCTTTATTATAAATTTATTATTTAATTTTTTTTATTATGCTGTTAATCAGAGGAAAAGTCACATGGAGGAAATCCATAATTGGTTTTATTTTGGCTATACAAACTTGTACAAACTGGAAAAATGTAAACTGTCGATTTCCCGAAAATAAATAAATAAATAAATATGAACGACAGAGAATTACAATACTAATGACCTCGAACTCATCGGAAGTTCAGAATTTAATAGCCTCAACTGAGTTTCATGCCATATCGTGAATTATGAAATTTATTAGATCATGTAAACTGGAAAATATTTGAAAGCGATTTTTTATACGAAATGAATATAAAAGGACTCAAAGTACCTTTTAAAGATCATTAGAGATTATAATGATAATATTATAATTTTAAAATAGATGAGGCAAAAAATGACAACATTGTGTGAGTCAGAAGCCTCGATAATATACATGACATAAAAAAAAAAAAAATATGCGCCCGCGGCACAGCGTGTTGGACGTACGGTCGAATTCACTCTAGCAGGCCTGGAGATTCGACCTTTCCGCCGGGCTCATTTTAATTTTCTGAAGAATGTGTTACAAATATTTAAAATGTGTCTCCATGTCGCACTCCCGAAGTTATTATTTCATCATCTAGAAAAATAAAATCTGGTGCTTACCGCTAACTTTATAGTTTATAAAGATTTAAAATCGTTGTACAAAAAATATATTGATGGTAAGGTATTGTTTTTATTAATCTTAAACACAAAGAACTTACATCCCCAGTGTTCGGTTGGAATAAAAAAGTTATTATATTTACGAGTTCGCCGGAAATGATTAAAATGTAAGTTTTGAGCAAACAAAAATTATTAGGGTTGTGTACCGCCTAAAATTTTGGTCTTAGGTGACATTTTTTTGTTTTTTATTTAACTAAAAACATTAAAAAAATCAGTAGTTATTGTACAGTTTGGGGCAGGGTGAGGGTTGGGCGGGTACTCAGCTGAGTGACCAGTAACAAGATGTGGAAGAAATTTTTTGTTCGATTTTGAAGGATAAAAAAAAATTTACAAAGACATTGAAAAGGACACCGAAGACCAAAACTTCATTTACATTTTTTACTTCAAATAATGTTAGTAATCAGTGGTTAAAGTAAGTTAACTACAGACCAGTTTTCTTCCATTCTAAAACGCGCTACACACCATCCGATTTACAGTGCTGCGTGCAGGAACTGAATTATTACTATTCTGATGGCTCAACGAAGGGAATGAAAATAATTCGAATAGGGATTTTGCCCGCAAACAATCTGATTTGCAGAGATACTGTATGCAGTCAGAAATGAAAATATGCGTAGTTCCTACTGGAATGTCATTTATCCAGTTCCTACCTTTCCTAACCATATCACCTTGCTGAAGAAAGCATTTGAAAAGAGAACAATAAAAACAACTGAATTGAAATGCTTTTGTGGAAAAACCAGAAGCTTTTGGGACATTGGAAGGAAGCAACTTATTGTCGTTTTTTGTTATAATATCGTTTATGGACATATCGAAAATACAACTGTTTGTGTTTTATTTATTTGTATTGGCGTGAATTATCTCGAGATACTGTGGCGGAAGTAAATAAACTATTTGTGATTGTGTTGTGCTGCGGCTTCTCAGAGGTAAGTGTTTGGTTTAAAATTATCGTGAATTATCTCGAGATACTGTGGCGGAAGTAAATAAACTATTTGTGATTGTGTTGTGTTGCGGCTTCTCAGAGGTAAGTGTTTGGTTTAAAATTATCGTGAATTATCTCGAGATACTGTGGCGGAAGTAAATAAACTATTTGTGATTGTGTTGTGTTGCGGCTTCTCAAAGGTAAGTGTTTGGTTTAAAATTATCGTGAATTATCTCGAGATACTGTGGCGGAAGTAAATAAACTATTTGTGATTGTGTTGTGTTGCGGCTTCTCAAAGGTAAGTGTTTGGTTTAAAATTATCGTGAATTATCTCGAGATACTGTGGCGGAAGTAAATAAACTATTTGTGATTGTGTTGTGTTGCGGCTTCTCAGAGGTAAGTGTTTGGTTTAAAATTATCGTGAATTATCTTGAGATACTGTGGCGGAAGTAAATAAACTATTTGTGATTGTGTTGTGTTGCGGCTTCTCGGAGGTAAGTGATTGGTTTCCTTCTCCCTTAATCCATTATCTTACCATACACATATTATAATCATCCAATTCCAGCAAAACCATTTTCGTTTCGTATCATTCAATTTACAGTCCATTTTCCTGTTGCATTTGAAGCTGTAATTCGAAAACAGTTTCGGATGCAACACAGTGCTTTAAATTGGATGGTAAGTAACATGTTTTAGTAGTTGCACGTTGTGTGTAAAATGACACTGGGACTAAAAGGATCACTATAATAATAAGGCAGCTAAGAAAATGGCTGAGAGATTACTACTTCAGCTAGTAACTCAACATGCCTTGGTTCATAACATCATGAATGGTAAAAGGGAAAATTATTGATAAATAAATTAAACAAAGAAATTTTATAAATAGTCAGTTCAGTTTATATTTAAATCATGTTGATGTTTTAAAAATAAATAATAACAATGTAAAAAATTCATCGGTATAAACAAAAAAGAAAACAATTATTTACAAAAAAAAACTGATTATTATATTTTGTTTCGAATAGGCCTAATAATTTGTTGCAATGAATATGAAAATATAATTTTAATAAAATTCCTAGCAAAAAGTATGCGTAATATCACTTTAACCAAATGCACCAATGTGTAAAATTAGCATATTATATTATGATTGGTGACTAGGCCAAGCGATTCAATAGAAATTCCATAGAAAGTGATGGCGTTCTTAATTATGTGAAATTCTTAAATCTTTATGAAAACATACGTTGAAGGGGCAAGATATATAATAGTTATTTAGGGCTAGCGTTTACCATCAGCGTCGTACTTCCAAAACACCATTTCCACAGGCATCAAGCTTTTAACGTCAAAGGTTCGTAATTATTATTAATGTGTCTTTTATAATCATAAACAGACATGACTCGAGTCATTCACACATGTCTCGGCAACCTCTCGGAATCTCCGAAGAGTTGCACATCATGCTACCGAGTCTACAGATGTTAACTTACACTAAAAGTTTATTAAATAATTGCGTGCAATGAAATATTTAATTAAAAGGCAGGTTTGAGCTTTGACTTTGTAAGAATAAAGGGACGCAGGACAGCGGGCGGCAGAGCGGCTGTTTTATACGCTTTACGGTTTGCGATCATTCCATCATATTCACTCTATTTGATGCGATCGCATGAAAAGCAATTCGCAATCAACGATATTATCAAATGAAACATTTATTACGCATTGATGAAAGCAATGATGGACTACAATTCACACGCAGTAGAAATGAAACCCTCAAAAAACTAAAGTGGACAAGAATAGTATGAAGAACCGCACAAAGAAGAGACCGATCACTCTATCTCATTCTCTCGCAGGCTAAATCCTATACATGTACATATGTGTTTGTCTCTTTTTAGCGTCGCTTTTGCGTTTCAAATCTCAACACTGCTAAAGAAATTCTCACTTCAAAAAGAAAGCAATTAATGTGACTTGTCATCATTTCCTAATACATTTTTAACTCAGAATTTGTCAGCTATGCTTAAAGAAATGAATTTGAGCATAGCATGTAACAGTAATTGTTAAACAAAGAAAAAAATCTTTAATTCATTATTAGCATTGTCAATCATCTGTAATCAAACAGCGAAAAAATTATAATACTGATGAATTTGTTAATACTTGGAAATCAAAACAAATGATCTTTAAAAGTCGTAATGATTATAAATTGATGTTTTTGTAAAATTTAAGAAATTTATAAACATGAATGATGCAAAGACCTGCCCTGCCTCCCTTAGCCGTCAATATGAAAACACGCTCATTCCGCTGTCGCCTGTTCACTTGCGATGAGATCTTCCGATGGCGATAAATCCTTATTGATATTTGCTGTGTCTAGGACTTCGGCTTGGCTGGTTTTGACTTCGTCCTCCTTGACTTCAGCCCCTGCAGTCTCCGCAGCCGGTGGTGCGTCTCCGTTGAGCTTGGCTTCATCGACTGCGGCCTCCGGAGCAGGAACGTCCCCCGCCTCCACGGAAGGCTCCCGCGAACTCGCTATGCCGTTGCTGGCGATCTGCTCCACGAGACCATCCACGGCATCGGCGATAGAGTTGGCTGTTTCCACTTCCTGAGGACAAGTTATTATTTTCTCAAATAATTCAGCAAGAACAATAAAAATGTATCATTAGGATCAAAACAAAACAGAACATTGAAGAAAAGTAACCAAAAGAGAAAAAAAAACATTCCAAATCTACCTTCCAATAGTGGGTAGAACAAAATGGTGGTTTTATTTTGGAATCAGTGATTGCGTTCTATGAAAATTTAATATTGGTTTTACTTGACCACAAGGGCCGCTTTCTTAAAAATAGATTAATCGACCATGACATCATTATTTGATTATAATACTTCTTCCAAAGATAAATAAAAATATAATAAAACTTGATAAGAAATATATAGGTACCTTTTGTTGGTTCTCAGCCAAATCTGGTTGAGTTGGTGGCTCTACTTTTAAGAATTGTTCCAATGTGTCCACTTCATTCGCTAAGTCAAATAGGTCGTAATCCTGGAAAAAAATAAACAAAAACATTAATGGGTGATTCCATTATCGCGGGTGCAACATTTAGACGCATATAAAGCTTCTTAATAATAAAACAAAAAACATTTTTAATGAAATTATTATTGGAAGAGCTACATTTTAACATGTTTACTTTTCATTAGTTTATAAGAATTTTATTGAAATATTTAAACAGTCAGGAGGGAGGTTCAAAGTGCGATCGCGGGTGCAACCAATTTGGCCCACCCTTTCCAGATCATAAGACAAAAACACAAAAGTCTGTTAATTGTGATAAATTTATTATGTTATGCCTTGATATTTCGTAAGGCGTTAAACTAATCAACTAAAAAAATAAACAAATATATAGAAAACAAAAACCAGCAATGAATTATTAGCTTTTCAAACAATCGCGGGTGCAACATCAAATTATCGCGGGTGCAACTTGTCTAGTTTAAGTGTATATAAACATCAATAAATCTTGATAGAGGAACGAAATAAGTAATCCAACAATGCTTATTACTAATCAGTACACTTCTTGGTAATTTATGTTAATTATTTCTTTTCGGTTACGTCAAAATTCGCCCAAAATTCTATGAACATATTACATCCATCAATCCTTTTCAAAAACAAAAAAAATGGTTTTTTTTCTTATTTTGTAGAATAACTTTTTATATTTTGTAATTTGTAAGAGGTTCCAGATTGTTAACACCCCAATCACTTTCTGTTTCAGTGGTGGTTTTCGGAAATTTCAAAACCAATGTGCATTTGAGACGAGACGGTAAGGTTCGCGCCACGGAAATGCTATCGCCGTCTTCAGATTGAAAGAAATGTTTTGATTGAATGTCTGATTTATTTTTCAGCCCTTCCTATTTATCTTCCAACGTGACCATCTTTTTTTTAATATAAAGAAGATGTTTCAGAGAGACTGCGTGCCAAATCATAGAATTTCTATAAAAAAAGCTGAATATAATATAAACACACCTATTAAATATAAATCACTAGTAATACACAGCATATATTATTATTAAAGGCATAAAAAAACCATAAAATGTATGATAAATCACACAATAAGGGTATGTCAACGAGTTGCACCCGCGATTCTAACACAATCGCGGGTGCAACCAATTTGAGTCAACGTTTATTTCAATTCAGCTAACATTATACTCTTAAAAACGTTTTATTCAAGTTTGCCTGTGATTTCTTCTTACTTTTACAAAGTTTCAAAACGTTAGCACTTTATTTCTGTGAAAAACACAAACTTTTATATCTTTTGTATCGCGGGTGCAACAAGTTAACAGTGACTTCTTGTAGTCAATGATACTTAAAAAATAACAACAAGTACTTACACCTTTCGGCACATAAGAATAAATTAATATTGTTACTACACGTTTAGCAGTAAAATATAACTTCAAACTATCGGTAACAGCTGTTTCGCGCCTGCGTTGCACGGTGTGATTTTGCAGTTTATATACTGATTCTTCGAACGATAATGTTTCCAAGCGCGCCAAAAATTTCAAAATGAAGTAAATTCCAAAATATTTTTTTTGTTAATAAATATTGACCTTCTTCTTTGCACTGATATCAAAAAAAGTAACAAATACTGCGATTTAAAAATTACTGTCGAGAATCGTCTATAGCGGAATCGCTCTAATGTCTTATTTTTACTAATGTCATCTTTTAGGATATATAAATACACTAGCATTAATGACGTTACAATACATCTAGACTTGCTATTGTCTCACAAACTCAAGATAAAATGTGGCAAGTAAGAAACACTCTTATGTTTACAGTATTCTTAATTTAAACGTTGTTCATGTATGGCAGAGATAAGATTTTCAAAGAATATGTGCGCATGAACGAAATATGTAAACGGTAGGACGAGGCGGTTTTTTGAATTTTAAAGTTCCGTGGAATGTTTGACGATTTTGAGAGCAACGACAGTCCACAAAAGACGCCGATTGTTGTTTTATATATTGTTTTACCGCAAGTAAATAGTAAAGTTTACTTAGCGACATTGACTTCGTAATTTGGCTGTTGCGCGCACAGACCCTGTATTCTAGTAGGCCTTGCATTCTCTTATGACCGATAATAATAAGTAATCTGCGTGTATTTACAAATGAAATGTTATTCCTTGGCTTTTACTAGTGTTGTTGAGTAATAAAAACATTTTCTCATCACGCATGAGGGCATTTTGGCACTTTTTTAATGCAATTTACTTAGAGGAAGCACAAGACTTTATGTGACGCTTGGCAGTTTAATACTAAAACTACAAAATCGAAAATACTATAATGGACTTGGATTTACTACTATTTTGGCTTGCCACCTTGAGATTTCTACAGTGTGTCTATATATATTGTATCATCATTGACTTACATCATGAAAAATATTGTTATCTATGAATCTGATTAGTCTGATTTAACGACTCAATGAAAATTGATAAGAAAGATTAACAAAGATTGTAGAAGTCAATTGTGTGCGGTGGT
Source organism: Limnephilus marmoratus (assembly GCA_917880885.1). Classification (NCBI taxonomy): domain Eukaryota; kingdom Metazoa; phylum Arthropoda; class Insecta; order Trichoptera; family Limnephilidae; genus Limnephilus; species Limnephilus marmoratus. The sequence continues at coordinate 14,121,430 of OU862908.1, forward strand.
GATTTCAACATAAACAAAATTAATAATAAGAAGACAAAATAAAGATCAGATCATTATCATAAGGGTATTACGCAGTTGCTTTACCTCCTTCTTTAGCCAAAGGCTGTGCGTTCTTGTTATGATCACAATGTGACTAACAAATAATACTAAGTAAAGGAAGCCTTAATAAGACTGTCTTCAGAACAACAACAAAAATACTAGACTTTCTAAGACCAGCAAAAACCAAATTTTCTCTTGAGACAGATGGAGTTTATAAACTCGGCTGTTCCGGATATGAGAAAGTGTAGGTCAGGCAAATGGGACTATCTCCAAAAGAATATCTGAACACTTTCGAGTGTCCGGTAATTGACAGCTACACCCTCCCTAAATGCCAAAAACCATTTTAAAATTATGTATTACATTTTAAACTCGTATTTCAGTATAATTATCTAATTATACCAAGCCTTTATAGCAGTGGTTCCCAACCTTTTTTTGACCATGGACCACTATTACATTTATTTAAAACAAGGTCGTTAATCACAATACCATATTTATGTAAATCCAATATTTACCCCGCAGTATTCCTGGTCATTAAAGAGCTGTGGAGGCAAGGGGTGGCGAGGGTTGGTGTCTCCGACAGTGGCTCCAGGGGAGGTGGAGTGGACTTGCATGAAATCTTTCTCGGGTTCTTTTCCAGGTTCGGTGATGTCCACCACTTCGTATTTAATAAGCTTTGAATCCAGAATCATCATAATCTTCTGCTGTCGTTTTTTCACCTGGAAACAAAAACAACAACAAAAACAGCGTTAGAGTGATGTCTAGGTCTTTACTGTTTGTATTTTAATAAACGTATCGGACGAGCTATTCTATGTCTTTTGTGGGAACGAGATAGTTCTCGGTCGAGAACTGCAGTCAGATTTGTGTGATTTTCTAAGGCTGTTAAATCAATAAATAATCATGCATACTTGCATGAATTCGTGTTTAAAACAACCTAAGCTAAAATACGTGACAGCTCACAGCTGAAATTCTGACAGAGGCCCATAGCAAAAGCAAATAACATCTATATAAAATCACACAAATCTGACAGCAGATCTCGGCCGAGAACTATCTCGTTCCCACAAAAAATATAGAATAGCTAGTCAGATGTATTTTAGGGAGGAATGCAGATCCGGGCACAGTTTGGAAATTTAATAAAAAGGCACTTTGTTGATGAGAAAAGTGTGGAAAAGCAGAATAAAACAAAAATTAAGGCGCGCTCGGCAAAATTGAGGGAGATACAACCGTTCAAAGTATTTAAAATTTCACTTTACAAACTGATATTGACAGTTCGCCCGCGTCCGCCCGCCATTTTTTTTATAACCTAATACGCTAAAGATGGTTTGTGATAGAAAAGAAAGTGCCCCCTTCGTAGCGCCTGCTCGCGTCACGGCAAAAAAACATCCCAGTTTTCAAGTGGTTTAGCGGCTACGCTAGGTTTGTGTAATATGGTTTGTGATTTTGGCGTACTATTAATTCTGTATTAGGTCTGGGATCCAACATAAGCAATGAAAACATGGCGAACGAACTGTCAATATCAGTTCGCGAAGTGAATTTTTAAATACTTTGAACGGTTGTATCTCCCTCAATTTTGCCGAGCGCGCCTTAATTTATTTTTTATTCATCTTCTCCACACTTTTCTCATCTAGAAAGTGCCTTTTTATTAAATTTCCAAACTGTGCCCGGATCTGCATTTCACCCGTATTTTATTTTGGCTAACTGCTAGCCCCCTTTCCAATGAAAATTTGACTTTTATTTTAATTCAAAAAGTTTGGGCTCTCTCAGTTTGATTCAGTTCCTAAGATTTCAAAAATATTTATCATACCAATGCATATGGCTGTCACGAGTCAAATTAATAAAATAGCATAATAACTAGAGTAATATTATTAAAGAATTATCTGGTGTTTGAGCCATGAGCCATCATACATGCATAAACTCATGCACCTATTATATTATCCTGTTGTAATTAAGTTTACCAAGAAAGGTGATTGGACTGCATAAAATTATTGTAGGTTCAGTGACTCTTATGTCTTGATTTAATTTCTCACTAATAAAGAATTCTGGCGTCACCAATTGTACATGTAATTATCATTTTGTAAGGATGAAAGATAATAACTACTTAATTTATAACGATATTATCTACAAAATTGTAATACAAAAAGTGGGCAAAGGGGTAAAGGGGAAAAAACATTGGCATATGAGCTTCTGGTGGCTTCTGATTTGTTATGTCAGATCAAGTAATAGAAACAAATCAAATTAATAATTCATATTTTTTGTGTGCACTAAACGCGGAACATTTGTTTAAACTTTATAAAGTTAATAAGGACTAGTAGGTAATTTTATGCAAATGAACATTGTTTCTAACAAAAAATACGATTACTGCCAGCCTGTGAGCATAAAACACATTATAGAATAACTCATAAGCTGATTGCATGTATACCTAGAAAGGGGTGAAACAAGAATCAATTTGCACAAAATATTAAATTTGCTGACGTTTAGCTTCGGAACAAGGAAGGAGGAAGCATAGCCCGGCCAGAAGAAACGTCATTCAGGGAAATCACAATAATAATCATCAATATAATACATTACCTCCTTATTGCCCGATATTCCACTAATATACACTTTTACAACCATTTTTATATATCTTTCGATTCGCTAAGTTATAATCTTCAAAAAACAAGTAAAAAATAAACTTTTATTTTAGTCACATACAAGGCTTGGCTCAGAAATATATTAAAAGTCTGATGAGCTTCTCGAAGACAACAAACTAAATATTTGCATCTCTTTCTTGCCGACAAAATTTCGCTCCAGAAGAGAAGACAAGTAAGTACACCAATTATTTCGTCTTTGAAAAGATAACTGTACAGTGGTTACGCCTTTCTTCCGGCGTGTTCGAAAACTGAACTATAAAAAATAAATATCTGAAAACTGAACCCACTAATTTATTTTTGAAAAAGAGGCATGTACACACTCTCAGTTTTAACTGTGCGATCAGACTGCCGTCAAACTATACGGTTGAATCCTATCACGACCATGTATGACAAAAACTGCAGTTTTAAACTATTCAGTCGAATTGAGATCTATGCAAAATCGTTTTTTTTACAGTTCTACACATGAGGCCCTGAGAAAAATAATTCTTCTCAGGACCTATAGTCATTTTTGGGATACGGTGTGGAGGGTCTTTTGAGGAAAGGAAGGAGAGGATGTTCTGGGAAGGAAATGTGTGAGGGGTGGGCGGGAATCTAGGGTCAGTGTCTCCAGAGTGACGAACGTATGAAAATGTAACGTATGAATCCATCCCTCCCAAGGCGATGTTCCGAGAGAGTTCTGCTGGAAAGATTCAAAGGTTTCTCGCAACTAGTCTCTTCCAATCCGGCCTGCCACACAGCTAGCGGGCAGATTCATACACCGCCAAGACCCGGACAAACCTCACCCCATGAGCCCGGGCACCCCTACTAAGTCAACAAACGTAGCGAACCACTTGGGGCGACCTGTAGCAGAGGTGTTGGTTATCCAATAAATGGTTCCCGGGGCGGCGGTTCCCATTCCCGCCTCCCAAAATGAAGATTTATTAAAACTGCGCAGTTTAAACTACGTGTCTGTATCAATAGCTGCACAATTCTGTCAGTCGATCAATGAGCAAACCTTGCATTTGGAAGGTAAAAAGCACAGATTACTAGGATGGAACCAAAAGAGAAGCAGCTTACAAACAAGAGATAAATTAGTAAATTGGGAGAAATAAAGCCCAGTAATCAGTAAAGTTGCCAAAAAATAACAATATGCGCTGTGGGTAGGTATTATAAAAAAAGAACATAAAATGATGGAGTCATGAAAATCTGTTTCGGGTGCAGAAGATGTTTATGAACCGAAATAACAATTATTTTAAGATTTGTTTGCTGTTTACTCCATATCGTATAATGTGAAAAAAAAATCCACGCACTGTTGAACGATTAAAACAATTATTCAATATTAGGGTTGATAAAAAAAAACATTGGAAAAATGCAAGGCAAATGTAAGCGTTATAGTTAAGATTAAGAAAGGGACACTTAGGTTTGGGCATGTATAACGGGTGAACGAAGAAAGGAATGTAATGATATATAATTTGATACGGAAATTAATGGTAGAAGGAGTCGGGGACGCGAAGAAGGCACGTCACGAACAATTGAATATAATACTTGAGTCGGGTCGTATCAGTTCATGGAGAGTCATATTGTTTATTTTTGAAGTGAAACTTCTATAGTCCCGCTGTGATTTGGATTTCAGCTGAAACGGAAATGACGAGTATTGCACCTGCGACACATCAACTGCGCTCATTGGCCGCTTTGATTATGATGTCACTTTTAAAGGCTTCTATTGATTGACATATGAAACGGAAATTACGCTAGGTCTGCATTCATTGGTCGCTTTGATTATGACCTCACTTTTTAAGTATTTTCGTAAAGTTTCGCTTCTAACGCGTGTAAACTGCACTCGATTTTTTGTGAAGAGTCCAAGCACATTTTTAATCCCATCTGCTCCCGACCGTCTGGAACCGGCGGGACTACGGCATTCCACTTATACAGACAGCTGCGAGGCTATATTGAGAACTCAGCCATTTTGGAGCGCGTGAGTGTTCCAGATGACTGTCTTAGACAGATTTAGATTATCATAGATTATTCTATCTTCCTGCCTGTAGGACTAACCTGCCAATGGTTCTCCCGGTAGGGAGGAGTATATTGCTCCTGAACCAAATCTCCTCCGAGATTGATATATTTGGCATCGGTGAGGAGAGATTCAAAAGGGAAATTCTTTCGATTATTGAAAGAGTCTCTCCACTTTGACGAATTTTTCACCACTGCCTGAGATTTTTTTTTTTTAAATTCCTATATTTCTTAAAATTTCTTTTACGTATAAATATTTATAATGATTTTTTATATTCTTGAATAAAACAAAGGCGTAAATAGGTTTCTCTATAAAAACAAAAGAAACAACATTTAAAGCCCTTATTTCAGGTTACTTTAATAAATAATAAATTAAATAAGATAATATTTTCAGGAATTGTTAATCCAATAATTCTGACAGTTATATTTTCCTAACTCGATTCATTTGTTCTGACATCTAGTGGGCCACTAACTAGCTCAGTACTTACTCAGTACTTACGCAGCAAATACAAGCTTAAGGAAAGCACTCATAAGTGGTTTTCTTTACATATTTATAAACAATTTTTTGAAAACTATTATATGCCATAAATTCTTTTATGTACTAAATTAATTTATTCAATTATTTCTTATACGTAATAAATTCTAATTTGTAAGGTGTAAGAAATTAATAAAAAATATTATTTTCCCCAATTATGTTATAAGGCTGAATGTAGTGAGGTGGGGACGGAGATGGGAAAGGGGAAGGTGGACATGAACCTGGCTCTAGTCACCAAACACGACTTAAGTCATTTAAAGCAATTTTTCGATATTGAACGGTGGTCTTTCACGAGGGCATTGCTGGAAATATCTACCACTCTAAAACGCGTCTGAAAGATGCTACGTTATGTAGGTTTATCTTATACACGGTAACCGGAAACTCGTAGTACAAGCGGGAAGCTGATCAATCTATATCACATTTGGTGTACTATAATTTGTGGTACCTACGACTTTTTGATTTGAGTATTGGTTTTGGAATAAATCAAGTCCGAAGTAGGAATTTTTATGTGAAATTTGAAAAATAGATCGCTTGGGATTATTACAAGTTATTTGCTCTTTTAAAAAGGGTCGAGGCGTAGAACTGGCCCAAAAACATTTTTAACCATTTAGTTAACGTATTTTGGGTTCTGCCGCCCCACGAACCATTTCTTAAATAACTAATACTTTTTGCCATTGGTCACCGCAAGTGGTTCGCTACGTTTAATAACTTAGCAGGGGTGTCCGGGTTCATGGGGTGAGATGTGTTAAGGTCTTATCGGTGGATGCGCATTCCCCGGTTCCGTGGAGGGCCAGGTCGCGAGAGGCTGATTTGGAAAGACCCTTTGACCTCTCTCGACCGATCGTCTAGCGCACCTAACATTTGAACACGGTTGTCATTTGTCAGATGAAAACATTTCTACGACTAGTCCTTGAGTTCAATAGCTCGGCTGTGGAACGGTTTGCCGGCCTCTGTGTTTCCTTCCTTCTAGTCTCTTCAAGACCCATGTTCACTTCTTCCTCTCGTCAAAAGACCCTCCACTCAGCATCCCCAAAGATGACATAGGCCCTGAGCGAAATTATTTTACTCAGAGCCTCCTGTGTGGAGTTAATTTAAAAAAATATAGTTGGCAGCAGTTGGGACTCTTGCGAGGTATTCACTTTAAAAAAATAACTGTGCACTCAGCCCAGGTCAGCTAGTAGATATTATTTATAAATTAATAAATTTCGAAATAATTTAAAACAATCAATAAAATTTACCAGCGCCCGCCGAGATATGAACCTGCGACCTCTGAATTCTCAGCCAAGCATCGTAACCACTCAATTACGGGGGCAATCAATAATCAAATCAGAAATAACAGAAGAGCATGAATGTGTGAGATGATATTATGTGAATGAAGGAGTGTGTGCTGAGATAGAATTGTGTGGCGGTCTAATCATCTCTGCCTATCCCTGTGGGGAAACGGCTTGATGGTCAGTTAATTATAAATTCTTTTTAAAAAACATAAAAAAAGCTAAATGAAATTGCCCTGAGACCAATAAAATTGAATTTTTTTCTACGTCTGATAAGAGCACAAACCGCAGCGCTGTTGCCTCTTTAAAATTCATGGCCGGAAAAATGAACGCCGGCCGGATGTAGTTGCCGCAACTAAAGTCTCTCGTCTACGGGGGCTCTTAAAAAGAGCTAATTAGTTTCATGGGCTATGATGCGTCTGTGCAATTTATGTGTCTATGGTGGTCTATGACATTTGAGTTTGACACATTGTGATCTTCTTCCTTCTTGACTTGCAGGGGGGTATAACTCCGATCCAAATTTTCAACCAACAACAAAGATAGATAATATCTATGACTGTGTGACGACAAGATCTCTAGACCAATGGGAAAACTTTGAATTTCTATGGAAAAGCTTTTGACAGCTGGGTGAAATAATACATCAAAATGGTTGCTCTCAACGGTTTATTTACATGCGACGCGAATTCAAAATTTGCTTCCTAAACAAGTAAAATAGGCGCGATGTGAATTTAGCAGCCTTGAATAGGTTGATTATCCGATTTTGAGAACTCGTGCATATGTTTGTGGCTTCTAGTATCGCAAAACGTCTCATTTCGCGATATAATGATGCTCGTGAAAACCATCATAACCTCAGGTACAAATATTTATATGAAACATTTCTGCATAAATATACTAACCCCTAGATCGATATCTTCGGGCCTTTTGCTTCTAAGCAGTTTGGTCATCACTGTCACCAACTTAACCAAAAATAAAATGGTCCACCAAAGACAATACACAAATAACATAGAAAAGTTCAAGGCCATTTATCACCATAGAGAATATGATCGCACTCGACTTTCTTCATTCATTCATTAGCCAAATAAATTATTTAAAAATTAAAATGCTTGAAAGCAGAAAAATGTTTTAGTTTCCCCAAGAAAACAACGTTCCATCTGACAAAGCCTGAGGGAATGAGCTTTACATAATATTTACAGCTCATTCTCTCAGCAGGGAGCTTTGTCAGATGGAAACCTGTTATCCTGAGGAAATCAAAAAATCATGCGTTAGTAAAAAACCTAAAATACTTGAAATATGAACTCCTTATAAAAGGAAAACATTTTCAAATAATGATTATGGTTTTCTACAACGAATTTCCATTTTTCTGCTTGAAAAATGAGAACTCAGGAGTACATGTTTAAATACTTTTTATTTTCAGAAAGACAATCAATAATAGCACATAAAAACACTGGTTCGGAGAATTCGATGAATTGATAAATGGTTTGAAAAAGACTATTGACACTGGAAAGGAAACATGGCTAAAGCATCACACAGCTGTGACATTAAAGATTAACGTACACAATAAGCTGTATTGTTTGTTTACGTATGTTCATCTTTAATGTCACATCTATATGGCGCTTTAGCCATTTTTCCTTTCTAGCAGTCACCGTACATATTTATCTTAGTTCTTGTAGAATGAAATAAAAAATCTGCATATTCTAAATTTCCTTTCAACCGAAATTAAACAGAGTGTACCACACAGGGTGAGGCACACAAGACTGTGAAATCAGGGGGTGGTCGCAGTCCACGGAGGCACCAGATGTCGGGTCCGTTCACCACGTGTGAAGGACGTAGGCTGCGTTGGCGCTGTAGCTGTCCGAGCTATCTATTGACTTCTTCCTTATGACAAAGCTGAGTCTGGTCCGTAGAGAAGTAGGTAGGTTCCGTAGTCCAGGTTCAGGCGATGGTCAGTAAATAAAAGAGGCGAGTAGTAGGTAGGTCGGAGCGAGGTCAGCGAGCGAGAAGAGAGAGATGTTGTCAGGACGGCTTGTAATGGTTCACTGACTTGAAACCGAGGGTCCCGCCCTATTTATACGCTCGGTCGAAACCCAAGCGTGTAATTAGGGCGAAATCCGTCGGGCCGCTCAACACCCTCTCGGCTGCTTGCTTATCCCCACCCCGATATATTTATTTAGCATACAATAATTACAAGCATTTCACAATTTTTAAAAGAGCAGCGCGCAGTGACGTACACCCCTGCCTGGGGCTCGCATCTCTCCGACACACGTCTGACACACTCCCCCCGTGGAGCTATGCTTCACTTTCTTCGAGGACGTGTTGCATCTTCTTAGCTGCGTAGTCCCTGGCGGCCTGTATCCTTGCGGCGAGGCAGTTGCCGGGCTGGCGTCCGAGCAGGTTCTGGGGTGATGGTGTCCGAAGCCGCCAGGAGCACGGCAATTTTGACCGCTGGCCTGACGTAGGTCCCCGTGCTGGTTCTGACCTTTACGGTCCTAACTTGACCGTCCGGGGCAGGAATGGCTTCGAGGACCCGCCCGCGGGGCCAGCTATTGCGAGGCAGTGCTGGATCTATTATTAACACCAGGTCATCTTTTTGTATGGGTGGCGCTGGCTGTTGCCACTGTTTTCGGGTGGCGAGAGTGGGGAGGTACTCGCGGACCCACCTTCTCCAAAACATATCCGCGAGCTGCTGTCCCAACCTCCACTGTTTCCGGAGACACACATCCTCCTCTGCCGCGCCGTACATGGCCAGGTGAGGCCGTCTTCCTGTTGAGCCCATGAGAAAGTGGTTGGGCGTCAATGGTTCCTCGTCCCTGGGATCAACGGATAAATGTGTGAGAGGTCGAGAGTTTACAGTAAACTCAGCTTCTGCGAGCGCTGTTAGGAGCGTCTCTTCTCGTGGTGCTCTCGCCTTAAGCGTAGCGGACAGTGCCCGTTTAACAGAGCGTATGAGACGCTCCCATGCTCCCCCCATGTGGGGACTGCGGGGAGGGATGAAGTTCTGAATGTGGCTCTCGGCTGAAGGTGGATGCTCCTCCCATCGGGACTGACGGCTGGGGTAGAGATGGTCGTTCACCGGGCAGCGACCGTCGTCATGGGGGCCCTCGTCACTTTGGTGGAGCTCGCCTGCAGCGGGGCCGTGTGCAGCGAGGCGGCGTGCAGCGGGGTGGCGTAGAGCAGGGTGACGTACAGCAAGACGGCGTAAAGCCGGGCGGCGCAAAGCCGGTCGGCGTGCGGCAGAGCGGCAAACAGCCTGGCGGCGTGAGCTCGCCTTCAGCGCCGGCGTGGATAAGGCCGAGCACTGCAAGGTGCGGTGTGCAGCAGGGCGGCGTGAGGCCGGGTGGCGTAAAGCCGGGCGACAAACAGCAGGGCGGCATGAGCCTGTCTTCAGCAGGGCCGGCGTGGATCTAGCCGGGAACTGCAAGGTGCGCTGTGCAGCAGGATGGCGTGAGGCAGAGAATGCAGGGTCGCAGTCATAAGTGAGGTGACGTGCAGCGGGTCGGCGTGCAGTCACGCGGCGTGTGGCGGGATGACGTAAAGCAAGGCGGCGTGCAGCAGAGTATGCAGGTCCGCGGTCATCGGCGAGGCAACGTGCGGCGAGGCGATGTGCGGCGAGGCGACGTGCGGCCAGGCGAAGTGCGGCAAAGTGACGTACAGCATGGAATGCAGGGCCGCGGACAACAGTGTGGGCAGGGCCACGATCATCAGCGAGGCAAGCATCAGCCTCACTCCGGGAGCTGCATGGAATGCAGGGCCGGCGTGGATCAAGGCAGGTGCTGCGGGGTGCGCAGGACCGGCGTGGTGGTGAGGCCCGCCAGGGGCGAGGCCGTGTGCAGCATAGCCGACGTGGAATGTGTCGGGAGCTGCAGGGCCGTAGGGTGCGGGGCCGTAGGCTGCGCGACTGTAAGCTGCGGGACTGTACGCGGCGTAGCCGGTATCAAGACCAGTAGTTGCAGTGCACACAGGGCTGCGCTCGTCTGCGCCGGGCACTGAAGCAGAAGGCGGTGTCTGCATGGCTATCAAGTAGTGAACCATTTCGGTGAATAGGGCCGGCGAGGACATCAAGTAGTTAACCAGCCAGCCATCCTCCTCCTGCAGCCGTCGTACCACAGCTCTCATCACGAGCTGACTCTGCTGGAAAATATCAGGGCTAGCAGGAGGCAATGTCAGCGTGGCATTCAAGTAAGTGGCCACCTGGACGTCTTCATGTAGCAGTCGTGCTATAGCTCGCGCCTTGAGCTGAAGCTGTCGGGGCGTGGCAACGGCAGGTGGCGTCAAGGGAGCTGATGTGGGGCACGCGACCTGGCTAGCAGCCAGCGTCGCAGTGGCCAGGGTTGGACCCGTGAGCTGGTTAGCAACCAGCGTCGCGGGAGCCGGGGTCGGGCAAGTGACCTGGCTAGCAGCCAGCGTCACAGTGGCCGTTGGTAGGTCCGTGACCTGGTTAGCAACCAGCATCACAGGAGCCAGGGTCGGGCAAGTGACCTGGCTAGCAGCCAGCGTCACAGTGGCCGTTGGTAGGTCCGTGACCTGGTTAGCAACCAGCATCACAGGAGCCAGGGTCGGGCAAGTGACCTGGCTAGCGAACCAGTAGTCGCTAGCCAGCTTCACAGTGGCCGGGGGTCCGGGGGGCGCGGCTGCGGCCGCCCCGGTTGAGTAATCCAGGCGTCGAGTCTCCGACATCTTGTAGGAGCTCCGTGGAAGGATCCGGCTCGAAGGACCACTTATGTACCACACAGGGTGAGGCACACAAGACTGTGAAATCAGGGGGTGGTCGCAGTCCACGGAGGCACCAGATGTCGGGTCCGTTCACCACGTGTGAAGGACGTAGGCTGCGTTGGCGCTGTAGCTGTCCGAGCTATCTATTGACTTCTTCCTTATGACAAAGCTGAGTCTGGTCCGTAGAGAAGTAGGTAGGTTCCGTAGTCCAGGTTCAGGCGATGGTCAGTAAATAAAAGAGGCGAGTAGTAGGTAGGTCGGAGCGAGGTCAGCGAGCGAGAAGAGAGAGATGTTGTCAGGACGGCTTGTAATGGTTCACTGACTTGAAACTTTGGACTTTGGACTTTGGATTTATTTATTTTTCAGAGTACCTAAACCGAAGTTTACTTGCTCTAACATATTTATTTAAGGATTATCTAATGATGCTTTACATGGTTTTTAATGTTAATGAGTTTTCGAGAAATGAAAATTTAATTTTACTGCGGCTTTATGCAGGAATATTCTATACGTAAATTATTATTCTCTACGTAAGACAGATTTGGGTTTTTTGTATTTAAAGTGGTCATTCTCGCTGTATTTAGCGAGAGAGTTTATAGTGGGATTAGAGTGACTATCTAGGCCAGCGTAAAACCTAGTAGCCTGTGCAAAGATAAGGTCTTTAACCAACGGGACGTTGGATTCATTGTGGAGAGTAGATATTCTACTCCAGTGAGGTGCATTTAAGGCGAGTCTAATGCATTTATTTTGAAAGATTTGAAGTTTATTAATATGGGTTTTTGCTGCATAACCCCAGATTGGGCAACCGTATGAAAAACTTGATCTGATGGTTGTCTTATAAAGCAGTAATTTATTGTCTGTAGATAGACGGCTATTTCTACACATCATGGGATATAGGGATGATAGATAACGATTTGCAGCTTTTCTTTTTTCTTCTATATGTTTTTTCCAAGTTAGTTGATAATCTAGAGTGACACCGAGGTATTTTAAAGACGATTCCCATGGAACAGTTTTCCCAAACAGTTTAATGAAAGGGGGCCGTTTAGGCCGTGTTTTGTTGAACACGGTCGCGACACTTTTGGTCGGATTGATAGAGATTCTCCACTTTTTACACCACTTTTCTGTAAGAGTGGCTTGTTTCTGTACGCGGCGTGTAGCAGTGGCCTCGACAGTTGAACTCGAGATGATGTTTGTGTCATCAGCGAATTGGGTTATTATGATATTGTGATCTATTGGTTTAGGAATGTCACTCGAATAAATGTTGTATAAAGACGGGGAGAGTTGGCTGCCTTGCGGGACCCCAGCTGACAGGGGACGAGTAGTGGAGAAAATATTATTTATTTTTACTTTAAATGAACGATTTCTCAGGAAACTATTTATAAGTTGGATAATTCTAAGTGGGTACCCTAGACAGTACATTTTATATATGAGGCCGTTATGCCAGACTTTGTCGAACGCTTTACTAACGTCTAGAGAGAGTATTACTGTTTTTTTCTTTGTATTGAAGCCCTCCGTGATGTGTTCCACGACACGGAGGAGTTGATGAGTGGTTGAATGACCAGCTCGAAACCCATGCTGAAAGTCTGGCAAGAATTTACATTTATTTGTGATTTCATTTAATCTTACAAGGATTACTTTTTCCAGGACTTTACCCAAGCAAGGAAGGAGACTTATCGGCCTATGGTTCTCCGGTAATAATGGATCTTTGCCTGGTTTCGGAATTAATATAACATCAGCTTCTTTAAAGTCCTTTGGAAAGCAACGCAGTCTAAGCGCTGCGTTGCAGATGGCAGTCAGGGCGCAGATGCCCTTTTTCGGTAAGCATTTGAGGATTTTGTTAGATATACCGTCAGGACCGGCCGCTTTCTTCTTTTTTAGACCCTTGATTATTTTTATTATTTCATCTGGAGATGTGGCATTAATGGGCGGGTCCTGAGGGTCGAGACTTAATATTGCTTCTACTTTAGAATCCACCTTAGCTACGAAGGCTGGGTCATCGTGTTCCGTGTTAGGAGTGAATTGTGCTTCAAGGCTATCTGCGAAGGCTTCTGCCTTGTCTGCTGCAGAAAAAACTTTACCGTTTGGGCCTTGAAGCGGAGCTATTTTTGTTGCTGGACGTCTAAGTGCCTTGGAGAGTTTCCAGTAGGCGTCCCTGTCATCTTCGAGGGAGGATATAAATACGTTCCAACGCTCATTGCGGAAATCATATAGTGCTTCGCGTACTTCTCTATTTAGTCTATTTAAATGTTGTTTAACAATGGGATTATAAGAACTTTGCCACTCCTTACGCACTTGGTTTTTTTCCCTAATAAGGTCTTTGATCTCTTCGGGAATACCGTAATTAGCTGAATTGTCTTTTTTTGTAATCGCTGTTGACGCTTCGTTAATACAAGATTTTAGGCATTTAATTAGGTCGGAGGTGGCATTATTTAAAGTTAATTCGTCAGGTATTGATGTCGGTATTGTGATTTTATTTTCTAGTAAATCGCTGAATTTTTTCCAATTAATTTTTTTCTTTATAGGCACGAGGGGGACCAAAGGATTAGAGCCTCCTGTTAATGTTAGAAGAACTGGATCGTGGTCGGAGGATAGTTTTTCAACTACTTTTAAAGAGTGCAAATGATTAGTTTCTTTTAAGATCACTATGTCTATCACGTCCGGAGTACCGTTAGCATGATGTAGCGTCGGTACGTCCGGAGCGTCTACTACAATTGATTTCGTGCTCGCGTATTTTGCCAGCACGTTACCTTTTTGGTTTGAATGTAGGCTATGCCACGATCCGTGTTTAGCGTTCATGTCCCCGGCTAAAATGGTGGGAACATTTTCTTCTAATAAACTGTCCAGTTCGGACGGGATCAGTGGACGATTCGGTGGTGCATAAACGGAGATAAGTTTAAGTGGTCCGGAAGCTGTATTTACTACTACCGAGGTGGATTCAATGTTGATACTAGAGAATGAATGTGCTAGACGGTGGTCAATATTATTTTTGACTAAAATAGCCGTGCCGCCGCATTTATTGGTTAACCTGTCATCCCTGTACGTGATATAATTAGGTAAATTAAATTTCTTAGATGGTTTGAGCCATGTTTCATTAATGAAGAATACGTCAATGTTGTATTCTTTAAGAAAATCAATTATTTCCTCTTTGTGGGAGATGACAGAGCCATTGGCGTTCCAATAGGCTGTTTGCAGGTTGACTATTTTATTTTGGTGTCTAGCCATTATGATTTCTTAATGTGGCTTGAATTTTAAACATCTCGTCGGTGGCGTTTTTAATCGTTAATTTGCCGAATTCAAGCTGCTCTTCGAGGGCTTTTTTATGGATTGGGTCCAAGGGGGGCAACTGTTGTTGGGACTCTTGGGCGGGGGCAGGTCCCCTGTCTAGCCTGTATTGTTGGCTATCTTGGTTATTATAAGATTGAGAATGGGTCGGATGAGCCCTATTTGAATGATGGTTATATCTTGGCTTGTAATAATGGGGCTGAGGCCAATTACGGGGATTCGGATTGCGAGATTTGGGCGGGAGTTGGGATGCGGGTTTGTGGACAGTGGGGGTAGGATTAGAGGTAGGGGTAGGGGGAGTTATGGTAGGGGGAGGCAAGGGGACGGTTGGGGTTGGGAGGGTGGGGAAATCCACTAGGGAGGCTGCGGGGGCAGCTGCGGATACGGAATTCGTCGGTCTGGACGTATTCTCGTTTTTTTACGCACCAGATTTAAATGTCCGGGTTAAATTTTCCCCCAAAAAAAAAAAAAAAAAAAAAAAAAAAAAAAAAAAAAAAAAAAAAAAAGAAGGAAAAACTAAACCCTTTCATACACTTCCCCAAATGATCATCTAGTGAATCCACGTTATGCAATTGCACTATATAAGTATTATAAATACAAAACAATACAAGAACAACATGTCAACCTACTAGAGACCAAATGGGAATATAATTCACCGACTCCAGATATTTTCATATCAGAGGGTTCGGCTCTGTGGCATTTCTAATTGAACCTATAAATCCTACTGATCCCTCAATATAAATATTTAAAAAATCTTTTGTAATCCTACATGTATTTAAAATTACTGCTTTTTGCATTTTTATATACAAATTCTTTGACAAATCTAATATGCTTAAATTTTGAATCAGATTCCTAGGTATTATGCCAGTGGCCGAAATAACAAATGGTAATATTTTTATAGTCCGAGAATGCCAAATTCTTTTAATCTCATTTCCTAAATCTGTGTATTTTCTAATTTTTTCAGAAACAGTTTTTTGAATATTACAGGAATTTGGAATAGCTACATCAATGATATAAGTTATTTTTTTAATTTTGTCATGTAAAACTATATCAGGTCTATTATGACTAATTGTTCTGTCTGTTAGTATAGTTTTATCATAATATATTTTATAAAATTCATTTTCTATAAATGAATTTGGTTCATATTCATAATAAGGTACTACATTACGGCAATCAATCAAGTTATGTTTAATTACCAAACTTTGGTGAATTATTTTTAAAACCTGATTGTGCCTAAATGTATACTCGGAAGGCGCTAATATAGAACATCCCGATATAATATGTTCTATAGTTTCGGGAAAAGCCAAACATTTTCTACATAAATCATCAATTTGATTTATATCTTTGATTATATGCTTTCTATAATTTTTAGTATTAATGACTCTATCTTGAATTGCAAGCATAAATCCTTCTATTTCTGCGCTCAACTCTCCAATACTCAACCATTTGTTTGACGAAAGTTTGTCAACATACGTTTGGTTGAGATAATTGAAGTGTTTTGCGTGAATAATTTTATTTGACCAGGAATCTAATAATTCCTGGTTAGTATTTATAAGAATGTTGGCATTCTCGTCATATAAATTTAAAGGTGTAATATTTCTATCTGCCTTGCAAATTATTTTGTGCATTTCTGAGCTATTAGCTTTCCTATGGAAAAAATTTCTAAGCATTTCTACCTGATTGTGTTTCAAAGATGTTATTTTGACTACACCTCTACCTCCTAAATTTCTAGGTAAATTAATTCGTTCTATAGCTGAATTTGGATGATGGCAATTAAATTTTGTTAACGTAGTTCTAATTAATCGTTCTAAACTATCTAAATCTGTATTGGACCATTTAATTATGCCAAATGAGTACGTTAGTAGAGGTATTGCCCAAGTATTTATTGCTTTTACTAAATTTTTAGCAGATAGATTGCATTTTAAAATTTTTCTGATCCTAGTTTGAAATTTAATCCTAATATCATTTTTAATACTAGTGTGATCTAATCTATTCGATTGCGGGTATCCTAAATATTTATAAACCTCATCCCCTTTCATACTTTGAATTTTGAAATTTCTAAATATACCCTCGTCTCCATCTACAATTTTGCCTTTCTCTATATGGATAGTTTTACATTTATCTAAACCAAAAGTCATTTTAATATCATCTGAAAAAATTTTAACTACCTTAATCATTTTCTCTAAATTTGATTCAGAATTTGAAAATAATTTTATATCATCCATATATAATAGATGTGAAACTATACTACTCTCTCTTGTATTACCCTTAATTTTTATTCCAAACTTGCTTTTAATTAACATTTTAGAAAGGGGATTCAATGCTAAGCAAAACCAAAGAGGGCTCAATGAGTCTCCTTGAAAAATCCCTCTTTTTATTGAAATGCCCGGTACTACTATTTTCTTACCTTTTAAATTAACTAGCAAATCTGTATTCCAAAAGGACATAATATTTTTCAAAACGGTTTGAAAAATGGTTTGTTGATTTACTCGATTATTATTATTATTATTATAACTCCGGTGATTAAGATTCCTTTGGTGATTATTATAATTGTTAATGTGGTTACGCCTATTATTATTATAGTTACGCTCATAGTTAGCGTTTCGATTTCTATTATAATTAGGGTTTGCGTTTTGGGGCCTTGCCGGGCACCCTCCGTAGTTGGCCGTATGGGCCCCTTGACATAATGCGCATTTCGCCGGACTGTCTCTTGACTTGGTGCAGTCCGAGGATCTGTGCGGTTCGCCGCACTTAACGCAGCGCTCGCTGCCATGGCAGCAGATCGCTGAATGGCCGTGCATTTGACAGCGGTAACACTGTCCAACGCGGGCTTTATTCCTCAAGGATTCTACTTGAATCCTGAGGCGGAATAATGAGGTTAAATTATTAAAAATGCCCTTCGCGGTTTCATTTTTTGTCAGTGTCACCAACACTAGCGGCATAGGTTTTTTTGTGCGGGCCGATTTCATTCGGTGCACAGAAATTATAGGGTATACTGACTTGAAACCGAGGGTCCCGCCCTATTTATACGCTCGGTCGAAACCCAAGCGTGTAATTAGGGCGAAATCCGTCGGGCCGCTCAACACCCTCTCGGCTGCTTGCTTATCCCCACCCCGATATATTTATTTAGCATACAATAATTACAAGCATTTCACAATTTTTAAAAGAGCAGCGCGCGGTGACGTACACCCCTGCCTGGGGCTCGCATCTCTCCGACACACGTCTGACACACAGAGTATACCTTCATTGGACCCATTTCAGCCATCTCACAGTAAAAACCGCATCACGTGTTCTGAAAAAATTATATCACATTAAAAAAAGTTTGTGAACATAATATATAATATTTTTCCCTTGTGATGACATACTTTGTTTATCACAAGGGAAAAATATTCTCCCTTCTGTTCATATGAAGAACGAAAAAACCACGTAAGATCGTTGGAGATCCGCAAAAAATGCAAGGCTGATGTAAGCGTAATGAGTAAGATTGAGAAAGAAACCCTCAGATGGTTTGGGCATGAAAAGCGAATGTACAATGAATGGAAGAAGTATATATAACGCAGATGTGAGTGGTAGTGAAGTGCCAAGTTTTCCTCGGGGACACCAGAGGAAGACTTGGCACGATCAAGTGAATAATTGCTTGCTTGCCTGGGGCACGTCAAGAGTCAGAATAATAGAATAGTATGTATAAATGTGAATGAGGCAAGGAATATATGCCAAGACCGAGTTGTTTGGCGGTCCGTCCTCTCTGAATGCCCTGCGGGAAAACAGCATGACAATCAGTTACTTAAAGCATTATTAATTTTACTTGCCAAATGTTATGGTCTGCCAAACAATGTTATAAGGTGTTCCTAATGTAAAGCTTCAAAATCATCCAAAGTCTGGAACATTTTCTGAAACAATATTTGTGAAACATTAACTACTCGGACCCATAAGCTTGTTTTAACGATAATATAACATTAACAGACATATGTATGACGTACGAGGCGTACGTAACTTATTAAAGTAAAATTGAAAGCATATTTTTAAGCTTATTTTAAGCACATATATACAAACACATGTCATTTAACCTCAAATAGGTTTAAAGATAAATCAAGCTGAATGTTAATGTCGTATGTAATTACCTGATTTCTGGATCAATTGCGGACAAACTTTAACCATTTTTCCACCTCTGTAATTCGTGTAAACGATTTTTGAATGAAATATGCCCATCGGCGATGTCAACAATACACATTCAAATACGAATTCATGTTCGTTTGACAATCGTATGATGCAATTTGACATATAAAATTAGACCTATCTGTAATTAAGCTTTATCTATAAGAATTTGGTCCCCTCCTATCAGTTCCAAGGTCAAAGCCGAGATTAACGCCCCTGCATTTCTGTATTTATCTTGTTTTGTTTTTATCTGTCGGTCTGTCTTGATGTACCACATGAGATATTTTCTTTAATATTTTCAGCTCGAAACACCAAATCCTACCCTTACAGCTGACAGGCTGGTGGAGATGATTACTAGTGTCATTCCCCTAGAGTAGAGAGCACGTTCCACGAGCGACGGCCCGCGCCTACAGATCTCAGAGTTCGTTTGCATTTTACCTTATTATAATAATACATATAAAAGCATTAATTTAGCACCTTAATGATGACATATGATTGTTTGTTGTAGGTATTGCAGTAGGACAGTAACGTTGTGATGTCATGTCAGGAGATGGGGGCTGACGTGTTCCACCACTCTCTTGCACCGCTGCTCTTGAGAGAACATAAGAAGGAGGAAGAGTACTCCATGGACTGGACCAGGATGCAACAGGAGCAATATATTCTCAGTACGCTTAGCTTTTCTAAATTTGTTCTATTTTTATCAGGAGAGTACGCACACATTGTGCAATATAGTTGTGAACTTGGAGCAGGTGGATGAGTTTGTATATCGTGCGAAGTATGTGTATGAGAGACGGGAAGGCTGATAGAGATATTGAAAGAAGGGTAAATTTAATGTAGGTAATTCTATTAATAAAGGACTGAATGCCTTTGGCGCTAACAAAAAACTGTCTAAAGAAGCGAAACTAGCAGTCCACAACGGAATGCTGGTATCTACCCTAATGTATGGCAGTGAGGCATGGAACTGGCAGAGGAAAGTGGACTGAATGACCTCTGAGGATGTGTGGTAAAACTACGTACGGTCCTGTATATTTTCTGCCTGTACAGAGTATAAATAAAATAATATATGTACATTTTATATGCAGCAAAGCGTTCATTGGTCAAATCGTTGTACTCGTACATATAGTTTCATATCAATGATCGATGAACCGGTGGATGCAAGTTTTAGCCATAAGTTGTTATAATGGATTGTCTACTTTGTAGTTGAAATTAGATTGTAGAAATATAAGTCTGTGCAGAGCACCTTTGAGGTAACTTTTTACAAAAATGGTGCTATACAAATCATCCAAATATTATTATTATTTATGATCAAGCAATGCAATGCAAGGATGATCATAATGAGTAAGATTAAGAAAGGGACCCTCAGATGGTTTGGGCATGTATGGTAATGAACGAAGCGTGGGGTGTCAGTAGAATATATGATGCAGATGTGAGTGGTTGATGAAGTCAGGGACGCCAGAGGAAAACCTGACACGATCAAGGGAATCCGATACTTGCATCGGGCCACGTCAAGAGTCAGAAATAGTATGTATGAGTCGATGTGCGAGTGTGAATGAGGCAAAGAGTGTGTGCCAAGACCGAGTTGTTTGACGGTCCGTCCTATTGGCCTACCCCTGCGGGGAAACGGCGTGATTTTGTTAGTTTTTCTTGTATTTACTGTTTTTAATAAAATACTAAAATGTTTAATCGAGTTTTTCATTTTTCTGTTGTAACCAGAGAAATGTCAAAGTCGATACTATCGTAGGAAAGCTAAATTTTATTTGAAATTGTTCTTCCCCTTTAGAAGGGATTGAAATTTCAAGTAATTTTAGGTTATTTTTACGACAGTTGGTTTCTTCATAGGGCATCAATCTTTCAATCTGATAAAGCTCTGTCCGGAGAAAATGAGCAGTAAAGAAAAGTAAGCTCATTTTCTTAAGGCAGCAATCTTGTCAGATGCAGTTCTGTTGCCAGGGCTGGGCAAAATACATGCTTTGCTGTAATTGAAATACAAATTACAAAATACTTTTTCACATGTATTTAAAATACGAAATACAAAATACTTTCAAGACGTGTATTTGAAATACAAAATACAGTATTTTAACCATTTTTTTATTTCAAATACAAAATACAAAATACATTTGGTTTTGGTAGAACCTTTGGTTGCAATAAATTGTCGTAATTGCCCATATCTATGTAAGGGTGCGTTTTCATAGAAGCAAAACTGAGCAGAGTGAAACAGAGACGTGCTAAAATTGACTAATATTGCTCAGGAGACACATCTCGTCTCCGCTCCACTTATAAAGTTTTGTGGTATAGGACTGTATGATAATAATTATTATTATAACACTAGCTGGTTCCCGGCATGCGTTGCAATACCATATTCAAAGAAATAAATTGTTTCTCCCTGAATGTCCTTTCCCGTGCGTCCCCGTTCTCCTACCGCATCCCCTTCCCCACTTGCATTCCCCTTCCACCTTCCCTGCCTACCCTCTCCACTCTCCCTCACCCCCATCCCGCCAACCCCCCTCCCGCGTTCCATATATTTAGTCCCAGTACATTCAGTTTTCAAACAACTCGCGTGCCAGCTATTACAATTTTGTAATTCAAATTTTCATTTTTCACATATTACAAATATTCATTTTTCTATATTAAAAGAACAATCAATCAAACTTGTACCTAAATAGGTACCTATTTAATATATCTATAATTTAAAAAATCCATAGATAGACAATAAATTGTTACAAAAAAACAGCTACCTGCTAAATTCAATTTCATCAAACGCGCGCTAACTGTCAAACGTGCGAAGTTAAAAGAGTCGTTAAATTTTCTGAAATTATCCAATTTTCTGCGAAATTTCCTTAATTTTTCTTTCCGTAAAAACCTTCTATAAAGTATTAGAAAACTTAAAAAAACGAATGAAATAGGTAAAATCATTCTGAGGTTATGGCGGACCAAGGGAAACAAGGATTTATTTTTAGATATGAATGGATGAAATTTGTATAGCGCATTTTTGTGTTATTTCACTTCAAGTGCGCTCTACTGTAATTAACTTAAAAATAATGTAGTAATCAGTCAAATTATTCCTATAGTGCTTGATCTAATACTATGATACAAAAATGTACAATACAAAGCAAAGACAAGTTTAATGTAATATGATACAAAATGTACAATGTATGTAGGGCTATTATACATAGCACAGGACAATAATAATAACTAGCATGACGCAAAAAAAATGTACAGTACATTATACTAACTAACCATCACGCTATTTCCCCGCAGGGGTAGGCAGAAAGGACTAACCACCAAACAACTCGATCTTGGCACACACTCCTTGCTTCGTTCACATTCATACATCGTCTTATACATGCTTTTCTATTATTCCGACTCTTCACATGGCCCGACTCAAGTATCTGATTCACTCGGTCGTGCCATGTCTTCCTCGGGCGTCCCCGACTTCTTCTACCATTCACATTTGCGTCATATATTCTCCTTACACTCCTTTCCTCGTTCATTCGCTCTACATGCCCAAACCATCTGAGGGTCCCTTTCTTAATCTTACTCATTATGCTTACATCAGCCTTGCATTCTTCGCGGATCTCCACATTTCTCACACGATCGTACATGGTTTTACCACACATACGCCTAAGGGATCTCATTTCTACAACATTCAGTCTACTTTTATCCTTTCTCTGCCAGTTCCATGCCTCACTGATATACATAAGGGTAGGTACAAGCACTCCATTATGGACAGCTAACTTCGCTTCTTTGGACAGTTTTTTGTTGGCGCCAATGGCGTTCAGTCCTCCATTAATAGAGTTGCCTGCATTTACCCTTCTTTCAACATCTCTGTCAGCCCTCCCATCTCTCTTAAACATACTTCCCAAGTACACAAACTTATCCACCTGCTCCAAATACTCATCATTCACAACTATGTTGCACGTTTTTTTTTGTTTTCATACTCTCTCTTTCAAATACCATGACTATAGACTTACTTACATTCATCATTAACTCATTCTTCATACATACTTCGTTCATCCTAGATAAGAGAGACTGTAGCTCTTCCATACTGTTAGAAATCAGCACCGCATCATCAGCATACAGTACATTATAAAGCAATGATATAAGAGAACTACAAATAATCATTAGTAAGAGTGCTATAGCAAGGAACAATAGTACAGGGTTCTAGCGTTTTTATCTATGTGTGTTTATTTTTCATTATCATTATTAAGATCGCTAAATGTATTTGAAAATGTATTTTGAAGCCATAAGTATTTGAAATACAAATTACAAAATACCTCAGCAACAGGTAATTGAAATACTAATTACAAAATACATTTTTCGGAAGTAATTGAAATACAAATACAAAATACGTATTTGTATTTCAAATACGTATTTCAATTACAAGTATTTCAAATACTGCCCAGCCCTGTCTGTTGCCCTGGGGAATATTTTGACATTTCTTTTATTTTTAAAGTAATATTTTTGGCTAATAAATTGGGTAGGCACTGAAAGATAATTATATTGTCTATGGTCGAGCCTTTTATTTTGTTTCCTCTATCCATTGTCTATGGTATGTGTGACGACAAAGTCTCGAATCGAATAAAAATACATTAAATATAGGTATGTATATGGTCAAATAGCGTTGACACTTGGTTCATAGAAAAAGCACCAAGTTATCAATCTAATGACTGGTTTATTTATGTCTCTCATCATCTCTCATCTTGATTTTGACAGTAAACAAGTGGTTTTTCCCTTTTTCCACTACTGTAAAAACTTTTCTGTAGACGTTTTTCTGGTTAAAATTCTGGTCTTCTGGCCTACTACAATCTTCAAAATGTACCAGACGGCATTTGAAATTAAACATTATTTTGATATGAAAGCATGTATCATAAACGATCTCAACAGCAGTGCCAAACGAGAACAGATCATGGAATATTTGATTAACGAGTATCCGAAATTCTTTCTCACAAAAAGAAAAGTTGAAAAAATGAAATCTCCCGTAGATATTGTGTTTTACCTGGAAAAGCATCATCTTGTAAACGTCAGGGACGTTTTTATCTTTCGCCAGATTGCGGACATGTTGCAAATCTCGGACTTATCAGACATGGTCATGAAACATGAACACCTAATCGCAACTAGTACCCTGAGGAGTCCCAAGTACTGGGGTAAGAATGTCGAGTAAATATACAGAAAATAGAAACACGCTTAATACACAAAAAACACTTTGTAGTAACTAACTAACCATGCTGACAGACTGCCAAACAACTCAGTCTTGGCACATCCTCTTTGCCTCATTCACATTCATACATATTATGTATATACTCTTATATTATTCTGACTCTTTGTAGTAGTTACATAATAATGAGAAGCAAGTATTTCTGCTTCCGGAAATGTAAAATAATTCATTAACAGCAATAACGCGTAACACAAATATTTGTTAGAAAAGTCTTTTTATTCATCTTAATTACTACAAAATACAACTATTGCATTGGGGGTGATGGAAAACACTCCATTCAAAATTTCAATACAAAAATGTCATAAAATATGGATATAAATTATTGTAAATGGCTGTCAGCCCATACGACAAAAGCAAATTTTCATTTTACGTAATTGAAATTTTAACCTGTCATTTGCCAGGAGCGCGCCGGCGCGCGAGACTCGAATTTCAAAAAAGAATATTAATTCAAATAATTTGGATGCGATTTTAAATTTTATTCCATTAATATGTAACATAAAATAAAGCTTAAAATAGCTTCCTCCATTCTTGTTCTTAAGGTAATTTAAAAAAGGTAAGGTAAAAAACCCTGGCCCTTGACAGGTTAAATGTAGTATTTTCCATCGCCCCAAATGCAAATAGTTGTCTGTAAAGTAATTAAAAGGTTAAATATTCATATTAACTATGTCCAGTCATCCCAAAAGTTTACCATAATTAATTGTAGTTCTTCTTCAATGGCGCTACAGCCCATTTCGAGTCTTGGCCTCCTTCAAGATAAGCTTCCACCGCCCTTTGTCCTCGGCCATCGACTTCCAATCTGCAACATGGAAGTAGTCCTCTTGCATCCTTCCTAACATCATCCTCTCATCTCAGCCTAGGTCTGCCCGCCTTTCGTTTACCTCTCGAGTGTCCTGTTAGAACCTGTAGGGAATTGTAGTTATTTTGTTAAAATTAATTGGTTGTTCACTTGGCGGCCATTGTTATTAATGTCAAAGTTTTAAGGTTAGTTTTTGTCTTCTCTTATTCAACCCAAAATTTTAACGTATGTTCCTATTGAGAAAAAAACTATTTCAATATTATTATGTCAAAACGTGGCATGATGAAAAGATGTCAAATTAACCGTTTTTTAATGAAATAGCTACTAAAAACCATTATTTTCCATTTTCGAAAACCAAAATACCTACTTCTCATTATTATCCAACTGATACTAAGGCTGGGTTTAGATTCATAAGTTTTTTCCTGTAAATCGCTCTTGTAAGCGATTTATGGCCAAATTACCAATGTAAACGACACCAAAAGTCACTTTAATGTAATTTATAGCAAGTTACAGAACTCGTATCTAGGATGTCTCGTATCGGAGGCGTCTACTAATATCTACAGGAATTCCAAAAACTGAAAAAATCGAACTAATATCTATGGGAATCAAAGTGTTGACGAATATCTACAGCTCAAACTGTTGATTAATATCTATGAGAACCAAAGTGTTGACGAATATCTACAGTACTGTCAGAGGTTGGATTTGCAATTATGTATAGCATATTGGAATAACGTAATATTGCGTATGCAGTTTAAAAAACTTAATTTATGTAAGTATGTATGTAAAAATCCCTAATATCGGACTATTGGACACATTTAGCTGATTAGTCCAACCTACGCTCTGTAGATATTAGTTCAACCTACGCTCTGTAGATATTAATCAACACTCTGAAGTTCGTAGATATTAGTTCAACATATGAGCTGTAGATATTCGTCAAACCTACGGGCTGTAGATATTAGTATCTGGAGTCCTCGTATCTAGGACAGTCTCTCGTATCTAGGATGAACGAAGTATGCATGAAGAAAGAGTTAATGATGAATGTAAGTAAGTCTAAAGTCATGGTGTTTGAAAGAGAGAGTACGAAAACAGTATGCAACATAGTTGTGAATGATGAATACTTGGAGCAGGTGGATGAGTTTGTGTATCTGGGTAGTATGTTTACGAGAGATGGGAAGGCTGAAAGAGATATTGAAAGAAGGGTGAATGCCGGTAACTCCATTAATGGTGGACTGAATGCCGTTGGCGCTAATAAAAATCTGTCAAAAAAAGCGAAGCTAGCAGTCCACAATGGAGTCCTGGTACCTACTCTGATGTATGGCAGTGAGGCATGGAACTGGCAGAGGAAGGATGAAAGTAAACTGAATGCTGTTGAAATGAGATCCCTGAGGCGTATGTGTGGTAAAACAATGTATGATCGTGTGAGAAATGTGGATATCCGCAAAGAATGTAAGGCTGATGTAAGCATAATGAGTAAGATTAAGAAAGGGACCCTCAGATGGTTTGGGCATGTAGAGCGAATGAACGAAGGAAGTAGTGTAAGCAGGCGCGGCCGGTGCCTTCACTTTTTGGTGGTTCACCGAGTAATTCATCAAAAATTAAAACAAAAGTAGGTAAATAAATAAATAATAAAATTAGACAGAGCCTAGTAACTCTTAACTCGTACAGTGCCCTTGAGGTGATTATTCACAAAAAAAACGGCGCTATACAAATTATCCATTTATTATTACTATAATTTTATGTAAAAGTTTTCTTTGCGGATTTTACTATCTTGGTTGATAATTAAATGTAGTTTTGGCGGGCCATAGGCTATAATTCTGCTTTTATTTTCATGGTTCATATATTCTTAATATAGTATATATTTATTATTATATAACTTTTAATTTTGAAAAGGCAAGGAAATTTAAAACAGCGATATCTATCGAATAATAACACAATAACACGCAGTAAACGTTTCTTTTTGGCGCGCCCCCGCGCGATAGTAAACCCCCTTACTGAGTGAATTTTGCAATACATATGTGACAAAAATGCACAAACAAAAGGTCCCAAAAACTAATAATGACAATGTCAAATCGGTTCCCTATCCATCAAGGTAATATCGCACCCGCTGACCTGTTGACTCATCGTTACATTTTACAAGAGAAAAATATAATTACTATCCTATTCAAACCCTACTACGAATGGTCATTTCGCTGGAACGATTCACTTCGGAATTCCTCGGGCCTTTCCGTCAACCGCGCAGCGCACGGTAGTCACCATTTTTTCGCTACGATTTTGTATTTTGACGGTCTGGACATGTTGCTGGGGGCTTCATACAAATGATAATTCTCAAACGGGCGCATTGCTGAAACGCGTAGAATCGTATGTACCTACCTCGGTTCCTAGGCGATATAACTTGCGCGCGGAAAGCAATGCTTTAGGCCACGATAATTTATTATTCTCTACCAAATTCATGTATTTTTAGATAGGAATTCAATTTTTTTTTTTTAATTTAAAATAATCTGCGCAATTTTATAATTAAAAATTTTATGTAATACGATGAGCTGCAAAATGTTGTTTAATTTTGTTGGCGGTTCGGTGCACGAGTGCACTTTAGGACGAGCCGCGCCTGAGTGTAAGAAGAATATACGACGCGAATGTGAATGGTAGAAGAAGTCGGAGACGCCCGAGGAAGACATGGCACGATCAAGTGAATCAGATAGTTAGTTAGTTAGTTTACAGAACTTATTCTTTCAGAAGTTTTTTGATAGGTCTAATCGCGCCCACGCGAATTTCCAGCCTTCTTACAGATTATAAAATCAGTTTGATAAGTTAAGAGAGTTACTGCAAGAAATAGTACCGAAATACGTAATTATTTTCATATATAATCCGTAAATTTTAATTACGAGTGTAACCCCCGCCTAAAACCGGGGAAAATTTACAGATTACGTAAGATTTTGACAGGTTACTCACAGGAGCTTTTACATATGCATCCGACTTGTGGTAATTAATGATCACGGAAGTTGTTTGGAAGTTCAACCTGTGTAAATGCTCATGCGACCGTTTACATCTGTAAATTTATTTGCGGTAAAATGGCTTCCTAACAATAACGACCTGCTACTGTCAAATTTACGCGATTTTGACAATAAAGACAAAAACGCCCAAATAAAGTGTTGAAATAGATTTAAACCACCCCCTGTTACCTGACATCTGCTGACAGCAACGGACTTCGAATTCAAAATTTCAAATATGTAAATGTTAAATACAGAATCATTAAGATTGGACGGATAATTGAATAGAAGGATGCTCATTTTCCAGAAAACTTAAATAAGTGGAAATAAATACTAGTTTTGTACGAAAAAATCCTATAATAATTGGCTAATTTATATAGCGCCGTTTTCGTGGAAAATCACCTCAAGGGCGCTACTATAAAAACAATAGTCTTTTAATTTTTGACATTTCGCAACGGCGCATTTCGGTACTATTTCTTATCAAACTGACTTTATAAGCTGTAAGAAGGCTAATTCGCTTGGGCGCGATTAGATCTGTCAAAAAACTTCCAAAAGAATAAGTTCCGTAACTTGCTATAAATTACGTTAATTGACTTTTGGTGTTTTTTACATTGTTAATTTGGCCATAAATCGCTTACAAGGGTGAAAAAACTTACGAGTCTAAACCCAGCCTAAGAATGGTTTGTTTTACAGAATTTGAACAGTTAATCAAATTTCGATGTTAATATTCAAGTTCGACGAAAGTCCCATTCAAGTTCTGTTACTTACCAAGTACTGTGAAAAAAACCAGCCCTTGATGAAATAATAACAGAACTTGAATAGAACAGAATCACAGAACTTGATTTTTAACTTTGAAATTTGATAAATTGTTCAATTCTGCGAAACAACTCGTCGTGAGAGTTTTAAAAATAAAATTTGCATATTAAGCGTGTTCCTATTTTCTGTACATTAATATTCATAATATATAATAAAAATTCATTACATGAAAATTTACAACTGGGGTGTTTTGAAAACATATTTTCTTATTATAAATTGTTAAAATATAATATCCTTGTGCTTACCACACTTTTAAAAGTATGGTTTAACTCGAGAACGACACTGAATCGGTGGCAGACTAAGCCCGTCATAGGTCCGGATCAGCAAACCGAATGTTGAAACCCCCTAGTTTAAAAAGTTGATGCAATTTTACAAACTTTTTATTCAATTCACACGGGCCTCTGGTCCTGGGGGGCCTCCAAACGCCTCCATGTTCCCTTGATCAAATCCTAAACAAGGCTTTAAATACTTTAAGACACCAGGACATTGCAAAATGCTGTATCTCCGTCAATTTTTCGAATTTCTTTAAAACATTTGGTGAGAGCATTATTAACAAATGCATCTTTCAGAAAATTAAAAAAAAAAAATTATGACATTTTTTTTACAGTGGATGCCTTGGGTGAAATGCAGATCCGGGCACAGTTTGGAAATTTAATAAAAAGGCACTTTCTAGATGAGAAAAGTGTGGAGAAGATGAATAAAAAATAAATTAAGGCGCGCTCGGCAAAATTGAGGGAGATACAACCGTTCAAAGTATTTAAAAATTCACTTCGCGAACTGATATTGACAGTTCGTTCGCCATGTTTTCATTGCTTATGTTGGATCCCAGACCTAATACAGAATTAATAGTACGCCAAAATCACAAACCATATTACACAAACCTAGCGTAGCCGCTAAACCACTTGAAAACTGGGATTTTTTTTGCCGTGACGCGAGCAGGCGCTACGAAGGGGGCACTTTCTTTTCATCACAAACCATGTTTAGCGTATTAGGTTATAAAAAAAATGGCGGGCGAACTGTCAATATCAGTTTGTAAAGTGAAATTTTAAATACTTTGAACGTTTGTTTCTCCCTCAATTTTGCCGAGCGCGCCTTAATTTTTGTTTTATTCTGCTTTTCCACACTTTTCTCATCTAGAAAGTGCCTTTTTATTAAATTTCCAAACTGTGCCCGGATCTGCATTCCTCCCGATGCCTTAAATTTTAAAACCTAGTTTTAGGATTTGATGAAGGGAACATGAAGGCGTTTGAAGGCGCCCCAGGACCAGAGGCCCGGGGCTCCTCCGTTAGTCCGCCACTGCACTGGATCGCCATGATTTGTGCATTTCTATTTTCAAGGTTCCCGCTCTTAACAATAGCAAAAATAGAATTTTCCCTCTTCAGTTCCTTTCCATATATGTATATAATATTTAATTTACTTATCTCATGCTACCTAATTCAAAAGTTATGTTGTGTTTTGCAGCGAGCAGTGAGACAGCAAAATTGTCTGAAGCTATGTATTAGGATCTAGTAACAGTATTCACAATTTAACATTTATTTTGGGCATAGTAGAAAACCAAAAAATAAATATTTCAATAGGTTAGGCTAGTAGGAGGTTAAAATCATGATTTGCATTCAATAATGTTGGTATTCCTTTCTCTTGAAGGTTTACTTTTTGTTTCTCTACTTTAAAATCTGTCACAAACCTCTCTTTCTTAATCCCTTCAGGTTAATTTGTTCTCTTTTGGGAACAGCTCATACAGGTCTCATAGAAATCGTTGTCTCCCTCACTGTCGTGGTGAGAAATATGATTTTCAATTTGTTCGCGGGCCGCAGGAAGTGGGGGTCTACAGGTTGACATTGTTAATTAACTTAACCTATTTGTATTTTCAAAAATAGTAATTTTTCATTTTAAAGAAATTACAGCAAGCAAAAAACAAAGCTCTGAAAAATTTATTCTCCAAGGCCAAACTGATAAATGTTGTCGATTTAAAAAATAAAAATAATAATCGACACAAATATGTAGCAGAGCCCTCAGCGGCAAGACCATAGCTGGGGTTAAAACACAATTTACTTGGAATATTGATTGGGCACCTACTCTCATTGCATTTGGCAGTATTTTAGCCAATTCACTATGCAATTTTTCCATACCTTCTTCCCCGTAGAACTATTAAATACAAGGTGTCCGGAAACTCGTAGTACAAGCGGGAAACTGGAGAATCCACATCACATTTGGAGTCGATTTTGTGGTTTAACTTTTTTTGATTTGAGCTTTCGTTTTCGAGTAAATCGGGTCCGAAGTTGGAATTTTTTAGGTTAAATTTGAAAAAAAAATTCACTATGGGGTTGATTTCAGCTGTGTAATGTCTTATAAAATGCAACGAAGGGTAAACCGGGCTCAAAATTTTTTTTAACCCTTTAGTTGCCGAAAAAATGGAAAAATTGAAAAAAATAATATTAAAATCGAAATGCTTAGATCGAAAAAAATAAGTTTTTTGGGTTCTCTACGTGATGCAGATTCACCAGTTTCCCGCTTGTACTACAAGTTTCCGGACACGTTGTATATTAACATCAAAACATTATTTTTTCTAGATGACACACCGTCACCGCCTCCCGAAGTTCAAGAAAATATAGAGAAGCCTGATAAAAAATCTAAAATATACGAAATTGTATCTTTGGAAATTGGACAGAGCTGGCGAGACTTGGCACGGAATCTATCCATTCGGGAAGGCGAACTTGATGTTTTGCATCACAAACATCCAGAGGATTTGAAAACTAAAGTTTATACAATATTGGACATATTTTCAAACAGGGAACCCAGGGAATGGTCTACGAAGTTGGCACAAGCTTTGAATAAATCGCGAAGAGTAGACCTGCAAAATAAAGTCATGGATATCATGGCTACATGATACATGTTGTTTGGTTAACCACTTCACAATGTCATATTGTGAAATTCTTGAATTAACACTTTGTTTCAACATTACTACAAGGAACCACTGCAATCATCAGGCGAGATGGAAAACATGCATTTAACCCTTATGCGGCGAGAAGCATTTAATTAACAGAAGTCATTTCATCGCGCTTGTCTCTCCCAGATTCCTACCCAACCCTCGTACCTTTTTCCTTCCCAGAACTTTCTCTCCTTTTTTTTAAGTGAAAAATCTGTAGCCCCGCTATGATTTGGATTTCGATGAAACAGAAATTACGATTACTGCACCTGTGACGCATCAACTGCGCTCATTGACCGCTTTGGTTATGATGTCACTTTTAAAGGCTCCTATTGTTTGAGATATGAAAAGGGAATTACGCTGATCTGCGCTCATTGGTCGCTTTGATTATGACCTCACTTTTCAGATTGTTTTGGCAAAGTATCACTTCTACCACGTGTAAACTGCACTTGAATCTTTTTCCTAAAAAGACCCTCCACACAGCATCCCCAAAGATGATATAGGCACTGAGGGGAATTATTTTCCTCAAGACCTGTATGTAGCTAAGGTAAAAAAAAGTAATTAAGTTGAAACAAAGTGTTATTTCAATAATTTGTGCAAATTTAGATCTAAAGCGAGCATTTGAATTTCACTAAACAGCCAAATGGTATCTAAATTTTTTACTCCAAATAAGCTCAGGAATTCGTACATCCTGATACACCTGTTTACAAATTATCGGTTTATGATTTAACATCCGTGACGTCTTTGGTTTACGTAAAATTGTTTTAAAAAAAAAATATATAACTGTTATCGTCTTCATAAAACTTTATAATAAAATAATTCTTAAAGAATTTTTTTTGTTCATTTTCAAAAATTGACAATAAATTATAGAGAGAATATCGATACTTCTTTATTTTGTTTTCTAAAGAAAGTACATACAAAAGTACATTAAGTTGATTTTGGTATTATAACAATATGCATCATTGTTTTCTTCGTACATAATATATTAATTTAAAGTCTTTATTTACAAGTCTAATAATATAACTTTGTACAAAATAAATAGTTGAATAAATAAATATAAATTTGTCTACAATGTTCTAGTTTTCTTTTAAGTGAACTGATTCACTGGAACGAGATAATATCACATCGTGCGTGCACATTGCGCCTATGCAGTGCTGCAACTGACAGAGACCTCCGTCCTTGGACATGGAAGCCTGGACATTCTTGTCTGATAATGCGGCTATGTTTTTTCTGGGCCCGGTGGTGTTGATGTTTCTCTTAATGTTGTCCATTAATCGGCTGACGGAGAAGTCGGCCATGGCCGCCTGCTGGCTGATGGAGTTGCCGGCCATCTTCGCCATGGAAGACTCGCTGATGTCGTGGAACAGCTGCGAGACCCACGACTTCAGAACGGAGAAGATCACAAAAGGGGTCTCATACTCGTTTGGTACGATGCCGTCCACTTCACTCTCAAAGAAGGAGAGTAAAGGAAACCAAATGCGAGTTCTGAAAAAAAAAAAAGTTTAATTAAATGAAGAGAATATTAGCGAAACTAATTAATCGAAAATCAGAAAAGGATATGGTTACATCTAGGACTCGAACCCAAGACCTTCGCCTTGCTGGGACGCAGCTCTACATACTGAGCTAATGTGTTATCCCATTCGGTCATATTTAATTGTATCATACTTCGATTAAGAACCACCAACATTATCTTCATTTTCTTAATGCATATTTTTATTGGCTGCTATCTAGATAGTGTCTTAGATAAATTTTATCCATTATTATTTTTAATATGCGACATCTATTGACTTTTCTGCAAGTCTAGGATGAATATTTATTTTTATTTTTAACATGTTTAATATAGTGTGGACATGATATTGATATTTGGCTGTGTGAGATTGGTTTTTAACCCATCGGAATACTGATTTTTATTTTTGACATTGGTGCATACTTCAAAAGGATTCTTCAAAAAGAAACACTTTTTCTACTTTTAT
This sequence comes from Limnephilus marmoratus, assembly GCA_917880885.1. Taxonomy (NCBI): domain Eukaryota; kingdom Metazoa; phylum Arthropoda; class Insecta; order Trichoptera; family Limnephilidae; genus Limnephilus; species Limnephilus marmoratus. Next base: position 14,154,748 of record OU862908.1, read on the forward strand.
ACAGATTTCATAAAAATCATAATTTGATTACAATCTACCCAAGTGGGAGGAGTTTTAGCAGCCTCAATATGCCGATGTGAAAGGAATGGAAGCGCCCAATCTTAGTGGAGGGTATAGTGAGAGGTTAACCCCTCAGGCCTCCACCGTATTATGTCAAAATATTTTCGCTTTACAATAAAATCCAAATAAATGGAATATTTCTGAACGTACCTGAAAACTAAAAACTTTGAAAGGTGATAAAATCACTTTCAAATTTAACTAAACATATAAAAGTTTTTAAAATGAATCACCTTTTTTTTCAAATTTATAATACATTTGTCTAATAAAATGTATATGTGTTTTTATTTTTTTGTATTATTTTTTTAATGTTTTCTGGGTTACTAGTAGGAAATTTCAAAATGTCATACTACTGTACTGGACCGTTTTGCTTCCCGGTGTTATTTTGGTTCCATGCCAACTCAGAATGAAACCAACTCAGAAACACCTCAGAAAGGTCATTAAAAGCTATGAATAAATAATTTTAAAATAGCCGATAACCCTAACCTAACTTAACCAATTTTTTATATTTTTTTATTATCACTCTTAATATGACCTTTCTGAGTTGGTTTCATTCTGAGTTGTCCGGTCACCGTTATTTTATAGTGTATTTGATATGTATATGACACTTGTGAACAGTGGCGGCTCGTGACTTTTGGGTGTGCTAGGGTGCTAATATTAAAAAAATGGCATCATGGATGTTGTCGTATGCGAAAAATATTTTTTTTATTTTTTCAAAAATCGGTGTTTTGTATGAAGATTTTTCAGGAAATCGGTGCGGCGCACCGCCAAACTGAAACTTTCTGAAATTTTTCATACAAAAAACTGATTTTTAAAAAAAAAAAAAAAAATTTTTTTTCGGCTCCAACAACATTAATAATGCCATCTTTTTCATATCAGCACTCTAGCACACCCAAAAGTCACGAGCCGCCACTGCTTGTGAATAATATTTGAATTATGGCGAGCCTTCGAATATTGCTTTCCCAATTATCTCAAACCTTAGTATTTGGAGATGTTTGACTGATTAACTGGACGATCGATATATTTATGGTTCCATGACAACTCAGAATTATACAATTTCAACACCCCTTTGAAAAGTCAATAAAAGTTATGAAAAAAAATTGAAAAATAGCCCATAACCTAACCCAACATAACCTATTTAACCAATTTTTTATATTTTATTTCATCACTTTTAATGACTTCAAAGGAGGTGTTGAAGTTGCTTGACTCTGAATTGTCCGATCACCGTATTTATATGTATAGTTGGGACCTTTACAAAGAGAGATGTACAATATTTATATAAAAATATTTGACAGCAATGCCTTTCCAGGCATTCAAGTAAGACCAGCATACTCTTCCTGTCAAAAGTGTGTTGGTAGAAAAAAATTATAATTGTACATAACCGAACTGCCCCAGCAACAATATTTTTAATTTGTAAGTGATAAATTAAAGATATCCTGAGTGAGTGAAAGATAAATTCTTATTATGGTAGTTAGACCCAGAATTTTTGAACTGAAAAAAAATCTCAACTTCTAGTAATCGGGTATTAAAACGTACAAGTAACGAAATGGAAACTTTGGCGAAAATGCCCAAAAACAACGTTATTACAGCGCTATTGAGGTGATTTTTCACGAAAACGGTGCTATATAAATTAGCCAAATATCATAACGACTCATTTACTACAAAGCATGACAAAATAGATAAATCGTGTCTTCCAACCTAAAAGGTCTGAAAAAATGTCACCTAACGACTTCTGGCAGTAAATTGACAATTTATGCAATAGTGGCATAGATCGGGTTAACAGTATTAATCCAATAGTACGTACCTCATGGAGTCCCCTTGCATAAGAGCCTGGTTGTTAGACAGGGTATGGTAGTAGAGGAACAGACGGGAAGTGATGTAGAAAGCGATGAAGACATCGATGGAGTAATGTTCGTGGGCAGCAAGGATGAAGAAGATGCCGAACATGTTCATCAGCCACGTCACTATGTGCAGCAGGTATAGACTCCGGGAGGTATCTACAAAAAGCAAATAATCATAATACTAACACAACAATACTTTAGATTAACTTCCAAGCATTTAAATAAGATTTGCAGTAAAAAGGTGATTTCCATTATTTTTTAGTACTGTGGTACTCTACAAGGTCAAAAAGGAGACCTTGTACGTAGGAATATTTTAATATTGTAAACTGACAAATTAATAAACAATATTGTTTATACAAATAAATTGCAAATACAAGATAAAACATAGTTATTAAATATATGTACTGTTTCCAATTTATTACCAATATACATAGATATTCAAATTGATGGACCAGCCAATCATGGAAATGGGAACAAACCATGTGTAGCACAAGAAGCGGCGTACCCGTTTCCTGCGATTTGTCAATAAATCAATCTGACAGAATACGGGCAAGTCCTCGAACATAAAATCTGCTTACGAATTACTAGTTCTTTTTAAATGGCACATAATTTTTTTTTTAAATTATATTTGACGACCTCCGTAGTCCAGTGGCTAAGACTCTTGACTCACATTCCGGAGGTCGCGGGTTCGAACCCGGCATGCGCAAATAAATTTTATTTGATTAATTTGTGTTATTTCACAATTAATTAATTTAAAATAATATATAGTATATTTGCGGCATGTTCCAGAGTGGAAGATACTATCAGTATCGCCCTGGTGTAAGACCACCATTCAGAATTGAAACGTTGCTTGAAAATGGCTTAAGCCGTGTTTAGTGACCAGATCTGAATAGCCAGGTACTTCCCAACCTTCCTCTTCCCCACCTCCTTCCCCTCCCCACTACCTTCAGCCTCACAACATACCCCAATTGGGGATGCCATAGTCTCACTGGCTCCAGACGGGAGCAGTTGAGATTCTTGTGCGGTATTCACTGTAAAAAAAAAAAAAAAAAATATTTATTTATTTTACATTTACACAATATAACATAATATAGCTTACATATTTTATACACTACTAATAAAGCAAATAATGCTTGTGTTTAGGAGAGGACAATTTGTTAATAGCTTAAGAATTATTAAAAAAATCCTTATCAGAAACTTAAGAATTTAACTTATGAAGAGATTTATACTTAACATATTCTTTTTTGGATTATAAGGGTAATAATTAAACAAGAAATGTATATAGGATGTACATAAAACATTAGGAACATATTTTTTTAATATTTTGTTACATTAGTTAGACACTTTCACAAATGTGTTATAATTTACCCACCTCATTCATTTTTAGCATCGCTACGCCAGGCGGTTCGTTTAAAAACGAACATTCAGATCCTGAGTAGAAAAGTCTCACAAAGGTCTGCGTTGCAAACCTTTGCCTTACTTTAGTTAAATTTACTTTTCTGTGCAGGGTCTGCTTATTTCAATGTGCACTCGTAAGAGGTTAACGGTTACGACTTATGTCATCATTTATTCAAAGCATCTTCGTACCCTCCTGGTGCCAAAAATATAATCACGAGGTTTGCCTCCAGCTTGTCGTAATGAAATCTTTCATGTTAGGGCAAGTCTATCTAATTGGATGTCTATGCCAACACATTATGTAGAAAAACAATTGTAAATAATGTAATTTATCTTAGTTTTTTTATGTGAGTACCGCAGAAGAATCCCAACTGCTTCCAACCGACTGGAGTCGGTGAGACTGTGGCATTCCCAATTGGGGTATGCTATGAGACTGAAGGTAGTCGGGAGGGAAAGGGATAGGGGAAAGGATGGTGGGGAATTACCTGGCTATTCAGATCTGCTCAACAAACATGGCTAAAGCCATTTAAAGCAATGTTTCGATTATTCTGAAAGGTGGTCTTTCAGCAGGGTGATACAAGCCGGCCTACGGCCACAGACTCCATGGTCGAGGAGTAAGGATCTCGGACTTGCAATCCGAAGAGCGCGGGATTAAATCATATTTTAAAATTAATTAATTGTGAAATGACACAAATTAATAAAATAAAATTTATTTGCGCACGCTGGAAATTTAACCCACAATCTCCAGGTTCTTTGCCAAAAATCTTAACCACTCAATCACAGAGGCCATTTCCAGCTTTGTAAAGCGCTCTCGAAGCGATATTTCATAAAAATGGTACTTCAAATAAACTAGCCACATTAAAATTATTGCAAAATTTAAAAATCTAAATAATGCTTGGCTAACTTTCATATATTGCCATTTTTTTGAAATATTGCATACGTAAAAGGCACTTTAGAAAGCTGCAATAACTCGAAACTATATTAAAATCACCTTGAACATATCCGATAACAGCAATAATCTAACTGCTAATCTCCGTAACCATAACCCTTATCATATTATTATGTAAATAACAAAAACTTGTTCAAGCACTTGTGAAGGTAAACAAGTCCTATAATTTCTAAATTCCCCATATCCTACTTTTTCATAAAATGACCTAAATATTATCTTAAATTGGTTTAGTTTCTAAACTCTTCATAATGACCAGTAACGAAAAAACTTAGATGAGTTATGAGTTTCAAAAGTCCATTTTATCTTAAAATTGCATTATGATGGCCTCTGTGGTCGAGGGCCAAGGCTCTCGACTAGCAATCCCGATGAGGGCAAATATTTTTTATTGATTAATTTGTGTTAATTCACAATTTCATTAATTCAAAATAATATAATTTAGTTTCTTTACAGTTATATTCTCAGTAACGCCTGGTGTAAGACCACTAATCAGAATTGAAACATTGCTTGCAGTGGCTTAATTCGTGTTTGGTGACCAGATCTGAAGATCCAGTTACTTCCCCTCCTCCTTCATACCCCAAATGGGGATGCCATAGTCTCAATGACTCCAGACGGGAGCAGTTGGGACTCTTGTGAGATATTCACATTAAAAAATATAAATATTAAAATCTGCTTTATTGCATTTATTTTTCTAAATAACTTAAAACTGTTAATCTACATAATTTTTTTAAGCAAATTTGAAATGTATAAACGGTGAATCTAAATCAAATTTGGACTCGATTTTGCAATACAACTTTTTTTGATTTGAGCTTTAATTTTCGAATAAATTTAGTCCAAAGTTGGAATTTCTTGGGCAAAATTAAAAAAAAATCATTGGTTGGTTAGGTTGTTAATATTAGTTGTTTAATATCTTTTTAAATGCGTCAAAGAGTTGACCCAGCTCCTAAAGTTTTTTAACCCGATGCCGAAAAAAAAGGAAAAAAAAATTGAAATTCTCAATAGAAAAAAAAGTTTATAGATTTCCTAAAGACATGAAATTTTTTATACTTATCTCCACAACTATAAAAGTTGATATAGAAGGATAATTTCAAATAATGAAGAGGGAACTCACATTCTGTGATGAAGAAGTTTAGCAGGGTCAAGGCGACGGTATGCCCGGAGAACATGTAGTCCCCGCAGGTACGCACGCCCCGCACCGACATGCCGGCGCCTGTCCAGATGGCGTACGCCTGGCCGAGGCGCCGGCTCCAGTTGGAGAAGGACTCCGAGTCCGAGTCGGGATAGTGGCGCGGCGCACACTTCAGATGGCCTCCCGGCACGCTCAGCGACGTGATCAGCATCGTGATGCAGCGCAGCAGGAACACGGTGCCCGACAAGGCGAAGAATCGACGCAGCAATATGAACCTAAAGATTTAAACATTTTCTGTTTTGAACATCGTCTGCATCTTTACTTATACTCAACAATTTCACTTTGGGGGATATGATTTGAGATTTTCACGTCCAAAAGTTTTATTGTAACACTTTTCCTTCCTCCTCCTTTAGCAACATTACAGACTGCCTCGCAGCTTCCATCATCAGAACAGATGTATAGATTATGTTGCAAAGTTTGTATATTTGTGTAGAGGTGAGGCCGTGTTTCCCGTGTTAATCGCTAAGGACTATGAAGTAATGCAAAATCGTATGTTTTTGTTTTGAAAATTTGATCGCTTAGAAATATTTTAGAAGCTAATTAAATATTGCGAGTAGAACACATCTTGGCCTTTGAAATAATCGGAAATTTTTTGATCTAAGTCTTTTTTCTATAAGCCCAGAAAAAATAAAATTTCGGGCGAATAAAAACTGCCAATTTAAAGTTCAAAATCTCCTGTTTACGAAAACCTTTTCACTTATGGTTTTATTGTATAATCTGGTAAAATATTTTTTTTAGAAAATGATCATAAAACATTTAAATATTTATGCCTGAACTTCACAATAAAACAAAAATTTGGCGATGTTTTTTCTTGTATAAATCAAAACAGGTGGCTGATGTTAAGTGGGAATTTAAACCTTAACACCATCTAAGTAAGGAGGATCATTGTTGGCAGTCCGATTCCAAATATTACACAATCGCCTTTAGAAGAAGCCACAAGCCAAAAATGTGTACATTCTTAGTGTGCCTTATATCGCCGCAATAGGCATAAAAATCGAATATAAGCAATAAGCATAAAAATCAAATAATAATAATAGGCATAAAAATCGAATATAAGTAATAACGTAATAAGCATAAAAATGAATCTAGAAATGCTCGATTTCAAGTGCAAAAGTGGTTTTATTTTTTAGTTTTTTTATCAAGGGAAACTGTCACAGATAATCTTATCCATAATATTGTTTTTTTTTTTAAATACATTTTTCAGTGGTTTACGCTTATATTTTTTGTAAAGTAATTAAAAATTTGATATTAATTCTAAGCTAGTGAAATGATACAAAAAGCATCAATTTATCCAAAGCATATTTTTTGGAATTCATAATGTAAAACGAGTCGTAGTAAAGATTAATCTAAATAGTGATTTCATGTTAAGTTTCGCCTTAATGTGGTGTTCAGTACTTAGTTTGGAATAACCGTTAAGAGCGTTCAACCAGCCAGCGGACGAAAATCCACATTTCGTCGAAAGTTGTTCTTACGATCGCGCAGGGCGGTTTTTTAAATTATAACTCAATATCGAATTTATTTCAATTAAAATTAGCTTTAATTTATACCTTCATCCAAAAATGCTGAAAGGCGTGATGATAAAACTATTAAAATAATGTACTTTTTGTAGTTATTTTTTGATTATAAGTATTTATCACTTTTCAATAATGTCTAAATTTAATAAGAATGTTAAAAAAATCTGAAATATATTAGTTTGTAAGTGCGCAAATAAATACACAAATGGACCAATTTTCGTCAAGAAACACATGTACGTACATATTTTTTAATGATTTTATTGAAACTAAAATTAACCCGTATAATCACAGGAGACCCAAGTTGTCCCAAAACATCATATGCCGTTATAATAACAGGAGACCCAGGTTGTCCCAGAGCGACAGTGCATTATTAAAAGTTAGATATCTCTCTTTCTGTCATGCGAATATTTGTGATTTCTTTTATGTTAGAAACGGAATGAAATAATGCTTCTCATTGTCTCAGAATTATATGAGCTAGGTTTTTCAGATATTTTACAAACCCGATCAAAAGTGACGGTTTAATTTTTCGTCAATTTGTGATGTATCACACAATTAATTTTAAAATAAAATTGTATGAAAGTGATAAAAAGTGAGGTGACAGTTTTATTACAAATTTTATTTACAGAAGGAGTCTGTATTTTAAATTTTAAGTTTATTCTATTTTAATTACTTTAATTCGAATATTCGCAGGTATGCATTTTTTAGCCAATTTAATTTTCCAATATTAAAATTTTAATATTTAGAAACAAAAATGTTGATTTCTAATAAACAAACCGGAAAGATTATTTTATCTAGATTTTAAACAATTTTTGTTTTTGCAAAAGCGTTAAAATAAACCAATAAATAGGAACATTTAAAATGCATGGGAAGAACCAGGAATTTTGCGCGCTAACCTTGATAGGCAAAATTTGACAGAAAATTATTTTCTTATTATTCGAAGGGTTATAATTCTAAAACATGCGTTTGCTAGATAATGTATTGATTTATTTTACAATACAAAATCTTTTTGGAAAATTTAACAAATCTGCCAACGACCTATGGAATATCCTTATTATATGAAAAATAAAATTTTTTCTCAAAATTTATAGTTAAAAGAACAATCTTTCGAAATCCATTTATAATTTTTTGTGGAAAAGAGTCAATACGTCTAAAATCTGATTTGAAAATGACATATTTCTGGTTTTCTCTGGTAATGCCCTCTTAAATATCCATCATATTAAGGCCATCTGAAACATTGGCTTAAGGAGGAAACATAACGAGGTATAATATCTCAAAAATCAATCATGATAACTGTTAACTTTCTTCGGTAACATTAACATTAAACAAATAAACGATTTACTCAAATTTAAATCATCACTAAAAATATTTCTTTTAAACAAATATCGAACAGTATTAATAGCCTTCTGTCTGCGTGGCTTCGATTGCATGTCTGATGCCACGCCATACGCACCGCGCCACAAATAACATCTCTGTATGTGGAATTTCAAACAAAGCTATCGTAATTCAGTTTCGAATTCAAGAATTCGCCAGAAATGTCACTACTTCCGTCAGCAGGTCGGATGGGTAGGTCTCCCCAGGTATAACTGCTACAAATTTGTGAATATGTAGTTATCTCTCCGGATATGGAAAGATTGACGGTAATACTTAGTTGTAATCACACGGCCATAAATGTATTACATGGCCTGTCCCGGTGACTAGCTATCACTCGACTACATTAGATCCGAGGAATGGGCTGTTTTTGGAACCAGTTCCTATTGGATTTATAAAATCGTCACCAACACTAACAGGGCCAAGCCGAACCAAAAGTCGCCCGCAGGGCCTAGCAGTAAAAATCTGCGGAGTGGGTTTTTAACTATACTATGAATACCTTACATAAATTAAATACTTCTGTTGTTATTTGCATATAATATAACTTGTAATTGTTGGGTTTTATAATATAATATGTATTTGTTGGGTTGGAAGAAATAGGATGTACCTATAAGTTATACCTTTTGTACTTTCTGTATTTTTGTGAAATAAATGTTTTTTGAATTTTGAATACTTCATTTTATTTGTTTTTATTGTTACTTCCATCATTATAAGTGGAAAATGTTGTTTGTGCAATGATGGAGGACATGGCTAGCAGTTTGAACCTGTAAGGAACCAGACGCTTAGGACCACTCAGCTACTAAATGTTCAATTTCAAATCGGCATCGTTACTACTATTACTTTGAACAACTTGTAACTTTGTTTCAATGGCAAGTTGAGTTATATTGGTACAAGGACAGATATGACAAATTTAAAAAAAATTGGGTTGGACTCCATCCAAAAGTGTTAATGTTCCTTGAGAGAAATTTAATCTATGCACAGAGTTCGATTCCATAGTCAGATAAGCCCAAGGGCACTTGAAAAAATAAATAATACAAAAAAAAATTTAACATAAAACTATAGTTAAAATACCATTCTAACAATGATTTAAAATAAGTACTGGCAATTACAGATATTGCAGCCATGAAGGTTTCAGTTTATGACAAAGCAGTAAAAAAAAATGAGACAATATTGTACATAAATAAGAAATATAAACACACAAAAATTGGTTGTCGTATTTATCCAAGCCTTGTGGACTTTTAGCGTGCAGAGGTTTCAACAAATTATTTATTTATGGATATGATTTTCTGAAGAGGTGAGTATTGCTATAAAGATGTCTTATGGTACCACTTCATATGGCGTTGCATATTGGTGATTTGACGATTCATATGACGTTTGGCAATAGTTTTACTTGGCTATAGTTGATATTGGGCTTTCATAAAAAGGGTTACCGTCATGTGTCCCACTCTGACGAAGTAGCGGGGTGTAGCAGTTAGCGGGAGGAAGTTCCAGTGTCAGATATCGCAAACGAGCAAAAAAAAGTTTAATTTGGGGTTAATCAAAACAAAGTAATTTGTTTCATAATTGAATATTTGCATGAAGCCGGTGAGATGCCCCTTTTGTTTAATTAATAACCAACACTAATTCTACTCTGGAATTTTATTTTGTTATGCACCTCCACTTCATAAATCAAGACCCAATAGCCAGAGCCAGACCTCGGAGCCGGAACCCGCACTAGAACTCGAACCCGGATAAGAACCCAAGTGTTGTGAGTGGCTCGGACTGCGAAAATGGGGACGCCGGTGGAGGCATTCAGGTTCCGCCTCCGAGTTCAGGGTTTGAGTTTGAGCCCTGGACCGTGTTCTCTGAAAGTAATAGATTTAAAAAAGGAGTAGGAGTAGGATCCGTGTCCCCTGAAGAACCTGAGTTCAAGAGCCTATTCCAGCTGAACCCAAACATCGCTAATGTCAAACTGTATGTAACCTACATAATATATACGGATAAATTGGCCCTCCAGTTAGAAAAAGATTGATCATCACTGGTTTATTTGTTTTTTCCTATTTGACTAGTTTGACGTGCGTAGCAAACCGACAAGAGCGCGGTAAAGCGTGTTTGGTATTGGCTATCATTGCAGACTATGCAAATATGGACAATAAAGAATAAACAATTGATGTTTCAATGTATTCATATATAACTTATTGAAATTTCAATGTATTTGTATTTAACTTATTCGTTTTGTGTTTTTTTCATATTGATAAATTATCTTACGGGTTTGGATGTATATATTTATTATACGATTGTGATTTTATTTAGTTTGAAATAAGTTTTTGACAGGTGGAACAAAATTCAATGGTGTTGTTTATTGTTCGCATTGTGAAATGGATGATATTGTAATATTATTTTAAGTTATTATCGTTGACATAACAACATAAATTTTGCTTTATAGGTAATTTGTAAGTGATATAGATGATTTGTATTAATAACTTATATAAAAATGGATAACTCTTTGAATGAACAAGATGCCAATATGTCGATCGAAAGTGAAGATGAGGATGTCTTCGAAGATCTTGAAGATTTGCTAAAATATTCAGATAGCAAATGATGAATGATAAATCCAATACATCTGATGGGATGAAACAATCCTTAGTTGTTGAACTTGCAATGTTGCATTTTGCGAACATCCATGTTTTGAGGACTACAAGGAAGGAAGAAAAAAAAACAGTTTTAGTGTAAATATTTAAGTATGTGTACCTAGCTAAGTAATTGTGTGAAAATAAAAAAGCAGAGTGTGCAATTCACACGCGGTAGAAGTGAAACCTTCAGAAAACTAAAGTAGATAAGAGTGGGGATGCCACGAAGCACCGCACAAGGAGGATACCGATTATACTATCTCATTCTCTTGCAGGCTAAATCCTATAGATGTATATGCTTGTCTCTTTTTAGTGTAACTATTTTTCGATTCATCAAGTTTCAAATCACAGCGATGCTAAAGAAGTTTTCTTTCAAAAACTTATATATCGCAATTCACCAGTACATAATTAAAATTATGGTAAGTGAATTTAATTTTTCAAAAGAAAATGAATATCTGTTCTGATGACCTAATGGTTGGTCATTTCTGAAAGCTTATTTTGTTTGTTCCTTCTAAATAGCACATTATTGATTTTGGGTGCTGTTTTCTAAGCAAAAATACATTGTTTTTTCATAATCAGCTATTTGGCTTGCGGTACAATTTTATTTTTTAAAACTCACTAAAGAGAGTTCAAGACTTATTACTCCCGAAGTGCGATCTTTGAACTTGCCCTGAAGAATACGCAGGTCAGATAAGAAATGTGCCAGCTGTTTTTCTTTTGATAGGATTAAAACGGTAACCGGATAAAACAAAACACGATAAAAGAATTGGTTATATTTCTTGTTTGTTGGTTCTTTTTCATCACTTTTCTTCAATATTCTGTTCAGTCATGGAGCCGATCAAAACGTGGGGAAGTATTTCATATATATTACCTGTGTTTATGGAACAGCAGAACGCCGATCCAAATGGCCATGAGAACGGAGCCGGTGATCTCGCACATGTCGAAGGCCCAGGGAATGTAGGATTCGCGCAACGGAGCGATGTTAAAATAAACTGTCCCGCACGGTGACGGAACTGGAACTGTTGTTGTCATGGAGCCGATCAAAACGTGGGGAAGTATTTCATACATATTACCTGTGTTTATGGAACAGCAGAACGCCGATCCAAATGGCCATGAGAACGGAGCCGGTGATCTCGCACATGTCGAAGGCCCAGGGAATGTGCGGGACGTTGTCGAGGAAGAGATCAGGTAACGGCGGGTACTTTTTCATATCAGGCACCTTATCGTGGACTATCACCATCACCACGGCGGTCACCCACGTCACCAGGAACACATAACCTAAACAAATCAACAATAAAATTAAACTTTTAGTGACACTTATTATTGCGCTTTATTATTTTCAAACAAACATAATTTGCTATTTATTGTTTACAAACAAACATAATTTATGGAAAAGCAGTTGTGTATTATTCAGCAACATGATTGCACTTTTTCCGTGAGCTACGATTATCGCGTGTAATAAAACCATTTTATGGTTTGACATTTAACAAGAAATAAAATAATCACTTTTATAGCACCACTAATTAACTAACCATCATTCTGTTTCACAGCAGGGGTAGGCAGAAAGGACGGACCGTCAAACAACTCAGTCTTGGCACACACTGCTTGCCTAATTCACATTCATACATACTATTCTATTATTCTAACTCTTGACATGGCCCGACTCAAGTATCTAATTCACTTGACCATGCCATATCATCCTCGGGCGTCCCCGACTTCTACCATTCACATTTGCGTCAAATATTCTCCTTACACTCCTTTCTTCGTTCATTTTCCCTACATACCCAAACCATCTGAACGTCTCTTTCTTAAACTTATTCATTACGCTTACATTATAATTAATAATTTTGCTGCATTGTACCATTCTCTTTTTTCATACTCATTGTTACACAAAATACATCAAAATATTTACTTTCCATTGTATCACAGAATTCATTCATCTTTCTTTCCATTCCTCATCTGAAATTCCGTGTACCAATTCGATAATATTCACGTTCCATCTTCCTTTTTACGCCACCGAAAGAAATGGGTTAGCAATGCAACGGATAGCAATCCTTATCAACACCTGTGTCGGCTATTCCCTTCCAAGGACTACTTATAAAATCTACCTTAATACAACGTTACACACACACAAAACCTACCTATGTATACAATTCATAACATATGTAAAAATAATAACAAACAACTCAAGGGGTTATACGCAGCTAGAATTTTCAAAAAATGTTTTTTGTTTGCTTTTCCGGAATGTACATATTTAACTGCTAATATTAATAATAAACCTGAAAATTTCAAATCGATCTGATAAGTATTTTTCGAGATACACGCATATTTGTAAAGACGTCTTAGACTGTTAGAAAGTAGGCGGAGTACAGACCGGAGTAGCAGCTGCTCTTTTCTTTCTTTGTATTCCTAGGTATAAATGATCTAATAAAGGGTTCATTTTATATCTGAAAACTAAATCAAGTTATTTCTTGTACGAAATAAGTGAACATCATTTCAAATAGTAATGTGTAAACTTCTTCCGAAACATTAAACACTTTTTTCTGAAAACTATGTTTTCCAGGTCGGTGACCAAGATTTCTAAAAAACGGCTTAACCGATTGGTTTGAAATTTTAACACAACCTTCTCAGATATATTCCTCAGGTATTAATCGAAGGACTAAGATTTCGAATAATTATTTAAATTTTTTTTTATTATTTTATGTGGCAATTTTGGTTGAAAATTCAATATTTTTTTTAGGAAGCCGCCATTTTATCAAAAATCGAAATTTCGATTATTCCTTTTGTCAATACCCAGTTTTATCCATCCACTAAAAGAATCTTTTAAGTTTTTTCATTTCAGATGAACTATACCGGAGAAATTGAGCGCCTTTTTTGGAAGACCTTCAGGAGATCGTCTGCAGGAGCACACCAGTTCAATATTTTTAAAAATCATTAGTGCCATTATAAACTTAGATGTTGCCACTAAATGTATCAATACTTTTGGTTTATATAAAATAATATGCCTTTTCAGAAAAAATTTATAAAAAACCCCTTTTTTCGGCCTTCTAACTGCGTATAACCCCTTAATGTAACATTTAACTTAATCCTGAATGCTACCAAAAATAATTCAAGAATGGCTAAGCAAAGAAACTATCACTAAAAAAAATTCTTATCACTATATAATTGTTTTAAAACACCAATAATTTTCCTATCACTCTTTCACATAAAATATGTCTCTGTCTCATTCCTTTCTTATGTATATTTAACCTATTTATGCATGCACATACCTCATATGCAACAAATAATAATTTATTGTTTATTACGCAGTTCCGGATCTACGACTTTTTCAATCCGGGTCAGAAACTTGATAGTGGCACCCCCTCTCAATAAGTGGTGCCCACTCTCGTGAGGTGAGTGATCGTCGCTTCGCTTGACGTTCGACCACTCGGCTTTATTCGGCTCAGCCCATGTAGCCCCTAATTCTAGATGCGACGGGGATTCCCCTGGCAGAGACATCACGTACACTATGCACACATTCAAAATCGACATAGGATACGTTCATAAATCAACTTACGATATGTTCAAAAATCAACTGGGCATTTTAAAATCAAATGAATAATCAATAGAACGGTGCCAGGCGTTTTGTCTTCTGTTCTAGTTTCGGCCGAAACCAAAACCTATTTAAGTCAGTTAAAAAACAATCTTTTCTCCAAAAGTAGAAGTTTTTATTGTTCTTATTAATCATTGAAGTTAATGTTGAATAAAATGCACCATGAGATAAAAGACATCAATTTAAAGAGTAAATTGGTTTACTTTTCAGCGCTTTATGTTTAATTGTTATGCAACAGTTCTTCAATGTACGCCTACAGGTATTACAAAAAATACTAGAATTTCCAAATTAGTACTAGGAACTACTAAAACTATGCCAAAACCTTAGAACTACTAACAATAGTAAACAAATCAGTCTAATCATTTATTAGTCTTTGTGTTAGCCATTAGCAAAACGATAAATTTACGAATAAAAACTCTTTAAATTTTTAACTTTGACATCTTTTGTTTAACAGCTTATTTTAACATAATATTTAAATTATTCTAGAGGCAGAGGGCGCTTTTAATATTCCCACGGCGACGGCACGGCAACTTCTTCTTTATTACAATAATGCTGCATCTCTTTCCTACACACTAAACAAGAGTGAGACAAACGACGTCTGCTTCCTTCAAGCATCAATCTTAGTACATATATTATGTCTGCTTCCCTCAAAAGAGGAATGCAATCATTATCATTTATCATCAATCTCCGTATTAAAAAAATGAGATGCCGCGTGTCATTGCCGTGGAAATTTTAAAAGCAGCCATAGATGCTTCTCCAAGCAAAGCTGAATGTGATCCAACCAAGCCAAAATTTCGGAAAATTTTTTGGCCAAAACAAAAAAAAGTAAAAAATTAAACTTCGGTCAGTCACTACTACACTGTAATCATACATTTAATAAAAGATACTTATTTCACAATGTTTAAAACATAAATAAGCTGTCACAAAAAGCAAAGGTTTTGTGATCATGACTCGGCCATTTATCTTTTATGAAGGAGAAGACACATTGTCTACAATCAATTCAATGGAGTACAATAACAGTGACAGTGGAACGAAAGATAATTCAGTACAGTCATACAATCTGAGCATCGGTGATACATCTGTTCCCGGTGTCAGTGTACTGAATGCACTCTTTTGTGACCTCCATACTTATTATTGACCTATGCCAGGGGTCAAGGAACTTTTTGGGTACATCTCCAAAAGTTTTTGGTAGTAAGGGAACGTACCCATACTACGTGACATCTTCGGGGGGAGGGGGGGGGGGGCTTCAAAATGTCACGCTTTGTACAAATGAGGGTAAATTTTTGGGATTGGTGTCCAAGGCTATTACGAATAATTTTTAGAAAAAAACTTTAGATTCGCCTTAATCACTATAAAAGGAAACTTTTTGCATCACGGCTGGCGGAAAATAATGCATTTTAATTTTCAATGTCGTTAAATAAAATTTCACTTCGCGAACCGATCTGCGACAGCCCGCCCGCTACCGCCCGCCATTCTTTCACTTTCAATTCTGTTTTTCATAATTACGCGCCAATCATGTATCCCACGAAGTCGGCTACAATCGTATCTAGTTCTCGTTTGTGTGAGGTCAGGGATACCAACAACATAACAGTGACAGAATGGCGGGCGGCAGCGGGCGGGCTGTCGTAGATCGGTTCGCGAAGTGAAATTTTATTTAACGACATTGAAAATTAAAATGCATTATTTTCCGCCAGCCGTGATGCAATAAGTTTCCTTTTATAGTGATTAAGGCGAATTAAGTGATTAGCCATGGACACCAATCCCAAAAAATTACCCAAATGAGCGGCAGTTTGGCTTAGGATTTTGGATTTTGGTCACCGGGGGGGGGGGGGGGGGGATTAAAAATTACAAAAAATTTGTCACGTAGTATGGGTACGTTCCCTAAAGATATTAAACCCCAAGAATATATATAGAAAGTAAGGGAAAAACCTTTTAAAATTGGAATCTTACACTTTTGCTTTACACATTTTTTTCTATAATTATGTATGTAGAACCAATGACGCTATATATTACATTTAGCCTCGCTATTGTCTCGCATGCTCAAGATACCATACGGCAAGTAAGAAACACTCTTTCGTTTTCAATAACTTCTTAGTTCAAAAGTTATTTACGTATGATACAGATAGACATTCAAAGAACGTGTGTGAATGAACGACATTTGCGTATGCAAATAACTCTCTAATTAAGGCGTTAATGCATATTTTAGCCTTTTTTCCCAATCCTGCATATTTAGCATTTGAAGATGCATCCATTAAACAGAATATCGCTCTCATTTCAACACATTTCCACAAGTTACCACATGCCATAGAAAAATTGAAAACAAAAACCTTTATCTATTTAAATCAATAGAGATACTGGAAACAATGATCGAACTCGCCAACACCCTTCCTAATTCAGTATCAGAAAATATTCGTAAAAAGTTAGACGCTATTCTTGAAGACATGAAGTACTACATCAACGGCACAGGTTCTATTCTGCCTAAACAGCCGAGCAATTCTATATATTTATTCTTGAAGACATGAAGTACTACATCAACGGCACAGGTTCTATTCTGCCTAAACAGCCGAGCAATTCTATATATTTATTCTTGAAGACATGAAGTACTACATCAACGGCACAGGTTCTATTCTGCCTAAACAGCCGAGCAATTCTATATATTTATTCTTGAAGACATGAAGTACTACATCAACGGCACAGGTTCTATTCTGCCTAAACAGCCGAGCAATTCTATATATTTATTCTTGAAGACATGAAGTACTACATCAACGGCACAGGTTCTATTCTGCCTAAACAGCCGAGCAATTCTATATATTTTTTTATGGGATCATTATCGAGATAACGGACGTGATCTCCTGTCAGATTTGTGTAATTTATTTGCTTTTTCTATGTACAACGTACATTAAATGAATAAATAATCTCATACATACTTGCAGGAATTCGTGTTTAAAGCGATCTAAACTAAAATATTTATAAGACAGTAAATATGTAAAATTCACACAAATCTGACAGGAGATCACGTCCGTTATCTCGATAACGATCCCACGAAAGATATAGAATCCCCGGCAGGTATCTCCAGAAATGGCGCCAAATTTTAAATTTTGTCCGAATGACGTCAGTTGACGTAGAGAGGTCATTTTCGGCGTACAAATTAATACTGGGTGACAAACGTCACAAATTTGCACTAGAAAATTTGGAAAAATACTTAATTGTACATTGTCACAAAAATTATAAATAATTTTAAGAATATTTTCTTGTTTTTGAATCGTCATTAATTAAAATTTATAAAAATAAAAATGGTTTTTTAATTTTGCATTGTGCATATTTTGGGCATATCAAGAGTTTAGTAGTGCAAATAATCCGATGTCTAATGATGAAGTTATACACTTACTCGCTTACACTAAGACGAATATGGAATGATATATGAGACGACCTACTGTTATAGCTTGTCCTTCTTATACTCAATTGTTTGCTATCTCACTTTCTCTAATGGCACTAAAAATCAATTTTTTTTTTTATAATAACTTGACTTTTACTAATGTTTGCTGTGTAATGGAAACATTTTCTCATCACACACAAGAGCATTTTGGCTCTTTTTAATGCAATTACTTACTGGTAGGACACGATCTTACGTGACGTGTGGCAGTTGAGTACTAAAACTACGATATCGGAGACAATTACAATTGCCTTGTCTTTGGCTGACCACCTTTGAGATTTCTACCACTTGATTATATATATTGTATATAACGTCATTGCACAGTAGCGTGTGTCAATTATTTCAACTTTTGAATTCAGAAACGCCCGGGGTCTCAAAAGTCGCGTCTTGCAAAGAAAATGATAACTGCATTTAATTTTTTTTTTTTTTAAATGGTTATTAGCCCGCTAAAATGCATTGAAAATCAGAAAACAAACCTAAAACCATTTTTTTTTTTAATTTTTAATAATTTTTTTTTTCAAAAATCTAGCCTTTTAATGTTTGTTTATTATTAAAAAAATGCGTATAACTGACAAAAATGAAAAAAAAGTTCAACTTTATGAATACAAGTAAGTCAACAAGAATTCTGATTTTATCCAGAAAAAGTGTTATTTTCCCTTTTTATTTTTTTAACCAACACATCACATATGTTTAAAAAAATTTTTTTTTTTGGTTCTTTGTACAGCAGTTATGTAATGAAAAATAAGTTTGGTACAAAATATAAAATATGAACCCTTTTGTTTTAATTTTTTTTCCAAATCACAAAATCTATTTTTTTCGAAATTTCCGGCTATTTTAGCGGGCTAATAGTGAAAAATAATTTCATTTTTTTTTACGTTTTCGAATAGCTACAGATCATACGAAACTAAACTTTTGAGACCCCGGGCGTTTCAATATAAGGCCATTTGTTTTCTCTCTATGGAGAGCGACACACGCTATTGCACAGAACCCTGAAAAAAGGCAGTACACAAATTCAAAAAAATATAATAAGAATTCAGTCAACCAAACTTAAAATTTATTTTTATAAAAATAAAAACTAAATAATCTAGAAAAAAAAATCAGAGTGTGTAATTCGCTTTCTTTTCTTTTGCCTGTTTATTTTAAAGTGGTTTGAAGATAGGATATGGTTTTACAAAATAAAAATGTTTATTTTTTTTGGATTTCGTAGGATTCGAACCTCCGTTCGCTGGATTTCTCTGGCCGCTGAGATTTGCGACGCGTTATACCGCTGCGCTACCGGACGAGGACCGAGAACCCGTCATATAATAAATTTTAGTGACACATTTCCGTTTCATCCAAATTTCAAGTCACTAAAGAAGTTTTACTTGAAAAAAAAAATAATGTTTGAAAGTCGTTAATACTGTCTTCAATTATAATTTGAAGTTTTACTCATTAAGTTATTCTAAAAAATAACAAAAATATCATGTGATCCATCGGTAGTTATCTACATACATATGCGTATGTCACATATTATGATATCCCTGAAATTTCGCTAGAAGATATACTCCCCAACTTATTAAATAAACATAATGCGGCGCTTATGGTCGGAACAGTGAAAAACCTGACGTACTACCACAGCATTTGAACGGTTGAAACAACCTTAAACTAGGTTTAAGGACGCTTTACCATGCCACGTTGAACTGGCGAATAAGAATCTAATTAGTAAGACACGACGTAATGATGGGATAGATTGCGTTGAAAAGGTCAACTGTAAAGGTTAAATAATATTTTAATTATTATGTGTTGATCGAGTGTTACCCTTGATATTTTAATTTTTAACTTATTCTGAATAATTTTTCATAGTTCCCCAACCCTTGACCTGTATAATCAGCCAACATTTATTTTTCTTTAATCATTTCTTTTAATTTTGGTATTTTCACCAAAGTGTCTCGATATCTATATTATTAATATGCTAACGTCTGTCGTACTCACTCGATTCACAAATAGGTACAAACAGAAGTGCTGCCATCTATAATTTCAAATAGAACTACCAAATTTTTCACATTATAGTTTTACATTGGTTTTTACCTGCTAGTAATATATTATTACAATCAATTAGTGAAGTTTTATCTTTATTCAAAGTGTTATTTTTTTTCTCTTGCATTGTGAGAAAGTAATGTGGATAGACTTGGATACACAGCACAACAACAAAAAAATTATGTGAACGGAGTTCCCTCGATAATGAAATTCATTGAAAACATATGTTTATCAAAAAGAAATTCTATTTCAGCAATTCGAAAATTAAATTCATAAAACATGCAAATATTTGCGTACGATCTTGCAAATGCAGATGCAGATAGTGTATTAATAGCTGATATGCACTTAGATGCGAGATTAAAAGCTATCCAAACAATAGGTCAAGCAAAGGTCATATTAATAAAGACTCTTTCTAAAGACAGAGGGATTTCCATAACAAACATCTCCCACAAGATACGAAATGTTTCAACACACAAAGCAGTAATATTTTTTAACCCTTTGATTTGTGAATTATTTTTTTGCCATCTACATCGTGGGAGTGAGTTATTTTTCAAGTTTTTCTTAATTTTGTAATCGATTTAATTAATTATCTTCTTACCTTTTTTATTACACAAATTAATTTCGGAGCTTTTTTCATTCCTATTTATAACCTTTTATTATTGCATTGTAAATTTAGTTGGACAAATTCAGTGGTTCTCAACATTTTACAAATAAAGAGTTTTCAAAATTTTTTACTTTTTTTATTTATATAAAAAGAAATGTACAAAAATAAAGGGGTAATACTAAAAATAAAAATAAATTTGACTAACGCAGTGGCTCTCAACATTTTAAAATAGTGTTTTCAAAAATTTTATCATTTTTATTTATAAAAAAAAGAAATGTACAATAAAAAAAAAGATGATACTAAAAATAAAAAAGTATAAGGTCTTATAATAAGTTGGACAAATTCAGTGGCTCTCAACATTTTACAAATTAAAGTTTTAAAAAAATTATGTAAAAAGAAACATACAATAATAGAAAGATAAAACTAAAAATAAAAACAAAAGTATAAGTAAGGTTTTATAATAAGTTGGACAAATTCAGTGGCTCTCAACATTTTACAATATATTCCTATTTGTGCAGTGGTTTCAGATTAATGATAAGCAATAATACATAATAAATAATCAATGGATATATAAATTAAAATAATGCAATGTATTTTGCAAAACAATACATTTGGACAAATCCAAGACGCATAAATAACATTGGAATAAGATATGAGTGAGAATGGCGAAATTAAATGATTTAGAAATTAAAGCACAAGATTAGCAGAAAATTCGCAATAATTAAATCCCTGTAAACCGACATGTGGCCATTGTTTGATAATAAAATAACTAAGTAGGTAAGTACTTACAATATTATTCATTACAATAGAAAAGTCATAATGCCAATAATATTATGATTGTGCTATCAAGCATTAAACTTTGACCAGAACAACCCACTTATCAATCCATGGCATAAAAAGATATTGGAATCTTTCAAACATCAACAAAAATGTTGTTAGGAATCTTATCACTTGGCAAACATACACAGTATTCAAATTGATGCGTGTATTGACCTTAACCCATTGTTAATCAATTGATCTCCACATGTTCCGGGTGGAACACATTCATTAGAAAAGTACTGAGTGTGCTTACTGTGTTTGTGCGTATGAATAAGTAGGCGTTTAAATGGTATCAGTCGGTATTTTTCAATTGTTGGCACTCTCAACAATTCAAAAGTGACGAGTGACAGATTCATGAGAATTGTTAAATTAGGATTGGTTGAAAGAAATTGCAACCTGGCAATAAGCCCACCTATACAACACTATGTAATGTTATGTTAAACTGCAAATAAATAAAAATGAATCAAATTTCATTGGAATAACTTTTGAAGGTTGATGAACCCATCAATTAAATATATCACATGAAAATATGAAATATAAATATAAAAATATGGGGAAAATTAGTTGAGGATAATATTATTAATTCTGAATTTGAAATACGATAGTCACAAAAATGAGAGAAAAAGTATAGGTCCCAATGAACATTTTTATTATTATCATGACGATCCATGATTACGGTACCATGACGGCATAAAAAGCATAAAACGTATGTTCTTTATTCTAATAATGCTGCAGCCCTTTCTTACACTTTAAATAATGGGGAGACAAAAATGAGATGCACAATGTAGGTACATGTGTCTGTTTCCTTCAAGATTCTCCTTTTTTTCCTTTCGAGGAAATAGATATATCTTAATACGTCTCAGCTACGGCAACGGAAATAGAGAACTCCAGTCCAATTTTTTTTTTTTTTTAATGAATAATGACCTTCTAACTTAAATAACTGCATATCTTTTTTTAGAGTTAGTTTCAATAGTTAAATAATTATTGTCAAAGTTTAAATGTTTCAAGATCCCCCGAAAACCACCGTATGTGTAGTGAATCGTGTGACGTCATCACTCCTGAAAAGTTACTATACGATTGTGCAATCAGCTGATCAACTGCCGCCATTTTGAAATTCAGTGTTCGAAGTATTCTCCCTAGAGTAGCATTACTATTTTTTTTGTGCAGTAGTTTTTGAATATTTTCAACAATAGAGATAAACTAATAAGAGATACCTTTATTTTTTAAACTGAATTATTTAGGCCTCAATAATGTTTCAATAAACACAACAACTAAATCTCTATAAACGGTATCTAAATAAACGAATAAATTAATACTATGGCATATGTCATACCTACATTCCCACACAATGACTTTGCGGTGACGTCACCACACGATGAGCAGTGACGTCACCACAAATCATTTAATACTACCTTACATAATATTAATTCTACCTACATAATATTAATTCCTTTAAATACTTATTTGTACAGCGCCCTTGAGGTGATTTTTCACAAAAACGGCGCTAAATAAATTAGCCAAATATTATTATTATTATTACCAACTTGACGGCATGTTTCTAGGGCCCGATTAAAAATGGACTTTTTAATAATTTTTTAAAAACTCTGCGTTTCATATTATTTAATAAAACTTATATATTCAGAATCAGCGTTTATTGATCTATATGAACATTTTTTTTAAAGCCATAATATTTTTCACTGGAGTTCCTTATTGCGTTTATTTTCTTTATACATTTTTTTTTTTACACGAGTTCCGCACAGGAGGCCCTGAGGAAAATAATTTCCTTCGGGACCTATGCCATCTTTGGGGATGCTGTGTGGAGGGTTTTTTAAGGAAAGGAAGGAGAGGAGAGTTCTGGGAAGGAAAAGGGTTTAGGGGGTGGGTGGGAATCTGGGGTTCAGTGTGTCCTGGTCATTCGCCTCCAAGACCTAGACAAACCTCACCCCATGAACCCGGGCACCCTTGGGGTGACCTATGTGAGGGAGATGTATAATAATGATTGTTATGTTTCCCTTGAAACGGTACTTTCGCCATTTGTCTTATTTTTTACTGTGTGTAAGAAAGAGCTGCAGCATTATATGTTTAAGAACAAAAGTAAAACTATCAGCGCATTGACGTTTAGCATTTTTGAATTTTTGGAATTCACTCACACTTCAATGTTATCCTTGTAACTATATTCCATACTTCTAAAATTATCGTCACGGCTAGTAGTATTGCAGGGGTCAACAGAGACGTCATGGTGTGGTGTGTGAGAGAGATGCAAGAAAATGATTACTGTTTCCTTTGTTTCATTTGTGAATCTCAACTTTTGAAAGAGCTGCAGCATTATTGTAATAAGAATCGTATGTTTATTGCCTTTTGTATGCCGTCACGGTACCGTATTCGTGGATTGTCTCGGTAATAATAAAAGCGCTCAATGGAGTCGGTTAAGGAACTGTGTCCCGGTAAGACGAGAGATTCTGGGTTCGAGTCCCAGTTGCGACTATTAGTATTATCTTCTTCCATAATGAATCAATTTCTTTATTCAAGCTTTTTAATGAATGTCTTTTATAAAGTTTTCAAGGGACCGAAAAAGAAAACATAAGTGTGAAAACTTCTTCACGGGAAAATTATTTGCAGGTTTTAAAATGTATATTTATCAAAGTATGAGCAACATAATGCTATTGTTTTCAATTCATAGGTTGCGGTTGTTGTAAGAATGACGACAATGATAATTATTATAAACACAAGAATAATTTATTTATTAGTTAATGTTTTTTAATTAAAAGTATTTTGGGCATAAAAACAAATCAAAGTTCGCTCCTGTACTATAACGGAATTAGAAAATTTCAATGACATTAAAACATATATAGACCCGCTGTAGAAATCTCAAAGTGGCAAGACAAAAGTAAGTGAATTGTGGTGCTTTCGATTTCGTAGTTTTAGTACTAAACTGCCACTCGTCGCGTAAGTTTGTGTGCTGCCTCTAAGTAAAATGCATTACAAGAGTGCCAAAATGCCCTCATGTGTGACGTGAAAAATTTTTCATTACTCGGAAAAGACTAGTCCAACCCAAGGAATAGCATTTCGTTTGTAAATACAAGCAAATTACTTATTTTTATCAATTGATATAAATAATACAATTGTTTTCCGCCTAAAGATTTTATGCTTTATCAGACAAAATGCAATGCCTACTAGAGTACAGGCTATGGGCGCTCTACAACTAAGTTACGAAGTCAGTGCTGTCGCATTACTGTTTAAAATAGTCTAATTACTCCGTTTACTTCTATGCTTGCGGTAAAAGAACATACAAATCAGCAGCAACAATGAGTTTCAACCGCGATTGTTTGTTTCCAAATAATTCTTAATTCAAACGTTGGTCATGTATGGCAAAGATAGACATTCAAAGAATAGAATTTAAATGTGCGTGTGAACGAAGTACGCGGTAGGACCAGGCGGCGTTTTCATATTCAAAAGTTCCGTCTAGACTGGAGGCTGACTAGAGTAGGAGGCCTGAGCGCTGAGCACCTGAGATTTTGAAGTGTCAAGTGATCAAGCTACAATAGAGACAGTTTGCAAATAGCGGCGATTGTTAGTTGTACTCGTTGTTTACTGCTGATTTGTGCATTGTTTTTGTACTCATATAAACAGAGTGATTAGACCATATTTTTAAAAAGTATTGTTTACTTAGCGACAACACTGACTTTGTGATTTGGCTGCTGCCCAGACCCTAAACTCTAGCAGGCCTTGCATTCTCAAATGACGCATAAAATCTTCGGACGGAAAACAATTGCATTATTAACAATAATAATTTCTTGGTGTTTGCCGAGTAATGAAAACATTTTCTCATCACACACAAGGGCATTTTGGCACTTTTTAAATGCAAAATTATGAAATCAAAAACACTAAAATCGACTTGCTTTTGGCTTGCCGCTTCGAATTTTCGCATCCATATATATTAAAACGCCATAGATTAATCATAATGGGGCATACATTAATTATGTGAGCTCAAAAGGGGGGGGGGGGGGGGCTGTCCAGCAAAATCTCACATCTACTTGAAAATAATTGCGAAGTGGCCCAAATTTATCTCACCAAGGGGGGAGGTCTAGAATTGGAAGAAATACTGCTTACGTAATTAATGTATGCCCCCTAATCAGTTGCCGAATGCCAAAAAAACAAACTGCAATAGTAAAAACTTACAAAATCCATAATAAAAACACTACTTAATATCATACTATCAGAAATGAAAGAAAATATGAAGGTTCTTATTTAAATTGATTAGAATAAAATATTATTTAAATTAAGAATCAGTGCGTAACATAATGTGACATACTTATGGACATTCAACAGTTTGGGTTCTTATTAACAGTTTCCTGCCTGCCACTTTAGATCTGGCAATTATGCTAAATTTGTAGGTATGGTGTGCATGCTCAGAATTGTTGAACTACATGAACCACTGTTGCCATAATAAACTAGGTTAGGATAGGTTATATTAGGGTACCATTATGTACCTAGCTGCTTATTGCCACGGAAACGCCATCAGCATTTAACGTGTGGTTTGGATTCAATAGAAGCAAAACTAAATACAATTTTTTTGCATGCAAGCAATAGTCTTTTTTAAGTAACGATTGTTTCTTCGACACATTTTGCATAAGTCAGCTTTTATGTGGAACAAGCTACTGGCATCTGTTTTTCCTCCTTCATTTAATCCGGGCCTCTTCAAGACCCACATTAATAAATCCCTTCCTAGAGTGGTGATATAATTTCCATGTCTTTACACTGTGCGGACAGGGGCACTCTTGCAAGGTGTCATTATAAAAATGTAGAGATTGCTAATTTTGTGCACATGAAAATTTGATTCAATCACAAAAAATGCCATGTAGTATGTTATAGCAGTACCAGACTGAAATAACTGTTGTTCGTTCTATATTAGAGAATCTACTACTACCACTAAATAGATACTACCAATGCATTTAATAAAGGCAAAATGGAAATAATGATTTCTTTGAAGATTCAACAGAGGCAAATATAGATAAAAGCATACTTACATAGACTAAGGAATGCTTTCCACACCTCCGGTTTAAGCTTGGAGGCCCTGCCATCTTCAGAGGCGGGTCTCGATTGTGCATCGTGTTCAAACTCATTATTATTCAATTGTTCTCTGCAATCATTCACTCCTCTTCCAACATCGTAACCTAGATTTGATAAATTAGATCCCATGAAATTGACATTGGCGGAAGTATAATGCTTTATTATGGGCTCTGCTAAGCCCAACTGGACCATAGCAGTCTGATTTTGTTTCTGGAGACATTTCACTGATAAAAACAGACGTTTTCTGTCCCTTAATTGAAGAGTATTTATAGGGTTTTCACTGAAGTCTCTTTCGTTCAAACTTAAAATACAAGGTCCGTCTAAAACATTGTACGTTATAACACTTATGACGTCTACGGACATTTTCTCTTTTATTAACCAATCTTTGACGTCTAAGTTGGTCCAATTTATAACTGACATTTTGGATGATTTGTATCACAATTTAAAATATTAGAATCCTTTTAATTTTGTTCGCACATTCATTATTAACTCTCAAACGAAGGCAACAAACTTTGTGCAAATAAAGGAACCAATCGCGCACTCAATGACGAATTTTAGAAGAATAACAGTGAATATTGAATAACATTCTGCACAAACGTCAACAGACCCAAAGTTGCCATGTGAAAGACGAATTACTCCGAGACACTCCGAGTTCTGATCGCGAATCTACTATTCAACTAGTGTATGTGGTAGTAGTGCAGTTATGAACAGGCGAGGGACACAAGACACGTCACATAACGCGTTTCCGAACGCTCAAGATCGAAGCTAATTGGATAATGGGCGTTTTGGCTATTTCCTGGTTTTGACATAAGTCTTGATTAGTAGTGTTGTTTTTGATAAGTTGCTTTTTATCACGTCGGCTTTTATTGTATCAATGAATACTAACGTTGAAACTCAATTGCCCAATTTGTGTTTGCATACCGTGCTTTCAATAAGCTTCATGTACTTGTGGAAATGTTGACAGTGAGTGCATCAAGTTAACCATTAAAATGCTAAGGTTTTTAAGTAGAAGGGGTCGTTCCAACCATGTTCGCGGTAATAAACAATCGGCGCAAAAAAATTTACAGAACAAACATATTATACAATGCAGGGTGATTCTATTAGACGATACGGACTTGACTATAAACTTGTCCAAAAAAGCGAGTGCAGCTGACTTGTACGAGCAGGTATTTTATTCTTTGGATCTAATCGAAAAGGATTATTTCGGCCTACAATACACCGACACAAACAATGTCAAGCATTGGCTGGATCCCACAAAAGCTATAAAGAAACAAGTCAAAATTGGCCCCCCATTCACTCTTCGGCTCAGGGTCAAGTTTTATTCTTCCGAACCGAACACTCTTCGCGAAGAGCTTACTCGCTACCAGTTCTTTCTGCAGCTAAAGAAAGATATCTTGGAAGGGAGACTAGAATGTACCCAGAGTACGGCCATAGAGTTGTGTGCCCTGGCTCTGCAGTCCGAGCTGGGGGACTTTGATGAGTCTTCTCACACGCCCGCCACTGTCTCAGAGTTCAGATTCATACCCAATCAGACTGAAGAGACAGAGATATGTATTCTCGATGAATTCAAGAAATGCAAAAGCCTCACACCCGCACAAGCAGAGGTCAATTACTTAAATAAGGCCAAATGGCTGGAGATGTACGGTGTTGATATGCACATTGTGTTGGGGAAAGACGGCTGTGAATATCACCTTGGCCTAACTCCTACCGGAATTCTGGTGTTCGAAGGTCCTCAAAAGATTGGATTATTCTTTTGGCCAAAAATCAGTAAGCTGGATTTTAAGCGAAAAAAATTAACCCTGGTGGTAGTGGAGGATGATGACCAGGGCCGTGAGCAGGAACACACCTTCGTGTTCCGTCTCCATAATGAGAAGGCTTGCAAACATCTGTGGAAGTGTGCCGTAGAGCATCACACCTTCTTCAGGTTGCGAGCTCCCATCAAGGGGCCGTCAGCCCGCCAGAACTTCTTCCGTATGGGCTCCAGGTTCCAGTACTCGGGGAAAACTGAATACCAAACTACTCAACAGAATAAGGCAAGACGCACTGTTCAGTTTGAGAGAAGACCCAGTCAAAGGTTTGCTCGTAGACAATCTCATGTCTTGAGAGAACGAGAAAAACAAACTACTACCAAAGTAGAAACCAGCGTTCCCTCCAGCAGTGCAGAAACCAGCACCACTCTCATCAACACTTCTCTACCTGTGCCCGAAGCTGGAGTAAGCAAACCTCTTTCTCGGAACTGCAGCGAACGTTCCCAACAATCCACATCGGAACATGTCGACATTCCCACGGCTAGTAAATTGGAGCACACCAAAACTATTGAAGTACCGGAACCTTCCCAGGTTGAAGATATATCTAAAGAAGAATCTATTTCCAACAAGGTGCTATTCAAAAAAGATTCAATGAAGAAAGACAGTTTCTTACAAAACATCTCCATTAACCAGGGATCATCTTGTAGTTGCTCTTCTCCGGCAGATACTCACGTTACCAACCCGTTGAATGATTTACTCAAAAGTCTTGTTAAAGAAAAACTTCACACTGACGACTCGAGAAATGAGGTGCGTAATGAATTACTCGTGGACACTTCCCTCTCTATGGAAGTTCCCAACAACCAAGCTAAATACTTTGGGTCTTGCGGAAAGCCCTTGCCTCCGGGTCAGCTGAAATGCAACATACTGAAGGCCAAGGACAGTGAATTAAAGTTCTTCAACGATTCGTGTAATGTGAACCTTCCTTCTCCTTCGTCCCCGTCCCCGAAAGTATTGAATGAGCCCCAGTTGACGATGGAGCGCCCTAAAACCCCTAACTCCTCGCAGTACGTGTCCATCGTGGTGGTGGAGCCCCCGAGTAGCGTGCCGGCCCCTCCCTCCCCGGCCGAGGTGACCAGCCCCTCCATCACGCAGCTTTCCCCGTGGCTAGTGACCTCGGAGCCCAGCTCGCCTACCACCACCACTGATAAAGACATAACAATCATCCACAGGAAAACTGTAATCACCACCCAACTTTGAGATACGTACAAGCCATTTTTGGTGCCGTATTTTGTTATTATTTTTATCATTTTGTGTTGAGAGTATGTTTTGAACTTATTGTAATGTACTTAAAATCTAAAAGTACAATTTTGTTTGAAATTTTTCGACATTTTAATGTTTTATGAAGTATAGAAGTGCCTTGGATCACATTTATTATGAATATCTTATTCCCCACAAATTTAGAGTATAACACTATAGTTCTCTATTCCTTGTGATACGTGATAATAATGAGCTATTTATATTGAACAATATAATGTATATTACGATGTGTACATAATATTAGAAAAAAATTGGCCTTGCGATAAACCATAAAAAGACTTTCAAAGAGACTTAAAGTTATACAAATTACCTAAACACTTACAATAATAAAAAAATTATACATATTAATAAGCCTGCATGTAAATTTTTATTAAACTTTTATAATATTACAAGTTTACTGCAGGAATCAGTATTGCTCGGTATTATACATTTTACGTAATTAATTAAGACAAGGTTATTAGTTATTAGGTTGACTTAAACTGTATTGTTCCAAAGTAAGAATCAATTTGTGAAAGGCAACAGAAATGCAGCTGACAACTGTGTTTTAAAGTAGGCTTCAGTAACAAACAGTTTGTCCCACAATCTGTGTAATGGAGATTTATGTTGACCATTTGCTAATCTAGTTAGTGTCGTATATTTTATGTAACAGAACTGGGCAAATGTCATTTATTGTTGGCATATCAGCAATAATTATAATTGGCAACACCCACATTTGTTTCGTACATTTCAGGGTGTTTCAATTCTCATCAGCCGAGCAATTCTCTATCTTTTATGAGATCGAGATTGATCTCAGAGGAGATCTCCTGTCAGATTTGTGTGATTTTCTTTGGCAGTTATTTGCTTTTTCTGTGGGACGATGTCAGAATTTTAGCTAGCTGTGAAGTATTGATCCAGACAGATATCAGGCGAGATCTCTTGTCAGATTTGTGTGATTTTCTAAGGCTGTTAAAAGAATAAATAATCATACATACTTGCATGAATTCGTGTTTAAAACGACCTAAACTAAAATTCTGACATCGGCCCATAGAAAAAGCAAATAACAGCCAAAGAAAACCACACAAATCTGACGGGAGATCTCGCCCGAGATATATCTCGATCTCACAAAACCTAAAGAATCGCTCGGCAGGTCTTGTAAATTGCCACAACGTTGTGTTCTTTTTTAGGAACACTCTTGTAATATGGTAATCTTTGATCTTGATTTTATTAGAAAAATAATAATGAATTAGATTTAAGTATTCCGTCCAAACAGATAAATAATGTTTATATATTGATCTTGCCTCGAATTTATTGCCTTTGGTCAATCTGATAAGACTACATATTCCATCAGCATTCCTTGAAGATTTCTGATGTGTGTTTAACCACTGGAGCTACGGCGCAGTTTAAAACTTTTTCTCCGATTGCTCGAGATTTTTTGGTAATCATTTAGAATATTTTCCGCCCACATTAAAAAAATTATTCCTCCGAATTTTAATATGGAGACATACAAACCGATTATAGTTCTATATAGCCAATGAATTCACCTATCTTTTGTCTATTATCACATATTCGTAGGATTTATAAAAAAAATATTATGAAATCGTAAACTTCAACTTAATTACTTGCAAAAAGGGAAAATTTGCCAAAATTGGCAGCAATTCAATTCAAGGTATTTTAAATAGTGCCATATTGCGGCAAAAAGCGCTCCAGTGGTTAAGGTTACTTTACAGCAGCACGACTCAGCTGCGTGCATTGTTTTGTACGTAAATCAATCGAAAGCTATAATGTGATAAGTCGTCAATGTAAAACTTTCCCAGATGTTATATCGATTAATATTCTGCAATTTTAAAGTTTGTGAAATATTTATGTTTTATAATATAGAGATTGTCCTTGTTGCAATATATTTTTTAACATTTTAAGGGTGACGAAGAAGTTGCACGTATGTGTGCGTATTTGCAGCTAATTATTGTAGCTCGAAGAGATTTATATAAAAAAAGAAGTCTGTTTATTTGTAAATCAAATCAATGTACAAGCAATTTAGATTGAGTACTTTATACTACTCAACATAAGTGTACTTATCCTTTATCTGTTGGTAAAACACCATCACGTTTAGATTTAAGAGTAAAGAAAATGTATCCTATTTATAAATGATGTCATATTCTGTGTTATTATATACCTACTGTTACGTATTGACCATTCCATATAACGGACATAATATGATCTGAATGCAGTTGGCTGATAAAAACTGTAACAATATACAAGCACTGCAGTTAAAATGCTATGTTGATCATTAATTTGGGGTCCAATGTCAATTGTGTTTGAATTCTTTAAAAAAATGCATTCCTTGTTAAACCTTGTCCTGACACCCATAATTTCCCCTTGTATTTTTCAAATATTCTATTTGTCAGTAAAAAAATATGCTACATAAAAATAATATAACATGCAAATCATTATTAATTTTTTATATTATTTTAAAATGGTGTTCACTTATGCATTTATTATAATATTAAATTCAGCAGTCAAATAACAAAAGTAAAATGGAATTGCACCAACAATAAATGCTCTGCATTTTTTATGCGCAATTTTTAAAGAAGACGTTGAAAATCTTTGTCATGTTAGACCCAGGCTACACGAGCGGTTCTCCTCCCGCCACGGGAAACCGTCTGTAAACCGCAGCAGACACAATTAACTATGAACGTTGTATGACGTATTCTACACGAGCAGTTCACAGGCGGGAGAAATTCAACCTCCGCATGCAGCGGTTATCAGATAACCGCTATGTTCATACTACACTAGCGGTTTCCCGCGATTGTGTTATTTTGTGCAAGAGGGCGTTGTTGATCGGTCGTGCGAGGTTTCTCAAGCGGTTTCCCGCAGCAGGAGAACCGCTCGTGTAACCTGGGTGGGAAACCGCCACCCGTGTAGTATGATGGTCTGTGGCAGCTCTCTCGGGCGGTTTCCCGCGGCGGGAGAACCGCTCGTGTAGCCTTGGCCTTGCTGTAGTAATATAAATAATCTTTGAATGATTATTTTGAAAATATTTTTTCACAATACTGATGGGCTGTCAGGCCAGGCGCACACAAACAACTTATGTATCGCAATCACAGTTGGGTAACTGACTACATATTTCAAAATCCAAAAAATCCTCCCAATGTCGCCATTTGCGTTGTCGCTTGTGTGCGCATGACCTTAGTTGCATGGAATTTTAAATGGAAAACTGAAAAACTTTCCGACTTAATTAAGGGTAAACTTAGAATTATTCTAAAAATGCTCATTCATAGATGGCGCTAATTTAATTATTTTCGGAAAAATACTTCTTGCGAGGGCCGCTCGCAAACGAGAGATTTTAGTTGAGATCATGAAGACATGTGACCTTCCCCCTTTCTGTAATTTGTCAATAAATAAATCTGATAGTATACTTTTTACACCACACATCTGCCGGATCTGCCCTGATGATGGACTCTGCAACGATGTCCGAAACGTTGGCTAAAGAAGGAGGTAGCGCAACACGGCATAACACCCCAAAAACAAATAACGAAAATGCTTTTGGCCGTGAAAATCTTAAAACTTATCTGATAGTATACTGTACATCAGAGGTTCCCAAATTTTTTTTCACTTTCAAAATTTTACTGGTTTCGGTGGACACCCTGCTGCTACATTTCTACCAATTTATCATTTTTTATCACGTCAACGTAGACCCACGTCGAATGTCCCGTGGACCCCTAGGGGTCGATGGCGCACAAATTACTGGCTGCTTAGAAAACTTAACTGTATCCCAAATCGAGTAAACAGAAGTTTTGGCTCATTTCGAAAATTTTATATTTGGTTACACTATCTGACTTAGATACTACTTTCACAAATGTGTCAATCTAATTTAACTTTGCTATACCAGGCGGTTCATTTAAAATGAATATTTAAATCCTATGCAGAAGAGTCCCATAACGAAGTGCGCTGCAAACCTTTGCCTTACTTTACTTTTCTGGACAGGGTCTGGTTATTTCAATGTGTACTCGTTGGTGGTCAATGTACGTCTGGTGCCAAAAATATGGTCACGTGGTTTGCCACCAGATTTCATGTTAGGGCAAGTCTTTTAATTTAGATGTCTATGATTTTCATACACTGTATGTACAGGCCATGGGCGTAGGCACGGTGGGGTGTTTGCCCCACCCTGGCTGGTCGATGCATGTCCTCGAGATTTGTCGACCGTGTCGCTTTTTCAAATTTACAGCACTTCATAGGATGGTTTTTTCTTCACCCATTCATATTCTTTGTATTCATAGAACCTAAAGCCCCGATGACATTGAGCGAGTTTACAAGCTACTATTTGGGAAATACACTATCTGTTAGTAAACCCGCTCAGTGTAATCGTATTACTATCTATCTAGCAGATTGTGGACAATCTACGAAAAAAGTCGAAAGGTGTTTAACTTTACACGCTCAAGATGCGCCTACCAACAGCCGATTTCGTAATTGTCAGAATTAGTTCGCACCGGAGCCGTTATTCTCGCTACTGGGTAGCGTGTGGCAATATAATCGAGGCTTAAACCATGAATATGTTGTAGAAGTCTACTTTTTTTCAGTACCTGCTCTAGATTTTAATTTTTTGCCCCACCCTAAATCAAAACCTAGCTACGCCCATGGTACAGGCGCAAGCAAGCAATATTTATCGTAATATATTGAAGCATAACTTGCATAAAGTGTCTTTTCCTAAAATAATTAAATTAGCGCCATCTATGAACTTGCAGTTTATGAATAATTTTAAGTTTACCCCTTATTTCTAATAAATATATTTTTAACGTTTATGACATAAAGGTATTGTGAAGAAGTTATTTATGTAATACAGTCAGGAACACATAAAAAATGCCTTTATTGACCAGAATTTTAAAGATTGTACAAATTGGTTATAATGGCTTAAAATCTGTGATGTTTTTATTAGCTACTCTGTTCATGAGGGTGGACCAATTATTTCGAATTGTGTGCTTGAGTCATTAAAAATTAATTGTCACACTGTCTGACTATACAGAAAAAAATATTTATCTATTCCATTAAAATAGTTGTGTGTAATGATCCCACTATTGACTGCCATGATCCCACTATTGATTGGGAATTATTCTAAGAGCTTTTTTCCCAACTTCACAGCACAGGATTTTAAAACATCTGGGTCATGTATATTTCGAAGGAATTGTTATAATTCAATCAATTTATATTTTTAATTATTCATTATTTCTAATAAAAAAAAAAACAAATTTTGGAAGTTACTGTTAGAACGAAACATTGTTCCATTGATTCCAGTTATTCCATCCAGACGACACCAAAGTAGATCAATAATAAACATTAAAAAAGTGTAATAAAAAAATACTGTTATCTAACATTTAAGTCATCAATGTTTGTATTATTGTTTTTTAAAAACTTTTTTAATAGCATTTTATGACAATTTTAAACAAGTGTCATTATTGTGTTCGCAATAGTACAAATATTAGAACAATCATAATTATTTTTTATATTTACTGATTTTATGGCATTTAAAAATATTTTCCCACTTTTTAAAACATTTACGAATACCAATGGGAAGTCATTGCTTAAAAAATAAAACTTTTCTGCTTAATTTTATGATTTAGGCAAAGGTTATGAAACGGAAAGATAAAATGGATTGTCCAAAAAGTTGAAAAACTCGATTTACTAAAAATCTGCTGATAAAACAGTCATGGAGTACTCGGTTGACGCCTTGTCAATGTCATTACCAGCCTTAGTACAAAATCACACTTTATCCAGGAATCCCATTGTAATAATTTATTGGTTCGTTTACGCTAGACGTATACAAGGTGTCCGGAAACTCGTAGTACAAGCGGGAAACTGGAGACTCCACATCACATTTGGAGTCGATTTTGTGGTATAACTTTTTTTGATTTGAGCTTTCGTTTTCGAGTAAATCGGGTCCGAAGTTGGATTTTTTTTGGTTAAATTTGAAAAAATTGTTCACTAGGGGGTTCATTTCAGCTATGTAATGTCTTATAAAATGCATCGAAGGGTAAACCTGGCTCAAAAGTTTTTTTAACCCTTTAGTTGCCGAAAAAATGGAAAAATAGAAAAAAAATAATATTAAAATCGAAATGCTGAGATTGAAATAAAATTTTTTTTTTGGGTTCTCTACGTGATGTAGATTCACCAGTTTCCCGCTTGTACTACGAGTTTCCGGACACGTTGTATATTTTTTAAACTGTAATGTAGTGAAATTCTTTTATAAGGATTTCCAATGGACTGGGAAAAAAAACTTTTCATGTTATAAAACCTTAAATGCAGGGTAGATTTACACCATTTTAAATTTGAATACAGTAAGAACTTGGAAAAAACTTGTGGTTTTCACTGTGTAGAAAATAAACATTCGTTGTGACATCATATTATATGAATTTCATATACCGCAAAAATGTGACCATGCAGCTTGTCATAATGTTACCCATTGTTTTAAATTGTGCCCCTCTGCTCTTACAAGAATAATATGTATGTCCA
Source organism: Limnephilus marmoratus (assembly GCA_917880885.1). NCBI lineage: Eukaryota > Metazoa > Arthropoda > Insecta > Trichoptera > Limnephilidae > Limnephilus > Limnephilus marmoratus. Next base: position 14,190,749 of record OU862908.1, read on the forward strand.
CCCGCAGATAACTTATTTACTCCTGGGAACATTTTTGTTTTAGTATTTAGTAAACAAACTGGAAAAAAACTTTTAGACTGTTGTGCCATTTTTTTCAAGGAAACATTTCCATTTTAAAAAGAAAACCTGGAATATTTTAATAACATTGTATATTTTTGTGTACCCATTCTGAATGAATAAATAATACTTATAAAAAATGGTATTTTTAATTAACCCTTTGAACAGTACGAGACTGGCCTAATGATGTTGTATGGAATCAAATACATTTGTTAGAGCATGATTGGAATGTCCTAAAACATTTTTTGCATTTTCCCTAATGCAGTGACTTTTAGAGACCTTTTTTTTAAAAAAGAAAGACAAACATTCCCGGGTTACGAATAACCCAACAATGTTTGTGTCGTGATGGAGGACTAAGCCACCCGAGGAATCGAACACGCGACGCCCAGGTGGGACCCAAACGCGATGCCCACTCAGCCACTGACTGGTCGCTTTACTTTTAAACAACATATATCTACAATTTTGAATGGTTTTACAGAGGCTGCCTACATGCCAACTCTACCTTACTCGCATAAAAATACAAACTAGTAGTTGTGTGAGTAGCAGACCTCGCGTCTAAAAAAGAATATTTCTAATTTAATAAATTTCCTACACTTTTTTTTTTTTGAGGGCCGAAGCAAAAATGCTGTTACCGGCCATGAGGGTTGAGAAATGGCAAGCACCAGTTGTTTTGGGGGTAATCAAGGGGTAATACATGAAAAATTCATGACCCATAAATTCAATTGGAACCAGGAGCACACCACTTTACATTTGAGTAGATGAAACAAGAAGATATTTATATGGTGACTTTATTCAATTATTGACACAACTACATACAAACAGTTCAAGACAAAATAAAAGTAACACGTGAGAGAACAGTTCATGTCACAGTGGAAACTAGATGAAGAATGTAGACTACTCGGAGGTGGACTGACTGGCCTGGCGCTTCATGGACTTCAAGGCCCTCTCACGCAGCTTCTTCTCCAAGTCCTCATTGTTAGCCTTGCCACTCTCCTCCGGCTCACTCTCGGAGCTGGATTTCTTAGATTTGGATGTTTTCTTGTGTTTCTTATGCTTCTTATGTTTTTTAGAATGTTTCTTGTGTTTTTTTGCATGTTTCTTTGACTTTTTTGGCTCATCGCTGTCCGAGTCCGAAGAACCGGATTCTTTTTTATCCTTTTTAGATTTCTTCTTAGATAATTTATCACTGTCTGATGAGGATTCATCCTTTTCACGCTTTTTGGATTTCTTCTCACCTTCACCCTTTTTTGGTGTTTCTTCCGCTGGGGAATCTTTAGGAGCGGGGGAAGACGTTTTTGTCTTAACATTTTTTCCATCACTCTCTAGAGGTTTGCCTTTCGAAGCTTTGACTTTCTCAGGAGCGGGTGACCTGTCTTTTGTCCTGGAAACACTGCGCAAGTCTTTAGACTTTCTTGCTTTCTTGACTTCTGGCTCTGAGCTGTCACTGGATCTGGAGCGGGAAACTTTGCTCTTGTCAGTTTTGGAGGATTTTTCAACTTCGCTGTTGGAACTAGGCAGAGAATAAATTTTGGGAACAACTTCAACATCCGGACTAGATTCCACCTTCTTGGATCGAGAGCTCTCTTTCCCTTTCTTGCCTTTGAGCCGATCTGGAGAGCTGCTCTTCAATTTAGACTTCTTGGAATCCTTAACAGCTTTATTTTCATCTGAACTATGGGAATCATCTTGTTTAGATTTATTTTTAGATTTGCTTTGCTTAGATTTAACTTCTTCATCAGAACTGCTATCATCAGAGCTAGATGACCGACTTCTTTTCACTTTTTTGATTTTTTTTACGGTTTTTTTACGAGCAACTTTCTTTGTCTTTTTCTTTTTATCGTCATTAGAATCACTAGTGGAAGAGAGTTCCGAATCACTTTCGCTGGATGAGGATGATTTCTTAGGTTTCTTTGACCGCTTGGTGTGAGTTCGATCTTTTCGTTTAGGTTTGATTTTAGCCTTCGATTTTGCCACTCCACTTTCATCTTCTGAACTTCCGGAATCAGAACCGGACTCGGTTTTTTTCTTATTTTTAGGAATAACGGACTTTTCATCGGAATGCTTAGACTCGTCATTTTTATCAGACTCTGACTTTTCAACATTATCTTTGAGTGCCTCCAGTTCGTGCTTCTTGAGGAATGGGGAAGGAGTTCGAGAGAGGCTGCGAGAATACCGTTTGGAACCTTCTGATTTGTCTCCATCCCCTTTAGGTTTCAACTCATCGTCTGAATACAGGGATGTGGGTTTAGAAATGGATTTGTTCACCTCCACCGATTTTGAAATGTTTACTCTTTCCTTGGAAGAACTCCGGCTGGAGCTCCTGGAGTGGCGGCTCTTTTTGGGTCGACTGTCTCGATCCTTAGAAACTTTACGATCTTCAGAAATACGTAAATCTCGTGATCCGCGAACATCTCGAGAACCTGCAAATGTGAACATTAATAATTATCAATAGAATAAAACATGATTGGAAGGGAAGGATATTTGGGTAATGCATATGACATAATGGTGTAAAAATAATTACTTTTCCTGTCTCGACTGAGGCGGCGTTCTCGACTGGCACGACGATCCCTACTGGGGCGCAGATCCCGGCTGCCGCGGCGTTCCCTTTCACGTTCGCGTTCCCTCTCACGATCCCGGTCTCGCGAGCGCCGGTCCTTGGACCTGCAAACACACCACTAATTAGTCAACAATCACTACGGACTACACAACATTCATCATGAACTAAAGACAAATAGATACCTATCCGGTGATCTTCTTGTTCCTCTTGATCTACTCCTAGACTTGCGTCGCTCTCGTTCTCTCCTCTCCAATGATCTTCTTCTCTCTCTGGACCTGTAACGGGGAATACTAATAAATACTAACACATTTTAACAATAATCTTTAGCTTACTATGAAATATACGTATGCAATGAGAGTTTAGTTCACCTTCTTTCCCTATCGCGTCGCCTCCTCTCCCTCTCCCTGTCTCGCTCGCGCTCCTTCTCGCGCTCCCTCTCTATCTCCCGGCGCCTGCGGTCACGGTCCCTCTCCCGCTCTCTCTCGCGCTCTCTCTCTCGCTCGCGTTCCCTCTCGCGCTCCCGGTCCCTGTCCCGGTCCACCGAGCGCCTGCTCCCCCTTCGGCTGCTGCAACAGTAAAAAAAAAACAATTATTTTTTTTTGTAGCTATTATTGTCAAAAGTCACCTCGAGGGTGCTCAAAGAGCAATCAAAGTCTAAGATTGGTACAGAATGACTTTAGCCAGACATCGTGCAGGAAAATGTGGTTGGTACAGAATGACCACAGCTAGCCATCAAGCACACAGAATGACCAAAGCCAGACAACCTTTAGGAAGACGGGATAAGTACAGAATGATCACAGCCAGACACCATGCAGGAAGACGGGAAAGGTACAGAATGATCACAGTCAGACAACATTCAGGAAGACGGGATAAATACAGAATGATCACAGCCAGACACCATGCAGGAAGACGGGATAGGTACAGAATGACCACAGCCAGACACCATTCAGGAAGACAGGATAAGTACAGAATGATCACATGCAGGAAGACAGGTTAGGTACAGAATGACGACCAGTCAGACAAAATGAAGAAAGACGGGGTTGGTACAGAATGACCACATCCAGACAACATACAGGAAGACGGGGATGGTACAGAATTACCATAGTCATAATAGTGACACCATGCGGGAAGACTCTGATGGTACGCAATGATGAAAATAGTTTAAAGAAAGAAGACGAGAAAAGAGAAGAATTAGTTACCTCTCCCGGCGTGATCGGCGGTGTGGACTGGGGCTGGCGGAGGAATCCTTATTGTTGCGGTAGTGCCTCTTCTTCTGGATGGACGTCGAGGACTTTCGTATTTCTGAACCATCCTTGCGGCTGCGTCCTAATCATGATTAATAATAAAATAAGACAGTTAAAGTTTACCAAATGGGGACTTCATGATATAAAACAAGTGGTACAAATTTGTTGAGGGTGTCTGTGTTCCCAAAGTAGGGTCAAATTTTAAGTATAAAATAAAGAGAGGCAAAATGTTACCCAACATCAAGGCAAAAAAATGAATTATTGGATTTCTGGCACAGAAAACTGTTTTTAGTATTTACCTAGCACGAAAAGCACAAAAAAAACTAACCTTGATGGTTAAACACACAAAGACGAAAAATGTTTAAATATCGACTAAGAGTTGTAAATTGGTGACGACAGTTATTTTTTCAAATTGGTATTGATCTCACATCTAGGGATTAATTATGTAGCTGTTAACCCGGCCTGTGCCGCTTGTGCGCCGGCGCACAAAAATGAAAAATCAAAATTTTTACGCAATTTTGACCCTTATGTATAAAGAAAGTGTATGAAAAACACGGTCAGAATCGCTAGCTCTATTATCGCCCTTTACCATAGAAAAAGCCGCAATGCAGCCGGTCACTCCGAATAATTTATATGAAATTTTTCGTCGGGCGGGATGTGCGCAGGTCTTGCGCATGCGCGAAAAAAAAATATTTTCATCTTCGATTTTTACCCTTCTATGTACAAAATTTGAATAAGAACACGGTCAGAAATGCTAGCGCCAACATTCTCTATGAGATGGGTAAAAATTTCATTCACCTTGCAACATTAGAAAATTTTAAAATAATTTTTATCTGTGGGCATCTCGAACTGTCATTTTGGCGGCCGCGTCAAAATGCCGATGCGTGACCTCGAATAAAACATCATAAAACCTATCAATTTACGTAATTACGCAAGTAATATTATTTTGATAAATAGTTTATTGTTCTAGGAATGTGTTGTCAATAAAATATACGATAGGTTAAATTTAATCCACAAAACATTCAATTGAAGATCGTGAAATTTCGGTGTTGTTCTGGTAAAAAGCCTGGCCCTCAGGGGGTTAAGTCCATTGCACCAATAGGAACTACTTTTGAACATCTATAGAGATAAGTTGTAAGAGTTTGTACCGCTCTTGCTGGAATCAGAACTGGAGGCACGGCGCGGGGGACGGCGCGGCGAGGCAGCTCGGGAAGATGAGGAGGAACTGGAGCTGCTGGAGCCGCGCTTCTCTTTGCCATTCTTGGCTTTTACCACCTCCGGAGATACTGTTTTATCTTTGCCGGCCCTGCGGTAGAACATTTATATACAATCAGTGGGTATTCAAAAATGGACCAATATTTTGGGCAGCACTTGCATATTGACTAGACTATACCCTTATTCAGGAGAGCATTGTAACGTCTCTTTCTATTACATGCATCAGTTTATGGGAAAGAAAGAGAAATAATTAGAGTGTGGCTCCCGTTGCACGGGAATACTTGCGATTAAGAATGGATTGTATTTAACCACGCAAGAAATTGATAGTAAATTAATATTCTGACTAAATAATATTTGGGCATTAACAGTCGATTATTTAGAGGAAGAACAATTTTGTGGCCTATGATGTGGAATTGGAAAGTACGTCTCAGATAGTTTCAGTCTTGTGCACATAAACAAATAATAAAGAAGTTTGTTGACTTGTAACATACCTTGATGGGGATTTATCGGGGGACTTATCTTTAGTGGATGATTCAGTGCCATCTTTGGCAGCGCCGGCCATGTTGAGCAACTTGTTCTGCAGCCGTGACAAGGAGCCCCCCTTATCATCACCGCTCTTGTCCCCGTTATTTTTTTCAGCTTTGTCACCATCACCGTTCTTGCCTTCGCCTGATTCTTCCGGAGTTTTATTACCATTTTCTGAAACAAATTAAACGTGTTAATTCTATGCAGAAAAGAGAGCAACGGGAATAATATGAAATTACGAAAATAAATAAAGATGACATACTCATTGGCTTCTCACCTTTCTTAGAGGATTTGTCTTTGATTAGATGCTTCGGTAACTCAGTAACCAGCCCGGGTGGACTGAGCTGACCATCCTTCTTCTCCACTTTGGATGGACTCTTGCTCCGGGAATCTCTGCGACCTCGAGACCTAGATCTGGAGGGCAAATGGTTTGAGAATGGATTCTGACAGGCAGAAGGTATATATCCGATGAAGAAAAGGACTAACCTGCGGTGAGTGGAGCGATGGTCTCGAGATCGGGAGCGGCTGCGGTGGTGGCGGCGACTGCCCCCTCCCCCTTTGCTGCGGCTTTCTTCCTCTTCCTAAATGCATCATAAATGTTGATGACATTACACAAATTTAAAGGTGAATTCAGTATTTGGTATTTCGACCCTGTGGAACACAAAGGTTCTAAATCTACCAAAATGCTAAAATTATTTTTTGATGGAAATCAATGCTTCTTCCTCCATTCTTAAACCGGTCAAAGGCCGGAGAGGCGCCGGCGCGCGCGTCGTATGCGCATGCGCGAGAAAATAATTCAAATATTTGAATATTTTCGACAAAAAACTTTTGGTCTGCGATTTTGGCCCTTCTATGTATATAATTTGTATGAAGAACAGTGTCAGAATCGCTTGCGCCAACATTACTCTATGAGACACCTAAAAGTTTCATTCACCTTGCAACCCCTGAGTATTTTTAAAACGATTTCTTCTATGACATTGACCTGTCAGAATTTGCCGCGAATTTAACCGTCGCAACTAATGCGTGTTCCGCGACTAAAACATCGTAAAACCTATTAATTTACCTAATAAATGCAAGTAATGTTGTTTTGGTAGATAGTTTATTGTGTTGTGAACGTGTTTCAGTGAATAAAATATACAATAGCTCAAAATTAATCAACAAAACATTCAATTCAAAATGGTGCTTTTTTAGTGTTTTTCGTGAATTTTCGTGAAATGGCCTGGCCTTTGACCGGTTAAGGCACACTTGTCACAAGTCCATATTTATAAAGAAAACCACAGCCCACACTCACTATGGCTGCTCAAACTTTAAAATTGCTCTCCCGGAAAATACATCTCCAGTTACTTAGCACCCTTGTGCTCCAAAGTGTTGTTCATACAGTACAAAATATAATAGCTCTTAGATGGATTTACAATGTCTTTGTTAACTGCTCCAACTAAGTTGGTTGAAATTCAAAAAAACGATTTTTTTGCTTATATTTTTTATAACCATCAAGAGTGCCCCTGCTTTTATAATTCTATCACCACTTGGCTGGACGGCATTGTGGGGCAGGTCAAGGAAGAGGCTGTTGGCAGGGATTTGTACGAGAGACAGATTAAAATATTTAACAAGGAAAAACAGAGGATCATAATGCATTGAGGGGTTGGCTAGTCGAGTAGTATGAGTGTTTTCTTACAATCCTTTTTTTGATTTCGTCCTTCTTCTGTTGCATGAAGGACTCCGGTATCCCGTTCTCTGAAGCCTGCGCGCTGAGAAGGTGCTCCCACAACTCACCCATAAACAGGCGAGCATTTTTTCCATTTAAAAATCCTGTTAGGTTTATCTGCATTTTCTTCGGGCAAGGAAACTGAAGATTTGTAGAAGAAATTGTTTTGGTTATTATAATAAGAATACAAGTTGGAATCATTGAAAATTGTGGGCAGGAACGGTGAAGCACATTAATTAATAAAAATAATAATAGATAATTATCAGAGTTACTTCAGAATCAAATGAATGGAAGAAAGATTCACGGCTATGTCAATATCGTTGATAATTCATGGCCAGAATATTATCTTGTAATTAAGAGTCAACTTGTCATGTAAACAATACATTATTTAATTTGAAAGCAAGAAAATATTATTTAAGTGTGGATGAACATAATGTTGATATTTTGGGAAATAAAGTAATTGGTGAACATAGTTAGTAATAAATTTTATAATATTATTACATGGATTAGGCCTGTTACAGATGTAACTACATAATATTTACTGTTGAATAAAATCCTTGCTACATTCTTCATTTGTATTTGAGACTTGAGTGTTATTAAGTCCTATAAACGAAAACAAATGATAATTTTCTATAATTCACCTTTAATAAATAATGATGAGAATGCTAGTTTATATTTTGCCATAGATCTATAAATGGTTAGAACGGTAAATGACGGAGATATTTGGATAACAAGAAGTTTTGGAGCCACAGATTAATTGATTGAAGCAATTGATTGATTCATTGAGACAGTAAAGCAGTGAAGACAGTCGCACCGGAAGTGCTGCCGTGGTGCCGCAGTGCGCAGGGTGGTGGTGGAGCAGAAGAGCAGCGGCAGCAGTTGGTGTTCAGGAGACGGTAGACTACGGCGGCAGTCAGCGGCAACAGCGGCAGCGGGAGGCAGCGTGCTCCTGGCCGAGGAGTGAGGAGCGGAGATCCCGTGGAGGAAGTGGAGCAAGCCGCCGAGACAAGCGGTCACCGGCTGTCCCATCTGTAAGGTTGTCATTATCTACCCGAGTTATGCGAAACTTCTTACGGAACCTGGCTCCAAAACTCTTTGTAACGCGTATGGCTAATATAAACTGTGTCTAACATTAAAGGTGAAATCCTATTGTCACAAGTCCTCAATGCTCAATTCTGAATGTGGATTTGTCAATGTCAATGATAAAGAAAAGGGAGCTTTACTCTAACCCTTCAAAAGAAATACTTCCGGAAAGTTCTTAATATAAGTCCCCGAAATACCATTGTCAGAAATGCAGTCATGTGGAGGGCGGCTCATGGGGCGGTGGGGTGGCGCGGGGCGGGGCGGCTCGGCTGTGGTGGCAGACCAAATAGCAAACAGAGCTAATCGGGGTATAAAAACAATTTTCACACTCAATCAATACATATACACTTTTTTCCACGTCGACATTTCTTAACATCGTTTTGTTTTTTTCTTTCTGGTATTAACCATTCCAAACGGGAAATCATAAGAATTCCTACATTGGCTTAGATTGAATTTTAAATATAAATCATGTGGTTATAATGAATGTGAATATACCTTCTCCTCCAGCTGATTATTGACGTAATCTACAACTACATCATCTTCCATCTTCAGAATCTCCGTGATCTTCTGAGTGATCCAGGGTTTCAGGACATCCAGTTTTACTTTGGACATGTCCACCTATAAACATTATTATACATATTGTTATACTTCATTCCCGACAACCTTATTCCAGAACAGTTATCGATTCAAACTAGGGAGGGTTCGTACAACTTATATTAAATAAAGTCTACCAAGCCCAGACCATGTCTAAAATGTAATATTGTATACAACAGCCGATTGGACTTTGTCAACTGATGCCAATGAAACTTCAATCAACTGTTATGTTATTATAACGACAGTTATATTAACATAGTATATGCTCCAGATATTGAATAATTGCCAGACCCACAGCTTTAAAATGTGACATTAATTTCGATATAAGCCGCTGCATTTTTATGCACAGATTACGGAAATTATACTTCATTTCAACAATTATTACAAGAAACAACTATTTACGAACACAAAATAGGTTTTTAGGTTCTTAGTTTAGGTAAATTAAGTAATTCATGCATTTTTAGTTTGAAACGAAACTTCGCAAATGTCAAATCCATACAAAAAAACATGGCCGTAATGGAGATGGTAATTTTTAAACTTTGAATGAAAATCGTATTTTAATGCATATTTTCCCGTCTATCTCGACTGAAGCCGATGGTTCTTGTGGTACTTAAGTTTAAAAGTAGTTTAATTTTCAAATTGTATGCCTATTTAAAGTGTAGCGGCATGCGGCGGCTTGTCGATAATTTACCAATGTGACTAATCTAATTAGTATCTGATGGGAATTTTAAGGGATACTAAAAACTCATTCAGTTGAAAGTATGTAACTGGTGAACAGAAAAAGGACAATTTTGTTTGTGAAACATTAGTAAAGGTGGTAGAGAAACCAGAATAAAACTGAATATTTACCAAAGTACAAAGACTTAGCCCATCGTCCCATTGGGACGGTAGGAGTAAAGAGTCAATATAAACCAAAGACCCAGCGCAGAAAAGTAAAGTTCGCTACGGTTTGTGGGACTTCTCTGGGCAGTGCCTCTGGTTAATGTCGATTCCTTACCCTTACCAACCCAATGGGATGACTTAATTACAATGAGGAACAACTAATTTAGTCAATGAAGAAGCAAAATAGTGCATTTTCAAATATTTGACAAATTATTCATGTTCACTTTGGGGCTATTTTCCTCATAAATATGACAGTGGGTTTTTAGGTTAGTTTTTCCTTCTTTTACGAAAAACCTGAGAACCTATTTTGTAAAGTTCTTAGTTTGAGTATAGTGGAATAAAAATATCCCAATAAACCTATTTTACTGTTTTTATATAAATTGTGCGTGCGGATGAGAAACGTCTCTGGATGTGTACTATATTTTATGAGGATTGTAAATCCGAGGCATAACTAACCTGTTGTGCCAGAGCGTCTCCAAACTTCATCTGCTTCAACAGTTTTTTCTCCTTGTCGCTAAAGCGATTATCTTGCTCCGCGGAAGTGCCCTAAATTTGGAAACAATATATTTTTTTATATTCTGTGAGATATTACTATTTGCCACAGAAGATAGAAGAAATCATAAGAAATGTATTAGTTGAATGACATAAAAATATCGATTTCTTCGGTTGTAACGAGCTTACCGTGTACATCTTGGAAGGGTCGTGTTTATCCACGTATAATACAAACACAAGTGTGCAAGCACTGATTTAGCTTATCTGCGTGTCACCAATGTATATAATATTCCATAGCGAATATTAATTACTGTTAAAATTCAATATTAACTAAGATAAAAGAGAAAAACGCACGCGCCGGGACCTAATACAATATGGCGGACATTTTCTGATTTTCTCGTTCAGTTTGCCAGTGGTGCCAGCTGCTGCAAGCAATGTGTTGCCAACATAAGCAAACATTATTTTTTTTTGTCTGTCTCCAGATTTTCGATTGAGTTTCGCTAATATTGTCTTTATTTAATTAAATATTATAATTTGAGATTTTACTCATAAAGTTTAAAAAATTAAAATAAATACATTATTTTTGTTTGCATAAGGTTTTTTTTTTTATCAAAAATTAATTTTTCTTCATGATGACAAAAAATGTAACATAAATTCAATCAATAAAGAACTCCAGTCCAATTTTTTTATGAATAATGACCTTCTCACAATAACTGCATATTGTTTTTATTTTTAGAGTTAGTTAGTTAATTGTCAAAGTTTTAATTTTTCAAGATCCCCGAAAACCACCGTATGTGTAGTGAATCGTGTGACGTCATCACTCACGAAAAGTTATTTTTATTTTCAACAGGTGTTGTCATTTTATATGAAAGAACAAGCGTACAAACAAAAAACATTTTTATTTTTGTGAAATCAATCAATCAATCCAATCTTAAAGTCACTTTAAAATAAACAGGCAAAAGAAAAGAAAGAAAAGCGATATCTAGCGACTTTCTAGTTTCACTTCCACCGCATGTGAATTAAAAACTCTGTTTTTTTTTGTGATTATTTCGATTTTTTTTTCAATGTTTTCGGCAACTAAAAAGTTAAACAAAAAGTATTTGATTCGTGTCTACTAAAAAAAATTAAGCAGCTGATAACCCTCTGCGACGATTTTTTTCAATCTAAAAATTCTTATAAAAAATTTAAAAAACGTGTGATGTCTTGGGATCGGGTAGTAATAACATCTGTTAATGTTACAATGTTTATTGGTTGCCAGATTAATATGGAGAGAGCGCTCAATAGCGGTACATCCCTTTTATACTTCCCATACTCGCTATCTCGCTCTCATGGCGTCACCCTCATACACATACGTCACACCCCCACACTTAAAACCTAATTACATACATTTCTTTATTCACAAATTTATACAAAACAAAATATCTAAATATTTCCATTCCATAGTATATGTAATTATTCTAGTTCTTCACGTGTAGCGTGGGCGTTGACCTCGAGGGCGTAACCTCCCCTCCCATGGTGTAGGTGACCTGCAAAAATTAGAGGAATTAGGAAATTTGGTCATGTCCACATCCGAGAGTGGACCCAGGTCCAGCAAATCATCAGACCTGTCACACTCCCCCCACCTAACCTTCCTCTCTGAAATCTGATCATGGTGACGTTTCCAAATTTGTCCCGTAGACATAATTTTAACTAAATAAATCCTATTCCCCAATCTTTTAAAAATTTTTCCTAAAATCCATTTATTATCATTACTTCTTAAATCCCTGGTTAAAACTTTAGAACCAACCTCAAAGTACTTTTTAAATTTTCTTCCTCTATAATACTTTTTCTGTTTATGCTGGCTCAATAACATTTTGTTTTTAACCGTGTTGTCAATTCCTTTAAAACCTTGACTCTCAACATTATCCACTATTGGAATAATCGTATTAAAAATTGATCTAATCTTCCTACCCAACATTAATGTACTAGGCTCAATGCCCGTAGACATTGAAGGCGTATTTCTAATATCAACTAAAAACGTCAAAAGTTTATCTTCAAAATCAGTAGGAAATTTATTATTTACCATAATTTTTTTCAAAAAATTCTTCACTGTTTTAACCCCATTTTCAGCTAAACCGTTAGAAGCAGGATGCTGTACAGCTGAAGTCAAAGATTCTATATTATAATTATGACAAAATTCCTTAAAAACTGACGATGTGAAAGCTGTACCATTGTCACTTACAATTTGTTCCGGGATTCCGAACATAGAAAATAATCTTTTCAAAACTTTTATTGTACAAAACGAATCTACCTTATTTACAATATGACAGTCTATCCATTTTGTAGTTGCATCAACAATAATTAAAAAATTATGACCTCCCAACGGTCCCATGAAGTCAATATGCAATCTACTCCAGATTAAACCATTTATTGGCCAAGGTGCCAACTCAACTTTACACGGAGTAGGTAAACATTCCATGCATCGAGCACACTGTTTCACAGTTACTTCTATATCATTGTTCATTCCGAGCCAAAAAAAATAATTTCGAGCAAGACGTTTCGATTTTACAATGCCTAAATGTGATTGATGTAAAAAATTCAATATAATTTCCCTTAATTCCCTTGGAACTACAAATTTATTATTATAAAATAAACATGAATTATAAGTCGATAATTTATCCCTAAAATACCAGAATTTCAATAAATCATCCTTTAAGAACTTTTTATCCGGCCAACCATTTGCTGTGAACTCGATAATGCTCGCTATATTTACATCATTAATCGAAAACTGTTTCATCGTTTCCGCATTTAATGTTGTTTCTGACTCGATTATGTTCACAAACTCTGACTCAACCGTATTCACGTTTAAAGAATCAATATAATTTAAAAAATAATCGCTAGCATCAATATCGTCGCTACACACATCTAAATTATCCTTATTATTAATCGGCATTCGTGATAAGAAATCCGCTTTGTTATCACCTGACTTAATATGCTCTATACTATAGTCAAAAGTCTGGAGTATTAGGGCGTACCTCTGCAGACGGTTAGCGGCCAAAACGGGTACTTGCTTATCCGTGTTCAAAATGTGTACTAACGATTTATTGTCGCAAGCCAAAACAAATTTATTGCCGTATAAATACTGAAAGAATTTCTTCAACCCAAAAATTATAGCACACGCTTCCTTATCTAAAATAGAGTACTTTAATTCTGTTTCTGACAATAATCGGCTAGCAAATGCGATAGGTCTCTCTAAACCATTATCATATACATGGCAAATCACCGCTGATAACGCTTTTTCAGATGCGTCTGAAATAAGTTTAATTGGTAAATTAGGATCAAAATGCACTAAAATATTATCTGACGCCAGCAGTTTCTTAACTCGCTCAAACGCAATATTACATTCCTCAGACCACACATATTTTACTCCCCTTTTTAACAAGTTATACAATGGAGACAAAATACCTGAAATATTATGAACAAAAGCTCTATAATATGAAATAACCCCAAGTAAACTCCTAAGTTCTGGAACATTTTTCGGTACTGCCATTTGAGTAATCGCACAGATTTTATTTTCTAAAGGCATAACTCCTTTCCGCGAAATTTTAAAACCTAAATATTCTATCTCAGTTTCTAGAAAAGAACACTTATTTTCATTAATAGTTAATCCACAATCACTTAACTTGCTAAGTACAGATTCACAAATAGAGAATAATTCCTCTTCAGAATTTCCAAACAACAAAATATCATCTAGAAATATACGAACGTTACGAAGTCTACCTACTACCGCCTGAATAACTTGCATAAATATAGCCGGGCTTGTGGTCAAACCGAAAGGCAACACTTTATACCTGAATAAACCCACATGCGTACTTATCACACATAATTTTCTCGACTTCTCGTTCAACGAAATCTGACCAAAAGCATTACGCAAATCTATTTTAGCAAAAAATTTCGCACCATTTAAAGATGAAATTAAATCTTCTATACGAGGCAATGGATATTTCAACTTCGCTAACATAGGGTTTAACAGTGGCGGTTCTTCACAGGGGGACAATGGGGACGGTCCCCGCCAGTTACACTCAAAACCTACTAAAGGAAAAGGAAATAACAGTCGATGCGTTGTCGTCACCAAAATGAATGAATTCTTTAAACATAAAAGTAATTAACATTTGCAGAAATAAAATACAAATAATTATTCCGGATGATTTTACTAAGACCCTACGCGCATACAGCGAACAATGTACGGAGCACAAAACAGCGGGTCAATTTCTCAGTGCGCAGAATCTAATGCGCACTTGGGGGACGATCCGGAGTATCCCCATACTTTCCTTGCGTTGTTTTGCGATCGTATGCAACTGCGCATGCGCAGTCGTATGTGAATTCAAATACCCGCGGGGACAATTCTTTGGATCCCCACAGATACATTTGTTTGCGAAGTTTCGGGCGGGAATCGCTCGCGTTCAAATTAGTTTGATAATAATCTTGCAAGATAAAGCTTTATTTTTATTATACTATATTGTAAATTGGCATATATCTTTGGATATTTTATATTATTTTGTGTTTAGATATCCGACTAGCATGATTAGACCATAAAATATTTTTTGAGAAATTTTATATTATATTCTACGGGTGGTGAGATTGCGGTACAGTATGTAAAAAAAAAATATCGATCCCCACCACTAAAAAAGTGCTCGAGCCGCCACTGGGGTTTAATGTGGTTTTAAAATCAGTACAAATTCTAATTGAACCGTCTTTCTTTTTTACAACAACAATCGGACTAGCCATATCACTTATTTCTACTTTTTCAATTATATCTTCACGTAACATCTTATTTAATTCCTCCTCTACCTTTCCACGTAAACTAAAAGGTAACGATCTTGGATTCACAAACTTTGGCCTGGGGGCCTACTCTCTATCTCTCGTAACCGCCATTATCTGTGTTTCGCAGTCGTATTTTGACAGATGTTTGTCAGTTTCGCAAACTTGACACTTTTTATCAGTCGGAAGCCCGAAAGTTACAAACAAAAAAAGTATGTGTTTGCTTCTCACAGCGACGCCCGGTTTCGTTCTCGTATTGTCATTTTTGATATTCCCTGTCGCTGTTTGTGAAACTCAGTCGTATAAATTTCGTGTTTGTCAAGCCGGATCGTGGGACCTCCGTTTTATGAAACCTTTGACATTTCGTCTAACGACACATTTCTATAAATTAATATACCTATTCGAATTTCTTGTTTAAAAGGTAATATGATTTATTTGGAATTAAACGATACCTCAACCGGATTAGTAGATGTGTAACTAACTGCCATACTTTTAGGCACTTAATCGTAATTATTATCGTAATTACACTTCGTTTTAGCAATTCTTACAACTGACAACTATGTAATTGCACAAAATAGGTTCTTAGTTTGGGTTATTTGAGTGTTTTGTGCGTATTTCGATCGAAGCGAAACTTTTGCAAACGTCAAAGGGCAAAGGGATACTGTTGAAAATTTGAATTTGAATGCTATGTACCAAATAGGTACGAGTCTGTTACAAATATATTCGTAATTTATGTGTTATATTTTAGCCACAATGGAAGGTTATTTTCGCCGGCAATTTGTTTTGCGAATTTTACGCGAGGACGAGAACAGGGTAGAGGCAGCCCGAAGAAGACAGTTGAGGGATCTGTCAGACCCCATGAGCATTCCGGAAACATTGTTTATTGCTCACTACCGCCTGTCGCAGGACCTCTTCAAAGCGTTGTGTGACGAGTTGAGGCCGTTACTCCCTGTACCTAGGAGAACAACCGAAGTGCCCTTGGAGCTGAAAGTGAGTACTGCGAGTAATGCCAAACCTCAATCCTGAAAATTAACAGCACATTCCTTAAGCATCTGCTTCATGAGAACAAATATTTTTTATGTTTCAGGTTCTAACAACATTGTCTTTCCTAGCTACAGGGTCATACCAGAAACTTGTGGGAAACGACTTCCACTGTAGCGTTTCACAACAAACGTTTAGCAGACACATGCATGAAATAGTGTCGGCTATAAACTTAATCATGCGTAGGCACGTAAAGTTCCCAGGAACGCAGCAAGAAAGGAATGCTGTGAAACAAGGGTATGTTCTGATTTATTATATTTTGTGGCATACCTATTCAGATGATGGGATAATATGTTATTATTTTATGTAATATTTCATCTCTGTCGAACTCAAGAACGAGTCGAAGAAGCGACCCGTTCTCATGTGACAAATGTCAACTATGTTGGGCGCGCTTTTGGCTTGTTTCCCGACCATGCACCGGTGACGAAGGGATCAATGACAGTAGTTCCTCGGAGCATCTTCCAATAAACTAATGGTAGAACAAGGATAGCATTTCCACCCGACGCCTGTGCTCTAAAGATTGCAATACGTTTGTTAAGTTAGGAGAATCTTTCAAACGGACCGCATGTTTCTGCACAGAGTCAAGGGTTTTTTCATGTAGATTTGAATGGAAAGCAATGTCACTTTCTACTTAGCGCCTTTTGGTTCTAAGCCTTTTACCTTTGCTGTATTTTGTACACTTACTTGAATTTCATAATGATGATGAAACACAGTGCGGTTTTAGAAATTTAAGTGAAGAACGGTCTGACTTAAAGATTACAGTAATATTAATTTTATAACACAAGGGAGGAACAATAATAATAACAATAAAATAAAACAACCGAAATTATGAATGTGGTGTGATGTTTTATATTTGTTAATAGAGGAAAACTTAAGTCTCCATAAAACAGTTAGCAATATATTACAGAGAAGATTACACATTTAGAACACATACAATAAAGGCGAAATGGTAAAATATATTTTGATAAACATATACATAGTAACAATAGCAATTACATGGTATGATACATGTATATTGCAATGACAGTATTAAAAAAATACTATATTTATTCTAATCGAACAAAACATTATATTTTGGGAGGAATGCAGATCCGGGCACCACTTGGAAATTTAATAAAAAGGCACTTTCTAGATGAGAAAAGTGTGGAAAAGCAGAATAAAACAAAAATTAAGGCGCGCTCGGCAAAATTGAGGGAGATACAACCGTTCAAAGTATTTAAAATTTCACTTTACAAACTGATATTGACAGTTCGCCCGCGTCCGCCCGCCATTTTTTTTATAACCTAATACGCTAAACATGGTTTGTGATAGAAAAGAAAGTGCCCCCTTCGTAGCGCCTGCTCGCGTCACGGCAAAAAAACATCCCAGTTTTCAAGTGGTTTAGCGGCTACGCTAGGTTTGTGTAATATGGTTTGTGATTTTGGCGTACTATTAATTCTGTATTAGGTCTGGGATCCAATATAAGCAATGAAAACATGGCGAACGAACTGTCAATATCAGTTCGCGAAGTGAATTTTTAAATACTTTGAACGGTTGTATCTCCCTCAATTTTGCCGAGCGCGCCTTAATTTCTTTTTTATTCAACTTTTCCACACTTTTCTCATCTAGAAAGTGCATTTTTATTAAATTTCCAAGTGGTGCCCGGATCTGCATTTCACCCTATATTTTTACTAAGCTTAAGAAAAGCATAGCAATTCAGAGAATATGTGTGTACAAAAATGTAATAGTTATATGAACAGCCCACTGAATTTCCACAGAATTTCCACTGGTCCTCATTCAGTGATATGTTTTTGTCTATAACGTATGGTTTATCTAATAATCTCCTCTAAAGGTCTATGCCCACTACACCGTTCCATACCATGACCATAACCGTAGCGGCGCATGCAAAAAAATATTCTTTGTATCGATCAGTATGAAACGCTGCCCCTAACACTAACGGACACTAACCGCGGTGTGTACGGTTATCATACGGTCACTATACCCGTTACGTACGGGAATAATACGGTGTTAGCACGTTCTAGTGGGCATAGTAGGGCGTAGCGTGTTTATTTCGTGTCTGATACGTTCATAGTACGGTCATGGTATGGAACGGTGTAGTGGGCATATACCTTAAGGTTTAATAACCAGAACCGGCTATTGTTGGAACCAGTTGCTATGGATATTATAAAACGGACACCAACACCCAAACTGGGCGATGCCGAATCAAAAGTCACCCGCAGGGCCTGGCAGCAAAAATCTCCCATTCGACAAGGGCAGCTCTCAGCTTGTTGTTCTGAAACAATAACATTAAAAAAAATTAAAAAACTGTATTGATAGTTTAGTACCTATATCTATTTTAAGCATTAAAATTGTACATATGTATTTCAGATTTTATGAGAAATATCATTTTCCCGGAGTTATTGGGTGTATAGACGGAACCCACATAGCCATGATTAGATCGAAGGAACATGAAGAGGCATACTTTAACCGAAAAGGTTTCCATTCGATGAATGCTCTCATGGTAAATAAATATTTGGTTTATTGAAATGTATACAGAATAGCTTATCATACAGTCATATAATATATCATACTATTATTCTATAATTTTACTATAGTAAATTTCTTTTATGTATACATAAATATTTGTTAAAGTTTGCAATTTTTAATTATATTTGTTTTAAAAAATAAATTGTTTAAAAATAATTTTAATATTTCAGGAGAGTCAGCATGATGACTCCAATTTTAAATGCGGCACCGGGATCACCAGAGGACCACTATACCAAAATGCAATGCAGAGTCAGAAATTGCATAGAAGGCTGCTTTGGTATTTTAAAAGCAAGATGGCGCTGTCTCTTAAAACATTGTGTTCTACACTGTACGCCAATAATGGCAGGGAAGATAGCCAATGCATGTGCTGTTCTTCATAATATGGCCATTGAAGCTCATATGCCAGAACCAGAGGATGTGATCATTAAGGATGATTTTAGAGAAGTGATTAATGTTATCGATCAACACAACGATAACCTTAGGCAAGGACGTATAACTCAACGAGAGCTTGTTGAGACTCTCAATCGCCAAATTTAAATACCTCTAACCATCTATCCAAGTTCATTCTTTTTTTTAATCCAATTCATTCGTATTTCTTCAATGATCACATCCTCGGTTCTGGCATTTGAGCTTCAATGGCCATATTATGAAGAAAAGCACATGCATTGGCTATCTTCCCTGCGATTACTGGCGTGTAGTGTAGAACACAATGTTTTAGAAGACAGCGCCATCTTGCTTTTAAAATACTGTACATGTTTACTTCCTACACTCACATAAATTATACTATCGAATACTCATACCTACTTGTGTTGTGCCTACTTATGTCTGTCATGCTCTGTTTATTATTTTATGTACTATATACTTGTTATAATGCTCCTGTACAATTTACTTTACATGTAAAAGACATCAAGGCGTAAACAAACAAATAAATAAATAAATGTAAAACCCCCATGGGCTTACAAAATAGTAAATAAATAAATTATATCTTAAACTTTCCTTTCAAGCTCTGCTATCAGCGCCTCTCTGAATTTTGCATCTGTGTGGCCATGCTGGCCAGCAAGGCCGCACCGAACTCTTCCACTTTCTCCCATTTGTGCTTGTTGTGAAGGAGCTTCTCCCTCTCGTTGATGTTTTTCTCCCTCTGGTTTGCATTTTTTCCTCCTCCGCTTTCACAAACCTCTGCATCAAGGCTCTTTTAGTAACTGAAAGTAAAATATTAAAAATATTAATAATAATATCATAACATCATGAGATGGGAAGGCTGAGAGGGATATTGAAAGAAGGGTAAATGCCGTTGGCGCTAATAAAAAAACTGTCAAAAGAAGCGAAGCTAGCAGCCCACAATGGAGTCCGGTACCCACCCTGATGTATGGCAGTGAGGCATGGAACTGGCAGAGGAATGATAAAAGCAGACTGAATGCTGTTGAAACGAGATCCCACCATGTATGTTCGTGTGAGAAATGTGGAGATCCGCAAAGAATGCAAGGCTGATGGAAGCGTAATGAGTAAGATTAAGAGGGACCCTCAGATGGTTTGGGCATGTAGAGGGCCATGTATGTTTGGGAGAATGAATTAAGAAAGTGGTGTAAGAAGAATATATGATACATATGTGAATGGTAGAAGAAGCCCGAGGAAGACATGACACAATCAAGTGAATCAGATACTTGAGACGGGCCATGTTAAGAGTAGAATAATAGGAGAGTAAGTATGAGATGATATACGTATGTGTGCCAAGTTGTTTGGCGGTCTGTCCTCTCTGCCTACGCCTGCGGTGAAACGGCGTGATGGTTAGTTAGTTAGTTTTTTCATAAAATTATTCCCATTCACCCTAAGAAATTTCATTGTTAGTACTTACAAAGATCTTTGTCGGAGGCCTTTCTTTTGAAGCCGGACGGTCCAGGCGTTGCGGGCAAAACGTCTGTCGGCACCGGCCCAGGCATCGCAGACGAAGCTTCCTCATCCGACCCAGGTAATTGAGGAAGGACCTCAATTGCAACGTCATCCATCAACGTCTCATAAATCGGTGTCCCATCAATCAAGTCTCGCCCAATAATTAAAACTAACTCCACTCGATGCCGCGATGCCTTCTGTTTGGCATTACCTTTTAGGTCCCGCCAAGTCTGAAACATTGATAAATGGTCAAACTATTATACAGAAACCGATAAATTAAGATTATTTTGAGAAAGGTGTTTGTTTCAGTTTCAATAAAGTATTATTATATTATGTACATACTTGCTGCCATTTTTCGCCTGGTTTCTTGGCTCCAAACCTGATGGCGCTGATGGCGTTCAGGGTTTGGGCCAACTCGTCCCACTCTGTCTTGCTGGCTATCCTTCCATCCGGCCCCTCACATCTTCCTGATACCATGGAAGGCCTGTCGGCGACCCATGACACCAGCAACTCCAACTGTTCGCTTGTAGACCTCTTATTCTGTAGAAGAATAATTAATATACATTATTATTATTAATTTAAAACTAACAATGCAATCAATAAAAACATGCAAATGCGGTTGGTAATAACAGTATCCCGCTGGCGGTGGTAAAACGAAAATTCATATGGTTTGCCATATACTCGATAATTGTTTTGCCACCGTCAACCGGATACTATAATAATCACGTTTTTTACATAAATAATTCAAATGACACAATTTTAAAACCAAGACAAACACAAAATAAACATGAATGTACTAAATAATCATATAACTTACGTTCATTCAGTTCATTGCTAAGCAGACACATAAAATACAATTTTGAACAATACGAAACAAACGTCAAAACAACGCTTCTCCCATAGACTGTAGGCGCATAGACAATACAATCCACATTATTTCTATATAGAGTGTGAAAGTCAAACATAGTATATTTATGGTCAAACATACCGACGCTCATCGACGCTTTTCTAAACCGATTTGTGTCAATAGAGATATTTTTCAGTCCAATGTGATAAGACTCAGAAACGGTCGACTCAGTCGACTGTGAAACCGAAACTTATTGGTTTGTCTGAGTAAGATAGAGAGTAGGCCCCCTGAACTCCGAAATAACTTCGATGTTAGCTTCATAACCTATAAGCCTACCCGATTTTTCTGAAAACACATGAGCATATTTTTTCTTTAAACTATCACGAAAATTTAATTGATTATCACAACTAGTCTCACTGGTATTTACTGCATTTATTCCACTTAATCCGATACCGAAAACTTGTAAAAAATTTCTACCAACAATCGTAGAATTACCGTTTTTAATTATTATAAACTGCGTATCTACACTTTTATTTAAAAATAACACACTTAAATTAACTTTACCTACAATATTTAACCGTTTCCCGTCATATCCTGACAATTGAATATCGCATCTTTCCAATTTACAAGAAACAAAATCTTTTAAATACACTTCATATGGAATTGCATTAATCTCAGCGCCGGTGTCAACAATCGCTCGCAGAACAGTGTTACCAATAATGAGATCTACGAATATCGGTTCCGGCCCCGTGCCGTCATGCAACATAAAAACCGAATTTAATCGTTTATTCTTATTACCTACATTAATTTTACTGTTTTTACACACATTACTAGGATGACCCGATTTATTGCACCGATTACAAAAAATATTCTTCCAACAATCCTTCTGCAAATGATTCGTTTTTCCGCACAAAAAACATTTTTTTAATGCAATATTTACTGGCGTCTTACTACGCACTGCACTTTTAAATCTGATCGGACTATCCGACCTGGATTTACGGACAACATTACTATCCTTATGCACAACATTTAAATTCGTATCAACTTTCTTAAAATTAACAACATGTTCCCATGAAGCTGCTAACTGAACGCATTCCGAAAAAGAAGTATTTACCCCCTCAACGAACAACTTATGTTTCAATTTTTCATTGAAAATTCCAATAATGAATATGTCTTTTAAACAAGATTCCAGCCTCAATTCAAAATTGCACGTCAAACTCAGTCCTCTCAACCTAGCAGCGTAATCTTTAATAGATTCGTTAGCTAGCTGTTTACACTTATAAAATAACTCACGCGACTCGAAAATATTTTGAATAGGTTTGCAATGTGAATCAAATAATTTACATAAATCATCAAAAGAACAAACAGAAACCTTTTTAGGGAAACATAGATCACATAATAAAGAGAAAGTTTCTTCGGTGAGGCAACTCAGCAAAAATGCTCTTTTGCGTTCTTGTGTTAACACTTTGTCATCATGTAAAATGAGGGCCTGATCCAGTCGTTCCTTGAACAATGACCAGTTTCCCGTTCTGTAACAGAACGTCCCCAAATTTTTACAAACACCCTCCATTGGGGGAAGAGCTGAAACAAAATAATCAAGACTACTTATCTCAGCACTTCCAAGAAGGCTACACTCCGAGGTCCACGTTCCACGTTCCACGTGCACGCCACCCAGAGCTGTAGATCACCGTCCCCGTCTGGCTCCGTCTCCCGACAGCTGCGGATCCAATCCCTACTCCGAGGTCTTCCTTCCCAGACTGCAGCGACGGAAACCAAGTCCTGGTTCCCGGCTAATCCACACGATGATCCAGTCCTTGACCCGATCCTTGATCCGGTCCTTTTGTACCCCGTTACACGGTGTACCCGAACGACAATAATTTTGTAATTTGTCGGTCCCACACACGCGAATACTTGCGTGTGGCTGCTCCAATTTCTTCTTAATGCGATCGCTTCCTGCGATCGCTTCCTGCAATCCTGACAACAATCCGTCAGATCCCGAAATCTACCGCGTAGATTCTTCCAATTTACGTAAAAATTTACGAACTACCGAGCTGCGCCAACTGTGGTGTTGGCGGGTAGAAAATAATATCAAGATGTTACGATGTTTATTGGTTGCCAGATTAATATGGAGAGAGCGCTCAATAGCGGTACATCCCTTTTATACTTCCCATACTCGCTATCTCGCTCTCATGCCGTCACCCTCATACACATACGTCACAAAACGTATTAGGTACCACAAAATATACTTTAAATATGATCGGTTTCCCGCTGCTTAATCTTCGGTCAAACCTTGGGTCTAAACTTCGCTGCCCGATGCCAGCGAGCGTGATACGAAATTTCGTTGTAAGAGACGACCTCATTGAGGGATGTTGCCAGGCTCAGGGAAATGGGGCAGGGAGGAGATGTACCTGGCTATTGATATAATATGGTCACCAATCACTTTTTTTTTTTACCTTAGCTCCACACATGAGAATTTTTTCCTCGGGGCCTATGTCTTCTTTGAGTATGCTGATTGGATGATGTTTTTAGGCAACGGAAGGAGAATAAGTTGTGAGTAGGAAAAAGATATGAAGGGTGGGTAGGAATCTGGGGGATCAGTGTGTCTAGGAGTGACGGACGTATAACTCCATCCAACTGCGGTGCAATGCGATGGATCGAGAGAGTCCAGCTGGAGATATCAAAAGGTCTCTCTCAACCACTCTCTCCCGATCCGGCACGTCACATAGTAGGTGAGCAAATGCCCAAAACCTACACAATCCTAATCCCATAAACCTTGGCACCTCAGCTAAGTCACAAAGCATAGCTAACCGCTTGATTTTGTCATGGATTCCCCTTTAGAACATAGGTGTTAGTAAGAATCCAAAATTTCAATAAGTTCGGTCCTTTAGAGCCTGAGAAAAGGGTTTATGAAGTTCGACCCCAAGCCTCACATTTTGCCCGTAAAGATAAAGTTTTTATAAAAGACGTTAATTTTTGCAGATTTTGTCACAGCATTAGTAAGAATTCAAAATTTCAGACAGATTGGCCCCATAGAGACTGAAAAATCGGTTTTTAAAGTTCGACCCCAAGCCTTGAAATTAGCCCATACGGGTAACGTTATTTTTTTTTCAAAATATTATTTTGTGGAAGATTTTGTCATGGATTCCTCTTTAGAATATTGGTTTTAGTAAGAATTAAAACTTTAAGTAAGTTCGGCCCCATAGAGCCTGAGAAAAGGGTTTTTAAAGTTTGACTCCAAACCTTGCACTTTGCCCACACGGACAATTTTTTTTTTTCAAAATATAATTTTTTGCAGATTTTGTTATGGATTCCTCTTTATAACATAGGATTTTGAATGAACCCAAAATTTCAATAAGTTCGGACGCATGGAGCCTGAAAAAAGGGTTGACCCAAAGCCTTGCATTTTGCCCGCAAGGAAATAAGTATTTTTCAGAATACATTTTTCCACAACATTAAAGTTTTTTTTCCAATTGTTATTTTTTGCGATTTTGTTATTGATTCCCCAAAATTTCAGTCTGCGCTTCCGCAAGCTATCTGGACCAGTGATTTTTAGCACCCCTTTCGTTTAGGAGGTCTGGCGGGGTTTTTTAAATAGTTTTAGCATTTAGGGGAGGCTGCAGAAGTTCAGAAGACATTGTGTCAATAGAAAATAAGCTCATTCATAAGTCATGAGCTATTCACAGCTTGTGTCGCTCTCCATAGAGAGAAAAAAAATGGCCTTACTTTTAAACGCCCGGGGTCTCAAAAGTTTCGTATGATCTGTAGCTATTCGAAAACGTAAAAATAAATGAAATTATTGTTCAAATGGCCGGAAGTTTTGAAAATAAATATATTTTGTGATTTGAAAAAAAAAATAAAACAAAGGTCCATATTTTATATTGTGTACCAAACATATTTTTCTTTCCGTAACTTCAGTACAAAGAACGCAAAAAAAATTTTTTTTTTTAAACTTCTTATGTAATGTGTTGGTCAAAAACATAAAAGGAGAAAATAACACTCTTTCTGGATAAAATCAGAATTCTTGTTGACTTACTTGTATTCATAAAAATCTTTTTTTTTCATTTTTGTCAGCTATACGCATTTTTTAATAACAAATAAACGTTAAAGGGTTAAATTATTGAAAAAAAAAAATTATAAGGTGAGTTGGGGTAAGAGCACTGTATAAAATGAATAGATGAAGTTTAAAGTAATCCCATATGTCACAGTATTATCCCACCGCATTCATTTTTTTATACAAGGAATTTTAACTATTCCTTAATCAAATGGTCTTATCACCAGAAGTTAATCTACTGTTTTTTTTTGATTTTTCAGTATTTCAAAAAATAAAGTCTTGATAGATCCACTTACCCCGCCTTCGGGGTAAGTGGATCAATAATTTCAATATTTTTATTAATGGCAAAATAAATAAAAAAAGTTAGTTGCCAATCCAATCAAACGCACTAAACACACAATTTCGCTATGTAAAAATATTGAATATAGTGGAATGTACATCATAAATCAAACATTATTTGGCAGATTGGGGTAAGTGCAACATTTTATGGCTAGTGATGGGGCAAAAAAAAACAAACTTTTTTTATGTATTAGTATTATTTTTGACAATATTTACTTACAATGTTAGATAATAATAAATATTTATTACTAATAACTTTCTTAACATGTTTATAGGTATAGGAACTATTTTTTTGGTTACTAGAATAAAAAAATATTATGTCTTCCTGGTGAATTAATTGTTCTGGTGGAAGGATATCCAACAAGACCAACTACTTTTGTTTTGCTAGGATCTTTAGAGAAACTAGTTTCATCCATGTTCCAAATTTGATGAGAACGGTTTTGAAGGTCTAGTTTTTCGATGGTGTCTGTCAAAATATCAAAATATTCATTAATTATGAATGGATCTAACACCCTTTTCCTGGCATATTCAACAGGCTGGGGTTTTTAAATCGACAAATTATTGCGTTTTGAAAAACCCCGCAAACCAATCGTGACCTGGAATGCAATTTTTGAAAGGGGTTTTCAAATTGTTGCACGCAATATATTTAGAAACTAACTCAATCACTTCTTTTTTTGAAAGACCGAATCTGTATTTCTCCATAATGTGTAGATTTCAGCCAATTGTTTTTCAACTTCAAGCGGTAGGGCTGTACTTCGCCCCATTGTGGTAGATTTCTTTTACCTCGCCTCCCAGAAACATAACCCATAACAGTTAATCTGGGTATTACGAAAAATTTCTCAGCCTGATAACCACTCATGCGACCGCTTTTTACTTCTTCCACTGCTTCCAACAGTTTTTCTTTCGTGTAAGAAGTAGCCTTAGAAGTATTTCTTACATAATACCTGGGCATTTTACTTTCTGAAAAAAAAACACCCTCAAGATTATTATTTGTCAAGATGGTATTTACCTACTTCATTTTATACTTTATATTTGAAATATCATAATAATTAACTAATCTCGTTTGTAAAATACATTTATTTATTTATTTTATTCAATGTTTGTTTACATGGTAGGTTTTATAAATTTCATTGCAATATATTTAATCTCGCTAGGACAAGCCTGTGTTGAGGTTAATAATTTTATGATGTGTTAAAAAATAACAAATAATAATAAAGGTATTGAAAGGACACTAGGTATTGTTACATTAATGTACCCACTCATAAACATTATAATATTGATAATTAAGTAAAGCTACATCCATGTTCCTTACAAACATGGATTATTTTTGTTAATCTTTGTCATATTTCTAATGGTACTAATTAAGCTTACGTTTCGTTTTTTTTAAAGTAGTATGCACATCACTAGTAACATTTGCGCCCATACAAAAATATCAGGGGGAAGTGGATCTACAGTTTAGTAGCACTTACCCCAGCACCTAATTTTATGGGGGAAGTAAATCTAGTCTTATAAATCATAATTCCTTAAGATATTCATAATTCAAATATGTACATATCAAACCTCAATTCAATTATGGAGTACTCACCAATTTGTAGCTTCCTAGCACAAGTTTCTGTCAAGTTATAGACAAATTAATGCAGCACTCGCAACTCGAACACTGACTAAAACCAACTGCCAAAATTTGAAGCTCTCTAACGTTAACTCTCTGTGTTTATGAAGCACTGCCATCTATACGTCAGAGTGAGAATTTAGCTAATTACAACATATTCTCTATAGATGGCAGCCAGTGTGACCAGATTTAGTAGATTTCTACTTTTTTTGTAGATTTCGAGGTACCGGTAACAGTATCTAGTAGGTAAAAATTATTTGGTATATTTTGGTAAAATTCACGCTTTTCAACTATTCTTGTACTTTTTTTGCCTTCATATGGCAAACCTATCGAAAAAACCCCTGTATTCCCCTTTTCATCGAATGGATTGTAACAATCTCTTTCTAATATTAATTATTCGAGAGAGAAAGCTGTTGGCGGAATCCTACATGTATTGAAGAAAATTGATTAGGTAGGTTTGTCTTTAATTTTCATTATTTTCGTAACCATTCGTGCCGTGAGCATAGAGTGTGATGGATTAGTGGGAATTCCTTTTTTGAAAGTTTTTATAAAGAAACGTAAATATACACAAGGATATCGTAATGAATGGGAGCAAGATCTCTCATTCAAAAATTAGTTATGTAAATCTAAATTAAAGCATGCAACTGTGAAGTACTAAGTCGAGTGGCGTCTTTGAAGGAACACATGGCTACATCAAAGCATATAAAAAATATGAAAGGAGGTGACGGTATGCAAGTTAGGGAACGTACCCATACTACGTGACCATTTTTAACCCCCCCCCCCCCCCCCCCGGTGACCAAACACCTAAGCAACCCGCCGCTCATTTGTACGAAGCGTGGTATTTTGAAGACCCCCCCCCCCCCCCCGAACAAGTCACGTAGTATATGTACGTTCCCTTACTTACGTTAATATGGGCTATGTAATTTCTAGTTAATTTAATGATTACTCTTGTTAAGATTTTTTGAATACTTTCGAGTTACGCATTAGTACCCAACACAAAGAAGAAAAACCATAACTCGATCACAGTTCTTAAAAAACCTATATTTCTGTAGATTTTAAATTTAAGTAGGTAATAAACATTGATTTCTCCAATTTATGCTGTTTTCTTTGTTCATTTTATTGTTTTATCGTTATAATGAAGAGAACAAATATGCTTCTTCGCTGTAACACAACAGCGAAAAAATGTAATAGATTTTTAGTTTTTTTTAGTTCTCTTTTGGTAGAATTTAGTAGTTTTTAACCTACACAAGCAGTAGATTCGTAAAATGAAATCTGGTCACACTGATGGCAGCGCTTGACAGTGTTGCCAACTTAGCAACTTTATAGCTAGATCTAGCTATTATTTGATGTCAGACAGCTACATTTTAATGAAACTTGTAGCTAAACTTTTTAGCTACTTTTTATAGCTACTTTTCGTCAATGTTCGACATATCGATTTCGTCATGAGATGTGAGGCTATCGAGCAAAGAGAATATAAAACGCTACGTCTTACAGTAAAAAGTAAAAACCAAACGCGACTCTATGGTCATAGACGCTATGGTATAAGTGGCGTTGGCCGGAAAACCCCCGTTTCCTGCTGCACTAGCTTTCCCTTTTTGAAGTACAGAGCCACAAACTTTGATATTTCTATGACATATTTGTTCACAACTAGCGACACCTCCCACCACCACCGGAACAGATAACTTTGTGGCACTGTAATATTGTTCTGTGCGTTAGCTAGCTACGACAGACAGAATACAACCAAAATAATACGCACTACTCTTATTCTACCTTGTGTTGTTTTGTTTTATCCATATAAAACCTGGAAATAAAAACGATTGTCAGAATTTGTCATTTTATTGTAACTTAGGGAACGTACCCTTACTACGTGAAACGTTTAGGGGGGGGGTCTTCAAAATACCAGGCTTGGTACAAATGAGCGGCGGAGTGCTTAGGTTTTTGGTCATCGGGGGGGGGGGGGGGGGGGTTAAAAATTGCAAAAAGTTGGTCACGTAGTATGGGTACGTTCCCTTATCTACCTACTGTAACGTTTAGCTACTTCTAGCAACTTTTTGGGGTAAAAAAAACTGGCAATCTAGCAACATTTGTAAGATGTCTAGCAATTTGGTATAGCTAACTGTTGGCAACACTGGCGCTTGAATATTGTATTCAAAGAAGTTAGAAGTTAGAAGGCCTAGATGGTCTTCCCTGGTCTTCCCCCAAAATGTCACTTACCCCAACTCACCTTAAAAATAATTTTTTAGGTTTGTTTTCTAATTTTCAATGCATTTTAGCTGGCTAATACCATTTTAAAAAAATAAAAATAAATGCAGTTCTCATTTTCTTTGTAAAACGCAACTTTTGAGACCCCGGGCGTTTCTGAATTCAAAAGTTGAAATAATTGACACACGCTAATGCACCCTGATACACTTTCTTTAGGTGCTAGCATTTTTCAAGTTCTGTTAAATAAACTACACTTTCAAGCACAAAAATTTAAATAGAGTCACAACAGTCAATGTCATTGTTATATACACGGTGTCCGGAAACTCGTAGTACAAGCGGGAAACTGGTAAATCTACATCACATTCGGAGTCGATTTGTGATATAACTTTTTTGAATTAAACTTTCATTTTCGAGTAAATCGGGTCCGAAGTTGGAATTTTTTTGGTTAAATTAGAAAAAAAAATTTACTAGGGGGTTGATTTCAGCTGTGTAATGTCTTATAAAATGCATCGAAGGGCAAACTGGGTTAAAAAAATTTTTAACCCTTTAGTTGCCGAAAAAATGGAAAAATAGAAAAAAAATAATATTAAAATCGAAATGTCCAGATCAAAAAAATAAGTTTTTTGGGTTCTCTACGTGATGTAGATTCACCAGTTTCCCGCTTGTACTACGAGTTTCCGGACACGTTGTATATGTCGCAGGCTCTCAAAATCAGGCAGATCATGATGCGCCTCAGGCACTTAACGATCTGCCGCCGGGCACTTCATGTGGCTAGGACCATCATGATCTGCCTGATTTTACGATCGGCCAATGACATATATAAAATATAAGCCCATGCAAAAAGGTTCAAGGTTCACACAGTATCAGTATGAGAGGTAGGGGGGGGGGGGGTGAAATGCAGATCCCGCCAATGTCAGGGAATTTAATAAAAATGCACTTTTTAGATGAGAAAAGTGTGGAGAAGATGAATAAAAAATAAATTAAGGCGCGCTCGGCAAAATTGAGGGAGATACAACCGTTCAAAGTATTTAAAATTTCACTTTGCGAGATGATATTGACAGTCCGTTCGCCATTTTTTCATTGCTTATGTTGGATCCCAGACCTAATACAGAATTAATAGTATGCCAGAATCACAAACCATGTTACTCAAACCTAGCGTAGCCGCTAAACCACTTGAAAACTGGGATGTTTTTCTTGCCTTGACGTGAGTAGGCGTTATAAAGGGGCACTTTTTTTGTATCACAAACCATGTTTAGCGTATTAGGTTATGACAAAATGGCGGGCGGACTGTCAATATCAATTTTCCACACTTTTCTCATCTAGAAAGTGCCTTTTTATTTAATTTCCAGACATTGGCGGGATCTGCATTCCTCCAGGGGGGGGGGGATGCTGAATACTTTTACCGTGGTAAAGGGGCGATTCTTTCAATACGGTTAAGAAACACTGGTAACGAAACTAATAAGTTTTTGAAGGTACATACATGCTGGATAAAATAAAACTCAATTTCAAGAGTAGTTGCATATCTTTAATATTCATAAATATATTGTAAACAAACAGCTTTACATAAATAATTATTAAATTGACATCAGTCATTCTCATCTCTTCTTCAACAATAATTCAATATCAATATTACACTGTAATTAAGAAATATGTGATTATATTATGAGATGCTTTCTGTTCCATTGGGATGCCCAGTAACCTAAAATTGGTATTTTTGCCAAGAAATGTCTTTGCGATTCATGAAATATTATAACAATACAGAAACATTTAGAAAATAAATATCTTGTTACATGAATACTTATTTTGAAATGAAACCCTGCTCATTTGTGTGCATCACTTTATTACTTATCCTTCCAAATACCAAGTTCGAAAATTTCCTTCAACTCTCAACTTAAATTAACTTCAGAGTTACCCACTAAATTTTACATTTATTTAACAACAGGTTTCTGGAAACTTTGAATTATTAACAAAAGGTTTCAGCTGGATACAGCGCTGAGGCAGTGAAGTACGTGGGAATATTTTTTAAGTACCTGTCCATTATTAAAACTCCAAATTATTTAGCTCGCTGTAGCAGGAATTTAACATTTTAGTTTGCGATAAATTTCTGAAGTAAATAACAATGGTTTCTTATGCATCTAATGAGGTTGCCATGTAACTACATACAACATTCAAGTGTTGACAATTTGCTTATTTATTATACATAATATTTATTACATAAACTCCTTATGCTAAAACATCACAAATTATGTTGGTAAGTCATACAATTTTTATACATCTTCTGCATATTTTTTCTAAATATGGTTATGTCTAACATGTATTCCTATTATTAAATATTTTAATAGTTTGATATCAAACATAATACAGTGAATCCCTCTTAAGAAGTTTCGTGGCTTAAGAAGTTTGGTTTTTCAGTCCCTCGGCCCAAGACTGGCCCAATTTTTAGACATATAAGGTTTTCCTGCTTAAGAGGTTTGTTTTTTACGGTCCCTTGGAAAACTTCTTAAGAGGGTTTCACTGTATGACATTAACGAATATTTCTTTCCCAAGTGAAATGTGCAATTTATAAACAATATGTTGTGGGCCCTGAAGAGAAGTACACATTATGCATTCAATGTCGATGTGAAACAAAACCAATGTCGCCTTTTGACTAATAGCCTCAGGAAAGTCTATGAAAATATGTTAAAAGGCTAACTTTCGCTGCCCGACATTGTATCGTCATTCTATTTGGTTCACTTCAATTAAAGAAGTAGTGTTTGCAAGAAAGCCATCAATATTTTATGTTTGGCTGAATATCTAGAGATGGGAAGGCTGATAGAGATATTGAAAGAAGGGTAAATGCAGGTAACTCCATTAATGGAGGACTGAATTCTTTTGGTGCTAATAAAAAACTGTCAAAAGAAGCGAAGCTAGCAGTCCACAATGGAGTCCTGGTACCTACCCTGATGTATGGCAGTGAGGCATGGAACTGGCAGAGGAAGAATGAATGTTTGGGCATGTAGAACGAATGAAAGAAGAAAATAGTGTGAGAAGCCCGAGGAAGACAAGGCACGATCAAGTGAATTAGATACTTGAGTCCAGCCATGTCAAAAGTCAGAATAATAGAAGAGTATGTATAAATGTGAGTGAGGCAAAGAGTATGTGTGCCAAGACTGAGTTGTTTGGCGGTCCGTCCTCTCTGACTAGCCCTGCGGGAAACGGCGTGATGGTTAGTTAGTCTGAATATCTACTTCTGCATTTAAAATTAAAGTTAAAATAATAATAATAATTTGGCATGCCTGTATCACACATCTTTTCTTCTGCGGTTTGGGTTGATTTGGTTTGGGAGATTATAGAGAACAGCAGACATAAAAAAATATGATAACTTCATTACATGTCTACAGACTTGCCTTCTTTTTATAACAACTCAACAAAGTTGAAAAGAAAGGTTACAACAGAGCTCTCAGTGGCAGGACTGTAATATAGACAGATTTTTTAAACAAAAAATTCTGCAACAACATCAATAATATACATGAACTATGTTTATCCCTGTGACAATGTCATCACTTGCTACTAGGAGTTTAAGGCTGGGAATAAACGGATTGCTACAAGCAGTCGATATTCGAAATACATGAACTGCCTTGTTGTTTCATAAAATGTTAATTTCTTTGAGAATTATGAAGTCATTGCTTCAAGCTGCCTATATCGACTGCTTGTAGCATGTTTGGGTAGGGAAAGAGATGAAAGATGGTGAGAGCTCGGAACCCTGAAATTTTAGATAACATTACCGGTGATTGTTTTTATATTCTTATACACCTACATAATATTTTAAATATACCTACCAATCGCACAACTTAGCATTTTTATTATTATTATATACAAATAGTGTAGTGTGTAGTGAAGATTTGATAGAAAAGCAAAAATTCTAAAAATATTATGGGAAAAAATATAATTTTTTTAACTGCAGGTACAGAATATTTCGATTACAGAGTTATTAAATAGCCAATAGAAAAATGTCACAACACTGAAATTTTGTAGTTGTGCAATTGATCAGCCATACTCGATCCGCAGCTGGATAAAGGCTTCTTTCACCATCATTGCCACGGTGGATTTGGGTGTAAAACACCGCACTGCCCAGGCATTTGGCAGTGACATATGTTACCATCACACTACCCGGATCAAAATTCTTAGATATATACATACCTTATATTACTTAATACATACTCGCATTTATGATTTAAATTATTAATTATTAAATAAAACATACAATGAAGTTGCACTCCCATGAGTTATCAAAACTCATTAAGGGAAAATAAATACAAATTACAAGTTTGTGATACTTTGTCTAAATTAAATAAATCACGTAGAAAACAATAACAAAAATTTTTGATTCTTCAAAAAAATACAATCATGGAATTCAATTAATAATTTTTTTTTTTTAAATAAAACAAACTCCTATTTAACCACAATCTTTACATTTTTACAATATTTTATTATTTTATACATCGACCAGTTTCACTTAAACCAAGCTTCATCAAGATATAATAATAACTAAATATAAAGACAGAGTTATCAATTATATATAAGTAAAAGTATAAGTATGTATAAGTAAAAGTCAGCCTTCCGAAACTCACAACTTGATTATTCACAATTGTTTTCAAACATGTAACTGCAACCCTTTAGAAAATGTAGTCAGCATCAAATACCTTGATGTAAAAATAGATAAATTCTTGAGATGGAATGATCATGTTAATATGTTAGTAAATAATACTAGGAGACTTACCTATATCTTTAAAGAACTGAGACATATACTAGACAAAGAAAAATTAAAAACTGTTTATTTTGCAATAATCCAGTCTCTGCTTTCTTATAATATAGTGTGCTGGGGATCCTGCGCAAAGACTTATATAGAACCACTTAATATTGCCCAAAAAATGATTCTTAAAGTTATGTTCAAGAAAAAAATTAAATATCCAACTCATTTACTTTTTAAGGAATGTAATGTAATGAACGTAAAACAGTTATATATTACACAAACGCTTTGTAGATTTTTTAATAATATTAATATTGCAGAAAGAACACAGCAAATTCGTACTACGAGAATTGGCTCTGGTCTGAATTTTATGGCAATTCAAACTAAATCTTCTTTTGGTCAAAGAAATTATTTTTATCAAGCTCCACTCATATTTAATAGCCTTCCAGAACATATAAAGTCATCTAATTCCTTGTACACTTTTAAAAAGAATCTTAAATTATTTGTGTTAGTCGAGGATTGCCAATTAATTTTCTCTACTTTGTCCTTTCTAAATTATTAGCTAAATGAGTATGTTTATAAAATAAGCTAAAATAATTTTTATTTTTGTTTAAACTGTTTTTTTTTTTCATCTTCCTCCTGCCAAATCTATAGCATGTTAAATTATATACATATATTTATTATTTACAACTTAATCCTTAAAAACAAAACAAAAAAATACTTTATTTTATTTTATTTTGAATCAGATCTCAAAACTATGGTCACCCTAAAAGTCTACATTAATGTACTACCTAGCGGCATCAGTTTAGTGGGTACCCATAATCTCAATCTGTAAGAAATACAACAATATTGTTCTTTCAAAATCTGTATAATTTTGTGTTATTTTGTTAACTTGTATAATTATTGTTAACCTCAACACAGGCTTGTCCTAGTGAGGTAACAAATTGTATTGTAAACATTTTTACCTACAGTGTAAAGAAACAATAAATAAATAAATAAATATAGATAGAAAGGCAGGGGGAGAAAGAAAATAATACTGTGAAACCCTCGTAAGTTTCGTGACAAGAAGTTTGGCTTTTTCGGTCCCTCAGCCCAAAATTGGCACAAGTTTTCCCTCATATAAGGTTTTCCTGCTTTAGAAGTTTGTTTTTTCCGGTCCCTTGAAAAACTTCTTAAGAGGGTTTCACTGTATACTACAAGTAAACTTTTAAACGATAACTGTCTTAGTATTTAGTTATTATTATATCCTGGTTTAAGTGAAACAATCCATGTATAAAATATGTAATAAATTTTGTGGTTAAATACTAAGGGTTTGTTTTATTTAAAAATATAATGCCTAACCACAAAGTATTTTTTCTTATGAAAAAAAAACAATAAAAAATATATGAGGCGTGTATCATTCTACTTCATTGTTTTGCATCTGAGTGGCGTGCAGCGGCGTATATTTTTTAGTATATAAATTTATTCATCGAATCCCCTGTCGTAGCTAATCCCAGTTCAAGCAACTTTTCAATTCTGAATTATGAGTCTCCAAAAAATTCCACACCAATTTAATAAACTTTACATGTGCTTTCTCCACAAGCCGGGTTGATTAGAACTCGCGACGTAAGGACCAGAGTCATCTTAGCGCTTTGCCATGAACGCCTTCATATTTAACACAAACCTATCAAATCGCCCAAACAAAAACTTGAATAAATAAGCGGCAATGTCACAAGACATCGATCTATCGGCAAAATGAAATAAAATATATAAATGGATGCAAAATTGTGTACAAAATAAAAGTCGGGCACCTTTCTCTATTAAATATGAAAGGAGCTCCGATTTGTGGGATGTTAAACAGCATTTTTTGTGTTTTGGATATTTTTAAATTAACATTTTTCAAAAAATTTAAAAACCTAGCTACAATCAGACACTTAAAAGTTAGTATGTATGTACTTGTTTTAAAACCATGTAAAATCAAGTCCTTCAGATAGACTCAGTATGTCGATCTGATAAAAGGAAGCAGATACGATAGCGAGATGTATATATATAAATATACATATCTAATCTATAAAAACAATTTTATAAAAATCTCATCTGAAAGTTTTTCTAAGCTAGCAGCCACTTCTACATTCAATTTTTGAAAGATAACGAACAACTGCTTGCGCCGCTTCCTCTGGGTTTCCTGCTTGGAATATCACTTTGCTTGTATGCATAATTCAGATTCAATATATCCCTTTCCGACCGGCTTCATATGAGCGTGAGTTTGTCTTTAAAAAAATCTTTTCAGAAAATAAATCTGTTTTTGGGAACCACACCGGTGTCGATCGATCGTGCGGTAGATGCTTATGCAGGACGCTATCACGCGCACGTGGTTAAATCAGTAAGTCGCCCAGCCCCAAGAAATCATAATTAAGAGCTTTACTGGTGAGGCCCATCAAAATTTTGACATTTTTTGCCGGTCGGAAAGGGTTAAGTAACATGTATGTTTATATATTTAACATCAAATAATAATATAGCCTATCAATAGCAATGTAACAGTAGGTATATACTAAAAGAACGACTTTGGTTTTGTGCGTTACGATTCTATTGACGAGAGAAGTTGTTTTCTGTAAAAATGAACTAATCTTTAAAACTAAATATTATAGTTACAATAAAACATATTATTAACATTAGATATAAATTTGAAAGGAAGACCAAAATTTTAATACATATATAAATGATGAAATACGTAATCACAGATCAAAATTAAGGATATAATCTTTAAGGGTTAAGGGCAGATTGAGTTTGCTGACATTAACTGCCGGCCTCCTCTGAATGCATTGGTATATCTTTAACCTCGCCATCTGCTTCAGGGAGCGCGGGGTTTTGTACAGTTCTTTGATGAGATTCACAAGATTCTCCGTGCTCTTGGCAGGTACTTGAGATATATATTGGGTATGCAGGCTTTTGAGGCAGGCATATAGAAATTCATGTTCCATCGTAAAATAAAAGAGATAAATGACCTTAGCAAAATTAGAGTTAGGATCCATCAGAATGCTGTCTTTTTTCATAATGAGTGTTACGTAATAGTAGAGGATATAGTTTTTGGAACCGTTTCTAAACGAATTACGGTTCTCGATGGCTTCTGGGGTGGGATAAATATGGCTTGCGTTTTGCGTGTCATTTTCATTGACGAAAATAGAAACAAGGCTTTTGTTGGAAAGGTGCGTGTCAGGATCTGCTCCATGTTGTATGAGCGTGAGGCTGAGCTGATGTATGCACAGTAGGTCCTCCACGGAGCGGATGTTCTGCACCATGTCGGCGCAGCTCTGCAGGATGTGCTGCGTATTGACGGAGACGCGCACGTTGCAGTCCAGTCCATGGTGCAACAGCAGCACCAGCAAGTTCTGGATGAACTCAAAGTTCAGCTTCTTCTCAGGGGCGCCGCAGTTCAGGGTGATGTTCTCACTGATGGTAAAGATCAGCACGTGGAGGGGGGTGAGATTGCAGCGGTAGGAGCAGTTGGGGTTGGCTCCATATTCCAGCAGGATGCGGATGCAATTCAGATAACAAACCTGCGGGTAAACCAAAGCAATGAAATAATACAGGGTGTCCGGTGGCAGAATTAGGTTTTAAATTTCGAATTTCTCTGTAACGGCTAAGCGGAGGAGCGGGGAGGGGGCCGCGTTAGCTTTGTCATTGGAGCAGATTATTTGGTCACGATCAGTCACGATGTCGCAGTGGACGGGAGAGCAACGTGCGTTCGTAAAGAAGCGTATTTCAAGGCTAATGATTCGTGTGCAATTGCGCGTCGAAGATTTAGTACACATTACAATATTCGACATTTACGTGATGCCCCAAGTGAAGATTTGATTCGATCATGGGTCCGGAGGTTCCAGGCAACAAGTGCGGCGGCAAACGACCCACGGCCGGGGCCCAGTAGAACGTCGAGAACAAATGAAAACATCGAACTCGTCACAAAGAGTTTGCGCTATAATCCGCATCAGTCCTTGCGAAAGAGTGGCTATCCTTCGCGGGCTTCCAAAAACTATCGTGCACGAAATATTGAAGAAGGACCTTAAATTTCACCCTTTTAAGATTCAAATTGTGCAAGCGCTTAAACCTAATGATTACAATTTACGTAACATTTTCTGCAAGACAATGTTAGAGCAATTTCGTACGTTAAACACTATCTTTTGGAGTGATAAAGCCCATTTTCATTTAAATGGAAGAGTAAATAAGCAGAATGTCGTTATTGGTCACCTTAAGGACAGAACCCACGTTTAAAACATCAACAGCCACTTCACAGTCCCAAAGTGACTGTTTGGTGTGCATTGTAAAGCAATGGAATAATTTCGACCCTATTTTTTTGAAAATCGTCGAGGGCAAGTCATTACTGTGAACGGGGTTTCTTATCGGCGCATGCTTAATGATTATTTTTTGCCAAAAATGAGAGAACATCTTGCCTCCAGTTCACACATATGGTTCCAGCAAGATGGCGCCACGCCTCACACTGCTAGAGAGACGATGGCGCTTCTTTGTGATTTGTTCACTAAAAAAATGATTAGCCGTTTCGGTGACATCCCCTGGCCACCCATGTCACCAGATCTCACTCCTATGGACTTTTTTCTGTGGGGGTACCTCAAAAGTAAAGTGTATGAAAACGACCCCGCGACCATCTCTGCACTAAAAGAAAATATCATTCGCAAAGTTAATGGCATCCCAACGTCAATTCTCCAGCGAGTGGCACGAAATACTGAATCTAGATTCCAAGAGTGTGTCCGACGTGATGGTCTACATTTAGACGAAATAATTTTTAAGAAATAACATCCGCACTTCTCTTCTTTGTAACAGTTATTGAAATAAATGTATATCCTAAGCAGTTTATTTTTTTATTTTAATTTTAAATCCTAATTCTGCCACTGGACACCCTGTACATATGTAATTTGTAATCATAGCCCATCTAAGGGTTGTTAAAAAGGGGGGTTACCTTACAAAACATTTCTGGTTTTTTGGAAGGTCGTATGTACCTAGATTATATTTAATAACCTGATTTTTCTGATGTGGCACGCACGCATCAGTATTATAAGACGAAATATTTAAAAAATCTGATTTAAATTAAATAAATCCGATTAAAATCAAATAAATTCAATTTTTATGATTTTAAAAAAAAAATTTTTTTTTTAAAAAAAGTAATGATTTTTTTATAGGACGAACTATTTAAGAGTTTGTTACGAAACACAGTGCTAAAAGTGAGATTATGACGTCATACTTCCAGTGTTCTAGAACTCTCCACGTTCCCTCCGTTTTTTAGTTCACCAACGCGCCGTGACCCTTGGCACTGCTGAGCCGACAACAAGCGCACCAACGGCATCAGCCCGTCTCCTCAGAAAGAAACCGACCGCCTACACTGAAAAGCAGTGCTCTGTGTCTAGTAACGCAGGTATTTAACCGCCTATTCGCGCGGTACCTTTTGTACTATGCCGGGCCCACCTGACACCAATCGCGGGTAATTGACTCGTCGCCCGAACTGTTTACCTTTTGTACCCAATGTCAACTGTGACATTTAAATTGTGTGTTAAGAATCGCGACGGAAGCCGTGGTTCGCCTTCAAGAGATAGCTGACCAGTTTGGAGACCCGTCTTCCCCGGCAGCCCGTGTGAGTCCATATGTATTTACCCCCTTTTGCAAGTGCCATATTATCTTGTTTAAACTCGCGGCAAACACGTGCGTGAATGCGGACACCGCGAGCGGGAGAGAGAGTTGGAAATTTGATTAGAAAAGAAGCTGGGAGATGTTTATTAACCATGTTGTATTTAGCATGTGCCCAAACTGTACTTTGCTTTGTGGAATAAACCGGGACTGATTACCAAAATATATTTAGTTTGAATGGAATGACTGAGCCCTCCTGTTTTACAGAGTATTACTAGCCATTTGACCCCCACGACCCGAGAGGAGGTATTGCGATGATTCCGCTGAGCTGGTTCTTGAATCACCTGGGAATGTACTCCGAAAAGGTAGGTCCTGGCTTCCTTTCTCGCACAAGCGAGACCCTTTTGTTGAATACATGTTTGACGCCGTTTACCACCGGTGCTTTTAACAGTAGCTTAATAAGTTATTTAGCGAAAAACCTAAAATAGCAAAACCAATCTGGTCGCAGCGAATCGCACGCTTCCGAGCCGTGTCAGAAAACTTGGGTTTTTGAGTACGACCTAGTAAGTAAACATACCAAAAAACCAGAGCTGCATAACCTTTTGCAAGGTAAAATGTACTTGGCTACTGCATATGACTACAAACCAAAATTTTTCCAATTTTACATTTAGAATTTTGGGTTCAGATGAAACAGAGAGGTGACTATTACGTATTATCGTGATTTATTTTTGGGCATTCAGGTGACAGTACAGTTAAACCATAGATTTTGGATTCAGATAAAACAGACAATTGACTTTAGCTAAGCCACGGGTTTTTTTTTTTAATATACATTTGAGATCTTCTTTCATAAAATATTATATTTATTATATTAATTATTCTGAATTTTTTTAATTTATCGCAAAACTAAAAATAGTCTTTATTTCTTAACACATGGATAAAGCTATTGGAAATATTTCAAAAATACATGTCTACAAAATATTAATAAATAAAAACCTTCATGGAATGCGTGAAATGATGAAGAGGGTCCTTATTGATAAGAGGCACGAGACACACCATGATGGGGACAGAGCCATCCCGCCCTACCATGTTCGGTTCCCCTGTAACAAAATCAAATCATCATATTATTAAGACCCTGCATTTTGCAAAATCAAATCATCACATTATTAAGACCATGCATTTCCAACAATTTGTACCATTTCACTTTAACAGCCTTACTAAAAAACATTGTGAATATTTTATTCAACGACCAACTGTGTATATGAAAACTTTACTAATTAAAAATAGTTTATGGAAAGATATATACATTACTTATCCAGCCAAAGAGGGTAGTTTATCTGTTTTAAATACACTGTTTTTAATAATAATTTCTCAATGAAATTCGGAATTTTTCCAAGGCATTTTTTATGTCCTAAATATTTCAATTTTTTAAGATGTCATAAAAACAAAAACCATTTTAGAAACTAGATAAAATTACTTTTTAGTTTTTGTACTTGAAATATACTTTAATATTTTGAAATTGCAATATTTTAATTTACAACATGAAAAAAATCTTACCACAAACATGTTTTATTAAAATGTCGAAAAATTTCAGAAAAATCAAAATTAAAAAAAAAAAAAACCCTTCCTTTTATTTAAGGAATTCGCAACTGTCACTTCACTTTTATCGCATTCATAGAATTCAAAATTGTAACAATAATTCCTCGAG
Source organism: Limnephilus marmoratus (assembly GCA_917880885.1). Classification (NCBI taxonomy): domain Eukaryota; kingdom Metazoa; phylum Arthropoda; class Insecta; order Trichoptera; family Limnephilidae; genus Limnephilus; species Limnephilus marmoratus. The sequence continues at coordinate 14,232,455 of OU862908.1, forward strand.
AACAACAAAAAAATCTGTCAATTTGTGATTTCAACAGTATGTCTTAGAATATTTGCCTAAACCGGAATTTTTTTTTTTTATGTGATGCAAGTGGCCTATTGTATAATTTGAATAGCAGTGTTTTTGTGAAAAATGAGCTCTACTACTAGCACTAGGGTTTGTTTACCTCCGTGGGCTAGCATCATATTGAGCAACTCGTAGCAGACATCCCAGTCACGCACGTGTCGCAACGTGCTGGCCAGCGCACTATTGCCGGCCCGGTTGATGGAGGGATGCGCCCCCGCCGACAGCAGGTGGCGCGCCAGGTTCAGCGCGCCCCACTTGTTCCATCGGTCGTAACCGTAGCGCGCCTCTTCCAGGGCATACCTAAAAACATCATCAAATGCCTCACAAATCTTAATTCTTGAAATCTCTACAAACTATCCGAATTCATTCGTACTTGCTGAAAAAAATACAAAAAGACTCGGCCATCCGACAGCTGTTTACTTAAGCCACATGCATTTCTCGATCCATTTCCAAAGGTTTTCTTCAAATCTGATAAGGCTAAAGGTTGTAGGCCCCTATTCCGAAGTAACCCCAACAGCTTAAACAAAGCTGCACAGCAATCAAAGGGATACAGCATTCTTTAATCTGTTAAGCTTTTCTACTTATTCTCTCGGTATGGTTGATTGGTTCAGTGAAACTGTCAAGATTCTGGACCTATGCTGCATCTCCACAAGTCTCCTCAAGTGTGTCTGGGAGATGGTAAAAAATCTTCAGCCCCTCATGTAGTGGCAATCTTCAAATAATTTCAGTTCAAATAATTTTTAAGCGTGTCAATGGAGTACTTCATGCAACCGTATTAATGTTACAATAGTGTAGTGTATACACATGTATAGTTGTGGATAACTCTGTCGTCTCGGGCAGTGCAGGCGCGGGGTTGCGGGGCGTGGGACAGTACTGGCCAACCGACCGCAGTGAGAAGCGGCGTGGACGCTGGCTGTGAGCCGATATCAGTTAAGTTGAGTGTTACTTGTTCTTTCTTGATATTAACCTGAGTCATAGTGCACATTACAGATAGTATGAAACATATTAAAAAGATAAATTACCTGACAATGAGGGCATGCAGTGGAGTGTTGCCAAGACTGTCCGGAGCATTAATAACTTCCTTGCAGCCGTGTTCCAACAGAAGTCTTACAGTACTCAGAGTGTCTTCTGCACTCTTTCTTGCCGCTAACAAAACTAAAAATATAATAATTATTTTAATCAATATATTCATCATTTCTTATCGACCCGTGCGATAGAAACATTTGTTTGATTACTTACCAACATGTAAAAGAGTCATTTGTTGGGTACAAGTTCTAACAGACGTGTCGGCACCGTGGTTTATTAATAACTCCAGGAATTTAAGATCATGTAACACTGCTTGGTGGATAGGATAGTATTCATCTTTGATCATGTGTAATTCTTCAGATCTAACGTTTACCTAAACAAAACAAAAAAGAAACATAATAATATAGATTGATATAAATGATATAATAATGAGCAGAGACTGTAACTTGAATTTTAATTTTAAATACTTACCAGGTGCTGTACGCAATTCCATGCAGCTCTTTCGCAAGCTATATGCAGCAAAGGTTTTCTGACACGGAAAGGTACCTGGAAATGGAAATTAATTATTAAAATATATGTATATTTTTTATTTGAAATTATAAAGCAAAGATACAAATTAATTTTATTACCCAGTTAGTAGAGAAATATTCACAGGACTAACTGGGGACCTAGCCTATTTACTAACACTTAAAAATAATAAAGGTGGTAAAGTTACAAAAAAAAAAAACAGTATCTAAAATATTAGAAATATTCGAGGGTGAAATGCAGATCCTGCCACAGTTTGGAAATTTAATAAAAAGGCACTTTCTAGATGAGAAAAGTGTGGAGAAGCTGAATAAAAAAAAAAATTAAGGCGCGCTCGGCAAAATTGAGGGAGATACAGCCGTTTAAAGTATAAATAAAATTTCACTTCGTGAACCGATACTACGACACTCCACCCGCCATTTTGTCACTGTTATGTTGGTATCCCAGACCTACAAACAAGAGCCAGATACGATTGTAGCCGACTTCGTGGGATAAATAATAAGGCGCGTAATTATGAAAAACAGAATTAATAATATAATGTAAACGAACCTCAAATCCAAACCTCAAACCATTCAAATCCTGGGATGTTTTTTTAAAATAAAGATAATATACACAAGCCTGCTACACAAACCCTGCGTAGCCAAACAAACCATTCAAAAACATAGGCTATTTTTTAAAGTAAAGATAACATATACAAGCCCTCTACACAAAACTCTCCGTAGCCAAACAAACCATTCAAAAACGTAGGCTGTTTTTTAAAGTAAAGATAACATACACAAGCCCGCTACACAAACCCTGCGTAGCCAAACAAACCATTCAAAAACGTAGGCTGTTTTTTAAAGTAAAGATAACATACACAAGCCCGCTAGACAAATTTCATAATTACGCGCCTCATCAGTTATCCCACGAAGTCGGCTACAATCGTATTTAGCTTGTCTTTGTATCAGGGATACCAACAGTGACGAAATGCCCGCCGGCACCCGCCGGGCTGTCATAGTGTCGGTTCGCGAAGTGAAATTTTATTTAACGCAATTGAAAATTAATTACTTATTCAAATTTTTTTTCTATTGCTTTCCGCACTTTTTTTCATCTTCCAGATTAAAGTTCTCAACTTAAAATGCGGTGAAAACATGGATTTTTGCAAAAAACAAACTGGCAGGATCTGCATTCCTCCCATATTCGACAATAAATGTGAAAATACATAAATAATAATTAAAAATATCAACAGAATATATCTGAAAGTCATCGGTAAAATTTCTAACAGTCAGTTAGTTTCGGATAAAAATGAAAACATAGTTTTTTTTCGTAATAGTCATAATTCAAAAATGGTGTATTGACTTTTTGATTTACTTTGGTCTTGACAGAAAAAATGGTTTTTCCAAAATCGGTTGAAAGCTTAAATAAATGTAATTGTGACAAGCCACAATGTTTGTCACAAATATAAAAGGAAAAATAGTTGTCATACTATTATAGCAAACAGATAAAAGACACACATATTAGAAATTTAGTTTGTTAATTGTTACACAATGAAGTGACTAGTCAAAACAACGATGTCATTTTGTTGATTTTAAATCAGGGCTATCTATAAAATGATTCTTTGTAGTACAATTAAATATTAAAACAAATATGTATTGGCAAAGTCTCACCCATGGCTCTTCCATCTTCTGCATCAGGATATTGAGGATGCCAATCTGGTCTCCATCGATGGCGTAATAAATGGCATTTTGTATTTTTCCCAACTGACTTCCGGGAATACCTCCGTCGGACAATGCTGTTAATAAATTATATTTCCATAAATTGATACGAAATTATGATAACAGTACATACATATATTTTTTTACTGACACTGAAAAAAGATAGTTTCAATTGAAATAAAGTTACAAATGTTCATAAACAACAACTCATTTATACTGCAAACTATGGAAATATATCTATAAAAACATAAACAAATTCGAAAAAAATTAAAACAGAATCAACATTAGAAATAATAATGTATTCTATACCCCTCAAACACAAAACAAATGCAAATTCACAGTAGTTTTATTGGACCTTGCACTTTCAACCTTTTACCAAAAAATATTCAAGTTACGATACAATACGATTGTACCCCTCAGCCAGGAGCACTCCTGTCCCGGTGAGACTGGTACACCGAGGGGCACTGATTTGTTAGGACTAGGAACACATGCACTGAGGACGGGAAGGAGGTTGGAGTTTAATCGACCGGTATACATGGCAACCTAATAAGCCAATATTGGAATTTAGGATGGGCAAGAACAAAGGAATGGATTGAGCATTTTTTAATTAATTCTTTTCTTTATGTTGTTACGTTACGGAATTGATTCCCGTGCGAGCTAATAGCGAATTGACCCCTTACACAGGCCCTCCGCCCCCCTTTCCCCGCACCGCTCGACACAAGTAGCCAAGCGCCGAGCGGCTCCCGGCATTCATTCCTCGGCCGACCTTCGGCATAACAACTGTGTCCCCGTGATTGCGCTCTCCGTAAACGCTCGCGATGTTTATTTTAATTGTGCATTGTGCTCCAGAGGCTCCCACCTCCTCAGTACCTGTCTGCCGACCGCCTATCTCCTGCTTGTGAGTACCAATGAACCTTGCTACCCCTCTGTGTGCTAAGAACTGACATTTAAATTCACTAAACACGTGTAGAGAGAGTTGAGAGAAGCTCCCCCCGTTATGATAGAATTAATTAGAGATAGCCAAATACTCATGTGTGTAGTGCCGATGCTGGCCTTTTGTAGAACCTTGTTCACCTTTAAATGAATAAAACCCTTTTTCGTGCATAACTACTGTGTTCTGATTGAGGAAGGAGACCTGGAGATTTTGAGGAAAGGAAGGGGAGTAGGAATTTACAAGCGAACCACAAACACTCGCCCTGGGTTTAAGAGGGACCTTGCTCGCGCCGGCTGTGCAGAGCTAGCCGCCGGCTTGTTTATTGCATGTCCTTTCCAGGTTTTGGGTTGCGTCGGCCGCAAGTAGCGCCGATGCTAACACTGTCGCCCAACGTGTGGCAATTTTTTTTCCTCACCTCCCCAATGCCAACACTGGTTTCCAACTTAGGGGCAATTTTTTTCCCTCCCTCTTCACGGTCCCACAGTCTCGTTCTTCAATCAGCAATTGTTTAAACTTTATAATGTATAATGTTTTGTCTCGTTATCCCCAATTTGTCTAGCATTTCCATTAAGAACCCCGGCGCGATTGTAACTTCGAATTGAAATTTAAATTATCACGGGCACGATTCCTTCATTTTCGAGTCGTCACTCGACAAAACATTATCACCGGTATTCCTACGTAAAGTGCTCAACCAAGAAAGTTGCCGTCGTGAATAATATAGTGTTTACAAGTGTCGACCGACTAAATTTGCTAGTTTCAAATACAAGATTAATAGTGGAAATGTACACAAATATTTAAAACAAAGTTATTCAACAATTAAAATCCTGTATATGATAAACCAATTACCCGCTTCGTTTCCCGAAAGTTAATTAACCAGTTTTTATTAATAAACTTATTCCGCAGAGTGCTGGTCTGTATTTGATATCGACATATTCTGCGGGTAGGGGACTATTTCGCAAAATACTGGCCTGTATATATAACGGCATATTTTGCAGCTTAAGGGAAACAAGTGGATTAAATTCTTTCTACCTTTTGACAATTGGGCATTTTTTTTGTACTTCTGTCGTCCGTTTCTCCCTTTTTCTTGCGCACCTATCATCTTTCATAAAGAAACAGACGACATAATTCGAAAAATGCCTAGTTCGCGTTGACGTCGATTCCTCGAAAGCTAACATTACAACCGTATACAATATCTGTATATAACTTGTTATGACGAAAGGAAGTTGGCGTGTAAATACCAATAATTGGTGATGCTCAAATCAGGCTACAGCCTAGCCACGTAAATAAAAAACTATTCCCCAAGACATTGTTGAATCTTCAAACAAATACTTCCACGAAAACTCGTATAATAGAAAAATATTTCTTTCCTTTCTTAAGAATTCCCCTTTGGAAAGCTAATGGAAATATTCAAAAACATGTTCGTTTGAGGCGAACCTCGTTTCCGTTTTTTTATTTTTCTTTTCCGGACTTTTGCAAATTGGCAAACCTTTTTCAAAAACATTGGAATAAATTCTAAAAACGTGTTCCATTAAGGTGAATCCTGGCCTGTGAAATTTTCATATCCGGACTTTGAAAATTTTCAAGAAATTTCCAAAACATCTGGATTTTTTCACAAAATCACATTTTTTAAGGGAAACCGCTGCCCAAATTTTTCTCGTTTTTGGACTTGGAAAATTTTCAACAAATTTCCAAAACATCTGGATTTTTTCACAAAATCACGTTTTTTAAGGGAAACCGCTGCCCAAATTTTTCTCGTTTTTGGACTTTGAAAAATTTTCAACAAATTTCCAAAACATCTGGATTTTTTCACAAAATCACGTTTTTTTAAGGGAAACCGCTGCTCAAATTTTTCTCGTTTTTGGACTTGGAAAATTTTCAACAAATTTCCAAAACATCTGGATTTTTTCACAAAATCACGTTTTTTATTTAATTAATTTTATTAATTCACGCTGCCCAAATTTTTCTCGTTTTTGGACTTGGAAAATTTTCAACAAATTTCCAAAACATCTGGATTTTTTCACAAAATCACGTTTTTTGAGGCAAACCCCTGCCCAAATTTTCAAATAAACCAAACACTTATAAAAAACGCGTTTTTTTTCAAAAACTTTTTGTAAAAATACGTCCCCAGTGGTCAATCTCTGCCCAATTTCTTTCCAATTGCGAGTCTAGTTCTCACTTTTTCCAACATAAGGTCACTCTAACACAATCCTATACACCATGGAAGTTCCTCAAGTTACGCTGGGTATAATCCCGCACGTCTTTACTTCAAGAAAGGAAGAATTACTACAGGCCCTGAGAAATAGAAAGATTTCTCCTCGGAATAAATCCAAAAAATGCCTTACTCTATATGCTTCTTTCTACAACAAAAAATACATCAGGAGGTTGCAATTTCAACCGGAAGTCACCTCGGAAATCATCACTACCCCCCTCACAGTCTCCGAAGCAAAACCCTTGGTGGTGCAAGCCCAGGAACCAACAAAAATATACGATCTGACAACCTGGAAAACGAAATACAACGGACTCACGGATGTGGAGGATTTCATCAACAGAATAGAAGAAACAGCTCAAGTCAGAGGAATTCCCGAAAATATCCTACACAGAAATTTCATAGACCTCATCGCTCCTGAAATGCTTACCTGGCACAGGATACATAAGAGAAAAACAAACTCATGGAAGGAACTCAGGGCGGCACTTTTAACAAGTTTCGGAGAAAAAAAGGCCCAACATAGAATCAGGCTATCCTTACTCGCTATCAAGCAGCACTCCGGAGAGCCTGTCGCTAGATTCACGCAGAGGGCAGAGGCCATCAATATTAAGCTTGCCCAACCCGTTCCTGAAGTGGAACTCCTCCCAGTTTTGATCGACGGTCTCCTGCCCAGATACGAAAATATCATAACTTCCCAGAAAATTTCCACGCTGGAGCAACTTAAAGATGTCTGCCAGCTACTGGAGGCATACCAGGATCGAAAGAGGGACGAAAGATTCCCCAAGGAAAACTTTCACCCCAGCACTTCGTCCGGCATAAAACCAGAGCACAACGAAAAGAAATCCTGCTCTTTTTGCCACAAGGTTGGTCACTCCCAAGCCTCCTGCTTCAAGCAAGCTAAACTTTTATCTTCAAGAGACCCCCATTCTAACAAAAGACGATCCGTTGATCGTTCTCCAAGAAGAGACGAAGGGAGGAAGTTTGGTAAAAGACCACGCCAAGACAATACTGAGACACCCATCCCGGACCTCAGATTCATCAAACCCCCTACAGACTTCTCCAGACCCTCGCCCAATTGGACAGCCAAGAGGACAAAAAACTAGAACCCAACCACCCGGGCCATCCTCCCCATAGGCCGAAGGAATGGTCGGAATGGTTGGAACACGTCAAATTCTTCAAACAGGCCTTACCCCTCTCTACAGTTTGCTGCAAACAGGCAATAGACGGTAGACCCTTCGCGCATTTTTCTATAAACAATGTGGTTTTTTCTGGTCTCCTCGACAGCGGCGCGTCTGTCAGCTGTCTGGGCGACAACGCTCACACCTTATTCACAAACTGTGGTTTTAAAATGGAAGAACATTCTTCACATGTCACCACGGCAGACAACGCTTCACAACGTGTCATTGGGCCTCTTACCCTGCCGATCAATTGCGACACAAAAACAGTTCGGATCAAATTTCTGGTTGTACCTACAATCTCACAAAAATTTATCCTGGGAGTGGACTTTTGGATGGCTTTCAAAATCGCTCCACAGTTGTTTAACAACCCCTCTGTCCCTCCCCAAGTGAACGAAATCCGTACAGTAATACCGTACGAAAATTTGAACCCCCTACAAACAAATCAGTTGGATCAGATGATCAACAAGTTTGAATCAATCTCCTTCGAAAGGTGCGGTTTAGGCTTAACCAACTTAGTAGAACACCACATAAAAACAACAGGCCCCCCAATCAAACAAAGGTATTATAACCTCGCTCCACAAAAATTAAAAATTCTAGAAAAAGAATTGGACGATATGTTAAGAATGGGAGTGGTGGTACCCAGCCGCAGTGCATGGACCAACCCCACCTTAATAGTTTCAAAGAAAGACGGCTCGGCCCGTTTCTGCCTCGATAGCAGACGCCTCAACGCATGTACAGTGTCAGACGCCTACCCCCTCCCCTTGGTCAACTCCATCCTCGACAGACTTCGAAACGCTAAATACATCTCATCTATAGATTTGAGCAAAGCTTTCTGGCAAATACCCTTGGATCCCAGCTCCTGCGAAAAAACTGCCTTCGTAGTGCCTGGCAGGGGTATGTTTCACTTTAAAAGGCTACCCTTCGGTTTAAAAAACAGCCCAGCGGAGCTACAAAGGCTCATGGATAAATTGTTTGGCCCAGAGTTCGATAACAACTTATTTTGCTACCTGGATGACTTGATCATCATCAGCGATACTTTTGAAAAACATATACTCATACTAGAAAAGGTTTTTCAACAACTCAAACAAGCCGGATTGACTATCAACCTAAAGAAATCGGAATTCTGCAAACATCGCCTACGATACTTGGGCTTCATAGTAGATGAAGAAGGCCTAAGAACCGACCCCGCAAAAGTTGCGGCTATGACAAATTTTCCCCGGCCCACGAATGCAAAAGAGGTAAAAGCTTTCCTCGGACTCACCGGTTATTACCGAAGATTCATAAAAAATTTCTCAACACTCGCGGCGCCGCTCAACAAAATCACGGGCGTCCGTAAAGGTACCAGTAACTTTGCCTGGTCCGCAGAGACCGAGTCAGCATTCAACTCCCTGAAGGAAGCCCTTCAATCAGCCCCGGTACTGAATTGTCCTGACTTCAACCTCCCCTTTACGATCCACTCGGACGCATCAAACGTCGGAATCGGAGGAGTCCTCACTCAGAATTTTACGGACGGCGAACACCCTGTGGCATATTTCTCTCGCACCCTAAACAAGCACGAAAAAAACTACGGAATCACCGAGAGAGAATTATTAGCAGTCATGGAATCCATTCAACATTTCCGCGGATACATTGAGGGCAGTAAGTTTACCGTGGTTACAGACCATAGCAGCCTAAAGTGGCTGATCTCGCTAGACAATCCCTCTGGAAGATTGGCTCGCTGGTCGTCCCGCCTATCCCAATATACCTTCGACGTCATCCACCGTAAAGGTGCAGATAATATCGTCCCGGATGCCCTTTCTAGAATCGAGATTGCAATACTAAATGCCGAATTATCCAATTCTAGTCTCCCCACAAAAGATTTATGGTATCAAAAAATCTTCCAAGGATGCAGTAACAACCCACAAAAGTTTCCGAATTTTACAATTAAAAACGGACAATTATACCGCAACTGCAAGCCACCACTGTTAGAGGATTATGCCTGGAAAATGGTAGTCCCTCTCGAAAATAGAGAACAGGTTATTATCAATAACCACAGTGCCGTAGATTCCATACACCCTGGAACCTTTAAAACATATAAAAAAATATCTCTAAGATATTATTGGCCTGGTCTATTCAAACAAGTTCGTTCATACATCTCCAAATGCGACATCTGTAAGGCATACAAACACAGTACGGCACCACCGTCTGGTCTAATGGGCAACCCCAAACGTGCCGATAGACCACTTCAATCCTTCTCAATGGACCTCATCGGACCTTTCCCTAGAAGCTACGCCGGTTACATGCATATACTCAGTGTGGTGGATGTCTTTTCCAAATATTGCTGGTTGTTTCCTCTGAAAAGGGCGACCGCAGCAGCAATAACCAATCTATTAGAGAAGCATATTTTCATACCCTACGGTATTCCTCGTACTATAATATGCGACAATGGCAAACAATTTATAGCTCTAGAATTTAAAGAGTTTTTGTCTAAATATGGTATAAAGGATGTATTCTACAATACCCTTTACACCCCACAGAACAACACAGTCGAACGATACAACCAGACCATAAACACGGCTCTGGCAATTCTGGTTGGCAAGGACCAACGTACATGGTGCAAAAAATTAGACAAAATACAAGCAGCCATGAACAACACGGTGAACCTCGCTACAGGCTATACACCATTTTTTCTCAAACACGGCATGGAGCAAGTAGTTCACGGTTCATTACACCCTGACATTTGCCTTCCACCCACCCCTTCCTCCACAGCAGACCCCGCAGCAAATTACGCCCACCGCTTGGAGGAACTCTCCGCTATCTATAGTGAAGTAACAGACGCTCTACTATTGGCCCACCAAAAGAGCGCCGACAGGTATAACCTTCGCAGAAAGCACGTCACGTTCAAGGAAGAAGACATCGTTTGGAGAAGAAACAACACTTTGTCGCAAGGTGCGCTGTACTTCTCTGCCAAATTGGCACCTCGCTTTGTAAAAACGAAAGTTCTAAAAAAGATCTCAGACCTCGTTTATCGATTGTCTGACATCTCTGGTAAACACATCGGAAATTACCATGTGAAAGACATTGTAAAAATTGGGAATACGGAATCAGTAAATTCCATCACATCAAGTTCTCAGGCGTTATCAAATTGGCAAAACATGCATCTTGTTAACCCTGATCATCATTACGCCCCTGACCTCTCTTGGCCAGTCGTCAATCAGTGCGATGCGGTCTCTTTAAAAGTCTTATAATTCTTGTCATAAATGACGTGAGTTACTTGTAAATATTAAATGTAAATAATCACCCATATGGGCATTCGTAAGGTAATCCTTACACCCGAAGGCACATTAATGTCAACGGTAGCCTAACTCCTGTACATTCTTTTTCTTTTTGCATAATTTTATATGTTCTTGTACATCCTGCGTGCCTTGCCTGCTGTACCACAAGAGCACCTCTTGGGGCACCGTTTTCATACTTGTATGCATCCTCTTCCTGAAATTGATCACTTCGGGAAAGGGCCTCCTTTTCCTCCTACCATCAACGGTTCCGGAAAACTCTTGCTCCAAGACGTCGCTTTCCTTTTCACAATTCTTGCAGCATCCGCGCGTTTTTTTTCTCACCTCATCGCCTCATCTTGTCATATCACCCTTTTTTTAATTGTTTTGTGTCGGGTTTTGTCGTACCAGTACGTCCCTACCCTAATGTTGTAAATATAAAATCATAAGTGCAAGTCTGTATAATAACCATTGGTTTCAGACCATTGCCGCAGCTCACTACTATGGTCACAGCACCATATTGTAAGAATGTCGCGACGATTTCTGTTATAATAGGAAATCCTCCCGTTTTTTCTTTTTTCTTTTTCCTCTTCACCCCATCCTAACACATTCATAGTAATGTTGTATATTGGGGATCGTTTCGAATTCACCAAATGTACACACCTATCAGGTCACATTCGCTGGATTCGAAACAATTCAAGGGCAACCTTGTTGCTACTTGTGGTTTTTTCTTCTTTTTCCAAAAATTAGAATGGCGCTCAACCCAATTGCTCTATTTTTTTTCCAGAATCGTATTTTGTCGGATTCTAAAAAAAATATTTGTTATAAAAGTGACAATACATTTCGTCCCTTCATTAACATTGTTCTTTGTACATATACAACTTCATTATGAGGTACAATATTTTATCATGACATCAGTTTCTTTTGTCCTTTATTGTACCATTATTCTTTTTTTTTTTTTTTTTTTTTTTTTTTTTTTATTTATTTAGGAGAAAATACAGATACAGATATTAATTGGCAAGAATATACAAAACATCAACTAGAGAATTCACCTGCATCCAAACTATTTCTCACGAATTGACTTAAACAGCAGTTAAAAACATATACAAATATTTTGTCTTATAAATAGGGGAAAAAATATATAAGTACATAAGAATATTATTTTACAAATAGAGATATGAAATAAATGCGCAATATCCTTATAAGAATTTACAAATTATTTTTGAAACAAAAAAAATATAAATATAGATAAACAATGTTATACAGAAATTTAAAAAAAAAAAATATATATAAACGAATGTATGTCTAAGTTGTTTACTTTGAACTTTGTAGGAAAACAGCCTTCATTTTTCTACTAAAAGTACTGCGTGTATCAAAAAATAAGTCAGAATCCTTGAGCTTTTGATTCTGATTAAGTGATTCGCACATTCTTCTGATTGGGTCCCTGACACCAGCATTTGTACGCGTCCGGCTAATGTGGAATAAGTCGTTAAGCCTTGTTACTCTGGGTGGTACTTTAAAGTTTATTAATTTCAGTAAGTCGGGACAGTCAATAACGTTATTACAGATTTTATATAGAGTCATGAGATCAAGGTACGTTCGTCGGTTAGATAGCGTGGAGACGTTATAACTCGAAAGCATATTTATGTACCCGCGTTTAGGTGCGCTCATTCTGTAATTGAGGCACTGCAGAAATTTCTTTTGAATACTTTCAATGTTTTCTTTATAGATACCGTAAAGTGGATTCCATATGGAGGTACAGTATTCAAGTTGAGAATGGACCAGCGTGTAGTAAAGAAGAAGATATGTTTCAGGTTTTCGAAATTCACGGCTGTTTCTGATGACAAATCCTAGCATGCAGTAAGCTTTATTCACAATATTATCAATATGCGCATCGAAATGGAGTTTGGAATCAAAAAGTACGCCTAGATCTCTTATACAGTAAACGCGCTCGAGTAAATAGTTACCAATACAATAATTCTGTATGATGGCGTTATGATTTTTAGTAAAACTTATTTGTTTACATTTGTTGTAACTAAGGTAAATTTTGTTTTCATTGCAAAATGCTTCGAACCTTACTAAGTCGCTTTGGATTAGCAGACAATCGTTTAAATTCCTAACAATGGCAAATATTTTTATGTCATCGGCGTACAAAAGAAATAAACAATGCAAGAAACATTTAGTAACAGTGTTAATAAAGAGTATAAACAACAGCGGACCCAGGATTGACCCCTGTGGCACGCCAGAGGTAACTGACTCCCATGTAGAAGTAAGTCCTCGCAACGATACGGCTTGTTGTCTTTTTGTTAAATATGAGACAAACCAACGTAGTAAATTTCCTCTAATTCCGTTGTACATAATTTTTTTAATAAGAATAAGGTGGTCAACCTTGTCAAAAGCCTTTTTAAAATCGCAGTATATTGCATCTACCTGGTGGCCTCGATCCATGCTGTTGAACAAGAAGTTTGAGTAAAGAAGTAAATTACTCATGGTAGATTTGCCTTTTACAAACCCATGTTGTTGTTCCGTAATTATGGAGGCAAGCTGGGGATATATATGGTCATGGACAAGTCTTTCCAAGAGTTTAGGGATCGCCGAGAGAATGGATATTGGCCTATAGTTTTCTACTTTTTGCCGTGAGTCGCCCTTGTGGACCGGTATAATATAGGCCAACTTCCACCTATCAGGGAAAACCCCGTCACTCAGGCATTTGTTAAATATTATGGTAAGGGGAACATATAGTGACGAAGCAGCAGATCTGAGGAAAAATGCCGGTATTCCGTCATGACCTGCACCCTTGTTTATATCTAGCGACATTAAACTCAAGAGCACTTCTTGTTCCGTTAATTCAATGGTGTGAATGTGCGCAAGTTCAGAGTCGCAAACGGCTTCAAGTTGGTCGATGTTAATCATGTCGTTGACAGAGGAGGGTTCGAATGTTGATTTAAAGAATTCAGAGAACATATTACAAATTTCCTGGGCATCGTTAGATTTGCGACCTTTGAAGGACATAGTAGCAGGGTATCCATCAGACGATTTTAATGAGGATATGTATGACCAAAAACTTTTAATATTATTTTGCAATGAACTTTCGATGTTGTCGAAAAATCTTCTTCTTCTTCAATGGCGCTACAGCCCATTTCGAGCCTTGGCCTCCTTCAAAATAAGCCTCCACCGCCCTCTGTCCTCGGCCGTCGTCTTCCAATCTGCAACATGGAGTAAACCTCTTGCATCCTTCCTGACATCATCCTCCCATCTCAGTCTAGGTCTGCCCGCCTTTCGTTTACCTCCCGGGTGTCCTGTCGGGTGGGTGTTGTCGAAAAATAACTTTCGAGAATTACTAGCCAGTCTTTTGTATGTAGCACGTAAGAAGGAAAATTCACGATAGTCAGAAAGACCTTTATATGTCTTCCATTTGTGCCAGACTTTATCTTTTTTCCGTGATAACCTAATAAGTTCGGGAGTAAACCATATGGGAAATTTGTCATTTCGTCGTGCCAATAATGGAATGGACTTATCAATTATATTATTTATTTTTAAATAGAATCGATCTACTGCTTCTTCGGCTGATAAACTTGCGGTTTCAGATAACCAATCAATACAATTAATGTCATTATTAATCTGAGTATAATCAGCTTTCCTGAAATTGCGCCTACGCTCTTTTTTGTTTTTGATTTTTGGTTGAGTTTCGGATGATATATCAAATTCAAGGGCTGGGTGGTGTCTGTCTTCTGAGAGCAGAGGGTCATTGCTGCGTGTAACATTTGTTTCGCGACTGTAGAATATGAGGTCTAAGTATTTTTCATTATGGTTAGGTATGCAATTATATTGGAGCAAGTTCATCAATGACATTGTTTGCAGCAAAGTTTGCGATGCAGCCGTGTTTGAAGAGGCGAGACCTTGACTGCAGCCTTCGGAAAAAGACCAAGTAAGAGTAGGTTGATTCATATCTCCAAGTACACAAAACATATTATTTGGTTCAGATGAAAATACAGATTCTAGGTTTTTGGAGAAAATATCATAAAACGTTGGTGGCGAGACAGGAGGTATGTATACTGCACATATGATGAGATTGGAAGACCTTACCGGAATAGATACGAAGATTTGTTCGATTTGGCTGGTTTCCCAGTCATCGAGCCGGGATGCTGCGAGCTCCTTGCGCACTGCTACCAGTACACCGCCTCCGTCCATCTTACCAGTAAGAGTACGGTCCCTATCTCGTCGGAACACCGTGTAGCGCGAATCTATTAATTCAGCCGTATTTATACTTGCTACAAGCCATGTTTCAACTAGAACTATAACATCATAGTTATTTGATAAAATATTCATAAGTAGTTTCTGAGTTTTAGTTCTAATACCACCACAGTTCTGGTAATAAACAGATATAGATGATGAGATCATTTCAATAGAGTAATAGTGTATATCGATATATTCCACATTCGCGGGAGCGGTACTTTAAGTAGGACATACAAAGCATCAAAATTATATATGAAACATAGATAACTTATTAGATTAATTAGTATATAATAATAAATCAACAATATAAGATGTGAATGGATATGGTACAGAATGTTGAGAGAAAGCGGGCATCGATAAGACCAGTAACAGATTTGTAATAGTAGTAGTCACATCTTTTGAAGATCTCCCTCACGACGAATGGTAAACACCCTAGAGAGATCATCCTTCTTCGCCATGATACTTCCGTTCCTCACCCATGTGTACTTATAGCCGTTAGCTTTTCCGGCGGCACGTGTTTTTGCAAAAAGTATTTTATTTTTTAAGGTCAGGTGCTCGTTAACATAGAAATTTGTGGCGGGAACACCAAGTCCTAGTTGCTCCGTGGTGAGGCCGCGACGAGTCCTTACTGCAGCGATGACGTCATCACGGAGGCGCTTTGTCGAGAGCTGCACGACGATGTTGCGTGGTCGGTTGGAGGGCGAAGAGTGACCGCGAGCGACGCGGTGCACCGACACAATACTGCTACTCGGAAGCGGCACATTGACAGTTGATCCCATTTTGTCCAATAAGGTCATCAGATTCTCACCCTTGACCTCGGGTATGCCGTGAATGTCTATGTTACACCCTCTGCTTCGTTGTTCCATTTCGTCCTGAGCGTCTCGGAGTGATTCGATTTCTTGTCTAAGGTTAACATTTTCCTCCTGGAGAACACTCATTTTATCTTCCAATTTCTTGTTATTAGTAAGTACCATCTCTATATTTTTGATAAGATCGTCATATTTAGAACTGATAAACTCCAGTGATTTCTTTGTTTCTGAGTTTTCCCTTTCTAGTTTTTTGTAAATATTAGTTTCAAATTCATTCATGCCTTTTCTAAAGTCTTCTAAAGTCAGCTGCGTTGTGTGTGAGTCAGGAGAGGGCGAAACCGGGATAGCTGCGAACTTCTTAGCTTTATCCGTGTTGCTGCGGGTAGATGCCATTTCGTCAGCTTATATCTATAATCCGAGTAATGCACTTTCACTGCCTTGCTACTAAAGTAGCATTAGACTTTTGAACTACGATTTGACTTTTGCTGCAGAGTGTAAACTAAGAAAAAATAGCACTTGCACTCGCTTATTTTCAACCAGAAAATGACGAAAGGTGGAGGGATTCTGTCCCTGTACAAACAGCAACTTATTTGAAAAGTTAATAGTTTTTAAAACTTATTATTTTGTTATTTTTTCGGGAGCAAATGTTTGAATGTATATTTTTCGGGAGCAAATGAATTGAAATGTTCTTGTTTGAAGTTTAAAATCTTGGCCAGATCTTCAATAAAATTTGTGTTTATCGCCTTTTGGCAAGTCTTGTAACGTATGCTAATATGAAATTATTAAGCTACAGCAGTGCCGTATTAATTACATCATTGCAAACCGCCGTCTGTATTGAATGGGGACCCACATTTTCGAACGTAAACTTTTGTAACATTATAGGCGCGAGCCTTACAATATCTACTATTATAGGTGTGAACCTTACAATATCCACTGCTATAGATGCGAATCTCATAATATCTTTGTGTTTTTACACGTCACGGGGAGTCCGTCATAACTACTCATTGTTTGCTCGTCAACACAGGGTTGTTGATCGAGAGGGTGATTTATCTCATTAAATTGTTTTAAATACCTATTGGGTTACTGTCTTTCAATACTGGGCAAAATTTGTTGTAAATCGTTCATTCCTGTCACGTGAGACGTGAAAACGTGACAATATCTACCATCATAGGAGAGATCCTCAAAACATCCGCCATGATACGAGAAGTTCGTTATAATTACTTTATACTCTTAACTAAATGTTATTGAGTTGGTCGTGTGTCTTTTGGCATGAGAACCGCCCCTTTTTGGTCGTGTGTCTTTTGGCATGAGAACCGCTTTGTTATAACTGTGTACTTATATAATCTGTGCACCAAACGTGAAGACGTTACAATACTCACCATGAGTCGTGCGAACGAAATAATATCTACCCCATGTTTGTGTGACCTACCAAGTGTAGATCACACGCCTTTTATTTTCTGTTATCAGAAAATTATTGCTTTTGCAGCAGAGTACTCATTAACATGCCCGTGGACTTCCTGTCACAAGAACCCAGGAACTATCCACTATCTCAAAAGGACTAATCATACGCTTCACTCATGATTATGGGGCATCGTGTCGTAGGAGTTAAGTTGATGGACACAAAAAACACCTAACTCGTTGTCTGGGAGACGAACAAGAAAACCCCCCAGGTTTGTGAGATTTGAGCAAGGGTCTGTCATTTCTCGCAAACAAGTAGGAGAATAAAACGACCCTCTAATCTTCTACCCAATACACGTGGAGGATTAGACTCTTTTATGTCAGTGTATTCCTTTTGTCCCACACTACCAAATGGTATTGTAATGTGCCAGGATAACTGCTGTAGACCTTGTTTCACCTTCCACTCAGAGGTCGAATTTCGGAAATAGCCGAGTCCTCAGCAGTTTTCTTCGTTCAAATGTTCCCAATTGTCACCCTTTCCCTTCCTCGAAATTATCCGTGAATGGGGATATATGCGTTACGCACTTGGCGTTTCGTTTGTCAAATGGGACAACCTTCATACACGGATCCTTTCAACTTCCTACTCCTTTCCCACTTTTCATAACTTATTTGTACTCAATGTTTTTGTTCTTCGAAAGTAGAAAAAATGCTACCGTATAGACGTGAGCATAGGTCATGGAAGACCAACTTCTTTCGAACGTGGCATTTTGTCATACGTACAAACCCTTACCTACGTGTTCTTGGAAATGTATTTAGTTTAAAAAAAAAACTAAATGGGTTAAACAGAACCTTCCTTGAATACGTACCTTTGTAATATGTATAAGTCTGTAGTTGCATTTAGTTAACTCTCTCTCCGTCTCTCTCTCTCTCTCTACACGTCAAACAAATCCAATCTTTCTCAACATGCACACCTTGTTTCTCTCCAAACCTTTTCATCATTGGTCTACCAGGCAGGTAAACTTCAAGAATTTTGTTCTAATAATAATTTTTTCGCCGGATTAATAAGAAGACCAGCAGCTCTTCACCCCATCTACACCTGCGCCTCTCTTCATGCTGCCTTCACTACCGTCACGGAGGTCCCATGCCTTCAAACCCTACGTACCAAAAGCACCCGACCACACCTAACATAACCTAGTGTGAGTCGTGCGTGTAGTTGCGAATTGTATCATCACAAAACCATCACTCAAACAAACCCGAGCACGTCAGCTCTAAGTTGGTTCATGTTCCTGTTGCCATCGTGCAAATGTTCCTGCGGCATCTCGCAAATGTTCCTGTTGCCATTGTACAAATGTTCCTGCGGCATCTCGCAAATGTTCCTGTTGCCATTGTACAAATGTTCCTGCGGCACCTTGCAAATGTTCCTGTTGCCATCGTGCAAATGTTCCTGCGGCATCTCGCAAATGTTCCTATTGCCATTGTACAAATGTTCCTGCGGCATCGCGCAAATGTTCCTGATGCCATTGTACAAATGTTCCTGCGGCATCTCGCAAATGTTCCTGTTGCCATTGTACAAATGTTCCTGCTGCATCTTGCAAATGTTCCAGCTGCACCTTGCAAATTGCTCTGTTGCCATCATGCCAATGCTCCTGTGCCCTTGCGCAAATAACAATACCAACGATTGTTCATACAACAATCCCACTGTATACAAACCAGTGTACCAACCACCATCACAACAACGGCTGTCATGCACACAAACCACCTCCTCTATAAAGGACCAACCACCAATTGCAATTCCACTCTCCAGTACCTCAATGATGTCATACTGGCCCACCCACAGGATCCGGAAGCAGTTACCTTTTTGACCTCTGTGACAGGTAGAACCCTCTCCACCACCAAGAAGCCTCATCCTGCGTTCTCGTCTTCGTGTTTTCTTTAAGGCCCTAGTGTTCCTTGAGTGTAATCTCAAACGGGCCAGGTTACTGTGACAAAGTAACCTTGTAACTTCAGTGCAACGTTCAAACACCCCAAACATCCTACGCAAACCACGCTACGCAAACTTAGCTCACAGACCAATGATACAATTTAGAGTCATTTTTTTTCTATCACTGCATAACCCTTGTACCTTTCTCCAGCAGGTCCTTGTTTATATTTATGTATGCCACTGCTCTTTCATGTACATTCATGTATAATTCTTTGTTCACCATGCTTTTTTTTCTCTCTTGTTTTTGTTTCTACTATTTTGTAGCTAGCAACTTTTTCTCTTTCTTTTTCTCTCTCTCTCTCCTTTTTCTCTTAAAATGTTTTTTTTTTTTGGCACAAGTGCTAGAAGGGTAAGAGGATTTCTTAGCCCTACTGCTCCATTACCACGTCGCCTTTTTTGCGGCAAGGGGGGAAGTGTTACGTTACGGAATTGATTCCCGTGCGAGCTAATAGCGAATTGACCCCTTACACAGGCCCTCCGCCCCCCTTTCCCCGCACCGCTCGACACAAGTAGCCAAGCGCCGAGCGGCTCCCGGCATTCATTCCTCGGCCGACCTTCGGCATAACAACTGTGTCCCCGTGATTGCGCTCTCCGTAAACGCTCGCAATGTTTATTTTAATTGTGCATTGTGCTCCAGAGGCTCCCGCCTCCTCAGTACCTGTCTGCCGACCGCCTATCTCTTGCTTGTGAGTACCAATGAGCCTTGCTACCCCTCTGTGTGCTAAGAACTGACATTTAAATTCACTAAACACGTGTAGAGAGAGTTGAGAGAAGCTCCCCCGTTATGATAGAATTAATTAGAGATAGCCAAATACTCATGTGTGTAGTGCCGATGCTGGCCTTTTGTAGAACCCTGTTCACCTTTAAATGAATAAAACCCTTTTTCGTGCATAACTACTGTGTTCTGATTGAGGTAGGAGACCTGGAGATTTTGAGGAAAGGAAGGGGAGTAGGAATTTACAAGCGAACCACCAGTGGCGGCTCGAGCACAATTTCGATGGAGGGGATCGATATTTTTTATGTGTATAAATAAATATACTTACATAACAATTTGCCTTAAACTTATTATAATTGAGAACATTCAAAATACCTACTCTTTTATATTCATGTACCTGTATGGGTAGGTATATTTTTATGTTTTCAATTCTAATTTCTAAAGTCTAAAGTAAAAAATTCATGATTTTTTTCGAAAAAATATTATTATATTATTTACGCACTTTACCAGAAATGCAAAAATTAGTACAAATATGAATATAAAGCTTAATAAAAAATAACAAATATACCTAATCCAACCAACTTTGGTTTAGAGAGCTTTTGAGGTAAATTTTCCACCAGAACGGCGCTATAGAAATAATCCGAGCTATATTATTATTTTAATAACAAAATACCTACAACAATAATACCACTAACGCGAATCACGGTCCGTGCAAAGCTCACATCTTTCAATTTGAACGAAAACAAACTCTCAATTATCCACGAGGGGATCCTAGAGTTTATCCCCAAGATACAGATTCTAGGACTCAAATGCGCATGCGCGAATTCGCGAGATCCCTAAGAAACGTATTCAGTACGAATAAAAAATTTAAATTTCAAGGAAAAAATCCCGTGATGTCCCCCAAGTGCGCAGAACGGTTTGCGCAGTGTGCATGGCGCATGGTAACTGATAGTTTCACGATCCTCGAATCGCGTTAGTACGCAACAAGGAAGTGAGCGGAGCGGTCACACGTTCGTCCGAAGAAACTTTTTCAATTTCGAGCTTAAAAATGTTCTGAATTGAAATTATAGATTATGTTTCTGCAAATGTTAATAATTACTTTTATATTAAGAATTCATGTTTGTGAACATAAAGCATCGAAGAAATTCTCAATAGGTTTCTGAAATATGAAGTGGGGTCTGTCCCCACCGTCCCCCTGAGAAGAACCGCCACTGCGAACCACAAACACTCGCCCTGGGTTTAAGAGGGACCTTGCTCGCGCCGGCTGTGCAGAGCTAGCCGCCGGCTTGTTTATTGCATGTCCTTTCCAGGTTTTGGGTTTGGCGTCGGCCGCAAGTAGCGCCGATGCTAACAATGTCTTCCGTCTTCTTGCCTATTCTCGGCTCTTCTTGTCTCTTTCTGGCTTTTCTTGGACGTTCTTGCCTCTTCTTGGATTTTCTCGTCTCTTCTTACTTCTTGTTTCGTCTTTTCGACTCTTCTTGGCCCATCTTGGTCATTCTTGTTTCTTCTTGTCTCTTCTTGTCTTTTCTTGGATCGTGTCGCTTTTCTTGTCTCTTCTCTTCTTGCTTCTTCTTGTCTCTTCTGGGATCTTGCTGATTCTCTTTGGCCCTTTTTTTACTTTGTCTTGTCACTTCTTGCCTCTTCTTGCTATTTCTCGTCTCTTATTGTCTCCTCTTGGCTCTTTGTGCTTCTTCTTAGATCTTCTCATCTCTACTTATATCTTCTTGCCACATCTTTGATATTCCCGTCTCTTCTCTTCTTGCTTCTTCTTGGACCTTCTCGTCTCTTCTCGGTTCTTCTTGGCTTTTCGTGTTCCCCCCCCCCCCCCCTTCTTGCTTGTTCTGGGACCCAATTTTCATTTCAGTAGATAATTGTTCGCATGCGAGGATCGCGCACGATAAATTATCTACTGTTTCGATAAATGCGTATTTTCGACCGTCGTAGATAATGTAAAATAACCGATATTAATACCAACATAAAAATGTATCAATTTTATTTTTTTATATGGTAACCCGTGTCTTTGAGTCTATAGATTTGAATGATTTGATACATTTTTCTGTTTACGGCTGTCAATCTGTCAATTCACTTATTTGTTCGTTGAAGAAGTAGTTGTTTCCTCTTGCGTGTTTTTCAAAATATTACCCGACTTTCTGTTACTATTTGATCATTAGCTGTGTTGCATTAAGAGTTAAATGAAACTGTATTAATAAAATAACATTTGTTTAATGTATTTCAATCGTTTGCATACTGGGAACTAATAAAAATGCATAATGTGCAGGTTCTTATAAAAATAAATACATACTATGACAAATACAATAAAATAGAATTGCATTCTATAACGCTACTCTGGGACAGGCATAGCTTAGTAGAATAGCATAATCTACAAATTAAACAAAAATACAATAAAATAGTATACTGATTACTCAACTTTAAACTTATTATTGTATAGTTTTATATTTTATTGTCAAAAATTGTTATACATTTTAAATGGTAGGATGATTCAAAGCATTCACTACTTCACAAATCGATTTTGATACAGTAGATTGCGATACAGCCATATTTTATAAACAGTTCATTACTCAGACTAAAGGCATCATTTCTTGAAAAAAAATTTCTTGGTGGCCTTTCAGTTAATTCCACGTCTTCGATCGCTTGAATGAGCGTCAAATCTTCAAAACTCACCATTTTTGTAATAATTAACAAAAAGACGATACACGCAAACCGTACAAGTGACACTTTTTGACAGTTGAACTACTGCTAAAACCAATAGTCTAATTATCTACTGCTTTGTAATAGATAATTATCTATTAGAAATTCCAAAATACGCTTTACATCGAAAATTAGTAGATAATTACTAGATGATAGAAAAACCATAGACAAAGTACATAATTATCGCATGCGAGCAATTATCTACTGAAATGAAAATTGGGTCCCAGGGTTCTTATTGTGTCTTAGTGGCTCTTCTTGCTTCTTCGAGCAGATCCAATGCTCGCCTCTTCTTGGCTCTTCTTGATTCTTCTCATCTCTTCTGGGGTCCTAGCATGGTCGATCGATATAATCCTATATCAATACGATATCGTTATAATCCGTCATTTATGATCATGTATCAATATATGCTAGCACGCTCAACAATCGATAAGGGATATTCCGACCGACGATTGACAAAACCCCGCCAAATCGTATGCATTCTTGGCTGCGACCGTAGCACAGTCGATTGATAAAACCCCAATATTAATACGAAATGTAATAAATCCATTGTCTATGGTCAGTTAGCGATATTTGCGAGCACAGTGAACATACGATTCCGACAGTCGGTTGACAAAAGACGCCGTTTTTACCGTGGCTTCCGGAGTGACAGATAAGCTGTCAATGTACAGATTTTTTTAAATAATGTCGTTTGTTACGCAAAATAACTGGCTAATTAATGAGTAGAGGTGAACTAAAAAAACTCTAAGAATTTAAAGAAATCGTATACGAGACCCATAGACTCAGTTAATTAATTTAAAAGGCGATCAATTAATTGCTTTCAGTTTCGAGAAACGAAATTTGTTAAAATGTCGTTTAGTCTCAAACAGTATCTACATGCGAAACGCCAATATTTATTTGAGTTCGTATTTCAATTCGAAATTGTCAATTTATTAATATTTTTCATTTTTACGTAGCACATTTCAAATTAAGAAACGAAAATTCATTCACAGATCCCCAGTGTTGCCATCGTGTGAGATCGTATGTCGATTCCTTATTTATGTCCCTTCGACGTCGGTCTGCCTATCGACGGTACAAGCGTGCTAGGGCAATCGGTTCGTTATCGATACGAGATTGTAAATCACCCTGTCCTTTGTTTAACTGGCGATATATCTGCACAACTTTATTAATAATGCAATTCTTTCTGCATAATCACTGGTTTATTAATGAATGGAGGCAGATTATCGAAGATTGTAGTAGGATTGAATTAAATCGGAATTCAGACGTTTTCTTTGACAGTTTCGTGCTTACGAATATATCTCGTATTATGGCTAATGATCTCATTGTCCAATTAACTCATTTTTTATTGTCAAAAAATACATGTGGACTTCCAACGTATATTAAAGTGTGTGTATTTAATATTATTATGATATCTCAGCAAAAATCTCGATGTAAATGGATCTTTAAATGTTCAAAAGAGAAGATTATTAGTTAGTTGTCATATTATTACATTAATGGATTACGATGATTTTGACAGTTATTATAGACCGGGAGCCTGGCTACACAATCTCACATCATCGAGTACACAGATGAAACAACTTTGTAGTGATAATGGACATTTAGTAAGCCTGCCGGTGCACCTCTTGGCAGGTTCCACGCAGTCATGGAAATAGTGAGCGATTTTTGAAGTAAAACTTCTTTACGGACGCTCGACATGGGGGTAAGCTGGTGAATGCGTTACGAAAAAGGATATTATATACATTTTATGCGAACGGTGATCGGGTGAGGCGAACGGTCGGGCCTTTTTTTGGGGATGGGGATGGGGATGGGGATGCAACATACAACGGGTACCCGGCACGCGTTGCAAAGAACACTGTAACCTCGGGGTCAACTAAACTGTAATGGTTCCATCCTATATAACATTATATACAACGGGTACCCGGCATAAGTTAGTGAAATTTTATTTCAGTCGTGTGGTCTAAAGCACACTCGTTTTTTTTCGAAAAAATTACGTCATCGGGTACACGAACGGGAATGGTTTCATATATTATGATAAAGGTCGATTATTAGATGAGAAAATTAGCAGGTCTGCCAACCGGCAGCCTGGCACAGCCGGTGTTAAATTACACGAATGAAACCAACGAATAACTGTAGTCTAGATTCTAAACCATCCCATTAAAAATTTCACTAGTGGCACACCAGCTTTTTTAAGGCTTTCTAAGTGTCCATTATCACCACAAAGTAGTTTCATCCGTGTACTCGTAAGGTTTGTGTACCGGCTCCCGGTCTATAACTCCGATACCATAGACATTGTGACAGCTACATAGAAAGTACCTCAAGTGTTGCCAGCGTATAACAATTTCTTTTTGATTACCTTACATTGCTATCAATATCTGTTCGGTACAAAATCGTCGGTTGTTATGCCATGCCGATTCGATATTGTAAAGATAACGATTTCAGTGTGCTAGGACCCCTGGGCTCTGATTGGTATCTTCTTGTCTCTTATTGGATTTTCTTGCCTCTTATTGTTTCTTCTGGGATATTATCGTATTTTTTTGGATTTTTCTTGTGTATTCTAGTCTCTTCTTGCCTCTTCTTGTCTCTTCTCCTCTCTTCTTGGCTTTTGCTTGCTTTTTCTTTTTTTTTATCACGATGCAAAACCAACTGTCACACTCTCATAACAAAGCTTTCACTAAAACACGTACTTTGACACATTTTCAAAGACCTTCGGCCAGAAACGCCTGAGTTAGAAAAATAAATACAAGAGAGCGATAAAAACACGTGTTGTCAGAATGAACTGCACGCTCTTCCCTTACCAAAAAATATTCAAGTTGCAACTAAACTTCCGCATTACACAAAAGAGTTAAAATTATGGCTAAAGCACACAGATGTAAAAACACTATTTATTTAATTTTATATCAGTTTATGTTTCTCACAAACTTTACACTTATTATTACACTGTATACCTATTATTACACTATACACCTATTATTACCCTGTACACTTTTGTACACACTTTTTGTACAAACTGTTTAAACAAATTTTAATCATGTTTTTGCTTCTACCACTGTTTGTTTTTTTCTAGGTACTAAAATAAAATATATTTAACCATATTATCTACACACAGGCTGCGCCTTTTCAAAATATGTAACTATAAAATGTAAAATTGGGAAAAACAAAGGATTATAAAAAAAATAAAAAAAAATTCTAATTTTTTGTGGGAAAGAGTCAATACGTCTAAAATTTGATTTAAAAATGACATATTTCAGGTTTTGTCTGGTTATTCCCTCTTAAGATTACTCTTACAGTACTCCTTCCGTACAAAATATTGGTCAAATAATATGAAAGAAATAATATACAGTATACACAAAGCAATGACAAGAGAACAGAAAATTAGCAATAATTATACTGTTACAGTACCGAACAATACATAATATAATAAACAATAATGGTGCTACTATAGCACAGGACAAAACAAGAAAATAAAAACTAAAATATATAATATAAAGGAGGTTGATGTTCAGAAATAAGAACATTCCGAGTGGACGAAATATAAAATAATAAATATAAAACGGACATTAAAAATAATAAGGAGGAAACTGAAACCAAACAATTACCGGAATCTTGAGAATACGGCTTATTACTGAATATTGAAAAAAGTTAAGTTTTATGAATGGTAGGATTTTTTTGAATAATTGTGTTTTTAAAGCCCGTTTAAATTCAGAAAAATTCTGATAAGTTTTAAGATTTTCACGGCCAGAAGCATTTTCGTTATATGTTTTTGGGGTGTTGTGCCGTGTTGCGCTACCTCCTTCTTTAGCCAACGTTTCGGACATCGTTGCAGTGTCCATCATCAGGGCAGATCCGGTAGATGTACATCTACCGGATCTGCCGGATCTGCCCTGATGATGGACACTGCAACGATGTCCGAAACGTTGGCTAAAGAAGGAGGTAGCGCAACACGGCACAACACCCCAAAAACATATAACGAAAAAAAAAAAAAAACAGAAAAATTCTGGATATTAGTAAGAGCTGAGGGACGTTTATTTCAAATGAGCGGGCCAGTTAAACGAAAACAACACTTTTGTGTGCAAAAATTGTTTAAAACTGTTTAAAGCCGAAAATGTTGCTTATGTTGTGATGGAGGACTTAGCCAACCGAGGATCGAACATGGGACGCCCGGGTGGGACCCAAATGCAATGCCCACTCAACCACTGACCGGTCAAATATTCTAAGGTAGCTATAAGGGTTAATCAAATAATTTATAATGAATAAAAAAACTTACAAAATTTGCCACTTTCTTCACAGTTATGTAGGTGTGTACCCGGAAAGCACATTCGGGCCTCTGCATCAATACGTGCTCCATAACGTAATAACAATTCCACGCACTCTTCATACCTGCACACAAAATAATACTTTTAAGAAACTATCACTAAATGGCGTGTACGTTTTTAAAGTAATTTATATTTGGTAATCACACGATTCATAAATATGTAGTAATCTCTCAGACAATTTTAAATACAAAATACAAAATTAGCAATGGTTCTAAATATTTAATCAAAATCTCACAAAATTAGCAATGGTTCGAAATATTTAATCAAAATCTCATAAAATTAGCAATAATTCTAAATATTTATATTTTTGATACTGACAATTTACGGTGGAATTTCATTATAATAATGTACATGCTTTTTTTCCATTTATTTCATTTGGTGATCACCAGTCTGAAGATGGCCTTAATAGGCTGAAACTGGTAATGGTCAAAAATAAAATAAGTGGAAAAAAGTTTAAAACAATGGTTCTACTTGACAGAGCACTGTTGTAGATGACCGATATTTATGTGTGTTACTTTTATTACATTTTGAAATTATTACAATACAGGCAAACTCTAGTGGGGTAAAGAATTATGTACATTAAGGTGGTCCAAAATTTTTTTTTAATAATTTTTCATTTGGCCACCCCGCGAATTTGTTACACGTATTCATAGAAATAACATAGTAAAATTTCAGCGAGATAGCTCAAGTAGAAAGGGGTGCTCAATCGAGTGTTGTTTTTGAATTTTTTGTGTATAATGCTTAATTTTTACTTATTGCTACAGGCCAGTTTCGTGTGTTAAACTATTAAATAAATATTAAAATAAACTACTGAAGAGTTTTATAAACAAATTTGAACAGTATTTGATACTTATTTAGCAGACTGTGAGGTGAATCAATGTAGTAAAATGTGTTCATCTACTCGAAAAAAAGACGAAATTTTTCTAATTGGGGTACGAGATATTGAGCCATTGATGAGGCTTAACCAACATCCTACTCTTCGGCAAGTTATACTCCGTTATCACTACATATTAAATGATTCCAAAAATGTGAAAGATTCGGCGCATGTACTTATTCAAGAACTTATAAAAGTATGGAGTAAATCTAGTATTCCGACCAGACAACAAAATCACTGCATTGAAAAACTGATTAAGTTTCTTGAAAACTGGCTGCTATTGAATAAAAATAGAGGAAGAAATTCTGAAGCACAAAAAAAAGGAGAGTATTTGTTTAAAAAAGAACTAGACAAACTTTTCGATATTGCCCATGCAAGGGCTTTGAATTTGATAAAAATTGCGGAAGACAGAGCGTTTCTCATCGATCAAAGATGAGAACGTAAGATGATTATGACCTCAATCGACAAGAAACTAGAAAAGGTCAAAGAAAGTTCTCTAAAACGGAAACAAAAATCTGAAGAATTGAAAGAAATGGCTGCTGAAAGTAATGCTTCATCTTCGGTGGTGTCGAGACAAGAGTTAGAACTTGAGTGCAGCTTCAGTAGCATTTCTAGTAATGCTAGCATGTTAGAGGATAAGTCCAAAGATGAGTTTGTAGTGCGTTGAGCTGTCTACAAGTGACGTATTTACACAATACGTTACCAGTGCGCTTGATCGTAATAAGATTTAAACTGATTAGTTTGTTTTTCTTCTCTCTTGATTAAGAGAGAAGAAAAACAAATTGTTCGATTTGTTACACCAGTAAATGACTTAATAATTTGGAATAGCTTAAAATTGTACGAAGCCATTGATTCCAAAATCAGTATAGCAGCTAGGGGTGTCTTAGAGCGTCACTTATGGTATTTGCCAGATGAACTAGTCTCATTTACCTTGTCTTGTTGTTGTTGTTGTCTGAGAAGCTGTCTGATGCTGAGAAACAGGCCATTGTTCAAAAAATAAATTCTGATGGCGGTAATCGTTCAGTACGAGGTGATTCTGCTAAGCTTGCCTCAGAGGTTACATTAGAAGCTTTTGCAATACAAAGAACGTTGAAAACGCTCTTAGTTCTTGATATCAAGGACTATTTGTTGTAATTACCTCCTGAGACTTGGAATAACAATGTTGATTACCTTCAAGGCAAAAGCTGAGTCAAAAATTTGCGTGTTGTTAATGATACAGCGGAGAGAGGTGTTAAACTATTTGAAGATTACAACACGATACTCACTAAGAATGAGGAAGAAAAGCAATTTTTACTTCACATCGTTGAACAGAACAGAAAAATCGTTTCTATTGAAACATTCAAAATGTAGTTAACAAACACAGTTTTGAAAAATTGTGACTAATATTATGTTAATTATTGCTTTGTTACCAAATTTTGTTCAAATTTAAATACGTTTTATGCTTATTTGACTAAAATACTTGGAATATTAATAAACCTTAAATTACGTGTTTTACTTAAAATCCAGAACTTTTGTCAGAAACTTCTAATTCGATGAGCACCCCCTTGTATTTAAGATAGGGAGCTGAAATTTTTTACACATAATAGGAATGATAGGTGTAACAAATAAAATGGGTGGCTACATCCATATTTGAATAAAAAAAAATTACCATATAGGCCTGGACCACCTTAATGTACATGGTAAACAATGTATTTTAATTGTGAAGAAGCAATAAATAAAAAGTAATATCTGAAGTAGTTTCATCTAGAGCACAATATTGCATAACATTTGTGATTGAACCCTGTTTTTCTAAACGGTCGATTATGGTTAGCAGTATGCCAGAAAAGAAGGAATACAGTAGTAAATACCCTTTGAGACAAGCGATGTGAAGTGGGAGGGAGCAGGGACACCTGTTGACATCCAGGTTGTGTCTCGTGAGGAGCCATCGCACCAGCTCAATGTGGTTCAGCCCCACGCACTTCTGCAGGAGGTTGTATCCCGCCTCATCGTGGACTGATAGAATGTTTTCATGCTGTAAGCCAAACAATAGCATTCGTATTACTGACAACCAATTCACAAATCATGTATAGTTTGAGATGAAGGTATTGTGACATGTATTCATGATTAACATATGGTAAAACCAAAGACAACTGTTTTACGAACAAGTTAAAGAATGGGAAGCAAAGATTTGTACGGTAAAAGGAGTGTAAGGAGAATACATGACTGGTAAGTAGATAGAAAAAGAAGTTGGGGAGGCTCTAGGAAAACATTGCACAATCAAGTGGAACTTGAGTATTTGAGAGTTGGAATAAAAGAAAAGCGTGAATGAAAAGATTTATCAATGTAGATGAAGCAAGGAGTGTGCATCAAATGGCATTCTATCTTCTTTACCCACCCCTGCGGTGAATTGGCACGATAACATGGTAAATATTCTATTGCCGTTCTTTTATTATACACAGATTTTTGGAATAAGATTACATTTCAACTTAATTACTACAAGAAACAACTAATTATACTTGGATAGATGGCAAAAGATGTGTTAAAATTCCATTTTTATTAAAAGTAATTCCTTTCCTGCTATTTTAATATTTTTTGTATGCATTAATGTTTGTGCGAGTTGTTTCAAATAAAAATTGAATTAGTGAATTACTTAGTTTACCCAAACTAAGAACCTAATAACCTATTTTATGCATGTAAATAGTTGTTTCTTGTGTTGTTGAAATGAAGTGTAATATATATATAATCTGTTCCTCAAAGTGCAGCGGTAGGGGAATAATTACCTTTTGCATTTGTATATAAATTATTCTGGAATGCAGAAGATAATCTCAGCAGTTTATCTACATAGTATAATAGGTGGGTGAAATGCAGAATACGCCAATGTCAGGGAATTTAATAAAAATGGACTTTCTAGATGAGAAAAGTGTGTAGAAACTCATTAAAAAAAGAATTAATGTGCGGAAAGCAAAATTGAGGGAGATACAGCCGATCAAAGTTTTATAAAATTTCACTTCGCGAACTGATACTATGACAGCCCGCCCGCCATCGTTGTCACTGTTATGTTGGTATCCCGGACCTGATACAAACAAGAGCCTAGATACGATTGTAGCCGACTTC
This sequence comes from Limnephilus marmoratus, assembly GCA_917880885.1. Classification (NCBI taxonomy): domain Eukaryota; kingdom Metazoa; phylum Arthropoda; class Insecta; order Trichoptera; family Limnephilidae; genus Limnephilus; species Limnephilus marmoratus. The sequence continues at coordinate 14,263,460 of OU862908.1, forward strand.
GTGGGGTAAATTATAAGGCGCGTAATTATGAAAAACAGAATTAATAATATAATGTAAATAGGCACTGGAATGGAGAATCCCGCCAGACAAACCATTTAAAAACGTAGGCTGTTTTTTAATGTAAAGATAACATACACAAGCCCGCTAGAAAGGTTAGGTTAGGTTCGGTTAGGTTAGGTTAGGTTAGGTTATGGGGGGGGGGGGCGGGCAGATCCGGCGCTGGGTTAACATACACAAGCCCGCTAGAAAGGTTAGGTTGGGTTCGGTTAGGTTAGGTTAGGTATGGCGGGCGGGCTGTCATAGTATCAGTTCGCGAAGTGAAATTTTATAAAACTTTGATCGGCTGTATCTCCCTCAATTTTGCTTTCCGCACATTAATTCTTTTTTTAATGAGTTTCTACACACTTTTCTCATCTAGAAAGTGCATTTTTATTAAATTCCCTGACATTGGCGTATTCTGCATTCCTCCCTAATAGGTTTTTAATGCTTCAATACTAAACTAAATTGAATAATTATTTGAGTATTTTCTGTTTATTTCTGTAACACACAATCACAGAAGGTAAGCCTACCCTTATTGAATGTATCCCATACGTAGAGGTATTGACGAAATGTTTTATAAATAAGGAAGATGCAATTAATTTACCCAGCTAAGAATTTATTGTTTGATAACAAAACAGCAGAGAGCAGGTAGGTAAACAATCTTACCTTGGGAATTTGAACTAATAATGCCTCCAGTCTTTGTAGTGACACTTTGGGATTGGCAACCAAAGCGTTAATGATGATTTGGACTTTGGAAGCTGTCGCTTCTGATATTCTGTGCCCATGACTATGGGATAATAGAGCGCTGCCGTTCTGGAAAACTTGGCTCAAACAACCGCCCATTTCTATACTAGAAATATTATCATTTCATTAGTTACAGCCATGTTTGAAGAGATCCGAATACTGCAAATTAATGTTTTATTCTGTATATTCAACCCCAATGTACTATAAATGTAAGTCAGTAACAATAGAAATAGAATTAGTGAATATTATTTGACGTTATTCTCGATTCCCGTCACAATTCGACAAAATTGACTGATTTGACATATGCGCAAAACGATAATGTTGCCATGATGTCAATAATTAAAATAATTTTTGTTGATACATAATAACATAATAGCGGACCCCAGACGGAGAGTTTGGCCTGCGAGTCTCACTGGGGTTAGTATATTTATGGTCTCACTACACTTCGCTGTGGGTGGTTTGGCCTATTTATGACTTCGCTCCGAATCGTTGGCGAAAACAAGGGCAGATTTAGGGGGGAGGGGGGAACGGTGTGTATTTTTGTGTACTGTGGAGGTTCATCACAGTACATACTAAGAAGTAAAAACTGTCTTTATTAAACATTTAATATACCTATTTTTTTATTCACAAAAAGATACATAAATTACAATAAATTTTATACAATAATTAATTACATAATATATGTATTTGATTTACCCCCATAAATAAGCAGGGCTTGTGTGTTTTGGCACTTTCATAAACCTTCCTATACATACTTGAACTTGTAGAAATAAACTTGAAGTATAATACTTCAAGTTTATTTCCAACAGTAATTGTTGATTTTTTTGCCCGTCCGCCACTTGCCCCCCCCCCCCCCCCCCCCAGAAAAAAATAATCCTGGATCCATTCTTGGGCGGAAACGTACGTGTGTTGTGCTGCGCGGCGGCCTGAAGTAGCGCGGGACTCGGTCGCTTCGAAGTGTGCGTGTAAACGGCGCTATAGTGTTTTAGCGGTCGCCAAATGATGTACTTTTGAGTATGAAATCTCTTCACAAGATAAACTAAGTTTGTGATAAGGATTTTTTTTTTAAATAATTCTTAAGTTATTAACAAGTTGTCCACTCCTAAACACAAGCATTTGCTTTCTTAGGAGAGTGTATAAAATATGTAAGCTATATTATGAAAATGTAAATGAAATAAATATTTCTTCAAACTTCGCAAATTTATTTTGTGGCATCATTTTTCATATAATTTAATTTAATTTAATTAAATTTAATTTAATTTAATTTAATTTAATTTGTCTATACTTGTTTTTTCATTTATCATAGTAACATATCCTGATGAAGACAACATTGTTGTCGAAACATGTTGATATTGTTTTAAATATAGTGGTTTTATACAAAGTAATAAGTTATTCATTATAAGAAATAAATATTAATAAAAAAAAAAAAAAAAAATTGAATAACTATGCCATAGGTCACCCCAAGGTCATAGGTCACCCCAAGGACGTAGATCAACCCAAGGTCGTAGGTCACCCCAAGGTCGTAGGTCACCCCAAGGTCGTAGGTCACCCCAAGGTCGTAGGTCACCCCACGGTCGTAGGTCACCCCACATAAGTAACTTTAATTAGGTACCTACTCTAGGTAGAAAAAGTGTTAATGGAGTTGTTGGTGGATTTATTCTCCCTTATATTTTTATTATTTTAAAGTTATTTATATTTTAATATTATTTTATTGAATATGGAATTTTATAAATAGCTGAATGACAGAAAATAATTAAACGTTTTTTGTGTGGTTTTCTTTAAAAAAAAAAATTATGTGTTGCGAAGTGCAACACGATTAAGGCAGAAACATACTGGCTGAAAATCAACGGGGCATTTTCACAAGAATGTGGAATACTTAAAATTTTTCTGGCTGATTCACCGACATTAGACGACAAAACTGGCAATACGATAATAACCAAAGACAACCAAAGACAGCAATCATTCATACATTGTTTACTGCGAATCAGCCTGACATATCTGACTCAGAATTTTATTTATGCTCACAATATTTTTCCTGTCAATTTGCTGTCACATTTTGATAACGAATTTCATCAACTGGAGGAATTATTTGCGTTAACCTGCGTTCAAAGCTAGTGATCTGTGCGATCAACTCTCTTAACATATTTTAGTGTTGTGAAATCTATCAAAACGGGGAACGAGATGTCTACTTCTGCGATGGAAAGTATCCTTTTTAATGATGACTCATAATATATGTCAAAATTTATACCAAGGTTTGATTTAACATTATTCAGTTATTTTAGATTAGTTTTACTTCGCTTGTATTTATTATCGTAGATGTACCAACAGTATTATTAGCTGCAGACAGCGCATTAAGTCAATGAGACAATTGGAATCTTTGATGAGAAGTGGGGGTATCTTTTACCTTGACAATGCCTGAATAACCAAGTAGATTAATTAGTTTGAAAGAAGGCGGAAAAAATGTTTTTCATGAATGCAATTAATTTTTTGGCAAAATGTTTAACACGTGAATGGCTTTTATGAGTAAATTTAATGTTTACCAAGCCCGGATCATATTTTGTAATGAAATGTTGTATAACAGCTTATCGGAGTTTCAATGTTAATCGGATGTTAACTAAATTATGGGGTCGATATAATCACCCCATTTTCCACATTAGCAAATAAATTATATCTCACATCCCGCAGAAAAGGGTCTTTTACAGGAGTTTATTTTACAGGAGAGCGAAAACAAATGAATAAATTATGGTCCCGTCGAAAAGAGACACTAACGACATGTTGCGGGGATGGAGCGATCTAACTTAAATACGGTTTTCGTGGGGCATAGATAATGACTTGACCTACGACACTTTTCTATGGAATGTGCAATATATAATAAACAGACATAATGAGCATAATATGTAACATGTATTTTGATTAATACTCACCATCACTGGCTCCAACTTCTTTAATGCACTCATTGTGCAAAGCTTGCACGATATCTGCTGGGAGTGCCTGTAAAAAAGAATAAAAGAAAACACAAATAATATGATAAAATCTATTCTCATTAAGAATGTGAAAGAATGATTGTAGTATAAAAAGACAGTATAAAAGGAAGAAGCGTTCATAACGATACTATTTTGTGCTAACAAAACTCATCCTAACCTAAAGTAATTTATTATAATTGCAGTCATCTGTAAATTTGTCATATTTGCCTAACCTTTTGTGGTTTAACATTACTAAGAATCTTTTTGAGAATGTCAAGGGTTTTGAAATCAAGAAAATAATTTGTTCAACTAACCCATATTCATATTTTATCATTAATGGTTTTCTATGCAATACATTTCTTAACCAACTTTCACAGAGCATATGTTTAATTTAAAGTTTGCCGTAAAAGAATTAGAACGAAATTCAAAAAAATGTGAAAAGGAAGAACGGGTTGAGAAAACCAAAACGAAGAAAGCCATCCAGAAGGGCAACATGGAGGGGGCACGGATACATGCAGAGAATGCCATCCGACAGAAGAACCAGGCACTCAACTATCTCCGGATGTCCGCCAGAGTGGATGCTGTGGCCAGTAGAGTACAGACTGCTCTCACTACAAGGAAGGTAAAATTACTACCCGCAAATACTACAAACTAATGTAATCTTTTAATAACCTTTAAGGCCATTCGTACAGGGAGATACTTACAAGCGACTCGAGTTTCGTGCGCGTTGCAAACTCGCCGCTCTTGATTATCCGCCATACTATTTTGCTAGTATTCATACACAATGCGACGGGTCGACTACGAGTTTGACGTCAGTTGCACGGCACTGACAGTGCTGGCAGCACACTACGCAAGTTCCTTTCGCTTCTACTACTCATTTGATGGAACATTTTCTTTTACATTATCTCCGTTGTTGCAGGCTCGGTAAGCCGCATTTATCCATCAAACTGCTTTGGAGCATTGTTTGTGGCTTTGAGCCCATATCAGGTCTTTGGGAGGTGGGTATGGGTACCACCGGATATTGGATAACCAACACCTCTGCCTCAGGTTGGTTGTTACGTTTGGTAACTTAGTAGGGGTGCCAGAGTTCAGGGGTGAGGTTTGTCCGGTTCTTGGCGACAGATGCATCTGCCCATCAAATCTCATCAACTGCATGGCAGGCCGAATCGGGAGAGACTTGTTATGAGATACTCTTTTATCTCTTCAGCGGGACTCTTTCGGAACATCTCCTTGCACTGCAGTGGGAGGGTTAGACACACTGACCCCCAGTTTCCGATTCACCCCTCATACCCTTTTCCTTCCCAGAACTTCTTCTCCTTCCTTTTTTAAAAGACCTTCTACACGGCATCCCCAAAGATGACAGGCCCTGAGGGGAATTATTTATTTGTTTTTTTTTAGTGGGGGGAGGGCTGGTTGTAGTGGGAAGGAAAAGGTATGAGGAGTGGGTGTGAGGCTGGGGATTAGTGTATCCAGGAGTGACGGAATAATGAATCCATCCCACCCACTGCGGGACAACACAATGGGCCGGGAGAGCAAACGCTGCTGCTGGGTCCTCTCCGACCACAAACCGGCACAACAGCAGAGGCGGAGTTTTTTCACTTGTTGGTGGGGTAGACGTCAGCTAATTGCACCGTCTTACCCAGTGTTACCAAATGGTTTTTTTCTCTCTAATGTTATAAAAAAATATTACATAACCAAGACATATGAAAATATTCTTGAGTTTTATTGTATTTTTCAACTAAATAAGCGTTCTTCACAATAAAAAATATAATAAGTAATGAGGATTTCCTGTAAATAAATACTACAGTACTAATATTTTTGAAAATTGGAATTTTGACATTTGACTTGCAATTTTGCGATGTGCTTTTTCACATATAAAAGTAATACATTTGCAAGTGACGAAACGACAAGCTAGAATAATATTAAGATTCATTATTTTCTTGCCAAGCGTTTAAAATGTATTTTAGTGTGGGAAGAGCATTTTTTAAGGTTCAAAATACCATAAAATCGAGGCAAGTGGGGGGAGCCACTGGGACGTCCACTGTCAAGGGCGGTTTGTGGTCGTATTTTTCTGTACTGTGGAGATTCCATCACAGTACATACTTAGAAGCTAAAACTGTATTTTTTAAACATTTAATTTTTCGATTGTTTTGACACTTTCATAAACCTTCTTATACACACTTGAACTTGTAAAAATAAACTAGAAGTATGATACTTCAAGTTTATTTCTAACAGTAATTGTTGATTTTTTGCCCGTCCGCCCCTTGTGCCCACCCAGAAAAAAATCCTAACAGTAATTGTTGATTTTTTTGCGCTTCCGCCCTTTGGGCCTCCCCCTCCCCCCGAAAAAAATCCTAACAGTATTTGCCCTTCCGCCCCTTGTGCCCCCCCCCCCCCCAGTAAAAAATCCTAACAGTAATTGTTGATTTTTTTACCCGTCTGCCCCTTGTGCCCCCCCCCCCCCCCAAGTAAAAAATCCTAACAGTAATTGTTGATTTTTTTGCCCATCCGCCCCTTCTGCCCCCCCCCAGAAAAAAATCCTAATGGTAATTGTTGATTTTTTTGCCTGCTCGCCCCTTGTGCCCTTCCCCAGAAAAAAATCCTAACGGCATTTGTTGATTTTTTGCCCGTCCGCCCCTTGTGCCCCCCCAGAAAAAAATCCTGGATCCGCCCTTGTCCACTGTGAATTTCTTGACATACTAGGGGCTAATTTCACATAAGTATATATTTTGATTTTAAGGTCACAAATTCCATGGCGGGAGTTGTGAAGGCTATGGATGCAGCCATGAAGTCTATGAATCTGGAAAAGATATCTGGTCTCATGGATAAGTTTGAAAGCCAGTTTGAGGATTTGGACGTCCAGTCGTCCTACATGGAGAATGCTATGTCCCAGACTACCACCACCTCCGTCCCACAGGGAGATGTAGATAATCTCCTGCAGCAAGTTGCTGATGAAGCTGGGTAAGATATTAAAACAACATTATTTTTTCTGACCAATGGAAGGGAATGACTATGTGAACCGTGAATTTAATGTGCATCCGCAGAAGATAAAAATCCCCTCACATTTAACATATGCTCTGCCAGCTGCAATATTTTCAATTTGCAAGTGTGACAAGCATTGAATCATGCGTCACACTATAACTGTGATAAATTTTACCTAGTTATACAACGTGTCCAGAAACTCATAGTACAAGCGGGAAACTAGTGAATCTACATCACGTAGAGAACCCAAAAAACTTATTTTTTTCGATCTGAGCATTTCGATTTTTATATTATCTTTAACTATTTTTCAATTTTTTCGGCAACTAAAGGGTTAAAAAAACTTTTGAGCCTGATTTACCATTCGATGCATTTTGAAAGACCATTACGCATCTGATATTAACCCCATAGTGGCCGATTTTTTCAAATTTGACCAAAAAATTCCAACTTCGGACCCGATTTACTCGAAAACGAAAGCTCAAATCAAAAAAATTATATCACGAATAGACTCCGAATGTGATGTAGATTGACCAGTTTCCCGTTTGTACTACGAGTTTCCGGACACCGTTTATAATAATACTAGATGAGATTGAACTGACGATGGATCTTGCTTTATATACCCCTACCAATGGGGGTAGCCCCACCCATACAAAAAAGACTTTGAATGGTCCACAATGTTCCAGAACATTTGAGTGTTCTGGAATGTTCCACGATGCTCTGGGATGTTCCCAAATGTTCCAGATATTCCCAAACATTTCAGAATGCTCTGGGATGTTCTGAAATATTGTGGAATGCTCTCGAATGTTCTAGAAATTTCTAGAGGGCGAAACTACCAGCCCTTATATCTTCAAAACCACACTCTTCAGGTAAAATTGGGAACCTTTTTCATGGATGGGGAAAGAGGGCTACCACTCATATAATTCCCTTGATCGTACCGGGACTCATTTCTGAGTTTTAGCGGCACGCACATTGTAGTACACTTTCTTTTATAATATATATTGATTAGTCGCCGTTCAAGTATTACGTAACGCACTTGGGGAGGGGGGGGGGTCTTGTGAAACGTTACTGTGCGTTACGAGGGGGGGGGAGGGGGGCTCGAACAACGCATTACGTAACATGTTTTTCTTTATTTAGATAAAAAAATAGGGAATTAAAATCTTCCAAGTTGGCAATCCTATTACCGCAAACACGATTAAAACAAGAAAAAGGGTATTTAAGCGACTTTCCAGTACTTTGCGCAGCTTAATTGAGACTTTTAGGTAAAAATTGTCACTTGGGCGTTACGTAACGTTTAGGGGGGGGGAGGGCACGGAAAAACGTTATGGCGCGTTAAATGGGGGGGAGGGAGGGTCAAAAATCTTCAAAAATTGCGTTACGTAATACTTGAACGCCCCCTTATTGATAGTTGCATTGATTATTATTAGTTGATTTTAATAGTTTCAATTTTGAAATCAATGCTTTATTCAACGTGATTAAATAAATGCACACCTTTGAATATATTTATGATTCACAAACATGTTTGCTCAGATTTCAATATTACCCAAGTAGTACAAAATAACGCAGGCAGAAGAGCCCAAGCACCAGGCATGGTATTTTAAATGAAAGCCAATGTCTACCCTAACTGCCGTGTGAAATGTACGAAAAAGTCAATCAATTTGGTCATAAAATTTTGGATAAAATTATAGCGTATTAATATGACGATTATTCCTATTTAACTTACATTTGATGGATGTTTTCAGGTTGGAATTGAACATGGAGCTGCCCCAGGGTGTTGCCGGCAGTACTATTGGTACCAGTACGGCAGTTTCACAGGAACAAGACGAGCTCACACAAAGGCTGGCGAGACTTCGGCAAGCAGAATAAAACACTTATTCATCAACCACTTTCCAAAGGCGAAAACTATTCGTCGACATCCATTTATAATTATTATATCTCCGCATATTTATGTTGTTGATGCGTGATGTAGAATATTTTATTTATAATACCATTCAGTTTAATAATGCAGTATATGTAATACTCTAAGCAACAAAGAAAAAATATTGAAAGTGTGATTATTCCCTAGAAACATCTAGGGATTTATGTATCCGTTTGTGAAAGGTCAGAGGGGTACTCACATAATATACTACATTTTACAAGAGGTTTTAAAACGATAGTATTTGTATGTTAACTTCTCAAGCGCCAAAAGTACCTTTGGATATGAAAATTTGAATCCATTGAGCGCCGGTGTATCTGTGTGGTAATCTGTAAATGATACTTTCAGTTTGTGGTATTTTTATCCTCGGCGTACTACAGAGTCATTAGGTCGCGGGAGCTCGGCATTTCAAAGGTTAAAATCTGTATCCGAGCAGCTAATGTCCAAAAATGTTTGGATATTTTGTCATAAATATTAAATTTAATAATGAAGGCTTTTACAAAACTCTGGTAAAATGTTGTATATGCGGGTTATGCCTTTTCATTTGTATTGTTTTAGGAGTTGGTTATATTATATTACGTAATTGTATTATTTCCACAATGTTGAACATTGCTAATGCAGCCTTAAAAAAGAGAATAATAATGCTATAACCATATTTTTTTAACTGGCAATCGAAATAATATAATAATACTTAGAACCCCTGCACACAAGCAAGTTAGGTTGCGGCAACAGTTGGCAACAATTTTAAAGTCCATACAAATTCAAAAGTCTCCCTAGTGTCGCATCGCCGCGTGCACCTTCATATTATACCTTAACGGATTTTGCTATATGCAACTTGTTGTGGGGCAACTGTAGCCGCAACTAAAGTTGCTTGTGTTTAACTTAATGTTTAAGTCAGTGGATCTTTTAAATTTTCCTTGATAAATATAAGATATTCTATGCATTTCCTCACTTGTAAACATTTGTTAACGGGAAAATGATATGTAATTTCTAGCGCTTTTTACCAATTGTGCCCCGGTTACATGTTCCAAAGTACCCATGGTACAACTGGCATTGAGAGTATTCCCAATGTGTAGTAATTTCTCAGCCAAACACTATTTGAAAACCACTAATTTAAACACTTAACCTCAAAAAGACTTCATTCGGAGGGTAGATGCAGCAGGTGCACAATATGCACAGATGTACGTGTATATTTTATAATTATAATAATTGATAAAAATGAGAAAAAATTATATAAAAATAGTTTTGGAAATTAACAGCAAGCTTTACAATGCTGAACAGAAATGTGTTGCACTTTTTTGTAAGTTATAAAATTTCATCAAGTAATGCAAATAATTACTATGTTACGTTTTATAATTGCGTTTTTTTATTTATCTAGTAGATCAAAAGTAAAAGGGAATGAATGACACAAAGACGAATAAAAACTATGTGTTGCAAATTTTTCAATCTTTTTGGTTTTTATGTGATACCACAAGAGACCTAATTGCTGGAGCAAGTGAGACGATGGCACCCTGATGGTGAATGTTGTGAGTGCCCATTCACATTTGTTGTTTAAAAATCGGACGCCGTTCCGTTTAAAAATCGATTGCCTTAGTGGCTGCTGCCTTACCATTCCGGCTTGATCTACCCCTCAACTCCTCCGCCCATCCACTCCCAGTCGCAGGAAGAATGCACGCAACGTCTGGAAGTGGAGAGAAGATGTGGAAGAGAGAAGATTTAGAAGCGCCTCGCTATTCAGTTTTGGTCACTAAACAAGTCATTCAGTTTGTACTGTGACATAGATAGATATACAGTGAAACCTTCTTAAGAAGTTCCCTGTTAGGAAGTTTTCACGCTTAGATTTTTTCAGTCCCTTGATGATTGAATGGTCCGATTTATTCCACATACATTTAAGGTTTTCCGGTCCTTTGGAAAACTTCTTAAGAGAGTGTCATCGCACCAGTATATTTCTATTTACTTCAATTCGACAGAAAAAAAATGTTCTGAAAAAACCACAAACAATGATTCCCAATTGTTTTTTTTTTTTTACGTTAGCTCCACACAGGAGGCCCTGAGGAAAATAATTCCCCTCAGTCATCTTTGGGGATGCCGTGTGGAGGGTCTTTTTAGGAAAGGAAGGAGAGGAGGTTCTGGGATGATGGTATGAGGATGGGTAGGAATCTGGGGGTCAGTGTGTCCAGGAGTGACGGATGTATGAATCGAATTAAATAGCGGTGTAAGGCGATGGGTCGAGAGATTCCGGCTGGAGATGATAAAAGACTCCTTCAACCAGTCTCTCTCGACCACACGGCAGGTGGGCAGACGCATTGGCCGCCATGACGTGGACAAACTTCACCCCATGAACCCGGGCACCCCTGTTAGGTCACCAAACGTATTTGGTTTTTTTGTTAATAGATATGCAGTAAATAAAGCAAAAATAATCTCACAGTGAAGAAAACAAAACGCAAAGCATGTCTGAAGTATGAATTCGATTAATATTTTTTAATTATATCCTGTCTCATTTATGTAAATTTTTTTTTGTATAAAATTCAAATTTAATATTTTTGGGGTAATTCTTCGCCCGATATGCTAGCGACATCCCTGCATTATGGCAGACGACCGGAATGTATGTAAAAAAATTTGTGTTGCGTTTTCTTCACTATTACTGTGTTATTTTTTTTGTAATACATTTATTAAGGAAAACCTTTCACGGCTCCAACTAATATTGGATTATCTAACATTGCTGACTAGTGGTGAGGTGATTAAAAATTACAAACTTAACACTCAAATTATAATAATGTAAGTACATACAATATACACTATTAAGTACTGGTAAATTAGCTTAGGAGGTGAATAAAAAATAGCACTGGAATATCTTTACCTCATATTAAAAGCAATAAACACTCAACAAAACAATACATACATCATTCACAAATATAATATTTATAATAATAAATGCTGGATGGAAATAGTCTTTGGCCATTTAATAATACAACCGCTAAAAGTGAAACCTATAATATGAGAGTCTAGTCCTTAATTTAAAGATTGGAACTATTTAATAATTGGAGTAATTGCTCTACTGGTGTTATGCCTTGAAGGATATCTGGTAGAACAGCCAGTCTTCGAGGAAGGAAGGCACAAAGGCGCTGGTTTTTGTGAAGGTTACGGGTTTATTTAGCTTCGACAATTGGTCTTCAAACATCTGCAGTGACGCCGGGCAGCTAGCTCCGTTGGCCTGAAAAGATAAAACGATTAATATATACTACACGTTTCAATCCAAATATATCTGCAAACCAGCCAAATCCGTGTGAGCAAACAAACTTTATCAGCAATGCCGGGCAGTTAGCTCCGTTGGCTTGACGAGGTAAAACAATTAATACACTTCAGGCGGACGAAAACAAGGAACTGTTAGAGAAAATGGAATTTTTTTTAACCGCTCAGGTATTTTGCGATTATGCAAGTTTTTTTTATCTTAAATGGAACGGTCAGATTTATAAAAAAAAAAAACACTTTGTGTTATTTCAAAGCTCTATAAATGAAATATTTCTGAATGTAGCCTAATAGTAAAAACTGTTTTTGAAAGGTTATGAAATAAGGTTTCAAACTGTTATATTATAAATAAATATTAACATTCACAAATATTAAAATTTAGAGGGCAAAAATAAAAAAAATTGTAAAAATGACTCACGTGATATTTTTATGTGAAAACGGTACTAAAATTACAGATTATGTAAAAAAAACACCCATTCTATCGTATAAATGTATCATAAACAATTTTGTCACCTCTTTTTTTAACAATTTTCTACAAGAATATTTAATAAATATTTAAAAAATTAACAATGTCTAACAGCACATAGGCGATTTGGCGGGTGAAAACTGTTTCTACAAAATAAGTCTTTTTTATGTACTTCTATGGACAACTTTGAATAGAAATGTGAAGCTTAGAAATGGCAACGCTGGGGACTTCAGCTAGTAGTAAACTTTGAAATTGTGGATGGTAAAATGAATTTACAATATTAACCTATTTTTGGAAAGAATGACAAAATGAAACTGTTTTTCTGGAAATACATAATTATAAAATGAAACAGAATCATATCCCCAACATTTTTTGTCAAAAATTTACAATTTTTTTTAAAGAGGGACAAACATTTCCAGACTACGAATAACGTAAAAACCTACTACACATAATTATAAGTAGAAAATGTTGCTTGTGCAATGACGGAGAACTTATTTGTCATGATCTCAATAAGATGGTTATTCACCAATTTTTTTAAGAGATCACAAGATTACTTAACTAGCTGAGGATTGAGTCCTCGCCAGCTGCGTGGGAACCGCTGGACCGCTCGACTAACTAACTAGTTTGTAGATTAATCTATCAATTTTCACAGTTAGGGGCCATCCATAAATTACATCACACCTTGGGGGGGGGGGGGGGGGGGGGGAGGAGGGGAGTAGAGAAGTGTGACAAGGGGTATGGAGGGGATCATCAGCTTTGTGATGTCACATGTACAAAACGATTGTGACGCATGCGACTGCCACAAAAATATTTTCCCTATCCCATTACACCCCCTCCGTTGTGGTATGACCGTGACCTATTACAATATTCTTCTTCTTCTTCTTCGATGGCGCTACAGCCCATATCGAGTTTGGCCTCCTGCAACAGTCAGTCGCCTCCAACTCCTCCTGTCCTCAGCGGCTGACTTCCAATTTGGTACCTTGAGAAGCTGTGCTGCATCCCCTTTTACTTCGTCTTCCCACCTCAGTTCGGGTCTTCCCACTTTTCTCTTTCCACCTGGGTGTCCAGTCAAAATTCTTTTTGGGATGTGTGTATCCGGCATTCTCTGTACATGCCCAGCCCATCTCAGCCTGAGGAGTCTCATATGTGCTGAGATGCAAGGGGCCCTTATATATATCATACAATTCTGTATTGTGCCGGATGCGCCACTGTTCACCCTCTTTCACGGGTCCACATATTCTTCTCAGCACTTTTCTTTCAAAAGTATCCAGCATTTCAGCCATCTTTACCGTCAGTGTCAGCGCCTCACATCCATATGCCAATACAGTTCTAACAATGGTCTTAATATGGTTATTTTGGTTTTTCTATGGACACTACGTGACTTAAACACTGGCAGCAAAGAGAAGTATGTTTTGTTGTGATTGCTGTGATTCTCCTTTTGATTTCTGCTGGATCCTTATTGTTCTCTGTCAGACTGGAGCCCAGGGGTCCTAGCATGGTCGATCGATATAATCCTATATCAATACGATATCGTTATAATCCGTCATTTATGGTCATGTATCAATATGTGCTAGCACGCTCAACAATCGATAAGGGATATTCCGACCGACGATTGACAAAACCCCGCCAAATCGTATGCATTCTTGGCTGCGACCGTGTAGCACAGTCGATTGATAAAACCCCAATGTTAATACGAAATGTAATAAATCCATTGTCTATGGTCAGTTAGCGATATTTGCGAGCACAGTGAACATACGATTCCGACAGTCGGTTGACAAAATACGCCGTTTTTACCGTGGCTTCCGGAGTGACAGATAAGCTGTCAATGTACAGATTTTTTAAAATAATGTCGTTTGTTACGCAAAATAACTGACTAATTAATGAGTAGAGGTGAACTAAAAAACTCTAAGAATTTAAAGAAATCATATACGAGTCCCATAGACTTAGTTAATTCATTTAAAAGGCGATCAATTAATTGCTTTCAGTTTCGAGAAACGAAATTTGTTAAAATGTCGTTTAGTCTCAAACAGTATCTACATGCGAAACGCCAATATTTATTTGAGTTCGTATTTCAATTCGAAATTGTCAATTTATTGGTATTTTTCATTTTTACTTAGAACATTTCAAATTAAGAAACGAAAATTCATTCACAGATCCCCAGTGTTGCCATCGTGTGAGATCGAATGTCGATTCCTTATTTATGTCCCTTCGACGTCGGTCTGCCTATCGACGGTACAAGCGTGCTAGGGCAATCGGTTCGTTATCGATACGAGATTGTAAATCACCCTGTCCTTTGTTTAACTGGCGATATATCTGCACAACTTTATTAATAATGACATTCTTTCTGCATAATTACTGGTTTATTAATGAACGGAGGCAGATTATCGAAGATTGCAGGATTGAATTAAATCGGAATTCAGACGTTTTCTTTGACAGTTTCGTACTTACGAATATATCTCGTATTATAGCTAATGATCTCATTGTTCAATTAACTCATTTTTTATTGTCAAAAAATACATGCGGACTTCCAACGTATATTAAAGTGTGTGTATTTAATATTAATATGATATCTCAGCAAAATCTCGATGTAAATGGATCTTTAAATGTTCAAAAGAGAAGATTATTAGTTAGTTGTCATATTATCACATTAAAGGATTGCGATGATTTTGACAGTTATTATAGACTGGGAGCCTGGCTACACAAACCCACGTCATCGAGTACACAGATGAAACAACTTTGTAGTGATATAGTGATAAAGGACATTTAGTAAGCCTGCCGGTACACCTCTTGGCAGGTTCCACGCAGTCATGGAAATAGTGAGCGATTTTTGAAGTAAAACTTCTTTACGCACGCTCGACATGGGGGGTAAGGGAACGTACCCATACTACGTGACACGTTTAGGGGGGGGGTCTTCAAAATGTCAAGCTCCATACAAATGAGCGGCGGGTTGCTTAGGATTTTGGTCACCGTGGGGGGGGGGGGGGGGGTAAAAATGGAGAGGGGGATGGGGATGGGGATAGGGATGGGTACCCGGCATGCGTTGCAAGGCCCCTGTAACCTCGCGGTCAACTAAACTGTAATGTTTCCATCGCAAGTCCCGGGAAACTACATTATAATGCAAGCGCTTGTACTATATAACATACAACGGGTACCCGGCACGCGTTGCAAAGAACACTTTAAACTCGGGGTCAACTAAACTGTAATGGTTCCATCCTATATAACATTATATACAACGGGTACCCGGCATAAGTTAGTGAAATTTTACTTCAGTCGTGTGGTCTAACCACACTCGTTTTTTTTTCGAAAAAATTACATCATCGGGTACACGTACTGGAATGGTTTCATATGATAAAGGTCGATTATTAGATGAGAAAATTAGCAGGTCTGCCAACCGGCAGCCTGGCACAGCCGGTGTTAAATTGGGATAGAAATTAGTAAATTTTACGTCATCGAGTGCACGAATGAAACCAACGAATAACTGTAGTCTAGATTCTAAACCATCCCATTAAAGAATTTCACTAGTGGCACACCAGCTTTTTTAAGGCTTTCTAAGTGTCCATTATCACTACAAAGTAGTTTCATCCGTGTACTCGTAAGGTTTGTGTACCGGCTCCCGGTCTATAACTCCGATACCATAGACATTGTGACAGCTACATAGAAAGTACCTCAAGTGTTGCCAGCGTATAACAATTTCTTTTTGATTACCTTACATTGCTATCAATATCGGTTCGGTACAAAATCGTCGGTTGTTATGCCATTCCGATTCGATATTGTAAAGATAACGATTTCAGTGTGCTAGGACCCGTGGTAGGTGAATTGATCGACCACTTCGTATGAGCAGTTGTCTTTAAATTGTGCACTACTTCTTCTTCTGTGTGAAGGGTTCCTGCTCTGTATCATCATTTTCGTTTTATTAACATTAACCCGCAGTCCTACTTCCCGTGCCGCTGTTTCTAAAGACCTCCTTAATTTCAGCCATTAAGGAGGTCTTCGATCCTATTATAATATTACCAACTATTATTTTTACATGTAAAATTGCAAAATATGTGACATCACGCTAAGGGGGAGAGGGTCTGACAAATGTGACGGTGTGTGACAGGGATGGGGGGGGGGAGGGCGCCAAAAAATCATGAAATTCGTGTGACTTAATTTATGGATGGCCCCTTTTTAATAGTTTATTATTAATAAGGTCTTACATGTGTCATGAATTTTCCAGTGGGTTTGAGAACTTTAAAGGAAGTGTCTAGAATGAGCATAATGAAGTCCCAAATCTCCCCGTTGGGAGTGTCGGATATCGGTATGTCAGTCAAATCGCCAAACACATAGTCAACCTTCTTTCCTTGTTTTATAAATTTGTTTAAGGTCACCATACAATCGTCCACAATTATCTGAAAAAAAAAAATCGAATAAATATTAGGTCAGTTCGTAAACATGTCTTTAAAAACCTGTCTCAAAACAGACATTGTCTCGTGAGGGTGGGGAACACACATGTACATGGAATAAAATAACAGAATAAGTGCCCCGGTTGCCAGGAATGAAGTATTAAAAATGTATGTATGTAAATACATATGGTAGAATTTGTATATAACGACTTCGCATATAATGGGCTACCGTTTTTAGCGACGACAATGTAAACTCAAGTTAGGTTTCATTGCTTTTAGTAGAAAACGTATCCGTTTGGTACGACTCCGTTTTAAGCGACCAACTGCTTAAAGCGACCTATTTTAATGATAATTCGTCCAATTAATTTTAATGATAATTAGTGTTTTCTGTACTAAACCTACGCACTAATACCTAGCCCCCCTCACCTACTCCCCGCGCCCAGCTGCTCCCCACGCGCTAACTCCTATCCTTATTAGCACGTGTAAATCACAGTCAGTGTTTATCATCTGTTGTGATTAGGTTAAAATCTCGGCACGATGAGTTTCGTGAAGCGAAAGTGTTTTTCAATTGAAGAAAAAAGTGCTATTTTAAACCTTTTAGAAGCCGGTGAATCAAATGTAACCCACGCGAAGGGGTTCGACGTGTCTCATTCTACAATATCCACTAAAAGGAAAATAAAAATAAGATAGAATCATGTAAACGTATCTAGGGACACGATATCCAATAAAAAGTATCGATACTGTACTCATGAGTAGTATCGGAAAAAAAGTATTGTATTCGTAAAAGTATTGTATTCGTAAAAGTATTGAAACAAAAGTATCGATACTTCAAAGTATCGAGTACATTTATAGGGCCTGATTTACAGCTCTGACCGGGCTAACTACGTATCAACCCCCCCCCCAGGATCAGAATTTTCAAATTCAACTATCTATTTTAGTTATAAAAGGACGTTAACGTCAGTGAAATGACAAAAGAACAATCAAATTTAAACGTCTAATCAATAATATACACAGCACAGAATAATAGTGTTAAGCGCGAAATAAACACAGTCACAGATAAGAAAGAAATTGAATACTATGTCAGTTACTTACTGTCCTAATTCGAAAGCGCCATCTATTCGTTACATGACACACTAGATTGCTTGTGCTTGCAATTATACCAATGCAATGGAATGTTTTAGAAGATTTACTATGATTGAACTAGATGGCGTTGCCATAAACATGAGCCGCTTAGCCAAATTTTTAAGGTATCGATACTTGCCAAAAAGTACTCATTGAAAGGAAAAGTACTCGAAACCACAAGGTATCGATACTTTTTTTGTGCCCCTAAACGTATCAGGACATCAACTCAAGAACAAATAGATCAGGCATTGCTTTGGTGTAAAACTATGATGTCGCATATTCACAATGCTGTGCGAAGTTCTTACTATCAAAATTACAGACTTTCTACGTTAGCAACTACATATTTACTTGCATAGAATGTAGGTACATTTTAATCTTTTTGGATTACAATAAATTATGTATGTTTGTTGTGTGGAATGTTTAAGTACCATTAAAGTTATAATTTGTATTTTTTTATTATTATTTATTCATTTCTATGCTCTTACATACAGTTAATAAATACAACGACAAAAGTTAATAAATGCAATGACAATGACATTAGGTGGAAGTAAAAAAAAACATTTCTTAATATGAAACATAGTAGGTAGTAGAGTGAAATATGATCGGCAACTGTATGTAATTGGTTAAATTGAATGTGGTTATGGATTGTGAACTGGGAGAACCCGTGCTGAGGTGCACGCATGTATTATTATGCCATCATAAGTGATAGCACAGTATCCCCCTTGAGACTCTCAAGGAGGACTCCCTAGTACCACCCATTGTGGCAGTATTGTACATATAGTAGGTGTGGGTAGCTGTGTTGAGATAGTCATCATAATATTATACAGACACAATGTAGTAAGTTGAGCATCATAATATACTAAAGTCGCAATGGATAATACATTACATTATAGTAAAAAGAAAAAAAATAAAGAATATTCATGAAGTGAACTTAGAGAGCAGTTGAGACGAAAAGAGAATAAAAGAAAAAAACAAAAGTAGATGACATTAGTGCCAATATTTTAAATGTTTTATTTACCTAAAAAGAAAATTATCTATCTATACTATGTATTACATATTTTATAACAATAATTACAATAACATTAATATGTACCATAATAAAAACAAGCTTAAATTATCCGGTCGTACGGTTAGTACGACTAAGTATCGCCGGACCCTCGAGGGTCATTATATCCGGATTCTACTGTATATACACAGGGTGTTAAGGGACGTACTTATTTATTAATTAAATCCAACAATGTACAATAACTTATGTACTGTCGTTAACCGAATTGACTAACTCCAACAATATGCAATGACAATAATATTGATTATGTACTGACATTAACTTGAATTGAACTAACTCCAACAATATACTATAACAATACGTATTGGCATTGTTTTGACACAAACTAACTCCAACAATAACCTATATAAAGCGCCCTCGAGGTGATAATCATTAAATAGCGCTATACAACAATGAGCAATAATGGTAAATAAAAATCCAGTGAATGTCTCAGGAAAACAATAACGGAGGAAACAAGTAAAAATTAGTTCATTAAGGCACAAATTGATGCTCATTCTAACGTCGGGTTGTTTCAAATTCGATGGTAATTAAATGTAAGGGTCGACCGAGACAAGTTTTTCGTTCTCGGCCGAGACCGAGAATAAATTAAAATCTCGGCCGAAACCGAGAATAGGTAAATTGAGAAAAAAAAATTTAAAATGCTATTTTTGCATAGTATAGCAACAATAAAACATTATACCTACTTAGTAAACACATTAAATCGAAATAACACACCCTAACAAACCCTATCCGTGAATCAATTGCCACATTCATCAAAACACATCGATTAGTTGATTTGTATGTTTATTGCTGTTTTTAGTAGTTAAGTAATACCCGCCTCGCTGCCAGCCGACCAATTACAATCGGCAGCTCTCTCATGCACTGACACAAAGTGACGAATGTGGACGCGCGCGGTAGATTTGTATCCCATTATCCTACACTGTACCTACTTACAACGGTCTCGGTTATGGCCCAGAATCTCGCCGATTTTTCGCCGAGAATCGAGACAGAGTTCTCGGTAGATTTTGTAGCCGAGAATGCCGAGACCGAGACCGATATCTCGATCTCGGCATTCTCGAAGAATAAGAATTTGAAACAACCCAACTTAAGTGGATTAATCCTGTCTAGATTAACCCACCTTAATTTGCTAGGCTTGCCAGCCCGCTACTGACATTCTCCTTTATATATTTCAACCAATTTACACAAAACCTTGACAAATTATATACTTCAACCTTCCTCACGAATCACTCTATCTATTGGTGAAAACCGCATGAAAATCGGTTCAGTAGTTTATCGCAAACAGACAGACGCGTCCGAGGACTCTAATTCATAATATGTAGAGATATAAAGAATTGATTTCATGCTCTTTCTAATTTCTATTATTTCCAATTTATCCAACTAAATTTTAATGGCATTCTACAGTTGGATAAATTGGAAATATTAGAAATTAGAAAGAGCGTCAATTCAAATCTTAATATTATAGATAATCAGAAAATATTTTTAATTGATCCACTATTGAACCTGTTCCTTTTGTAAATTGTCCCTCAAATACCCTTCCCCATTCCTACCTTTCCATTGACAACGCTAAGTTTATTTATAACTAGCTGACTCGGCCACGTGCGGCTGTGGCTTTCGAAATACAACGCCATCTACTGGATGGTTACCCAACCTTTATAGCCACCGCCATCAGTTAATTTGCATACAAATCAAATACACACCGGCCAAACATTATACATTTCAACCAATTTACACAAAACCTTGACAAATTATATACCGAAACCTTCCTCATGAATCACTCTGTCTATTGGAGAAAACCGCATGAAAATCCATTCACTAATTTTGAGTTTATCGTGAACAGATAGACAGACACGGCGGAGGACTTTAATTTATAATATGTAGAGATTAGTTTTTAATAAACCTTGAGGAAGGGAGCATCGCTCTGAAACATGTCGGTTTTATAGACATTAACAGCCTTACTCATCATCGCAAAATAAGATTACACCTCGGAGTAAGACCGGGTTAGGTGAAATTGTTACTCAACATGGTGGGTTAATCGCACGCATGCGCGTGTTTTTACCGAGTCGCTGTACGGAAGATGTAGTAGCTGTCAGAATTTAAACCACCCGATCACCAGGGTTAACTCAGTACCCCGTGCGTTGTAACTGACGAAATGGCGAACTTGAGAATCTTGACGTTTTGAACGGAGCTTTGGCAAATATTGACCGTATTCGTGGCATTTGTGCACCACGGCCACGGAAAAGGTTTAAAAAAAGGTATGATCCATTTGCGGCACTCACGGAAGGAGATTTTAGGTCTAAATATAGATTTACCAAAGTCATCGTTGTGTTGATTGATGTTGACGTATGAATAAACGTGAAGTTGGCAACACGCCGCGAAATGCTAAATTGGCCGCGTTTTTGAGCTTTGGAGCAGTGTTGCTACCGTAAAAAAATCATAACAGCTGTCGAGAAACATTATGATGATGAGTAAAGATTTTTACCCTGAGCAGTGAGGGCTTACTCCACTGTGTAGCTACCGCGACGCTACAAAGCCGTGGTACGGTTTTATGATGAGTAAGGCTGTAAAAGTGGTTAAAACAAAGAAATCTTTTAATTTTTAATATCTATCCAATTCTGATAAAATTACTCTCCCCCCTCGGATTCTCATTATTTAAAAAAAATTCCTCACTGCAAACAAACCACAAGTGCAACCACGTCGTCACGGCGGCCATATATAAAGGTTAGATTAGGTGAATACCTCATAATTATCGCCCTTTCTGGTTTCTAGAACATCTCCGCAAATTGACTTCATATGTTTGTTGCAAGCTTTCATCACATCTTCGTCTATCTCCAACATCCACACATGCTTTGGCTTCTCCTTCAAAAGCTCATAAAGTAGTGCTCCGTCCCCACCACCTACCAAACAAAGTTCATTACGTCGTGAAATTATTAAACTTATACAAATACTGATTAATGATATCAAGAATGAACAACTTCATTATTACCTTTCTTGATATCATTAATCAATATTTGTTCAAAACAAATTCAAACAACTTTGATGATCTCATTATTGAACCATACCCAATATAACAATTTCAGATCCCTCATAATTTACTTTTCCCCTTTGCATCAACGTCTCTGTATAGATGAGATCAGCTTCCGCAATATCTGAAATAACGAAAATACATTTTAGTCACGAAATACAGTTGTTGTAGATTTAAAATAAGTGTTCAAAATTATAGTATGCTAATGGCAGCTATTTCAAGCTTTTTATTAAGTAATGAAAGGTATCCATTTTTACAATATCTGTTCAAAAAGCATTGCACCTAAATATGGGAATTTATTGCACCTGAAAAAAGAATTTCCACAGGAAAAAAATGAAGCATTGGAGGTGCTCTAGTTGAGAAGGTGGAGGGTAACTTTAATTCAAAGAGGAAGTCAGCCACTGGTGATTTAGCTCAGCACATGCAGCTCAGCACATTCTGCCTAGCGATTCTGTATTTTTTGTGAGATCGTTATTGGATAACGAATGTTATCTCCTGTCGGATTTGTGAGTTTATGGCTGTTATTTGCTTTTACGTACATTAAATGAATAAATAATCATGCGTACTTGCAGGAATTTGTGTTTAAATCGATCTAAACTCAAATATGTGACAGTAAATATGTAAAAATCACACAAATCTGACAGGAGATAACGTCTGTTATCCAATAACGATCCCACAAAAAATACGGAATCGCTAGGCAGATTATTATTTCACATTAAAACGACACAATAATAAGATGCGGTCAGAATCTTAACGACATGAGTAAAGTAGGGGTGTACACAAATATGCGATGCGCGATCCCTATGTACGGTATATTGGATGGAGCTGTCGAATTTGCCCTAGCAAACACTCTAAAATAATGTGTGAATCTTAAGCCTCGATGACACACGGCGAGTTACAAGCTACTATCTACTAGGTTTTAAAAGCGGGTAAATCGGCGAGTGAGATTGTCATGATGATACACAAAACTGTCCACTCGCTCAGAAGCGTAGGAAACTGAGGTCGCTTTTAGCGCCAGTAACAAGAATAACGACGCCTGCGTGAACTAATTCTTCAGATTTTTGACAGTCGAAATCAGCTGTTTATCAGAAGCCATGTTGGAAACGTAAATAAACCAATCACGAGCAAGCGGAGCAAGCACGTAGGCGAGTAAAGTTGACGACCTTTCAACTTTTTTTTGTAGATTGTCATCGAGGCTTTAACAACATAAGTGAAGAAAGCATGTACACAAATATACGCCCGCGAAATTTGATCTTTCCACAGGGTTTATTTTAATTAATTCTGATGAACGACTCACTAAAATTTCAGATGTTTCTAAACAAATCCCTCCGAAAGTTACTAATTCATTGTCTAGAAAAATAAAATCTGGTGCTTACCGCTAAATTTATAGTAGAAAAACGGGTTATAAAATTTTCAAACCGTTTTACGTAAAATATATTAATGGTAAGGTACTGTTTTTATTAATCTTAAATATAAATAACCATCCGTGGGTATCGGTTTGAAAAAAAAAAATGTTATAGTAACGAATTTGTCGAAATTAATTAAAATGTGAGCCTTGAGCAAACCCCCATTATTAGGGTATTGTGCCGCCTGCCATTAAGACTCAAACAATAGTACAGCTCGAGGCACACATTCTTGTGGTATATTGTAATATGTACTCACTTTGTAACTCGTCCAGAACAAGCATATTGCCTAGGGTTTTAGAATGCACTATTTGGATTTTCTGAAAGGGTGAAGTATTCTCGTAGACCACAGAATCAATGTCGTATTCCAATAATCTTTCATCTGAAAAGAAATCAAATTTAGTTACTTTAAATGTTATGTATTATATAAACTTAAATAAATACATATTGCAACATTAATTATTATAACAATTCACCAATAGATAATACATAAATATATCATTCTGTAGTTCCAGCACCCAAAAATATGTACTGCCCAGATGTTTGATTTCATTTAGGCTGAATACAATAAAAAGTATTTTAGAAGTATACTAATGCTTTCTCAGAGAAACAGTTTAAACCAAGTTAAACGAGCTTCTGCCAGTCGCTGGTCTACGTTTTATAGATAAGATTGTTCATTTATCTTTTGTAAACTTACCAGAACTGGGGAAATATCTCCGGAATAAGGCCCTCTTGAGAGGAGGGTAGGCCTGGCCTTTGAGAGCGCTCAAGTGCTTTCGCAACTTTGTCTCCAGCACTCGCGCTGTCTATGGTAAGAATGAAACAAAAAAAGAAAAAATTGGGGAGGGAACTTACTAAATTAATAGTCATGCCAAAATGCAAAGCTTTTACTGATGCATTTAGTAAGGGAAGTATAGTATTAGGAAATGCTATCTATTAAAACCAACCACTTTGGTTTGGTGAACGACAGGATTCTACAATTTAAAATGATTATTAAACTAGTCTATTAGCAGATTTTATGAATTTTTCGAAACTGTTTGAAATTAATAATGTTGAATGATGTATAAGTGAATGAAATATTGGAAATCGAGTGTGTAGATTTGAAGAGGTTAATGTATTGTATTATTAGGTATTTGACAGTTTATGTAGTATGGAGAAAGATTGGACCCCAGTGAATCGGGACAATAGTAATAGTAAAGTAATGCAAAAAAGCACACTATCAAAGCAATGAGCCTGATCATATTGGGAACAGGTGAATAAAATTATTATGATGGTAGCTTTAGCAACTATGTGACTGTTAACAAATTAATTTCAGTTCAATTTCACAGTAACAAAGTTCACAACACAGAGATACAAAATTTTAACGCATGACACATATTATTTTATGATTATTTCACATTTAAGTCAAAATCAATTTGATTTTAAAGACAATTATGTCAACAAATTGATTTTGATCTGTGGTTTTATAATTAGCTCAAGATTTAATGGCATTTTGTTGATGTATTAAGTACACACCCTTTTTTACAGAATCAGAATCTTGCATAATCCATCAAAATATGAAATTACCTCATGATTTCTGATCATATTCAATATTTTCTAAAGCGATTAAGGGCAAAAATATTGGTAAATTTTGGGGATCGCTGGCAACGGTTAATACGCACTTTTTTTTGAAAAAATCTTTCGATTCACCTTAATTACATTAAAAGACAACTATTTGGATTGGGGGAAGTGGAAAATATTTTTGTGTAACATGGTTTGTGATACAAAAGAAAGTGCCCCTTTATAACGCCTACTCGCGTCAAGGCAAGAAAAACATCCCAGTTTTCAAGTAGTTTAGCGGCTACGCTAGGTTTGTGTAACATGGTTTGTGATTCTGGCGTACAATCTCACAAGACGAAAGCTAATTTTAATTTTACGTAATGAAATATTTTCCACTTCCCCCAATGCAAATAGTTGCCTTTTAATGTAATTAAGGTGAATCAAAAGGTTTTTAAAAAAAAAGTGCATATTAACCGTTGCCAGCGATCCCCAAAAATTAATAAAATATTTTATGAAATATACCAAGCAATGTGAGCATACCTACTTGAAATATCTCATTCGGAAAAAAATGTGTATTTACCAATTATTTTGATTTTTAGTATAATTGATAAAATTTAAAAATGAACATCTCCGTAAACTGGGTCTACCACTAAATCTTGACACTTTTACCAACTTCTTTGTATAGTTTGATTATTTATGTGTATACACTCTTAATTTTTTTGATGTTTTGTAAGTTTCATTAATCTCAGAATAAAACTGATGTTTTCGACTGATAATAAAACAATAAATAATAATATTAAATTAAAATTCATTACCTTTACTGGCACATTTTAATGTCACGCAGGGGCCATCCATAGAGGCTGTAAAACTGTTTTGCCACAAGTAAAGAAGAAAGAAAACAAATTCCGAAAAAAAATATGGAAGAGGGTTTAGTTGTCTATAAGTTTTACACTTTTTTTCAATAAATTGAACGAAGTTCATTTGCCCATATCGTTTTTTGAGGCAAAACAGATTTTCAGCCTGTATGGATTGCAGGCTCTGATTCTGATATCAGATTTATTTTGTGTAAGGTCATACATACAAATTTAATTTAATGCTTTATTGGCAATTCAATTTAAATTTACCACAAGTTTTATTTTAATATCCATTGATATTTGATATCCATGGTTGATTGACAAGGAGATTTTCAATCAAAGGATAAAAATAACTATTAAAGGAAAAAAAATACTTTTTCATCATTGCAAGTACCTATTATATTAAAGAATAAATATATAAGTGTATAAATTAAGAAGCTTGTTCTGAGCATAATATTGTTAATAAAAAGCAAAGTGTATTATTTTGTTAGTAAAAATTGGATTAGTCTTGAATAGTACAAACAATAACCAGATGTGGGTGAAATGCAGATCCGGGCACAGTTTGGAAATTTAATAAAAAGGCACTTTCTAGATGAGAAAAGTGTGGAGAAGATGAATAAAAAATAAATTAAGGCGCGCTCGGCAAAATTGAGGGAGATACAACCGTTCAAAGTATTTAAAAATTCACTTCGCAAACTGATATTGACAGTTCGTTCGCCATGTTTTCATTGCTTATGTTGGATCCCAGACCTAATACAGAATTAATAGTACGCCAAAATCACAAACCATATTACACAAACCTAGCGTAGCCGCTAAACCACTTGAAAACTGGGATGTTTTTTTGCCGTGACGCGAGCAGGCGCTACGAAGGGGGCACTTTCTTTTCTATCACAAACCATGTTTAGCGTATTAGGTTATAAAAAAAATGGCGGGCGGACGCGGGCGAACTGTCAATATCAGTTTGTAAAGTGAAATTTTAAATACTTTGAACGGTTGTATCTCCCTCAATTTTGCCGAGCGCGCCTTAATTTTTGTTTTATTCTGCTTTTCCACACTTTTCTCATCTACAAAGTGCCTTTTTATTAAATTTCCAAACTGTGCCCAGATCTGCATTCCTCCCCCAGATGTCCATGAAATGAATGATTCTATGGTTAATATTAGAGGAAGTTTTAGTGCGCAAATAACTAAACCAAAAATTACATACGTAGTAGCTAGGTTGGAAAACACAGATTATAATATGAAATGTTAAAGACTGTTAATGAACTGAGCTAATGAATAAGTGCGTGAAAATCACAAAAGGTTGAAATGAAAAAAAAAAAGAAGATTTAGAGCACCAATAATAATTATTCTAACTCAGATATGCCCCATGTAAACATACGGACAAATCTTATTAAAGCGCATCAATAAGGCTAGATTGAAAACGTTAAAGACAAAAAATTCTTCATCTTTATTAATCAGAGAATATCTGAGTTTATAATGATGGATTAATGTGAAATAATGGATAATAATGAATCTAAGGTTTTCTGACTTGATTTTGTGTTAATTTGATTAGAAACACCGCATGCACCAAAAGTTATGTGAAGAATGGCTACAGAAAATGAAAACAACATTTAGGTAACAATGGCTACCAGGACATGGTGTACCCTGACCTGAACTAGTAAGGTAAACATCGTATTTGTATCCTCTTTTAATTGTAGGGAATAATTTTGCCCGCTCACATCCCAAAGTCAATCTCATAGAATTTTCCAGTAGTTTACAAGACTAGAAATAAAATGTTTAACCCAAAAGTTAAAAAAAATCTCATGAATGTTATCAATTTGTTGTCAGGAAGCGTGTGATTGTGAGTAGAAATAAATTTGCTTGGAAAAAATTCGGTTTAGGGGCGATAGTCCTAGATAATTTTTTTTTTTTTTTATACTAATTATGGGCCGGAAAATCTGAATCTGAAAGAATTAGGCGTCGGCAAGCAATATTAACTGAATTACACAACTTTAAAATTTTCTATACACACACAGGAAAACAAGCCATTTTGAAAGCATTCTGACACTACAAGTCATAGAAAAACACCAAAGATATTACACCACATAAAATTAAGTGTTGCCATTAAGCAATAATATCAATAACGTAAAAATTTCCGACACGATACTTCCTCACATGATAATTCATCACATAACACATTAACCTGATGAATTATGACTATCTCAACGGCCGTATTATTAGACCAAAAGTATGAAAATTCGTAGTCTTAAAAAGTTGTGCCGTACACCGGTCACCAATATCAATGTTATCAAGTAGTTTAGCGGCTACGCTAGGTTTGTGTAACATGGTTTGTGATAGAAAAGAAAGTGCCCCCTTCGTAGCGCCTACTCGCGTCACGGCAAAAAAACATCCCAGTTTTCAAGTAGTTTAGCGGCTACGCTAGGTTTGTGTAACATGGTTTGTGATAGAAAAGAAAGTGCCCCCTTCGTAGCGCCTACTCGCGTCACGGCAAAAAAACATACCAGTTTTCAAGTAGTTTAGCGGCTTCGTTAGGTTTGTGTAACATGATTTGGGTTAGAAAAGAAACTGCCCCCTTCGTAGCGCCTACTCGCGTCAAGGCAAGAAAACATCCCAGTTTTCAAGTAGTTTAGCGGCTACGCTAGGTTTGTGTAACATGGTTTGTGATAGAAAAGAAAGTGCCCCCTTCATAGCGCCTACTCGCGTCAAGGCAAGAAAACATCCCAGTTTTCAAGTAGTTTAGCGGCTACGCTAGGTTTATGTAACATGGTTTGTGATACAAAAGTGAGTAAAATTTATAAAAAATAATTACTTAAATTAGTTATTGATATTATTGCTTAATGGCAACACTTAATTTTATGTGGTGTAACATCTTTCTTGTTTTTCTATGACTTGTAGTGTCAGAATGCGTTCAAAATGGCTTGTTTTCCTGTGTGTGTATAGAAAATTTTAAAGTCGTGTAATTCAGTTAATATTGCTTGCCGACGCCTAATTCTTTCAGATTCGGATTTTCCGGCCCATAGTTAGTATAAAAATAACTAGTTTTATTATCTAGGAATGCCGCCCCTAAACCGAACTTTACCCATTTGCTTTATATCATATTGTCCCTGTTAACAATCATAGAAAACGTTAACTGTTTATAAGTTAACGCTTTTTCCAAAACGGAGACAATGGCATGCTGTCACGAATGGCAGAAGAGAATATTATTGTGATATATTATCAGTCAAAAACATCAAATTATTATGAGTCTAAACAAACCAAAATATTTTTTTAAATATTATAAAGGAAGTAATTCTTATGAACAAAAATAAGGTAAACTTTTAGGATTGCTGGCCACGTTTAATAAGTTTTTTTTTAAGTAACACCTTGATTCAACTTAATTATTAAAATAAAGTCAACTATTTACATCCCGGGCAAATGGAAAATACCTATTGCATTTAAAATTACATGACATAAAATTTTTCTTTTGTGTGGGACAACCGCCATTATTGATGTTTTACAAAATTTCTGTATGACATTTTGTATTTTCCTGATATTTCGTATTAAGGCGATGCACCATGTCGTGTAACATCCCTTAACAAAAACACTCCTTATGATGGTGATACGGTTTAAATTCTCACTAGACACCAGCTGCCTGTTTTGTTTTATGAACAAAAAAAACATTGTCAAAAAGTGTTTTATTTTATTTTGTTTAGTTCAGGCACAAATATATAAATTTTTACAATCATTTTCTATAGAACTTAATTTTCCACATTCTACAATAAAATCGTAACCAAAAAGGGGTTTATAAGTAGGATATTTTGAAATTTAAAGCAGTTTTTAAAGGGTTGATACTTTATTCTTTTCTAGGTTTTAAGAAGATTAACTAACACACTAACTATGGTAAACAATCTATTGGTTACGAGGGGGGCAACTTATATAATTGTCTCCCAAATGACATTAAAAACGAAAAGAAGCTGGGTAAATTTAAAAAAAAATTATTTATATTTATTCTTGATAAACAAAATAATGAAATAGAATAGCGCTGTATTGAAATATTTATTTATCTTAATGTGTATAATTATTTCTAGTTAAATGAGTGAAAATGTAATTTTCTTTTAACTGGAATAAAAAAAAAAAAAAAAAAAAAAAAAAACCGAAAAATGCTTGATTATTTCAAAGGCCGAGATGTGTTCTACTCGCAGTTCTTAATTAGCATCTAAAATATTTTTAAGCTATCAAATTTTCAAACTGAAAACATAATTTTACATTACTTCATAGTGCATCACCTTAAATATAAAATATGGGTTTAGGTTTTTATATAGGTTTTTATATATAGGTTTTTAGGCAAGTTTTTTATATTAAAAATTACTTTTTTAAAGTTAAAAACCATGCCTAAAAACCTATTCTATAAAATATGGAAAATCAGGAAATATAAAAAACAACATAAACATTGACCAGTCAGTGGTTGAGTGGGCATCGCGTTTGGGTCCCACCCAGGCATTTCGTCTTCGATTCCTCGGCTGGCTAAGTCCTCCATCACGACTCGAGCAAAATTTTCAGCTTACTGTGGTGGTAGTAGGAGATTTTCAAATATTTTCGGGTTATTGGTAACCCGGGAATGTTTCTTTCTTATTAAAAAAAAAAAAAAAAATAGAAATATGTCAATACGGCAGGCATCCCATACAAAAGCAATTTTTCATTACACTTATAATTTTAAATTCAGTATTTTCCATTTCCCCAGATGTAAAAAGTTTTTTTTATAGTAACTAAGATGAATCAGTGTTATTTTTTAAAAAATCTTTGAATTAAGCGTGGCCAGCAATCTTAAAAGTTTACCTAAAATACTTGCCGTATTTATAAAGATTTAGTAATTAATTTATCCACCATCTAAAAGTTATTTTAGTTCAATATTATTTGTCAAAGAAAATAATCATATTAAACAGTGTTAAGATATTCATTTTCGCATAAAGTAAGTTATAACACAGCATTTCCCAACCTTTTTCACCCACGGACCCCTAGCAAATCAAGCACAATTTTTAAGGACACCCTTAATAAAAAAACCAACAATAAATTTCGAATCATTTAGTGAAAGCCTTCTTTGGCACCGGTGATTTGAAACTATGAAAAATAGCAAAACTAAAAACAGACAAACACATACATCCATAGGATTTAGACTGTGAGAGAATGAGATAGTATAATCGGTCTCCTCTTTGTGCGGTGCTTCGCAGCCTCCCCACTCTTGTCTAATTTAGTTTTCTGAAGGTTTCACTTCTACCAACTGTGAATTGCATACTCTGATATATTTTTTAGTAAGTACAACAAATAAAAATAACTTTTTTTATAAAAAATGTCAATGTAGGTTGATGTTTTTTGCAACTAAATTAGTAATATTCGGGTTGAAGATGCTACTTAGTTGTAATTTCAAACCGGATTCCACTTGAAATCTGTTTCTGTGTTCGTTTTTAGTATAAACAAGAAGAGCAGAGAATGCCTTTCCACGGAGGTGTGTGGTTGAGAAAAGCAGTAAATGTTTCAGTATTTCTTCTGATATTTCCTTATAATCTTTCTTTACACTCACCCAAAAACTTGATAAGGAGGTTTCGGGAGGAATCCTGCCAATGTTTGTTTTTTGCAAAAAACCATGTTTTTACCGCGTTTTAAGTTGGGCACTTTAATTTGGAAGGTGAAAAAAAGTGCGGAAAGCGATAGAATTTTTTTTTTAATAATTTTAATTTTCAATTGCGAAATTTCACTTCGTGAACCGATACTACGACAGCCCGCCCGCCATTTTGTCACTGTTATGTTGGTATCCCTGACCTGATACAAACAAGAGCCTAGATACGATTGTAGCCGACTTCGTGGGATACATGGCGCGTAATTATGAAATTTGTCTAGCTAGCTTGTGTATGTTATCTTTACTTTAAAAAACAGCCTACGTTTTTAAGTGGTTTGTCTAACGGGCTTGTGTATGTTATCTTTACTTTAAAAAACAGCCTACGTTTTTGAATGGTTTGTTTGGCTACGCAGGGTTTGTGTAGCGGGCTTGTGTATATTATCTTTATTTAAAAAAAACATCCCAGGATTTAAATGGTTTGTCTCCATTCCAGTGCCTGATTAGAGGTTCGTTTACATTATATTATTAATTCTGTTTTTCATAATATACCATATCATTTATACCACGAAGTCGGCTACAATCGTATCTAGCTTTTGTTTGTATCAGGTCTGGGACACCAACATAACACTGACAAAATGGCGTAGTATCGGTTCGCGAAGTGAAATTTTATTTATACTTTGAACGGCTGTATCTCCCTCAATTTTGCCGAGCGCGCCTTAATTTTTTTTTTATTCAGCTTCTCCACACTTTTCTCATCTAGAAAGTGCCTTTTTATTAAATTTCCAGACTTTGGCAGGATCTGCATTTCACCCGAGGTTTCTTTGAAATTACGCTTCAAAGCTGAATCACAAGATTGTCTATTAATTGGTTTTCCTGTGCCGTTGTCAAGCCAGTAATATCAGTAAAGACAAAATCAGTGTATAATAATATCAGTAATATGAAGAAAGGTATCAGTAAAAATAAATAATATCAGTAATATCAGCCAGTACTGTCAGTAGACCAGTGTTGAAAGGGTCTAATATCCAATTTTTATTTTTGTCGGGTACTGGAAAAAAATCCGAAACGAAGACGCGTAGCGAATTAGGAAGACGGGTAGCGAGATTCTTGGTAGCATTTATTTATTATTGTTAAATGGTTCAAAAATGTGACTGCGGACCCCCTTACATGTATTCGCGAACAACCAGGGGTCTGCAGACCACAAGTTAAGAAACACTGTTCTAACAGATTAGTTAGGAGAATAAAAGCAATTAGTATAGCATTTTCACAAACCATTTATTAATGGTTAACTAGTAACAACATAGTTCTAAGAAAAAACGCTTTGAATTCATTGAAACAATGGATAAAATCATCACTTGAATTCTTGGAAGTTACCAATCAAATCATTTGCATAAAACCACAATGAATTTCAACTAGAATCCTAAACTAACATTTATAGACTGGATAATATTAGTAACAGATGACCTAATTAAATGCATTGAGAATAAACATGGTTGTTTGAAGTCTCGGCAGTATTCTGATAAGACTCAATTGCACGATTTAATTCATAAAAAATAAGGAATCACATAAAATGCTTTTCAGGATTCAAAAGTTATTACATACCTCATAATTAATAATTGGCTCTGCATCATCGTGTTTATAGTATTCTAAGTTAATGGTAATGAGACCTTGATCGAAAAACCTGACAGAAATTGTGAATCCGTTTTTTCCAGTTAAAATTTTCAACGATCCACCTTCCACTTTGATGTCTGCTACCAGAATCAGATGAGAAACATGCTCTTTCAAAAGAAATTCGATTTTATCGAAAACTGCTTTCTGACCGAGATCATCCTCGATTTGGTGCGAGTCAAGTGAAAAGTCGAGCAAAACGGTTTGAACCGACATTTTTGAAAAATATTATATAATCTATGTTTTCCGGATGATGTGAAAAACCAATATGATATTGATTTCGCGCACTATACCAGGGTAACCAGAGAAAAGGGATCAAATGCATAGATAAATACTACTTCCTTTTATAACAGAATCAACTGTCACTTTAATCATCGCCGGTTTAATCCATAGAAATAGAATAAGAATTGCAAACGTCTGTCAACAATCAACATCGACAACACTGAACATGGACTAAGTAGGTACTTAGATGCTAAAACTACAGAATTGTGCTCAAAATATTATTTCATACATTAAATTTTGACAATTTAAGTCGAATTTACATTTAGAAACTAGATGCGCACAAGTTGACTAATGTCATTAGTTGCACTTGCATTCTTTTGTGTAATTAGGTTCTTTTGTGTATTGTAGGTAGTACTACTTTTTTTTAAAAGAGGCAAAGATGTACTTTTATACCATCACCCACTACTACCACACCGAAGCCAAGCTTCCAACTCCCAACTTAGTTCGGAGTTGGAAGGTTGGCCGATCGTGTGATGGCGGCGACCATTCCTCCAACTCCGAACTGCGAACTCCAAAATGTTGGACATCGAACAGTTGATTCGGTGCTGTAACTAATCAGTTACCTACAATTGTGCAGGCGATGCTTCGATTTACATAATATTGTTTTTGATTCGTAAAGCTAAAAAAATAATAATTTCAAACAATTTTTATACCACCTTCCTGTAATAATATTGTGCAGGCTGTTGTGTTGGGCCAACTCGTATGAACCAGCCATCG
The DNA here is from genome assembly GCA_917880885.1 of Limnephilus marmoratus. Taxonomy (NCBI): domain Eukaryota; kingdom Metazoa; phylum Arthropoda; class Insecta; order Trichoptera; family Limnephilidae; genus Limnephilus; species Limnephilus marmoratus. Next base: position 14,297,457 of record OU862908.1, read on the forward strand.
CCGATCACCTCGGAGGCGATTCCTGGCCAACACGAACTCCAACCTTCTAACTTGAACTTCCAATACACGAACTACCCCTCCACACAATCGTCCCAAAGCAACGTTTGAAGTTGGAAGTTGGCCTCAGTGTGGCCGTACCATTAGATTGTCAAGAAAGGGCAAATTCGCAGCGAATCTTTTCGTGCGAATACATATGCGCTTTGGCGAGGTACTGAGTCCCAATACATTGCATCCACAAGCATCGCGCGCGTTTAAAATACGCGCGTAAATCGCATGTAGTACGTAAGGCCCTCAACTCGCGCGTGGCTCGCCCGATTCAAGATACTACAGACACCGTGGTTAACGCGCGAACAAGAGAATGTAACAAGGAAAATGGAGTGGCAAAATTTTATATTCAATGGAATTGGTAACGTAAATTCAGTTTTATTAATCCAAAAACAATTTCCTACTATCGCCAGTAAGCGTGCTTGCACTTTATTTAAAAAAAATACCATATATTTATTATTTATAGGCCAACTGAAAAAAATGCGATTGGTGAAGAGGATCTCAATCACTCGTCTTGGCTAATTTCCTTAATATTAAAAGCATCAATTTGTAACAATAATTTTAGTTTCATTTATTTTTTAGTGTGTGCTGTTTATTTTTACGCATTATAAATTATATCAACGTATTTATGTTTCATGTTGCTTTCACAATTTGTATGTAAATAAAATCATCTTGTTTGAGCGTATTATTTTGAATTATTATTATGTAATGTAGATAGGTTCTTGTTACTAACACCAAATTTGTAAATACCCAAAATTAAACTCACACACATTATATTCACAAAATCATTCACTTGACACTGGCCAGAACACTCCTTTGGGGTGAAAAGCCATGAAAGGGAAAAAAAAACATTTTCAGAAATATTGAATTTTGGGTACTTACATGATTTTGACCAATTTTGACAGACGATGTTGTGTTGTTTGTTTTTGTAGTTTTGTATAGCTTCTATGGCTTAGGTTTGAAAAATTGACAACCGCTCGTAGTGCGCAAAGTTTTCGTATTGTTTAAAAAGTTTTGGGTTAGTTAGAGAAGTTTATTGCTTTTAAAACGATTACGAAAATGGACTCTGAATATCCAGATGTGAATCTCATTCTTGAGAAACTTAACAATCTGCCGAGGGACACGAAATCAGCCATTGAATTTTTTACTGTGAGATTTGCATATTTTTATTTATGATAAATTTGCGTGACTCATTTTGCGTGCAAAAAATCCCCAATACACCGATTACGTGTTGATTATTTCTTGTTAGCTTTTATTATTTTTTGGTTTACAATGTCTATTTACGTAGTTTATGACATTCTTTTTACAGAAAATTTTAATGGAGAACATGCCACAGGTCCTGACCTTCTTGAAGACGAAATCACTAGATACAAATGGTTGCGAATCATCAAGCCAAGACGGTACCCGTGACATTGAAGCTGAAGCTTATTTTCTATGTCATAATCTGATTTTAAAATACACAAATATGATGGTCGATATTTTCAAAGAAGAAACCGAGAACTCCTGTATTTTACAGGTAAGATTACTATTGATTTCAGCAACACCAAAAAAACGTTGGTAAATATCGGTTCGGACTGGCCACGCTTATTACGAATAATTTTTAGAAAAAAACTTTAAATTCGCCTTAATTACTATAAAAGGAAACTTTTTGGCTTTGGGGCGGCGGAAAATAATGTATTTTAATTTTCAATTGCATAAAACCAAAATTCACTTCGCGAACCGACCTAGCGAAAATCCGCGGCCGTAACTGTCACTTTTGTTGATAATGTTTTGTTAATGTTGGTATTCTTGATAAATTATCAAGAGCTAATACGACTGTAGCGACTGTAGCCGACTTCGTGAGATAATGCGCGTATTTATCAAATTTGTCTAGCGGGCTTGTTTGTGTAACATGGTTTGTGATACAAAAGAAAGTGCCCCTTTATAACGCCTGCTCGCGTCAACGCAAGAAAAACATCCCAGTTTTCAAGTGGTTTAGCGGCTACGCTAAGTTTGTGTAACATGGTTTGTGATTCGCGGTATTTCATGTAGGTATCCCACGAAGTCGGCTGCAGTCCATAACAGTGACAGCTACGGCCGCGGATTTTCGCTGCGTCGGTTCGCGAAGTGAATTTTGGTTTTATGCAATTGAAAATTAAAATGCATTATTTTCCGCCGCCCCAAAGCCAAAAAGTTTCCTTTTATAGTAATTAAGGCGAATTTAAAGTTTTTTTCTAAAAATTATTCGTAATAAGCGTGGCCAGTCCGAACTGATAATTACCAAAACGTTAATTTCATGACATTACATTGGGTGCTCTTTTAACTCTTGTCTATAAGAATTTCGCTGATCAAGGCCTACTCAGATTGAGCATATAAATATAATAGATAGCACGCCAAATATCGCTATCCATACAATCCCTTCAGACCGTTCACACCTAAGCGCTTTATGCGCACATCAACTATAGACAATGCACATCTTACGCCATAACCGCTCTTGAGGCGATACGCCAACAGTTAAGCGCCCCCCATTCCGACGAAAACAGGAGAGGGGGTCATTTTAATTACGGAGCCGCCTAGACCGGTAGATGACAGATGTCAAGTTGATAGATTCAGTACAAAAAATGCGCACTCTGTGGCCGCTCGCTAATTCATCTGACCCCCTCTCCTACCATAGGAAGAAATATTTGATCTGCGTCGTGTGAACGGCACGAAACATAAGCGCTCGCGGTTATATTCGATGTCTGAACGACACTTAATTCTGTTGTAACTTCTCCCTCATTATGAATGACATATTATGTTCAAAGGAGAGATATTACAACAGTGCTCTCAGCGATAGGCTGGAGGCCTGAGGGGTTAGATCATTTTTATGTGAAAGCCCAGATGGGTGTAAATCAAAATAAAATTATGTTCAACATAACTCCACTTAAGACGTAAGGCTCAGTTGCATTCAATGATGGAAACAAAATGCAAGAAACTTATAGAAACGGGTCTTTGTCATTTGCCACAATAGCAGTAATTATTTTAACTTTAAATAGACTGAACAGACTAGACCAACCATACTCAACCTGCGGCCCGCCAAGCTATTGTGTGCGGCCCTAAATACTTAATTATCAACTTGATTTTTAAAAATCTATCATTCTGAATTTCGTATATCTTGAGATTCGTTTCGACTTTGACGCACAGATAGTAACACCCGAAAAGAATCGTCATTATGGTCCACATGATTTGGTGTAAGAGTGAGATACGTTTTTAGATTTTCGCGGCCGAAAGTATTTTCGTTATTTGTTTTTGGGGTGATATGCCGTGTTGCGCTACCTCCTTCTTTAGCCAACGTTTCGGATAGCTTTACAGTGTCCATCAACAGGACAGATGTGTAAGAGTGTTGCTATTGCACACGCTAGATTTATTCCCAAAAAACAAATATTTGACACACAAGAACGCGCGCAAATAATTTATAAATAAAAGTGCCACTTCTAGAAATCACCGCATTAATCATAATACATAAAAACTGGTTAATGTCACTGGTTAGTCAGGTACCTACTTGCAAAAATTTTAGCAACATATCTTGCTGTCGCTTATAAGGTATTATTTTGGACTCCAGATACTAATATCTACAGCCTGTATGTCTGACGAATATCTACAGCTCATATGTTGAACTAATATCTACGAACTTCAGAGTGTTGATTAATATCTACAGAGCGTAGGTTGAACTAATATCTACAGAGCGTAGGTTGGACTAATCAGCTAAATGTGTCCAATAGTCCGATATTACGAATTTTTACATACACACTTACATAAATTAAGTTTTTTAAACTACATACGCAATATTACATTATTCCAATATGCTACACATAATTGCAAATCCAACCTCTGCCAGTGCTGTAGATATTCGTCAACACTTTGATTCTCATAGATATTAGTCAACAGTTTGTGCTGTAGATATTCATCAACACTTTGGTTTTCATAGATATTAGTTCGTTTTTCCAGTTTTTGGAATTCCTGTAGATATTAGCAGACGCCTCCTTATTTTGTTATAATTTAAATACGCAAAATGGCGGGAGTGTCTTCAAAATGCAATCGAAAAATGTCCGACAAAAAGATAGTGTTTCAAGACAAATCGGGAAGAATATTTCTTTGTTGGGGGGAGGGGGGTTGGGGGGGGGGGGGGGTGTTGATGATTTTTTTTTATCGTCATACCAGTAGTGTTGCGGCCCGCGTAACTTTGCAAATACAAGTATGTGGCCCGAAGAGAAAAAAGATTGAGTATCATTGGACTAGATGTTTGCCATTTGGTTTGTTTGTGATCAAGACCCAAGGGCGGATCCAGGATTTTTTTCTGGGGGGGGCACAAGGGGCGGACGGGCAAAAAAATGTTTGATAGAGACAGTATTCTGTACTGTGATGGAATCTCCACAGTACAAAAAAATACTTTCTGGGGGGGGCACGTGCCCCTGTGCCTCCCCCCTAAATCCGCCCTTGTCAAGACCCGTTCTGTAAGATGAGCTGTTGTATAACGTTACATTTGAACTTGGTGAGAATGAAAATGTGTAAAACTCTTAGGTACATCTCTTTAAGTTTTTTTTCTCACAGGATAGCAGAACTTGGGCCCTTCTGAGAATCATTTGGTGCTTGGAAAAATTTAACACTCATTACCAAAAATGTTTGGGTAATTTCGAAGGCCCAACAGAGACTTCTTCTTCCAACTTCTTGGAAACCTGTGACGGGGATGAGTTCATAACTTGGGTAGATGATGCCTTGGATTTGCAAGATCTATTCACAAAGTTATTTCAGGATGACACCGAGAAATACAACCTCCAAAATGGCGAAGCTGATAAACTCTTATTTTGGAAGAATGAGGTAATTTAAAAAAATATATAAGCCGTTTTTCGAATAAGCAAACCATAGTTAAACTTGTTCTGCGCTACCTATAAATTTTTGGTAACCAGATAAAAAAAGAACATGATTAAATAATGGGTTAGGTTCAGAGGCGGCCCACGACTGCATTTGCCAGCAGTGCAATTTACTCAAAAAATGGTAACATGTGATGCAGTGTTGTTAAATAACAACAGGTAAATTAAATTATTTAAAGGGAGCCACATTCCTATTGCTCCCATTTTTTCAGCAAAATGAGTTATATCCTTTACATGACATTCACTGCATGACTCCATAATATTAGATTAGTTTGAAAGAACACATCCACAAAGTCGAGATGTTTTCCAATAAAGTTCTTCTACAAACTTGTATTATATTCTACAATGGTTTTGGCGGGTCTTTATTTTTAAAAACAATTTATTTTCAAATGAACTTTGGGTGCATTTGATAAAATTCATGCTAACCACAATATTTTGATTAGTTCATTTTTAAACTGCAAAATTCGCCAAAACCGTTAAAATGCATGGTGTTAATACTGAATACTGTTAATGTTTGAAACTTGTTTCACAATAACATTGCTGACCATTGTCAATTAGTTCCAAATCCATTGACTCTATCCATTCCAAACAATAAGTATACGCATGTGCAACATGTTGTCATAGATCAATGATATGCCGCGAATGCACGGAGGCTTTATATATGCATTATTTGCCACTACGAGCATAATCTGTCTCGCTCTTTCACGGTTTCTGCCGGTTAAGATTATCCCCATAGCGAGAACACATCATGTAACTGTGGTGAACGTATGTCTTGCGGTATAAAAGAGACATGCGTGTATGAGTGAGACAGCATGAGTAACGTATAAAAGGTTGTGAATGTTGTCCATTCGTCCTCTTTGCATTTAGGCTTCCTACGAAGCACCTCTGTATGGAATCTCGGAATAAACCACAATAGTCTACCCACGACTTATTATTGTCAACCTCACCCTGTACTGAGATTACCATCACAAGGAATCTGGATCCATACAACGGAGTCCAGAGGTAATGTAGATAACCGGCCACGGTCATCACAGTAACGTCACATCTTTGGTTTATCGAAATATGCACAACACTTTTGTGCATGCGTGGTAGTCTAGTACAAGAGCTAGTTGGTAAGAATATTATAATAAGGATTAAACGATCTGACAGGAATTCATTTTGAGTGGAGTGTAATTTGGAATGTGAATGTTTGGCGCATGGATTGGCATTTTACAAAATAAACAAAATGGCAGTGCATTGCACAAATGCACTAAGGCAGCTATGGTTAGGTTAGGTTAATTGTTTGTTTTTTTTTCTTAACTTTTATTCAATGTTTTTTCATGGAACAAATTTTTTAGCGTATATATCGATCGTCCAGTTGATTAGTCAGACATCTCCGAATACTAAATTTTGCGATAATGTGTACTAAATTTACTCACCATAAATCAATTATTATTTATACGTGGCCATGTTATAAAATAACACTGGGAGGCATAAAAGTTTGGTACATTAGTATGACATTTTTAAATATCCTGTTAGTGACTCAGAAAACATCAAAATTTTGTTTAATTTACTACAAGTTTTTCTGCATTATAATTGATTTGTCAGTGTTTATGAGTAATCTGAGTATTTTACCAGATTTAGGGTACAGTTTTACATATGACTGCGTACTCAATTTTGATTTTTCAACTGGACGATCGATATGTCAACATATTTGTATTCTGTATTAATGTATAAAGTATGTTAAATGAAAACAAAAAAATCAAATATTTAATTTAAATGACACCACAAAGAGTATTTGTGATTATTGGAGAAGTAAATATTATAAAGTATGTAAAGGAAGTAATATCACAAAATGGTTATTGTTTATTTATTGTTTTTCCAGTGCACATCAGGTTTATTAAAGCTGCATGGAGTAATAAGAGAGTTGGTATCCTCGGCCATGAAGATTTGCCAGAATTGTCTTCCTCCAGATCAAAGTATTATTGTTGCGAGGTGTCATGTTGTAAGTATTTGTTCAATATTGTCTACGGGAGACATTCCAATCCAACAAACACACAAACCTTACATATTATATGGTTTCAAACAACCTCAATTCTGCCTGGACAACGTCCGTCCTTCGTGTATTTTATTTATCATAAATTGCGATTCTGTTCCCAGACAGACCCGTAACCGAAATGTGTATTTTTAATCGTAATATTAAAAGTGGCTTCTTATTTTTTCTGTATCATTTCAGATGTTTTTAAAATTAAAAAAAAACTGACCAAGAAATCATTTTTATAGTTTGCTAAAAATAAGCTATGAGCGTATTCTGCGGACTGAGTCAATTTAAAACAATATTTTTATTTTATTTTTGGAAAAACTTATGAGTAAACTCAAATAGTAATATTCAATCAATGAAGACAATATTAGCGACCCTCAAACAAAACTTTTAAACAGAAAAATCAGAAAAAGATTCAATCGCACTAGGAATGAACCCAGGACCTTATCGTTGCCAGGACTCCGCTCTAACCACTGAGTTAATTTTCTTTATTTTCTTAACGCATATTTTTATTGGCTGCTATCTTTATGTATGATTATAAGATTCTTCAAGAAAAATATTAAAGTTTGAGGTTTTACTCAGCAAGTTATTCAAAAATATTATATTTATTCCTGTTTCATATTTATTTCTCAAGGTATTTCGAGAATCAAAAATGCTGATGGCCGAGATTCTGACGACAGATTTATCCATGGAAGACGGGATAGATCCTGGTAAGATAAAGCTGAAGGAGGACCTGCACTATCCCACGGTGCGGCTGCTGAACGAGGTGCTGCGCGACGCCATCTACAATGCGGAGGCCAGCATTAACCGAGCGGTGCTGGCCCTCGTTCTGGGCTGCATGGTGTATCCTGTGGAGCCGCTGCGGAGAGCTGTCCAGGAGCAGGTTGATAACAGAAGTGGGAAGTCCACAGTTGAAGATTTACCTTTGCGAGATAATAATATCCAAGGTATTGCCACATTGTGTCTTTTTTAATATATTTCTACATTTTGTTTTCTTTTTAATATTTTTTTGATTTATTTCATTTTAATAATGTTTTTGATGTTGCATTTTTTATTTAAGTTGTATTAATAATTTTGTTTGAATTACATTCCTTTATTGCGAAACAATGAGAAATAAAAATCAGTGGTGGATGTGGGTACCGCCGCCCCGGGAATCATTACCCTTGTTGCCCTGATTACCAAAATTCTAAATATATTATGTGATAGATAGTCTCAAAATGAACCTCCTAACCCCTCAGACTAATTTGTTAATTTTTCGGAACAACTCATACAGGTCTCATAGAAATTGTTGTGTCTCCCTTGTAGTGAGAAAATGATTTAATCTTTTTTTTCTTCAACAGAAACTGACATAGATGAAAATGACAATTTCATTGAAGAGTTTGATGTTCATAATGAGCGACTCCTACAAATTGGTCTTTTCGCTGTGTCCTGTTCAGCAGATCAGCAAAGTAACTAAAACCTTATTATTTATTATATTTTATAAAGACTGATGCTGTATTTTTGTAAGAATGCATCCACCATGCGTCAAAATTTAACAATTATTTGTGTACATATATTTATTAGTGAACTTATGGCAAGGAAGACAGTTTAAATAGTAAAGCCCTTAAACTAATGAGAAATGGAAATTAATTTTTTACACCTAATTTTAAAACAATCCAAATGCAAAACCATTACATATACCAAACCATAAAAAAACTCTAATAACCTCCCTTCTGAATTGTGCTGTATCATCAACCAATCTAATCAAATAAATAAAATTAGTGTCTGACCGAAACCGAATCTTCGGTACCTGTCTCAGTTTCGGCCGAAACCAAAACTGAAACTCTTTTTAGTATGTTAAAAATCTATTGTTCTAATGTATTTGGGTTATTTTTTACACTTACACAGACAGTTAACAGGTGTTAAATGAAATAAAACAAAAAATTTAACAAAACAAAAAAATGACTTAAAAAAATGCACTAAAAAGTAAAAAAATAATTTCGTATTCTTCTACAACTTAATAATCAATTTCTACTCAGCAATATGTAGGTACGATTGTTATTTTTGGAGTCGGTGTCAGCCAAGGTACCTACGTACTACGTACATAGTTAGTTATAGGTGAGATGTGCTTGTGTCGCACGCGCGACTTGACGAGTTGAGAGGCGAGAGCGGGCCGCAGCGGGAGGGGAGCTGTCAAGTGAACACGCCTGGCCGGGTACTTTGGCTGACACTGACTCCAAAAATAACAATCGTACCTACATATTGATGAGTAGAAAAAGTAAGTTGATTATTAATTTGGGAGGCGGGAATGGGTACCGCCGCCCCGGGAACCTTTATTGGATAACCAACACCTCTGCCATAGGTCACCCCAAGTGGTTCGCTACGTTTGGTGATTTAGTTAGGGTGCCCGGGTTCATGGGGTGAGGTTTGTCTAGGTCTTGGAGGCGGATGACCAGGACATACTGAACCCCAGATTCCTACCCACCCCTTAAACCCTTTTCCTTCCCAGAACTCTCCTCTCCTTCCTTTCCTTAAAAAAACCCTCCACACAGCATCCTCAAAGATGACATAGGCCCTGAGAGAAATTATTTTCCTCAGGGCCTCCTGTGTGGAGCTCATGTAAAAAAAAAAAGAAAAAAAAAGAATATACGAAATTATTTTTTTACTTTTTAGTGTATTTTTTGAAGTCATTTTTTTGTTTTGTTAAAATTTTTGTTTATTTTTTGATTTTTAGTGAATCTGAAGTACACTAACTAATTCGATTAAGATTCGGCCGAGTATCGTAAATTTGCTCTTAAGAATTGGAGAGTTCCGTTACTTTGTCATGGATCCCATAATCAGAACCTAACCAAACTCTCATCAAACTACCCTCGAAGTACATCCTTTCCAATAAAAAAAGAATCATCGAAATCGGTTGACGTGATACTGAGTTATTTGTCCATTTGTCGCACTTGATGCAAATTTAAGACTTATATGATTTTCTCACGGATGCCATTGTCAGAACTGGACCAAATTAAAATTTGTCGCGCACATACTTGATGCAAATTTAAGACTTATATGATTTTCTCAGGGATGCCATTGTCAGAACTGGACTAAATTAAAATGGGACCACACGGGAAGCACCGGCTTTCAAATAAAAAAAGAATCATCAATATCGGTTCACCCAGTCGACAGTTCTGAGGTAACAAACATAAAAAAAAATAAAAAAAAATATAGTCAAATTGAGAACCTCCTCCTTTTTGAAGTCGTTTAAAAATAATAATAATTGAAGTATGTTAACAAATACATATATATATATTTTTTATATTACTGCTATGAAATAAACACAAATTAACAAAACACAACTACTTCTCGGAACAAATTGGTCAATAAACAACACTTACATTATAAACGGAAGGACCTTATTAATTGAGTATTTTAATTTTAATTACGTTTACAATCACAACATTCTAATTACAACAGTGTTAAATGAAATTAAAAAACAATTGATGTGTGGAATAAGTGTGAAAAAATAATTATTTATTTTATAAATATCTGTAAAACAAACAAAAATTTAAACAATAATCAGTACTTACATTATAAAGGACGGACCTCATTAGTTGAGTATTTTAACCGGCCGATGTGAACTCAGCTGATGATGGCGGGTGACACACGAGCCACGAACTCACCCGAAGTCAGCCGAACGACGCGTGATATTCACGAACGCAGAGTTTTGGTGCGGCCGAAGGTTCGGCAGATTTTCTGCCGAAACCGAAACTGATGCCGAAACTCAATTTTTTTGCCGAAACTTGCCGAAACCGAAAACAAACCTTCGGTCGGTCACTAAATAAAATTAAACAATTTAAAAAAAAAACTTTCATTAAAAAGTAAATATTTTAAACAAAACATATTATAACACACAACCTAAGTAAGAATCGTGGCTTCTTTATCAGGTACAAGGGCTCCTCTTTTCTGATAAGGTATACATGACCAATGGACCTTAAATATAAAATTTTGTAAAATATAATATGTATAAATGTTACTCATTTCTTTTCATTTTTAAAATAAAAAGAATAAATAAAAGTAATTACTCAACCTATTAATAAAAAGAATAAATAAAAGTAATTACTCAACCTATTTTAATTTGTGCTTGTGAAGGAACCATTTGGCACTGCTATTTAAATGACTGGCAGGCCGGGAATCTGGTTTGCAATCCAATCCAGGCTGCAATCGGCTGCTCTACAGTGTTGTGTTTTTAGAAGTGGCCGATCATGCATTTAATTATTGAATGATTATAAATATATTTTTGATTTGTTTTCCAGGAATCTCTATGCTGAAGAGCTGTTTAGCAAGTTTGGAGGCCCTGGAGCCCCACCTGGTGCCCTCAATCCTTTCAGACCCGAGGAGTTTGCATTCACAAATACTCTCCAACCATTGGTCCAATGAGATTAATTCTTTGAGAGCTCTGGTCTTCCTTATTATCGATCCAGTTGCTTTCATTGAAGTAAGTAACCAAGTTTTTGCTGTCAATGTTATTTCAATTTTAAATTACATATTTAAATTATTTCCCCATTTATGAATATTTATCGACACCTGGTTTACTAGTGTTAGCTAAATCGTAATAATTGTTCTATGATGTGGGCATTTAACTGTTTTAGTGCTTCTTTTTTTTTTTGCTTATTTCGCAAGTATGTACAAAAATTGCTACAGATATTTTGTGTTTTTAGTAAAATGTATGGTATTGAATAAATAAATAACTTGGACAAATATCAACCAATTTTATTGATTCTTAAAACATAGATAGATAAAAAATATAAGATTATGTCACTTCACAATTGTGTTTTCCCGTGTAAAGTCCATTTTTTCTTATTGGAAAGGGGGAATCCCTTTTCCAATAAGAAAAATGGTGGCTTATCCTGTTATCCCCCATTTTCAGTAAGACGGCAATGAATGCTTTTATTTCATTCACGGTAAATGGTGTCCACTTTTTTGCCCGTGAATTCGTATTCAAATTTCCTGTGTTCTTTGACAATATTTTCAAGAAGTAACAAGGTGAAAAATAAATTGAAATAGACTGTTGGTTTTGTATCAGAAGAAGCAGCGTGTATAGGTCCAGAAATTTCAAAAAGTCATCAGATGTTTTCGTAAAAACTTTTGTTGGAGGAATAACACCAAAAATCTCATTCGTACAGTGAAGAAGCAGAAGAAAAATCCGAAGATTCACTTTCTATTTGCAATCTGGTATTGCGATGAAAAATAATGTAACTTCCATCGTTATTGTCTCCATTTATCAGGATAAAGTTCTTGTTATCAGTAGTGTCGCTTGTTTATTTTACAGGATAAACAATAAATACAGTTATCAAGACAAGCGCCAACCGCAATATACCTCCCTCAAATTGAACACGTACTCTATGGAGGACCGACAAACGCTCAATGAATATTGCAGCGCCATAGCGCTGCGTCTTAATTTTCATATTAGCGCTTACAGTACGATGGCGCTGGACCGTATTCTAACGGTTAAATACTTTCTAAAAACTAATCACTTTATATTCTCCCATTTTTGCAGTTGGTCTTGGAGAAGTATCGACATCAGTTAATGCAGATGAAAGAAGATGCATCTCTACAATGGAATTCAGTTCAGCATTTAATAGGACTGGGAAAATCTGTTCTAGATTTCATACAGATCTATACAATCCACGAACCAAAGTCTTTCCCACAACTTGAGAAGTTATCTATTTATACCGTTGATTTAAGAAAAGGTGAGTTTTAATTCTACCAAAATGCATACATAATTTTAATATATTTGTTGAAAAAGAATTATACATCTACATATGCATTTAATTTAGTACATATTTTTCTTTTCAATTTATATCTATGCATGTATTTTTATAGTGCTAAAAGAATGCAGAGCTATCACCAATCTGTTCTTAACAAATCCATCTCTTTCTGCTGTTAAAAACAACAATGGAACTTTTGTAACCGAGTCCTCTCAGTCAAATGATCAAAAACAAAAAGAAGTTAGGATTTTGAAGCGTCTCAAGTTGCTGTATGCACTGCTCCTAAACATCTCAAAGGAAATCATTGGAGAACAGTCAATAGACGACGATGAACCACCAGGGGAAGAAGATCAATCAGAGCAAATTGATAATAATTTAGAAAATGATTTGAAGAATCAAGAAACCTACAATAAAGCAAATACAGGAACTATTCCTGTGAAGGCTAGGAGTGATAAATCTACACCCAAAGTACCTCACAGAAGCAAGGGCATATTGGGAATATTACAAAACTTCAAAGGTAACATCCGTCAAGGTACTCTGTTCGGCTGTGATATATTGAAGAAAGGTAGTGCACCTCCAAGTAACGCTTGCACGACCAATAAAACATTCTCTCGATCATACATGGCGAGAAAAACCCCAAACTACAAGAAGCGGAACACCTCCCACCAGAGAATATCCAAGTTATTGGATTATCAACGTAAACGTTCTGTTAGTACACTAGTTCTTAATACAGAAGAGTTCTTACTGGCTGATATATCTATCCAAGATCAAAAATCTGTCGTACAGCATGTCACCGGGTTGACACAAAATCCACAATTTTCAGAGGAAACTTCTAAAAGAGTGATGTCTTTATTAAATGAAAACTCAAAGAATACAAGAAGACATAGGAGGTCTCTACGTAAACAGCTGTTGAAAAATCGAACAATAAGCAATAACCTCGGAAGTCCAATTTCAAAGAATTGTTCTCGGTCAAGACCAATGAGGAGTTTATCCAAATCTATGAAAAGTAACGATGCATCTTTAGAATATTCTTTGAAGGCTTCTGACAGTACAACTATTGATTGGCATATAACAGGTAATATTTTACTTTCATCACTTATTATTAATTCATTTTCACAATCAAAATACCTTTTTAAGTCTTGCGAAACCCATTCACCCGAATAACTTCTTTTATTTACGTTTCAGAAATTTTAGAACAACTCACAGGTTTATCTGATACAATATCGTTGCTAAGAATTGATCCATGCGAAGACGGCAATCTGTTGGAAAATAGTCAGACTGCGAACAAAGAAACAGAGGTACAAACACCGGCACAAAACGACATCAGCGTGATCCAGCAAAAGCACATTGTTACTCTGAAGATCAACGATGTCCAACTGTGTTCTCCCAAGAAGGTGTGGAATATTAGGGTCGACGATAACACTTCGTACACCCCAAATGGTTCCGGTTCACGGAAAATGCCGCCTGACGAGGAGCGTGCTCCATTATCTAATACCATCAACTGTGAAATTGATGTCAGTTTTGGAAGTAACATCCCAACTCCTGAAAGAATGAATGACATAAATCTGTTGGAACAAAAATTAGCAGATCTGAGAGATTTTTGGAAATAATTAATTTGTTATCTTTTTATGTACAAATTCGGTGCCAGTTGAATAAGTATAACGTTACATTATTATTTAATATTTACCTAGCCATCCATCTACCCTATTATACAATATGCCCTATACTCAATGTCCATAGTTTTAAGAGATGTGGTACAAAGGTCTGTTATACATATTATGCATGAGAAGTAATCTATTTTTATCATAACTTTATTTTTATAACTTTTATTATTTTTATTATTTCTATTGGTTAATAAAAACAGATCTTAAAAGACAAATATGCACACAGATTTGTAAATTGTGTATTAATAAATACCTCACGACTTCTAAATAGAGATGCCACGAAAAGTGATTTTGCCGAATACCGAATATTTGGCTAGGCTCTCGGCCGAATACCGAATATTCAGGGACACTTAGTACATTTCGCGGTTCAGTTTTTTCATTAGTTCACAGGTTCCGACCTGCATCATTGAAATGCGTTTGAAACTAAGTATTGGTTTCATTTGCGAGTAGGTCGTGTCACAACATGCATTATTTGTTGATTGTTACATCAGATTGTGTTACTTATAGTGTGTAACCCGCCTGTTTGTTCGCGAAAAGCTTTATGAAATGGCACCATTTAATAAAAAATCACCACCTATTTGGGAATATTATGTAATTTGTAGGCAAGACAATAAATATTAAATTTATATACATTTTTTTCATCATTTGGTATTCGGCTGAATATTGCGAACCATTCGGCCGAATATTCGTGGCATCTCTACTTCTAAACGTTCGACCTGTAAAATAATTAATTGTTGTTAAAATTTTAATATATTTAATAACATAGAACAGCTACTGTCCTAGTGATGTGATATTGAATTCTAAGAAATTTTCCCCAGATGGAAGAAAACGTAATTATTTTGTGCAGAATTATAAATTTTAACATTCATTATAAAGAAGAATTTTAACATTTATTATAAATATGTTATATTATAAATTGTAATTAATATATTATAAATTTTAACATTTATTATAAAAATGATATTTTTTAAAGAAGAATTTTTATTTTCGACCAATAATGTATTTTTACAATGGCTGATAATTTTGTGGTGGAGGTTACACAACTTTTGGCTGTGTATTTTTTATGTAGGTAATTTTATTGGACACGCAAAATTAGTGTTGTGCCGGGCTGTGCAGCTTTTTAACTTTCAAGTACTTTCTTAGTAATCCGCCACTCGATTATCCGACAACTATTGTAATCTGCCATTATTTGAACTACTAAACTACAGTTGAAAGTACAAAATCAAGTTTTATAATTGGTCGGTATTCGTTTGTGCGAAGGCCATTTTGGTTAGTTCTTGTCGCATGTGTTTCTATTTGCTTCATTTTGCCACATTTTTTGCTTGAATAAGTTTACAAAAGTGTTCTCACAAGCATGAACATGACACCTTAACTTTAAGGCGCCGCTACCCGCATTTCTACCGATTTCTTACATATCTCCCTTAAACATTTGAAGTTTTTAAGCTCTTAAAAAAATATATGTTATTTTTGAAGATAATATCTGGACGTGGTCCACGCCGAAACGCAAATTATATAAATTCCCTCGATAGAAAAAAATCGCAAAGTATGCTCCGAAAATTATTATAAACATGTTTGTTTCAGTTATTTTACCAGTTATAGTTTTGAAAAAATTCACAATGTTTCTTTAAATGATCGACCTCCGTAGTCCAGTGGCTAAGACTCTTGACTCACATTCCGGAGGTCGCGGGTTCGAACCCGGCATGCGCAAATAAATTTTATTTGATTAATTTGTGTTATTTCACAATTAATTCATTAAAAATAATATATAGTATATTTGCGGCATGTTCCAGAGTGGAAGATACTATTAGTATCGCCCTGGTGTAAGACCACCATTCAGAATTGAAACGTTGCTTGAAAATGGCTTTAGCCGTGTTTAGTGACCAGATCTGAATAGCCAGGTACTTCCCAACCTTCCTCTTCCCCACCTCCTTCCCCTCCCCACTACCTTCAGCCTCACAACATACCCCATTTTGGGGATGTCATAGTCTCACTGGCTCCAGACGGGAGCAGTTGAGATTCTTGTGCGGTATTCACTGTAAAAAAAAAAAAAAAAAAACTTACAAAACGTTCCATGAGATTTTTGCTCTATTTTAAAAGAATCTCTCCATCTTTTTGAGCCTGATTGCGGCGCCTTAAATATCCTAATTTTACAAAAGATTTATTAATCGCTATTGCGGTGCTTGTTTGTTTTTTTTTTTTCACTAATTGACCACTTGCCCAGTTTTTGGGATATTTTTTTTACCTTAGCTCCACACAGGAGTCCCTGAGGAAAATAATTCTCCTCACGGCCTGTATCGTCTTTGGCAAGGCTGTGTGGAGGGTCTTTTTGTTGGTCGAAGGAAAAAAATATAAGGGGTAGGTAGGAATCTAGTGGCCAGTATGTCCAGAAGTGACAGTCATATGAATATCCCTTCCACTGTTGGTGCAAGGCTCCTGACAACCTCATCCCATGAACCTGGGCACCCCTGCTAAGTCAAACGTAGCGAATCACTTGTGGTGAGCTATGTGGAGTGTTGGTAATCCAATAAATGGTTCCCGGGGCGGCGGTACCCACACCCGCCTCCCAAATTGGAATGGTGGATTAGTGAGAGAGTACTGTATAACATTCCACTAGACTAAATATTTATAACACTTAAAAGAAGGAAGAATAAAGTTTTTAAGTTATTTAGATAATGTAGATTCATATTTTAAGATTGCAAGTAAATATATTATACCTCTAATGCTGTTGTTTTTGCGTTAATTTTCTTTAATAAATGATGTAATAATAATGTATGAGATTCCCGTAAGAATTTCGATTAGCGCAAATTTTGACATATTTTAGAACACACATTCCAAATTAAGTTTCTTGTATCAATGTATTCAAATACGCTTGTAACTTAATCTAATGGGAAAAATCTTTAATGCGTATTTTATTTTCTTGAATAACCTAGCGCCTTTGAGGTGATTTTTTTACAAAAATGGCGCTATACAAATCATTCAAGTATTATTATTATATAGTTGACTGTTATTGTTGATCACAGGATTAAAAAAAAATTATAAACTTATAATATGCAAAAGTAGCAGATATTTTCAAAGGAACTTGAGCATTTTACATATTTTTTAAAAACATTTATTAGTTTAAATTTGGTTTTCTATAGCTTCATTGTAAATTTTAGTTAATTTGAATCATATTAGTAAGTATTTAACTATAAATTGTTTTGAAATATTTTTTTAAAAATGATTTATTCTGTGTATTTAAAGGTATTTATTTATGAAGGTATTTTTACTGTAAATAAATAAATGTGTTATAATATCTCTTTATTATTTGTTTTTGTTTAACCACTCGGACCCAAAAGCTTGTTTTCATAACAATATAACATTACCAGACGTGTGTATGGATATATGAGGCATACATTTTTTTTTTTTTTTACCTTAATTCTACATAGGAGGCCCTGTTGAAAATAATTTCCCTCAGGGCCTGTCATCTGAAATGCTGTGTGGAGGATCCTTTTGAGGAGAGGAAGGAATGAACGTTGGTCTTGAAGAGACCCATGTTGAAACACAAAGGCCGGCAAATCGTGCCGAGCTGTTGAAAACAAGAACGAGTCGAAGAAGCGACCCGTTCTCATGTGACAAATGTCAACTGCGTACATATGTTGGGCACGCGTTTGGCGTGTTTCCCTACTATGCACCGGTGCCCAAGGGATCAATGACGCTAGTTCCTTGGAGCATCTTCCATTGAAATAACCGGTAAAACAAGAATAGCATTTCCACCCGATGCATGTGCTCTAAAGATTGCAATCCGTTTACCATGCCCGACTTATTAAAAAAAAAAATACAAGTGTGCAGTTCACACGCGGTAGAAGTGAAACTTCTGAATTCTTTTGATGTGTTCCATAATGGTGCTGAGATTCTGGACGCCGACGAAAATATTTGAAGATTTGCATCTGCTGCATCGCCAAGTACTACTCAACTTTTTATACATGTTTGTAAAAAGCATTAACTTTGTGGCTCGCCATAATTTACAATAAAAAACACATAAATTTTTTTAAGACCACTTTTATTTTAAAATTTTAAACACTCTACCGGTTTCAGAAGCACCCTTCCTTCGTCAGGAGAATATTAAAAGTTTTAATATAATAAAATAAAAGTGGTCTTAAACAAATTTATGTGTTTTTTATTGTCAACTCTTTATAATTTTCCTCAGATGTACCTCTACACTTGTAATACAGATTTTTCTTACAGGACAAGCATTGAATTCCTTGAGTTATGGTGGATTTACACACGCCACAGTTGTTCATTTAAAAAAAATATTTATATTTATCTATTAATTTATTTCAATTTTCTATAAAAATGCAGCCTCTGTGCGGTGGATCAGACTAACAGATTGTAGTATTTTGTTCTGGTAATAATGTTATTTACATGCAAACAGAGATGGCGTTAAATAATAATCTTTAATGGTAAAAATAAGTAAATAAATAATATTGCTTTCAGATCTGGCTTGTGCGTGGACATGGGTATTTATTTCGTTTTAATTCAACATAAAAAAAAAAAAAAAAAAAAAAAAAAAAACACAGACATAAACACCATTGCAATACTCACTAATATATAAAACCCTTTTAATTTCACTATTGGTTTATATGTATCTATCCCATTTATATAGTTTTATTTTATTGTTTTATTTTAGTGTTATTTTACTCTATTTTATTTTGCTCTATCTTACTTTCTTTTAATTCTTATATGTTATTATTGAGTTTCTTTTTTCTTTAGTCTTTATTTTATATGTATCTCAAATTAAAAAAATATAAATCATATCAAACTGTAAAATGAGGTCCTCAGCACGGGTAAAGCACCCAGTGAGGCCCACATTAGTCAAAAAATTTAACAAACATGTATAAATCAGGTGAATCAAATAAAAAAAAAAAATAATATTTTTTTTTTAAATTTTTCACTATATTATTTAAAATGCCTCGAGGGAAAATATTATGTACGTGGGTAGAATAAAACAAATATCACAATGTACTACTATTTTGATGAAGGAAAAATAAACATTACCCTCGCAATCACTTTTTGATTATAGTAAGAATTTTGGTAATAATTTAGAACATTCTTTACAGATCACATAGCACAAAACATATTTCTCAAATTAATAAATTTCTTAAATTACGTAGTATAAAGAAGTGTAAATGTTAAATTTACAAGCACGGATTTTGAGTTAGAATGAAACCTTACCGCATTGGCCGCTTTGATTATGAGCTCATTTTTCAAGGCTCCTACAGGACTTCTACAGCGTGTGAACTGCACTCGATTTTTTTTATGAAAAAGAGGCATTGTGGAATTTTCTATCCAGTTTTATTTTTGGAAGTTTTCACGTTCGCGTGTATTCTGTCGTCTCTAGACATCTCCTTTTACAATGTTGTTTTATCCGTCTGTCTATTTAAATCAGTGATTTAAATCGCGATTAAAATGAAGTGATTTTTTCAAAAAATTAATGATTTAAATCAATTTTTTTTATAGCAACCTGCAACCAAATTACCCGCCTAAAGTGCCACGGGACTTCCCCCGGCATAAACTATGGCATGCATTGCACAATGCACATACATGCAATGCTTTACTGTCTACATAGTTAGAACATTGCACGTGTGAGCGCGTGTTAGTTTGATGATTAGTATTACTCGTTTGTATGCCAAAGTTTAGGCTTTCACTGCAGTATCTATTGGTCATACAGAAAAGCGCACCTACTGATTGGTGGTTAGCAATTAGCAATGCATATATTTGAGTAATATGAAAAAATGTATAACCGAAGGAGAGTTGGAAATAATCAAACAACGCACTTTGGGGGGGGGGGGGGGGGGGGGTCTTGTAAAACGTTACTGTGCATTACCGGGGCGGGAGGGGGGATTCGAACAATGCATTACGTAACATGTTTTTTTTTATTGTAATAATATTGAATTAAAATCTTCCAAGTTGGCAATCCTTTTCGTTTTTGTAGGGAAATCCCTCGACTGTATTGTACGTCATTTTTATTTTATTTTAAGCGACTTTCCAGTACTTTGCGCAACTTAATTGTGACTTTTAGGTAAAAACAGTAACTTGGGTGTTACGTAACGTTTAGGTGGGGGGGAAAACAGAGTTTACAGAAAAACGTTACGGCGCGTTACATAGGGATCACAAATCTTAAAACATTATTACACCCCCTAAGTGATGTTTAAGCCGCTTCTTCGGCTGGGATCGAAAGAATATTTTCGGCATTCAATTTGGTGCACATTAAAATAAGAAAGAGTAATTTAGTCTTCCTTTTGAAAAGACTAAATTTGGACAAATCACAAAACCAATATTAACAAGATACCTCCCCAAATGGTTTAATTTCGTTGTTAACATTCTTACTTTTAAGTCTTTACTTTTCTTAGTTGTTGATTTTTTTATTGAATAAGCAAACTCAGCTATTGCTCATATGGAAACCACACAGAGAACCATCTTAAAGGTTATACTAAAAAAATACAGAATGACTGACACAGACCAAATATTCAACATGTTCGACGGACTTGATATACGACAATTATACATAAAAACACTTCTTAACTATATCTTTGACCAAAAACACAAACTCCAACAAACACAAACCATTAATAGACCAGTTAGACAAGCATACATACAAAACTTAAAAACACCGACGATAAACACAAGCTTTGGACAAAGACATCACAAATACCAGGCAATCAAAGCATTGAACCATCTTTCACTCGATTTAAAAAAAGAAGAAAACAAAAAACTTTTCACACTCAAAATTAAAAGATGGATTAAAGACCAAAAAGGCAACTTTACAAAAAAATCACAACATAAAAAAAAAAATAAAAACACATAGACATAAACACCCTTGCAATACTCACTAATATATAAAACCTTTTAATTTCACTATCGGTTTATATGTATCTATCCTATTTATATAGTTTTATTCTATTGTTTTATATTAGTGTTATTTTACTCTATTTTGTTTTGCTCTATTTTACTTTCTTTTAATTCTCATATGTTATTATTGAGTTTCTTTTTTCTTTAGTTTTTATTTTATATGTATCTTAAATTAAAAAAAAAAAAATCATATCAAACTGTAAAATGAGGTCCTCAGCACGGGTAAAGCACCCAGTGAGGCCCACATTAGTCAAATATGTAACACACATGTATAAATCAAGTGAATCAAATAAAAAAAAAATTAAAAAAAATACTCTTGCTAGCATTAAAAAAATAATCTCTCCAAGCACATTTCCTATGGTGGATTGGAGGAAATTTCTTTAAAAGACAAACCCCTACTTTTTGTGTTATTTTTTTGATATGTTGTGTTAATTTTTTATATGCTTTTACATGTTATAATATTCAAAAACGTTTGTGTACATTAAAATATTTTAAAAAATCTGATTTTGGATCAAATAAATCCGATTTTTATGATTTAAAAAAAAAAACATGATTTTTATTAACCCTGGTATGTCTTATTTTCTCACACACATGCGAAATTTTCCTTAAAACAAATAATTGGTAGGTACATCTCTACTTTTACATACATTACAGACATATCTTTTTGATATTATGTGAAGTTTTTCATGTTGCAAAATTTTTGATCTTCCGGGATGTCTTTATTTTCTGGGAAAAATGGAATAGGAAAAAAAGTTTCGGAAAATTGGTCGGGAAATTGTATAAAAGTTTTTGAAACTGATTAATTTCCATGTTTTGGAAATTTTTTTTTGACATTTTCTCATCGGGGATTTTTGTTAATTTTTGTGAATTTAAAATAGGTGAATTTAATCGAGGTAGGGGAGACCTAGGAGAGTTGTGACAATTTTTAATTTAAGGGACATATCTCGCTCAAGAAACATTCCACAGTTATGACCTATGTGAATTAATGTAGAACCATTCCTTTCCAAAACAATAATAAAAATTAATTAAATTATTACGGTTTCCGAGAAAACCAACAAAAAGAAAAACTACTCCCTCTGTCACAACTCAATTCAATTTGGGAGGCGGAAATGGGTTCCGCCGCCCCGGAAACTTTACTGGATATCCAACATCTCTGCCATAGGTCACCCCAAGTGGTTCACTACGTTTGGTGATTTAGCAGGAGTGCCCGGATTCATGGGGTGAGGTTTGTCTAGGTCTTGGAGGCGGATGTCCAGGACACTCTAAACCCCAGATTCCTACCCACCCCTTAAACCCTTTTCCTTCCCAGAACTCTCCTCTCC
Source organism: Limnephilus marmoratus (assembly GCA_917880885.1). Lineage (NCBI taxonomy): Eukaryota > Metazoa > Arthropoda > Insecta > Trichoptera > Limnephilidae > Limnephilus > Limnephilus marmoratus. The sequence goes on from OU862908.1 coordinate 14,320,020, forward strand.
TTCCTTTCTCTAAAAAAACTGTAGTGTTGGTAATATGTTAATCTGTCGGGTAGGTTCGGAAATACCGAACCTAGCCGAAGCGACCTAACATCGGTACGATATAATAGCGAGCGGAGATCTCGCGCGCCCTCTTTCTCGTCAGACGGCTTACAGCCAACATTGTACTATTATATTCTATTAAACAGTTTCCGTGTATCAAAGTACTACGTGTTTAAATAATAACCTTGAAAACATCCTAGAGGAATACTGGAGATAAAGGGCCCAGTATTGCCTGCAAACATTGGATATCACAAGTGGCGCAGCCGGTAGGATCCGAACCTACGCTCCCAATTGCCTGCAAACATTGGACATTACAAGTGGCGCAGCTGAAAAGGAATACACGGTTGACTATTTATCAGATTGCGGCAAGTCGATTCGGTTCAGGGATCATGACTTGCAAAAATCTCCCGAAGGTGACAATAAATCACTTGGGGCATCGCTGAAGTGCCATCCATCAGGAGATTCTCAGGGCATAATAGGAGACAGTGGAGAAGAGGAAATTACGGGACCCTGGGTAACTAGGTCCAGCCCGGTAATACAGTGGAGAAGAGGAAATTACGGGACCCTGGGTAACTAGGTCCAGCCCGGTAATACAGTGGAGAAGAGGAACTTACGGCACCCTGGGTAACTAGGTCCAGCCCGGTAATACAGTGGAGAAGAGGAAATTACGGGACCCTGGGTAACTAGGGCCAGCCCGGTATTCAGTCAGGAGCGAAGAAGCATTGATATTCCTGGAAGCGGCTGGGCGCCTGGACTGCATAGGCGCCGGTTCCTGGTGTCAGGTTGTTTTGTTTCTTGTTTTTTTCTGGAAGGTGTTATGTTTGTACGGGTGTTATGTTTGCCGGGTGTGTTTTTTTTTGGTGTGTGCGATCATGGAATCGGGCGGAATTTCCAGGTTCTCTCACGTTAATGGGGATTGGAGTTTGTTTCGCCTGAGGTTAGAACAGTTCCTACTAATTCGTGATGACACAAAAACGATTAAGTTAGATGCTTCACAGAAACGCGCATATTTACTAAATCTTCTAGAAGTGGAGACATTAACTCTTTTGATCAACTTATGTTTTCCTTCTAAAGTTACAGACGTGGCATTCGATCAGTTAATAGAATTAATTGAGAAACATTGTTCCAGACCGCGATCGGTGTTCAAGGAACGAGAAAATTTTTATCAGGCCAAGCAATCACATGGTGAATCAGTCAGGGATTTTGCAGTGCGTTTACGGGGATTATCATCGTTTTGCGAGTTCAGAACGCGATTACCGGAATGTTTAGCTGATGTTTTCGCAATCGGCATTTTGCCGGGCCGAGCCAAGGAGAAAATTTTTCTCGAGGGGACTAAATTAACGTTTAACAAAATGGAAGAATTAGCAATAACGGTTTCAGCTTTAGACAATCTGGTTCCGGAAATTAAATCAGAAGTTTTCGTAGGGACGTCGGGCGGCGTAAATTCGCCGGGGAGACATTCACATCCGGATAAAACTCAAGGTTTCCGAAGGTCACCTTCGCGGTCAAAAAGCCACGAGCCGAGGGGTTTCTCGAATAATAAAAAATGTACCATTTGCGGTGAAACACATTTAGAAAAATATTGTAAATTTAAGAATGCAAAATGTTTTAATTGTCACAAAGTAGGGCATTTGAAGAAATTCTGTAGGAATCACAATGTTTATCCGATTTTTGAACAATCCCGGGATAAGGTTATTAATAGTATTTCTTACATTAATCCGTTTAGGGCTAATGTAATAATTAATAAATTAAAATGTTTCGCTATGATTGATTCAGGCGCAAGTATGTCGGTCATGCCTGATTTTATTTTCAACCGATATTTTAGAGATGTAACATTGTCACCTGATAAGCGTACTTTATCTGGATACGATGGTAAACCACTTAATCTTGTAGGTAGTGTTTGTTTTACCGTAGAATACGATAATATTAAAACTAATTTATTATTTACTGTTGTGATTAATGGCTCGGAATTGATAATGGGTAGGGATTTCATGGAGACTTTTAATCTGAAGATAGTTCCAGTGATGGATAATTCGGTTTCAACAATCAAAGACAAAATTGAAATGATTTACAACGAGTTTCCAGAAGTGTTTTCGCCGGGGCTGGGAAAATTCAGTAAACATAAAGTGAGTTTCAAAGTGAACAAGGAAGCTCGTCCTGTTTTTTTTAATGCGAGGCCGGTTCCGTTTGCTATTAAGGAAAAAATTGAGAGAGAATTAGAAACTATGGTAGCTGATGGTATCATTTCTCCGGTAACCAGCAGTGAATACGCGTCTCCAATTGTACCGGTAATTAAAAAGAACGGGAATGTTAGGATTTGCGTGGACTACAAGAGATCTTTAAATCTCATGACGGACTTGGAAAGGTACCCACTTCCCTCCATAAATGAAGTTGTTCACAAAGTAAGTTCGGGTAAAGTGTTCGCTAAACTAGATTTAAGACAGGCTTACTCACAATTAGAATTAGCTGACTTTTGCAAAAAGTATACTACAATAAATACGCATTTAGGGTTATTTCAATATAACAGACTAGTTTTTGGTTTTAAGTCAGCGCCAGCGATCTTCGCTAGGACTATAGCAAGCTGTCTTCAGGGGTTGAAGGGAGTGGCATTCTATTTAGACGATATCATCATTTCGGGGGTCAACGAACTGGATTTAGTGAATAATATACAGGCAGTGTGCGCGCGTTTACGAGAGTGCGGGTTGAGGGTCAACACGGATAAATGCGAATTTTTTGTAGAATCGGTTGAATTTTTGGGGAGCTACCTACTTCGAGCACCGCTCCCGGACTAATAGTAGGCGTTCAGTTCGTCTCATTTGGGCTTCTATAGCAGCTTGATGGGCCGGACAGGACCTGTCGACGGTGGAGTGAGCAGATGGTTTCCCGAACCGCTTGCAGGTCACACAGACAGCAGGATCTGCCTTCCTGGGGCAATTCTCCATCTCATGACCATTCTCGGCACAGAGGCGGCAAGTGGTGGTGGTCATAGTACAAAATATACTAACGTGGCCATATAGGTGGCATTTAAAACATCTAGTTGCTCCCAAGAAGTCGCGGACGCGGCAGGCATTCCAACCAAGGAAGCAAAGTCCGCTGTCTATGAGAATTTTCCTGCTCTCCGGGTGGAAGGTCACAATCATATTCATTGTGTTGCCTTCCCTTTTACCAAAGAGTGAGACTCGTTGCATGGTTCTAAGGTGATCCTCCTTAGAAAGATTTGTTTTACCTGAGATATTGTTAATAAAAATTTCCTCAAAAAGGGTTTGGTCACCATTTGAGTCTGCCCTAGGCACATCGTAAACCACTATCCTCGGGAGGTTCCCTTGAGGGTGCACCATCTTGAAACCACTAGCCTCGATTCTTGCAGCTGCTTTTTTATATTATCTAACCTGATCGTGCTAGAGGTCTGTAGCAACACTCCCGCACCATTAATTTTTCTCGTTCTGACAGCCTGGAATCCATCCTTGGATGGATCCAGGACCTTCATGAGGCTCTTTTGGGTGTCCTCAGAAGTTTTACCCTCTGGCACGGTTGGGTAAAACAATACCGTTGGCTGCAGCGGTGGCAACCTTCTCTCCGATCCGTTGACGACAAGCGTCTGGGAGGCAGGGGCCTTTGAGGCCGCACTGGCATATGATTTTACTAATGGATCCCGTTGGTTGCCAAGGGGGGTCTGTTTATGTCTGTTTATTAATTTTGTCCGTTAGACTTTTTTGTACCTGTATGATCTCTGAGAAAGCTTGCGCGCGGGCTATAGACGCTGCATGTGAGACCGCTACGGCAATTAAGTTCTTTTTGATATCTTCCGGGTGGTCGAGAATGGACGTCCTATCTTCCTTAGTTTTTTTATTTTTTCCAAGGGTTCCTGTGAGATAACTAATATTTTTCAATATAGGAGTGAGGGTTTCTATACCGAAGGAACTGTCGCCGCCTCTGGGAAAAGATTCCTCTCCTCGCTGTCGTTTGCCATTTGCCTGGTTGGGGGAGGTTCTAGTTTTATTACTAACCTGAGTTTCTTCGATGATACAGACAGGTTCTTGGGGTGCCTCGCTAGTAGACCCAGCTTCCAGATCCGATGCAGCCTCGAGTAATAAATTGCCATGGATGCTAGTGTATGGTGATATAGGTTGTTCCCGGGAAACGTGGGGGGTTGGGGGTCAAGTATTGACATAAGATTTTCAAATGCTGTTAGCCTGGGGGATCCTTTCCCCTTCGCCTTACCTTTACACCCCTTCGATATTGTTCTCGCTAGCTCCTTCCGCGAGTTATCTTCATCATCCGTATCAGACGACATGTGTCTTTTCTCCCGAAAAGAACCTCCCCGAAACCTCGCAAGTGTATTAGTAATTAGGCAAATAAAACAAATTAAAAATAAAACAAAAAGAGACAAAAAAAAGGATTGAAATGTATGTATTGAACTACCGAATGTTGAAAATATAATTGTTGAAGGTGTTTGTGTTGAAAATGTATTGTGTTGAAAAGGTATATGTTGAACTATCGTATTCTGAAAGTGTAGTTGTTGAAGATGTAGTTGTTGAAAATGTGTTGTGATGAATATGTATTGTGTTGAAATGCCACTTTAAAAATGGCGGGCAGAAGTGTCGTAGTCATCCACATTACGGACCAAAATAAACTTTAGAATGTTAATTTTAAGAACTTCCACTGGGCCGATTTTAAAAATTTAAACACTAAAAAGATGACAGAATGAATCACTATGTTTAAATTAAGTGGCTGTATACGATTAATAACTATTAACAAGGAGATAGCTTATTGTTTGTTGCGCCGCGCCAACCGCACTTCAGTTGAAAACGAAAACGGGGCAAAGCCTTCCTAAAGGAAACACTATTATTTTATTTATTAAAAGAAATTAACTTAGTTTACATCACTTTATTTTTTATATTTTATACTATCAACATGTTTCGTGAACCATGTTCACTTCTTTAGGAATAAAAGTATACAAAAGTTAAAAAATTAATTATAGATTACATATGGAGAGAAGAAATTGAAGGAGGGGGAAGGGTTGACAATGGTGGGAGTTTCGAAGAAATGGGGATTACCAAGCTATTAGAAGTAAAAGGCCGGTTAAGTGGGAAGTTATTTAAAACAGGGTTAACAAAATTTTTTTGCTTATTAATTATATCAGCTTTGGAATTAACATTTTTTCTTATTTCTAAAATTTCTAAATTATTGATTTGCGATGTTTTATATCCTGTATGTAATATTTAAAGACCTGAATTTATGTCAAAGCTATGATCATATTTTAATAAATGGTCTGCGAACTCAGAATCGCTATTGCCATTTAGTGCTCTGAGGTGCTCTTTAACCCTAATCTCAAAGTTTCTATAAGTTCTACCTATATAAAACGAACTACAATCATTACAATTGAGTTTGTAAACCCCTGATTTTTTTGTTTTAATTTCGCTATCTTTATTGTTGAGTATATATTTCTTCAATTTGTTATTTGTGTAAAACGCTGGTTGAATAGTACCGGGAATATTTTTACTAATAATTTTTGACGTATCGTTGTCGACAAATAAAATTCTACGCCAATGTTTATTGTTATCTTTAGAAATAGGGTAAATATATAATTTGAAAAAATTCTGTTTAATTTTTTTCTTTAGTATTTCATCTATCAAATTGGTAGAATAGCCATTATTAATTGCTATTTGCTTTATGAAATTTAATTCAAAATTATAGTTAAGAGCTGACAAAGGAATTGTAATTAGTCCATTAATCATAGAGTGGAAAGCCGCTAGTTTTTGAGAAAAGGGATGATTTGAAGAATTATGTATAACAATATCAGTATACGTATCTTTACGGAAAATATTGAAATCTATTTTTGTACCTGTTAATGTTAAATTTAAACTCCTATCTTTACCAATTTCCAGTGTAAATTTAAAGTTTTTATGTAATTTATTTAAAAAATTTAAGAACATGTTCAATTGTCTTTCTGAACCTAACCAAATGCAAAATATATCGTCAACATATCTTTTCCAACAATGCACATTTTTTAAGTAAGAACGCACCGCTATGAAAAATCTTATTTTCTTAATTATTAAATTATTAAAAAAAATAAATTATTATTTTACTTTCACTAAATAGAGTTATTGATTTTACACTAGATGACACTAAGAAGTTGGGTGTTTTTTTTAAACTTTTTACCGACTACTATTGTTTGTTGTGCCGAAATTGACACTTCACTTCGAAAATGAGAACGGGGCAAAGCCCGTTTTTAACAAAAGAAACAGTATTATTTTATATTCACTAGATAGAGTTTTTAATTTTACACTAGATGACACAAAAGAATTTGATGTTTTTAAACTTTTTACCGACTAGAAAGAATTTCTAAGCGGAGCAAGTTAAATATGAACCGTTACCGATCGGAACTGGAACTGGAACCTGATCAATGTTCATTCCTTCCTCTCCTCAAAAAGACCCTCTACACAGCATCCCAGATGACATAGACCCTGAGGGAAATCATTTTCCTCAGGGCCTCCTGTGTGGAGTTTATGTAAAAAATAAAAAGCATTCCATTGTGGACTGCTAGCTTCGCTTCTTTCGACAGTTTTTTGTTAGCGCCAACGGCGTTCAGTCCTCCATAAATGCGGAGTTACCTGCATTTACCCTTCTTTCAATATCTCTATCAGACTCCCCATCTCTCGTAAATATACTTCCCGAATACATAAACTTATCCACTGTCATTTATGGGTAACTATTACAAAATATACCTATTATTATATTATTATTTAAAAAAATGTCTTTGGAGATGCTATGTGAAGGGTCATTTTAGAGAAAGGAAATAGTGGAAGGAAAAGGTATGATAGGTGGTTAGGACTCTCTGGGTTAGTGTGTCCAGGAGAGATGGACGGTTGAAACTTTCCCTCCCACTGCGATGCGAGGAAATGGGTCGAGGGATTCCTGTTGGCGAGGATAAATGGTCTCCTTCAACCAGTCCTTTCCAGCTCGCCACGCAGTACGAGGGCAAATGCTTTCGCCGCTACTTTGAAAAATCACATCCCACGAACTCAGGCATCCCTGCTAAGTAACCAAACTTAGCGATCCACTTGGGATGACTTATAGCAGAGGTGTTGTTTATCCAATAAATAATTCCCGTGGCGGCGGTACCCACACTCGCCTCCTAAATTGAAACCTTTGCTTCATTCACATTAATACGTCGTTTCATGTAAAGGTACCATTAACACGGCCCGACTCAAGTATTTGATTCCCTTCGTGTATTCCCTTGAATGCAGGCCTACTGCTCCCGGTGGCCAGCCAAGTTTTAAATGTGCGGTCCGTCAATCTTTTATTTATTTATTGAAGTGGAAACTTCTTTAGCATCGTTGTGATTTGACAAACACATTCATCTGTATGTTTTAGCCTGCGAGAGAATGAGATAGTATTTTTTTACATTTACTCCACACAGGAGGCCCTGAGAAAATAATTTCCCCCGGGACGTGGCATTCTTGTCTTTATTTAGGCAGTTGATAGCTGAGTGACCAAATTTCAGGCAATGAAAGCATTGCGTAATTGGATTTGCATCCTCCACCCGCACTCTGTAGCATCCAATATTTATTTTCACTTTAGATAAAAGATATTTTCTTAATTTACCACTGGTTTCCACTATGTAGTTCGTAAGATTATTTTGTGCTTTTGGTTTAAGCATTTTCACTAATTTAACGGTATTTTTATTTGGATTTTCATCCATTGTGATTTTTATTCAATCGTTTTGTGATTTAAATGATTCTATTGTCTTCTCTGGTAAGTTGACTGGTTTCTTATGAATAATTTCGGATTCTTTTTTCTAATTCTTTTGTGGTTAGGTTGTTTTTGAAAACCGTATTTATTTCATCTGTAAGTTTTTTTGTATGATCTTTATTAGGGTAAGAGACAATTAGTTTATTGTTTGATGCTTTTTGCACCCCATTAACTGCAATACCCTATTGCGATATTTTAATTTTTTTAACTATCATGTCTCGAATATCATCAGATGTTGAATTAGTATTTTCACTTGCAATTATTAGTGAGTACTTGGGCTCTGGTATAGGTGTTGAAAAGGTTGACTTATTATATGTTGAATTTATTAATTCTTTTTTTTCATTTAAATAATTTTCAATTTTTTCTGAACGTTTTTCTTCATATAATATCAGTTTATTTTTTAGCTCAATTATTTTCTCTTGTAATTGAAGTTTTTGCTTGCACCATATTTCTTCTAACTGTCATATATCTTGTTCTATGATAATTCTCTGTTTCGCCTCTTTGATATTTGAGAATTTTTAAATTTAATTTTTAATAGAGTCAATTGGTCCATAATGAGTTATTGCTTTTATGCGGGCTGTCTGGCGAATAAAAACGTCAGTCAGCCTGCTAAGTTTACAACAATAATATATTTAACTGCTTAGCACTGTACTTATCGGTTACTGTGTTTATCGTAATTTCTGGGCGTGCGCCCTGCACGGCGACAGAAACTGTACTGTTTTTCTGTATTATTTTCCAAAGTTATCCTGGAAAGAATAAGTAAAAAGTTAGACGAAAACCAACCACGGGAGCAAGCCGGCTTTAGACAAAATACTCTACCCTGGACCACATACACACAGTGAAACAAATAGTAGAAAAATATAATGAGTATAATAAGAAACTATACATGGCATTACTCCAAAGTTTTCGACAGCATAAGAAACAAAGCTATATGGAATAGCCTTGAACAGCAGGGGATACCTTTAAACTACATAAATATTATAAAGAACATATACTTGAATTGCGAAGCGAGGATCCAACTAGAAACCTTTGGAAAAAATTTCAAGATCAAGAGAGGAGTAAGACAGGGAGACCCTCTATCACCAAAATTGTTCTCGGCTGCTCTGGAAAGTATCTTCCGCAAAACTAGATTGGTAAAAAAATAGTATCAACGTGCAAGGTGTGAAACTGAACCACCTAAGATTTGCAGACGATATAGTCCTATTCGAGGAAAACACAACGCACCTAAATAGAATGTTAGAATCACTACACGAGAAAAGTGTGGAAGTCGGCCTATGCATAAATAAAGACAAAACAAAATTTCTAAAAAACTCTGAACCAGTAATTATAAAAATTGACAACCAACCACTCGAACATGTGTCAGATTACATCTATTTAGGACAGATAATTTCTCACAAAAATCAAACCACTAAAGAAATCGAGCCAAGATTTGCAAATGGATGGAAGAAATACTGGTCTTTGAAAGAAGTCTTGAAATCCAAGGAGCTAAGTATGCAAATAAAAAGGAAAGTCTTCAACACGTGTATACTCCCAGTCATCACATATGGATGTGAAACTTGGGCACTCACCAAACGTCACAGAGAAAAGTTGGAACGCTGCCAGAGAGCCATGGAGAAAAGTTTGACAGGAATAAGGAAACAGGACAGAGTGAGATGTAGCACAATAAGGGAGAAAATTAAAGTTGCCAAATAGTTACCCGAATAGACCAACAAAAGTGGAGATGGACAGGACACATGATCCGCGATCCACAAGAGAAAAGGTGCAAAAATATCACTGACTGGTATCCCCGAGATGGCAAGAGAAGTAGAGGACGTCAACACATAAGATGGGAAGACGACCTAAAACTCACGGCTGGACATTGATGGAGAAGAGTAGCGCGTGACAGGTCCCAATGGAAAATGTTAGAGGAGGCCTATGTCAAGAGGCAAACTGAGCTTCGGGATATATTATATCAAATAATAACTTGTCTAGTATATGCCTAACGGAAGTCCAGAATAAAAAGGCTTATTATTATTATTATTATAAGATCGTGCGGAATGCGGGGGAGAAGACTCGATTATGGCATTATTAAAACGCGTAAAACGGACGATTGTGTAAAATCGCCGTGAACTCTCCCTGTCCGCCCAAATTTATCTCTACGGTCGGTGAAACGGGATAGGCAGAGTGGTCGATTTTTGCCTCCTTTTAAAGACAAAAAAGTGAGCCAAAGAATACTATGTATAAAGGTACCTTCATTTTATATTATGTTAAATATTAGCCAAACCTAACGTATCTGTGTAACTATGATTAAACCTGTATAAAATTCTTGTATAATATTCATTTCGAATCTCCCCATATCTAATTTTAATTTCGAAAAACTACATATTTCATAAACATTATACGAGTTTTGTAATGAGCATTGTTCTTTTCTTAATTAGCTAGAAAAGGTTTATCAACACGTTAAAACTACTTCAAAGTTGATTGATTTATGGACATAAACAAGTAATTTCCTTCGTTAATTATACATTCCTTGAATGAATAATAAAATAAAAACTGTTTTGCAGATCAGCAGTTCCCAAACTTTACCGGACACGGAATCGGAATCGCCTGTTTTTGATCGAACCAACTTACCACAACATTAAAAATAAATGTTTTTTTACATTAACTCCACACAGGAGGCCCTGAGAAAATAATTTCCCTCGGGGCCTATGTCACCTGAGATGCTATGTGGAGGGTCTTTCAGTCAGGGGTTTTTTTTTCAGGTATTTTGGGGCTCCAGCCCAGAGGTGGCTGCCAAATTTAACCGTGGGGCGCACTTGTGATTTGTACAGGGTTAGCAGTTATGTACTAGTAAAGTATCTGCGGGCCCTGTAGAGTACGCCCAGTTTTTGAGAGGCTAACTTAAGTCTGACTTCGATGGAGCCCCCATATCTGAGCTGGTCACTTAGAGTTACACCAAGCGTATCAATGGAGGGCCTGTTCGGAAGATTGCTTCCGTTGAAGAAGACTAGATTTTCATTTCGATCCCTTTTAGTACTTTTAGACGTTATCAGACATGATTGGGTCTTTGAAACATTAAATTCAACGAAATTATTTTAACCGTCCATTCTTTGCTTCAAAGCCTACCGAGCCGTTGGAATTTGTGAGCCCTTTGGGGGCTTGTCAAACAAAAAGCTATCCTGAACTGTGTACTGTCATCCACGTAACAATGAATTGGTGCACATGTTAAAAGGTCATTGATGTGCAACAAAAACAAAGTCGGGGACAGAACCGATCCCTGTGGGACGCCAGCATTTATCGAGTGCGAGAAAGAGGTGAAACCATCAGCAACCGTCTGAATCGACCTCTCCCTCAAAAAGTAGGCAATCCACTTACACAAGGATGCGGGAAGTCCGTAAGATGGCAGTTTGTTAACAAGTCCTCGGTGCCAAACCAGGTCAAAAGCCTTGGAAATGTCCAGTGCAACCGTTTGGGTCTCACCGAAACGTTCCAGGCATCGCCCCCGAACACGCGTCACATACGCCAAAAGATTGCCGCACGAGCAGTTCCGCCGGAATCCGTATTGGCGGTAGTTAATATTTTTGTTCATCTCGAGGTATGTGAGCAGTTTGTCGTTGATCAAACTGCTCACATACCTGACATTTTAAAAATCTTTGTCAAAATTGGAGCTATTTCTACAGCGCACCTCTGCAGTGAATTATTCAGATATTGTTGTATAATTGTTCAGATATTCCGTCAGGCCCACTAGCTTTATTAACATCAAGCCCTCGTAAAACATGGAGTACTTCCGGATGCCGGATCCTCAGCTTTTTCGTATGAAAACCGCAGTGGGGAACCGACATCGGGACATCACCATGGTCATCAAGGGTTGAGTTTTCCGCAAACATTTTACCTAATAAGTTAGCCTTTTCGGTGGCGGTGTTTGCTAGCGAGCCGTCAGGTCTGGTAAGAGGTGGCAGACTGAATTTGAAGAAATTGCGACCTATTGAGCCGCGACATTATATTCATATTCAAGCGACCAGAATTGCCTGCTGCTACGCGGGCACGCAGCCAGCTTTTTGCTGATCTGCAGGTCGTGCTCGAATTTTGACCTATTTATGATTCTCTTGGTTTCCTTTGCCATTTTGGTGAATGATGTTCTGTCTTCGGATGTTCTAGATGTTTTGTAGGCTTGGTAAGCCGCGTTTTTTCGTCGCACTACTTCAGAGCATAGTAAGCAATAATAAACAAACATTTTTTGTATCTTTACCCAATGTTCAAGACGTGATTCAAAATTGTTCGTTTTTTACATGTTTGATATGAAACTGGAGTAAGAAATCCAGTATTGTGAGCAAATTATATCTAGGAGATACCTAATTAAGGCATGCAATGCCCTTATATCGTTACCGCAATTTCACGCTACTTTTCACTACCGCAAAACCGAGATTAAAAATGTGAATTTCACGGCATAAAAACAAACCGTGATAGGGAAATCCTGCGAACAGTGCGTCGGGCAATTCCCGAATTCCCTACAGTAAACTAACGTTTATTTTTGGTCTTACTCAGTCTCACTCGCAACTACTGGCAAGTCGGACAAGTGAGTGACTAATCTGTCCTATTTTATTTGTTTACTACGTAAATGCGTGAAAAATAATTATTTTGACTAATATATTAACGTATTGTACTCGTATCCGTGGGTCAAATCTTTTTTGTAAAAAATGAATACTACAATTAATGGTATTGAATTCAAAGACTTCAAAAGTTTTAATATGGTGTGAAAACATTTTTTTGCGATCTATAGATCGTCGATCAGCGAAGTGTAAACTCTGTCCCGTTATTATTAAAACTAGTGGACGATCAACAAGCGGACTACATACTCCTTTGCGCACCAAGCACGGAATTAGAGCTAATAATGTTAACTCCGACGAGATATCAGAAGGGGTTGATTGTCCTAGCCTAACACCAACTACGAGCCACAGCCAATCTACCGAGGTAGCAGCTATAACCTCAATCTTAACTGACGAAGATGAAAACATCGAAAAACTACAATCACGGGCGAAAAAAAGCAAGATATCACACAATGTCGAAAAAAGGGATTCTCTTTCTATGAAAGTATCCCGTATGGTGGTAAAAAATGAATTGCCATTTAAAGTTTTCGTAAGTTCAGAAGATTTACGGTCTTTGTTACCAATTTCGCAATATCGCAAATTTTGGTACCTATATAATATAATAAATATGGTATATAATATAATCGCAATATGAAAATATCGGTCAGATACCGCAATATCGCGGTATTGAATATATAGTGCGGTATTGCATGCTCTATACCTAATACAAACGTGTACGTCGACGCGTCCGAAGAACATCGTCGGATGTGCGATTTAGTAGTTTAGCAATAGAGACGTTTAAAGTTGAGTTTCTGCATTTTTACTGTTTTTGAGATCAAGAAACATACCATGTATACGTTTTTCATTACATTTCATTGAAAATTTCGAAAATACACACTTATAAATCATTAAAAGGAAGCCAATGGCCAAAAACCAAATAAGCCATCAAGATACAATTTTCAATTTTTATCTGCTGTTTATTTGTTCTTCGGGACCATCGATTTGTATTACTGTTCTGAGAAATGAAAGTATTATAATCGTTATTTATTTTTCGATTATGCCGTGTTGCGCTAGCTCCTTCTTTAAACAATGTTTCGGATAGCGTTACAGTGCCCATTATCATTATCAAGGTATGATAGACACTGTAACGCTGTCCGAAACTTTGGCTAAAGAAGGGGGTAACGCAACACGGCGTAATAATAACGATAATAATATTTTTGGCCGTGAAAATCTAAATCATATCGAAGGTATATGGCTTTATTCATATTATTTGGTTTTAAAATTGAATTTTATATCCGACTACAGAATTAAAAAATCGAAAGATCCTCAGCTTTGGATCCAGCGGGTTCTAATCCCTATAATGTGTAATATCTGTAAATTGTAATTTACTCGTATGTAGGAGTAATAAGAATCCGACTCCTTATCGTGCCAACCACGGAGAACTTATAAATAAGCAAGGAGTACCTACCTAAACGGCAATCTCCACAATTGCAGCACGATCAAAACAATGAAGTTTGCCTCCGTAATTGGTAAAGATTATTTTCAAATTTTCATTAATAACAGACCAGGGGATATCGCAGACTAAACCGAAAACCTCTTTTCTTTCGTGTCTAATTCAACCTTGCGCTGACATATAATTACATTTAATACGTAGTAAGCATTCGAAAACTTAAGTAAGTACGTAGTAAAATAATTTTTTTAGCTGTTTTTTATTTACTCACAAATAATTGCCCAAGCCGCATTTAAAATCATGAAACAATAAAATTTGTAATGGCCAATATCTAATAATTTAAGCAAAAATAAATAAAGTATCTCACATCCATACTAGATATTTGATACATCTTTTGATTGCAAAAATTATTTTTTAGTTTAGTTGGATATTCTGATCTGAAATCTAAAATTAAGATATGTATGAAAAGGGCAGAAACGAGCCGCGCAAACGTTCCACTATGAATTTTTTCATACCCATAACATTTTTACTGTTTAACAGAAACAAATATGTTTTTATTAGTTTGCGGAGCGTGATTTGCGATTTTTTTCTATCGTGGGAATTGAACAGTAATTACCCAGATTAATTGACCAGAGACTGTACTGTTGAAATTGAAAAATCCGGCTAAGAATGCAACTCGGATGCCGCACCGTACGCAAACCATCTTCGTATTTGAAGTTTGTTAAAAAGATACTTTTGTAATAGAACCGAATTCAAGCAAGTGGCCAATAATGCCAAAGGATGGCGCCACTTACGTCAATAGGAGGACCATACGAGGATCTGCCGCCTGCAGGTTAAGTACTACGGATTTGTAATTTTAAGTATCTATCCGGATATGGAGAGATTGACGGTAATATGATTATTATTGTAACTGGCAGTTGTGAATAATAGTACAACGCGGCTATATATTACATATGACGTCATTGCCTGCCGCGGTTACTTTGTCCCAGTGACTATCTGTCACTGGATCACAGTGGATCCGAGGAACCGGTTATTTTTGGAACCAGTTCCTATCGGATTTATTAAATGGTCGCCAACAATCAAACTGGGCGAAGCCGAACCAAAAACCGCCCTCAGGGCCTAGCAGCAAAAACCTGCGGAGGGGGTTTTTAAGTGCTAGTTTAGGCTCAGCAAGTGTATAGATATTATCTTCAAAAATAGCATAATTTATAAATCGGAACAAATTCGTAATGCCGCGGCCGTGGCTTTGACTATTACAATTTGTGTGCTCTTACATCTGACATAACTATTGTACGAGGGGAGCATGACTGGGAGGGTAGTGTAACCTCAGTCTGCCATATTGCATAAACAACTATAAAATACAAAAGAAAAGAAAAAAAATGTTTACATATTAGGTAGGTACCTTAATAAAACATAAAATGAAAATAAAATTCATCACATAAATGACAAAAAATTAAGTATAAAATTAAATTAATTAAGTTTTAGTGGGGAACTGATCCACTCGGATGCAGCCTCGACAATGGTGTTGGTTGATTTCCGTGTCCTGTCACAGAAGCTGGCTAGTCGGTGGCGAAGTAAGGCTGGGAATGAGTGCACCCTCTGTGATGACCGTGGCCGGTTATCTACAATACCTCTGGACTCCGTTGCTGATGGATCCAGATTCCTCTGAATAGGTTGATCTCAGTTCAGGGTGTTTGCAATAATAATACGTAGGTAGTCTATTGTGGTTTATTCCGAGATATTGATACAGTAGTGCTTCGTAGGAAGTCTGATGCAAAGAGAGGACGAATGGACAACATTCACAACCTTTTATACGTTACTCATGCTGTCTCACTCATAAACGCATGTCTCTTTTATACCGCGAGACATACGTTCACCACATCCCTCCACACTTAAATCCGAAGACAGTTACACAACATGATGATTATAATAATATTTACAACACATACATTATATTATTTACAATACATTATCATGTTGAGTCGAGAGCTGAGTCCTGTCTTCATTGACTCATCTGTGTCTCCGAGGTCGTAATTGGTCTTTCCAGTTTCCCGACGAGGAAGCCACTGGTTCACTGGAGCTGGAAGTAAAAGGAAAAGTACCCATTAGATTGTCATCCGGCACAAGGCTGGAGACATCGTCGTCATTATACGACAGTCTCCTTGTCTCAGACGCGATAGGATTATTATGGTCACTATCCCTCGCTACACATAGCTTTGACAACTGATCAAAATGTCTTTTCCAGTACCATAATTTTACCATACAAATTTACCTCAATTAAATAAACTTTTTTATCTAATTGTTTGTATACCTTCCCTGGTACCCATTTATCCTTATTTTGATTCTTTAAATCCCTTACCATTACATATTGATCAACTGAAAATCCCTTGGATTGTTTATTATTTCTCTTGTAATAATATTTCCGATTCTTTTGACACTTATCTCTCCCCCCTCTTGGTACAAAATTGTTTAAATTTGACCTTAATTTCCTTCCTAATTCAAAAGTTATATTTCTCGGATTGCAGAATTTTGGTTCCGCATTCCCATTTAATTTTAATTGCACTTTACTTTTATTAAAACTACCCACTTTCTCCGAAAAAACCTCCTGGAATTTACGAATTTTTTTATTCACATTACTTCTACCATTCTCAAATACACTGGGAGAAAAAAATTCACTACCCTCCTGGGATGAAATTGATTGTAAATCACTTCTATCATTTTCAAATACACTGTGAGAAAAAATTTCACTACCCTCCTGGGCTGAAATTGATTGTAACCCCGTGAATCCAATATTAAATTTATTTATAAAGTCACGACCTAGAACCGTAGTTGTTCCATTTTTAACTACACAAAATTCTAACATTTCTCTATAACCGTTATAATCAACTAATAATGAAATACAACCCAATAAATTCAACTTACAATTAGCGTAATCCGTTAAGACTAAATCCTTTGGTTTTAAATCCAAATGTTTGAAGTGTTTAACATAATCTATGTCTGTCAATATCGAAATTGCCGATCCTGTATCCAAGAATCCGTTAAAAATCGCATTGTTCACTAGGATTTGGCACATAATTGGGTCACAGTTCACAGAATTTACCACTAGCCACTAACTTCCTCTTACTTCCCTGCGTATTCACAAACACAGAAGAAATAACTTTTTTACTAAATCGGCGACATATTTTACTAATGTGACCTTTGCCCAGTAGCGTAGCGACTAGGGGGGCAGGGGGGGGGGGGGGGGGGGGGGCGGACCGCCCCGGGTGCCACCCGAGGAGGGGGTGACACTCGAACGTGGAGAAAAAACTTACGAAAGTGCAAAATTGCCGTAAAAAATATTTTACACGTTAACACTGACTGTTATTTTTCTCTATGGCTTTGTTAGTCGGGGATTCCCGAAAAATGTTTTTTTTGTTCCTAGCTCAGTCGGGGATTTCCCTGAAATATTCCTTGTGTCATTCTAATTTCGTTTGTATATTTGAATTAACGTAGACTCGTGAAGTGAATTGTTATCTATAGACTGACGTGATTTAGTGAAGAAGTTATTATTATGTTAGCGTGTTTATTAGTGCTGAAAGACCAGTTTGAAAAACATGGTAGGTAGGTGTGAATTTTTTGATACCGTTTTGTAGCGCATGATTTTGACGACCTCCGTAGTCCAGTGGGTAAGACTCTTGACTCACAGTCCGGAGGTCGCGGGTTCAAACCCGGCATGCGCAAATAAATTTTATTTGATTAATTTGTGTTATTTCACAATTAATTCATTAAAAATAATATATAGTATATTTGCGGCATGTTCCAGAGTGGAAGATACTATTAGTATCGCCCTGGTGTAAGACCACCATTCAGAATTGAAACGTTGCTTGAAAATGGCTTTAGCCGTGTTTGATGACCAGATCTGAATAGCCAGGTACTTTCCAACCTTCCTCTTCCCCACCTCCTTCCCCTCCCTACTGCTTTCAGCCTCACAACATACCCCAATTGGGGATGCCATAGTGTCACTGGCTCCAGACGGGAGCAGTTGAGATTCTTGTGCGGTTATTCACTGTAAAAAAAAAAAGAATAGTTACAGTCGGGACGAGAAAAAGGTTTTTCATCACATTCTCGAAAAAAATAACTAAAACGGCACTTGCTGTGAGTTAGCAAGTGCCGTTTTAGTTATTTTTTTCGAGAATAAGAATAGTTGCAGTCAAGACAAGAAATAGGTTTTTTTCCACTGTCGGTAGACGTGTGATTTTTAGATTTCTCTTCACAGTAGATGAATAGTTGCAGTTGGAACATGAAAAAGGTTTTTCTCCGCACTGAGTCAGCAACTGACTTCTTATGTATCCCTTTTGAGAACACGAATAGTTACAATCAGGACATGAAAAAGGTTTTTCTCTTCTGTGAATCGTACTGCGGATTTTTAAATCTTCCCTTTGAAAACATGTATTACTGCAGTCGGGACATGAAAAATGTTTTTGTCCAGTATGGGTAAGCTTGTGAATTTTTAGCTACCGTTTTGTAGCGCATGAATAGTTACAGTCGGGACAAGAAAAAGGTTTTTCATCACTCTGAGTTAGCAAGTGCCGTTTTAGTTATTTTTTTGAGAATAAGAATAGTTACAGTCAGGACATGAAATAGGTTTTTTTCCACTGTCGGTAAACGTGTGATTTTTAGATTTCTCTTCATAGTACATGAATAGTTGCAGTTGGAACATAAAAAGGGTTTTTCTCCACACTGAGTCAGCAACTGACTTCTTATGTATCCCTTTTGAGAACACGAATAGTTACAATCAGGACATGAAAAAGGTTTTTCTCTCCTGTGAATCATAATGTGGACTTTTAAATCTTCGTTTTGAGGACGTGTATAACTGCATTCAGATCATGAAAAAGGTTATACTCCACTTTGAGTAAGCTTATGAATTATAGTGGAGTAAAGTGTTGCTCCATATGGAAACCTTTGTAAAATTACTTTCTTCAGGGTCTCCTCAGTGTAGCTAATGTAAAACGAAATATGTGTTGTAAAACCATGTAGGTGTATTAAAGATAAGACAGTATTAAATTGTTGAGATCCGGAAGGAATGAAAGACCGACAAAAATAATAATATTTTCCCAATTTATTTATGAACTAGCTGGGTTACCCGGCTTCGCTCGGGACAACATTCGAGAGTGTTCTGGAATGTTTCACATATATGTTCCGATTCCCTATTCCCGAACATTCAACAACTTTCCAGAATGTTTCGGGATGTTCTGGAATGTTGTGGAATGCTCTCAAACACTCTAGCTGGGATACCCGGCTTCGCTCAGGGAGTTGATATCAGATTGTATGGTAGTTGGAATAAAGGATAAACTTCAAAATATAAGAGATAATTTTTTTATTGTAAACATATTCAACTATTTACAATACTTGTTTATAAACGATATTTTTCGTTTTGTTATCCGGGGTATATATGCACAATTTTTTTGAATTTCCTACTCGAGAGCAAGCTACGTATAGCTAGCTGACCGTGAGAAAAGCAGTTATCTTTGAGGTTGATGCCGCAATGTTTTAAAGTTTGTCCTTGCGCTTTGTTAATTGTAAAACTATGTATAGCCTAATTTGATTGGAAATTGCAGTCTTTTAAATTGGAATGGCAGTTCTGTAGAGATCAGTGGTATTCTGGGGATAAATACTGTGTGTCCTTTGTCCTTTCCAGTCAATATATATTGATACTCACCGACACACATCGCCACTTATTTCTAGAGCTTCTAGAAAGGTTCTAGAGCCTTCTCCTTCCACAATTTTCTAAATCATTTGCGAACCATCCAGAACCTTCTAGACTCAGCGATGTACTCCGCCACTCCTTCCAGAACTTTGTACAGCCCTATCGAACCTTCTAGAACTTCCTACAGCTTTATGGAACCTTCTAGAATTTTCCGGGACCTTCTAGACACACCGACATACTCCTCCACTCCTTTCAGAACTTTTTACAGCCTTATAGATCCTTCTAGAACTTTCTACAGCATTATCAAACCTTCTAGAACTTTCCGGAACCTTTTAGACTTAATGACATACTCCGCCACAGCTTTCAGAACTTTCTACAGCTTTATTGAACCTTCTATACTCACTGACATACTCCGCCACTCCTTTCAGAACTTTGTACAGCTTTATCGAACCTTCTAGAACTTCTTACAGCTTTGTGAAATCTTCTAGAATTTTCCGGAAACTTCTAGACACACCGACACACTCCTCCACTCCTTTCAGAACTTTCTACAGACTTATGGAATCTTCCAGAACTTTGTACAGCTTTATCGAACCTTCTAGAACTTCTTACAGCATTGTGGAATCTTCTAGAATTTTCCGGAACCTTCTAGACACATCAACACACTTCTCTACTCTTTTTAGAACTTTTTACAGCCTTATGGAACCTTTTAGAAGTTTCCGGAACCCTTTAGACTCACCGACGTACTCCACCACTCCTTCCAGAACTTTGTACAGCCCTATCGAACCTTCTAGAACTTCCTACAGCTTTATCAAACCTTTTAGAACTTTCCGGAACCTTTTAGACTTACCGACATATTCCGCCACACCTTCCAGAACTTTCTACAGCTTTATTGAACCTTCTATACTCAACGACATACTCCGCCACTCCTTTCAGAACTTTGTACAGCTTTATCGAAACTTCTAGAACTTTCCGGAACCTTTTAGACTTACCGACATATTCCGCCACACCTTCCAGAACTTTCTACAACTTTTTTGAACCTTCTATACTCACCGACATACTCCGCCACTCCTTTCAGAACTTTGTACAGCTTTATCGAACCTTCTAAAACTTCTTACAGCTTTGTGGAATCTTCTAGAATTTTCCGGAACCTTCTAGACACACCAACACACTTCTCTACTCCTTTCTGAACTTTTTACAGCCTTATGGAACCTTCTAGAAGTTTCCGGAACCCTTTAGACTCACCGACGTACTCCGCCACTCCTTCCAGAACTTTGTACAGCCCTATCGAACCTTCTAGAACTTCCTACAGCTTTATCAAACCTTTTAGAACTTTCCGGAACCTTTTAGACTTACCGACATATTCCGCCACACCTTCCAGAACTTTCTACAGCTTTATTGAACCTTCTAGACCCACCGACACACTCCTCAACTTCTTTCAGAACTTTGTATAGCTCTATCGAACCTTCTAGAGCTTTCGGAATCTTCTAGACTCACCACCAATTATTTCGGAAAGCTTCTAGAACTTTCTCCATCCACAATTTTCTAAAGCATTTGGAACCATCAGATCCTTCTAGAGTCACTGACATACTACGCCACACCTTTCAGAACTTTCTACAGCTTTATCGAACCTTCTTGAACTTTCCGGAACCTTCTAGACTCGCTGACATACTCCTCCACTTCTTCCAGAACATTCCAGAGTTTTATCGAATTTTCTAGAAGTTTCCGGAATCTTCTAGACTCGGAATCTTCTAGACTCTTCTTGAAATTTCTAGAGTCTTCTTAGAACTTCCAGCCCTTATATCTTCAAAAGCAAGACCTTTAGTTAAAAACGAATACCCTTATTCCCTAGGGGGGATAAAGGTCTACCATACTATATAACTCTCTTGATCGTACCGGCACTTGTTTCTGAGTTTTTGCGTTCCGCACGCTTTTTTGGACTTTCTTTTATAATATATATTGATTATTAATTCCTACATTCCAGTAACCAAGCAACTGTCGTCGTTACCTAGTGTCAACAAATAGTTTTCAATATCTCCAAATTAAATATTTTAATGTAAACTACCCTTCAATACTACAAATCTATAATATATATTATATTTTAGAATAATGTTATCAAAATAAAATATATAATTAAATTTACCTACAAAATATATTTCAAGGTAATCTCAAAATATAGTTGTTTACCTTGGTTACTGAAGTCCTCACAAAAGGAAAAATTTATTTACCTAAATATCCTACGGTTCACTGGCAGTTTATTTATTACGTTATCTAATATACTTATTTTCAAATATTTATATGTTTTGGGATCAAAGCTAATTCTTTTCTATCTGATACAATAAAAAATCAGAGAGCTAAAATACAAGCAAACGTCGAGGCTAGCTACCAACAATTAATTATTTTATTATAGTCCACATTGTCCACATTATTTAATTTACGCACCAGATTTAAATGTCCGGGTTAAATTTTCCCCAAAAAAAAAAAAAAAAAAAAAAAAAAAAAAAAAAAAAAAAAAAAAAAAAAAAAAAAAAAAAAAAAAAAAAAAAAAAAAAAAAAGCAAAAAAAGAAGGAAAAACTAAACCCTTTCACACACTTCCCCAAATGATCATCTAGTCAACCCACGCTATGCAATTGCACTATATAAGTATTACAAATACAAAACAAGAACAACATGTCAACCTACTAGAGACCAAATGGGAATATAATTCACCGACTCCAGATATTTTCATATCAGAGGGTTCGGCTCTGTGGCATTTCAATAACAATAAATTTACGACCGTAAAATTTGTAATTTTTTTTGGAAAACATAAATCAATTAATAAATTTATTGCCTCTGTGTGTAAATGGGATATTAAGACCGCTCTCTTTTTCTCAACCGAATTGATTTTGTCATAATTGACAAGGATGAACTGTTCGTATTGCAACACGAATGTCTCCAGTTTGTCCCTCAAATGACAAAACCTGGGCAGTTCCCCCCCTTCCATCTTCACACAGATGCAATCAATAAAAGCAGAAAAAAATTAACAAACAGCACTCAACTCACGACTCTGTTGACTTGATGCTGCTCCGATCTCGCCCTTCCGCGGACCGTCTCCTGGCTCCTGAACCCTGGTCGTCCTTCTAACGCCCCGGTACGCCTTCCGTGAGGTCTCTGATCTTCTCCTGAAGACCCGGACTTCTCCATCCACGCCTTACGTGTATGCTCCTCCAGGTTCTCGGCACTGAATAACCCTATCCAGCGCCTTGATGTTCCTCGGATGCCGATTCTGCTGCTCTTGCTTCCTTCCCGCTCCGCAATGATGTGGAGTCGTGATCTGGCCCTTTCTCTGCCCGATCACCTGTTGACCACTGTAGCCTCAATCTCGGGATGTTGCCAAATGCGATTTTGGCTGCTGCGTAAATCAGTCCTTTATCGGCTGCGCCAAATGTGTTGACCGTGGCCGGTTATCTACATTACCTCTGGACTCTGTTGCTGATGGATCCAGATTCCTCTGAATAGGTTGATCTCAGTTCAGGGTGTTTACAATAATAATACGTAGGTAGTCTATTGTGGTTTATTCCGAGATATTGATACAGTAGTGCTTCGTAGGAAGTCTGATGCAAAGAGAGGACGAATGGACAACATTCACAACCTTTTATACGTTACTCATGCTTTCTCACTCATACACGCATGTCTATTTTATACCGCAAGGCATACGTTCACCACACCCTCCCTTCAGTGAATATCGTGGAGGCACTGCAGAACCTCGGTAGTTGCATAAGTTGCCTGTATGCATTGTTGTAGCACACCCTCAGTTTGTCCCATTGCGTTGATGGATATTGCGTCCATAGTTCAAATGTACACAGGGCAGTACAGTATGTCTTGAAGAGTAATTTTCTGACATCGTCGCTACAGTGGTAGAACCGCGTTGAGAGCATTCTGGCCCGTATGTTAATTGCTCTTCTTTGTCGTTCCGTATCTTCTGTATCCTTCATGTCTTTGGTTAGGATATGTCCCAGACCTGTGAGGCCACAAGCAGTTCATTTTAAAGCGACGATGACTGACTTTTTAGAATTGTACAACAAGTTATGAGAGTTTGCGTACTCTTCGCATATTTGCACAAGTCGTCTCATCGATTTAATCGAAGGTGCAAGTAGCACCAAATCATCGGCGTAATTAATGTTATTACTTCCTTGTCCGCAGATATGACAACCTATTCGTGTATCGTTCAACTCTTGTAAGAGGTCATTATTGTACACTTAAATAGAGTTGGGTCCACATTTTCCCATTGCCTGCTCCGCTTTTAAGGAAAAAAGGTCTTAAAGAAGCTCCTGCCCATTAAATGTGATTTTCCTGTTGACCGTACCAAATAGCCAGCATATTGAGATTAGTGGGGGTGTCACTGAATTAGATACTAATTGAACAACTCATTATTAGTATAAACACCGGGTTTTATCATAATTAGTTCATTAGTCTTTGAGCTATCGTCGACCAAACACAAGTCAATCGGGAAAAAAATGTGAAATTTGGAGAAAATCGAGTTCCGCGCTGTTATAAAGTTTTTAACCGAGCAAAGAAAATCAGTTCAGATCATACTGAAAGAAATGTCATCCGTTTACGGGGACTCTTGTCCAAGTAAAACTATGTTTTACAAATGGCATACATATTCTTCACGACCATCTTGACATGACTAAAGTCAGCGCAAGGGTGCCGGGAATGCCCACGCACGCGCCGCCTCAAAAACAACAGCGCTTGAGGTGTTCTCGTGCATTTTCGGAGTTGTAGGGAAGACAAAGATGGAATGTTGGCTCAAATTGTTACTGGTGATGAAATTTGGGTTCATAATTATGAACCTGAGTCTAAACAGGACTCAATGCAGTGGCACAGAAAGGCACACCACTACCCAAGATGTTTAAGGTGTCACAATCGGCTGGGAAAATCATGGCGACAGTCTTTTAGGACTTGGAAGGAATCCTGTTGATCGATTTCAAAGACAAAGGTGTTTCCATAACCGGAGATCCGTACATATTACCTGGCCAATTGTCGTTCCGTTATCCGTTTGAGATGTAATAGGGTAAAAAGAATGTTGTTAAAATGCCCTTAAAGCATACATGTTTTATTCTTTAAAAATATGTTGGATAGTATTTCCATTACATATTTCACACGAAATGAAAGTTTATAATATACCTAAGTACAATTTCGTGCATTATTATTATTTGCTTATGTAAGCTTGTGCTTGTGCTTGGGAAAGGGGAACTTGAAAACAAATTGACAGTTCCGAGGAACAACGTCGGATCTGCGAAAAATTGAAAATTGTTTAGTTGGCTTATTTATCGGCTTATTTTGGTAATTTAAAGGTCTGCATTTTGTAAATTTTTAATGAAATGCAAAATATCAAAACAACTGCTGACAAACTACATAAGTAGTTTAGCGGGTTTAAATGTAAAAAAATAATAATATTTTATGCACCAGATTTAAATGTCCGGGTTAAATTTTCCCCAAAAAAAAAAAAAAAAAGGAAAAAAAAGAAGGAAAAACTAAACCCTTTCACACACTTCCCCAATTGATCATCTAGTCAACCCACGCTATGCAATTGCACTATGTAAGTATTATAAATACAAAACAATACAAGAACAACATGTCAACCTACTAGAGACCAAATGGGAATATAATTCACCGACTCCAGATATTTTCATATCAGAGGGTTCGGCTCTGTGGCATTTCTAATTGAACCTATAAATCCTACCGATCCCTCAATATAAATATTTAAAAAATCCTTTGTAATCCTACATGTATTTAAAATGACTGATTTTTGCATTTTTATATACAAATTATTTGACAAATCTAATATGCTTAAATTTTGAATCAGATTCCTAGGTATTATGCCAGTGGCCGAAATAACAAATGGCAATATTTTTATAGTCCGAGAATGCCAAATTTTTTTAATCTCATTTCCTAAATCTGTGTATTTTCTTATTTTTTCAGAAATAGTTTTTTGAATATTACAGGAATTTGGAATAGCTACATCAATGATATAAGTTATTTTTTTAATTTTGTCATGTAAAACTATATCAGGTCTATTATGACTAATTGTTCTGTCTGTTAGTATAGTTTTATCATAATATATTTTATAAAATTCAATTTCTAAAAATGAATTTGGTTCATATTCATAATATGGTACTATATTACAGCAGTTAATCAAGTTATGTTTAATTACCAAACTTTGGTGAATTATTTTTAAAACCTGATTGTGCCTAAATGTATACTCGGAAGGCGCTAATATAGAACATCCCGATATAATATGTTCTATAGTTTCGGGAAAAGCCAAACATTTTCTACATAAATCATCAATTTGATTTATATCTTTGATTATATGCTTTCTATAATTTTTAGTATTAATGACTCTATCTTGAATGGCAAGCATAAATCCTTCTATTTCTGCGCTCAACTCTCCAATACTCAACCATTTGTTTGACGAAAGTTTGTCAACATACGTTTGGTTGAGATAATTGAAGTGTTTTGCGTGAATAATTTTATTTGACCAGGAATCTAATAATTCCTGGTTAGTATTTATAAGAATGTTGGCATTCTCGTCATATAAATTTAAAGGTGTAATATTTCTATCTGCCTTGCAAATTATTTTGTGCATTTCTGAGCTATTAGCTTTCCTATGGAAAAAATATCTAAGCATTTCTACCTGATTGTGTTGATGTAGTGATTGTGTTGTTGTGTTGAATAAAATAATAATAATAATAATAATAAATAAAATAAATTTACCTAGAAATTTAGGTGGTAGAGGTGTAGTCAAAATAACATCTCTACCACCTAAATTTCTAGGTAAATTTATTTTATTTATTATTATTATTATTATTATTTTATTATTATATATTATATATATATTATTATATATTATATATGTACTATATATTATATATGTACTATATTATATATTATATAGTATATATTATATATTATATATAATATATTATATATTATATATTATGTATTATATGTTATTTATTATATATTATATATTTATATATATATATATCTATCTATATTAATAAAAATGAATGGAGATTTCGGAGGAAATGTATGTACGCGCATAACTTACGAACGACTACACCAAATTGGATAATTCTTTTTTTGTTGTGTTTGTTATTGTCAGGAGAAGGTTTGTATGAAAAAATTTTTTTTAAAAATAAAACAGAATTTTTTTTCTAAATAATTTTTAATTTTTTTTTATAAATGTTTAGAGGTTTACCGTCGTGTTATTTATTGTTATTGATAAGAAATTGCCACCAGTGAGGCGTCAAAATATCGGTTTGCGTACGCGTAACTTAAGTCGAGATCACAATCTTCGATACAATGAGACTGAAGAAGAGAGTTGGCAGCGTTTGAAGGCAAATAGAATGAGAATTTCTCAAGCGAGATCTACCGTGACTCCGGAAGAACCTATACCCTATACCATCGACTTCAAGTGAGAGGCAACAAAACAGATCTAACGTAACAATTACCTATGAACGTTTGGCGTTTAGATAAATGATACAACAGTATCGGTCGTCTATCAGCGATACGCCAGGATTATGTTGTGCGAATGAACAAATCAAATTAACACAACTGGCGACGCCACCTGAACCACTGAATTCATTACTTTCAGGGCAAGAACCTCTATCAAAGAATTTTTTGCAGAATATTCAAAATTACAACAGTGTGTTCCAAATGACATCATTTGGTGCAAATATAATTGAAGAACATGGTTTCAACCCAACTTTTAAGGTATTTTTTTTTTGACACACATTATATACATCCATTGTAACATAACCTTCATGTATTAAAATTCTATTGAGGCTCATAAATGAAGATTTTTTAACCCTAGAAAGATAATCATATTTCGATGTACGGTAAAGATAATCATTCGTAAAATTGACGCATGATTTTAAACTAGCTATAAGATTTTATTAAGGGCCAGCCAGCTTCAATTCCAAATTTGCTTTAATTTATACCTGTATTCAAAAATGCTGAAAGGCGTGATGATAAAACTACTAAAATTATGTACTTTTTGTAATTATTTTTTGATCATGTATGACCTAACCTTCTTATGCTAAAAATAAACATATTTACTCATATTTTTGTTATTTATTTTTGGGGTGTTACGCCGTGTTGCACTACCTCCTCCTTTAGCCAACGTTTCGGACAGCGTTACAGTGTCCATCATCAGGGCAGATGGCATCACATCTGCCCTAATTATGGACACTGTAACTTAAAAAAAAATATGTATATTGTTTTAACTTTGGCTCGGTCATAAATTCGGTCCAATGGCACCGGACCGACTGAAATTTTAGATTCTTACTAAGAATCATGAATCAATCGAAGAATCTGCTAAACGAAGAATTTTTAATAAAATCATCGTTTTAACACTTGGGGTCGGTCATTTAAGAGCTTGGGTTCGGTCGTTTTATGATTTGAAGTAGGTCATTACTTTGGCCTTATGGCAACGAACCGACTGAAATTTTGGATTCTTACTAAGAATTATGGTCTGTACACGAGTCAGTCAAAGAATCTGCTAAAAGAATAATTTTTAATAAAATCGTCGTTTTAACATTTGGGGTCGGTCGTTTAAAGACTTGGGGACGGTTTTAAATTCGGCCTTACGGCACGGAACCGACTGAAATATTGGATTCTTACATAGAATAATGGTTGTACAAGAATCAATCATAGGATCTATGCCAAAGGAAGACTTTATTTTTAAATCACCCTTTTAACACTTGGGGTCGGTCATTTTAGAGTTTGGGTTCGGTCGTTTTATGACTTGGAGTAGGTCATTACTTTGGCCCTATGGCACCGAACCGACTGAAATTTTGGATTTTTACTAAGAATCATGGTCTGTACACGAGTCAGTCAAAGAATCTGCTAAAAGAATCATTTTTAATAAAATCGTCATTTTAACACTTGGGGTCGGTCGTTTTAAGACTTGGGGACGGTTTTTAATTCGGTCCTACGGCACGGAAACGACGTAAATATTGGATTCTTACTTAGAATAATGGTTGTACAAGAATCAATCATAGGATCTATGCCAAAGGAAGACTTTATTTTCAAATCATCCTTTTGACACTTGGGGTCGAAAGTTTTAGAACTTGGGTTCGGTCGTTTTAAGACTTGGGGTCGGACATAACTTCGGTCATATCTGTATCGAATCAATCAAAGGATCTGCCAAAAGAAGATTTTTTTTTTAAATCATCATTTTAATTTGGGCTCGATCATAACTTCGGTCCAATGGCACCGAACCGACTGAAATTTTAGATTCTTACTAAGAATTATAGTCTGGACACGAATCAATCAAAGAATCTGCTAAAAGAAGATTTTTTAATAAAATCATAATTTTAACACTTGGGGTCGGTCATTTTAGAGCTTGGGTTCAGTCATTTTAAGACATAGAGTTGGTCATTACTTTGGCCCTATGGCACCGAACCTACTGAAATTTTTGATTCTTTCTAAGAATCATGGTCTTTAGACGATTCAATCAAAAAATATGGCAAAAGAATAATTAAAAAAAAATCATAGTTTTAACACTTGGGGTTGGTCATTTTGGAGCTTAGGTTCGGTCGTTTTAAGACATGGAGTCGATCATTACTTCGGCTCTATGGCATCGAACCGACTGAAATTTTTGATTATTTCTAAGAGTCATGGTCTTTACACGATTCAATCAAAAATATGGTAAAAGAAGAATATTTAAAAAAAATCATCGTTTTAACACTTGGGATCGGTCATTACTTCGATGTGGCATGAAACCGACTGAAATTTTGGATTCTTACTAAGAATCATGGTCTGAACACGAGTCAATCAAAGAATCTGCTAAAAGAAGAATTTTTAATAAAATCATCGTTGGGGTCGGTCATTTTAGAGCTTGGGTTCGGTCATTTTATGACTTGGAGTAGGTCATTACTTCGGCCGGCCCTATGGCACCGAACCGACTGAAATGTTTGATTATTTCCAAGAATCATGGCCTGTACTCGAATTAATCGAAAAATATGACATAAGAAGAATTTTTTAAAAATCATCGTTTAACACTTGTGGTCGGTCACAACTTTGAGGTGGCACCAAACCAACTGAAATTTTGGATTCTTACTAAGAATCATGGTCTGTACACGAATCAATCAAAGAATCTGCTAAAAGCAGAATTATTAATAAAATCATCGTTTTAACACTTGGGGTCAGTCGTTTTAGAGCTAAGGTTCGGTTGTTTTAACACTTGTGGTCGGTCGAAACTTCGAGGTGGCACCAAACCGACTGAAATTTTGGATTTTTACTAAGAATCATTGTCTGGACACGAATCAATCAAAGAATCTGCTAGAAGAAGATTTTTTAATAAAATCATAGTTTTAACACTTGGGGCCGGTCATTTCAGAGCTTGGGTTCGGTCATTTTAAGACATAGAGTTGGTCATTACTTCGGCTCAATGGCATCGAACCGACTGAAATTTTTGATTATTTCTAAGAATCATGGTCTTTACACGATTCAATCAAAAAATATGGTAAAAGAAGAATATTTAAAAAAAATCATCGTTTTAACACTTGGGATCGGTCATTACTTCGATGTGGCATGAAACCGACTGAAATTTTGGATTCTTACTAAGAATCATGGTCTGAACACGAGTCAATCAAAGAATCTGCTAAAAGAAGAATTTTTAATAAAATCATCGTTGGGGTCGGTCATTTTAGAGCTTGGGTTCGGTCATTTTATGACTTGGAGTAGGTCATTACTTCGGCCGGCCCTATGGCACCGAACCGACTGAAATGTTTGATTATTTCCAAGAATCATGGCCTGTACTCGAATTAATCGAAAAATATGACATAAGAAGAATTTTTTAAAAATCATCGTTTAACACTTGTGGTCGGTCAAAACTTTGAGGTGGCACCAAACCAACTGAAATTTTGGATTCTTACTAAGAATCATGGTCTGTACACGAATCAATCAAAGAATCTGCAAAAAGCAGAATTATTAATAAAATCATCGTTTTAACACTTGGGGTCAGTCGTTTTAGAGCTTAGGTTCGGTTGTTTTAACACTTGTGGTCGGTCGAAACTTCGAGGTGGCACCAAACCGACTGAAATTTTGGATTTTTACTAAGAATCATTGTCTGGACACGAATCAATTAAAGAATCTGCTAGAAGAAGATTTTTTAATAAAATCATAGTTTTAACACTTGGGGCCGGTCATTTCAGAGCTTGGGTTCGGTCATTTTAAGACACAGAGTTGGTCATTACTTCGGCTCTATGGCATCGAACCGACTGAAATTTTTGATTATTTCTAAGAATCATGGTCTTTACACGATTCAATCAAAAATATGGTAAAAGAAGAATAGGTATTTAAAAAAAAATCATCGTTTTAACACTTGGGATCGGTCATTACTTCGATGTGGCATGAAACCGACTGAAATTTTGGATTCTTACTAAGAATCATGGTCTGAACACGAGTCAATCAAAGAATCTGCTAAAAGAAGAATTTTTAATAAAATCATCGTTGGGGTCGGTCATTTTAGAGCTTGGGTTCGGTCATTTTAAGACATAGAGTTGGTCATTACTTTGGCCCTATGGCACCGAACCTACTGAAATTTTTGATTCTTTCTAAGAATCATGGTCTTTAGACGATTCAATCAAAAGATATGGCAAAAGAATAATTAAAAAAAATCATAGTTTTAACACTTGGGGTCGGTCATTTTGGAGCTTGGGTTCGGTCGTTTTAAGACATGGAGTCGATCATTACTTCGGCTCTATGGCATCGAACCGACTGAAATTTTTGATTATTTCTAAGAGTCATGGTCTTTACACGATTCAATCAAAAAATATGGTAAAAGAAGAATATTTAAAAAAATCATAGTTTTAACACTTGGGATCGGTCATTACTTCGATGTGGCATGAAACCGACTGAAATTTTGGATTCTTACTAAGAATCATGGTCTGAACACGAGTCAATCAAAGAATCTGCTAAAAGAAGAATTTTTAATAAAATCATCGTTGGGGTCGGTCATTTTAGAGCTTGGGTTCGGTCATTTTATGACTTGGAGGAGGTCATTACTTCGGCCGGCCCTATGGCACCGAACCGACTGAAATTTTTGATTATTTCCAAGAATCATGGCCTGTACTCGAATTAATCGAAAAATATGACATAAGAAGAATTTTTTAAAAATCATCGTTTAACACTTGTGGTCGGTCAAAACTTTGAGGTGGCACCAAACCAACTGAAATTTTGGATTCTTACTAAGAATCATGGTCTGAACACGAGTCAATCAAAGAATCTGCTAAAAGAAGAATTTTTAATAAAATCATCGTTGGGGTCGGTCATTTTAGAGCTTGGGTTCGGTCATTTTATGACTTGGAGTAGGTCATTACTTCGGCTCTATGGCATCGAACCGACTGAAATTTTTGATTATTTCTAAGAATCATGGTCTTTACACGATTCAATCAAAAATATGGTAAAAGAAGAATATTTTAAAAAAAATCATCGTTTTAACACTTGGGATCGGTCATTACTTCGATGTGGCATGAAACCGACTGAAATTTTGGATTCTTACTAAGAATCATGGTCTGAACACGAGTCAATCAAAGAATCTGCTAAAAGAAGAATTTTTAATAAAATCATCGTTGGGGTCGGTCATTTTAGAGCTTGGGTTCGGTCATTTTATGACTTGGAGGAGGTCATTACTTCGGCCGGCCCTATGGCACCGAACCGACTGAAATTTTTGATTATTTCCAAGAATCATGGCCTGTACTCGAATTAATCGAAAAATATGACATAAGAAGAATTTTTTAAAAATCATCGTTTAACACTTGTGGTCGGTCAAAACTTTGAGGTGGCACCAAACCAACTGAAATTTTGGATTCTTACTAAGAATCATGGTCTGAACACGAGTCAATCAAAGAATCTGCTAAAAGAAGAATTTTTATTAAAATCATCGTTGGGGTCGGTCATTTTAGAGCTTGGGTTCGGTCATTTTATGACTTGGAGTAGGTCATTACTTCGGCTCTATGGCATCGAACCGACTGAAATTTTTGATTATTTCTAAGAATCATGGTCTTTACACGATTCAATCAAAAATATGGTAAAAGAAGAATATTTAAAAAAAAATCATCGTTTTAACACTTGGGATCGGTCATTACTTCGATGTGGCATGAAACCGACTGAAATTTTGGATTCTTACTAAGAATCATGGTCTGAACACGAGTCAATCAAAGAATCTGCTAAAAGAAGAATTTTTAATAAAATCATCGTTGGGGTCGGTCATGTTAGAGCTTGGGTTCGGTCATTTTAAGACATAGAGTTGGTCATTACTTTGGCCCTATGGCACCGAACCTACTGAAATTTTTGATTCTTTCTAAGAATCATGGTCTTTAGACGATTCAATCAAAAGATATGGCAAAAGAATAATTTAAAAAAATCATAGTTTTAACACTTGGGGTCGGTCATTTTGGAGCTTGGGTTCGGTCGTTTTAAGACATGGAGTCGATCATTACTTCGGCTCTATGGCATCGAACCGACTGAAATTTTTGATTATTTCTAAGAGTCATGGTCTTTACACGATTCAATCAAAAAATATGGTAAAAGAAGAATATTTTAAAAAAATCATAGTTTTAACACTTGGGATCGGTCATTACTTCGATGTGGCATGAAACCGACTGAAATTTTGGATTCTTACTAAGAATCATGGTCTGAACACGAGTCAATCAAAGAATCTGCTAAAAGAAGAATTTTTAATAAAATCATCGTTGGGGTCGGTCATTTTAGAGCTTGGGTTCAGTCATTTTATGACTTGGAGTAGGTCATTACTTCGGCTCAATGGCATCGAACCGACTGAAATTTTTGATTATTTCTTAGAATCATGGTCTTTACACGATTCAATCAAAAAATATGGTAAAAGAAGAATATTTAAAAAAAATCATCGTTTTAACACTTGGGATCGGTCATTACTTCGATGTGGCATGAAACCGACTGAAATTTTGGATTCTTACTAAGAATCATGGTCTGAACACGAGTCAATCAAAGAATCTGCTAAAAGAAGAATTTTTAATAAAATCATCGTTGGGGTCGGTCATTTTAGAGCTTGGGTTCAGTCATTTTATGACTTGGAGTAGGTCATTACTTCGGCTCAATGGCATCGAACCGACTGAAATTTTTGATTATTTCTAAGAATCATGGTCTTTACACGATTCAATCAAAAAATATGGTAAAAGAAGAATATTTAAAAAAAATCATCGTTTTAACACTTGGGATCGGTCATTACTTCGAAGTGGCATGAAACCGACTGAAATTTTGGATTCTTACTAGAATCATGGTCTGAACACGAGTCAATCAAAGAATCTGCTAAAAGAAGAATTTTTAATAAAATCATCATTGGGGTCGGTCATTTTAGAGCTTGGGTTCGGTCATTTTATGACTTGGAGTAGGTCATTACTTCGGCCGGCCCTATGGCACCGAACCGACTGAAATGTTTGATTATTTCCAAGAATCATGGCCTGTACTCGAATTAATCGAAAAATATGACATAAGAAGAATTTTTTAAAAATCATCGTTTAACACTTGTGGTCGGTCAAAACTTTGAGGTGGCACCAAACCAACTGAAATTTTTGATTCTTACTAAGAATCATGGTCTGTACACGAATCAATCAAAGAATCTGCTAAAAGCAGAATTATTAATAAAATCATCGTTTTAACACTTGGGGTCAGTCGTTTTAGAGCTTAGGTTCGGTGGTTTTAACACTTGTGGTCGGTCGAAACTCGAGGTGGCACCAAACCGACTGAAATTTTGGATTTTTACTAAGAATCATTGTCTGAACACGAATCAATCAAAGAATCTGCTAGAAGAAGATTTTTTAATAAAATCATAGTTTTAACACTTGGGGCCGGTCATTTCAGAGCTTAGGTTCGGTCATTTTAAGACATAGAGTTGGTCATTACTTCGGCTCTATGGCATCGAACCGACTGAAATTTTTGATTATTTCTAAGAATCATGGTCTTTACACGATTCAATCAAAAAATATGGTAAAAGAAGAATATTTAAAAAAAATCATCGTTTTAACACTTGGGATCGGTCATTACTTCGATGTGGCATGAAACCGACTGAAATTTTGGATTCTTACTAAGAATCATGGTCTGAACACGAGTCAATCAAAGAATCTGCTAAAAGAAGAATTTTTAATAAAATCATCGTTGGGGTCGGTCATTTTAGAGCTTGGGTTCGGTCATTTTATGACTTGGAGTAGGTCATTACTTCGGCCGGCCCTATGGCACCGAACCGACTGAAATTTTTGATTATTTCCAAGAATCATGGCCTGTACTCGAATTAATCGAAAAATATGACATAAGAAGAATTTTTTAAAAATCATCGTTTAACACTTGTGGTCGGTCAAAACTTTGAGGTGGCACCAAACCAACTGAAATTTTGGATTCTTACTAAGAATCATGGTCTGTACACGAATCAATCAAAGAATCTGCTAAAAGCAGAATTATTAATAAAATCATCGTTTTAACACTTGGGGTCAGTCGTTTTAGAGCTTAGGTTCGGTTGTTTTAACACTTGTGGTCGGTCGAAACTCGAGGTGGCACCAAACCGACTGAAATTTTGGATTTTTACTAAGAATCATTGTCTGAACACGAATCAATCAAAGAATCTGCTAGAAGAAGATTTTTAATAAAATCATAGTTTTAACACTTGGGGCCGGTCATTTCAGAGCTTGGGTTCGGTCATTTTAAGACATAGAGTTGGTCATTACTTCGGCTCTATGGCATCGAACCGACTGAAATTTTTGATTATTTCTAAGAATCATGGTCTTTACACGATTCAATCAAAAAATATGGTAAAAGAAGAATATTTAAAAAAAATCATCGTTTTAACACTTGGGATCGGTCATTACTTCGAAGTGGCATGAAACCGACTGAAATTTTGGATTCTTACTAGAATCATGGTCTGAACACGAGTCAATCAAAGAATCTGCTAAAAGAAGAATTTTTAATAAAATCATCATTGGGGTCGGTCATTTTAGAGCTTGGGTTCAGTCATTTTATGACTTGGAGTAGGTCATTACTTCGGCTCAATGGCATCGAACCGACTGAAATTTTTGATTATTTCTAAGAATCATGGTCTTTACACGATTCAATCAAAAAATATGGTAAAAGAAGAATATTTAAAAAAAATCATCGTTTTAACACTTGGGATCGGTCATTACTTCGAAGTGGCATGAAACCGACTGAAATTTTGGATTCTTACTAGAATCATGGTCTGAACACGAGTCAATCAAAGAATCTGCTAAAAGAAGAATTTTTAATAAAATCATCATTGGGGTCGGTCATTTTAGAGCTTGGGTTCGGTCATTTTATGACTTGGAGTA
Source organism: Limnephilus marmoratus (assembly GCA_917880885.1). Lineage (NCBI taxonomy): Eukaryota > Metazoa > Arthropoda > Insecta > Trichoptera > Limnephilidae > Limnephilus > Limnephilus marmoratus. Next base: position 14,355,877 of record OU862908.1, read on the forward strand.
GGTCATTACTTCGGCCGGCCCTATGGCACCGAACCGACTGAAATGTTTGATTATTTCCAAGAATCATGGCCTGTACTCGAATTAATCGAAAAATATGACATAAGAAGAATTTTTTAAAAATCATCGTTTAACACTTGTGGTCGGTCAAAACTTTGAGGTGGCACCAAACCAACTGAAATTTTGGATTCTTACTAAGAATCATGGTCTGTACACGAATCAATCAAAGAATCTGCTAAAAGCAGAATTATTAATAAAATCATCGTTTTAACACTTGGGGTCAGTCGTTTTAGAGCTTAGGTTCGGTTGTTTTAACACTTGTGGTCGGTCGAAACTCGAGGTGGCACCAAACCGACTGAAATTTTGGATTTTTACTAAGAATCATTGTCTGAACACGAATCAATCAAAGAATCTGCTAGAAGAAGATTTTTTAATAAAATCATAGTTTTAACACTTGGGGCCGGTCATTTCAGAGCTTAGGTTCGGTCATTTTAAGACATAGAGTTGGTCATTACTTCGGCTCTATGGCATCGAACCGACTGAAATTTTTGATTATTTCTAAGAATCATGGTCTTTACACGATTCAATCAAAAAATATGGTAAAAGAAGAATATTTAAAAAAAATCATCGTTTTAACACTTGGGATCGGTCATTACTTCGATGTGGCATGAAACCGACTGAAATTTTGGATTCTTACTAAGAATCATGGTCTGAACACGAGTCAATCAAAGAATCTGCTAAAAGAAGAATTTTTAATAAAATCATCGTTGGGGTCGGTCATTTTAGAGCTTGGGTTCGGTCATTTTATGACTTGGAGTAGGTCATTACTTCGGCCGGCCCTATGGCACCGAACCGACTGAAATTTTTGATTATTTCCAAGAATCATGGCCTGTACTCGAATTAATCGAAAAATATGACATAAGAAGAATTTTTTAAAAATCATCGTTTAACACTTGTGGTCGGTCAAAACTTTGAGGTGGCACCAAACCAACTGAAATTTTGGATTCTTACTAAGAATCATGGTCTGTACACGAATCAATCAAAGAATCTGCTAAAAGCAGAATTATTAATAAAATCATCGTTTTAACACTTGGGGTCAGTCGTTTTAGAGCTTAGGTTCGGTTGTTTTAACACTTGTGGTCGGTCGAAACTCGAGGTGGCACCAAACCGACTGAAATTTTGGATTTTTACTAAGAATCATTGTCTGAACACGAATCAATCAAAGAATCTGCTAGAAGAAGATTTTTAATAAAATCATAGTTTTAACACTTGGGGCCGGTCATTTCAGAGCTTGGGTTCGGTCATTTTAAGACATAGAGTTGGTCATTACTTCGGCTCTATGGCATCGAACCGACTGAAATTTTTGATTATTTCTAAGAATCATGGTCTTTACACGATTCAATCAAAAAATATGGTAAAAGAAGAATATTTAAAAAAATCATCGTTTTAACACTTGGGATCGGTCATTACTTCGATGTGGCATGAAACCGACTGAAATTTTGGATTCTTACTAAGAATCATGGTCTGAACACGAGTCAATCAAAGAATCTGCTAAAAGAAGAATTTTTAATAAAATCATCGTTGGGGTCGGTCATTTTAGAGCTTGGGTTCGGTCATTTTATGACTTGGAGTAGGTCATTACTTCGGCCGGCCCTATGGCACCGAACCGACTGAAATTTTTGATTATTTCCAAGAATCATGGCCTGTACTCGAATTAATCGAAAAATATGACATAAGAAGAATTTTTTAAAAATCATCGTTTAACACTTGTGGTCGGTCAAAACTTTGAGGTGGCACCAAACCAACTGAAATTTTGGATTCTTACTAAGAATCATGGTCTGTACACGAATCAATCAAAGAATCTGCTAAAAGCAGAATTATTAATAAAATCATCGTTTTAACACTTGGGGTCAGTCGTTTTAGAGCTTAGGTTCGGTTGTTTTAACACTTGTGGTCGGTCGAAACTTCGAGGTGGCACCAAACCGACTGAAATTTTCAATTTTTACTAAGAATCATTGTCTTTACACGAATCAATCAAAGAATCTGCTAAAAGAAGAATTATTAACAGAATCATCGTTTTAACAATTTCAGTCAAGGGGTCAGTCGTTTCAGAGCTTAGGTTCGTTCGTTTTAAGACTTTGGGGTTGGTCGGCAAACTATCGGCGCTTTTTGTTTCTCTCCAGAAGGAAAAACAAGTTATGGTCGAATTATTTAATTGTAATTTTTATCTTTTTTTAGTATATGCTTGCCCTGAAGAAGGAACGATCGTTCCGAAACCGGTCGGATTTACTCATTATATAAGTGGTTCAAACAAAGTTAAATTGTTTCATTTATCTGTAACTTTATTTCATTATATATGGTCGTATTATAAGCGGAAGATTTTATCTCATTTTTGTCATGAAGTACATACCGTGTAACATTCGATATGTGGAATTATTGATAATCCAACTGATTTTAATTTACCGGAAGTGTTACATTTCCTTTGTCCGCGACTGTACACCACCCGTGTGAAGCTGAGGCGGGCTAAATAGTAAATCCAGACTTTCAGGAATTTCGAAAATAACATAAATACACGAAAAAAAATTTGGCGGTACGAAGTTCGCCGGGTCAGCTAGTATATTAATACAAATGAATCGCCGAAATGTATGTACGCGCATAACTTCCGAACGACTTCACCAAATTGGATAATTCTTTTTTTGTTGTGTTCGTTATTGTCAGGACAAGGTTTGTATGACAGAAATTTAAAAAAAAAACACGTATTTTTTTAAAATGTCATAATATGAAAATTGAGTGCGTGAATGAGACAGAAGACTGTGAGAGGTCTTCTATATATTGACAAAAGGTTTGTATTAAAGAAAAAAATTAAAAAATCAAACGGAATTTTTTTTTAATCTCATATAAGTTTATTTTTTAATCTCATAAAATATGAAAAGTGAGTGGGTGAATGAGATAGAAGAGTGTGAGAGATCTTCAACGTATTGCCAAAAGGTAGGCATTGCAATACCCCTTAATATTTTGCCGATGAGAGGAATTCAAGAATTCAATCTTCAAGATGAGATTATCAGCATTACCAGAGAAAACCAGAAATATGTCATTTTCAAATCAGATTTTAGATGTATTGACTCAATTTTACAAAAAATTATAAATTGATTTTGAGATTGTTCTTTTATCTAGCATTAGCATGTTTTAAATTTTGAGAAAAATTGTTCATTTTTAATATAATAAGGTTATACCATAGGTGGTTGTCAGATTTGTTAAAATTTAAAAAAGATTTTGTATTATACAACACCCAATTCAAATCATATAGGTAATCATGCAGTAAAATAAATCAATACATTATCTGGGTATCGCATGTTTCAGAATTTTAATTTCATTAAATAAAATCGGTCGTGTCCGCGACGCTATGGATCATAACATTTTGAAATGAAGAATTGAAAACGAAACTTAAAAAAAAAAAAAAAAAAACGATTTCCTTGTTTCATGTTTGTAAAATCTACAGGGTTGACCATTCGGTTGACCGAACGCAAAATTTCATGTTCATTGAATATTATGGTGCAAAAAATTTTATAATTTTCAATATTTTTTATTGTAAATTATTGTCATGTGAATACCGCACAAGAGCACCATACTTATATAAAGTATGGTGCTCTTGCTCACCATACAAATATACTTTTTACTAATATACTTTTTTTAGAGTCCGATTCGAGCCGCGGTCAACAGTGGTTGTGTGTACCTTACCTAACGCTTAGTGCCGTTCGCCCGTTCCTGAGCCTCATACAGATAAGATATTATTGTTACATTTCATTTAATTGTGTTTATCGTATACCTATTTGTTTACTTTCCTACTTACGGCTAATCCGTTTTTGTTTGTACAGTCAATGAAATAGACTGCGTATTATTTTTTCAGTTTAATTTTTAAAAGTTAAGTTTTTTTTATATAATGGAGGAAGACGAAGATAGGCCTCCCGACCCAGGGTCGATATTAGATTTTTCTGATTCGGATTCTAATACTAGCCAGGTTTCTATTACGCTCCCATCTCGTTAACGGCGACCATCGCATAGTCTTCACATTCCATCGAAAGTTAAATCTATACCGCCGATTCAACAAACCTCGACATCTAACGACCTTAACACCAATAGTAAGACCCAGACAAGTACTTTAACTAGCGATAATTAAAAAAATACTGACTTACTTTATCCTGCTTCCGCTTCCGGTCCTTTTATCGTTATGGTTCAGAGAACTGAACAAGGAAAACTTATTCATCCTTTAGATTTTGGAAAATTTATATTTGACTAAAAAAATAATAACCTTGGTATTGTTAACGGTTCAATTAAACCGGAAGGGCGATATAAATTATCTATCGAGTTTAATACTGCCGCTTCCGCAAATGGATTTGTAAAAAAAATTGACTCACTCTCAACCCATAAATATAAATCGTTCATCCCGACATTTAACCTAACGAGAATGGGTCTTGTGCGAGGAATTCCCGCGGAGATCCCAGAGGCTGAAATTGTTGATGCTTTGAATAATTCCCACGGAACCCCGAAAGTATTAAAAGTACGTCGACTGAACTACAAAGATTCTTCTGATGGAAACACGATCTGGAAACCTTCTCAATCTGTCGTTATTACATTTGAAGGGCAATCCCTACCGTCTCGTGTCTTTATTTATTATACCTCGCTTTCCGTCGATGTTTATAAATTCCCAACTATTCAATGCTTCAATTGCTGCCGGTTTGGACATTCAAAACCTGTATGCCGCTCCCCTCCACGTTGTTACTTTTGCGGAGAAGGTCACCCATTTGATCAATGTCCGAAATCTTTCAATGATCCCATTTGCATTAACTGTTCGGGTGCACATACCGCGGTCAGTCTAGCCTGTCCGGAATTATCAAGACAGAAGAACATAAAACATAAAATGGCTACCGACAACATTTCATACTTCCAGGCCTCAAAGTTATTCTCTCCTGCGAAAAAATCATTCGCAGAGATGACTTCGTCCTCAGCTCCTTTCCAAACAACCACCTTTTTAAATTCATCATCATCTTCTCACAGAAAAACCATTCTCAAGCCAGTCAAACCCAACCCAAAATATACTCCTTACCTTGATAAAAAACAATTGAATAATATTTTGGCCAGCCCGAATGGGAATGCCAAATCCCAGTCGCCCAATGGGTGTGCCATTAATGGTAATACTTCCCCTCCTGCTCTCCCCGAAATAATGAATAATAATTCTTTTATACAAACTTTAATTACCCTTTTAATTTCAATCCTTACAAACAACAATACTGTACCGTCCAACGCTGCCGATTACATAAAATCTTTATTATCTTGCCTCCCCAATGACTTCGAAACTGAACAAAATTCTTCAGTGGAACAGTAGAAGCCTCTTCGCTAACAAATCTGACCTAATTCAATTACTCGACGAACACGACGTTTCAGTAGCCGCCATTTCTGAAACGTGGTTAAAACCCTCCTTTCACTTAAGAATTCCAGGTTATTACTGTCTCAGACACGACAGACCGGATGGTAAAGGCGGCACGGCTCTGATAATACATAATTCTATCCCGTTTAAACAAATAAATATTCATACTCCCTCCGACGATATCCAGATAACAGCAGCTGTCTTATCTGATATCACAATTTTATCAATATATATTCTCCCTCTACAACTTTTATTGAAAATGAATGGGCACCAATCTTAACCCAGATTTGTTCCCCTTATATGATCCTTGGAGATTTTAATGCACATTCCCCTTCTTGGGGTAGCAAAATAACAAATCGTTCTGGCCGCAATCTTTTAAATTTTATTGATACCCATAACCTATGTTTTTTAAATGACGGATCTCCAACCAGATTCACCCCCCCTCATCAACGGAAAAGTGCTGTTGATTTATCGCTTTGTTCATATTCGTTAGCATCTAAATGCTCTTGGGACATCCTAAACGATCCCCTCTCTAGTGATCATTTCCCAATTATAATCCGATTCCACCATTAATCTAACACTTGTCCCCCCCCAGTTAAAAATAATCTCAAATTTAGAATAAAAGATGCGAATTGGAGCACTTTCTCTTCTGAACTAGATAACCTTATTAATTTAACAAAATCGTCCCCGGGAGACATCAGAATGCAATGCGAGACGTTTCCCTCTATGGTTATAAATGCAGCAGAAAAATCCATCCCGAAACACAATGCGAACATTAAAATAAAACACTCTACTCCGTGGTGGGACGAGGAATGCACTCGCTCCGTCAACTCTCGTAAAAAAGCAATTTCCTCTTTTCGTAAGTGCATGTCACTAGAAAATTTTTTATCAGTTAAAAAAGCCCAGGCAGAAACCAAACGAATTTTGAAAAATAAAAAACGCGCTGGATGGCGGAAGTTCTGTGAGAACCTGTCTCCGGAAACTCCCCAGTCTTCAGTTTGGACTAGCTTAAAAAAATTCGGATCATCGTATTCTCCGCCGAGAATCAAACATATATCAGAAGAAATTCTTATAGGATTTGCGGATAAAATAGCCCCTCCATCGGTGGCCGGATGTGAAGAAATGCCTTCTATTAAACCATATCCATCTCATTCTAACTGGCTAGATGCTCCTTTCTCCATTGATGAGATGAAACGAGTTATAAGATCCCTTTCTGACTCTGCTCCGGGTCCCGATGGAATGTTTAATAGTTTCATTAAATCATTTTCTGATATGGCGGTTGAATATTTTTTATCTCTTATTAATAATATGTTTGAAACAGGACTAATTCCGGATGATTGGAAAACTCAAAAAATCATTCCCATTTTAAAACCTGGAAAAGATCCATCTGAAATTTCGTCTTATAGGCCTATTGCTCTTTCATCATGTTTGATGAAAGTAGCGGAGCGTTTGATGAAAAACAGATTAGAATGGTTTGTTGAAAGTCAAGATATTATCTCACCAAATCAGTATGGTTTTCGGAAAAAGAAGTCTACAATGGATAATTTAAGTTTGTTCACAACTGATATCCGAGTTTCTCAATCCCTAAATTCTTATACATTGGCCACCTTCCTTGACCTTTCATCAGCTTACGATGATGTTTTACTGGATGTTTTGAAAGAAAAGCTAATTAAAAAACAAATCCCCCCGAAATTGGTCCAATTTATTATTAATTTGCTCTCAGATAGGTCCATTATTATTGAGTCTTCCTCTAAATGCTTAAGGCGCAAACTATGGAGAGGTTTGCCCCAGGGTTCTGTTATTGGTCCTCTGTTGTTTAATATTTATATAAGCGACCTAGACTCAGTAATTCCTTTTTCTATCAAGCGACTTTACTTTGCGGATGATATCCTTATATATTTGTTACATAAAAATATTATTCTTGCAGATAAGGAAATGAATTTGGCTTTACAATATATTAAAAGCTGGTTGTTAATAAATGGGATGAATCTGGCGGCATCTAAAACAAGGGTTGTGACTTTCACGCGCAAAAGAAAAATTCCCCACTTCTCAATCTCTTTTGATAATGTGCCTCTACAAACCGCTACTCAAATCAAATTCCTTGGTCTTCTTTTGAACCATAAACTTTCCTGGCTTCCACACATTCAGATAATTTCTACAAAGTGTGAAAAGGGACTTAATATGATGCGAGCAGTTTCCAGAGTATGGTGGGGATCTCATCCTACCACACTTAAATTAATGTATAATTCCCTAGTTCGGAGCCACTTGGATTATGGCTCATTCCTTTTTGACCCACTCCCTAAATATTTAGATAAGAAAATGGAAAGAATCCAATCAAAAGACCTCAGAATGATTATTGGAGCTATGAAGTCTTCTCCAATTAATGCGCTTCAGGTGGAATGTGGGGAGCCTCCATTATATTTCAGAAGGCAATTCCTTGCCAATAAATATATTTTCAAGGCTTTATCTTTATCACATCATCCTATTAAACAAAGTCTTAATCGGTTAAGTGTTAATTTGAATTCTAACAAAAGATTGACTGAAAAACAATGTTTCCCTCTCCTAATTAAAAGTTTTCATCTCTATAATTCTCTATTATCTTCCCTCCAATATCTTCAAGAAGTTCCCAATCTCCCTATATACAATATTCCATTTAAGGCAATCACTTTTATGCCCAACACAATAACATCAGTCTTTCACAAGAATATTTTATCTTCCCCAAATAAATTTCAAAATGTGGATGATTGTTTTAAAAGCATTGTGGCTTCAAAATTCCCTGGATTTTCCATCTTTTACACTGATGGTTCCAAACTTGAAAATAAAAGATGTGGAGCATCGATATATAGTCCAGAATTCAACATCAATCTCTCTTATAAATTACCGAAAGAAGCTTCCATATTTACAGCTGAATGCTTTGCAATTGAACAAGCGCTAAATCAAATCCAGGTTCTCAACATTCATCGAGCCTTACTATGTACTGATTCGCTAAGTGCTCTAAATAAAATTAGGTCAAATATTCTATGTTATCCGGAAGACAATATTATATGTAAAATAAAAAATCTTCTCAATTCTCTAAGTGAATCTGGGTTTGAGACGATATTGGCCTGGGTCCCTGCCCATTTGGGTATCGAGGGTAATGAGATGGCCGATTTTCTCGCCAAATCTGGTTCAGATTCCGGAACTATCCCACAAAATTTTAGAATTCCTATCTCCGATGTCTTCCCGATTCTTAAATCCAACATGACTCGTGCCTGGGAAGAAAATTGGGCAGTCTCCAAAATAAGAACTGGATCTTTCTATGCTGGAATTCAAAACCATATCCCTGCTAAGCCATGGTTTCACGGTAAAAAACTTTCAAAACGATTCATTTCATGTATTTCGAGAATGAGAATTGGTCACTGTTCAATTGCATCTCACTTGTCTAGAATTAGAGTTTTAGATGATCCGGTCTGCCAGTGCGGTGTGGAAGAGGAAACCCTCGACCACGTTTTCTTTAACTGTAAAAACCATTCATTTTTCAAGAACATATACCGCCTGCTTATTAAAATCACACACCAGTCCCCCCTTAACATTTCATACCTTTTATCTCTTAACAATTCTCGTGTTCATTCAGCTTTATGTAAGTTTATTAACCTGAATGAGTTCAATATTTAATTTGTTTTAGTGATCTAAATGAGTCCAATATTTAATTTGGTTTATTATTTTACCAATAGATTAACCGAATTTTTTTATCCACTTTAACTATTACCGGCACAAAGCACTCTTTTCAGGGTGAATTGCCTAAAACCAAAAAAAAAAAAAAAAACTTTTTTTAATATACTTTTTTAAAAATATACTTAAATTCAGGAATAAAAGTATACAAAGTATACTTTTATTCCTGAAGAAGTGAACATGGTTCACGAAACATGTTGATAGTATAAAATATAAAAAAAGAAAGTGATGTAAACTAAGTTATTTTCTTTTAATTAAAAAAAAAATATATATATAACAAATTGTTTATTCATGTAGGCATCTACTTTATACCTATACAGCCTTACTAAAAAACCCAGTGAAAATTTTATTCAATTGACAAACGGCCGCGGATGTGAAAACATTACTAATTAAAAAAATTGTTCATGGAAAAAATACACTTGGTTTACACAGTCGGAGAGGGTAGTTTATCTCTGTTTTAGTAATGATGTTTTAACGAAATTTGGATTTTTTCCTAAGTATTTTGAATGTTGTATATATTTCTTATTTTTGAAGGTGTCGTAAAAAAAAACCATTTATGAAAACTAGATAAAATTACCTTTTAGATTTGTGTAATTGAAATACGCCTTAGTTTTAAAAAACTGCCATATATTAAGATTCAAGCGCGAAAAAAAATGGAATTTTTATTTTACCAAAACATATTTGATGAAAGTGTACAGAAATTTATAAAAAAACAAAATTTAAAAAAACAGACCTTTTATATAATGAATTTGGAACGAAACAGTCACCTCACCTTTTCCTCGTGCATGCAATAAAAAAGTAATAAAAAATTTCAAAGTTTTTTTATTGCCAAAAAACTAACCTAAAAAATGTTACTGACTTTCATAACACATTTCTTGCATCTCTAAAGACGTTAATTTCTTTGATTAGTTTAGGAACACATGTATTAGATATTAATATTTAAAAAAAACACCACTTTTATGAAATTCTCATAAAATAAAAACGTTTAAATGTAAATTTGAATTATCACGTTTTATATAAAATCCTTTTTGACATTTCAATTTTCAAAGTATGATTATTTTTATTATAACTCGACTAAAATTATTAAAAACCACAAAAACTCGGTAAATATATCAATTATACGAATATAATGGTGAATTAGTCATATTATTAGAAATTACGATCACATTTGAGTAAGTAATAATAATACACACACATCCGAGGAGTGATTTTATTTTCGCGCTTTCAGCCCGTACGACGAATGCGCAGGCGCCCGCGCGCCACCTGGCGGTTATGAAGGAAAACACACAATTTAGTACTTACAGTACTTACACTATGAAAAATTACATTGTTGCCCGACCTATAAAATATATTTTAAGAACAAACGTTATTAGTAATGTTGTCGTGTTTTAGTGTATTTTTGTTTTATTCATGTTGCTGCAGCAACGTGGGTTATCGGGCGTGCTGTGGTTTTTTTTAGTAAGGCTGATTGTGTTTACGCATTTCACATGTATATATTTATGTTTATGCACTTCGATATACAAATTACAAATAACTACTACTAATTAAAATTCTGGAAGCGAGAATTCAACATTGATGAAGATGACGAAATCTAGTTCCAAAAACGTCCGCTCGCGAGCGCTGATGTGTGAGCGCCAGAGTCGTAAACGGAATTTGGATTTGCTGGTTATACACTCTTATGCTTATTTAGGAAACGTACAGTTTTAAAAATACATTCATTTTATATTTAATAGTGAATACAATATAAACCAGTGAATTAAAAAAAGAAATGGTTACAGATTAGGAGCAAGTGGATAGATATTGATAGTTATAATATTAGTAAAAAGTGAATAAAAAGAGAAAGTTAACAATAAAGAAATAATAGTTTTAGTTTAAATACATTGTAAAGTTATTTTAATTTTAAACGTTTGAGGGGTACAGTGGAATATATCTATATTTCTTAGGGCCCGGGCGTTGTGAGATTTGCAGATATGTCACTATTTTAAGTGGTATTTATTTTGCTGGAGTCGTGCACTATTTATGGAATTAACCGCCGAAAACAAACTGCCCTGACATTGAAACTTTTAAAATCCCTTATCAGACCATTTTAGAATGATTATTTTTAATAACATCGTCATTCTTCATCACTCAATGAATATAACAGTCCATATTTATAACATTAGACAATTTACGTATATTTCGGTGGGAAGTTATTTAAGATAAAGCCATGCGAATTAATGCAAAATCATACAAAACATGTTTTTTTGGTTTGAAAATTTGATCGTTTATAAATATTATAGATGCTTCAATTAAATACTGTGAGTAGAACATATCGCGTAAGTCTTAGAAATAATCAAGTATTTTTTAAGTCTGAAAAAAATAAAGTATCAGGCCTATAAAAAATACTTTCAAGTGCCAAAATATCCTACTAATGAATCTGTTTTCGGATAAAACTTTATTATGTAATGCGACTTCTATAAAGCGTTATCTAAAATTGCCTCTCCTCCATTTAACGTCTCATCTCTTCTAAGTCTGAACTCGACTCCAATCTTCCATATAATTCTGAAATTTGCACAATTAAATAAAATTAATAAATGAATTCACCTTTCCTTTCTCTGTAATTTTAAATGATGGCCTAGAACTCCCTTGAAGGGTGAAAGCCAGAAATAATTGAAAAAAAAATGTGGCAAATTAAGTTCTTTAGAAAATAATCGGAAAAAATATTAACTTTTCTGTCCGAATTTCAAAAAATAAAAAAAAAACAACGCAATTTCGCGCTATTTTTTTTTGGCATGAATCAAAATGGGCGGCGCTCAACAAATTTGGATTTGAGAATTACACCGTCCGCATAAAGACTGTGTGCATTTTGCATCAGTTACTCCCCGCTACGGTGGCGAATGGACATCCCTAGACTCCACGTCACTTGGTTCCGTGAAATCAATTTTAGATTTGTTTATTATTTATAATAAACAATGTGTAAGAAAGGAGTTAATGTTTTTACAGGCCTTTACGAAATCAACCTGTAAAAAACAATTCTCAAATCTTTCCAGAAAAGTCTTCTCAAATCTTTTCGTGTATTTTTAAATCCCTTCCAAAAAGAGGCGGGGCCCTTCGGATTTCGAAGTTTTCAAGGACCGGTGGATCACCTTAAATATTATTTACGTAAATGTCAGATCAAGCAATAAAAATAATAAAATCGTAAAACAAGAAAAGCCTCGGAGTTTCAGAAGCAATATATTTTGGCACCTGAAACGAAACATGGGTTTAATTTAATCAGCAACTCTAAGCACAAGCCATATTTCAAACCAAATTCGGACAAAAATTTTCAAACCTTCAAAATTCTCTTTGTTGGACACAAGATCAGCATTCTAAACTGGTCTTGTTATATCGCTCAAACCATCCGACATTCCCTACCTCGCATCCTCCATAAACTCGGAGTGCCACAAAATGTACTCGACAGGCTGGTTGGTATCAATTCTCGACCAGTATCTTGTCAGTCAGTAGAGCTTTCCTTGATGACGTTGTAGGAATGTACAGTCGAACGTATACACTTGTGAGCCGAACCGCTGAGCTAAAACTTTGAACCGTTCGATGAAATTATTTTTTTGAACCACGAACCACGACCCATTGGAAAAAACAAATGGCGCGATCCGCCGTTTGCGGTTGGTTTGATCCTTTAATAATATTTACTCGAATGTCGCTAGTTGTGGCAGTGGTCTGCGCCTGCTTTGCATTGGTGGAAGCATGTCCGTCCAAGAAGCCCCCACCGCGGCCCCCACCGCCGCCGCCACCGCGGCCCTCACCGCCGCCCCGACCGCGGCCCCCACCGCCGCCCCCACCGCGGCCCCCACCGCCGCCCCCACCGCGGCCCCCACCGCCGCCCCCACCGCGGCCAAGAACCACAACAACAACAACAACCACAACAACAACAACAACCACAACAACAACAACAACCACTCCGCACACACCACCCGCTTGTGAACAGTTTAGAACCAAGTCCTCCTGCAAGAGCCATTGTCGCTGGGAAACATCCATAGGAAGTAAGAACATTTGGCACCATTGTTGATAATTTAACTAACTGCACTCGGATTTTGAAGTACAATACGCGACATGTATCTGTGACCGAGTGAGTGAGTTTTTTGTGTCCATTTTCAGCCGTTCCTGTATTGAGACATGATTATAAATATCTACACAACACTGCTACCTATTACAAAATTCATCCACCGATGAAATGGATGCGAGCTGTGCAAATCTGTGCCGCGGAGGGAGCCATCCTGGCTTACCCGTCCGATTTTCTTGAAGCAAGACTCATGCACGCACTATTTGAAAATATTACGGTAAAAGAGCCAGTTTTCTGGCTTGGAATTTCCTCAGCATATTCTACTAAGGCTAATGGAACATTCCTAACCTTAGACGGTAAGTAAAAAGATATATCGCTCGGTTCAGATTTATAATATTTGACAGAAGCAAATCCTTAAACACACCCAGCCTTACTAAAAAACCCCGTGAAAATTTTATTCAATTAACAAACAGCCGCGGATGTGAAAACATTACTAATTAAAAAATAGTTCATAGAAAGAAATACACATTGTTTACACAGCCTGAGAGGGTAGTTTATCTCTGTTTTATTAATGATGTCTGAACGAAATTTGGAATTTTTCCAAAGTGTTTTGAATGTTATATATATTTCTTATTTTTGATAGTGTCTTAAAAACAAATACCATTTATGAAAACTATATAAAAATACCTTTTAGATTTGTGTATTTGAAATACACTTAAGCTTTAAAAAACTGCCATATTTTAAGATTCAAACGCTGAAAAAATGGAAAAAAAATTCTTACCAAAACATTTTTAACAAAAATGTAGAGAAATTAAAAAAAAATCAAAATTTCAAAAACACAGTCCTTTTATGTAATAAATTTGGAAGGAAAATGTCACCTCACTTTTCCTCGTGCATACAAAAAAAAATAATAAAAATTTCAATGTTTTTTTATTGCCAAAAAATTACATAAAAATAATACCGAGATTTAAAACAGATTTGTTGCATCTTTAAAGACGTGAATTTCTTTGATACGTTTACGAACACGTGTGTTAGATATAAATATTAGAAAAAAAATATCACTTAAATTCTCTTAAAATAAAGATCTTAAAATGTAAATTTTTTCTTTTAAGTAACGTATAAAACAATATTCTGACAGTTCAATTTTGAAAGTACGGCGTTTGTGCAATAACTTGATTAAACTGATGTAAACCACACAAATAACATGATAAATATATTAATTATGTGAATAGAAGAGTGAATTCGTTACTCCAATAGAAATTATTAAGTAAAATCACAATATTTAAGTACTAACAAAATTTTCTACATCCCGCCATAAACACACCGAGCAGTTTTTTCATCGCGGGTCGTTGAGGACTAATGCACAGACGCGCCAATAATGCCCCCTGCGGAGAAGAATTAAAACAACATTTTGGCCTAGTAAATTAAAACTATATACAAAGTTGTCAGATCTTCAATGCGTTTTAACAGCGTGACCACGTAAGAAAACTTATTAGTAATGTATCGTGTTTTAGTGCACACGGGGTTTATTTATGTTATTGCAATAACACAGATTATCGGCCGTGAAAAGTTTTTTTTTTTAGTAAGGCTGTTAATCTTTATCACCGTGTTATGCAATTTATGTTATATTTTGGGTGTAAGTAAGATACGTAATATTAAAGTCAATTCATTAATTTTGGAGATGTATCAAACCAATGAAGAGATGGATTATCTTTTGAGTGATTCAATCGATAGGAATTATAACTAGATTAGGTCAGACTTTATAGTATTCGTTCGAAATCTTATATATAAAAATCTCGTGTCACGGTGTTTGTGGTCGCACTCCTCCGAAACGGCTTGACCGATTTTTATGAAATTTTGTGTGTATATTTGGTAGGTATGAGAATAGGTTTTAAAGTAAATTTCATGCCGCTAGGTGATTAGGGTGACCCTATCCAGAAAAAAAATCATTTTTTTTGACAATTTTTTATTTTTGTATTTTTTTTATTTATTTGGCATTACAAAATACGTATAATCCCAAATTTAATCCTCTTATCCCCACCCTTCCATTTATTAATCGCGATTTTAGTATTTTTGAATGAACAAATCAAACAGAACAAAATTATTTACGTTGTTGAATGACAGATGGCGTTGTTGAATGACAGATCGGACTTTCATCCACACATGCGCAAGACATTCCCGAGAAGCGTCGTGTCATTTTGATATTTCATTCGGCATCGTGTTTTTGCTTGGGCAAACCATCGAGCTTATTTGTGTTGGCTAAAGACGGACTGACAAAAAATATCGTTCACTCAATTGCTCTTCGAGATTAATATTGATTTTTTATTTCTTTTTTCTACTTAAGGATATATATTTTTTTCACTTTATATTTAACTTTTAAGAAATCAAACAATGAATATATCCGTTGCTTTAATAAAATAAATTGAATTGAGAAAATGAATGGATGGTGTTTGTTTTTTTTATCGGCGGTCATCGTCTACAGCCCTCCATTCCTCTCTCTGTCATAGATCCCATACCCACAAACTTACAATATATTCGTTTTTTATTTAACAACCAAAATATTCACCAGAAATAATTTATATGGCCGAACAAGGTTTGTTGGGTCAGCGAGTAGCTATGTAAAATGTTGAAACTCAGTTGCTGAAAACTATATTAAGAATAATGCTTTGTGTTTAACTTGTTTGCAGGGAAACCAATTGATACTGTTTTTAAATCTTGGAAGAAAAGTTATCCAGTTGGAGACGATAATTCCAAGCGATGTGTTTTATATCGATCAGATACTTTGGATATGGAAAACATTCTCTGTAATGAGACGCATAGATTTATTTGCCAAAAACGCTTAAATGGTTTGTAAAAAAAGTATATTTTTTAAGTTTGAGTATTTACAACGGAAAACATATTGATCGTCCATTTGATTAGTCAGACATCTTTGAAAAATCGGTGTTTTTTAGTTTGGTATGCAGTTATATGTAAAAGTGTACCATCTATCTGATACAATACTCGGATTACTCATAAGCACCACCAAATTAATATAATATAGAAAACTTGTAGCGAAATAAACTAATAAACAAATTGTTGATGTTGTCTGGGTCACTAGTAGGATATTTCAAAATGTCATACCAACGTTCCGAATCGTTATACCTCCGTTGTTATTTTATAGCAAACTTAATATGTGTAGCGACCACTTTCTTCACCGCAGCTAAATTCACCGCAGCACCACTGGTTTAGTAAGGAACACACGTGAAACATCTACCTACCGATATTGGTGTACTCGCACAGCGCCGTGCAACATTAAGTACTTACATCAGCCGGCTAATTATTCCGCAACCTACTAGAAAGGTCGCGATTCAATAGGCGCCTGCAAACACATTGACCAGTACTTTCGAGAACCTTCTCAACTTGGCGCGGTGGTCGAATATCACTCGCCATTCTCGAAACTTGCCCAGCTGGCAATAGTATAAAAGGCACCAGCCGGCCGCAGCGTCCTGGCCCTGGCCTTCATCATCCTGGCCTTCAGTTCAAGCCTCCATTTTGGTCGCAGCGACGCAACAATCTCCGCAGTAAATTAAGTAAAAAAAACGATAATCAACCAATTCTTTCGGGTACCCCGCTTAGGGAATCTCTCCCCTGTCCCATTAAACCCCACTTTGCGTGAATCATCAGTGCAAAATAAGTGATTTATAATCAACTTTGTAAAAATTTTGACGTCTATTTGACGTTTTTTATTAAAATCTGTTCTGCGTTAAAAAGATAAAAATCATAGTTCATAGTATAATCAATTACATAGATGTTACTACTTTGACAGTGTACGGGGACAACATCCCCGCTACAAAAATCCTTTCCCGTCAAGTTCTTAGCTTAAAGTGTTAATTTATCAACTTTTGTAACATGTGTATGAAAAGTGTAATCTATACCGAAATTATATATAAACCTCATACACAGATTAAACACAAGTGTTCCGTATTAGTTTTAAGTGGCCCGTGCTATTACAGTAAAAAACGCCATAAATACAATAATTTTGAACAAGAACCTCATAGGGCCAAGGCCAATCCTTGCGACATATAAATTTCCTAAGTGTACACTTTTTACGTGTAAATGTGTAAAAGTTCCGGGATATATACACACCATTCGACGCGCCTTGAAAAACCCCACCGATTAGTGAAAAGACAAGTTGATTCTGTGGTTTAAAAAAACTATAACAATATTTAGTTCCGAAGTAACGGCAGTGTTTTTAAAGTGTTTATGATAACTCATAAAGAGTCATTTCATAATTATTAGATTTTCGTTATTGTTAACATGTAAATAATAACTTAATCATTTTCTTCTATGACCTTCTAAGAGAGGACCGACATAACTACGTACAAATCATATACTTTTTCTATTCTTTTTAGTGTTCAGTATTAAATAGAACAAATAGTTCGTGACGGTTTCCTCGTCTTTTCTAGTTTACATTAAAAAAATGACGTCATCAGACTCAGATGACGATAGGCCTGCAACACATGAAAATTGATTTCCACCTCATAGACAAAGAAAACCAGGCGCTCCGGCGAGCGCTTAAGAGCGCCCGACTCCTCCGTACAGTAGCATCCACGGTAGTACCGCATCACTGAGCCTATCACCTCTCAACTGGTAACCGCTGAACCAGTATTGCACACATGTGTGAACAAAACCACCGCCGATGTTCCGAGAAAATCTCCGAATCAGGAGAATCGAAAAAATATGCAACCAGGGAAATCCATGCAAAGAGAGTTAAACGGGGATGCCCCTCTCTCAGCCGATATTCTGCAACCAATCTTCAATCAAATTAATTTGGTTACCAAGACCATCAATGATGGCAAAAATAAGCGGAACAAGGACGATCGTTCAGCCATCATGGGGTCTGTAGATGAGATGAGACAATGCCTTACCACAATCGCAATCTCGAATACAGCGGCCGTGTCTAGGGCGAACACCTTGTCGGAAGTACTGGACGCCCAAGCCGGAATCTTCGACAAACTTGACAGACTCCTAAACAAAGCTCCGCAAACAATCACAGTGGCTACGTATATCCCAAAAAGAAAGACGTATGCTTGTGTCGCTTCTGGGGAACACCTGTCGAAGACTTTGATCATGAACGATCTTGAACGACCAGCACCAAGTCTGCAGCCCACTATCCTCATCAGTTGACCTTCAAAAAACCCTAACTACCGTTCTCAACCTAAAAACAGACGGATATCAAGTCGTACGAACGCGTAAAATTAAAGGTGGTGGAATAGCAGGAAGGTCGAGGAGAAACTAATAGCGAAAGGGATTAAATTAGTTAGTCATCAAAGCCGCCTCAAATAGTGATATATGACGTGCCTCGATCGATACCGCCCTTATAGAGGAGATTTTTATCAACAACATTGAAGGTAAGTACAATGTAAGCAAGGACGACCACTTCAGGACAATGAAAAGGGTTTCCCGATTCGGCAAGATGGATCAATCAACCACGAATATGATAGTTTAATGCCACCCTAAGGTAAGGAAGGTGCTCATGAACAGCGGCATGTGCTTTCTTGAGTGGAATGCCCGCCGCGCCCGCGACTACCTCGGAGCAACCCGTTGATTCAAGTGGCAGCAGTATGGACATATTAGCAAAGCCTGCACCCAGGAACATATAACCAGCCGCCACTACCGGCACAACCGGCCGCAACCGGCCGCAACCGGCCACGACGTCGTGTCTTGCCCCAAAAAGGCGCAAACCGCTGTCTGTCCAACTTGCACAAGGTTCAGGAAACCGGCTTCATACCCCACATTTGACCGATCGTACCCCGCTTACATTTGTTTATTTATTTATTAACACATACAAAGTACAGTATAATACAAGTTATAAGGTATGTTAAATTAAGTTATTGTTATATCCAATGCTGCAGGCAATACTGGGCCCTTTATCTCCAGTATTCCTCTAGGATGTTTTCAGGGTTATTATTTAAACACGTAGTACTTTGATACACGGTAACTGTTTAATAGAATATAATAGTACAATGTTGGCTGTAAGCCGTCTGACGAGAAAGAACGCCGCGCGAGCCCTCTGCTCGCTATTATATTGTGCCGATGATCGGTCGCTTCGGCTAGGTTCGGTATTTCCGAACCTACCCGACAGATTAACATATTACCAACACTACATCTCTCCCTCCTTCAACTCTGAAGCTACTTACTTAAATATTTCACACTTAAATAACAATTAACATACATTGTAATACTTCATAAACAATAATTTTTAAGATACACATAATTCAACCGCGGTGACTGGGTCAAGTTGTCCCGTCTCCTCTAGAAGTTGTGGGTGCCTTGTGACTTGAACGCAGTCTTCCCGACCATGGTCTCTGTTGCCGTGCCTGCTCCGACACCACTTCCTCCCCCACCAACCTGAAATCAGGAGAACACCCAGTCAATCCACGCAACAAGGTCGCAGTCTCTAACTCATGAGGCTCGTTCCTCAAAGTTTCAGACGCGAGATGCTGCGCAATTTTGCCATCTTCCTTCCAGCTCACTGACATTTCCCTCATCTGGTCCACATGTCTCTTCTATGTCACATCAGTGTTTCCTATCTTAATAATATAAACTTTTTTACCTAGCTTTCTAGAGACTACACCCTTAGCCCAAACGACTTTATTATCATGACGATAATCTTTTGTTAAACATTTTTGTCCAACTTTAAAAACCCTGGTTTTTACCCCTCTGTAAAACCTAACTTGATCCGATTGAGCTTTAGAAATGTTAACGTTAGCTTCCTTGACTTTTTCCGAAAAGTCTTCTCCATTTTTCACTGGCAATAAACTGTCGAACGTAGAACGCAGCCTTCTTCCTACTAACAGAACCGCTGGTTCAATACCTGTCGAACAATGGAAAGAATTTCTATAGTCCATTAAAAAATTCAACAGCTTGACATTGAAATCTAGTGGGAATTTACCGTTTATTAACAGTTTCTTGAGGAACATTTTCGAAATTTTTACTGCATTTTCTGCCAATCCGTTTGACTGGGGGTGTTTCACCGGAGAAGTCATAAGCTTAATATTGTTCTCCTTTAAGAAAACTCTAAATTCCTCACTTGTAAAAAACTGAGCCATTGTCAGATACAATTAACTCAGGGTTGCCAAAATTAGAAAAAATTTTCCTCAATTCCATAATCGTATGAGTTGAATCTGCCTTCTGCACCTCGATACAGTCTAACCACTTCGAGAATGAGTCACAAACCACGAGAAACATCTTCCCCGCTAGGGGTCCACAATAATCTAGATGTACCCTACTCCAAGCTTTACCTGGATTTGGCCAAACCGTCAATTGACTTTTGGGTGGTGACTGTTTTGACAACGAACAATCTGAACAAGATTGAACGACTTCCTCCAAATCTTTGTTCAGAGAAGTCCACCAAAAATATGTTCTAGAAATTCCCCTCATTTTCACAATACCTAGATGTGACCTGTGTAATAAATCTAAGACTTGCCTTTGGAGAGAAACAGGTATAACTATTCTATGTTTCCAAAACAAACAATCTTCTACGATAGAAAGTTCATTCCTTTTTAACCAATATTTCCATATACTGCTGTCACGATTTACTCGTTTGGGCCAGCCCTGCCGCAAATACCTAAACACTAGCTGTAATTCGCTATCTGTGCGGTGGCTAACATAACTGCTTGAAAATTAACATGGTCACAATTCTCAATAAAACAAACAAAGTCAGTCCCGCATCAGCCTTAAAATCCTCAACTGTGTCCTTCAACGGTAAGCGAGAAAGAAAATCTGCTTGGTTATTACAAGATTTCACAAATTCCGTTTTGTACGAAAACCCTGCCAGAATGATGCCATATCTCTGAAAACGGTTTGCCGCGAGAACCGGAATATTTTTATGTTCCCCTAGAATTCTTAATAACGGCATATTGTCAACGCATAACGTGAACTCCCTTCCAAAAAGGTACTGAAAAAATTTATTTAACCCGAACACAATTGCCAGAGCTTCGAGATCCAAAATACTATATTTTTTTTCGGCGGTTGTTAAACTACGAGAAGCGAACTCAATTGGACGCATTGTGCCGTCCTTAAACACATGCATTAACGCAGCTCCGAGCCCGCATGTACTTGCGTCCGTATACAGTTTTCCGGTAAGTCCGGAAAATAATTTGTAAGAATCGTGTTGTTGCCCATTAATTCTTTAATGGTATCGACTGCTACTTTACAGTCTTCTGAGAAATTCCACTCTACCCCTTTTTTCAAAAGGTTTCCAGTATCGATGACATCCTAGGAATGAAATTCCGATAAAAATTTAGAAAACCCAATAAACTTTTCAATTTATGAACGTCCGTAGGATACGGAGCGTTTTTTATAGCTTCAAGTTTGTTTGGCTGTGGTTGGATTCTGCTCCCTGAAATTACATACCCCAAAAATTCAACCGATTCTACAAAAAATTCGCATTTATCCGTGTTGACCCTCAACCCGCACTCTCGTAAACGCGCGCACACTGCCTGTATATTATACACTAAATCCAGTTCGTTGACCCCCGAAATGATGATATCGTCTAAATAGAATGCCACCCCCTTCAACCCCTGAAGACAGCTTGCTATAGTCCTAGCGAAGATCGCTGGCGCTGACTTAAAACCAAAGACTAGTCTGTTATATTAAAATAACCCTAAATGCGTATTTATTGTAGTATACTTTTTGCAAAAGTCAGCTAATTCTAATTGTGAGTAAGCCTGTCTTAAATCTAGTTTAGCGAACACTTTACCCGAACTTACTTTGTGAACAACTTCATTTATGGAGGGAAGTGGGTACCTTTCCAAGTCCGTCATGAGATTTAAAGATCTCTTGTAGTCCACGCAAATCCTAACATTCCCGTTCTTTTTAATTACCGGTACAATTGGAGACGCGTATTCACTGCTGGTTACCGGAGAAATGATACCATCAGCTACCATAGTTTCTAATTCTCTCTCAATTTTTTCCTTAATAGCAAACGGAACCGGCCTCGCATTAAAAAAAACAGGACGAGCTTCCTTGTTCACTTTGAAACTCACTTTATGTTTACTGAATTTTCCCAGCCCCGGCGAAAACACTTCTGGAAACTCGTTGTAAATCATTTCAATTTTGTCTTTGATTGTTGAAACCGAATTATCCATCACTGGAACTATCTTCAGATTAAAAGCCTCCATGAAGTCCCGACCCACTATCAATTCAATATCAAAAATTGATGAAGCAAGCAAATCTCTGGAATTCGATGATAAACAACATTTCAAAGAAAAACTAAAGAAACACGAACCAATTGTTATAATTAAACCTAAAAATCAGGAACAAAAAAACACAAAGACACAAGAAGACATAAAGAACAACATAGATCCAGTTGATGTGGGCGTGGCCGGAATCAAGAATTTCAAAAAAGGATCAGTTATAATAGAATTAAAGAACACAGAGGCAACAAAAAAAATCCAAAAGGAAGTCATCACTAAGCTTGGGGATAGGTATGATGTTGATATTCCTAAACCCAAGAATCCAACAGTAAAAGTGATAGGAATTACGGATAAATATACCACCGAAGAAATTGAAATTAAAATAAGGATGCAAAATGAATATATAGACAAGGAAAATTCAAAAATATCAGTGAAATTTATAAAAGAAAAAAAAAAAGTAATGGATATAATAACTTTACTGCATTCATAGAAGTAGATGGAAAAACACACTCTAAAATGTTAGAGGAAATGAAGATAAATATTGGATGGAATAGATGTGCTGTATACGATCATCTCTCAGTTTTGAGATGTTTCAATTGCAACGGATATAGACATAAAGCAAGTGATTGTAAAAATAAAAAATCTTGCGGAAGATGTTCTAACGCACACGATACGTCAGACTGCAAGGAAAATATTGATAATATCAAGTGTGTGAATTGCAAACTCACAAATGATAAACTTTCTTTAAACTTAAATGATAACCACCATGCATGGAGCAAGGAGTGTCCTATTTACAAAAGAAATATAGAATCGGAGAAGAGAAAAATTGATTTTTTAGGATAAAAAGAAAAGCGATTATATACTACTTAAACATTTCAAGTCTTTTGGCTCATGTAAATGAAATTGAAGTATTATTACAAGAACTCAAACCAGAAATTTTAATGTTAAGTGAAACGTGTATAACTAGTGACATTTACGATTCTGAAGTATCATTTATAGGATATTCAACTGTAAGATGCGATTCATTTA
The DNA here is from genome assembly GCA_917880885.1 of Limnephilus marmoratus. Taxonomy (NCBI): domain Eukaryota; kingdom Metazoa; phylum Arthropoda; class Insecta; order Trichoptera; family Limnephilidae; genus Limnephilus; species Limnephilus marmoratus. The sequence goes on from OU862908.1 coordinate 14,379,257, forward strand.
GTCGGCATACGGGAGGAGTTGTTATGATTATTAAAAATAGTATATCTTTTAAAATAATATCTAATGAAGTGTTTGATGAAAAAAATACATGGATACTGGCAGTACAAATCAGAAAAAACTTGATTAAAGGAACATAGGCTGTACTATATCACTCACCAAACCAAAGCCATTCTAAATTTTTGGATTTCTTCGAAAGTTGGTGTACTAAAAACATGAAAAATCACGATATGTTTTATGTAACCGGTGACTTTAACATTGACATGAAAGCCAAAAATACATGCAGTAATAGACTCCAAAGTTTAGTGAATAATCTAGGACTGAAACAACTTGTGACCAAACCAACTAGAATCTCAAATACATCAGCAACCATTATTGATTTAGTTATAACAAATAATTTTTACCTGAATGTTAATGTTGTGGATACTCCAAAAATATCAGACCACGAAAATATTTCAACAACATTTGAAACGAGTGTAATTAAAAATGAATCAAGGGAAATCACATATAGAGATAAAAGGAAATATGATGAAAAAATTTTTTGTGAAACTCTACAAAATAGTATTTGTCGAGTTACCGAATCAAATCACCTAAATGACAAAGCAGAGAACTTCGTTAATATTTTGACTACAGCAGTCAATGAAATTATGCCAATGAAAAGGATTAAGTTTAAAAATACGAATAAATGGTACTCTAAACCATTACTCAATCTTCAGCAACAAAGAGATAATGTATACAAATCGGCAAAATTGGAACCATCAGAAGAAAAATGGAATGCATATAAAAAATTTCGTAATATTTATTCCAAACAAATTAAACAACAAAAATGCGATTATTATAAGCAAAAATTAGAAACACAACAGAATGAACCAAGAAAACTTTGGATAACACTTAAAGAAATCATAAAGGGCAAACAAAAAGAAATTGTAAAGTCACTTGATTTTCCAGATGGAACTGAAGAAGAAGTAGAGAAGATAGCCACTAAATTTAACAAGCATTTTATTTCGAGCATAGATCTTATAATTCAAAGTATTCCACAAGATCCAGAGAACCAACTAGACGAACCTATATGCACCGATGAAGAATTTAAGTTTAAAAATATAGATTTACCGTACTTGAAGAGGGTGCTGAGTAATATGAAGTCGAAGGAATCACCAGATGGTATTACAATAAATATAATCAAAGACTCTATAAATATTATTGGCGAATCGATGGTTCAAATTATCAATGAATCTTTGAATAGTGGAGTATTCCCCAAAACTTGGAAGACATCTGTAATAACTCCCATCCCAAAAATTGATAACCCAAAAAAATTTGACGACTTTAGGCCGATCAATTGTTTACCCAAATATGAACAAATACTGGAATACATAGTAAAGGAGCAATTAACTGAATATATTGAGGCCAAGCAGATATTAGTTCGACAACAATCTGGTTTTAGAAATAAATGTTCTTGTGAAACTGCTATTAACTATGTAATAGATGAGTGGAAAAATTTTAGAGATAAAAAAAGTAAAATTATTGCAGTATTTCTAGACTTAAAGCGGGCATTTGAAACAATCGACAGAGATAGATTAATAAAAAAATTAAGTAATATTGGAATTAATGGTAAAGAAAATAAGTGGGTTGTTGATTACCTATCAGAAAGAACACAAGTAACAAAATATGGAGGTATAACATCTGAACCACATAGTACTAACAAAGGCGTTCCGCAGGGTTCTGTCTTAGGTCCATTGCTGTTCATTATATACATGAATGATATTATCAAAATGTTAAAACATTGTGCAATTAAACTATTTGCTGATGACACATTGTTATACATAGCCAGTAAAAATTTACAGGACGCCATTGAAAAAATGCAAATTGATTTAAATAATGTAACGCTGTGGCTAAACCAAAACAAACTCAAATTGAATGTTACGAAAACTAAGTTTTTAATTGTGGATAACTTAGGTGGAAACGAGCAGGCAACACTAAAAATTGATAACGAAAGCATAGAAAGGGTAAGCAGTATTAAATATCTGGGTGTGATATTGGATGATAAATTAAAATTCGACGAACACTTAGAATACATAACAAAAAAAATTGCTAAAAAAGTTGGATTCCTAAAAAGGATCAGAAATAACTTGGATCTCAAGACAACGCGCCTTGTCTACAATTCTATTGTAACTCCGCATTTAAATTATTGTTCTAGTGTATTATTCCTATGTAACGAAGCCCAAAATAATAAACTACAGGTTATACAAAATAGGGGGATGAGGATGATTTTAAAATGCAACATTTTTACAAGAGTTAAAATTATGTTACAAAATTTAAATATGATGACAACCAAACAACATATAATATATAATACATTAACAATGATTTATAAACTTAAAAATAATATGCTCCCAAATTATCTGAAGAGTACTATTATGTTTCAAGAAAATGTTCACAATTATCCTACGAGAAGACGCGGAGACTTTAGGCTTCCCAAAACTAAACTTTCGTGCACACAAAATAGCGCATTTTATAAAGGGCAAAAACTCTATAACAGTCTTCCAAATGCCGTAAAGGAAGCCTCAAGTCTCAGCAATTTTCGTAGGATGTGTGCATTATATGTAAAAAATATTTTTTGATTACTCACCAATGTTATTCTCAGGTCTTGTTCTTTTATAATGTATTTTTGTAGAGTTATCTTTTTTATTTAGTATTCTTTTTTTAAATGTAGTTGTGAATATTCCTGTACCTACTTCGTAAATTGTATTTTTTATATTTTCCTACTAGATGTATGAAAATATTTACATACATCTAAATAAAAAATTCAAAAACAAAACAAAAAATTCCGAGCCATTAATCACAACAGTAAATAATAAATTATTTTTAATATTATTGTATTCTACGGTAAAACAAGCACTACCTACAAGATTAAGTGGTTTACCATCGTATCCAGATAAAGTACGCTTATCAGGTGACAATGTTACATCCCTAAAATAACGGTTGAAAATAAAATCAGGCATGACCGACATACTGGCGCCTGAATCAATCATAGCGGAACATTTTAATTTATTAATTATTACATTAGCCCTAAACGGATCAATGTAAGAAATACTATTAATAACCTTATCCCGGGATTGTTCAAAAATCGGATAAACATTGTGATTCTTACAGAATTTCTTCAAATGCCCTACTTTGTGACAATTAAAACATTTTGCATTCTTAAATTTACAATATTTTTCTAAATGTGTTTCACCGCAAATGGTACATTTTTTAATATTCGAGAACCCACTCGGCTCGGGACTTTTCGACCGCGAAGGTGACCTTCGGAAACCTTGATTTTTATCCGGATGTGAATATCTCCCCGGCGAATTCGAGCGTTTAATGGAATTCACGCCGCCCGACGTCCCTACGGAAACTTCTGATTTAATTTCCGGAACCAGATTATCTAAAGCTGAAACCGTTATTGCTAATTCTTCCATTTTGTTAAACGTTAATTTAGACCCCTCGGGAAAAATTTTCTCCTTGGCTCGGCCCGGCAAAATGCCGATTGCGAAAACATCAGCTTAACATTCCGGTAAACGCGTACCGAACTCGCAAAACGAAGATAATCCTCGTAAACGCACTGCAAAATCCCTGACTGAATCACCAAGTGATTGCTTGGCCTGATAAAATTTTTCTCGTTCCTTGAACACCGATCGCGGTCTGGAACAATGTTTCTCAATTAATTCTATTAACTGATCGAATGCCACGTCTGTAACTTTAGAAGGAAAACATAAGTTGATCAAAAGAGTTAATGTCTCCGCTTCTAGAAGATTTAGCAAATATGCGCGTTTCTGTGAAGTATCTAACTTAATCGTTTTTGTGTCATCACGAATTAGTAGGAACTGTTCTAACCTCAGGCGAAACAAACTCCAATCCCCATTAACGTGAGAGAACCTGGAAATTCCGCCCGATTCCATGATCGCCCACACCAAAAAAAAAACACACCCGGCAACAATAACACCTTCCAGAAAAACAAGAAACAAAACAACCTGACACCAGGAACCGGCGCCTTTGCAGTCCAGGCGCCCAGCCGCTTCCAGGAATATCAATACCGGGCTGGCCCTAGTTACCCAGGGTCCCGTAATTTCCTCTTCTCCACTGAATTACCGGGCTGGACTTAGTTACCCAGGGTCCCGTAATTTCCTCTTCTCCACTGTATTACCGGGCTGGACTTAGTTACCCAGGGTCCCGTAATTTCCTCTTCTCCACTGTATTACCGGGCTGGACTTAGTTACCCAGGATCCCGTGATTTCCTCTTCTCCACTGTATTACCGGGCTGGACTTAGTTACCCAGGGTCCCGTAATTTCCTCTTCTCCACTGTCTCCTATTATGCCCTGAGAATCTCCTGATGGATGGCACTTCAGCGATGCCCCAAGTGATTTATTGTCACCTTCGGGAGATTTTTGCAAGTCACGATCCCTGAACCGAATCGACTTGCCGCAATCTGATAAACAGTCAAACGTGTATTCCTTTTCAGCTGCGCCACTTGTAATATCCAATATTGCAGGCAATACTGGGCCCTTTATCTCCAGTATTCCTCTAGGATATTTACAGGGTTATTATTTAAACACGTAGTACTTTGATACACGGAAACTGTTTAATAGAATATAATAGTACAATGTTGGCTGTAAGCCGTCTGACAAGAAAGAACGCCGCGCGAGCCCTCTGCTCGCTATTATATTGTGCCGATGATCGGTCGCTTCGGCTAGGTTCGGTATTTCCGAACCTACCCGACAGATTAACATATTACCAACACTACAGTTATTACATGTACTATTACGTAAGTCCATAAAATGACATTTGGTAGTTTCGTTTGAAATATGAACGGATCTTAAGACTTAATTAGTGAATGAATGAATAATAATATCAAAAAGGAAGAATATAAAGGGGGGGGGGGAGATAAAGAGATATTTTAAAATCAAGAATTGTATGCTCACTACTGTAATTGACTGATTAAAGTTTAATGAAAATTTAGGTGTAAGTAGTTTTTGAAATAATTTATAATAATAAATTAAAAGAAAATACTTTGTTTTACGTCACTTTATTGTTATTTTTTCCGTCTACCGGTTTCGGTAACTCCGTACCATCATCAGGACTGAATATAAAAAAAATACTGACAAATACAGGAGAATACACACATATATATATATATACAAATTGTGAAAGGAAGAGACAGTAAATTAGAGTGGGACAGTGCGACAGTTGTGGGAGGGAAGTGGGGGAGGAGCGAGTGGGGTAACAGGAAACATACTTATAATGGGGCTGAATGTTAAATTTAGTTGATTATTAATGATTTCAACTTTTGTATTAACTGATTTTTTTATATATTTTATTTATTTAAAATGTCAAGTCACAATGTGTTTGCTTCCTTTGAAAAATTAATTTATAATAGTTTATATCACACCAAGAAATTAGTTTATATGTTTGTAAGGAATCATGAAAAAAATTTAAGTGTGGTAATTTTTCTTAGTGAGTGAGTATAAGTTGTGATTGCGCGAGTAATTGGTGAGTTACCTGCTGCATCACTGTTATTAGCTTCTATATGAAAAAGGGGAGTGTGCCCGGTACGCCTCATATGGATATTTAAACCGATGTCGGATAGCAATTCAGGACTATCTATTTTATTATTTAGCAGTTTATATCGAAACAACAGATCTGACAAGGTGCGTCTTTTTTGTAAACTTAACATGCTATTTGTAGTTTTGTTGTATTTCTTGAGTAAATGTTTCGAAATTTTATTCTGTATACTTTCTACTAAATCTATGTATACTTTATATTGAGGATTCCATACCGTGAACGCATATTCCAGTGGACTTCTGACAAATGAATAAAACAACATTTCTAGAGTCTTATCACTTTTGAAAACATTACATATTCTTAATAGGAAACCTAGCATTTTGTAGGATTTTGTTATAATTGGTTCGATATGCTTATCAAAAATTAATTTACTATCTAAATAAACACCTAGATCTTTACACGTAGACGTAGATTGTAAAGGTTTATTATTCAAGTTTTAAGGATAGATGATTTTATTTTTATTTCTAGTAAATATAATTGAGTGACACTTAGAAATGTTTAAGGACAATAAGTTTGATTCACAATACGCGCACAAATGATCAAGATCTAGATTAATTGAATACAAAGTTTTCTTCTTAATCCTGTAATTTCTAGTATTTTAAGTAATTAATTTATTTATTTTATTTGATGCAATATATTTACATTATAAAAAACAATTCAATGATGTTGGCCTCTCTGGGTGGTTTACCCGTGCTGAGGCCATATAATTGGCCTTGTAATTTACCATAATCAATGGTATCAAAAGGTAGCCAGGTTTTAGTTTCGGGGAGGGTTCAAGAAAATAAAACTACTGAAAGTTTAAAACTCGTGTCGGGAGGGGGAGGGTGGGGGTTATTGTCGGACTTTGAATTTGCTTAGAATTTTTTTATTTTCTATGTAACAACTTAATTATTTTTTTAAATAAAATTAAAGTAATAAATGTGTACCTATAGAAAATAAAACTTTTCAAAACAAAATACATAATAAACGTTAGTAGTACATGTTAAAATATTTTAAGCAGTCAAATTATTCTAATAATCACATTTATGCTGACTGACTGTAACACTAATCACAATACACTAACACCTGTCTGTAACACTAATCCTGATATATGTTTATTTAACACTTGTTGCTAAGTAAAATAATAATTTCAAAGTACGTATACACTTAACACTGATTAGAAACGGAATTCCAAAAAAAATCAACCGCATTCACCGAAAAAACGGATCTTAAAAGTTAAATTATTTTATTTCTTTCAGAGGTCCCCATTTATCTTTTTAGATACATAATATCATTTTGAGATGTCAGTGTTACAAATAACATTCTCTTAACTCTCCTTATTTTAATATTATTGGTGTTGATATTTTAACTTTTCGGGGGGGGGGGTTTGAACCCCCAAAACCCCCCCCCCCTGGCTACGTCCATTTATTCAAATGCTTTTGATTCAAAAGCATTTGAATAATCTATAAATAAGACTAATGTTTGTGTTGAAAATTGACATGCTACCGGCATCTCTTGGTTGGTTGGAGTAAGCTCCGACTTTGTATCGATCCAATAAGATGGTGTGAGTCTCTGCTAAAAGGCTAAGACCGAATCGGTGGTTTAGGAACCTGTTTTAACCACGAGTTAGGTAGAAGCCATATTGGTAAACACTCGCAAATGTCAGATGTTGGTAGTGTTTTATTCTATAAATGTGTGCAGTTTTTATGCTATAAAAAGGCTAGCATCCGAGTATTATGGCTTCTTTCCTACGCAAAGTTTAAATGGTAAACAACTGCCATTGTTGGCTTGGTGTATTCAGTATTATCACTGTTATTTTATACATTTCTAAAACATGTTACACTGTGTAAATAAAAAGTGAAGTTTTTGTAAAAAGAGTTATTTATTAAAAGGACCCTTACAATTTTAACATGGGCCTTACGATCCGGATGGCAATCAGAGGATTGCTAATATAAAATCAAGAACCAGCTGCCAAAAACGCAATAATACAGATGACCAAAAGATACCGGAATTATAAAGATGGACAAAGGAAGACTGGAATCACAGCGGAAATGAGATAAGTTTTTAGTGCCTTCCCACCCATCTTCATATCTTTTTCACATTTATTCAGACCTCAAATGTAGTTTTTTAAACAAGAATAATCCCATATATATCGTATTGTAAAAAATAAAATCACTACCCACGTAAAGATTTTATGCAACTCATGATCCTCAATTAATGATTGAACAATAGGTAAAGTGTAGGTAATCAATAGAATATTGTAGGAATATTGTCGTTGTTGTTTTTCAGGCAGGTAGCTTCTCAAATAAATAAATACGCATTGTCGGAACACATTTTATCAGTGATTAAACTACGAAAAGGTATTTGTACCCAAAATGGATAAGATCAAATCTTTAATAGCCAAAAGAGGCGTGATTAAAGGGTAATTAATGCGTTTCGCGGATTCTATAAACTTCTTGTCCGCGAATGAAATTAAACTGAGGTACGACCGAATTAAACCATTGTTAGATCAATTCGAATCTATACAGGACGAAATTGAAATGTTAACGGAATCAGAGGAACTGGAAAATTCTATTCAGCGCGAGATGTTCGAAAATCAATATTTTTCAGTATTGGCAACAGCCAAGGGGGCTATTGACTCCGTGGACCAGGGGAGGGTCGAGATCAAACTTCCAACTCTCCAATTGAGAGAATTCGATGGAAATCAAAAGGATTGGGTGAAGTTCGTTGAAACATTTAAAACTTTGGTACATAATAACGGTTCCTTGAGCAACGTCCAAAAATCCTTTTACTTGCAATCTACACTGAAAGGTAACACATTGAAAATAATTGCTAATCTAGAAATTTCGGAATTAAATTACCTATCGGCATGGGAATTGTTGCACGACAGATATGCGAATCTCAGGGCTACCGTACATAAACATATCCAAACTCTATTTCAATTAAAATATATGAAACATGAAGAGCCTGTAGCATTAAGATATTTAATTGATGAAACCAATGTAAATTTAAAGGCTTTACAAAACATCGGAGTCAAAGTAGATCAATGGGATCCTTTGATTATTTACATAATTTCAAATAAATTAGATACAGCTACCCGGAAAAATTGGGAACAATATACACTGCAAGGTGAATTACCTACATTAAAGGTATTCTTAAAATGTTTATCTGCTAGGGCGCAAGTATTGGAGCTCATGAATGCTTCAGAGAAAAAATCTTCTAACCTACATAAAACGCAAATAGGCAACAATAATAACAAAAAAGATTCATCGGTATTCTTGGCAATAAAAGCAAACAACTGCATTTATTGTAATGATAAAGGTCATCAAATTTATTTTTGCAAAAAATTTCTAAAATTAAAATTACAGGATAGGATTGATGCTACGAAATCAATCCGGGCATGTTTTAAATGTTTGAGGTTGGGTCATCAAGCACAGAGTTGCAAGACAAACCTGATCTGCAAAATTTGTGGCAAGTATAGCCACAATACTCTACTACACAAGGAGGTACCTCCGCCGGAGACCTCAAATATGGATGCTAATAACGAGGTTATAGTATCGAATTTTTCTGCATCAGAAAAGGTAGAAAAAATAATATTATTGTCAACCGCCAACATAGGAGAAATTTTTAAGGCTCGCGCCCTGATTAATTCTGGCGCGCAGAGTAATTTTATGACAGCTGAATTTGCTAATAAATTCAATTTACAATGTGAATGGATAAACAAACCCGTGTCTGGGATCCATAATAATATCACACACATAAAAAGGAGAATTTCAGTGGAGATGACTTCGCTTAATACTGATTATAAATGCGAAATATCATGTCTGATTTTACAGGAAATTACAACCAATTTAACCACAAGTGACAATGGCGAAAAAAGAGTTCAAACTACCACCAGGACTGGAGCTGGCAGACCCGAACTTCAATATAGCTGCACTCATCGACATCCTGTTGGTCGCGGAGAGCTTCTGGGAAATGCTAAACAACGATAGATTGAAACTCGAGTCGGGACCAACGCTTCAACGTACGCAACTGGGATGGATTGTGTCCGGTCCAATCAACGTGTACCCCAAACAAAGGCCTGTATCAGATTTTTGCCGTTTATCTATAAATAAGTTGAGTCATCAAATAGAAAAATTTTGGAAATTGGAAGAGATTAATTCCACTAAAATTCAAACTCAAGAAGAAAAGGCTTGCGAAGCCAGTTTTGTTAGTACTCATACTAGAGAAGATGACGGTAGATATGTAGTTAGTTTACCGCGTTGGGCATGCATTGATCAGTTGGGAAACTCATTGCTCACTGCCGAAAAGAGATTTAAAAATATGGAAAGAAAATTTGTGTCACATCCCGAGTTGAAGACACAATATGTAAAATTCATGCGTGAATATGAATAATTGGGACACATGGAGGTGTGTGACCAGTCAAAAGAATAGTGAAAGAATCCAGCACTACTACTAAAGTGAGGGTCGTTTTTGACGGCTCCGCCAAAACCTCAAATGGAATTTCCCTCAATGAAGCTTTGATGACAGGACCTGTTATACAAAAAGATCCATGTAACCAACTATTGCATTTCAGGAAACATCAAGTAGTCATGACTGCCGACATCGAGAAGATGTACCGCCAGATTAACATGTGTGAAGATGACCTTGACCTGACCGGCGAGTCGCTACAGGATGTGCTCAAGCATTATCGTCTGAAGACTGTGACTTATGGGCTGGCACCTTCCTCCTTCTTGGCCACAAGATGCTTAAAGCAAATTGGTATGGATAATAATTTAATTTTTCCTAGAGCTAGTCAGGTCATAGAAAATGACTTCTATATGGATGACTTGTTAACGGGAGCAGATAAGCTGGAATCCTGTAAGAAGTTAAAAGAAGAATTAATCAGCATCTTGTCATCTGCGGGGATGACGTTGAGGAAGTGGAGGTCCAATGCTTTGGAATTGTCAGCCGAGTCGGGCCAAGCTAAGTGTGCCGAATCATGCAATTCCGACAAAATTATTACTGACAATCCAAAGACTGAGAAAATATTAGGATTAATATGGAACAATGAATCTGATTATTTTTCTTGTGTGATAATGAAGCCATCAGGTACAACCGAGAGCAAACGAGAGTATTGTCTTGCATCGCATCAACCTTCGATCTATTGGGACTCCTATGACCGATAATAGTCATAGCCAAATTGATACCAAGAAAAACTATTTGCAAGCTAGCAAAAGAGCTATTTTTTTAGCTAACACGGTTTTTGCGATTCGTCTGAGAAGGCTTTCGGAGCCTGTATTTATATGGTGTCAATGGACCACAGCGATAAGTGGCATTCACATTTAATAACATCCAAATCAAGGGTAGCACCATTGAAGTGTATTTCACTGCCTAAGTTGGAGTTGTGTAGTGCTGTACTACTGGCGAAATTAATGAAAACTATAAAACAAGCACTAAATATAATGGAGATCAACACATATTATTGGTGTGACTCTACGATAGCGCTGTGCTGGCTGAAAGGTCAACCTACTCGTTGGAGCACTTTCGTGGCTAATCGAGTAGCCAAAATACAAGAACTGAGTGATCCAGATCAATGGAGACACGTATCATCATCCGACAATGCAGCGGATATACTTTCAAGAGGAACTACTGCAGATAAATTGATAAATTCTACAATATGGTGGAATGGACCAAGTTGATTGACTGACGGAGTCAACGATTGGCCTATATCGAATATTTCCTGTTCAAACCCTCCGGAGCTCAAGAGCAAAAATATTCTATTATCTACAGATATTCAAGAATGGGAAATATTTGGAAAATTTTCGTCATTTATCAAATTGAAAAGGGTTACAACATATGTGCTGCGGTTTATAAATTAATAGAAATATTAAAAGTAAAATTTCGGGTAATTTAAGTGTAGCTGAACTAGAAGCAAGTTTGAATTGTCTACTGAAATCAGCTCAGGCACATGCCTTTCAAAAGGAGTTGAAGACATTAAAAAAACCAGGGAAACGTCAACAAAAATAGTAACTTAAAATCTCTTCATCCTTTTTTACGTGATGGTCTTATATATGTGGGCGGTAGACTAAATTTAGCTACACACCTATAGTACCAACAAAGACATCCAATTATATTGCCAGCTAAACATAAGCTAACCGAATTGATTATACGTCACTATCATTATGTAAACTTACACGCAGGACCTCAAGCCCTATTAGCTGAAATAAGATTAAAGTTTTGGCCTATTTTTGGGAAAAATACTGTTAAAAAGATATTACATAAGTGTATTGTATGTTTTAGGTATCATCCTCGTGCTGGTAATCAAATCATGGGCAACTTACCGAACGAAACAATCACACCAAGCCGGCCGTTTTTGCCGGACCGATTCCAACCAAAAGTGGGCCACTGAGGAAGGCTCCACTCGTGAAATCGTATTTATGTATTTTTTCTGTTTTTCACAAAGGCGGTTCACTTGGAATTAGTTTCGGATTTATCTAGCAATGCTTTCTTGAACAGTTTAAAGAGGTTTATATCCCGTAGGGGAGAACCTGATAAGATCTTTTCCGACAACGCTAGCAACTTTCGGGGAGCTTGTAACAGGCTCAAGGAGCTGTATGCCAGTTTGAGAGAAAACAACGACACGATTCAAAATTATTTAGCCAACAGAGGTATTGAGTGGAGGTTCATAACCCCTCGAGCCCCTAGTCAGGGAGGGCTGTGGGAAGCTGCGGTCAAGTCAGCGAAGTTTCATTTGTATAGAGTCACTAATAATTCTGCTTTAACCTTTGAACTTTTATATACCTTAATTTGTCAGATTGCGGCCTGTCTAAATTCCCGTCCATTGACTTCCTTGTCTGATGACATCCACGATTACCAACCCCTCACCCCAAACCATTTCCTCATAGGCACTAAATCCTCTATCATTCCGGAGAGAGATGTCCGAGCCATACCAGACAACAGGCTGACCCAATATCAGAGAATCCATGCGCTAATATTATCCTTTTGGTCTAGATGGAAGCGAGAGTACTTGATGGAGCTACAAAAAAGGACTAAATGGCCAGCCAGTTGTTACGTTATAAAAGATAAAGAATAGACCCCCTTATTCCTGTTGCGAGGAGCTAGTGAATTGGCCCCCAGTGCACAGCTCACCTCTCCGCCCCCCTCTCCGCACGCGGAGGTCCGTAGCCCAAGCGCCGATCGGCCCCCGGCATCCATTCCCCGGCTGGTCGCGGGCTTGACAACAGTGATTGCGCTAGTGCGCTGTTCGAGAACCTAAAAACTCGTGATTGTTTCTATAATGTGTATTGTGCTCGAGAAGGCTCCAGCCCACAGTAGCCTGTCTGACGACTACCTCATATCCTGCTTTGTGATTAAAATGAATCTTTGTCCCCTCTGGTGTGTTACATCCCGCGTTTAAATTCACTAACACGTGTGGAGAGTTGAGAGTGAGAGAGAGTTCCCCGCCATGTTAAAATACTAGACCTAGCAAGTACCCATGTGTAGTTTGCCGAGGCTGGCAATTGTAAAACCCTGTCTCCTTCTAAATGAATAAACCCTTTACGTGCAAAACTGTGTTCTGATTGAGGAAAGAGACCTGGAGATTGTGAAGAAAGAAGGAGGAGGAATTCACAAGCGAACCACAACACTCGCCTTGGTTTTAAGAGGAACCTTGCTTGCACCGGCTCTGAGCTAGTTCTGTTGGCCTATGTATTGCGTGTCCTTTCCAGGTTTTGGTTTAGCAAATGGCCGTATAAGCAGCAATACTAATACTGGCTTCCAACTTTGGAGCAAATTTTTTCCTCCCTCTTCACGGTCCTACAGTCTCGTTCTTCAATCAGCAATTGTTAAAACTTTATAATATATAATGTTTTGTCTTGTTATTCCCAATTTGTCTAGCATTTCCAACAGGAACCCCGGCGCGAACGTAACTTCGAATCTCAATTTAAATTATCACGGGCACGATCCCTTCATTTTCGAGTCGTCACTCGACAAAACATTGTCACCGGTATTCCTAAGTAAAGTGCTCAACCAAGAAAGTTCTCGCCGTGAATAATATAGTGTTTACAAGTGTCGACCGACTAAATTTGCTAGTTTCAAATACAAGTTAATAGTGGAAATGAACACAAATATTTAAAACAAAGTTATTCAACAATTAAAATCCTGTATATGATAAACCAATTACCCGCTTCGTTTCCCGAAAGTTAATAAACCTATTATTTTATAATTAACATATTTCGCAAAGTACTGGTCTGTATTCATATCGACATATTTTGCAGCTTAAGGGAAACAAGTGGATTAAATTCTTTCTGCCATTTGACAATTGGGCATTTTTTTTACTTCTGCCGTACGTTTCTTCTTCTTTTTTCTTTTCCTACTATTATAAAGAAACATACGACATAATTCGAAAAATGCCTAGTTCGCGTTGACGTCGATTCCTCGAAAGCTAACATTACAACCATATGCACACTATCTGCATATAATCTTTGTTATGACGAAAGGAAGTTGGCGTGTAAATACCAATAATTGGTGATGCTCAAATCAGGCTACAGTTTAGCCACGTAAATAAAAAAACTATTGCCCAAGACATTGTTGAATTTTCAAACAAATACTTCCACGAAAACTTGTATAAAAGAAAAAATATTTCTTTCTTTTTCTGAAGAACCCCCCTTTGGAAAGTTAATGGAAATATTCTAAAAACATGTTCGTTTAAGGCGAACCTCGTTTCCGTTTTTTTATTTCCGGACTTTTGCAAATTTCCAAACCTTTTTCAAAAAACATCGGAATAAATTCTAAAAACGTGTTCCATTAAAGCGAATCCTGGCCCGTGAAATTTTCATATCCGGACTTTGAAAATTTTCAACAAATTTCCAAAACATCTGGATTTTTTCACAAAATCACGTTTTTTGAGGCAAATCGCTGCCCAATTTTTTTTCGTTTTATGGACTTTGAAAAAACTTTCAACAAATTTCCAAAAATCTGGATTTTTTCACAAAATCACGTTTTTTGAGGCAAACCGCTGCGCAATTTTTTTTCATTTTATGGACTTTGAAAATTTTCAACAAATTTCCAAAACATCTGGATTTTTTCACAAAAACACGTTATTTGAGGCAAACCGCTGCTCAAATTTTCAAATAATCCAAACACTTATAAAAAACGCGTTTTTTTTTGCAAAAAAAAAAACTTTTTGTAAAAAAAAAATACGTCCCCAGTGGTCAAATCTCTGCCCAATTTCTTTCCAATTGCGAGTCTAGTTCTCACTTTTTCCAACATAAGGTCACTCTGACACGATCCTATACACCATGGAAGTTCCTCAAGTTATGCTGGGTATAATACCGCACATTCTTACTTCAAGAAAGGAAGAACTACTACAGGCCCTGAGAAATAGAAAGATTTCTCCTAGGAATAAATCCAAAAAATGCCTTACTCTATATGCTTCTTTCTACAACAAAAAATACATCAGGAGGTTGCAATTTCAACCGGAAGTCACCTCTCACGGAATCAGTAAATTCCATCACATCAAGTACTCAGGCGTTATCAAATTGGCAAAACATGCATCTTGTTAACCCTGATCATTATTACGCCCCTGACCTCTCTTGGCCAGTCGTCAATCAGTGCAATGAGGTCTCTTTAGAAGTCTTATAATTCTTGTCATAAATGACGTGAGTTACTTGTAATTATTAAATGTAAATAATCACCCATATGGGCATTCGTAAGGTAATCCTTACACCCGAAGGCACATTAATGTCAACGGTAGCCTAACTCCTGTACATTCTTTTTCTTTTTGCATAATTTTATATGTTCTTGTACATCCTGCGTGCCTTGCCTGCTGTACCACAAGAGCACCTCTTGGGGCACCGTTTTCATACTTGTATGCATCCTCTTCCTGAAATTGATCACTTCGAGAAAGGGCCTCCTTTTCCTCCTACCATCAACGGTTCCGGAAAACTCTTGCTCCGAGACGTCGCTTTCCTCTTCACAATTCTTGCAGCATCCGCGCGTTTTTTTTCTCACCTCATCGTCTCATCTTGTCATATCACCTTTTTTAAATTATTTTGTGTCGGGTTTTTGTCGTACCAGTACGTCCCTACCCTAATGTTGTAAATATAAAATCATAAGTGCAAGTCTGTATAATAACCATTGGTTTCAGACCATTGCCGCAGCTCGCTACTATGGTCACAGCACCATATTGTAAGAATGTCGCGACGATTTCTGTTATAATAGGAAATCCTCCCGTTTTTTCTTTTTTTTCCTCTTCACCCCATCCCACACATTCATAGTAATGTTGTATATTGGGGATCGTTTCGAATACACCAAATGAACACACCTATCAGGTCACATTCGCTGGATTCGAAACAATTCAAGAGCAACCTTGTTGCTACTTGTGGTTTTTTCTTCTTTTTCCAAAAATTAGAATGGCGCTCAACCCAATTGCTCTATTTTTTTCCAGAATCGTATTTTGTCGGATTCTGAGAATTTTTTTTTTTTGTTATAAAAGTGACAATACGTTTCGTCCCTTCATTAAAATTGTTCTTTGTACATATACAACTTCATTATGAGGTACAATATTTTATCTTTTGTCCTTTATTGTACCATTATTCTTGTTTGAAGTTTAAAATCTTGGCCAGATCTTCAATAAAATTTGTGTTTATCGCCTTTTGGCAAGTCTTGTAACGTATGCTAATATGAATTTATTAAGCTACAACAGTGCCGTATTAATTACATCATTGCAACCCGCCGTCTGTATTGAATGGGGACCCACCTTTTTGAACGTAAACTTTTGTAACATTATAGGCGCGAGCCTTACAATATCTACTATTATAGGTGTGAACCTTACAATATCCACTCCTATAGATGCGAATCTCATAATATCTTTGTGTTTTTACACGTCACGGGGAGTCCGTCATAACTACTTATTGTTTGCTCGTCAACACAGGGTTGTTGATCGAGAGGGTGATTTATCTCATTAAATTGTTTTAAATACCTATTGGGTTACTGTCTTTCAATACTGGGCAAAATTTGTTGTAAATCGTTCATTCCTGTCACGTGAGACGTGAAAACGTGACAATATTCACCATGAGTCGTGCGAACGAAATAATATCTACCCCCATGTTTGTGTGACCTACCAAGTGTAGATCACACGCCTTTTATTTTCTGTTATCAGAAAATTATTGCTTTTGCAGCAGAGTACTCATTATCATGCCCGTGGACTTCCTGTCACAAGAACCCAGGAACTATCCACTATCTCAAAAGGACTAATCATACGCTTCACTCATGATTATGGGGCATCGTGTCGTAGGAGTTAAGTTGATGGACACAAAAAACACCTAACTCGTTGTCTGGAAGACGAACAAGAAAACCCCCCAGGTTTGTGAGATTTGAGCAAGGGTCTGTCATTTCTCGCAAACAAGTAGGAGAATAAAACGACCCTCTAATCTTCTACCCAATACACGTGGAGGATTAGACTCTTTTATGTCAGTGTACTCCTTTTGTCCTACACTACCAAATGGTATTGTAATGTGCCGGGATAACTGCTGTAGACCTTGTTTCACCTTCCACTCAGAGGTCGAATTTCGGAAATAGCCGAGTACTCAGCAGTTTTCTTCGTTCAAATATTCCCAATTGTCACCCTTTCCCTTCCTCGAAATTATCCGTGAATGGGGATATATGCGTTACGCACTTGGCGTTTCGTTTGTCAAATGGGACAACCTTCATACACGGATCCTTTCAACTTCCTACTCCTTTCCCACTTTTCATAACTTATTTGTACTCAATGTTTTTGTTCTTCGAAAGTAGAAAAAATGCTACCGTATAGACGTGAGCATAGGTCATGGAAGACCAACTTCTTTCGAACGGGGCATTTTGTCATACGTACAAACCCTTACCCACGTGTTCTTGGAAATGTATTTAGTTTAAAAAAAAACTAAATGGGTTAAACAGAACCTTCCTTGAATACGTACCTGTAATATGTATAAGTCTGTAGTTGCATTTAGTTAACTCTCTCTCCGTCTCTCTCTCTCTCTACACGTCAAACAAATCCAATCTTTCTCAACATGCACAACTTGTTTCTCTCCAAACCTTTTCATCATTGGTCTACCAGGCAGGTAAAACTTCAAGAATTTTGTTCTAATAATAATTTTTCGCCGGATTAATAAGAAGACCAGCAGCTCTTCACCCTATCTACACCTGCGCCTCTCTTCATGCTGCCTTCACTACCGTCACGGAGGTCCCATGCCTTCAAACCCTGCGTACCAAAAGCACCCGACCGCACCTAACTTAACCTAGTGTGAGTCGTGCGTGTAGTTGCGAATTGTATCATCACAAAACCATCACTCAAACAAACCCGAGCACGTCAGCTCTAGGTTGGTTCATGTTCCTGTTGCATCATGCAAATGTTCCTGCGGCATCTTGCAATGTTCCTGTTGCCATTGTACAAATGTCCCTGCGGCATCTTGCAAATGTTCCTGTTGCCATTGTACAAATGTCCCTGCGGCATCTTGCAAATGTTCCGGTTGCCATCGTGCAAATGTTCCTGCGGCATCTCGCAAATGTTCCTGTTGCCATTGTACAAATGTTCCTGCTGCATCTTGCAAATGTTCCAGCTACACCTTGCAAATGCTCTGTTGCCATCATGCCAATGCTCCTGTGCCCTTGCGCAAATAACAATACCAACGATTGTTCACACAACAATCCCACTGTATACAAACCAGTGTACCAACCACCATCACAACAACGGCTGTCATGCACACAAACCATCTCCTCTATAAAGGACCAACCACCAATCACAATTCCACTCTCCAGTACCTCAATGATGTCATACTGGCCCACCCACAGGATCCGGAAGCAGCTACCTTTTTGACCTCTGTGACAGGTAGAACCCCCTCCACCACCAAGAAGCCTCATCCTGCGTTCTCTTCTTCGTGTTTTCTTTAAGGCCCTAGTGTTCCTTGAGTGTAATCTCAAACGGGCCAGGTTACTGTGACAAAGTAACCTTGTAACTTCAGTGTAACGTTCAAACACCCCAGACATCCTACGCAAACCACGCTACGCAAACATAGCTCACAGACCAATGATACAATTTAGAGTCATTTTTTTTCTATCACTGCATAACCCTTGTACCTTTCTCCAGCAGGTCCTTGTTTATATTTATGTATGTCACTGCTCTTTCATGTACATTCATAGATAATTCTTTGTTCACCATGCTTTTTCTCTTTTGTTTTTGTTTTCTACTATTTTGTAGCTAGCAACTTTTTCTCTCTCTCTCCTTTTTCTCTTAAATGTTTTTTTTGCCCAAGTGCTGGCAGGGTAAGAGGATTTTTTAGCCCTACTGCTCCATTACCACGTCGCTTTTATTGCGGCGAGGGGGGAAGTGTTACGTTACAAAAGATAAAGAATAGACCCCCTTATTCCTGTTGCGAGGAGCTAGTGAATTGGCCCCCAGTGCACAGCTCGCCTCTCCGCCCCCCTCTCCGCCCCCCTCTCCGCACGCGGAGGTCTGTAGCCCAAGCGCCGATCGGCCCCCGGCATCCATTCCCCGGCTGGTCTCGGGCTTGACAACAGTGATTGCGCTAGTGCGCTGTTCGAGAACCTAAAAACTCGTGATTGTTTCTATAATGTGTATTGTGCTCGAGAAGGCTCCAGCCCACAGTAGCCTGTCTGACGACTACCTCATATCCTGCTTTGTGAGTAAAATGAATCTTTGTCCCCTCTGGTGTGTTACATCCCGCGTTTAAATTCACTAACACGTGTGGAGAGTTGAGAGTGAGAGAGAGTTCCCCGCCATGTTAAAATACTAGACCTAGCAAGTACCCATGTGTAGTTTGCCGAGGCTGGCAATTGTAAAACCCTGTCTCCTTCTAAATGAATAAACCCTTTACGTGCAAAACTGTGTTCTGATTGAGGAAAGAGACCTGGAGATTGTGAGGAAAGAAGGAGGAGGAATTCACAAGCGAACCACAACACTCGCCTTGGTTTTAAGAGGAACCTTGCTTGCGCCGGCTCTGAGCTAGTTCTGTTGGCCTATGTATTGCGTGTCCTTTCCAGGTTTTGGTTTAGCAAATGGACGTATAAGCGGCAATGCTAACACAGAAATCAACGGGCACTGCAAAAGGATGATCTGGTTATTCTGAAGGAAGATAATTTACCTCCACCATTATGGAAAATGGCGCGAGTCATATGTACACATCCCGGCGCGGATGGTGTAGTGCGAGTGGTTACCCTGAAAACCCCTCAAGGAATCTTTGTCAGGCCTATCACAAAGATATGTCCGATGCCTCTGGATCCGGAAGCTGAACCTGTAACGGACGCCCCGGACCCTTCCGTCAGTCCGGACACCCCGGACGACCATGATGAATAAATTAAAAAAAAAAACTTTTTTAGGGTGAAGATATAAAAAGAAGACCCTTTAAAAGTACCAAACTCAGGAACAACATGACGACCTATTAATTGATGATTGATTATATTTATTGTCTTTATTATGTTATTACTGTTTCACAGTATAATAAATTGACGTAAAATTACTGCCTCAACACAGGCTAGCCTAGTGAGGCAGGTTACGAGAAACCTAAATTTATAATTATAAATCTCTATTGTTTAAGTACCTACTGGATATATGTATTTTGTTTTCTGTTATTAACTTTTGTACTCATCCAACTTTTAAACTTTACTTTTACTGTACTTATGATGTATTTTTTGTTTTTGTAATTATAAATCTTAATTTTTTTGTTCAATAAAGATATATTATTATTATTATTATGCACCCCGCACTGTGGTGCTTATATCGTGGACTGCACCTGGAGAAGATCAAAACAAATGGACTTGAAAAAAAAGGGACAATTGTGTTGTGTTGGGTTGTGTTTTATTATAATGTTATTTTGTGTTGAGTTATTATTTAAATATGTAAAAAAAAAATTGTGGGTTAATTTAAGTTTATGTAAATAGTTTAGGTTAATCTCTTTAAAATCCAACTTGTGAATGTATATTTTAAATAATAGTATAATACTCAGTGTAGGATTATAGTTTTGAAAAATAAGTTTTTGGCTGCTAATTTATAAAAGGTTAAATTATTTGTTAGTATTTGTACAGTATTTAGATTTAGGAATTGTGTTTTTTGCCTTGGTTGTTTTCTCCTGTTTTTTGTTATGTTTTCTTGAAGGGTTCATAAATCAATAAAGGCGATTCATGAACCCCGGGGGGCGGACTATGTTGAAAATTGACATGCTACCGGCATCTGTTGGTTGGTTGGAGTAAACTCCGACTTTGTATCGATCCAATAAGATGGTGTGAGTCTCTACTAAAAGACTAAGACCGAATCGGTGGTTTAGGAACCTGTTTTAACCACGAGTTAGGTAGAAGCCATATTGGTAAACACTCGCATCAGATGTTGGTAGTGTTTTATTCTATAAATGTGTGCAGTTTTTATGCTATAAAAAGGCTAGCATCCGAGTATTATGGCTTCTTTCCTACGCAAAGTTTAAATGGTAAACAACTGCCAGTATTGGCTTGGTGTATTCAGTATTATCACCGTTATTTTATACATTTCTAAAACATGTTACACTGTGAAAATAAAAAGTGAAGTTTTTTGTAAAAAGAGTTATTTATTAAAAGGACCCTTACAATTTTAACAGTTTGTTTTTTTATAGTTTAATTTATTATTTATCATGTTGAAAAAATTTTTGAAGCAGCAATTCTGTCCTCTTTTTTTGGAAACCGTATTGATTAGTATCTTTTATAGAAAACTCTTCTCTGAAATTTTGAATAAATAATAACAGTCATATTCTTCTAGAAGTGATTTCCAATCATAATTTTGAATATTATTGTCGATATGTCTCTGCGAAAGAATCGTTGTATTTTCTGTTTTGTTCAAGTTTACTTGTTCCATAGAATCTAACTGAACATTAATAGTCGTGGTGTGGTGATCTGCAATGTTATAATCACGTACGTATGCGGAGATTGAACTCACACCTGCAAAACTCTGGCGGATTAATTTCATATCACGTCAAGACTTTGAAGTCGCTTGGATTTATATTAACTTAGGATGTATTTCACCATCTTTTGGTAGCTTATCCACGGGATAAAGTTTTTTTTACATTAATTAGCAATAGTTGTTGTATTATTATAAATAAATATGATTTTATCCGGTGAAATAGGTCGCCATGCTTTCTTATTTGATCAAGCTGTATGTTTAATAATTTAACGATCGTCTACTTTGCTCTTTCAACCATCCATATCTCCGTAAATACATTTAATATAAATTCCACACTTTAGATATTCCTAAAACAAATATTTATGCAACCATTAAAAATATTCTGTGTACCTAAAATAATACATTTTTTTTTTAATAAGAATGAACCCGTTTCAATGTCAAATGCAACGGCAGATTACAAATTTCTTTGGGATAGACAGATAAAACAATATATTATGTCATTTCAAATTTGTTAAAGATTAATCAGGGAGAGATGTAACATAAAACGATAAAATTTATTAATTTTTTTTTTTATTTATTTTATTTACATATGCATATATATTACAATACATTACAATGTGATCATTTGTCTGTCCAACTGGGCAGAATACCCGTTTCAGGACAGCCAAATTGTATATTTAGTTCATAATATTCTTAACAAAGGAATAGTTTCGTTCAAGATATCACGGGAATTTGCTTCTGTCAAGACAACTTTTGAGAACACTAATAATTGTATATAATTAAGGGATGGTTTCTTTATGTCTTTAAAAGAATCGCAAAGATGTGGTTTTTTTCAAGGTCAATTTGGAGAACGTAAATAAATGCATTCAGAGTGAATGCATTTATTAGTGTTCTATGAGTGTTTTCTTTAGTGAGATCACAAGTAGGAGATTCTTTCCAGGCCATTTTAGAGAACATTTACAATTGCATAATCAGAATTTACACATTTATAAACCAATATTTGACATATGAATTCACAATGTATTTATAACTATTTAATTTTAACAAAGTACTATAATTTTTAGAATTTACACAATTATAATCCAAATCTATGACAAATGATTTTTCAAGCTCGTTTTGGAGAACGTTAATTTATTTAGTTGTAAATAATAAATAATAAAGGCAGTACCTCCATCTTTAACATGAAAAAACAAATAGATTAGATAAAGTTACGATGTGAATAAAAAGTATATAAATTAAATTAAAAAAATAGGCAACGAAAATTTTGTACAGTGAGATATATAATATCAATATGTTACGATTAAAAAAATAGGTACATAATATAAAAATCCAACCAACAAATTTAAAAGTGATCCACGGTTTGCAAAATTGCAACATTAACCGTGTCTTTTACACCTATAAATATGTTTTGCTGTGTCAAGCCGATGCGATGTATCGATGGTACCGACCTCCTGTACCTCTCTATGGAGTTGCAGGAGTTCGAAACCATCGGACTTATCCAATTTCGAATTCAATATTTTAGGTAAAAAGTTAACCAACTTTTTTTTTCAATGAAATTACAAAGGCATTACATTTAATTCCATTAATAATTGCATTCCGAAAAAGTGAATGAGTAATTATCTTATCTTCCGAATAAGTAATTATCTTTGTATTGTCCTTTTTTATGCCTAAGTTGAGATGTGTGTAGTATTTTCTCTTTCCAATGCGTCAATTTGGTGTTTATAAAATAGAGAAGTCAATATTCTTTAAGTAAGGGAACGTACCCATACTACGTGACACGTTTAGGGGGGGGGTCTTCAAAATGTCACGCTCCATACAAATGAGCGGCGGGTTGCTTAGGATTTTGGTCACCGGGGGGGGGGGGGGGGGGGTTAAAAATTGCAAAAAGTTGGTCACGTAGTATGGGTACGTTCCCTAAGATGGTTAATTTTATCGAAAGTCATTAGGAAATCAGTATATAGTATATACATATACATGCATATGGAAATCAGCATAAATGGGAATGTTTTGACTCACTTCCTCACCCCACATCATTTAAGTTCTTGTTTATTTTAGATAAGTTTAAAGTGACTTCCATCGGCCCGATGAAAGCCGGGTATACAAGTGTGGACTCACTGGAAGGCATGATAAGGGTGCACAACACATCGTCCGACGTGCTCACCGCGTTGCAGCACTGCGCCCGTGAAGGGTCCGCCCTGGCTGTCCCCCTCGCCGCGCAGGAACTTGAATTCTACGTAAATCTCATTAAGCACCAAAACAATAATTATTGGGTGGGATTATACGAAAATTTCGGCCAAAAAACTTTTCAGAACCTTGATGGTAAGTCAACCTTTTCAGCCATTTTTCAGCGACATCCCACATCTCTATAAATTTCGCAATTACAGGTGGACAAAAATATCTTCATCAGCATCTGCCGGGAGGATGTGCAGCGGATGTCATCCATAGAATAGGTGTGGGATGGATTAAATTCTGATCCGTAACCGGAATATTTTGTGACTCCAAAATGCCTATGAAACTAAGGAAAGATATACCCGACTATTGTTAGACCCGCGATAATGTACATATATCTCCGAATGCTGGACTACGGACAACTCTCCTACTCTAGGCAACTCGAAACAGCAGAAATGCGAATGCTTAGATGGTTGGCAGGAGTATCACTAAAAGATGAGATTAAAAGTTCACGCATTCGTGGTAACCTGGGTGTCACAGACATAGACAGTAAGCTGGAGGAACGACAGTTGAGATGGTATGGGCACTTAAGACGGAGACCATCAGATCACACAGTGAAGCAGGCAATATCTATGGAGCTTCATCTTCAGTCATCCAGAGGAAGACCAAAGAACTTCTGGATGACTCAATGCTTCAGAGAAACGGCCTGGATGGAAACGATACTCAGAACTGAAGAATCTACAACCTGAGGACGAGAAGAGCCAACCACAACATCATACCTAAGCAATGAGTTGGGACAGCGCAAGGAAGAAGATCTGCCGGGTAATCTAATCCAAGCAGTTTGGAAACGATAATTATCACACTAAGATGGATGACCGTGTTAAATAGCGCAGCGTGTTAGATATAATTAGTAACAAACAGTTAATAATTACTGAGCGTTCTTAATATATTCGATATCAACTGTTGTTTGTACGTTAGTGATCTGTAGTTGTCCTAGGGAACGGTGAGAAGTTACCGAATGTTACCCTATCAATCCTTATCGATCGAACACGCTAGGATCCCAGAAAGGATCTCATGGTTCCAAGGAGCAATACGGCAAAGAATCAAAAGATACACATTTGGGACCAAAATTATATAATAAAATCCTCCTTCATTAAAGATTAAAACATGCAAAAAGTCCTACATCTGTCCAAACTAAATGGTTGATTGTGATGTGTAGAGGGGAGTCTGAAAACTGTTAAATAATGTCACTGAAAATTACACATTTTTACTTACCAATGAGATACTCCGTAATAACGTAGATAGTTTTAATAATAACAACATAATTCATTTGGCATTTTCACGAGCATTTGGTTCCTTAGAACAGGCAATCTGCCTTGCCAGGAACGAATATCGACCGGACAAGGCGTAATAACACTTTAGCACATTTAATTAAAATAAAATAAAACGCATTGCCGACTTGGATTGAAGCGTTCCACTGACACTAGAAAAATTTAGGAAATTGCCTGAATCATGTATTTCATCTAAACCATGATAAAAAAGACTCCAGATACTAATATCTACAGCCTGTACGTCGGACGAATATCTACAGCTCATATGTTGGACTAATATCTATGAACTTCAGAGTGTTGACTAATATCTACAGAGCTAATGTCGGACGAATATCTATGACGGTCCCAGTGTCGACTAATATCTACAGAGCGTGGGTTGAACTAATATCTACAGAGCGTAGGTTGGACTAATATCTGCAGAGGGCAGCTGAGCAAGAGGTTGTACGGAAAAGCATAAATTACTTCAATTACGTAATTACTAATTACGTAAAGGCTTAAACGTTTAAAGTACGTACATGAAGTTTTGCATAATATTATGTATTTTGCTGTTTACGAGGACAATAATTTATTGAACAAACATGAAGTTCTTAACACAAAGAAATTAATTTATTTCGAAATACACGGCACCACAACCTAACCTTACCTAACCTAACCTAAACTAACCTAAGTGACATAGAAATGGTCATGGTAACAGACTAAATAATTTAGAAGCACTCGAAATAAAGAAAACTGTTAAAACAAAAACCAAATCCTTAATATTCAGCTAAATGTGTCCAATAGTCCGATATTAGGGATTTTTACATACATAAATTAAGTTTTTTAAACTGCATACGCAATATTACGTTATTCCAATATGATAAATCCAACCTCTGCCAGTGCTGTAGATATTCGTCAACACTTTGGTTCTCATAGATATAAGTCAGCAGTTTGAGCTGTAGATATTCGTACGCACTTTGGTTCTCATAGATATTAGTCCGATTTTTTCAGTTTTTGGAATTCCTGGAGATATTAGTAGACGCCTCCTGATAAAAAATCATAATATTGCCGATGTATGTTTTGGTGCAATTGCAATTTGATACGGGCCAGATTCAATCTTGCCACACTCGCTCTCGGCAAGATCACAATATTTATAGAGTAAGATTGCACCTCACACTTGTCAATGTCTTTTATATGAAAAAAAAAACTGAGAATTTCGGAAAAGTTATTATTTATCATTCTTATGTCGCTATCGTGTAACTTTGTTCTTTGGGAATTGTTAGTCAATTTGTTATCTGTGAAACTGTTTGTTTGCATGTTTGTCTAATGGAAAGTATTGTTGTTGAAGATACTTCAATTCTGTACCCCTACGTAAATTGGGCCAGCAACTTTCCGAGCGGTGAGGACGGCAACTGGTTTGTGGTCATGAACCCCGCGGGAAAGTACTCGGACCAGCGGGGCGACTTGGAGTACCCGTTCTTCTGCACCAGAGACTCGAAGGTCAGTTTCTACGGCAACCCCAGCAACTTCCCCAGATACGTGGCCGAGTTGGATGGAACCTGCTTGGAAATGCCGATATTTTAGGCAGTTTCAGCGTTTCCCAGATGCGCCGTCGCTACACAGCATCACATTACGAGAAATTTCAATAATAGGTATTTAAAAAAACTGTTTCTTTTGCGCTCTTCAAGTCCAGCGCACCATTGATGTGTGGGTGGGTCCTAACTTAGGTGTGTGCGTACCTCGCGCGTCAGATTGTTTGTTGGCAAAACCGCCAGCGTGAAATAATATAATTTTTTCTCTATGGAGCAGTCGGAACAGGATTGCCCTCAATCTATAGTAAGCCCGACTATATGTGTATAGGCACCAAGTCCGACCAAACACCTAATTTATCGTTAGGAAGCGCTCCGTTTTAGTGACCTATAAACAAGCAATTATACATATTTGTCTCAAGATATTTGCGAATGGACGTAAATTATTCATGCTGGTCTTAATTTATTCTTATTTGGGAGGCGCTATAGGGTACTGCCGCCCCGGGAACCTTTATTGGATAACCAACACTTCTGCCAAGTGGTTCGCTACGTATGGTGATTTAGCAGGGGTGCCCGGGTTAATGGGATGAGGTTTGTCTAGGTCTGATGACCAGAGCATACTGAGCCCCAGATTCCTACCCACCCCTTGAAGCCTTTTCCTTCCCAGAACTCCTCTCCTTCCTTTCCCTTAAAAACCCTCCACACAGCATTCCCAAAGATGACATAGGCCCTCAGGGAAATTATTAGTGAAGCTCATGTAAAAAAAAAATCAATTTTTTTTTTGTGAATTTGACGTAGAAAATTACAAAGTTACCGCACAAAGTCAAATAATGTGTACATGGATATTCGATTATATATTACTAGCTGTACCCGACCGCGCTTTGCTGTGGCTTTGTCTGATTTTAATTATTAGAGGAGTTAACAAAAATTGTCTAGCAACTGTACATTTTCCAAGAAGACAAATTGTTTAATTGAATATCTGCTGTGACTATCTATGCTGTAGTGTAGAATATAAGGGGAGAAAATAAAACTTTCTTTATTTTTTTTTAAACTATTTATTTATTCAGACCTAAAATGTTTTTACAATATCACTTTATTATAGATCTAGTTATTCAGGAGTATAATTATAAGCATGTCATATATAACACAATAAACTCAAAAAGTTATACAAAGGAGTTTAGCATAATAAAGGTAAAACCGAAGTGCTTAAGGTACGATGAAAGTTCGGGTATGTGTCGGGGACTACCACTATATGTTGCCGGCAAAATGGTCAACTTGTTGCTTACATCACCACATTTCTTATCGCATCTCTCAAATGTATGTATTCTTCTGATCTTAGTTTCTTTTGATTGAGCCTAATGAATAGTAGTCGTTCTGATTCTATTTTCGCGTACATGTCGACAATGTACTGATGGAAGAGCTGACGGCATTTCAGAAGATGGTTATCTTTATTTTCACGTACATTTTTTTCATTCGATAGGAATAATAATTAACTGAACTAACTTTTTTGTCTGTGTATTCACCTTTTACTGTATTTATCATTTTGTTATTGAAATGATAACCATCTTGACCGCTTGGAAACAGAATTGGATATTGCAGTGGATTGTAGCACCTATGAGTGTCAGCAATTCTTTGTAGTTGATCATTTCTGCGTTGCAAAACGATATCGCGAGGATGAAATTCTTCTCCAACCATGACAATTCTAACCTCATTAATTGTTGGCGCATTATATCGTCTGACATGCTTACTTGCTGGTGTTTGATCAGCACTAATGATAATTTTATGGCTGTCTGATGGCATGAGATCTATTGCATTTTTGAAAATTCGAATTAAATTATTGTTATCATGTAACATTTTTTGCAACAACTCAACAAAATGCCTTTTAGTAGAGATTTGCCAGCGTGCATTCAACTGATCATTTTGATCTCCCATGAAATATATTTGTAGAAATTTATGTTGATTGCTGTGAAAAGGAAGCAAAGGGCCAGCTTTATGGTAAATTTGTCCCTGAATTCTAAACGTCGGCATAAAATTTTCTGTTTTGACGTTAGCGCCAAATGAAGTCATCTGAAAACATTAATTGTATTTTCTAATATTTTCGAGGAAATGTTTTGAATCATCAGTAATTCCTTGCAACAAATTTATCAATGGTGCTATTGGCTGATCAATTTCAGGTAGCTTCACTTTGCCGCTCGCACAACACATTCCTTATGTTTCTCCTTTAAATTTCATCGCTTTGTAGTGTGTACAATTTATCCATTTTACCGATTTGAACAAATTTACATGAGGTATTGTATTGAATATCTGGTTCATATGAAAAAGCAATTCGATGGTACGAAGCATGGTTATTCAAAAGTTGCACTTGCATTCGTCTTCGGCGTTGATCTATTTCTTCTTGACGTTGTTGAGATGAATGTGCTGCTCGTCTGTCTTTCTTCCCGACGATTCGCCAGTTCTTCTGCTCGCCTCTGAATAATTCTAACTCGAACAGTTCATTATCGTCTAAACGTTCTTGATCAGTGCGGTTTGATCTTCTCTGACGATCTGCGTTTGCGTGTCGAGTACGACAGCCTATGTTTGAACGTGAGCGAGGCAAACCACGAATGGTGATCAACTTTGAAAAAACTTACACATCAATCAACTGGCCACAGTTACACTTTTTTGACCCTTTGAAAATTTTTCATATATAATTCGATTTGTTAATCTGATTTTTTGTAGGTTTTGCAAAGTTACGAACTTGTTAGTTCGTAATTAAATATACTCAATTATAAGGTACAAACGTATTTTATTGTCAGGTAAACAATACACTAGTTGACACAATTTCAAACAGAAGAAAAATAACAAAAGAAGATTGTTCCGGAACTATCAGTGTTGCCAGCATCAAATATTCCAACACCCTCCCTATTTGATGATACCCTGATTGCAAATGCATCTCATCAATTTCTCTCTATCCAAAGCTTTGGTGAGAGAGTCGGCTACCATTTTAGTTGTAGGGATGTATTTGAATTCAATTAGTTGGCACTGGATCTTCTCACGAAGGAAGTGATGTCGCACATCTATATGTTTGGTTCTGGCTTGGTAACACCCATTCACGGCTAGATTTGCCGCTCCCTGGTTGTCCACGTGGATAACTGTAGGAGTGTCATATACTGCACTGTCGATTTCCTGAGCCAGACCTCTTAACCACAATGCCTCCTGTGTCGCAGCAGACATGGACATGTACTCTGCTTCGGTTGTCGATAGCGCCACAGTTGGTTGTTTTTTTGTCCCCCAAGAAACAGCTCCTTTACATTTAGTAAAAATGTAGCCTGTCACAGATCGCCTTTCGTCACAATCACTGGCCCAATCAGCATCACAGAAACCAACAATTGAAGAGGGTGTGCATCCATCAAACTCCAGTTTCCAATCTGCAGTACCCTTTAAGTAACGCATAATTCGTTTGACTGCAGCCCAGTGCGCTTGACCTGGATTGTTATTGAAACGACTCACATAACTAACCGCAAATGAAATGTCAGGTCGGGTAACTTGAGAGGCAAATAACAAACTACCGACTGCCTCTTGGTACGGAATATTTTTCATCATGGCTGAGGTGTTCTCATCTTTTGGTGATTGCTGTTTCGAGAGTTTTTCATTAGGACTTAGTGGTGTGTCCACAGGGTTGCATCCATACATATTGAAGCGCTTCAGAACCTGTTCAATATAGCTCTGTTGACTTATCCACAGCTTCTTGTTTTGCCTGTCTCGAGTCAACTGGAATCCCAACACATATTTGGCTTCACCGATATCAGTCATTTTGAAACTTTCTTTGAGCTGATTTTTAACAGCATATTTTTGTGATTTGTCGCTAGAAAAAATAAGTAGATCATCCACCCAAACAGCAATGATCAACACAGTCGCATTTTCATTTTTCACATACACACATGGATCATATCTTGACTGTTGAAACCCAATATTCTTCAGGCATGCATCCAATTTTATGTTCCAAACACGGCTTGATTGTTTTAATCCATATAGGCTTTTCCTTAGGCGACAAACTTTATCAGACTTTTGGTATCCTGTTGGTTGGTACATGTAGATTTCCTCCTGAAGATCGCCCTGGAGAAATGCTGAAACAGCGTCCATCTGATCTATGTCCAAATCAAGTTCAGCCGCTAATGCCATTAAGTATCGAATGGAGCTGTATCGGACCACAGGTGAGAAGGTTTCTTCGAAATCCAAACCCTTTCTTTGAGCACAACCTTTCACTACTAGACGAGCCTTACGCTGGACTATATCCCCATTTGCATCTCTCTTTGTGCGAAAAACCCATTTGCTGTTTAAAGGTTTTCTGTCAGATGGAAGATCGACCAGTTCCCATGTGTTGTTATCCATTTGTGATTCCATTTCACGGTCCATTGCTTCAATCCAAAGTTGTTTATCTGATCGCTCCATTGCCTCCTCAATGGTCAAGGGATCTGAGGGTTCATCACTAACACCAGTATAAACTACAAAATCATCATATTTTTTGGGAAGATTCCTAACCCTGTCCTGCCTTCTTAGACCAGACTGTAAGTCTGCAACGTGCGGATTTAGGAAGTCTTCAGTATCCCGTATATCCGCAATGTCCTCTGAATCCACTGAGCCAACTTTTTCGGGTGATTCCTTAGATACAATATCTTCATTTATTGAGGAACATTCATCTTCCGCTGCAGGAAAGAAAGATTCTCTTGAATTATCCTGTTTCCCTGTGAGGAGTGAAACTCCTTCCTCATTCTCAGAGAAAATGACATCTCTTGATGCAAAAATACAATTATTGTTAGGGTCATACAAACGATAAGCCTTGGACAGAAGACTATATCCCATCATAATGCATGGTTTTGATTTAGGATCTAACTTTTTTCGGTGTGCATCCGGAATGTGTGCATAGGCTTTGCAGCCAAATACCCTTACATGTTTTACAGTAGGTTTTCTTCCTGACCACATTTCCTCGGGAGTTTTATCCACATTTTTGCTGGGCGAACGATTCATCAAGTAGACTGTAGTGAAGACTGATTCAGCCCAAAAAATATTTGGGAGGTTAGCTTCAATCAAAAGACACCTGGCACGCTCCAGGATTGATCTATTCAGTCTTTCCGCCCGACCATTCTGTTCCGGTGTATATGGAACTGTGGTTTGGTGTTCAATACCACAATCACGCAGGATTTTGTCTAATCGCTTATTGCAAAATTCACCTCCATTATCAGTACGAAGAGTCTTGATTCTCTTTCCAGTTTGCGTTTCAACATGTTTTTTAAATGTTTCAAAACACTCTGCCACCTGATCTTTTGTCACAAGAAAATATACAAAGGATTTTCTACTGAAATCATCCAAAAAAGTGAGAATATATCTAGAGCCAGATAATGAATTTGTCTGCATTGGTCCTACAAGATCTGAGTGGATCACTTCAAGTAGTCTTGCAGCTCTAGAGTTGCTCGATTGGAAAGGCAACCTGTGGCCCTTCCCTTTCACACAAACTTCACATACATCTGGTGGGTTACACGAGGAAAACTGAATTCCATGAGCTAATCCATTTTTCAATTTATTTAAACTGTCATAATTTAGGTGGGCCATTCTTCTGTGCCAAAGAGTGCTATCATTAGCTTTTGTTTGAACAGCGAAGCCAACATTACTTTGCACATCCAATTTAAATAAATTATTCACTAGTGATGCTGTTCCAATTATTTGATTGTTACGATTTAAAATTTTTGCTCCAGTTGAATTAAAAACCACAGAATTACCTTTGCTAACAATTTTACTAACAGATAGCAAATTTACTTTCACTTGTGGAACATAAAACACATCACTTACATTTATTGTTTCTCCACAAGGTGTGATTAATTGCAGGTTTCCAACTGTGTCGCTGATCATTTGATCACCATTGGCAGTAGTGATACCTAACTGGGAAGATTTTTTGATTTTATTTAATAAATTATTATCAGTCATTGTTAAATGTGCAGAAGCCCCCGAATCGAGAAACCATTCATCAGCTGATTTAGAAGTCACGGAAAAAGCAGTGTACATTGAACTTTGTTTATTTCCACAGTTTTTTGTATCAAATGTCACCTCGCAGTTTCGGGCTATATGACCATTTCTGTTGCATCGGTAACAGCGGAGTCCCTTTTTATAATCTGCAGGGTTGGGAGTAATTATTTCCTCCGATCTGTTTCTGGATGAACTGTTTTTTGCCGCCTCTCTGGAACTGCGACTACCCGATCCAGAAACACTGTATTTTACCCATCTGGGCGAGCCAGATCCGTACATAGCAATGTCATTGGGATTTTCTAATGTTGAATTATTATGCGAAACATCTTGTAGTAATTTTGTCTTTATTGCATCCCCAGTCACTTTTATTCCAGAGCTCTCTATGCCCATAATCATGGGGGTGTACTTTTCTGGAAGTCCCGCAAGAAGAATGGTACCTATCCATTCATCATCAACTTTCAAACCAATATTAGTCAATTTCAGGGCAGTAGTAATAATTTTATCGACGTAATCTTCAACAGACTTACAGTTTTCTAACTTTGTTGTAATTAGGGTCCTTAGTAACCCGACGCGCCGTGTAAGACCTTTATCGTCGTAAGCAGTAGCAAGATTGTCCCAGGCTTCTTTCGCGGTTGTAGCAGACTGGACATGAACATAGTTAACAGGTTCAATCAACAAAACAATCTTGGAACGACATTTTTTAACCTTTTTCTGGTCTGATTCCGTACCTTCGACACATTCCCATAATTCCTGGTCTTCTAAATATGCTTGAGCTGCGAACTTCCAGATGTCATAGTTCTCACGGCCCCTCAGCTTTTCAATAGGGAGTTGGAACGACATTGTTCGATTCAAATGTTAATCACAATTTTATACTAAAAGTCATTGATCACAACACAGTGTCTTTAAGCATGATGTGGCCCATAACCTGTTAGTTCGTAATTAAATATACTCAATTATAAGGTACAAACGTATTTTATTGTCAGGTAAACAATACACTAGTTGACACAATTTCAAACAGAAGAAAAATAACAAAAGAAGATTGTTCCGGAACTATCAGTGTTGCCAGCATCAAATATTCCAACAGAACTGACATTCGGTACAATTACGAGTAAATTTAAAACGCACAGAGAAAACAAATGAGTGAAAATAGTAATATAATTTGTTAGATATAATTCTACTTTTAAATCCGATTAAATTCTTTTAATTCCTAATTGTAGGTTTATAAACTTTTGTAAATTTTCTAAAAACTCACAAAACTATGACACTAAACTCAAACCTTGGATAACTGTTGGTATCCTTCATTCTATCCACAAGCGCGATAAATTCCACGCACTCTGTAAAAAAAATCCCAACGACCATGAATCTAACTTATTTTACAAGAAATACAGAAATTTATGCAAAAAAATTACTTCTAAGGCCAGAGAAGATTACTATAAAAAACAAATCAAAAACGCCGAATATGACACGAAAAATATGTAGAGTAAGGATATTAAGGATATATCCCACACCAAACAAACGACTTCATCCATCAATAATATTAAAGTTGAAGGCCGATCACTAATAAACACAAATAATAACTTTGAAAAAATCGCAGATCATCTCAACAAATTTTTCACCACAATCGGATCTAACCTTTCCAATAATATTTTAACCAGAAATAATATTTCGGAATATGACCTGGTGAACAAAATATCCATGGGCCACCTGAGTTATACTCCATTCACTTTCACTCCCACCACAGAATTGGAAATTACAGAAGTCATCTCAACATAAAAAAGTAGCCACTCAACAGGAATAGACAAAATATCTACTAAACTTATGAAGCATTTAAAAACCCTTATTGCCACCCTTCTCCAACATATTATTAACTTAAGTTTCCAATCAGGTATATTTCAAAACTCTCTTAAGTATGCCTCAATCATCCCCATTTTCAAATCAGGTGACAGATCTTCCCGAAATAATTACAAGCCTATATCGCTATTCAGCACAATTTCCAAAATCGTTGCAAAAGTGGTAAATATAAGACTCCTTAAGTTCCTCGAGGATAATAAAATCATCTCAAAAAACCAATACGGTGTTCGCAAAAATCTTAGTACTTCTGATGCAATTGCAACCTTTACCGAACTGATATCCGATAACATTCTTCTTAAAAAAATGCAACAGATTGGGATAGAAGGTACTGCCCTGAAATGGTTTAAAAACTACCTCACACAAAGAACACAAACAACTGTCATCTAGTCCTATCAAGAATATAGGAGTAAATGTTTACCTATCTCCTACGGCGTTCCCCAAGGAAGTGTTTTAGGTCCGCCCATATTTCTCATATATATGAACTCCTTATTAAATTTGGATATTGAAGGCAATATAATATTTTTTGCCGATGACACTGTTATTTACAAGTAAAACATGGAAAACATCAATTGAGAAGGCAAATTGTGGACTCAACAAAATTAAAAAATGGTTAGACTCTTACCTCCTCCCCTTAAATGTTCAAAAAACGCAATACGTATTTTTTTCAATCCGTAAATTAACTGTTCCCGGAAACCTTCCTAAACTAATCATCCACACTTGCCCACAAAATCTAGACACTTCCCCACTACTTCTTATAAACAGCTGTTCGTGCCCAATACTTAAACCGTCTAACGAAATAAAGTACCTAGGTGTCATTATAGATTACCAGTTAAGGTGGGAGGCCCAAATTAGCTCCATAACAAAGACACTCCGTAAGTTACTCTAAGAAGTGTTCATTTTGCTCTATTCCAATCTATATTAACATACGGCATTATAGGATGGGGAGGGTGTGCAGCATCCATTCTCTACCCTCTAGTAACTGTTCAAAAACTTTTGCTAAGGAGCGCCTTCAAATGTTTCCCCTCTCATCCATCAGAGCCACTTTCCAAGAAACTCGCAGTACTAGACATTCGTCAACTGTATATTAAAATAGTTCTCATACATATATGGGAAAATAGTCTGATAAATTCCACACAAAAAGATATACACACACGCTACTCAACACATGGAAAATACCTAAACAAAAACCACATTTTCACAGAAACAATACTCATAAATTGCACCTAAAATATTCAACGCATTAAATAACGACATCAAAAGATCTGATACAATTACTCATTTTGCATTCGGTGTCCAACAATGAATATCCGGAAAGGGGCGAAATTTCTTTAAAGATTTTCTTCAAAGAACACGGATTAGTAACATTTAAATAGCCGTAAGATAAAACTTTTTTTTTTACATTGAATACTTTTTACAATTTTCTTTTCCTTTCACGATTTTAAACTGTTCGGCACCACTGATAAGTCCGATGTACTCTACTGCCTTACATGTATTCTGCTGACACAAAAATTATTACAATAAGAATTCACCGCAATATTAATAGGTTCAACATGAATCTATTTGTACAAAAATTAAAACTATTTTTAGTTATTATTTATTTTAGGAAAATAAACAGTTTACAATTGGATTAATTTTTGCATGTATAATTTACCTAACTGAGAAACAAATTATAGATTTCCTCATCATATTATTATATTGTGTCTAGAAATTAAACAGTAATCTTGCAACTAAAAATATCACGTTATTAGGAGGTAAGTGGTACAAAATATATGTCATTACATAATATATCATTACATTTATGCAGTTTTGTACTCATTTGATACATTTATAAAGCACTCTT
Organism: Limnephilus marmoratus; assembly: GCA_917880885.1. Taxonomy (NCBI): domain Eukaryota; kingdom Metazoa; phylum Arthropoda; class Insecta; order Trichoptera; family Limnephilidae; genus Limnephilus; species Limnephilus marmoratus. The sequence continues at coordinate 14,415,432 of OU862908.1, forward strand.
GACCGAGTTTTTATATTTATTTTCGTCACAATCGAAAATATCTATATCAGATAGAATGTTATTGGAATTAATATTTATGCTGAAAACAATTTAATAACATTAAAGGCGTGCATGTGTAAATAAATACCCAACTTGAGTTATCAACTTTTACATTGTTCAAAAATGAATTAAAAATGTCAATTTTTTTAATTACTCTCTCGTAAGAATTGTTAGATTTTTTTAAATTTAACAATTGTTTCAACGATAAAAAAGTGAACTGACAGTTTTCTTTCAAATTCATTATAGAAAAGGACTGTGTTTTTTTACTGTTCTGTGTGACGTGACGATAAGCGAGGAACCATTGGTGACTGAAGACCAGCATCACCCGACGCTGGACATGTCCGCGCGACTATCAAGAGCGGTTCGGTGCAGACGGCGACCACGCCGAAACGTTCGCCCCCCTCCCCCGGGCCACCGCCTTCGCTCCTCAATTTGAATTATAAATTACAAATTTAATTATAAGCGAGCAAACATAGAACTGTGCAATAATATTCTATCGCACTTTGATTGGACATTTTTGTACACCATAAAATCGGTGGACGAAGCAGTGAAATATTTATAAAGGGTCCACCAAATAACTTTTTTTTTTGAAAATGCTATAAAAAAAACTACTGAATATTTTCTCATATTTCTTTTTTTATTTGAAAGTACAATCCTTTCGGTTACTAATGAAAAATAATTTCATTCAAATGACTGCCTCGGCTGGCCATGCAGTAGCCTACACGATCGGTCCAATTTTTAAGCACATTATCGATTGTGTGCAGCTGTATTTCACCAATAGCTTCACGAATATTATCCTTTAAAGCGTCAATTGTCTCTGGCTTGTCGGAGTAACACTTATCTTTGAGGGCACCCCACAAATAATAGTCCAACGGTGTCAAATCACAGCTCCGAGGTGGCCAAACGACATCAGCTCTGCGGCTGATAATGCGATCTTCAAAAACAGGGCGCAAAACATCGAGTGTAGCTTCGGCTGTGTGGCACGTAGCGCCGTCCTGTTGAAACCAAATGTTGCCAATATCCTCCTCTTCAATTTTTGTGAACAAAAATTCGTTCAACATGGCCCGATAACGATCGCCATTGACTGTAACGGCCACTCCTTGCTCATTTTCGAAGAAAAATGGCCCAATTATGCCTCTGGACCAAAATCCGCACCAAACAGTGACTCGTTTGGGTATATCGGCTTTTCAATGTATACGTGCGGGTTTTCTGTGCCCCAAATAAGTCGATCGCAGGCCCACTCAGCGAAGCGAAAACGCATTGGATGGTCAGTTGGCTTCAACTCCTGAACCAATTGGACTTTGTATGGCGTCATACCAAGGTCTTTATGCAAAATCCGTCTCAATGATGTCTCCGAAATGTTCAATTGTTGAGAACGACGGTGAATTGATGTTGATGGCGCTTCACGCACACTTTCTGCCACACCAGCAATATTCTCGGGTGTACGCACTGTTTTTGGCTTTTCACGCTTTGGTTTTTCGATGAGGATGCCAGTTTCTTTCACTTTTTTCACAAGATAACGAACATACGGAGCTGACAATGCTTTTTTTCTTCCAAAATCCGTACGCAATTTTTGCACACATTCTGCAACATTACCATGATTTTCAAAGTAATGTCGCAATATTTCCCAGCGTTGTATTTCACAACCATATTCGTTCAGCGGAAGGATAACACTAATTATCTGTGAAATCAGACATGAGCTAAGTGTTACCATTCACGAAATAAGCACTAGTTGAAAAAAAAAACGTTAGATGGCATTGAAGTACCCACCACTGTCCCACCCCGGTATAGGCGACTTATGGTCGCCCCTTCGGAGTTCTCGCAAGAATCTAATTTTTTTGAATAAACGACTCTATATTTAATAAAACGAATCTAGACCTTCAATGCCCCTACATACTTTGTTAGGTGGCGGAAATATAGGATCGCCTACAGTCTGTACTGTAATGGTCAAAAAGGACTAATCTACAGGTGTTAGTGAGCATAAAAAATGTAATAAAGAAAAAAAAATACCAAAAAGTAGTTATTATATAATAATCAGAGGGAGACCACACAATCCAGGACTGCAGGCAACTGCGTATAAATAAGAAAAGGATAAGTTGTAAACAAAGCAATAACATTTAGTAAAGGCGAAAGAAAATAGTGATGACCGTCATGACCATCCTGTGCCCGGCAGTCCCCCAGAGAATGTGTAAGGTTATTAGTCCGACGTCATGGCACCCAGTGGAGTCATCCTTTAGCCAGCTATCCGGTGGTGCCTAGAAGAAGTAAATGGACTACGGTACGAAGACCCTAGGGAAAAAGAGCGTCGGGTAGCTGGAGGAGGGACGGACAAACCTCCGGATGCCACTCTATCTTTCCTCTAACCTTATCATGTCAGGGGGGGTGGCGCGGGCACTGGAAGGAGATAACAGAGGTAAGTTACAAAAAAAGGTAGACCTATAAAAAATATGATAGGGACAAGGCCCAAAGTTCAACCCCTTTAATGGGGAAGTGGACAAGACATAACAAACAACGGAGTTCTGTTCTAGTTGTTATCAGGAACTGAAAAGAACATGGAAATCAAAACGTTAGATGGCAGACCCTTTATAATGTATTGTTCAGTGTTTTAGAATTATGTATACCCATTAAGAAACCCAACATCCAGCGGCGTAGCGTGGGTTTCGGCCGCCCGGGCGGAGGAAATGCGATTTAAAACTACACTCAGAACATGAAAATGGTTTTTCTTTGATTCTGGCAGCTCATACATAGTCTGCAAATAGAATATTATAAATGAACTTCAAATAAGATAATGTTTTCCTTCGAAAAGTGTCAACAGATGAATTCACAACTGGAAATTTACATTCTGAACACAAAATTGGTTTAAATTAAGTCTGTATGCGGTGAATTAAAAGTACACTCAGAACATGATAATGGTTTTTCTTTGATTCTGGCAGCACACACGGAGTCTGCAACTAGAATTTTATAGCTGAATTTCAAATAAGATAATGTTTTCCTATGAATTGTGTTAGCAGATGAATCCACAAATGGAATTTTACATTCCGAAAACTGGATTAATCCTTCGAATAATAAGAAAAAAATATCTATAAACTTTTTCCTGTCAAATTTTCGGTTCTTCCCATGCATTGCGTTGCTCGAACAAACTTCAATAATTTACTTGAGGACCTAAGTTCTGAAAACTGGCAAAATGTCCTAAAACAATCAGATACTGACTTAGCAATGAAGGAATTTATTACCAAACTACATGAGTATATATCGAAACACACAAGCAATAAACCCATAACAAATAAACAAGTAAAACTCACGCCATGGATCACCCCGGGTCTAGTCAATGCTATTCACAGAAGAAACCATCTTCATGAAAAGGTTAAAAGGTATCCAGAGGACTTGGTATTACAATCTTATTATAAAAAATATAGGAATTTGTGTAAGAATTTAATTTAATCCTCGAAAGAAAACTTTTATAAAAACTCATTTACGAAAATAACTGCAGTCCAAAACGTTTTTGGGAAACTTTTCGCAATGTAACCAAATCTAATATTAATAAATCTTCCGAAATTAAATCTTTAAACATCAATAATTCAAATTCTCAAGTCCCCAAAAACATGGCAAACTTTGCCAATAGTTATTTTACATCTGTAGGAGACAAAATTCTAGTTAAATGTAATACAACGGAAACTGATCTCGCCAATTTATCTATTCCTAATCTCGGTCACAAAATAGCCTTAATCGAAACATCATCAAACGAAGTCATGAAGATAATTGACGACCTCAAGTCATCAAAAGCATGTGGTCCCGATAAGATTTCATCAAATCTGCTAAAAATTATTAAATCATACTTAGACATATCGATTGCGTTCATTTCAAATCTAAGCTTTAAAACGGGTAAATTCCCTAATCATTTAAAACACTCGATTGTTATATTACTGCACAAGAATGGGGACAAATCACAGATAAACAATTACAGGCCTATTTCCTTGCTCAATTCTGTCTCAAAAATTATTGAGAAAATTGTAAAGAATCGTCTCAGTCATTATCTTGAAATTAACAACACCCTCTCTAGTAGACAATACGGCTTTTGCAATGGTTTAGGCACTGAAAACACTATTGCTAATTTGACAAAAATCATCTCTAGTAATCTAGACAAAGGAATTAAATGCATTGCAATCTTTTTAGATTTAGCCAAAGCATTTGACACTATCTCCCACAAAATTTTGTTGAATAAACTACAGCGAATTGGAATACGGGGTCAACTATTGAAATGGTTGGTTAGTTACCTAGAAAATAGAAGCCAAAGAGTGGATATTAACGGTACTCTAAGCGATCCAGCCAATATTAAATATGGTGTACCTCAAAGAAGGACTCTAGGACCACTTTTATTTAATATTTATATAAATGAGGTACGTAATAGTTCCTTCGCAGACCACATAATTACCTTTGCAGATGATACAGTTTTATTATTTGAAGGCAAAACCTGGAATGAATCTCACAGTAAAGCAGAAATTGGTACAAACAAAATCAAACAGTTGATAGATAGCAATCTCCTCACTCTAAACTTGGATTAAACTAAATTCATCTGCTTCAACCCAAGCGGGTCAAACAAAAGAAATTCATAACATTATTATACACCATTGCAACGACATAACTACATGTAAATGCAATACCTTGGAATGTGTAGACAGTACTAAATATCTTGGAATCAGGGGCGGCCCTAGGGCGGTGCGAGCGGTGCGACCGCACACGGCGCCGTCGTAAGGGGGCGCCGAAAACACCCGACCACTGATCTATCGTGCGCTTAAATCGTGTGGTCAACCGACAAACCCGAATGTCCCTACAGGAAGCAACCTAGCACGATTTTTAACAGATCTTAGTCTAGAAGATAGTCTCTCTCTCCCAGCACAGTTTGACTTCATAAATCCGTAGTATTAACTTTCAGTAGCCCTGAAGAAGGAAACCTAAGTTCACATCCTATGGTCAGACAAGAACTCAAAGCCGCAGCATTAAGACATCCTAAATTGGCTAAACCTCCTATCTGGGATCCTCGAGTGATGTTGACCAGTGTTGCCAACGTAGGCGATTTTTCGCCATTTAGGCTACTCAGGACGAGAATCGGCGATGAAAAAATCTAAAAGGCGACTGGTCGCCTATTAGGCTACTTCAGAGACAAGTTATTTAAATCAGCCGAATCGCAAATAATTAAGTTTAATAATAAGTTTAATAAATAAAATTAAATATAATAATAAGAAAAAAATACAATAATGCTGTCGCTGAAAGAATTTTCAGCGTAATGGGGATAATCAAAACCATCATGGACTTAGCAAACGCATCGCAATTGCTGAAAAACTGCTCGAAATTTGTGAAGCAGTACCGGATTTATTCGTCTGCTCAAATAACAGCTAAGGAAATAACTTCCCAGGCTGCGAAAGATTCTACGCTTAAGCCAGTCCGATCCCGAAGAAAGAAGCGATTATTTAAATATGAAGCTGCAGATGAGACACCAACAAATCCTGAAGAACTGTTTAAAATTAACGTCTTTTACCCTATGATAGATACAATTGAAAATGCATTGGTCACTTGGTTTGAACAATTATCTAAATTCAATGATACATGGTCTTTTTAGTATAACATCAAAATAATTCCTGATAAGTAGTGTTTATTAGAAAAAGCCTGTGCAGATTTGCAAATTATTTTAACCGACGGAAAAATTTGATGTCTCTAGTTGCGAATTGGTTGAAGAACTTTTGAGCCTAAACCCATAACTAAAATATCTTGCCTCAGCAGAGCCACTACAAGCTCTTCAACTTATAAAAAAATGATTGGCAGGATATATTCCCAAATGTATGGACAGCGCTTCGGATTTTGCTGACCATCGCTGAAAATGTCGCCAAAGGAGAACGAAGCTTTAGTAAATTAGAACGTACTTACATTCGGCTATGTGTCAAGAAAGAGTATCAGATCTTGCAATTTTATCAATTGAAAATGATATTGCCCAAGGGTTAAATTATTCTGATTTAAAAAAAAAATCGCAAGGGCAAAAGCAAGAAAAGTTGTGTTCTAGTGTTTTTATTGATTTCGCAGATTTAATTAAATAAATGTTATCAAACATAATATATTACTTAAACGACTTAAAAAGGAGGAGGTTCTCAATTCGAGTACATTTTTTTAATGTTTGTTACCTCAGAACTTTCGACTGGGTGAACCGATATTGATGATTCTTTTTTTATTTGAAAGCTAGTGCTTCACTTGTGGTCCCATTTCAATTTGGTTCAGTTGTGACAATGGCATCCATTAGAAAACCATATAAGTCTTAAATTTGCATTAAGTAAATGGACGAATAACTCAATATCACCCCAACCGATTTTGATGATTGTTTTTTTATTGGAAAGGATGTACTTCAAGGGTAGTTTGATGAGAGTTCGGATAGGTTCTGATAATGGGATCCATGACAAAGTAACGGAACTAGTCAATTCTTAGGAGCAAATTAACGATACTCGGCCGAATATTTTATAGGCTATCCGGATCTTTGAGTCACCTACCGTCAGTGGTGTAGAAAGGAGGGGCGGGGGGGAGGTGGATCGCCCCGGGTGCCACCCGAGGGGGGGCGGGGTGACACTCGAACGTGGATTAAAAACTTACGAAAGTGCAAAATTGCCGTAAAAAATATTTTACTCGTGAACACTGACTTTTATTTAGCTCTATGGCTCGGTTGGTCGGAGATTCCCGAAAAAATGTTTTTCCTTATTTTCGTTCCATAACTCGATCGGGGATTTCCTTGAAATATTCCTTGTGTCATTATAATTTAGTTCGTTAATTGTGATTGACTAAACTCGTGAAGTGAAGTATTATCTATTGATTGACGTGAATAAGTGAAAAAGTTGATATTCTGTTAGTGTTTTTGAATGTATTTTAATTTTGAGGATTACGAAATTTTTGTTTACACATTTGACTCTTAGCTAGTAATGTTTTTATATTTTAGGAAGTCGAAATTTGCGTTTTGAATTTCTCAAAGTAAAATTTAAGGGGGGGGTGACACGTTTTCCTCCCCGGGTGCCACCCATGCTAGTTACGCCATTCCTTACCGTAACTTCGTTATGGTCAAGTAATGTCTGTCTCATATGAGCAGCACGTTTAGAAGTCTACCCATATTCCGACAAATTAGTTAAAGTACTTCAGATTCACTAAAAATAAAAAAACAAGCAAAAAATTTAACAAAATAAAAAAACAACTTAAAAAATGCACTAAAAAGTAAAAAAATACTTTCGTATTCTTCTACAACTTAATAAACAACAAACTTTTTCTACTCATCAAAATGTAGGTACGATTGTTATTATTGGAGTCGGTGTCAGCCAAGGTACCTGGCCAGGCGTGTTCACTTGACAGCTCCCCTCCCGCCGTGGCCTCGCTCTCGCCTCTCGCCTCGTCTAGTCGCGCGTGCGACACAAGCACATCTCACCTATGACTATGTATGTAGTTACAAATCTACCTTGGCTGACACCGACTTCAAAAATAACAATCGTACCTACATATTGATGAACTGAAAAATTAAGTTTATTATTAAGTTGTAGAAGAATATGAAATTATTTTTATTCTTTTTATTGCATTTTTTGAAGTCGTTTTTTGTTTTGTTAAAAAAAAAATTTCTGATATTATTTCTCATCAGTCCTACTAGGTACTTCAATTAAAGTTGCATAACTGCACAGAAAGAGTTCTATTTTTTGTTAGGAGGGGAGGGGGGGGGGGGGGGCGCCACCAAGAGATTTCGCACCACCTAATAATTTAGCTAGGGCCGCCCCTGCTTGGAATTATCATTGATAAATTTCTGAGATGGGATAAACATATAGACTTAACTTTCGCAAATGTCAGGAAACTTATACATCTCTTCATGGAAATTAGAAATATTCTCTGCGTAAAAGACATGAAACGAATTTACTTTGCCATGTGTAATTCCATATTAGATTATGCATCCTTAGGTTGGGGCGGTTGTACTAAAACAATACTTGATCCCTTAGCAAAATCTCAGAAATCACTTCTAAGAGTCATACTCAAAAAACCGTTCAGATACCCCAGCGATTCGTTGTTCGAAGAGTTTCGTGTTCTTGATGTAAGGCAATTATATATTAGGAAAATCATAATACATACCCAAAAACAGCGGCTCCACTACACTTCCATAGACCATTATCATGACACCAGACTTGCAAAGAGGAACCCAGTAGTTCCTCCCACCACTTATTCATCCTTAGCTCAAAGACAATTTTCATACTTAGGCCCTAAATTGTTTAATCTTATACCCGATGCTTATCTATGATATCGATGCTTATCGATGATAATCTGGTAAATGATTGGCTTCTGGTCTTGGGGAGAGCTGAATGCGAAAATATGTTAAACAACAGCCATTAAATTTTCTTTTTTGTTGACATTCATATATACTGGTATTATATTGGTATTACTTACCTCAATATTATTTTTATCCAATTTAAGTTCAAAAACTGCTTAAATTTTTTTTTCTTTGCATTTTCTTTTCTCTACTTTCTTTTTTCTTTTTTAATCCATTATTTTTTTCTTATCCATTTTTTGATTCTCGAGTTGATTAATTCATCAAAATTAATACTTAAATTTCTTGGAATGGTTGAAAAGCATAAGTGCTAACAAAAAAATAAAAATAAAACACTTTTTTATGTTTCTTTTGGAAATTTTTTTTATTTCTCTTCTCTATATTTTATTTTTTATTGTTAAATATAAAATTTACACTTATAAGTAACTTCTTGTATCTACCATCAAAACCTTAATATTATTTATCTAGTGTTATATTTAAGTACAAGACAATATTATAGTCAACACACTAATAATATGTAAAAAATCTGTTCATTTTGACTGTTCTAAAACGGGCAAATTGCCTAGTTGGACAGCCAAAAGATCATTATAACATTATAACAACGTAATATGTAATGTTTTTCAAAATAAATAAATTTTAAATGTTCCTTTTATTGTTTTTTTTTACCATTTTGCAAAAAAAAATTGTTCTAAAATCTAGATAAAGTAATTTTTCTGACGTGCTTATTAGAACATTATTGTTTATAAATATTAAAATTTTGAAATTGGAAATGTGAATTGGCTCAAAAATACACGCATGCGAATATTCGAATTCAAGTACCTAAAATAGAATAAACTTAAAATTTTAAATACAGATTGCATTATTGCACAAAAAGCAATCCGTTTATCTTATAGAGGCAGTAATTATGGAGGGCACCAGTTATAGGGTGATGTGTTATGTGTTTTAAAGTGTGTAAAGGGTGTGGTAAAACAAGTAAGTAAGATGTCGGTACATTACTTACAGGTTTATTAACAATGTACAACTCACACGTAATTCCTCTATATTTAAACATCAACAATAATAATAATGTGAAGAGCGAACAAACACGATATGCAAGTGATTCTTGACCGGTAGTTTAAAACAGAATGATCGGTAGTTTCCGATGTAGTGCGGGGAGAGTTCCGTGATTTGAGAATGAATTCGATTGGATGCTAGGGACCAATCGAATAGCCAGCCGAATGCAATTCAGTGTCCTTCGTTCGACCTCCACAATCTAATATTTTCAGGGAGTAGACCCGAGCTAAAATATGAAATTAATTTTGCTAAAAAACAATACATGAAAAATGTTCAGAATCGGATCAAAGACGACATAAAGTTTTTCTGGGACTATGTTAGGTCATAAAAAGTTAACCCAACCTCACCAACATGCTTGACTGAGGAAGGCGTAACTTTTACTAACCCTGACACAATTGCTAATAAGTTTGCTGACTGCTTTCATTCCATTTATAGTGAAGTAAGGGAACGTACCCATACTGCGTAACACGTTTAGGGGGGGGGGTCTTCAAAATGTCACGCTTGGTACAAATGAGCGGCGGCGTGCTTAGGTTTTTGGTCACCGGGGGGGGGGGGGGGGGGTTAAAAATTGTAAAAATTTGGTCACGTAGTATGGGTACGTTTCCTAACCCCGAAACTTGAAACCAATTTCCCAACAGCATCACCCTGGAACGTTGAAGATATCTCACTCGGATTGACCAACATCCAGGAAATAGAAGCTTGTATCTGGAATATCCGACCTGACAAGGCTGCTGATCCGGACAGTATTCCTCCTTCGATAATTATAAAAATCTCTCCTAATATCTGTGTTTCCCTTGCTTACATATTTAATCTCTGCATCATGTCGTCCACGTTTCCACAGGGTTGGAAACTAATGAGGGTCAGCCCTATTCACAAAACCGATGAAAAGACTGATGTCAGAAATTATAGACCAGTTGCAGTACTGTCAACAATTCCAAAATTTTTTGAAATAATTATCTGTGGTAAAATCAGTCTGCAAATCGCGCCTTTCTTAAGAGAAAATCAACATGGCTTCTTACCGAGGAAATCAACGGTAACCAACTTACTCTCTTTCTCTCGACGGGTAGCAAAAGGCCTAGACTGTGGACATCAGACGGACGTAATCTACATGGATTTCGCAAAGGCATTTGACCGAGGAGATCACGATGTTCTATTAAGAAAGATACACGAAATGGGTTATAATCAACCCTTACTGATATTTTTCGTCATCAAAAGATAGAAGCCAGTATGTAAATGTAAATGGATAAGACTCCCATAAGTTCGTAGCCCTGTCAGGAATTCCTCAAGGATCGAATCTTGGTCCCATGTTATTCCTTATTCTGATAGATGACATTCAGGACTGCATAAGTCATAGCTCATGTCTCCTTTTCGCGGATGACATGAAACTGATGATGGAAATCGAATCAGATGACGATTATTCCAAACTGCAGGCTGACCTCGATTCAATCATGAAATGGTCGTTAGATAATAAACTTAATTTCAATATAAAAAATGCGTCGTTATGACTTATAGTCGTTCACAAAATCCGTTATTCTGCCAGTATAGAATGAACGGAGAAGTACTAACACGCGTAAATATCATCAAGGATCTTGGGGTGATCTTTGATCCCAGGCTGACATTTTCAAATCATATAGTGCAGCTTACTTCGGCTTGCTCCAACATTCTTGGTTTTGTAATTAGAACTTGCAAACAATTTAATAACATAGAAGCAATGACCGCCATGTTCAACGGAGTGGACAGAAGCAAGCTGGAGTAGTGTCTGGATACCTTATCAACTTAAATATGTAAATATGATTGAACCAATTAAAAAAAAATTCCTAAGGTATGTTTTTTTTTTACATTAACTCCACACAGGAGGCCCTGAGGAAAATGATTTCCCTCAGGGCCTATGTCATCTGGGATGCTGTGTGGAGGGTCTTTTTGAGGAGAGGAAGGAATGAACATTGGTCTTGAAGAGACCCATGTTGTAGGAAGGAGGAAACACAGAGGCCGGCAAATCATTCCACAGCCGAGTGGAAGAAACGACCCGTTCTCATATGACAAATGTCAACCGTGTACATGTTGGGCACGCGTTTGGCGTGTTTCCCGACTATGCACCGATGCCGAAGGGATCAATGATGCTAGTTCCTCGGAGCATTTTTCATTGTAATACCGGTAGAACAAGGATAGCATTCCCACCCGGCGCCTGTGCTCCAAATATTGCAATCCGTCTGTTAAGATGGGAGAATCTATTAAACGGACCGCCCGTTTCTACACAGAGTCGAAGGTATTTTTCAGGTATTTTGGAGGTCCAGACCAGAGGTGGCTGCCAAATTCAACCGTGGGGCGCACTTGTGATTTGTACAGGGTTAGTTGTATACTATTAAAGTATCTGCGGGCCCTGTACAGAACGCCCAGTTTTTGGGAGGCTACCTTTACTCTGGCTTCGATGGAGCCTCCATACCTGAGCTGGTCGCTTAGGGTTACACCAAGCATATCAATGGAGGGCCTTTCGGAAGATTGCTTCCGTTGAAAGATACTAGATTTTCATTTCGATCCCTTTTGGACGTAATCAGACAAGATTGGGTCTTTGAAACATTAAATTCAACGAGATTATTTTGATCCCAAGAGAAAACACTCTCGAGGTAACCGTCCATTCTTTGTTTCATATCCCTCAGAGCCGTTGGAGTTTGTGAGCCCTTTGGGGGCTTGTCAAACAAAAAGCTATCATAGATTGTACTGTCATCCGCGTAACAGAGAATTGGTGCATATGACAAAAGGTCGTTGATGTGCAACAAAAACAAAGTCGGAGACAGAACCGATCCCTGTGGGACGCCAGCATTTATCGAGTGTGAGGAAGAGGTGAAACCATCGGCTACCGTCTGAATCGACCTCTCCCTCAAAAAGTCGCCAATCCAAGTACACAAGGATGCGGGAAGTCCGTAAGAAGGCAGTTTGTTGACAAGTCCTCGGTGCCAAACCCGTCAAAGGCCTTGGAAATGTCCAGTGCAACCGTTTGGGTCTCACCGAAATTTTGCCTCTAGATTTTCACTTAAGATGCCTTCAGATATAAGTGTATCGACTTTGGTTGTATGGCCGTATATCCTCTTTGCATACTTACTTGAAGAAAAAATCTTCTAAAGGATCAGGCCGGACCAATTGTCGCTGGAACAACTTTCCGCCCGACCAAATGTCGGCCGGACGAACTGTCGCCGAACCAATTGCCGCCGGACCAATTGTCGGGTCACCATTTTAGAAACAAAAATCTAAAAGAAAATTTTATCTAGTTTCTACAATGTTTTTTTATGACTTCTTCAAAAACAAGAAATATTAAAGATATTTATAATACGTTGGAAAAATTCCAAAATTTGTTCAGAAATCATTAAAAAACAGTCGTGCACATGAGATAAATTACCCTCTCAGGCTGTGTAAGTAATGTACATATATATCTTTCCATGAAGAATTTTTTTATTAGTAATGTTTTCACCTCCGCGGCTGTTTATCAATCGAATAAAATTTTCACGGGTTTTTTTAGTAAGGCTGTTAGTGTTTATTTTTAAAGGGCTTAGCCCTGGCGCAAATTGAGCCCAGTCCACGCATGTCCACACATAGCACCGGGTGACCGAAACTCAGCCTACGTACACGTTTTTTTAATAGTAGCGCATATTGAACACAGCCCACACCCACGCCATACCCACCCTCACTTCTCGCAGTATGCAAGATGACAGCAAGGCAGCAACTTCTTGTCGATTTAGAATCTGAATCTGAGGATGAAGAAAGATTTATCATGTTGCACCTAGGAGGCCTTGGGGAAAATAATTTCCCTCAGGGCCTATGTCATCTTTGGGGATGCTGTGTAGAGGGGTTTTTAGGGAAAGGAAGAAGAGGAGAGTTCTGAGAAGGAAAAGGGTTTAAGGGGTGGGTAGGAATTTGGGGTTCACTGTGTCCCTGTCATCCGCCTCCAAGACCTAGACAAACCTCAATCTATGAACCCGGGCACCCCTTTAAAATCACCAAACGTAGCGAACCACTTGGGTTGACCTATGGCAGAGGTGTTGGTTATCCAATAAAGGTTCCCGGGGCGGCGGTACCCATTCCCGCCTCCCAAATAAAAATATATAGAAAGTGTGATATCAGTATAATGTACTATTATATTATATACTGCTATATATATACTATATATAATGTAATTTAATTCTTTGGCTATCTTCTCGAACAAATCATCCTTCAGTTTGGCTCTAATGTAATCATGAGTCGTATCATATACCTAACACAGGAAAGCCTCTAACCATTTCAATTCATTTTTCCATGTTCTAGTAACAAAACTAGTTCACACCGACAAAACTAGGGACCCACGATCCACGAAACTGTGTCGAAAGCACAACACGCCCACGCGCGACGAAGCTTGGGACTGGACTGGCCGTGGAATGTGTTTAACTGTTTAATATGCGCCGCTCCGACAGAAACCATGTTCTACAAAATAACCACTCGTGTGCTGTGCGAGAACTGTGCGTGGACTGGCCGTAATTTGCGCAGGGCCTTATGCATACTATACACATATCTTATTACTCGGGTTGCATCCAACAAAAAACATTCATTCAAAATCAGTAAATACCTACCTACCTAATCAGAATTTTCGTCGTGTTTTTAGGTTAAAAAAATCGTATGAAAGGACGTATGTGTTTGGGCGATTATAATTATAATGCTGCCAAATTGGATATTTAAATTTTTCGATCCCTCATTTTATTATTTTCAGTTCACATTCATCGGTTGATATAATAATATAGCAAATCCAGAGGGTGAAACATTTCCAGCTAGTTACAGAGCTTGTAGGTAGGTACATATTATTAGGCATTTTCCCACTTCTTTTCAACCCCTTTAAAAAATGTCGAATGTCACGTTATTGCTCCCTGTCGACCCATAAATACTTCAGTAATAAGACATCTTTGCGCGATTTATTGCTTTCAAATAGCAGATTTTCTTGCTCATTAAATGCGAATAATAAATATGCACACTTCTTCTCAAGTCGGCGTGTTCGTAAAAGAATTTTTTCTTCATTTATTTATCTTAAATACCTACGTTTTTTTATGTCTGTCTTACTGGAAGGATTCCTGTGTCAAGACAGATCGCCAAATCAAGAACAAAAACAAATCTACGGTTTCAATTGTCATCACTGCAAACAACACACAACACATAAACCATGCTGTTTGCTGTGATGCCAACTGAAATCGTAGATATGAAAATAGAGATGAAAATAGCGATCGCGTGAAGTGAAAAATGTTGACTTTGGTCTCTAATTGGAATCGGGCTGAAAAAAGATGTCGTGTATAATGGCCAAAAGAATCTTCAGGAAATCGGCAGATACGAATGTCGTGAGATTCCTTTGTATGTCTGTCAAAAAAGAGTAGAAAATATAAAAACTTGAACTACTAAATTTGTAGACTGGCAACACCAATTTAAGTGTCAAATATTTTTTTGAAGTACAATGACACTGAATGTATAGAACACAGTAAATCACATTTTAAAAAACATTTTTTCTTCATGACATAAAATTGATTAAAATATGATTTATAAAGCGATTTGCTTTAATTTAATTTAACATAAATTTAACAATAGATAGAAAGGAAGAATCACTAATGGTGAGTTTAGTAACACTACTTTTAGATCTGAATGAGTTAAATATATTCAGATCTAAAATTAGAGACATGATCTAAAGCCCAGGCAACGCTAGGTACTTTATCTAGTATTAAATAAATGTGAGCACTTTCTAAACTGTGCTTTATATTTTATTACATTATAGTTATTCTTCATTATGATAACACAAAATTGCAAAGGTTTAATAATAATATACCTATACGCAATTCTAATTTTGAGATCGGCGGGTATCTATACTGCAATAAAAAAATGTTTTTTCCACTATGCCTTTTTAATTTTTTATAAAAATGTAGGTAACACAGCTTTACTTTAACACCATGAGTTATGTGTTTAGTATTGCCATTTGAACAACAGTGGCGCCCTCATATATTTTCTACTCTTATTTGACAAACTGTATATTATATTGAAGGTACCTACGTGTAGAATAATAATAAATAATATTATTCGGTGACCTTCCGAAATTAAATAATATGGTTGTTATTAACTGTTCCTCGGATATTGGATACCTATTTTCATCTTGCATAATATTATTACGCCCGAGGAAGACATGGCACGATCAAGTAAATCAGATACTTGAGACGGGCCATGTCAAAAGTCAGAATAATAGAAGAGTATGTATGAGACGATGTATGAATGTGAGTGAGGCAAAGAGTGTGTGCCAAGACCGAGTTGTTTGGCGGTCCGTCCTCTCTGCCTACCCCTGCGGGGAAACGGCGTGATGGTTAGTTAGTTAGTTAGTTAATAATATTATTCAACTTTGCACTTTCGCAAAAATTATCTTACGAACAGGTACATATTGCAAAATGCAAAATGAGAGGAAATTTTCTACCCCTTCTGAATATTTTTTTATTTGGTGTCTACTCAAAGAAAAATCTTTAAAGGCACATTATATTGCCGTAATTTAAACAAAAGTGGGTAGGTACTTACTTTATTAATTTATTGTGGACGGCCCGTGCTACGTTGCAATTGTACAAGCACCCTCAAAATTTATAATGACTTGACAATGAAAAAAAAATTATACTAGCTCTAGGTACCTACATTAGAGGCTTTTAGGAAAATGTTTCCCTCCTTTTAAAAGTCTTTTTTAAGAAATGAAGGAGAAGAAGTTCTGGAAGGAAAAAGGTATGAGGGGTGGGTATGACTCTGGGGGTCAGTATTGACGGAAGCATGAATCCATCCTTCCCGAGAGAGGGGGAAGGGGCAAAATTAAAATGCCCCATTGGTTTTTGAAGACATCTTTAGTTGATTTATGAACGTATCCTAAGTCGATTTTGAACGCGTGCATAGTGTGCGTGATGTCTCTGTCGGGGGAATCCCCGTCGCAATCGTCGCATCTAGAACTAGGGGCTACACAAGCTGAGCAGAATAAACCCGAGCGGTCGAACGTCAAGCTAAGCGACGATCACTCACCTCACGAGAGGGGGCGCAACCATCAAGTTTCTGCCCCGGTTTGAAAAAGTTGTAGATCCGGGGCTGCCTGCTGGAGGGTCAAAAGGTGTCCCTCAACCAGTCCCTCCCGATCCTGCCTGGCACGCAGTTGTTGGGCAAACGCCGCCGTCATCCGCCGCCAAGATCCGGACAAACCTCACTCCCATGACCCCGGTCACCCCTGCTATGTCATTAAAGTAGCGAATCACTATGGCAGAGGTGAAAACGAAATCTCGGAATTATTCAATAAATGGTTCATTACCTACATTCCTCCCAAACTGTGTTTGTCAATCAAGCACAGAATACATAGCACAGCGCTATTCACAATTGCAAAGTGACTTTTATTGGGCTCATGATGTTGGATTAATTATAAATGTTAAAAAAACCAAATGTGTGTATATAAGATCACCAAGCCTGGGAATATGGAATATACCCAAAATAATTGCTCATCATTCTGAATGTATTCATAGAAAAATTGAAAATATTTGCTACTGTGAAACATTTGACTTTACTAACGAAGTATATTCGTGTATATCGGGGACTAATGGCCGTTATACACGACATCTTTTTCAGCCCGATTCCAATTAGACACAAAAGTCCACATTTTTCGCTCTACGCGATCGCTTTTTTCATCCCTATTTTCATATCTACGATATCAGTTGGCATCACAGCAAACAGCATGGTTCATGTGTTGTTTGCAGTGGTGACAATTGAAATCGTAGATATGAAAATAAAGATGAAAATAGCGATCGCGTAGAGTGAAAAATGTTGACTTTTGTGTCTAGTTGAAATCGGGCTGAAAAAAGATGTCGTGTATAACGGCCATAGTAGTAGATAATAAATTTAAATGGGATAAACAAGTGGCTAAAATTTGTAACCAGCTCCGATCTTTACCAATTAATTTTTATAAATTGAGATTTGTTTTGCCCCATTGTACTCTTAAAAGTATTTATTTTTATATGGTCGAATCCATCCTTAGATATGGAATACGAACTTGGGGGCACACAAGCAATGTTTATATTAAATATTTACAAAATTTACAAATTGCTATAATAAAAAAAATTGTACCACCGAATATTTGCAAACAAGTAATCTAAAACTACTGTATGGTTCTGAGGGGCGATAAACGGTCTTTTTTGGTACATTATTATAATGGATAATGGAAAGCAAGTAAATACAAAAAGCAACTGGTGCATAATCACAACCACAAGATTCACTGATAATAAGGGCCTCATTAGTCCAAAAGTAACAAATAAGTACGGAAGCCGTTTAATACCAGAGATTTTCAATAAATTCAATAATTTTTTTAAACCTCAGAATAATTGGCTAATAAGTGGCGAATCAGTGTATCTCTGAACATCTCAACGTACATGCCTAAATAATTTGTATATAGGTAGGTACATTGAGATATATTATTTTATATAAATATAATATTATGTTATACCATGTGTATTAAAATTAAAAATATATATTATTTTGTAGAACCTACAGACAAGCCGTCATGTATGACAGTTTTGTGGGACTTACATAAAACTTGTATTTAAAATGTCTTTTCTTGTATTAAATAAATAATAAAAAAAATCACAACTACATCTGCATTTAACTTTAAAAACATACTCCAGGCGCAGCACTCTTGCAATCTGACGTCAATAAAATTGGTCTAATGTTTATTTTTCACGTAGGTTTCTAGGTTTGAGAAGAAGTGGTATGAGCCAATCTTGTTCAGTGACATCCCAGACGACTAAAGCGCATGCGTCTACCTAATCTCTAGGGATGGTAAGGTTCTACGGATTGGGGTAAAGCGGGTATAAAAGCTGCCGCATTTCTCCACATGGATTATGAAGCTACCATCTTCCACTTGTTGCTTCTGATTCACTCATCTGAATAGTGTGTACTGGATCTTGTATAAGGTATCCACTTAGATTCCATCAAAACCGCATCATTTGGAATTTACGTAAATTTATTTGATACCTTTCTTATGAGCACTTATGGCCGTTATAGTCCAATTAGACACAAAAGTCAACAACTCTACGCGATCGCTATTTTCATCTCTATTTTCACATCTACTATTTCAGTTGGCATCACAGCAGACAGCATGGTTCATGTGTTGTTCGCAGTGATGACAATTGAAACCGTAGACATGAAAATAGAGATGAAAATAGCGATCGCGTAGAGCGAAAAATGTTGACTTTTGTGTCTAATTGGAATCGGGCTGAAAAAAGATGTCGTGTATAACGGCCTTTACAAAACATCTTTTTTCAGCCCGGTTCCCGTATAGAGACCAAAGACAAAAATTTTCACTTTACGCGACCGCTATTTTCTCTCTATTTTCATATCTACGATTTCAACTGGCTTCACAGCAAACAACACATGAACCATATTGTTTGCTGTGATGCCGACTGAAATCGTAGAGATGAAAATAGCGATCTCGTAGAGCGAAAAATGTTGACTTTTGTGTCTAATTGGAATCGGGCTGAAAAAAGATGTCGTGTATTGTAGGCATTATCTTCAAAACCACATCATTTGGAATATATTTAGATTCCCATATTGTATTAGTATTACCTTATTAGAAACTGATTACTTCTTAACGATATAATCTCCAAAACCACATCGTTTAGAAATCTGCTTAGATTCTGTAATACTTAATTTAAATCTTAACTTTGAAACAGTTGAATCGTGGTGGATTACTGTTGTAATGTTATCAATTTAAACAAAAGATTTGTTCCCGTTTGTATATATTTGTTATAATTTGCCATAAATCGTTTAACAGTAACTATAAAAAAATGTTTCTTTCGCAGGTGAATTTCTTAACATCCATAAGATGAGGACACTGAATCCTCAACGTGATTCTTCCTCGCGAACTTCAATAGCTCTGCTTTTATTTGTCTTGGTCATCTCCATAGAAAAGGTTTGTTTATGTACAAATTACTTTCGACCGGTAAATGGCTGAGTTGATACCGCGTCTGGTTCGAAACCAGGCGATGAATTCAATTCCTCGGCTGGCAGAATCCTCCATTTTCCGTTTTTTGTAATGGTAGCAGGAGATTTCCAGATATTGTCAGGTTATTTGTAACCCGTGAATATTTGTATTCCTTTTAAAAAATCTATCTAATTTAAAAAATTAATTTTCTTAATAAACAGTTAATAAAACAGTAAAAACGTAATAATTCCTGTTTACAGTACAGGTAACTTCCTAACTACCAGTGATTATGTGATTAAAGTAATTTTTGGCAGTAATAATTTTATTGTTTCTTTGTTAACAGGTGCGCTCGGAAGAATTTACTTATGACACGGAATCACAGACAAACCATGTCCTCCAAAATCTCGATAATGTCCTACAAAGTTTTCTCACCCCTGAAAACATTGGAGCAGGGAGTATGCATGTAAGTTGATTGACTTAAAATCGAAAGCTGATATACTTCAGCTCTTTAGCAGGTTCATTATATTTTATTAAAAGTTTTGTGTTTTTTTCTAGGTACAAGCACTGAGACAGAAACTGTGGCGCATTTTAACTTCTCCTGCTCTAAACGAAAATCTGATTCTTCCCAATTACGACTTGCTATCGGACGGAAAACTTTTATACGAACAGCCTTCGTACGAGAGCAAACGCTCCTCACTCGTCACTCCTCCTCAAACTGTCTTCGAGCGGATGATGAGCACCTCACCCTACTTCAAGAAGTACATTGCCACCATGGTAAAGGCCAACGCCATACAAAGTAAGCCATCCATGATGGGCAAGAAGAGTATAGCAACACTGGCCAAGAATGGACAACTGCCTACGCTGCAGTCCCCTGAAGAAAACTCAGAAACGGAGCAAGAGAAGCGGAATTTGGAATCTCTAGCCCGTTTAGGTGGGATTCACCGATATATCAAGAAGAGTCTGGAATCTCTAGCACGCCATGGTTATATTACCAGCAGGCCCAACGATGAGAACGAAGAGTATCAAAACGGAAAACGAAATCTCGGATCCTTGGCAAGAAATGGAGAACTCCTCAACAAAAATCAACAAGATAACAATTATTACTTATCGAGGT
Organism: Limnephilus marmoratus; assembly: GCA_917880885.1. Taxonomy (NCBI): domain Eukaryota; kingdom Metazoa; phylum Arthropoda; class Insecta; order Trichoptera; family Limnephilidae; genus Limnephilus; species Limnephilus marmoratus. Next base: position 14,435,949 of record OU862908.1, read on the forward strand.
ATAACCGCAACATCCAAAACTTAATGAAAACAGGAGGATTATCCAATGGGAAAAGAAATATAGTTTCCTTGATTCGCGGCAATAATATGCCTTACGAAGATAACGAAGAACACAAGCGCAACATTGGGACTATCGCTAGGGACTGGGCCCTCCCGAACCACGGCAGTTCCTGGCAGAGGAACGAGGAGCAGAAGAGAAACGTTGCAGCATTACTGCGGCAAGATTCTTATTTGCACTCAGTCAACAGGGACCCTGCTATTGACGCCTTCCCCACCCCGGAGTCTGATGAAGCCAGTCAGTCTGAAATTAAACGAAACGTGCCTTCCATAAAGACAGGTCCCTTCAAATACGGAAAAGTATTTGTCAAACGCTCAGTAAATAAAAAAGCTGCCAAACCTCCCTGTCTGCCAAAATCTGCTAGACAGAAAAGGCAGGCAGATGAATACTTCTCGGAGATCTCCAATGACTTTCCCCTACCAGATGTTCCTAAATCCGATGCGTTTGATTATGACGAATTCGTCAAGGCACTGACTGGTGACTACCTGAGCAACAAAAAGAGATTTTTGGGTATGCAATTCAGTAATCAAAAATAATCCTCTAGCATCCCGTAACTACCATCTATAGAATATCAGAATCCTTCTATTAACAGAAAATATGTTTTTAATTTTGTTTCAGGGAACATTCCTCTTTCAAGGATGACTGAATTAGGTAAGTAAACAATATTAGTGTTATTAGTTATTATCGAACGCTAAAGAATATGTTCATCTCATGGCGGGGTCCTCTAATGAAGTAATTTATTTTAGTTGTTTGTTCATTTAAGATAACAAGTGACTAATTTATTATAACTTACATGCTATTTATTACACTCTGTCTTATTCAGTGTGAATCCTACAATCCTTCTTAAATTTACCAATTGGTGCAGACTTTATATTATCGGGCAGTGCATTATAATTTGTTATCCCTTTGTAGAAAATTTCATTTGATACCTGTGTCTTTTATTTTATGAATTTGATCTATTTAGAATAGAATATAACCCAAGGTTAGAATATAATGTGCTTTTAGTAGCCCTCTGCGTGACATTTGGAGACATAAAATTTTTAGTAGCCCTCTGCGTGACATTTGGAGACATAAAATTTGCACAGCTTTTTATGCGAATTTTTAGATTAACGCTACAGTTTTCAGCTGGTAATTTTGAAATATACCTTTAACTATCAAAAGCAAGACAATACGTCATATTGATTGTTTCATTCTTTACTTTCTTTCTCTCTCTTATCTAAGGTGGACCATCATTAGCAATCTTTATCGTATATGCCAGGGCTTCCCAAACTTATTTCAACTGTGACGCCCTCGGGAAGTTGCCATATTTTTGCGACCCCCCCCCCCCCCGGTGACTAAAAATCTAAAAGCCCCCCGCCGCTCATTACTACGGGTCACGTAGTATGGGTACGTTCCCTAATAACAGAAAGAAATTTGTCAGAAAAACTCCAAATAGTATCTAAATTTTTTATGATCACAACATAAAAACAAAAATGGAAACAAACAAAAAAGATAAAAAAGCAACCACACCGTTTTTTCTTTGGTATCAATAAGAAGGATGTGCTTGCTTTTCTGAGCATAGTTTCTCAAAACGAGGTTGAAGTTTCGAAATTACCACTCTCGTCTCTGCCTCCAAATTTATTTTCGATCTGCACTTGTTCTTAATTACTGCAACTGCAGAGAAACTTGTCTCGCACACGTATGATGTCGCAAACGGTAATAAAACCCTCAAAGCTGCAGTGCTGATGGAACGATATTCTTGATCAATAAGTGGCGCGGGACTCGGTCGGTCCGAAGTGTGCGTGTGGGAGACGCTATAAAGATTGCCTCACGACGCCCCTGGGATGATACTACGGCGCCCCGGGGCGTCGCGACTCACAGTTAGGGAAGCCCTGGTGTATGCTACAGAACTACTCTCACAGATCATATGAATTAATCGCGAGGTTAGGTGTCAACGTCATTTTCATAATCTTGTACAAAGCGTAATTTTCTTACATTAGCTGAAAAAAATAAGTAGTTCCTAGTGGTGTCGTAATTCATTTTTAGGTTATTACGCCGTGTTGCACTTCTTCCTTCTTTAGCCAACATTTCGGACTGTGTTACAGTATCCATCCTCAGAGCAGATGTGTAGATTATGGTAAAGTGTGTGTTTACATATCGCACCCGGGGAATAACAATGACACAAGTCAAAAAAACGCATTTTTGAGTTAAGTATGCAGAAATGTTCGTGGATAGTTCTATTCTATCTTCGATGAAAATGGCACAATTCTTAAAAATGTTATTATTTTACTCGAATTCAAGCAAAAATGGTGGCACAATGATCATTGTACCAATATTTTAATATAAAACCTAATAAATATTAATATACATACTGCTTTTCAACTTTTGAAAAATAATAATTTTTTTATTGGTTAATAAACTAATTTAATGCCCTCAAACGAAATATTCAAACTGCTCTCCTGAAAAAAAAGGTTTTTTGAGTTGTGCCATTGTTGTTTTCCGGTGCGATATATATGTAGAAGTGATATAGTGTTGCAAGCGTTGAATTATGCTCTACTACCCCTATTGACACCTTTAAGTCTATGTCTATTGTTGTCATTACTTTTAGTAAGCCCCGAGGAGTGAGCATTGCTTACGAAACATATCGGTTTTTTATAAACAATAATCGTGGTTAAAACTAAGTAGTCTATTAATTTTTAATTAAAATGGTACCATAAATAAGTTTGCTGCGTTAGAAGAAGTATTAATAATTACTTACATCTTTTATGTAATGTTCTCAGGCAAGTTCTCTCTGATGGGTCAGACTCCCCCCGTATCCAACGCCACCCCCACCAGCCCCACTTACCGCAGGAGGCAGTACCTGCTCTCCAGAACCATCCCGGAGGAAACTGAGTGAACCCGACTACCCCCAAACCCCCTTGCACTATTCTCTCTTTACACACCTAACTAGACTTAAAGCTAGATGACGTGTAAAAGGAGGCTTTAGTCTTAGTAAAAATACCATTTAATGTAGTATTTATTGATTATTTCATATTTTAATGACGTTACATTTTTTGTTAAAATGTTTTGTTAAAAGTTAAGGCTGTTTCTATGTTAAATATAAACTTTTTCTTTGATGTTTATTACTACTATCAAGTGTACCATTCTCCAAGGAAACAAAATTTTTGTTAATTTATTTTTGGATCAAATTACTGTGGCTGGTAATTATTTTTTTTCATATATTGTGTATTGTATTTTACATTTTTTATATTTTCTTAGATTAGTGAAGCTGTGGATTGACAATTTACTTATAATTTTTTTGGTTAAAAAAATAAATATGAAACATTGTAATGTTTTCAAAAGTGACACTTATAGACAGTTTTTTTGTAAGTAGGTATCTATGTGAAAAATCTCTGTAGATTAAAGAATGATAATATTATTAATGTGTTGCATTTCTATTTCATTTACTATCACCAAACTGAAACAACTGTCATGAATTATTTTATTTTATTTTTTTTGTGGGTTACCTACCTAATTCCAATGGAATGGGGGACTATAGCACCACTAATTTGGGAAATGTTTTCTGACTGAGTCGCAAGGGGAAAGATTTGGAAAGAAATTAATTAGTTAAATAATTTATTTTTTTACATGAGCTCCACACAGGGAAATTATTTTCCTCAGGGCCTGTGTCATCTTTGAGGATGCTGTGTGGAGGGTTTTTTTTTAAGAAATGAAGGAGAGGAGAATTCTGGGAAGGAAAAGGGTTTAAGGGGTGGGTAGGAATCTGGGGTTCAGTGTGTCCTGGTCATTTGCCTCCAAGATCTAGACAAACCTCACCCCATAAACCCGGGCACCCCTGCTAAATCACCAAACGTAGCGAACCACTTGGGGTGACCTATGGCAGAGGTGTTGGTTATCCAATAAAGGTTCCCGGGGCGGCGGTACCCATTCCCGCCTCCCAAATTATTCATGCATTTGGTTATGTTGAAGAAATGAAATAACAATGTTGAATATTTTCTAATATTTTAATTTTGTATTTAATATAAAATAATCCATTTTTATACATCACTGGTCAATTCTGTATACCGACGTAATAAATTTTTACGTTTCCTTTGAGACACCTTTAAATTTAAAGCTTTTTCAACCCTTTCAGACATTCTAATACAATTGCCAGTGCTTTACAGTGTATACAATCCAAGAAAAAGTTACCCAATCGGTTAAGAGATGTTTTTCAAGTCCAAATAAAAAAATGGGTTAATCATATATTTTACAATATTTGTTACAGGTATATAAAGAGTTATGTAGGATTGTGATGTTTTTATAATATTTTATGAGATCACAGCAAAGTAATTTATCTCTACGAAGTGTTTTATACATAATTATGCATCTCAAAGGTGTTAACTCGCTCTAATCTAACCTCTCTCGTTAATCGTTAACCTTTCTTAAAATTGCTAGGCTTATAGACATTGTACCACTTCCTGAAATCTTGGAAGGGAATTGGAACAAATAACCCGACCTAATTTAAAAAATGTAGGCCGGTAGAATATCAGAACATGCGTAAAATTGAATGAAACATTGCACCAATGTAAAAATTGTTGAATTAGAAGAATCAAGATATACTCATAATTTCTCAGTTCACAGATTGCAAAGCGATCCTGAACAGTATAAATATGTACTTATGTACTGATTGCACACTTTTGTTTTTTGGCAAACGCGGTATCACTTATATTCAAGCAGTATTTGTTGTTGTCAATTGTCAATCTTTTAATTACCTATTACAAATCAAAACTCCGTATCATTTTTCATTTATGAAATTAGACTAACACAAAAGTAATATTTTTCTAAGTTTTATTTGGTCAAATTAAAAACAGCTCACTCAAATCTTACAGTGCAAAATGAAATCGTCACGTGCAAGTCACCTCCCCAGGACTACTTAAAAGTAAAGACTTTCTGTGTGCGTGCTTATAAACGTATAAATCATGAAGTTCTTTGAACAGTGCATTTGCAACACTTAAGAAATAAAATTATTTTCACCTATGATCTAATATGCTCTGGGTGCTGCTTAGAAGAGAATAAAACATAAGTAGGTAGTTAGGAAACGTGGTAGTTTAGGTAGGTACAATTATTACTAATTATTTAAAGGAATACGACTTTTCGAAATGTCAACAAAACCATCAGTCAATCAAATTCTTAATTTAGAAGTCCGAAGATAGTCAGCACTTTAATCAGTTTCTACACTCACACTTGACAGACCTTCACTCATGACTCATGAGCCCCAATACTTGTTGACACTGGTCGTGGCATGTCCATAGTTCTGTTGACCGAAACCATCACCGATGTTTGGGAAGGAGTACCCGTCACTGTGATGTATACCGACTGGAGCCAAGCTTCCAAAACCCATGTTGATTCCTATGTGGGTTTGATTCCAATTCAAATTAGTTTCAGACGTTAATTTTGAATAATCAGCAGCCATCTTTGAGAAGTTTTCTGCTGCCACTATTTTGTTATAGTCTTCGATGATGCTCTTTGGAAAACTTTCTGATTTAGCTTCTTCCGCTTCTGTCGTGGGTGACTTCAGCGCTTCAGAACTGCCTTGGTTCTTAGGCAGATACAGTGATGGATGTTTTGGATATGGATCGCACGGGTTCACGCAACGCGATGCGAATTCATGTCTTGGCATTCCGTTTTCTAGTAATTGAGGATGGGTCTCGCTGCTCGTGGTAGGAGGAGGGTGATTGAATCCTGATGAGGTTCCGGGGAAGTTGTTTTGGAAGGCTTGGTTCAGCTGCTGGGAATGTGCCATGAGCTGGTTGTAGTTGGAGAACTGGGCCTTCTGGTGGTGCCAGGCCTCTGCGTGGTTGGGGTGGTGAGGCAACCCGGAGAAGTCTGGTGCGGGGTACTGGCAAGGGATGCCTGACAAGGGGAGAGACCCATAGCCGGACAGCCCGCCTGAAGTGCTTGAAGTGTTGTGTTTGCGAAGGCGGGCGCGTCTGTTGGAGAACCACACCTGAAATTGGAAGCAATTCACATGATTATTAATTATTTTCAATATAACTTTTTTTACTTTTATCTAGGACAAGACTTTCAACTGCCTACAATGGAATTTCCATTTTTGGAATGTTGCGATTTGCGAGGCCGAAGTAAGTGAAGGAGGGAAAGCAGAAGAACATTGTAGGTAAAATCCCCACTTCTTATGTAGAAATTTTGAAATACTTTTCATATTTATATTTAACTAGCAGACCTGGCCGCACGTTGCTGTGGCTAACGAAAAACAACGCCATTACCCTACCTTTATAAAATCCACACCACCCGCTTGACAGCTGCGTGAATTGAATATTTGAATTTATCGGTTTTTCTCTACTATAATAAGCATGTATTATACATATAAACCTTCCTCTTGAATCACTCTATCTATTGGTGAAAACCGCATGAAAATCCGTTGCGTTGTTTAAAAGATCTATGCGCACATACATTTTGAGCGACTTCATTTTATATTATGTAATAATGTAATGACTAGCTGAAGTCCTGGCGTTACTCTGGCTTTACACAGAGTTTTGTGAAATCAGATGTTGACAGTAATTTTCCTTTCATTTTGAATGTCAAGTGGGCAAAATTTGATCAAAAAGTGTTTTTGAAATCTCATTTGACATTGTCCTTCCTCTTGTTTTGAAGGTCAAGTGTGCAAAATATCGGAAAAAACTGTAGATTCGTATAAAAATCAAATCCACGTCTGCTCGACACCATTTTTTATAATAAATTGTATGGACGCCAATATCGAAACAGCCTTATCTGTTTAGGTAATTTTTGGAAAATATAAAACTGGTTTATAATAAATTATTCTGCCTAGCTCTGTTTATGGGTGACCGGACTACTCAAATGTACAACTTCATCACTCCTTTGAAGAGTCATTAAAAGTGAAGAAAAAACAACGTGGTTAAATAGGTTACGTTAGCTTAGGTTCTAAGAATTTTTTTAATCACTTTTAATGACTTCAAAGGGGTGTTAAAAAGCCGCTTTGTTGACTTGTCAAGGAACTCATTTTTATATTTCACGTGCCGTAGTTTAAAAATTAACTATAATTATAACTATAACTAAATTAACTATTATATTTAAATGTCAACCTACCCACCCGTCAAATGAACTCTTTGCAAAAATCAGAGTCTTAGATATTCGACAGCTATTTACTAAGATAAGCATATGTTATATATGCCAAAATAATCTACTGGTGGCCCCACAACATCAAGTACACACACGCTTCTTAGCAAACCTGGGTTGCGTGGTCCCTAAAACTCAAACTTCTTTCGCTCAACGACAATTCTGGTATATCGCTCCTAAAATGTATAATGCTTTGAGTGTCGATATAAAGTCACATAATTCTAAATCTCTCTTTAAATCCCGTATCAATCATTGGATATTTGAAAAGGGAAGAGATTTCTTCAAACAACACATGAGAGCTTAATATTACAATAAAAAACAAATAATATTAATATTAATTAAAAAAATACTACAAATTTAATTAATCAATTACTTTAACTTAATATTGCATTTTAAAAAAATCAAACAAAAAATTACTTTCTCTAACACTCCTTCCAATTTCTTTCATAGAACGAATATCAAAAATGACTACAAACATATACTCTCGTGCAGAAGATTACTTACCAAATTTTATTATTTTTATTTCAAGAAGAATAATGCTCACCAATGTTTATTTCAATCTTCTTTAAATTTTCTTTATTTCTTAGATAACTTGCAATTCTTATATTTTTATCTGTTTTTAGTTTTATTTATCCCTAAATATGTTATTTTTCTCTTTTCTCTTCTTATATTTTATTATCTGTTTATATAAAATTATATTACATGTATGACTACCACAAAACGGGCAATAGCCTAGTATGGTAGGCAAAAATGGCAAAAAATGTAACATTTAATCATTTATGAAATAATAAAAAAAAAATAAAAAAAAACTTACATTGTTAGTATTATTTTTCTCCTTTTTTTACAAAAAAATGAAAGTTCAACATTATGTGGGCTAATAAAAAAATAAGCAAATACAAAACCACAATAATTTGTAAAAAAAAAAAACAATATAAATCATCATTTCATAACATCTTTTACACATTCATGTATATGAATGTATAAAAAACATGAAGAAAAAGAATATTCATGTATATTCTTTTTCTTCATGTTTGTATTTATAATAGCTTACAATTTTTGCTTTATACTGTCACTTCAATATATGCTCTTTAATTTTTTGTTATATTAATTTTTTTTTCTTAACTATGTATATTCTTTCAAATTATTGGAATTCCCATGTAAAAGCCGTTAATCGGCCGTTATAATAAATAAATATTCAACATTTAGTAGGTATTTAACCTGAATTCTAGCCTCCGTCAGCCCCGTCTGCTGCGCCAGTTCCTCCCTGGTGTAGACGTCAGGGTACTGGGTCCTGGTGAAGGCCCTCTCCAGGGCATCGAGCTGGTCTCCACTGAAGGTAGTCCTGGACCGGCGCTGCTTCCTCTTCAGGGTGATTCCTGGCTCGGACTCCGTGTCTGAAGAATCTGATCCTCGACCTGAAATATTATGTTTTCATTAGAAATTAGGAAATATTATATTATTTTTATCTTATTTATTTTAAATAATTTAAGGAGTCCTCAAATTGTAATATTTATTATAATATATATTGAAGATTATTCGCGACTGTTAAACGAATATTTGAAACATCAGAAAAAGATTCGGTCGCATCTAGGAAATGAACCCAGCACCTTAGCCTTGCCGAGCTCTGTTCTCGCAGAGCATAGCAGATATGGTTCAAATTTTAGTTTGAGAGTCGCTAATGTATTGTCTTCAATGTTTATTATATTTTAAGGAAGGGTTGTTTAAAAAAAATTGAACAATTCATTTGATTTTTTCAGTTTTTTGAAGCAATAGGTCTATAATGATATAATAACAGAACTTTCACGGAACGTCATAAATAACTTTAAAAAATGTGAGTAGAAAGTCTTTTTGTTTGTCTAGAAAAAAATAAAATAACAGGCCTATAAAAATACTTTCAAGTGCAAAATCTCCTACTAATAAACCCCTTTTCCGATAAAGTTGTATTGTATAATGTGGCAAATTAAGTTGTTTAGAAAATGATCGGAAAGCATTTTAATATTTGTGCCAGAATTTCACGAAATAAAACGAAACATTGCAATATCGCACTATTTTTTCGGCATGAATCAAAAGGGGTGGGTTTCAACGAATTTCGAATTGAGAATTAAATCTTATGCGGTCCGGCGTAAAGACTATAATGCATTTTGTACCAGTTAACGCCCCATTATAGTGGCGAACGGACGTTCCAAGACTCTACGTCGCTTGGTTCCGAGAAATCGATTTTAAATTTGTTTGTTATTATAATAAACATCTAATAAGAAAGGAGGAAATGTTTTTTACAAGCCTTTCCGAAATCAACCTGTAAAAAACAACTCTGAAATACCTTCTCCAACCTTTTCAAAAGCGTCTTCTCAAGCTTGTTAAGTATTTTTAAATCCCTCCCAAAAAGAGGCGGGGATTCCGATTTCGAATTTTTCAAGGACTAGTGGATCACCTTAGCTGATTCTTTAGGTTTAGATCGCAATTCTCGAGATTTTCTGCTCGGCCGTCATGATATTTGTTATCCTAGAATTTATTTAAGTCTTTATTTTTAAAAAAATGCAATGCTTCGAGATATGCATATTCGTCACAGTAAGCTGGTGCTACATCATATTAATTATTTTAACCAAGCTCAAATAATTGCGTCTTTTATTCGGCGATTTAAGGAGCAGATTATAGTGAAACCTAATATGAAATAAGCCGACAGCAGAAATCGCCTCATTTCCGAGTTATTTGTATCACGGCAGTCTACAATGGCAACACCATCGCCTAGAAATTTGTTAATCCCGCCTTTGAGGTGATCCGCCGCCAAACGCACCGGGAGTCGGCCAAATCCCAGTCAATGGGCGTCAAGTGTTGCGGAAAAAGTCACAATCGTTTGTCATCCAAACAGAAAGTAATAAATATTATTTTTAAACACGACGTTCCATTCACTGTACACGCTTACTACAAGTTTAGTATTGCGCATGTTTGTGGTCTATTCTTGGGGGTTGTGTATTGTAGTTCCTTGCATAATAATGGGACAAGAGGTACTCCCTTTGAAGTTATTGTGTAATGCACGTATTAGAGCTAAATCAATCAAATTTAAAGATTATGACTAAATATTAAGAGTGTTTCATTTGAATAAATAGCTTAGCTACCATACCTATTTTATTTTTATCAGGTTTAAAAATAATATGTTTTAATGATAAAAGTAGTCGTGGAAGCCATGGAACTAAATTTGTTTCAATTTGATGGTAACCAACACCTCTGCCGTAGGTCACCTTAGGTGATTTAGCAGGGGTGCCGGCGGGTGAAGTTTTTTAGGTCTTGGCGGCGGATGCGTTTGTCTCACTACTGCGTAGGGGACCGATCGGGAGAGGCCCATTTAGGGAGACCCTTTGATTTCTCCAGTTGGCTTCTCTCCATCCATCGTCTCGCACCGCAACGGGAGGGACGGATTCACACGTCCATCATTCTTAGATACATGGACCCCCAGATTCCCTCATACTCTTTTCCTTTCAAAACTTCTCACAGCATTTTAAAAAATAACACAGGCCCTGAATAAAATTATTTTCCTCAGTTCCTGTGTGGAGTTGATGTGAAAAAATTCTTAGGAAATATATTTATTATTATTATGTTATAAAAAAAACTCGTCACATTTGTCTTCGAATCAAAAGGGTTGGGGTTCAATTCCCCTTCAGCGGAAAAATGCATATTTTTCTCCCAGGAAACTTAGAATATGCTCTGTGTAATTCAGGGTTTCCCAACCAGTGGTCCGCAAGAGGGTAGAAGATGGTCCGCGATGGTCCGCCGGTCAATAAGCGAGCCAGCGCGCGGGCGGTCCCTGGTCGAGAAGTCTGAATAAAAAAATCGGGTAAATATTCAGTTTATCATTATTGCACCTGTGGCCAGTGGCCATTATGGTATTCCGTTTCGCCCCACCCCATCCTACCCCGTTCTACCCTCTCCGCTGTACTAAATATTCTGCTAGAATCCGTCCCTCCCTATCCCTTTCCGCCCCCTCCGTTATGGTAAATATTCTGCTAGAACCCGTCCTACCCTATCCCATTCCGCCCCCTCCGTTGTGGTAAATATTCTGCTAGAACCCATCCTACCCATCCCATTATGACCCTCCCGTTGTGCTATCCGTCCCGGGTGCTACCCATGCCAGCTACGCCACTGACCACAAGCAGTGGCTTAGCCTAGTATGGGTGGCAAAGGTTGGGAACCGCTGGTATAATTGAACAAGTATTTGTAAGCGGACTTTTAGTGACTTTTCTAAAAAAATCATTACCCACCTGTTAGTAATTAACATTTCTGTTGTGTTAATAAATTTTAAAAACTAACCATCATCACCGTTTCTTCGCAGGGGTAGGCAGACAGGACGACCCGCCATCACATTTAAGCATCGTCTCAAACATACTCTACAATGTTCTGACTCTTGACATGGCCCGAGTAAAGTATCTGATTCACTTGATCGTGCCATGTCTTCCTCGTTCATATTCATATTGCCTTATTCACATTCAAACATCGTCTCAAACATACTCTACTATTGTTTTGAATCTTGACGTATTTTTTATTTTTTTTATTAATATTTGTTTCATTTACATTTTCATAATATAACATAATATAGCTTACATATTTTTATACACTCTCCTAAGAAAGCAAATGCTTGTATTTAGGAGAGGACAACTTGTTAATAACTTAAGAATTACTTAAAAAAGATCCTTATCACAAACTAAAGAGTTTAACTTGTGAAGAGATTTAGACTTAACATATTTTAAAAGTTCATAGGAGTAATTAAACAAGAAATGTATATAGGATGTACATATAACATTAGGAATAACAGTCAAAAATATATATAGGAGAAAATTAAAATTATATGGTGGTACTACCAAAATAAGAATTCTTTTTTTTTAAATTTTTGTAATTTTTTTCTGTTCGTATATCAGCGGGTAATTGATTAAATAATTTTATTCCTTTATATACATAGTGATTCTGTGCTGTTGTGGTTCGTACGGGAGGTACAGTTAGTCCACCAATAGAAGTATTCCTTATGCTAATATTTAGCAGTGGGGTAATATTTTTATTAAAGATATCTTTGTGTAGCTGAAGTAGTGCTATTTTTTCGTAAAGTTTTGTAAGTAAGGGAACAGGGAATTGTTGGAATACGTTTTTTTTAGGATAATTTTTATAAGAATTTTTTGTATTGTTTCGGGTGGGAGAAGGGATGATTTGTATGCACCCCCCCAAGCTATGATTCCATATTGTAGTACAGAATGGGCAAGTGCAAAGTAAATTTCTTTTAATAATTTCTTGTATTTGATTCACTTGAGTGTGCCATGTGTTCCTCGCACGTCTTCGACTTCTTTTACCATTCACATTTGCATCATATATTCCCCTTAGACTCCTTTCTTAGTTCATTCGCTCTACATAACAAACCATCGGTGGGTAACTTTCCTAATCTTACTCTTTACGCTTACATCAACCTTGCATTCTTTGTGGACCTTCACATTTCTCATACGATCATACATGGTTTTAGTACACGCAAGACTCATAGATCTCATTTCAACAGCATTCAGTATACTTTCATCCTTCCTCTGCCAGTTCCATGCCTCACTGCCATACATCATGGAGAATAAATTAAAAAAACCCTTCTTAATTTATTTAGGGAACCATTTATTGGGTAACAATTATTATAAGCAATAATTATCAGCCTGAAACACTCATCTACATTGAAAAAATCTTCCGAGAAAAGATACATGAGGCCAACGGGACTTGAACCCGTGTCCTTCTGATTGCCGGTCAGGTGCTCTCACCACAGAGCTATGGCGGCTTGTCTAATACCCGCCAAATAATTTAATATATACTAGTGTTTCATTCAACAATTACCGTTTATTACATTTTTCCACCTGAAAACAAAAAACAACCAACTTTATTTTTGTGAGAGAGGCATTGTTAGTGCTAAATCTCTCGCTAGGTGGCGTCGAGACAAATCATGCCTACATTTTTTGGTGAAAATGGTGTTTCAGGCTGATAATTATTGCTTATGATAATTGTTATTCTTTGTACTATGCATAAAAAATTTGTCTTAAGGCGATCCACTAGTTTTTATGGGAGGAGTTTAAAAATACTTGAAAAAAGCTTTTGGAAAGGTTGGAAACGGTATTTGAGAGTTTTGTTTTACAGGTTGATTTCGTAAAGGCCTGAAAAAAATATTAATTCCTGTTTTACGCATTGTTTATTGTAATAAAACGGAAATATTTCACGAAATCAAGCGACGCGGAGTGACGCGTCCATCTCCCGCTCTGTTCGGGGCGTGAATGAGGTTTGGCGACTGTGGCGTGAACAGTTGTTCTTCGGTGGACGCCATAGGGTTCACTTTGAAAAACCGAATTCGTCGACTAGCGGCCGTATTGTAAAATAACAACGCGAAAATGCATATTTTATTTTATTTTGGGAAGATTGGGTGTAAATATCAACTTTTTTTGCGATCATTATAAAATAAACTGAATTTTGCCACATTATACAATAAAACCATAACCTAAAAGGGGTTTATAAATAGGAGAGTTTGGACTTGAAAGTGGGTTTTTTAGACGTCATACTTTATTTTTTTATAGGCTTATTAAAAGACTTATAAAAAAAATGACCATAATTTTTAAGGGCCAAGGTATGTTCTACACGCAGTATTTAATTGAAGCATCTACAATACTTCTAAGCGATCACATTTTCAAAACAAAAACATATGATTTTGTATGATTTTGCATTATTTACTATGGCTTCTTCTTAAACGTTAGTTTATCAATTAAAAATAATAACCATTTATTGGATAACCAACACCTCTGCGATATGTCACCCCGAGCGGTTCGCTACTTTTGGTGACTTAGCAGGGGTACCCGGCTTCACGGGGTGAGGATTGTTCGAATCTTGGAGGCATATACGTCTGTCCACCAAATGCATGACAGGCCGGATCGAGAGAGACTGGCGAAGGGAGACCTTTGACCTCTCCAGCAGGACTCTCCCGGAACATCACCTTGCACTGCAATGGGAACGTCAGATTCGTCCGTCACTCCAGGACACACTTACCCCCAGATTTCTACCCACTCCTCTCATTTTTTTCCTACCCACAACTTCCTCTCCTTCCTATGCTAAAACGACCCTCCGCACAGCATCCCCAAATATTTTATAGGCCCTGAGGGGAATTATTTTCCTCAGATCATCGTGTGTGGAGTCAAAATAGTGAATAACATAATGGAAACTATTAAAGGCGAAACAGAATCCTCAAAAATAACCAATATTTATCGAATCAAAAACAGAAATTCTTTAAACAAATACCCAGCCATTGTTGTATCATTTCAAAATAAGGAAATTAGAGACCAAATCATCGACAAAAAAAGAAAATACGGTTTTTTGTCCACAAAAAACTTTAACTTTCCAGAAGATAACAAAGTTTACATTAATGAACAACTGACACCACAAAATAAACACCTACTGTACCTGGCAAAATCATCAAGACTTGGATACAAATTTATCTGGGCTAAAAATGGACACGTTATGATGAGAAAAGATGAATCAGCCCCAATCATCCAAATAAGACAGCCGGCAGACATTCCCGCAGAATAGAGGATCAAGTAACCATATTGCACGTGTAAATTTTTTTTTTCAACATGTCTGACGAAAATTTTTTGTATGAAAATTATATTTGTAATAATACTAATGAACTAAATAATCACTTTAGAGATATAAACTTTTCAGTTCTTAATATGAACATACGAAGCTTAAGAAAGCATTTTGATGAACTCTGTGTACTTCTCGAAAGTCTAGATTTTTCTCCGAGTATTGTAATTTTAACAGAAACACAGATGAAAGAGGTAATCCCCTATAACCTTCCAGGATATGTCACTATTTCATCTGTATGCAAACATACTGGGCACGATGGAATCACTGTATTTGTGAAAAATTGTTTTAAGAAAACTACCTTCAAAATTTTAGATTTTAAAACAGCTAATGCAATTGAATTAACATTCAACCACAATAACTGTAATTATCTGATATTAGCTATATATAGATCACCTTCTTTAAATGAATCACTCTTCACTAACGAACTTAATTCATTTTTTAAAACGGCTAACAAAAATAACTTCAACTTTTCAATATTAACTGGAGATATCAATATAAACATTAACGAAAATAACAAAAGAACAAACTCTATAAATGAATACTTAGATTGTTTGTCATGTGCAGGTTATCAGTCATATATAAACTCACCAACAAGAGAAAATCTGAATAATTCCACGACTCTAGATCACATATTTGTAAAAACACACAAACACGTTAAAACTACTTCCTCAACTCTAAAAACAAATATTACTGACCACTACCCAACATTTTACGGACACAACATCTTAAACTCAAATTTAAAAGAATATTCTGATTCTGTTGAAAAAAATTATATTAATTACGTCACACTAAACAATCTACTTCAATCAGAAAAATGGGACAATATACTCTCAACATATAACCCATATTCAGCATTAGAACTATTTTACAAAACCTTACAATATTACATTTCGAAATGCACTAATAAAATTGTTATCACTAATAGAAAATATAAAAAAATTAAACCGTGGATCACTGTAGGACTAATAGTCTCCATTAAACAAAGAGATAAACTATACAGAGAGATGTTAAATTATCAAAAAGCCTGTCAAAAAAATAATGTAATAATAATGTCTTTTATGAAAACTAAATATTTAATGTACAGAAATTTACTCAATAGGTTAATAAGAAGTTGTAAAAAGAAATACTTTTGTGAACAAATTGATAATGCAAAAAATGATACTAAAAAAAAATGGAATATAATTAACGAAATAATGAACAAAAAAAAATAATATCAACTGATGTGAATGAGATTAAAATAAACAACAATACTATTACTGACAAATCGACAATTGCAGAAAATTTTAACAACTTCTTTACAAATGTAGTAGATCAAGTACTTGAATCTTCTAGTAAAATTGATAATACAACGCCCGTAGACTCATCTTTGCATTCAATCTCAACTTACGACACAATTAACTCCTTAGAATATTTTTCACCCATCACAACAAATGAAATTGATAAACATATTGACGGTATTAAATCAACAAATTCTACAGGAATGGACGGTTTATCAGGTAACACACTAAAAAAAATTAAACAATATATTTTAACTCCTTTGCTACACATCTTTAATATATCCCTAAAAGAGGGACATTTTCCTGAACAATTTAAAATCTCCACCATAATACCAATTCACAAATCGGGTGAAAAGCACATATTAGACAATTATAGACCTATCTCTTTAGTTTCAAACCTCTCAAAAATATTTGAAAAATGTATCAAAAGTAGAGTATTGAATTACCTAGAACAAAACAAAATTCTGTCCCAAAATCAATATGGCTTTAGAAGTAAGCTAAGCACTGAAGATGCAATATTCGATTTGACAAAAAAATTATACACATCTGTTGATCAAAACAAAAAAAGTCTAGCTATATTTCTAGACTTAAGAAAAGCCTTTGACACGGTAAATCACAATATACTTATAAAAAAAATTAATCAAATAGGTTTCAAAAAAGATACATTAAAAATTCTCACTAACTATCTCAAAGACAGAAAACAAAAAACAAAAATTGGGAATTTTTATAGTTCTGAAACAAGTATAAAACATGGAGTACCACAGGGTACTGTGCTAGGCCCAGTTCTGTTTCTAATATATATAAATGATTTATGTAATTTTGTAATCCCTGGTAATATTGTATCTTACGCTGATGATACAGCAATAATAGTAAATGGAAAATCATGGCTTGAAACTTTCTTAAATGCATCAAAATGTTTGGCACATGTCACATCCTGGCTAAATAGTAATAAACTCTTCCTAAACTACAATAAAACATTTTACCTACCATTTTATAAAAACAGTAAAAACAAACCACCCAATAACCTTAAAATTAGAATACATATTGCTAACTGTAATCAAGTAACATGCTCATCTTGCTTTGAACTTGGAAAAGTTGATAAGATCAAATACTTGGGTATATATATTGATACAAATTTAAATTGGCAATCACAAATTAATAATACCGTTTCTAAATTAAGATATCTTACGTACATATTTTACAGACTTAAAGAAGTGCTGAATATTGACAAATTGAAAATGATTTATTTTTCTTTGGTGCAATCTTCACTCATGTACGGAATAATAGGATGGGGTGGTGCGCTTGATGTTTTTATAAAACCTTTGCAAACAACTCAAAATTATATTGTCAAAGTTATGTTTAATAGAATTAAAACATTTTCAACACATGCTTTATACAAAGAATCTAAACTATTCAGTCTCCGTAAACTATTTATACTGCAAACTATGAAATATATCTATAAAAACAGAAACAAATTCGAAAAAAATGAAAACAGAACAAACATTAGAAATAATAATGTATTCTATACCCCTCAAACAAACACAAAACAAATGCAAACTCACAGTAGTTTTATTGGACCTCGCACTTTTAACCTTTTACCAAAAAATATCCAAGTTGCAACTAAACTTCAGCATTACATAAAAGAGTTAAAAATATGGCTATACGACACAGATGTAAAAACTCTATTTATTTAATTTTACATCAGTTTATACTTCTCACAAACTTTACACTTATTATTACACTTATAACTGTTATTACACTATACACTAATTATTACCTTGTACACTATTGTACACACTTTTTGTACAAACTGTTTAAACCAATTTTAATATTTTTTTTGCTTGAATACCACTGTTTGTTTTTTCTAGGTACTAAAATAAAATATATTTAACTATAATATTACCCACGCACAGGCTGCGCCTTAGTGGGTTCCCATTATTTTTATTATATCTAAAATATGTAACTATAAAATGTAAAATTGGGAAAAATAAAGGATTTAAAAAAAAAAAAAAATAAAAATGTAAAAAAAAACTGTGCCAAAAAAGAAAGGTAATTTAAAAAAAATGGAAATTCTTGCTAAAAAATGTTCCCACAATGATTTTAAAAACAATTGGGTAACATCTACGCTATTTTTGTTCAACATTCCAACAAAACCTCAAAGCATCGAAAGAATTCCGGATCGTGAATAACGACCAAACACCTGAAACACCTAATTTGTTGATAATACGAAAATGAGGAGTTATGAATGTGGGCCATGAGATTAGGGTCCGGGCCGCGTGGTGCGGTGTGGCTTGGTGTGGTTCGTTGTGGTTCGGCGTGGTTCGTGTGGTAGGTGGCCGCGGCCCCCCGGGGCGGCGCCCCTTTGGCGGCCCCTTTGAGCCCCGAGTGGGTGACATTTGGCACCATTCATCGCATTCACCGCATTCAGAGCTCCGACCGAATAGGGGCTGCCATTTTTTAATATTGTGTAGATACGCAAAACAGGAATGTGTTATTCGGTGTAAAAGTAGACGGATAAAAAAAAAACATGTTTTGTCGTTAAACATGAAGAGCAGGTACATTTACGTTATTTATTATTATTTTTATATGTAATTGTATTAGGCTTCCACACTTCAAGAGTGTTATTGAGCATAGATTCGAAGTGTAGACTAAGGGAAAGCGAATTAATCCTATTAATTATTCTGACGTTATGAAATTATTTATCATACGTTTTATGTCCCTAACAAAATCGAGTTATTGCAAACGTCAGAAGAAAAGCAAACTAATTGTTGCCTTGGAAATGACATGTTTTTTTTAAATTAGGCAATTCACCCTATAAAAGTGCTTTGTTGGCATCGCAGTTAATACCAATCTCTAAAAATGAATCGCCTAAATGCATGTATGCGCATAACTTCCGAACAACTGCACCAAATTGGATTTTTTTTATGTTCGTTATTTTGTATAAAAGTACTGTTGAGCTGTGGCATTATGAAATTTGTATAAAAAAATAAGTAATAGGTGGCACGCGAGCAGTTTGCAAACTGAATGTACCGGGAATGAATGTGTGGAATACGAGAGGTGTGTTGGGGTGGTGATGGGAGGGGAGGGGGTAGGAGCTGGAATCATAATAATAATAAACATAATACCTATGTTAAACATTGTTAAAGTCAATATCTTTGCCAATGATGAGGTAATACAATAATGATACTAAGGAAAAGAGAAAAAAAACAACTTAGTCAAAAGAAAATGGGGTGTTTTTTAAAATCGTGAAAATTAGAGAACATATATGATTCCCTGTAATGGTATATTCATATTCAAGGCTCTCTGCTAGCAATCCGAAGGTCGCGGGTTGGGATCCCGGCGTGCACAAGTGAATTTTATTTCATTGATTTGTGTAATTTCACAAACCATTAATTAAAAATAATATGTATTATATTTACAGCACCTTCCATAGAAGATAATCTCAGTGTCGCCCTGGTGTAAGATCACCATTCAGAGTTGAAACGTTGCTTGAAATGGCTTTAGCCGTATTTGGTGACCAGATCTGAATAGGAAAATAATTTACCCATCTCCTTCTTCCTCATTTTCTTTCCCTCTCCACTATCTTCAACATACCCGAATTTGGGATGCCATAATTGGGACTTTCGTGTGGTATTCCCTTAAAAAAATATTTCGCTTCTTTGAGGTTTTTTTTTCAACTTTCAACTCTTTCTTCAACTTGGTACCCAGACTGTCAGTGCTTTTATATTAAATGAAAAACCTATTTCAATATTTTTATGAGACAATACATGACGGTATTACACAGGCGTGAATTTCAAACGCGGATTTAATAACATTTTTTTAACAATATTTCATAATAACATTTCTCCTCACATATATAATTTCCACCAGGGTCTTTTAAAGGAAAATCGAGAGGGGAAGTAGGAATCTAGGGGTCAGTGGAAGCGACAGACGGATGAATCCATCCTTCCAACTGCAGTGCAAGGCGATGGGTCGAGAGAGTCTGACTGGAGAGTTAGGGGGTTTCCCTCAACCAGGCTCTCTTGATCCGGCCCGTCACGCAGCAGATGGATGGACAGGCGCATCCGCCGCAAAGACATAGAAAAACCTCATCCATGAACCCGGGCACCCTTACTAATTCATCAAACTTAGTGATGTCGTGCCTAAATTGTACAGGTGGAGAGAATTACTTAATCTTATTTAATCTAACCCGACGCCTGTCATTTTTTTCAAATATGTAATTTACTTCGATAACCATATTAAAAAGTGTGTAATTCTAGCTTGTGTAGGTATTTAATGTGTGTAATTTTTCCGCGTGTAATTCCGTCGATTTGATAGTGTACTAGTGGTACGTGAAATTCATGCCTTTGTAATTTCGTCCGACATCACAAAATTTATGAGCTATGAGGGGAATTAATTCGGAATCTCCTGACTAACATCTTTGCTAATTAATGGTACTTATTCCTTTAAAACCACTGGAGCGAGCACGCGAAATAAATAAATTTGCCTCGATTGCTCAAGATTTCCCAAAGACAATTTTAAAAATTTTTCGCCAACATTAAAAAAAATCATACCTTCGAATTTTAACATGGAGACATAAAAACTTATTATAGCCATATAGCCAATGAATTAACCTGTATTTTAGCGTTCATCTCATATTTGTAGGATTTATAAAAAAAAAATCATAAAGTTTATAACTGCGCGAATCTTAAGTGTTTGTTACTTTGAAACTGCAGTGAGGGGTCCTTATTCGAGTCAACACAGAATATTTTCGATTTCTGTATGATGTCTGTGGTATATACTTGATAATGAACGGTGCATATCTACGTAAAAATAACTTAATTTTAACAGCTTATTAAAAATTCAGCGTGAAAAAAAAATTTTTTAAATCGTTCCAAAAAAGTCTAATTAAGCCGCCGCCATCCGAATTTCTACCGATTTCTTGCATATCTCCCTTAAACATTTGAAGTTTTTAAGCTCTTAAAAAATATACGTTATTTTTTAAGATATTCCACACGCCGAAACGCAAATTATTTGAAATTCCCTCGATAGAAAAAAATCGCAAAGTATGCTCCGAAATTTTTTATTTTCAAGTCTGTTTCTGTTATTTTACAAGTTGATTGTTTATGTATGAAAAAAATCACAGTGTTTCTTTGAACGCTGTTTGAAACAGCCGTTAAGAGATTTTTTTCTCTATTTTAAACATTTTCACAATTTTCGCATCGATTTTATCACTTTAAATATTAGCGCGCTCCTCTAACATTCGTAATTACATATCTCTCCATCTTCTTCTCTTTGAGCGCGGTTGCGGCGCCTTAAGCATTTCAATAGCTTCGTTTTAAAATAAATGGCTGGCCATGGAAATGTTTCAAATAATTATTATAAATGTTACGAATGGTAGGAAAAAGTGGTTCAATTTTGGACCGCTATCAATCGCAGAAAAATAAAAATGGTCCATTTTTTTTACCACAATTGTTCCTGAGGTTATAGTACATTATATGGTGTTTAATATTATTTGGGATAAATAATTCAATGACTCGAGTGAAAAAGGTAATTTTAATTAATGAAAATCTTCAAACGATCAACATTAATTTACAAAATGATTTTAGTACCTATCGGGATCCCACCTACCGGAGTAACACTGTGACTGCAACCAGTCTGAAATAAATCTCAATAAGAATTTGCAAACTAATTATCTAATGGCCTGAAATAACTAATAAAATGGGCAGTCTTTAATTCCCGCTGCGAGAGGATCTAACTCGGGATGAAGGTGAACCCTCGGCGAAATACAAAGGAGAGAAATACAGGACCGCGCTGGGAGGACGTCAAATATATGCAACTTCGTATTTTAAGTCGATATTTTTTATGAAATTTATCATTTTAAATTTTATTTATATTAGTATATTAGTAAATTTTATTAAGATTAGTATATTGATAAGTTCAGGACCAACCGTTAATAAATTGACAAATCAAAACAACCGTCATTAAAGAAAAAATAATCATTGATTGATGAAACGGAAAGAATGTTTTTTCTTCTTCGATATATTTTTCTGCCCGAAAATTTGGCTGTGTTTTAAGAAAAATGCTTGATATATGTGGGTATAGGTAATGAAAAAAATTTTGTGTAATATTTTCGTGATCTATCTTCTGTTAGTAGAGCCTTTTAAGGAGAGGAAGGAATTCTCGGACCGAGAATAGTTGCATGTTGTATACGGAAGGAAGGTAACACAAATACCTGTAGATTGTTCGCCTGACTATTCGTTACGAATAACATGTTCTGTTGAAAATAGGTAATCGTAAATCATAATTATAAACCTATTTAATTCACGATCAGTAAAAAAACTCAATAAATGTCGGTGTAAAAGTTGTCGGTAGGTCCTACATATCTTGGTTACAAATAAATTCGTGTAGAATAATACCTAATAATAATAATAATACAGGGTTTTCCAATAAGAGGTGTTATTTTGAATAGCCCGCTTTTTCGGTAGATGTCATTTTTGAAGCTGTCATTTTTTTGACATTTGGTAAGTAGAAACTACGCCACTAATAAAAATGGAACGATACACGCTTCAACAACGCATTGAAATTATTAAATTAAATTATTAAATTGAGGCTGGAGCAACAGTTACGGTGAATGGATTGCGCTATCGAGAGATGATTAATGATTTTTTATGGCCGGAATTGGATGGTATTGATCTGGACAACGTTTATTTTCAAAAAGACGGCGCTACGTGCCACAAATTCAACGAAACCATTGATCTTTTACGGGAAAAATTTCCGGACCGTGTTATCTGTCGAAGAGGTGATCACAATTGGCCACCGAGATCTTGTGTTTTAACACCTCGCGACTTCTTCCTTTGGGGTCACGTGAAAGAGAAGGTCTACGCCAACAGTCCAGCGTCTATTCAAGACCTCAAAGATGGAATTCGTGAGGCTATCGAGGACATAGGGCAGCCACTTTGCGATTTGGTTATGAAAAATTTTATGAAAAGGATATGTTCCTGTAAGCGTGGTCGTGGTGGTCATTTGCCTGATATTATTTTCCACTATTAATGGCATACCTTCCTCTTTATAATGAAATAAACATCCGATCATTTATATTAAAAAATGGCATTTTTCTTTGAATATCAAAATAACACCTCTTATTGGAAAACCCTCTATTTGGATGACTTGTATAGCGCCGTTTTTGTGAAAAATCACCTCAAGGGCGCTGTACAAACTTATAATACATATCTACAATCTTACTACTAACTACATACTAGATAAACCACTATGACATGACAACTTATGGCTAAAATTGCATCCATCAGTTCATCGATCATCGATACGAAACTATTTGTACAATGATTTGACCAATGAACGCGATGCTGCTGTAAACGTGTACTGTACCTACCTACAGGCAGAAAATATATACAGGACCATACTTACCTGGGAGGTCACTAGAGATTAACTCTGTTATTGTTATTGTAGAACTGTGTAATCATACAAAAAGATAGTAGCCAAAAAAAGTGAAAAATTTGTTGAGGATAATATTGTTGATTCCGAGTTTGAAACAATATGAGATCGAAAAAAATGGCGTAAATGCGTGGTTAGAAGCGTTGTCCCCAAAATACAGAGTTCCTGGGTTCGATTCCCAGTGGTGAGCGTTAACATTTTCTGTCTTGGTTTATTTCATGTTTAGTTTAGATTTATTAGTTTTATCTTTTTAATAATAACAAACGTATTTATATGTTTTGTTGTGGAGACTTACTTTCATATAAACGTTTTCTTTCATGCTACACGAAAAAATCGCAGTAAAGTGGCTATAACGATTGTATATTCAATTTTTATTGGAATAACTCTTGTTTTAATAATTTTTGAAGGTTATAAAGTAATATAACATTGAAGAAATTTATACGAAAATATGAAAAAAGAACAAGACACAGAAAATTTAAAACGAATATTTTTTTTCTGCGTCTTGTTCTTTTTTATAATTGTGTTTAGATTTATTAGTATTGTTTTCTTCTTCAATGATATAATTATTGTAGTTTGAAACTGCTACCCAAGTTCTAGTCCGTCCCTCTCAGGCCGTGGGATCGAGTATCGGTGTATCGTGTTGTGTCTCTGCATATGAAGTGTATTTGTAGCAATATATTCACAGTCCTGGCGGCTACGGCGGCTGCTTTATGTGGGTCCTTTACCATTCAATCTGGTCCTCAGTCCTCAGTCCTCAGTCCTCACCATTCAACCTGTTGTAATCCCAAGGCAGGATTTATTTACTCCCCATTCGTCAAAGGCCACCTCAATTTAATTTCTTTACTTCATTATGTAATATTTCATCCTAGACCCGGCACAGGATTTTTTCTTCTTTTTAAAACTTTAATGGATGTTTTTTGGTGGCGGTATTGTAGAGCTTTCAATTCCGCGGCGTCACTGTATTTCCGGTACATCGATCAATGTCAACGTGACAAATAAAATTTCCAACAGAAAAAGAGCGCGTTATTAAATTTTAGTACCGACTTACCTGCTTTTTATGGTGTTTTTACATGACGGTAATTGGTTTTAGAATGCATGGGCCACTCGATTAAAATGAAGGCGAAAGTATATTTTGTCAAAGTACACACTTGTGCGTAAGTATAGATAAAAAAAATCACTTTTCCTTCGATTGTTACTCGTGCATTATGTCGTATTAATACCTACAGAGCGGAATTCATTATTGGGAAAGTCGCATAAATTATTTTGCATTACGTAGGAATCGGAGAAGACTCAGGGCTCAATATAAAAACGGGGGTTGATTAATCATGAGATTATTGTTTTGGATTCTTGTCTCTTTCAAATATCTCTAGTTTTGACGACTCTTCGGAGCTCTCACCCATTCACGGCTAGCAATTCTCATTACTTCCCTTCCATTCATTTCCCTTAGATCATCAGCTCACCTCTTGTGTGGGTGTCTTCTTTTCTTTTTTGTAACCAAAGACGCAATCCAATGATGTTAGTTTTCCAACTCCCAATTGAGTTCGGAGATTGTGACGGAAATGACGGTTACCTTTGTCTTACTTTTAATTCACGCATTTGTCTATCTATCTCACTAAGTTATGACTAAGTAACACTATTCCCAGTATGACTCCGTGGTGTCCATTTTGTCACAAAGTTCTCGGTGAGTATAATTCATATTTGGAGAATGTGGCCAAGTTTCCTAAATGGGCCGTCTAATTCAAATCTTCCCTTATTTTCAAAAACTCATAATAAACATACATTAGTAACACATTATATCGATATGAATATGTAGGACTAACAACAACTAAGAACCTTTTGATAAGATGGCTTTAGCAAGTGGAACTTTGTGGTTTGAGCCACGGGCACCATTCCTAATTATTATTATTATTATCGAACATCTGTGCTAAGCGATATGTTTTACGATCGGTCGTGCCTTAGTTCCTCTGAGGCTTTTTGTCCTGCCTCGCCATCGCCATAATTATTATACTCGAACCTACGCTCTTTTCGCCTGACGGACTGTGTAAAATTCGCTAACAAATATCACAAAATGTATTAAAAAATAAAAATTATTGTTCTTTGGCCAGAACTATCGCTGAACACGGATGCCCTTTCTTATCTTACTAATTAGCCGATTCTAATCTTTCACACTTGGTGGTGGCCTAGTAAATAAATTATGTTGCCCAGACCCAACTTATCGCTGGACATGGATATTTTCTTATCTTTCTAATAAGCCGATACTAATCGTTTGCACTTGAGTTGGCCAAGTAAATAAATTATGCTTCTAAAATCTGACCTATCGAATGGACGTGCCTGTTCACTCTTATCTTTCTAATACCTTAGTCCTTAGTCGATACTAATTTATTGTTCGCACTTAGTAGGGAAGTTGAATTAGAGTTTCTACTAATACTACTAAATACGAGTTATACTACTAATACTACTAATAATTGTTTACCCCCGATGTGGCTAAGTAAATAGGTACATTATTATATTTGACCTGACCTCTCGCTGAATGTGATTGTATACTCTTATCTTTCTAATTAGCCGAAACTAATTTATTGCTTACATTTATATCTACCTAATAAGCCACTACAAATAATTGTCCACACTTGAGTAGGCTAGTTAAATTTTAGTTCTTAGGTTTAACTCATGACTGAATACTGATTTTCATTATTATATCATTGTAATAAGTTGATTCTAATTGTTTGTACTTCATGTAATCTAATAACTAAATTGTACTTCCTATTTCTGACCTCTCGCTGGATATAAATGTTTAATCTTATCTTTCTAATGAGCCGATGCTAATATTTGTTCACACTTGAGTAGGATAGGTGAATTATATATAAATGTTTTCTTATCTTTCTAATACGCCGATGCTAATTGTTTATACTTGAACAGGTAAGCAAGTAGTAAAATAAGGTAGCTAAGTTCTTCGGTTGTAAAATTAAGAAAGAGATAATCTTAAACAAGTACCAACCTATTGTGCTACCGCAATTACTTCGAATTGTTCGACTACAAAATGCAAACAAAATTGGAGGTGCAGAGTTTTAATGCTAACATGATTTTAATGCTAACCATAGACATCCAGATATATTCATATTTCCATGATGCTAACTAATTTTTCATTAATTCCTTCTTCACGCGCCTGTGAAAATACTAATAGCTCAACGGTGCTTGAATGTAAAGAAGAGGAAAATATATTTTCGTCCACAATTTTCATTACATACTAGCTGGTACCCGGCATGCGTTGCTATGCCACTTAATAAAGAAATTGTTTCTTTCTGCGTGTCCTTTCCCATTCGTCCCGGTTGCCTTCCGCCTCCCCTTCCTTTCCCGCGTCTTCTTCCCCTCTCACGTTCCCATTCCGCATCCCCCACCTTCCCTTTACCCACTCCACTCCCCCCTTCTCCCGTCCCGCAAACCCCCCTCTCGAGTTCCCCTCCCCCCTCCCGGGTTTCCCTCCCTTCCTCCCGCGAACCCCCTACCCGAGTTCCCCTCCCCCCTCCAGCATTCCATACATTCATTCCCGGTACATTCAGTTTTCAAACAGCTCGCGTGCCACCTATTGCAATATTTTTATACAAATTTCGTAATGCCAGAGCTCACCAGTAGTTTTATACAAACCTTGTCCTGACAATAACGAACACAAAAATAAAAGAATTATCCAATTTGGTGCAGTCGTTCGGAAGTTATGCGCGTACATACATTTCGGTGATTCATTTTTATTTATATAGATATAGATATGTTTGATATAGTATCGCTTAGGGATTTAACCCAATTTCCCGGTAACCTTATCCCCTTTTCTCGATGGTTTATTAGTGTCCATAAATACAGGAATAGATATACTCCCTACGCACGCACGGAGTCTATATATTTATTATGTATATCTAGGTGTAGTACATTATATATTATGAAGTCATCAATATTTTATTAAGGTTTCTAATAAAAAATAAATAGGCGCAGTCGAGACTCTGCCAATTGATATACTAACAACTATTGGCGCGAGTTTCAAGGTATTGCGCGTTTACACGGACAAAACATCCCCCAACAAAATATTTACTAAAACCTAACCTAACCTAACCTAACTTAACTTAACCTAACATTATTTTACATTTTATCATTTTTGAACAATAATTTATTGTCTTTACAGGATGTCTGTTTTATTTTTGTCCAATTTTACAATTTTTTAATAATAATTTATTGTCTTTACGGGTTGTCCGTATTATTTTGGTCTCTTTTTTTGTTAGATTAGGTTAGGTTTTAGTAGGTTTTTTGTTGGGAGTTGTTTTGTCCCTAGGATATTTTGTCGGGGATGTTTGTCGCGGTTTGAAAAGTCGCGGCACCGAGTTTCAAAAACTAATTTTTTGATGAATTGAAAAATCTTAATATACCTATCTCAAGAACGGCTAAACCGATTTTTATAATCTTCGATTTTTTGCATTAGTCTCCGCCACGAATATTATAATAACTTTTAAAATATCGAAAAAATTCACGGAAAAAAAATTATGAAGAAAATGCATTTTTTCGTACATTATGCATGGAACGGCTGTTTTAGAATTCAATCACACTTAAATATTATACTCATCACAATATTGCTGCAGCTCTTTCAAAAGATGAGATACACAATGTACGTAGGTCTGTTTCCTCCAAAAAGGCATGATTTTCTTGCATCTCGCTCACACGCCTCACAAGTATGGAATATAGTTATTATGGAACAAGGATAACATTGAGGTGTTTTTTTTTACATTAGCTCCACACAGGAGGCCCTGAGGAAAATAATTCCCCTCAGAGCCTATGTCATCTTTGGGGATGCTGTGTGTAGGATCTATTTAGGAAAAGAAAGAGAGGAAGTTCTGGGAAGGAAAAGGGTAATAAGGGTGGGTAGGAATATGGGGGTCAGTGTGTCCAGGAGTGACGGACGTATGAATTCATCCCTCCCACTACGGTGCAAGAAGAGAAGTCAAAGGAACTCCTTCAACCATTCTCTCCCGATCCCGCCTGCCATGCAGCTGGTGAGCAGACGCAGACCCGGACAAACTTCGCCCCATGAACTCGGGCATCCCTGCTAAGTCACCAAACGTAGAGAACCACTTGAGGGTGACCTATGGCAGAGGTGTTGGTTACCCAATAAAGATAATAAATAATAATTGCTTCATTAAGTAATTTACAATGCACTGAATTTAATTCAGCTAATAAGTTAACACAACATTTATTGATTCTAAGGCGGTACGAAGTTCGTCGGGTCAGCTAGTAAGGAATAAAAGAAATAAAAAATATGTTTTCGTCTTAGCTTACATTTTTTTATGGATTTTTCCAATTCTCGTAGCTTAGGATGCCATGTAAGATTAGTTGCGGTGTCCTATTACAGGTAAAATATAAACAGGCAATAGGCCACTTGCATCACATTTTTTAAAAAAAATTTCCGGTTTAGGCAAATATTCTAAGACATTCCGTATTTTTTTTTTAAATCGTATTTTTGAAACCATGGAGATTTTTTGAAAATTTCAATCCGAAAAATCAGACCATTTTTTATAAACCGGAAAGACGGGACATAATTTTATAGGTGTGAAAAAACGATAATTACACAGCCGAAAATCATTTAAAAAAAATAACGTTTTCCACATGAATGGCACAGGAGAATAACGAGGCATACCAAAAATATTACATCTCATAAATATGTTTTTTCCTTGATCCATCTTATTGATCATAAATCATTATAATGTACAGCCTCCATATTACTAAATTCAATGTAATATACTTGTACTTGTAAATTATAATAATAATAAGAATATTATAAAACTTAATTTTGTTAAAATCAGCACCATACTCATTATACCTCTAAAACACGTACCGACATCATCTTCAGAGCATCTGTCAAAAAGTGAAACCAAATGATAAGTTCGCAGAGAACAAACAATAAATCTAGTGAACGAATTAAAAAATTCGCCTGAAATCAAAGTGATGCCATATAAAAAAATAAATCAGTGTGGAATTTTACAAAATTAATAGGAACATTTTCGGAGACGTGACATTTTCATGTAGTGACGTCACGAGCCCAAATAATGGATTTATTTATTTAAAAAAAAAAAAAAAACTGTACATTTCTAAACAATTTTACTAACATTTTCTTAATCTCTGTAAAAAGATCTATCCACATGATTTTTTCCAAGTCGTTATGAAATCCATGCAAGTGGCCTATTGTGCAATTTTCATGACGCCAGACTCATGGGTGTGTGCTGCTTCCGATTTCAGCAGATTTCATAGTTTTCACTTAAGAGCTATGCCGGTCATTTAAAAATATCGTCGATAGGTATTGTAACCAATGTCTTCTGTTCCACTTCGCGCTCCCCTCTGGGGAACTGAGCGAAAGGGACAACTGCATATCGGGCCGAAAATACCTAAATAAAATCGCCAAAATCGATGTTTTGTATTCCCCATTTTTCTTCTCCAAAACTGGACCGATTTTATTTTTTTTTTCTCTATCTGTATTAGAAGAAAATATTCTATGTCGGTACGTTTTGCTTTTTTTCAAAATACATTGTTTAGTTTGTATACTGAACGTCTTTTGACGGCGTTTAAACCAGGCAATTTTATTCATTTTTGGAAGGTCCTAACTTCTATAAGAAGTAAATTATCAAAAAAAGCAAAACGTACCAACACGCTAATGGTCAATATCTATATTATGTAAAACAATATCTATATTTGCTCTAGAGTCAAAATCCAGAGAGATAAACGGGGAATACGTTTGTATGGAAAAAACGCCGCTGGTATTTCGTCTTAAGATTAGTGCTACCAAGTTAGATTAAATCACTTTAAACAAAAATAAAAGCAGGCATAACCGTAATTTCGATGAATTCACACGGACATTTTATGTGAGGTGAAATCAGTCAGATAACATACAACAAAAAACAGACAGACTCGAATGACAATCGTACAAAGGTTTGATGTAATAGGCGGTGGAATCCCGCATAATGAACACACCAGCTATAGCGCATAGCTTATCAGCCCACGGCACACTGCAAGACGTTCGGCGCTCGTACGTGGTTACCTGTGCCCTGTACGCTAGGGAAGTCACTCTAAAGCTGGACACACACGGTGCCTTTTGGTCCGGAGCCATTTGAACACGATCCAAATTGGGGGAATATACCCGATCAATTTGAGCCACGCCGATCCTGGCCAGTTTGATCTATGTCACCATCGAGTGAACAACTCGAACTTGTGAACCAAAATGAACTAAATATTCAACGAAGGTTTATTGTGGGTAAATAAAATAGTTTTTCACAAATATTTATTTAAAATTAAGTACCTACCTACCAAGTAAGAAATAATATAGGTATACTTATACGTAAAATATACAGAATAAAGAATAACACAAGAAGTGCCTTGTGGGCGGGTGTCGTGACTCAAATATTTGCCTAATCGCGGCTTGCATTTCCTTACAAAACTTGTGTTTGTGTTTTCGAATTTCAAATGGGACGGAGATCTACGATTTCAGGCGAGTATAAGTGGGACGGAACACTAGAGGGTTGGACTAAATGGAACATTTGTTCCAATGCAAATGTGTATAGAAGATACTTTTAGTGTTATATTCTTCATTACAAGATTAAATGGGTGCTCAGCGGAAGAGCCCAAGTAGCCCAACCCATAACATTTGTAATCAGCGAAAACATCATTTGTTATATATTTTTGTCATATCTGTGAAGCCACAGTTACCCAATTTCAGTTTTCACTATTTCAAAGATCCTTTGAAATCAGTGAAAACTAAAGTTGGGCCACTGGCTTCATAGTTATGACAACTGGCTTCATAGATTTGACAAAAATATGATGTTTTCAGTGATGTGGGCTGGGCCACTCTTCCGATGAGCGCCCGAAATATGTGTGTATTTTTCTATAATACCCAGTTTCCATAAAATCACGTTCACTAGAAGAGGTCATTCTACGAAGGAATATTTCCTCCATGAGCTATACTGACCGACTTTGGTTGAATACATACTGAATTTTGAATAATACTGATTTCGGACTCACCGAAAAACTGAGCCTTTCGAACCACGATTGGTCTGGGTTAATCAAGTAAATAAATTGCACTTCCTACTCCTGACCAATCGCTGGATATAAATATTATTATAGAGTTAGTATAGGCTCATTACAAAGATAAGAATGAGAGAACGATACCTCCGTGGTAGAGCCTCTTCTAGCGAACGTTATTATGTCCAGTACACGATTGGTTTTGGCTCGGCGCGGAGCCGTTAGACTCGTTGGCTCTATCGTGTGTGACCACTTTAACATCCGACATTGAGCCACACAACTCGCCGCCACACAACTTGCCGCCAAAGTGCCCATCCCCGACACTACAAGGATCAATAGCCCTGACAATGGACCTTTTGACTTTTTATTGTCCGCGAGAATGAGACAAGTGAGGAGGTAAGGGGGAGCAGGCAGCAAGCAGCAACCAGCAACCAGCGACCAGGGACCAGAGCCTAGCGGCCTCGGCCCCCTCTGTCGAGCGACAATAATGCATTTTGACATTTGAATCTTTATGTGCCCCTAACGCACACGTAGAAGGCATTCTTGAATTATGCTTTGTGTTGTAATTTTGATTGTGAAAAATGTGAACGCCTTTCTGATGCGGCTCCATTGATCGTCTCTTTAGAGGTGTAACAATATCTCCCGGTGTCATATTAACCTTTAAAAGGTGACGTGTTATTAAATCACACAGAAACAATTGTGCTTTATTTTTGACGTTAATATTCGAGTATATCTATCGGCCCTCCGTATTAGCGAACAAATTCTAATAAAGTATTTCGATTTCTAAGATTTAATCGAAGATCTAACGCTATAAATATCAAAATAATATTTCTGCTAGCCTAACAAGAGCCATATGTACCTACCTACAATTTTACATCGATTTCCAAAGTTTTTAATATTTTATTACTTTTTTATAATCGATATAAAACATCTTATAATTAATTTAACTATGTAAACAGTCTGTAAACCAGTTATGTGAACCAACTTGTAAACAGTCTGTGAACCAGTTATGTGATTCCTAGCATCCAAAAAGTATATATATTCCTAATTTTATCTTATCTAATAAATCAAAAACCAAAATTTCTTCTAAAAACATTAGTAATTTTAAAACGATATTCTTTCAAATAAAGAATTAGACCATTTATCCAAATCTCAATGAAAATTCTTTTTTCAAACTTTCTTCAGGGCTGTAGGTACCATAATACTGATTTGAAACTCGAAGTGGGAACCACGAACATATGAACTCTGGTGGGATAATAAGGTAATATCCAATAAAGGCCACCATCTTGAACCGGAACCGGGACGTCACAAACAAAATTAGAGGCATGTGAAATGCCAAATGGTTGAATATCTTCATTCTGTCAGCCGTGTATGTTAGCCAGGAAATGTAAGATTTTCTCGGTTTATATGTAACTTTTTTCACAATTTGATATTTCGAGTTACCGCGAAAATACAAATGTGAATTATTATTTGTTGGTGAACTCAGATTTGTACGTTTAACGTTTGTTTATATGGTGTAAAAGTATTACGTAAGTAGGTACTAAGGGCAAAATGATCTTTCCGGATGATTTGTTATGGCTTAATTTTTTTTAATTGCAAAAATCTCACTGAATCTTACAATGTGGAGGGCTGACAATGTGTGTTATGGCTATCAACTTCAATATGTTATAAACCAATTAAAAATGATCACTAATAGCAACAAATAACATAACTAATAACAGTAATAACGAATGGATTTTTGAAATTGAAAAATAACTCTGCATATATAAGTACTAACGAAGGCATAGACACGCCGCTGATATCTCGGTTATAACCTCTCCCTCTTTCTCACGAACTGTTAACTGTTAAATGCACGTGTAACAGAAAGAGAGGTTTCACCTTACAACGGAGCTCTCAGCGGCAGTACCATAAACATTTAATCATATTTCTTTTCGGTGGTTTGTAGGTACCTACTCCATCACCTTCCAAATGCTCCATTAGTATTTAAATATTATTCCGTTCCATACCCTCGGCGGAATTCGTCATCTGTAACTGGGACTTGCATATTATTAAGTCTGGCGTGAAGTCCAACACACGCCTCTACTCTTCACGTGCTACGGTTACTCGTTGCTAGTTGCTACATCCATCACAGAATGCAGACTCTCATTTCATACTTTCACTACACACGAAATACTTACAATATTTCTTTTAGAACACATACCTAAACCTAACTGTTGATATTCGATATTTTTTTAACTTCTCTGGTCTAGACAAAAAAATGATGATATCAAATATTCCTGTTTGACGATTAATTTCAGATGGATCGCTGTTCTGAACGTATGCCAAAATGAAAAACTGTTTTTGAAAGCAGGTGGAAGATTCTTCTAGATTTTATTTAAAAATATTAGATTATTTCAGAGCTAAAGTTTTTTCCATTTAAAATTTTGTAAAGGTATATTTATTTGTTGTTAATCGTTAATCTGTAAGAAATATTTAGGATGCAGGTGAAAGCTCTACTTAAAGGTCAACTTAAATAATTCATGAACTGATCGTTCTAGATTTTTTACATTAGCTCCGTATAGGAGACCCTGAGGAAAATAATTCTCCTCAGAGCATGTGTCATCTTTGAGGATTCTGTATGGAGGGTATTTTTAAGTAAAGAAAGGAGAGGAAGTTTTTAAAAGGAAAAAGTAATTGGGGTGGGCAGGGATCTGGGGGTCAGTGTATCAGTGTAAGACGGACGTTTGAATCCATCCCTCTCACTATTGTGCAAGGCGATGAGTCGTGAGCCCAGCCGGAGAACTCATAGGCTCTCTCTCATCAAGACTCTCCCGATCCGGGCTGCCACGCAGTAGGTGGGCAAACGCTTCTGCAGCCAAGACCGACACACAAACCCCATGAACCCGGGCACCCCTGATAAGTCACCAAACTTAGCGAACCACTTGGCAGAGGTATCGGCTATCCAATAAATGGTTCCCGTGGCAGCGGTATCCATTCCCGCCTCCCAAATTGTAAAATAACGCTATTTTAATT
This sequence comes from Limnephilus marmoratus, assembly GCA_917880885.1. Taxonomy (NCBI): domain Eukaryota; kingdom Metazoa; phylum Arthropoda; class Insecta; order Trichoptera; family Limnephilidae; genus Limnephilus; species Limnephilus marmoratus. The sequence continues at coordinate 14,470,523 of OU862908.1, forward strand.
ATTTTAAGATAAAAAAAACGCTTTTTGCAAGTTAAGCTGCAAAATATTAAAATGCCATAGTTTGTTTCAGCCCGTTCATACGGAATATGAATAAATACTTTTGTTTGTATAAAAACCCATTTCTTTCAAGAAAGGCTTACAAATAACAATCCAATTAATATTTACCCTAAATATTTAAAAGCTTCAGGTGTAAAATGTGTTTTTTTTTTAATATTTAAATTCGCACCATCATAAACTCACTTAAATTAAAAATGAAATTATATAAAAAATATATACCTATATTTATTTTCCAGTTGGAAATGTGTCATGTGCGTTGTATAGAGTGTCTGGACGAAGCTATTGGTGGTTACTTCTGGTAGTATAATAAAATAACACAATAATAGTAATTACTTGGCATATTTCTCCACATTTACGAGGGTATTAACCTAAATTTAACTCAAGGCAGGTAATTAAATTTGCCAAGATTGATTAAGTTTTCTATTTTTGTTTTTTATCCAAGAAAGTGAATAAACTCGAGGTTATAGCAGTAGCGAGCAGAGGCGGCCCGTGACAAAATTCGCAAGCAGTGCATTTCACAAAAAAGGTAACATTAACATGGGAAAATAAAGTGATTAGGGGGTGACATACGTAATGCAAACGTTCACTTGTAGAGTAAATCCATTCGTCGCTCTTTCATTTGTGAAAATACTTCAATGACACGATTATTAAATTCTGGTATAGAAGATATCAAACCTTTTTCGATGCTCAACATTGACAAAGCATTAAGCTGATCTTGAGACATAGTGTTCCTCAGAAATGTTTTTAAACGTTTTAATGTAGAAAAACACCGTTCGCACTCAACAGTTGTCATTGGAATAGTACAAATTATTTTTAAAAGTTTAACCGTTTCACTAAAACACTCCACTAATTACATTTAATAAAATCTACGTTAATCGCAATGTTTTCAGTAACAATCATTTTTAAATAAGTTTTTTTTACAGAATAAAACTTGCAAAAACTGTTAAAATGCTGTCAATACTGAAACAATACAGCACCGCGCTGGCGGCCGATGGCGTTAAAACATAACATTGTTATTTCGTCTTAAATTCGTCGAACATAACTATTCCATTCCAAAGGTTCGGTATCACTTTACGCAAGTTTAATGTTAAGTCATTTGCTCCGCTAGTGCACCCAGGCACCACATGTCTTCTCTGCTTTCACACGTCAATCGTCCGTATGGGTCTATACCTGTCTTGCTCATTTCACGGGCAGGAGCACTCCAGCATCTGGGGATGATCCCAATAGAAATATAACTTCGTGTGACGTCACGCCTGGGCATAACAAAATGTGCACGAATTCCTTTCTCTCATGGGAGGGAGTTTAGACAATTGGTAAAGATTTTGTAACGAATTGGCGGGATTCTTCGTGAAAGGATGTAGATATTAATTTACACTTCTGACGTATGTTTGGCAGTGCAGTGCACATATGCACTAAGGAAGCGGCCGCCTCTGGTAGCGAGTTCGTAAATAATATTGAAAAATCTGGAAGAAGTATAAATACTGTAAGTATACTCGTATCCAATGACGTTATATGTAATAATATTATATATAACGTCATTGTCTCATAAACTCAAGATAGAATGTGGCATGTAATAAACACTCTTATGTTTAAAGTAAATTCCTAATTCAAAAGTTATTCATCCTATGATAAAGATAAGTATTCAGAGAATGTATTTGTATGAAAGACGTAGATATAGGACTGGGCGGCGTATTCATATTGCGCCCAAAACTACATTCTACATAACGGGTGTGCCTGAGATGCCAAGATACGCTCACTCGCTTACACAAAGACCAATACGCAATGCTATGTGAGGCGACTTACTGTCATAGGTTGTCCTTATATTTAATCGTTTGCCATCTCATTTTCTCTAATGGTGCTAAAAATCTTAAGGAAACAATCAAAATAATTGTATTTTTTATAATAATACATAATTTGCATGTATTTATTTACGAATGAAATGTTATTCCTTAGCTTTTACTAGTGTTTGCCGTGTAATGGAAACATTTTCTCATCATAGGGCATTTTGGCGGTTTTTGAAGTGAAAACTTCTTAAGCACCGTTGTAATTTGAAACTCGACGAAACGAAAAATAGCTAATTAAAAGAGACAAACAAATCATCTATAGGATTTAGCCTGCAAGAGATTGAGATAGATATAATCGGTCTCCTCTTTGTGCGGTGATTACTTACTAGTATAGGGCACGACCTTACGCGACCAGTGGCAGTTGAGTACTAAAACTACGAAATCGAGGACAAATACAATTGCCTTGGTTTTGGCTTGCCACTTTTGAGATTTCTATAACGCGTCTATACTTATATTATACAGAGCGTCCGGGGGTAAAGTGCATTAACTTCGGGAGGTGATTCTACATTATAGTAGGAGTAAAAAAGATTAATAACTTTTTTGAAATTCCAACTTTTTTTTTCCCATACAAAAAGACATACCTACTAAAAATCCTTAGTGTAAGGTAGAACTTACCCGACATTGCAAACCGGGCGCGATTATTGCAACGTTGCTTGGTTGATTCGGCCTGTATCTATGGAAACCGTTTGTAAACAATGACAAGATCGAGAATTTGACGTTTATACAAAATCGTATGTTTTAAACCAAATGTAAAAAGATAACTGCACTTAAATAACAATTGAAGGCACTCTTTTAACGATTAAATTGTTATAAACTAATTGAACACTTAACTAATGTCATCGCTTTTTACAAGTTTAACGAATTTTCAAAATGCCAACTTTCAGCTTGTAAGCAAGCACGTAAACATAAAGTAATATTATTAATATTAGTAATATCTCATTAATAAATATCTGCCCGTTCTTCGTTGGTAATCCAGGCATTGAAATAATAATTTAAAAACAAAATAACGCGGCATTGACACCATAATTCAATCACAAAATTACGCACAAATAAACACAATTTTTACAGTTAGGCAAGTCTACAACTAAATAAACAAAAGTAAGTCTGAAGAAAACACGCACTGAATAAAGTTGTTCTTTTAAGCCAGTCTTAAATACACACTAGATAAAGACGCATTAAATCAACAAGTTTTCATTAACAAAACAGTTTTTAAAGTGAAGTACTGCTACCTGCGCGAATAAAATTGTTACATTGAAATTCAACACTGACATTGACAGAATTGGAGATCGCGAACGCAGGCGGCGGTTTTTTGGCAACGGGGGAAAATAATAATGCTGCCCACACACGCCGGTCTAATTTTATATTTTTACCACAAAACTACCCCTAAAAGTGGGAATTTCGAAAAAAGTTATTTGACTTTTTTACTCATACTATCATGTAGAATCACCCCCCGAAGTTAATGCACTTTACCCCCGGACACCCTGTATATACCTAATGTTATTGCTCGTATCAACATACTTAACTAGGTTGCATTCTATAAGATAAGGTGCATTGTTAAATCTGAATACGATTCTTCACTTGATTTATTAATTAACACCTCCATATCATAAATCATAACTAATAAGTAGAGAGAGATAACGCGATTTTTTTTAATTTTTACACGAAAAATTCGAATTTTCCATTTTGACACGAATAACATGAAATTTTTAATTTTCGGGTAAAAGCATATTTTCACGCCATATTTTGGTATTTATAACAAGATAGTATAGAAGTATTTCTTGTCATTCTTGTTTCGATTGAAGGTAACAACATCGTTTTGTTGCAAAGTACCACCACTTTTGCCGAAAAGTAGAATTTCAAAACACTATATTAAAACGTAAATTATTTAAATATTTTTAAATTGCTCACGTTTTTGTTATTTTAACCTGCTGTTACAGAGCCAAGTAGCTGTACCACTCTGCCACGGAGGTCGTCTAAGCAATAAACATTCAAATTAATCAGGATGTTCCAAAATACCTTCACAATAATTCTCACGGCTCGGCGGCTTTGAAAAAAAAGAGGCAATTCGTCGGGAGTCCATTGTGCGTAAGATCGGCTCAATTGTACTTGCATGTTTTCAAGTCAACACTCGAGCTGGGTTAGAATAATATTTTTCCACACGCCGATACGACTTATTGTGATTGTAGCCGCTCTGACAAAGAACGACGAAAGAAGCACACAATGCTCTGGACTCACCCCCAATGCCCTACAAAGCCGGTGTGTGCGGAAATAGCCCATTGACGATTGTTTGTGTTCGGTATCGGTACAAATGTACCGCCAATTTTATTGCGAGATATTTTCACATGGCCGCTCTCGCCTTGGATTCGACTTTGGGCGATTTCTATAGAAAATCTAGAAAGTTTGTTTGGAGTCATTATTTTAAAATCCTTCAAGCGTGTGAACAAAATTTCAGAGGCTTTGTTCTTAATTTTTTTTCATTGTTCTGATTTCATAAAAAATGTCTAAAGACATCTAATTTTTTGTAGATTTAAAACGTTAACCCTTTCAGACCTGAAATTAAAATGGCGGTGGTAGAACATATTTGGTGCTTTTTTTCATTAGCAAATTCTCGAAAAATCTGGCGGTCAGTAAGTCCAGGAGTGACAGACGTATCAATCCTTCCTACTGCGGGTCTGGCGAGGTTCCGAGAGAGTCCTGCTGGAGTGGTCATGTTGGTAATAGTACCTAATACATCATCTGTCACATGCTGATAGTTGGTAGGTCTGTTGCTTCACTTGATGTACAACCTTGAACTTGTGAACAGTTTCAATAAAGTCTTATAAATGAATCGGCTTTCTGTTATTAATGAATAAGTCCAGACTAGCGATTGGCGACGAGGATGCACTGTTTCCGTTAAAATTTTGTATTTTTCCGCACCGATCAACATACATTAATATCCAACCTTTTCTCTCTCTGTGATATTAATAATTTTTAAATAAATTTGTATGCGTTTCAAAAACATACTGAAACTTTCGCAATCCGGTTCGAAATGAGGCACTGACAATGTATCTACTATTCGACATCTTGAAAAAAATGTTTTTTCCACGGCCAAATCACTGATTACTGATTTTCCTCGTGAATAACTCCAGACATTATAGTTATTTGAAAAAAATTGGTATGTGTGTTTATTTTATTCAATATTTGAAAGTGACTGCTACTATAATTTGAAAGAAAATTAGGACTCGCACAGAGAGAAATCGATTTTGGCCCCCGCGGTGAATTATCGGGCTTTATTAATGAAACATCAAATTAGGGATGTTTTAAAGATTTGCCTTGATAATATACATGAAGATACAAAGAAAAAATACGGTAAATAACAATATAGAACTACAAAATTTGGTGATTAATAATTAATTCTTACATGTTCTCAACAAGGTATACGTCCATAATTATAAAATTGCATTTTATTCCGATATTCTGTTATTTAACTAGACGCGTCGTGTTCATTTGCGCAACTACAATTCAATTTTTTTTTTACATTATTCGTGTTTCCTGTAAAATTATTCGTTCATAACTGTAATGTTATCGTGATGTTGTTCCTAAGATGTTTTCATGATGCGGTATTTCTGATATATCTAAGGGAAATCACCTAACAACTTGAATGAACCGAACAAAACGAAGCAAGTAGCCAATAATACAATATTTGTTTTCCAAGATTTCTCGGTTCCCCCACTCACAAAAATTTATGACAAAATTGTACTACTTCAATTACACAAAGATTTATTTCATAAAAATAGTACTCCACAATCAAATATTAGCAAAATAATTATTTCTCCCTATCCGTACCACAAGTACAAACTACAACAGCACAGCATCACTATATATTTAAGGGTATAAAATTATTCAATAAATTTCCCCTTGATATAAGATTAGAGGAAAACTAAGACAATTAAAAAAAAAATAAAACAAAACCTAGTATCACCTGATAACTTTTCTTATTGTTTGGTATTATGTTTTTGCTTATCATTTACAACTGACCTATGTTTTTATTATTTTTATTGTATTTTTTAATTTTATTACTTACCTGTGTTTTTATTGCATATGAGGGGTATAGAATCAAAGGCAGCATTCTCCAAAAAGTGTTATTTTGAGAAAACCAAAAAAAAACGTTTCATTTCAACAATTTTCACGTATTTATAAGTTTATAATTTTATTCAAAAGGGGAAACTGAATATCTATTTTAATTTCCAAAGTAGAATTGGTTTATTGTATTGATTGATTAGTTATAACGGATTTAATTATGAAGATTGCTGCATTTGATACTCACCTAAGGAGAATGCTGCTTTTGTTTCTCACACGTGTGGAGAAAGCTGACTTTGATACTGACAAATAAATATGACGTCACAATAATGGACCGACCAAATCACAGGGAAGTTCGTGATTATTATTATGATTTTAATTTTAGTATAATTAAAATAAAAATAGGTTTTGTAATGTACTAATACATTATTGAATTTGGGAGGTGTGTATGGGTACCGCCACCCCGGGAACCATTTATTGGATAAACAATATCTACCTCTGCCATAGATATGACTTTAGATTTTCACAGCCAAAAGTATTTTCGTTATTTGTTATTGGGGTGATATGCCGTGTAGTGCTACCTCCTTCTTTAGTCAAAGTTTCGGACACTGCAACGCTGTCCCAAACATTTGCTTTGGCACTTTGGCTAAAGAAGGAGGTAGCGCAACACGGCATAACACCCCAAAAACAAATAACGAAAACCTCTGTTCAAGTGGTTCGCTACGTTTAGTGACTTAGCTAGGATGCCCGGGTTTATGGAGTGAGGTTTGTCCGGGTCTTGGCGGCGGATGCGTCTGCCCACCTGCTGGATTGCAGGCCGGATCGGGAGAGAATAGTTGTGGGAGTCCCTTTGACTTCTCCAGCTGTGATCTCTCGATAAATCGCAGTGAGAGGGATAGATTTATACATCCGTCACTTCTGGATACACTGATCCCCAGATTCCTACCCACCCGTAATACCCTTTTCCTTCCCAGAACCTTCTCGCCTTCTTTTCCTAAAAAGACCCTTCACACAGTATCCCCAAAGAAGACAAAGGCCCTGAGTGGAATTATTTTCCTCAGGGCCTCCTGTGTGGAGCTAATGTAAAAAAATACAAGTGTGCAGTTCGCACGCGGTACAAATGAAACCTGCAGAAAACTAAAGTAGACAAGAGTGGGAACAAGCACTACACGAAGAGGAGATCAATTATTATCTTATTCTTTCGCAGCCTTAATCCTATAGATGTATGCGTTTGTCTATTTTTAGTGTCGCTTTTTTGTTTCATCGAGTTTCAAATCACAACGGTGCTAAAGAAGCCACTTCAAAAAATAATAATATTAACAGAGAAAATTTTAAAAAAAGAAGAAAAATAATGAAGGTTAATTATTTTGATCAAAATTGGCTTGAAACTCGCAAAATTTTCAACACTAAACATGTAATTCGGAATGTTTATGTGCAAGGTTATGAATCCTAGATTTAATTATAAAAGTAAAACATGTCTATGCATATTAATTTAATTTATGAATTTTAATTAACACCTAAAAAAATCTTTTGCCAATCCACGCCTCTGAAATAAACGGTATTTTATGACTGCTCATCTTAGAATTTTGACTACTTTTGCTTTCCATTTTTCTGGATTCCTTGACTTCTTCCTTGCGTTTTTCTTGGGCACGGATGAAGGGTGAGAGTCCATAATCACACTGGCATCTTGTTTTTATTTCTAAATTCACTCCAAACTATTTAAAACAGTAAAATTAGAGCGACAGATTCAACACACGACCATACAATTTTGTATGGGCGGCCATGTTGTCACGTGATCAAATGGAGGCTTACCATTGGTCAAATTGGAGAATGCTAGTTTTGTTTCTTAACTGCGTTGGAGATTGCTGCCTTTGATACTAACACAGTTTTTAAAATGGATTTTTAAAGCATAAAGAGTTGGTTTTAATGCCAAATAACTGCTTTTCTAGGTAAAGGAGGGAATCATTAACAAAGTTGCATCATTAGTCCATTTTTGAAAAAAAGTGGAGAATGCTGGATTTGATTCTACACACCTCATATATTGTTTGTAAAATTTAAAATTATTTCTTTTTATAACTAAATTTTTCTAGATGTAAACGTACATAGTTGTCCTCTCCTAAGCACAGGCATCTGCTTTATTAGGGGAGTGTTTTTTTAATATTTATGTGATATTATGTTATGTTATGTTGTATCCACAGATAAAGAATAAATAAAAATGATGTCAAAAGATGGCGCCACATCCGTTCACAGCTATATGCATATACTTTCGGATTTGTGTTTTAAGGCGATCCACTAGTTCAGGAAAAAATCGAAATTGGAATTCACGCCCTTTATGGGAGGAGTTTAAAAATACTTGAGAAAAGCTTTTGGAAAGGTTGGAAAAGGTATTTGAGAGTTTTGTTTTACAGGTTGATTTCGTAAAGGCCTGTAAAAAATATTAATTCCTGTTTTACGCATTGTTTATTGTAATAAAACGGAAATTTAAAATTGATTTCACGAAATCAAGCGACGCGGAGTGACGCGTCCATCTGAGGTTTGGCGACTGTGGCGTGAACAGTAGTTCTTTGGTGGACGCCATAGGGTTCACTTTGAAAAACCGAATTTGACGACTAGCGGCCGTATTGTAAAATAACAACGCGAAAATGCATATTTTATTTTATTTTGGGAAGATTGGGTGTAAATATCAACTTTTTTTGCGATCATTATAAAATAAACTGAATTTGCTACATTATACAATAAAACCATAACCGAAAAGGGGTTTATAAATAGGAGAGTTTGGACTTGAAAGTGTGTTTTTTAGACCTTATACTTTATTTTTTTATAGGCTTATTAAGGGCCAAGGTATGTTCTACACACAGTATTTAATTGAAGCATCTACAATACTTCTAAGCCATCAAATTTTCAAAACAAAAACATATGATTTTGTATGATTTTGCATTATTTACTATGGCTTCATCTTAATGTATCTCTCCGAAATCCGACCGGAATGCTCCGGATCTGGGTTTCTCTGCCTGTTGGCCAAGGTGATATGTTCTTAGTTCTTATCAGCATTATTGTAATCTAATTTGTTAAAACATAATATCAAATATTTGTTGTAAATTAATTAATTAAATTAATAAATGGCAGGTAATGTTGGTATTTGTGAATACTGAAAAAATTATAAGGCAGTCCTTTTAGTGCATTGATTATATTCCATAGAGGGATTTTTCACAAAAATTGCGATAAATAAATCATCCAACAATATTAGTAATTACTGAAAAAATATCAGGAAAGCCAATAAATTTGAATTGTTTTTCGTAGAATTATCAGGAAGATTCGTATTGTAATGCAAACATATTAGAATTTTCATGCAGACGCGTCTCGTCGTCATGATAAAATATTCGTAATTTAATAAAAGTTTATCAGGAATTCCGGATAATTCACGCCCTATCGTTTATTAGGCCAACTCGTTCTGATAATAAGGTAAGGGAACGTACCCAAACTACGTGACCAACTTTTTGCAATTTTTAACCCCCCCCCCCCCCCCGGTGACCAAAATCCTAAGGAACCCGCCGCTCATTTGTATGGAGCGTGACCTTTTGAAGACCCCCCCCCCTAAAAGTGTCACGTAGTATGGGTACATTCCCTAAGGTAAGGTCAGCAATTCCTTTTTTAAACGGACACATAATTTGAAGATAATTCGTAATAAATTAGCAATAATTAGTTCCAAGTTTATCACAAAAATCACGTTCCAACTATAAACCTCAAAGTTAAAAATCCAATAAACTTAAAAGAAAAATAAAGCTATCGGAAAAGCTAGGTAAAATTTCTTCAGTATAACACTTCAATATAAAATTCACGCAAAAATGGCAAAGATATTGCCAGATTGTCTCGCAAATCTCAATTATTATTAATTAATTTGGAGAAGTCCACATGCATTATTGTCCACAATTAATCTTAATAATTTCATCACGATGGTTTCATTGTGACGGTTTTTTGCGCTCACGATGGTTATTTATGACAAAACATCTTTTTTGCGGTAAATTATACCTAACGTGAGTAACGCTTGGCTTTGAATTCCTAACTGTCTCTTATTTCCCAAGAGATTATGTACCTACACTTCCTTTACTTACCTATGTAAACATGTCACTGTTAAAAAAACACAATTTTCGTACGAGTAGTTACTTACTTTTACTCTATATCTACACAAACTTAACAAATTGAGAAAATATTTTATTCAATAATTTAAATTTTCATTGAAGAAGAAAACAATAAAAATCTAAATGAAAATATGAAAGAGATCGAGACACAGAAAAACAGAAAAAGACAATGGTCGCAACTGCGACTCGAACCCAGACCTCTCGTCTAACCGGGACGTTCGCGTTAACCAATTTCGCTATTGCCACCTTCTAATATTACATTTTGACGGCACCAGATTTAAATGTCCGGGTTAAATTTTCCCCACAGGAAAAACTAAACTCTTTCACACACTTCCTCAAATGATCATCTAGTCAACCCACGCTATGCAATTGCACTATATAAGTATTATAAATACAAAACAATACAAGAACAACATGTCAACCTACCAGAGACCAAATGGGAAAAAAATTCACCAACTCCAGATATTTTCATTTCAGAGGGTTCGGCTCTGTGGAACTCCTAATAATATTATTTTTAAGAAGAAAATCAAATTTTCAAAGATTTTAAATTATAAATATCAGTTTTTATAAAATGATGATTAATAAGATAGATCTTCCACAACCATGAAAAAAATGCCACAATAATTTTATTAACCCCTTGCTATTATTTAGTTAAATAAATTTATTATAATTAATTTAGTTAGGTATTTAAGGAAATTAATAGATATTAAATTAACATTAAAATAATATTAAGTAATTAATTTAATGAACTCAAAATTTATATTAACATTAATTTAAATGATCTTGTCAATAAAGTAATATTAATTGAATTACATGAATATAATTTTATTTGATTATTAAAATTAATTCTTTGTGTAAATAAATTAATTGATTGGGGAAGATATACTAATAATAGTGGGTTGTTTTTGTATTTACCTCCGAGGATGCCGTCGATAGTGTAGTCCTTCTTCCCTTCCGAGTCGGAGCGCCCTCCTCCCCGCAGCAGCCGCGAGATGGAGGACACGCTGGGCGGGTCCGCGATCCCTTCCTGAAACAGCACCAACCCAACCCTCATTACTCCTCGACTCAGTTAAGTACGTGGGTTAAGTACAGTTAAGATTCAAATCTCACTTCGAAAAAATATGTCCAAGAAAAAGTTAAATCCACAAATCGCGCGATAAGTTCTCTCTACCTTGTGCTTGGTATGAATAGTAAATTATCTACAGACAATAAAATACTCCTACAAAAGATGTCTACCAGAATCATCTATCTGGAGAAACGGTGCGAAATCAAGGATAAGACCCTTAATAAATCCTGCAAAATATAAAATACTCCTACAAAAGATGTCTATCAGAATCATCTATCTGGAGAAACGGTGCGAAATCAAGGATAAGACCCTTAATAAACCCTGCAAAACAAGGTCGTTCGGCTAATATTTGATGCTCCTTCGTGAATCAGGGTTAACACTCTCCCTTCAACCCTTTTAGCCGTAGGGCCAGTTTATCCATTTACAAATTGTTTTCGGGCCGCGCAGGATGTAGGAAAATGCAGGTAGGCTGGATTTAAAAAAAAAAAATTTAAAAGAAAGACAAACATTCCCGGGTTACGAATAACCCGACAATATTTGAAAATCTCCTACTACCACCGCAGTAAGCCGAAAATATTGGAGTCATGACGGAGGAGCCGAGGAATCGAACACGGAACGCCTGGGTGGGACCCAAAGGCGATGCCCACTCAACCACTAACCGGTCAAATATATAAATTGTTGAAAAGTAGTATATTATCTCCAAGGGAAAATCAATAAATACTCGATTTTTATCATTATGAAATAATAAAGAACATAAAAAATACCTTTTTACAATTTTTTTTATCATTAGGAAAGTTAAAACAAATTTCGTAAAGAAAACTTTTAGTATTTCATAAAACGGAAACCTTTGAAACTGAAAAGCTTCAAACATAGATTAAAACAAAAAGCGCTGCGCTGCGAAGGTGAAGTTTTTCTAAACATTTTCAAGTTTTCTAAAAGTCAAACCAAATGATTTTTATCGTTAAAAAAGTTAAACAGTTTTTTTTTAATATGTAAGAAAAATCTTGTTGTTTTGAGCGGCTGCTGATTCAAAATTTTAAAGAATGACTGATGTTTTCCGCCAAATCCTTTAGCCAAACAGAAACCATTGAATATTCTTTAAAAATTTTGGATATTTTGTTTAGCCAATAAAAGAAAGCGAAAAAAAAGAAAAAAGGCTTGGACGAAGGCCATCAATTCAATGATGGTCATCAGATCCGAAATTAAATCTCTGGTTTTTCTAATTGTGTGAATTTATTATTTTATTATTTTTGCGTACATTGGTAAGGTTGGGTGACACAAAAATAATAGTGTATTTACAGATTTTTTAAATATCGAAAAAAATAAGAACAAATTACAATGAAGATGTCATTTTAATTTTATTTTTAAATTGACGAATACATTTTCTACAAAGATTTAAAAAGTATCATTTTTGATATGCAGTCAAAACGACAAGTTCGTTTTTGTTCGTGAACTGTTGACATCACACCGGCCAGTACCGGTGACAGCCGTTTTACCAGCCAGTGGCATTTTCTACATCGTAACGTTGTAGCCGTACGAAACATTTCTGAATAATAACATTTTTAGTATGTATATAAAATAAACTATGAGTTTTTCCACACATTTTTTTCACACAATCTACTTACATTGTAAAAACATTGAAACCGGCATAAATATTTTTACCAAATCAAATCTTTGGATATTTTTTACTCAATTAATTAGATGTGTTGTTATGAAAATAATTGAATAATGTTCAAAATTGCCCCAGGGTTGTTGATATTTGTCTATAGTAGTGGAATTCAACTATTTTACTGGCCACTTATAATTACACTTTTTCTCCGAGTGGTTTTACTTTCGGTCGATAGGGGGATAATAATCGATTTCCCCTCACTTTTTGGATTTGCATCTCCTGGGCAGGATGTAAATCCGACAGTCGAAAATGTGGACTTAAATTTATTTAATAATATGTAAAATATTCAATCGGCGGGTTGTTTTCAAGTATATTTAAAATGTGAACGAGTTTCCTTTATTCCCAGCCGATACATGGTTATCGCGACTGGAGAATTCTTGTTTACGGGTATTCCAGTATGGAATCCCGTGGTGCAATAATGGCGGCTTGACCGACCCAGTGTTACTGTAATCTGCGATTATATTTATCATCCGTCATCCGACGAGATGGATTCTCAATTATACAAAGGGACACGACCGTCCGTATAGTCCCCGCCGATTATTTTCACAACCTGATGGAGGACATTTCCACTACTGCAACCACATGATGGACACCATGGGCATGGTGATCTCAAACGCAATAATCACCCAGATGGATGGAGAAGCTTGCAAACCTGGCGCGGAGGCAACGTGAGGGAGAAAAGGGGCCCCTCACGGTGCGACATTACGGCATCCGGAATCGTCGCATAAAAATAATAGGTTTTAGCTAGCTCTTAGTATGGTCCACAGGTATGTAAATATTTCAATATAATATTCTTGTTTTACATCCACTCTTTTATTTCTTATTTTCCAAGCTTCACAACAATGATTAAAATAACAGTGCCCACGCTCTGACGGGAGTATTCATGCCTACCGACACAGTCAGCATATCTCGTACCTACGAGATTTGGCGTCCAAAAATCCTACGGGATTAAAGCTGATAACTGTGTACCTTCATATATGTATATAACCCTGAATAATTAACATTTAATGCACCCACTTAATAAGAGGTGTATATGATCACATAGTAGGTACAAACACAACACAGCACTTCCAGTGCATAACATTCAATTCTACAACCCTGATATATTAAAACCCTGTTTAATAACCTACCCTACATTTAATCGCTTTATAACAGGACACCCATCCTCCTTTTCTTCTATCGTAACATGGCGCACCAACAGGTGATAACGGATATATTTTTTTCATTGTTGTGAATCTTGGAAATATTAATTTCATTATATAAACATGCCCTTAACATATTTTTAAATTTGCCCTATGTTTTGTTTTGCTTTGCTTTTAAAATATTAGTGTCACAACTTTATTTTATACCTGTAATGATTTTTTTAAAATGTTTTCAATCATAAATGCACTGTTCATAATACCTACATGTCAAACATAACCTCAATTCCTCAATAGAATTGTTATTGTCATTTTATTAAAATATGCTTAGAAATTTGGTCATAGACAATATGCATTATAGAACTCTATAAAAAAAAAAAATTAATCCAATGAATAGTGGTTATTTTCAAAATAATTTCAATTATCTATGGCAATTTCTTGCTTTCAAATTTACCTATGACTTTTTTTCAAATGTCAAAACATTGTTATGTTTTTATACTTTTAAAAACTCAATACTGATGAAAAACAGTTTTATTTTTCCAAAACAATTATATTATGAGTTTAAATAAGAATATAAAGTTAATATCAATAATTATGCAAATATTTATAATGATTTATTGTTAACTAAGTGACATTTTGTTCATAATTATGGAGGTACGTAGATTCATCAAATCATTGCAGTAATATTAAAAACATTTTACTTGAAAGGTATTAGTTAAAAGTATTACAAACCCTTTAAAATATATAGTTGAACATTATTATTCAAGCTTTATAAAATTATATTATGCCGGTATTCATACAAACCGTGTACATTGTCAAAACAAATGAAACATGATGAAAACAAATATTTTGTATTATTATGCAATTTCAAAGATAACCTTTATTAGGGAATCATTTATAAAATGTATTTTTATTCCAAACTGTTTAATTAGTTACGAGACGAAATTAATGTTATTTACAGGTGACATCTGTCACAAATATATTATTGATTGTTTATTTACAAATAATGTCAAACTGACGTTTTAATATTCATTTAAATGAGCAACATACATATTCATTTTAATGGAATTTTTTTTTTTAAATTTAAATGGGGTACATACATATTCAAATAAAATTTCATTTTTTTAATTTTTAAATGAAAACAGGGTTATCAAATAAAATATTTTATGTTTTAATTTTAAATACAGGGTTGGCGCAAACCAATATTTTCAAACATCAGGGTTGCCAAAATTTTATTTTTTTAAATTGAAACAAAAAGTTATCAAGATATTTGTCAAATCAACAACAACGTTCAACAGCGTACAACAACAATAACATCAACAATAACAACAACAACAAAAATAACAACGTTTATTTTTCTTTTTAAATCAAGGGCATCATTTTTAATAACAATTCGGAAAATTGTTTTGAATTTAAGTACAATCAAGTAATTGTCAACGGTGACACAAGGAATAATGTGATATTAATTATCATTCTTTTTATAAATAAAGGAAAATATTAACGAAAAGTGATAAGACTTGGAGAAATTATCGGACAATGACGAAACGTCATTATTATCATTGGAAGGGGGTTGACGGAGGTATATTCGGTCTGATCAACTGGATCCTGGTGATCAACTTACCATTCCTAATGGTCCAAATTAGTTCCAAAGGTAAGGGTGGGCTTGTACCCCAACCGCAACGTATCGATCCGGCGTCGATTACGTTTACCTTACATGACAGACAGAGGGCGAGAGATGCTTGCTGTCTGCTCATCAGGCCATGAGTTGCTGACTCAGGTAGGGAACATGTGTGCAACATCGTCAGTAGGAGGGCAGTGGATCCGTTGCCTGTAGATGGAGGATTCCTACGGGAGGCGGAAGGATTGCCAGCCACTGGTCCATGTGCATACTCAAAGTACTACGTGGTGTGAATCTTGCTTGAGTGGTTCGGGTTGTTCTTGGAGTTTTATGACCAACCCTGACACAACATTCAACAAGTATTCATAAACTCTATTTAAAATCGAGTTTTATGTTTTTTTTTCACACGGTACTATTTGTAGTGATTTCTGCTAAATCACAATTATTTTCTCAAATATAACAAGTCTAAATTAATACGTGCACACCTTTATATTGTCGTAAGTTATGCTCTACGTCAGAGCCAATAAAATTCTAGCCCATTTAAATAGTCACACATGACTCAAATACATCATGATTCTTCATATCAAGTATCAAGCATCATTGAAATAAGACTAAATTAAAGTCTCATTCATTAAAAAAATCTATTAAAAAAAAATGTCTCGTAACTTATCAAAACTCTCGTAATCAAAACTGTTGTAAACAAACAAACGAAAAAAATATATGTAACTATTAAAAAATGTATTATGTACAAAAACAAAGCAAAACAAAACAAAACAATTAATTATGTATTGTCATTGTATAACTTCTTTTTTCCAACTATTATTATTATTTTTATTTTTCAACTGTGAGACCTAGTTAGTATAGGCAGGTTTTCTTTTTCATTTAAATTCAGTGAAAAGTGAAGGTTGTTCAACCATTATAAAAAGTGTTCATAATCCGATAACAGGATAAAGTGATGCCACAGAGCATAATATAAAAGTGAATGATTGAAATGGTATTTTCACTACAATGTATTTTTATTTTTGTAATTAACTACAATGATTATTGTTTTTATTTCTATTATGTTTCTGTTTTGAAATTTATTGTTTTTTAGGAACCGGTGGACCAACACAACTGTTAAGCTTTTAGTCAGCATAGGACATAGGTATGTTCGGGGTCGAACATTTACGCGAGAACGGGGAAAATGTTATGAAAATAATTGAATAATGTTCAAAATTGCCCCAGGGTTGTTGATATTTGTCTATAGTAGTGGAATTCAACTATTTTACTGGCCACTTATAATTACACTTTTTCTCCGAGTGGTTTTACTTTCGGTCGATAGGGGGATAATAATCGATTTCCCCTCACTTTTTGGATTTGCATCTCCTGGGCAGGATGTAAATCCGACAGTCGAAAATGTGGACTTAAATTTATTTAATAATATGTAAAATATTCAATCGGCGGGTTGTTTTCAAGTATATTTAAAATGTGAACGAGTTTCCTTTATTCCCAGCCGATACATGGTTATCGCGACTGGAGAATTCTTGTTTACGGGTATTCCAGTATGGAATCCCGTGGTGCAATAATGGCGGCTTGACCGACCCAGTGTTACTGTAATCTGCGATTATATTTATCATCCGTCATCCGACGAGATGGATTCTCAATTATACAAAGGGACACGACCGTCCGTATAGTCCCCGCCGATTATTTTCACAACCTGATGGAGGACATTTCCACTACTGCAACCACATGATGGACACCATGGGCATGGTGATCTCAAACGCAATAATCACCCAGATGGATGGAGAAGCTTGCAAACCTGGCGCGGAGGCAACGTGAGGGAGAAAAGGGGCCCCTCACGGTGCGACATTACGGCATCCGGAATCGTCGCATAAAAATAATAGGTTTTAGCTAGCTCTTAGTATGGTCCACAGGTATGTAAATATTTCAATATAATATTCTTGTTTTACATCCACTCTTTTATTTCTTATTTTCCAAGCTTCACAACAATGATTAAAATAACAGTGCCCACGCTCTGACGGGAGTATTCATGCCTACCGACACAGTCAGCATATCTCGTACCTACGAGATTTGGCGTCCAAAAATCCTACGGGATTAAAGCTGATAACTGTGTACCTTCATATATGTATATAACCCTGAATAATTAACATTTAATGCACCCACTTAATAAGAGGTGTATATGATCACATAGTAGGTACAAACACAACACAGCACTTCCAGTGCATAACATTCAATTCTACAACCCTGATATATTAAAACCCTGTTTAATAACCTACCCTACATTTAATCGCTTTATAACAGGACACCCATCCTCCTTTTCTACTATCGTAACAGTGTGTTGATTTTTTATGAGATTATTACCAAAATCATAAAGGGATATTCGTATAATATATATAGGTAATTGTATGTACGGAAGTTTAAGATGGAACCAAGAAAATTACCTTTAAATTTTTTTAATAGAAAACACAAAAGAGTTACTATGCAAATGAACAATCTTATTATATATGGTATTGTTGGCTGGGGAGGAACATACGATTATATTTTAAATCCGTTTAAAATAGTTCAAACATAAGCAATTAAGGAAGTCTTGAATAAACATCTAGGTACCAAAATTCTTTTAAAAATATTCAATATTACAAATTTTTCAATCAGCAAAAATCATATCTAATTTTAACGAATCATCAAATTATCGAAAATATTCATTGATTTCAACCTTATAAATTGAAAACTTTTCAAAAACTGCTAAGAGTCCAGATATGGTATTATTTGAAAAAATTCTTCTCTTTCTTTTTTTATTTATTTATTTTCAATATTTTAGAATTACCCACTTATATGAATTTAACATTTTGAGCTAGAATTCCCTCTTCAAACATAATACCCTTGTGTTTTACGATAAGGAAAGGCTATTCTTATTTTCCTTTTTTAACTGAGTAACGTGTAAAAAAAAGTGTGAATTTATTGTAAAACTACAAATAATAAACTATCATGAAAAATAAACTGAAAACAACTGTCTCGAGAATACTCGAGGCGAAATACCATTGTTACATCGCTCTCATCGAAAAACATCATTAGAGCTGTAGCATTTTATTCGCTGTATTTCGCATATGTATTTTCCTATGTGAGATTAAGACCATTACTTTTAAGGTTTTAAGTAGGCAGGTATCATAGACTGGAAGAACTGTGCGCTATGGCGTAATATACCTCTATAAGAATATGTATTCATTAACCATCCCATCCCACTAACATTTTAGTAGTCGTAAAATGCAGGGCTTTAATCTTTAATGGTCGATTATATCATTCCTTTCGTACATTATTTAATATCCTTGCAGGCAAGTATAATACTAACTGACATTAAATATATTTTACGTTCAATATACTCTATTATTCCGTAATGGTTTATACGAGTGCCTACTGCTAAACCTAGACCATGTGCAATGTAATAATATTGTGATTCACTTATTAGCAACGTTCCATAAGCCAGATGTATTGCAATTAATTTAAGATTCTCCAGACTTAACAACATAACAAAACCTAAATTGCTGGTTCTCTAGGTATCATAGAAATCATTGGGTCTATGATCCAAACGGAGTTAGAAAGAGAAAACACCAAGATTTATAATCAAATCTAAAAGTTTATCACAAAATAATTAAAATGTTCACCTTTATGACACCAAAGTTTCTCGCCGAACGCATATTGAAAAAAAAAATTTTTGGGAATTTTTTATTAATATTTTTACACGAAAATTAAAAACGAACGTCTTATAAAATATGTACGAGTACTTGTGTGTTTTTTATCATCAGTAATTTTAGTCAGCACAAACCTAAGGTGAGCCATTTTTAAAACTTTCTTATGTTTGCATTCAAAATTTTGTAATTAAAAAATGATATTTTTACTCCGAATTATAAAATTTGAAAGTGTATATTATTATCTATCACATTTCAAAAACAGTTTTTAATTTTCGGATGAGTTCTGAAATATTTCATTTATTTGGATTTTATTGCAAAGCCGAAATATTTTGAACTTCCGACAAAATAGGCCCGAGTCCTGAATGGTAAGGCGAAGCACTTCGAATGAATATACAATCGTGTGTTTTAGTTTAAAAATTTGAACGCTAAGAAATATTTTATATGCTTTAATTAAATATTACGATTAAAACACATCTCGGCCTTTGAAATTATAGAGAATTTTTTTATAATCCCAGAAAAAACTAAAGTAACATGACTTGGTATTTTTATTTTTATTTTAACTTTATGAGTAAAACCTCAAATTAACCTCATGTCCCAGCGGTGTCAATATCTTTTTCTGATTTTTCTGTTCTCAGATTTTCGACTGACTTTCGCTTATATTGTCTTCGTTTAATTAAATATCATGACTTGGCTTTAAAGTTACAAAACTACTTCTTACAAACCCCTTTTCGGATATGGATATATTATATGTCACATGTTATATTATATATAATGTAACAAATTAAGTTTTTAAAACATGGCCGTGACATATAAATATTTGTACCTGAACTTTGCAACATAAAATAAAAACACACTTTTTAGCGATGTTTTTTTTATGGGAATCAAATTAGGCGGCTGATGTTAAGAGGGTATAACCAGAGAAAACCAGAAATATGTCATTTCCACTCAAAATTATAAATTGATTTCGAAAGATTGTTCTTTTATCTAGTAAACGCATGTTTTATATTTTGAGAAAAATGTTTATTTTTAGTATAATAAGGTTAAACCATAGGACGTTGGCAGATTTGTTAAATTAAAAAAAAAAAAAATTGTATTATACAAAACCCATTTCAAATCATACAATCATGCAGTAAATAAATCAATACATTATCTGGTAAACGCATGTTTCAGAATTTTAATTTTAGTTTAAATAAAATCAAATTAATAAATAACGTTGTATTAACCACTTAATTATTTACAAAAACCGACATGTTTCGTCAGCAAAGCTGACTTCCTCAGGGTTTTGACAGAACTAATTTTTAAAAATAGACATAAATAGGTAATAGAGAAAAATAATAGACATAAACAATAATAAAATTTGAAAGAAAATAACGTGTAAGGGACGAGGGGCAATATAGAACAATTAAAAAATTTTAAAAAATTAAAAAATTTTTAATTTTAAAATTTTTCCCCTCGTCCCTTACACATTATTTTCTTTCAAATTTTATTATTGTTTATGTCTATTATTTTTCTCTATTACCTATTTATGTCTATTTTTAAAAATTAGTTCTGTCAAAACCCTGAGGAAGTCAGCTTTGCTGACGAAACATGTCGGTTTTTGTAAATAATTAAGTGGTTAATACAACGTTATTTATTAATTTGAATTTAAAATGTTACCACAAAATAATTTTGCACTAGTAGAAGAAGTGATTAAATAAAATCATTAAAAACATATGTGTCTCTTGACGAAAATTGTTTAGTTTGTGTTTTGTTTTTTGTTTATTTATTTATTTATTTTTTTATATTTGCGCACTTACAAACTAATATATTTCAGAATTTTTTCCATTCTTATTTTGTTTAGACATTATTGAAAAATGTTAAAAACTCATTATCAAAAAATAATTACAAAAGGTAGAAAATTTTAATAGTTTTACCATCACGCATTTTTGGATGGTATAAATTAAAGTAAATGTGGAATGAAATAAAATCGATATTGCGTTATAATTTTGAAAAGCTAATACGGAGAATAATTAATCTTTCTCGTTGGAACCGCCCTGTACGATCGTAAGAACATCTTTCGACGAAATGTGGATTTTCAGCCGCTGGCTGGTGAAACGCCCAAGCGGGAATTTTGCCTTATCGCCGTCTACGGAGTGTTGTTGTTAGCGGCCCGTTTCCAAATGTTACTCGACGTGATGCTTCGTCAGCATAAAATACAGCCCTGATAATTTTATATTTATGGTGAACACAAAATAAATTGTTTTCTAAATAAGTATAATTAAAAAAAGCCTAAAAGCGAAGGTTTTATTTTTTTAAATTATTTATTAATCAAGAATAACATTAAAATATATACAATATACCTACACATACATATATATATATATATTTTTTTTTTGGTATATACCACCTCACTAGTTCTGCAGCAATTTCACAAAACTTTATTTTTGTAGTGGGAAAACATAAAAGGCTCGCATTAATAATATTCTAACAGTATAAACGAAATTATTGACATTACGCCACACTGAAAAACTCGAAAGTAGATTATTTTTGGAAAATGAGTAAAATTTAGAAAATCTTTCCATATTTAATCAAAGAAAAACATCACCGGTAACCTAATCAATGCGCGCTCCCAACGCTCCATTACTTAACACAATTCAGACACTTAGGTAAACATACACATTCACATACACACACACCTTTATCTTTACTTCAAATCATTCTCTAGCATGTAGGTTTTAACCCTGCCCGGTAAAATCTATATAATCACTCCCGATATTTCATAGAAACATATTATTGGTCAATTATTTCTAAAAACTTGTAAACTGTTTACTGCTCATTTTATCTACGTACTATTTGTTTCCAAAATATTAAGATACCCAACAAAACCTAGCCTATATTTTGGGTGTTAATAAATACAAAGAAAAGTTTGTCAATATTTGTGTTTCTGAAGCTACAAGTTCTCTGGAAATTTTATGAAAATTATACAACTTTTTAATCCTTGAATTTTAATAATCGAAATTGCAAAAAACGTCTAAAAAATCGAATCTTCGAATTAAAAAAAGCGGATAAAAAACACCGATTCAAAAAGGGAATAGAAAAAGCGCCGATAAAAATAATGATGTGACCATGCGCGAAAATGAAAAATGAACATTACCTTGATAAGTTTATCCCTTATTTCCCAGGAAAAGATGCCCGGATTCTGCCTCTTCAGGTCCTCAATTCTGGTCTCCACCTCAGGGGTGGCGACGCGCGGTTTGGACCCTCCGATGACCCCGGGTCGAATGGAACCGGTTTCCTGTTCGACAAAAAGAAACGGTTTCGGTTTAATGGGTTATCAGACAAACTCAGTAATTTACTTTACTGGGGATTAAAGATATCATGCAAACAGTTCGATGGGTCTAAATATCAACGAAACTAAGTATTACGTATTTCAATGTTCTACTATTGGAAGCCAAATTTCAGGCATATATTCTGCTATAAAAATATTAAAATATATGTTTAATGATGAATGCTTTCATTTTCTGGATTGGATTAAGTTGTACGAGGTTAAACAATAATATTAGAGACAGAGGTATATGTTATAGGTATTGAGAGAGGACTCCCGGAATTAGGCAATCCAAAATACTCATAAACTGACCGAACCCCAGACGGACCAGGAAACTACTCTATATGTACAGAAACTCGCTGAGGGATCTGGTAGGACTACTGTCAGGAGACACATGCAGCTATTGGGAATGGAAAACACCAATAAACGTAGAAAATGTGAAGAGGGTGAAGAGACTCCAATTCACATATGGTGCCAATGTCCTGCCCTGGTGGGAACAAGGCTCAGATACCTGGGGAGACATAATCAGAAGACATAACCACGTAGCCAATGACAACTCTGGTGAACTTTATATGGCACAGTGGGCAAATTACCCAAGTGCTCACGTGAACTAGTCGTAAACCGTCTCCGCAAAAAAAGACAAAATAAATATTTTGCTGACTTATGGAATGATATTGAATGAATGGAAAACATGACTGGTCAGTGGTTCAGTGGGCATAGCGCTTGGGTCCCACCCGAGCGTCGCGTGTTCGATTCCTCGGCTGGCTAAGTCCTCCATCACAACACAAGCAACATTTTCGTCTTTCTGTGGTGGTAGTAGGAGATTTTCAAATATTGTTGGGTTATTCGTAACCCGGGAATGTTTGTCTTTCTATTAAAAAATAAAAATAATAAATTTGGAAAACTACCCTATCATAGGGTCATCGATCATATTCGTACGTTTTTGTAAGTGGTTTTAAATTCTTTTCTTTATTAACTGATACGATATGGATTTAGGTAATTAGTGTGGAATCCCCGCTCTTCAAGCAAATTGTTGAAAATGAGGCAAAAACAATTAGATGCAATTAGATATATTATGGTGGAGAGTGAACCGCTATGATTTGCGAAGTTATTGTGATACTATTATGCAATATGATAAACATCATCCGCCTTACTCATAATCGCAGAATAAGATAATACCTCGGTAATACGAACGGATTAGGTGAAATTTGTACGACAATTTCACCTAAACCGTTCGTTTTACCGTGGTATTGTTATCTTATTCTGTGGTTATGAGTAAGGCGGTATGTTTTTACGAAAATGTAGGTAATACTCTTACAAATGTATTTAAAAACGCATTAAAATGTTAAATTTTGCAATGTTTTTCAAATAATAAAATTGAATTGAAAAAGACCCAGAAAAATCTCACTTCCATGAACCCGAGCACCCCTGCTTAGTCACCAAGCGCAACGAACCACTCAGGTTGACCTACGGAAAGGGTTTTGGTTATTCAATAAATGGTTCCCGGGCGGTGGTACCCCTACCCGCTTAAAAGATTGAAAAAGTTGTAGAAATGAAGAAGCAAATTTTTTGACAATAAAATATACATGGCCCAACGCTGCAAGCAATATTAGATGAGAATTTAAGAAAATGGCCACAATTTCAAGAATAGTGCCAATGAGGAATTTGTTTAATAATTATGAAATTGATTAATGATGCCTGAATGCACCAACAAACATATTTTGCATCTTCTTAATTTTTTATAGAAAATCTAGGGCAGACACTAGAATTATTAATAATCTTTTTAAAGATTGCCTTTTCTCGTACAAGTGGAAATATTGCATATAAGTGAATAGTCAAGATAAAGCGGTCTTTTTCGTTGCAGTTTAAAAATTTACAATGTTAAGATAAAATCCTTTAATTTGTATAACACAAACTTTACCTGATCTCATCGAGGTGATCTTCTTTTGTTTTTGGTTCGCATGGCGATGTACAATTATTTCCACTTCAATTGCATCAACAAAAATGGTATCCACCGATTCACGATCACTGATATAAACTACATATGTGTTCAATGTATTTGAACAATAAATACGATGCTGCGTAAAAATGTATGTATATATTGTTCAAATTATACTCGGTATAGGTAGAAAATGTACAGGACCCTACTTACCTGGACATGAACTTTCACAAGAATAGCAACTGGTGATCTCATTAAAGTTCCTTAAATATCATGTTCCTATTTAGATGTAAGACCTGTACCTAGTACGTATTAGTTATGTTGTGTTTGTTTAGTAGTGTCTCTGATGTTATTTTTAACTGCATTCCAATTGAGTTCTGTTCTTTTCTTATTTTAATTATCATTTTTAATAAAAAAATTCTATTTTTCAATTATTACAATGTTTGCTTCGGAATGTGAAAATTTTGTATTTCTTGTGTCCAATACCTACTCATAAAACTGAATTATAAAGAATTTGACTATGCCTTATAATTTGGAAATTTGGACACAGTTCGCACACAGTGGACATAATTGGACACACAAGTTTTAATAATAATATAATGTATCAATAAATACGGTGAAAGAACCCTAAACTATATTGTACCCAGAATATTTAACAAACTACCAATGACAATTAAAAATATAAACGTTTAAAAAGTCAAATATAATCTAAGGAAATGGCTATCAGATACTGAAGATTTATATTGATTATACCGAATACCTTGTTTTCCTAATTGGAATTCACATTCCAAGGAAATGGAAAATCATTATAAATTTGTATTACCTTATGTATAACTATAGAAGTACTTGTTGATTATATTCATTTATTCATATGAAATTCATTTGTACTTGTTTTAAATAAGGCTTATACTACTTTTTACATATTTATATTTATACTATGTAATTTAACTAATTTAATTGTAATTTAACCAATTTATCTTTATTGTTAATTTATCACCAACATTATACATAGGTACCTACAGACTGTTTACCATTGTACCATGTTATTGCAAATATGTCGTCATTATGTACCTGCTGACAAACTACATAAGTATTTTAGCAGGTTTGAATGTTAATAAATAAATAAATAAATAAATAAAATTAATGAGCGTATTTGAAAAAGTAAAAGAAAAATGTTATAAAGAGCGGTACATAAGTATAATATCTTCCAAAATGTGTCTTTTCCCTCGGTAAGAGATAGATTGATGTCTTTATTCTATGTCAGTAACTAAGTTGTGAGGTCTGGTCATATAAAATATGAATGAAAGGAGATTTGGCATGAAAGCGTGTCGACTGTTGCCGATCTACGACCAAATTGCACAGACTATCAACGAGGCAGAGCAATGCAAGGCATGCGGTTGGTGTGTTGGTGGAACCAAAGTAGAAGCGATTTGTATTAGGGTGGTCATTGTTGGCGACATCTTTATGCCTGCAGTTTCATACTCATATTGTTTCATGGCCCATATTCTTTGTTTCTATTATCTAATAACTGGTAGCGATCGAGGATCTTGGAGGCGCTCCACTATCTTCAGCCTGACGTGGTTTGGTTGATGAACCCACCTCCCACTTAGTTCATGACCCATCTCCCTTATTTCTACTATCTATGGTACCTACTGGTACTGACCTGGTAGCGATTAAGGATCTTGGAGACGCAGCCGTGTGAGACGCGCAGCTGCCTGCTGATGACGCAGGGACGCACTCCCGCCGCGGCCATCTCCACTATCTTCAGCCTGATGTGGTTTGGCAGCGGTCGGCCGTTGATGAACACACCTCCCAATTGGTTGACACGCCCCTGGCCTGGTGAAACAATGAACAGGGTATTCAGAAGTGGAACAATGGACTGTTGATAGCGATCTTCCGCCTCCGTATAATAAACCACTCTCCAATTTCATGATTCGATTCCGACCCGCCCCTTTACATAAAGCTCACGACCGCAATTTGGTATTGACACTTCACTATACACCAACAGATGCACTTTTGGGTTCCCATTTTTTTAAACAAATCATTAAAAGAATACCCAGAATACTTTAATGATTTGTTTTTTTAGATTTTAAGATGCATCATTTTTATTTTATTTGAATTCGAAAAATAGGACTAGGTATATTAGTTAGTTGAAAATAAGGTGAGTCATTTAATAAAAGTGTAATTTTTAAATTCTAGGAGCGATAAAAGGGTGCCAAATGAGTTCAAAACGACGTTTCAGTTCTTAGTTTTGAAAATTTTCATTTTAAGGGGTTATTTGTAGTGTATATCAAAGTTTATACTATGAAAAGTCCCAAAATTGAGTCTCGCAAAATAATGCCGAATTTTGAGAGTAAGATGGATTTTGCTAGTATTTGAATACACTGCCTTGAGATAATTTGAATTATATTCATGCATTTTTTTTAATAAATAAAAAATAGTTAATTTTTACTGATTTATCTAACATTTTTTAAGATTTAACAATTATGGGTTTGTCTCTATAATGTGAAATTTCAAAGTCAATCCGAAGGAAGAAGATGATATCTAAATATTATTAAAAAAAATGATCTTATTATTTATCTCCAGTTAACAACCTTTTATCACTATTAGACAAATCAAAACAAGAATTTTTTTCCCCATACAGCCGTGTCCCACCATAGTTGATAATTTAAAAGTAATGTTAGATACTTTAAATTAAAAAAAAAACAGTAATAGACAAAATAATTGTTTTTGCGTTGGTGCAGGATGGAGAGGTTTTGAATATTATGTCGAAAGGGTACTAGCTGACCCGACAAACGTTATTCTGCCTAAAATAATTATTTCTAAATTATTTCTAGTGAATATTTTGTTTGCTAAATAAAAAACAACGAATGTATTGTAAGTGTGTGGGGATGGGATCTATGACAGAAAAGGAATGGAGCGCCTAATCACTTAGCGGTATAAAATAAACTTCAAAACCTATTCTCATACCTACAAAATGTACCTAAGAAATTTCATAAAAATCGGTCAAGCCGTTTCGGAGGAGTTCGACCACACGAGACACGAGATTATTATATATAAGATTGGCAGTTCGGTGAAAAAGCGTTAGTGGTGAGTTATATGAATAGGTCTTTTGCATCACATTTTTTAAAAAAGTTTTCAGGTATAAGCAAATATTCTAAAACATTCTGTATTTTTTCTAATCGTATTTTTGAAACCCTGGCAATTTTTTGAAAATATCAAACCGAAAAATCAGACCATTTTTTATAAACCGGAAAGACGGGACATAATTTTATGGGTGCGAAAAAACGATAATTACGTAGCCGAATATCATTTTAAAAAAGAACGTTTTCCACACGAATGATACAGGAGAATAACGAGGCATACCAAAAATTTTACATCTCATAAATATTTTTTTCCTTGATCCATCTTATTGATCATAAATCATTATAATGTACAACGTCTATATTACTAAATCAAATGTAATATACTTGTACTTGTAAATTATAATAATAATATTAATATTATAAAATTTGATTTTGTTAACATCAGCACCACTACCATTATACCTCTAAAACACATACAGACAGCGTAAAATGTACGGGGTTCTCTTCATAATATCTGTAAAAAGTCAAACCAAATGATAAGTTCGCAGAGAACAGACAATAAATCTAGTGAACGTTAAACGTCAAATTCAAAAATTGGCCTGAAATCAAAGTGTTGCCATATAAAAAAAAATAAATCGGTGTGGAATTTTACAAAATTTATTGGAACATTTTCGGAGACGTGACATTTTCATGCAGTGACGTCACGAACGCAAATAATGGATTTATTTGAATAAGATTTTAGATTTTCACGGCCAAAAATTATTTTGTTATTAGTTTTTGGGGTATTATGCCGTGTTGCGCTACCTCCTTCTTTAGCCAACGTTTCGGACAGCGTTGCATTGTCCATGTTAGTACTTATCTACTTAGGAGCGATACCGTGTCGCCAGCTCCACTCCTCTACGAGCTGTAGCTTACACTATACTTCAACATGTTTTTTTGCGTTTAGCCTTGATGTAACCGTCAATTACCGGATACCAAGAACTATTGAGTTTAGCTCCGTCGTCTCTATTAATATTTATAGGATTTATTTTTTAATATTTAGGAGCACGCCTGATTACGGAGGCAATCGAAATCCACAAAAAAATTTTCCAAGTCGTTATGAAATCCATGCAAGTTGCCTATATTATTTGTGCTATATGTTGCAACAGTGGAAAATATGGTGGAGTCGAGTATATATAACAGGACTACGAATATTTAGAGCACTTAACATTTGAGGGCAGTCTACGAAGTTATTTACTGATTTAAATTTACGGTAACAAATTAAGATTGAAGTGTAAAAGATTTCTCCCTTTTAAATAATCATAATATATGGATAATTTATGTAGCGACGTTTTCGTGAAAAATCACCGCAAAGACGCTGGGAAATAAACTGTGTATTCGTAAAGAAATTACGGAACCAATTATTTTTTTTACATTAACTCCACACAGGAGGCCCTGAGGAAAATAATTTCCCTCAGGGCCTATGTCATTTGGGATGCTGTGTGGAGGGTCTTTTTGAGGAGAGGAAGCAATGAACATTGGTCTTGAAGAGACCCATGTTGTAGGAAGGAGGAAACACAGAGGCCGGCAAATCATTCCACAGCCGAGCTGTTGAAAACAAGAACGAGTCAAAGAACGACCCGTGCTCATGTGACAAATGTCAACCGTGTACAAATATTGGGCACGCGTTTGGCGTGTTTCCCGACTATGCACCGGTGCCGAAGGGATCAATGATGCTAGTTCCTCGGAGCATCTTCCATTGTAATACCGGTAGAACAAGGATAGCATTCCCACCCGACGCCTGTGCTCTAAAGATTGCAATCCGTCTGTTAAGATGGGAGAATCTATCAAACGGACCCCCCGTTTCTGCACAGAGTCGAGGGTGTTTTTCAGGTATTTTGGAGCTCCGGACCAGAGGTGGCTGCCAAATTCAACCGTGGGGCGCACTTGTGATTTGTACAGGGTTAACAGTTGTGTACTATTATTGTACTGTACAGTACGCCCAGTTTTTGGGAGGCTAACTTAATAATTTTATTACATTTCTGTATTTGTGACCGATCTTCTAGGATTTATTACATTCAGTGGAAAAAATCTTCATCTATTGTGATATTAAAAAGTTGGGTAATTTTGTTTTGATTATATTTATATATCAAAAATCTCCACATACAGGAGGCCCCGAGGAAAAAATCCCTCGATGATGTGTGAAGGATATTTTTAGGGAAAGGAGGGAGAGGAAGTTTTGGGAGGGGAATAGGAATAATGGATGGGTAGAAATCTAGGGGTCAATGTACCCAGGAGTTACGGACATATGAATCCTTTCCCCCCACTGCGGGGCAAGGCAAATAGAGTCCGGCTGGAGAGGTCAAAAAGACCCATTTAACCAGTGATCTCCCAATCCGGCCCGCCAAGCAATGGGTGGGCAAACGCATCCGCCGTCAAAACCTAGGCAAACATTACCCCACTAAGCCAGGCACCCCTGCTAAGAACCTCTTTGGGTGACCTTCGGCAGGGGTGTTGGTTATCCAATAAATAGTTCTCGGGGCGACGTTACCCCGCCGTTAATTATAAAGTTAAATTGCCATATGCATAAATTTCATAATAAGGTTGTTTATTTAGTTGAGGTTTGGGCGGGTTTGGGCAATGATGAGGAGAATGAATCTATGATCTATGAATCTGTAATTTTATATACCTAACCTACCTGTATGTTATTTTTGTCTCAAAAAGTTGGGATTACCTCACTTATTTACTTAGTAAGGAAACTATGTTGAGCAAAAAAATAAGCGAAACAATGCTTTAGAGGTATTAAATATACACAATATATATAATTTGTAAATCAATGTAGGTAGGTAGGCAGGTAAGCAATAGATTTCTTTTGCCCCTTTTTTGTAAACAAATTTGTCAGTCACATAAATCCATCGGTTGCTGTTCTTATTGTTTATATTAATAATCTCCCATTGGCTTAGAGATGAAACCAATAAACAAGCCAGCTCACCTGTGCCTTCCAGGCCAAAGGTACAAAGTAACAAATTAAGATTGAGTCAGTTCTTGATGCAGCCATCAATTATGTTTATCAGGTATGAATATCCATACTAGGTACCTATCTATTTACATTTACAAGACAGACCAGTCACAATAAAACATTGGTTATTTTTTTCAACACGTTGTTACTAAACCTGTTTTGATTTGCTTTGCTTAATAAATTATAATTCAAAGATAACATATACCTCCTGAAGTTAATATCGACGGGTTCCGGGCTATTTGTATTAACCGACATTTTTTAAACTTTACACAAGAGCAGTTTAAAGTTTCGATTTTTAGAAAAAAAAATATAACTTTAGCAAATCGCATTATTTTTTTGAAAATAAGGATATTACTGTTTTTATAACATATTCCCCATATTCGGATTCTTTTTTTTCTAATATTCCTATTTTTAACGAAGATAAATGTCGCTTAATACAAAATGACCTATATTTTACTTTTTTTTGTTCCAGGCTAAATGACTTAACCGCCTATGATTATTGTTTCTTATTCTAGGCTAAATGACTAAACCGCCTAGGTTTATTATTTCTTGTTCCAAGCTAAATGACTTAACCGCCTAGGCATGCAAATAATGGCTCTAAGCTAAGTGCTTTAATCAAAAAATTGGTCATATTTCAAATTTAAGCTAATTGATTTAAATACCATATCTTAAACGTATTAATGTATGGCTAATTAGTTTATGCGACTGATATTTTTTTTAATAAATTCTTGTATATTTATAAGGTAACGCTAATTGTATTAAGCGACACTGGATAAGAATTTAATAAAGAGGCTAATTGTATGAAGCGACATTTCTATATGTTTATAAGGTCAGGCTAAATGCTTTAACGTACGTTGCCTGTAAATTGTTGCTCCAGGAAAAAAAGTTTAAACGATTGTCTGGTATTTGGTAGTGAGCTTAAGTACACAGTTCCTAAATGTGTCAATATTTTGTGTCGCTTCATACATTGCAGTCCAAAATGGGCCCAAAAATGTGGTTGTATTAAGCGACAAAAAAGTGCTCCGATTGTCACCAAACACAGCTCAAACGACGCAGAAAAATTCGCTGATTCCAAATATATATAAAAGTCTATATCGCCCAGAGTGTCGCTTAATACAATTAGTCCGGAACCCGTCGATATGTAAGTATAAGTTATATGTTTGCACGATATGCTAGATTTAGAAGATAACAGAGATATGTTTTGATTTATTGTAATATCATTTATTTAAGCGCATTATTTCTTTTACATGCCATATGTCTTATGGACATGGTAAACGGTGTGGCTATTCGAACCTAAAATCAAAATAAAGCTCGAATAGCCAGAAAGTACACAGCCTCTGGGCATGAATTTAAATTAATGGGGTTTCAATGATCGTACCGCCAGAGACGTAGAAGAAATAAGTGTTATTGATATAAAGAATGGAGAGTACACGAAAAGTGGTTCGACTGAGTTTCGTTAATATCGTCTTCATTTAATT
Organism: Limnephilus marmoratus; assembly: GCA_917880885.1. Classification (NCBI taxonomy): domain Eukaryota; kingdom Metazoa; phylum Arthropoda; class Insecta; order Trichoptera; family Limnephilidae; genus Limnephilus; species Limnephilus marmoratus. Next base: position 14,502,605 of record OU862908.1, read on the forward strand.
AAATATTACAAATTGAGGTTTTTTTAATCATGTTAAAAATAAAAATATTCATCCTAGACCTGCAGAAAAGTCAATAGGTAAATATCGCGTATTAAAAATAAAAAAAAATATCCAATACACTATCTAGATAGCATTTAGTTAGGGTTTGAATCTTGGAATCATATATAAATATAGCAGCCAATAAAAATATGCGTTATGAAAATGAAGACAATGTTGATAGTTCTTAGTCGAAGTATGATACATTTAAATATGACCGAGTCGGATAGAGATACATTGGCTCAGTTGGTATAGTTGCGCCCCGGTAAGGCGAAGGTCCTGGGTTCGAATCCCAGATTTTTCTATTTTCGGATTTTTGATTGAGTTTCGCTAATATTGTTTTCTTATTAAACATGGTTGTAATATTTAACATATAGTTCTATTATATTAATAATGAGTTTAATATATTTTATGAAGATCTATTTTTCATTATCGGAATACCCCCCCCCCCCCCTTTCGGAGTTACCCCCCCCCCCTCCACGATGCAAAATAATCCCAATAGAATTTGGCCAATTGTTTGAAACTGAAAACTAACCTTTTCAGATTTTCATATCCTTAAATTCAATATGACTACTTGCACGTGGGTACCATTCTTGTATAGCCTATTATATCCTAAATATATATTTTTTATTGGACTAACATTATTCGAAGCTTAATACCTCGATCTGTTTCTTACAGAGGGATGAGTCATATAAGGAAGATAAATTCTAATCAAATCCTTACTATCCTTGTTCTCACTGTACCGCCCATCATAAAATTTGCGCATCTTTACTAAAAACTTACATTAAAGAACATACGTCATTAAAATAAACACCGTTAATGTTATTACATAAAGTACTGACATCTCCAATAATACTGTATTTGTGTTTTTGCTTGCGTGCTAAACTGTGCGTACAAAAATATCTTTAAGATCTAGCCACGAGAAATAATACAAAATCAAATGTCGTTGGTTTGAAAATTTGATCGCTTAGAAATATTATAGATGCATCAATTAAATACTGCGAGTAGAACACACTTGGCTTTGGAAATAATCAACTATTTTTTTTAATATGTCTTTTTATAAGTCTGGAAAAAATAAAATATCAGGCCTATAAAAATACTTTCAAGTGCAAAATCTCCCATTAATGAACCCCCTTTTGGAAAATGTTTTATTGCATAATGTGGCAAATTAAATTCTTTAGAATATGATTGGAAAGAATTTTAATATTTGGGCCAGAATTTCACAAAATAAAACAAAACATTGCAATTTCGCGCTGTTCAGCATAAAGACTACATTTGTATCAGTTACCGGTGGTGAACGGACGTTCCTAGACTCTACTTGCTTGGTTCCGTGAAGGTTTTAAATTTTATTGTCATCATAATAAACAATGAACAAGAGAGACGTTAATGTTTTTACAAGACTTTACGAAATCAACCCGTAAAAATCTTCTCAAGCATTTTTGAATCCCACCAAAAGAGGCGGGGACACCGATTTCGAATTTTTCAAGGACTAGTGGATCACCTTAAAAAACAGTCTTCTCAAGAGACCTGCCAAGTAAGTAAGGTCCTGCATGTTTATTTATTTATTTATTTATTTATTGTGAAAAACAGTTAACATGTATATCCAATTACATTTCACAATTTTTAGTTAATAGTATAAAACATTAATTATATAGGTACATTAATAATGACAGGTGCTAAAGAATACCTTTATTTCGCTCTTGAAATGATTGTAGTTCGATCGAAAAATGTCAATTTCAGAAGAAAGGTTTAATAGTGAGGTCATTCTCCCCAGAGGCATAACCATTGGTAGGTTGGTCCTGCCTCTAGGAAAAGTAAAAAGTCTGTGTTGCCTTGCTCTGGTGAAGTTATCGGGGACATAAAGTGAAATCCTTTCCAGGACATCAGGATTACAAATGTGCCCGTTTAGCAGCTTGTGTGCTACTAGTACCATTGCAATTTTTCTCCTAACGTCGAGACGATTTAGTCCCAGCATTCCCGCGAGAAAATCAGAGGGATACAACAAAGGGTAGTACCCAAACTCTCGCATGTACAGGTACCGCATGAACTTTTTTTGCACCTTTTCAACATCATTTAAAATGTTATGTTATCGGCTTGTACTAAATATGCAGTTTCACGTTGCATCACGTTCATTGGTCAATTGAATTGTACAAAATTTTGTATTATTGATCAATGAACTGGTGGACGCAATATATTAGCCATAAGGGAACGTACCCATACTACGTGACCAACTTTTTGCAATTTTTAACCCCCCCCCCCCCCCCCCCCCCCGGTGACCAAAATCCTAAGCAACCCGCCGCTCATTTGTATGGAGCGTGACATTTTGAAGACCCCCCCCCCCTAAACGTGTCACGTAGTATGGGTACGTTCCCTAAGTTGTTGTGATAGATTGACTGTAGTCATTATTAAGATAGAGCATTGGAAAACAAAATTGTACGGCGCCCAGTGATATTTTACCAAAAAGATAGTACACAACTCATCCAGTTATTATTATTTTTGGAAGGAACATTTCTTTTCAGGTCATCCAATAGTCCAGGAAAAAATCGAAATCGGAATCCATGCCCCTTTTTGGGAGGGATTTAAAAATACTTGAGAAAAAGCTTTTGGAAAGGATTGAAAAGATATTTGAGAGTTGTTTTTTACAGTTGATTTCGTAAAGGCCTGAAAAAAACTAACTCCTTTCTTCCGCTTTGTTTATTGTAATAACAAGGAAATTTAAAATTCATTTCATGGAACCAAGCAACGCAGAATCTAGGGACGTCTATTCCCCATCGCAGACACAAAATGGGTGTGACAAGTGCATAGTTCTTACATCGATGGCATAAGGTCCACTTTAAAAATCCTAATTCGTCTTGTGCCGGCCATCTTGATTGATGTTAAAAATAACTACGCGAATATGCATATTTTACTTTATTTTGTGAAGTTCAGGTATAAATACAATTTTTTTGCAATTATTAAAAAAAACTGAATTGGCAACATTATAATACAAAAACCATATTCGAAAAGGGGTTTATAAGTAGGAAAATTTGCACCGGAAAGTGTTTTTTTATGGAACACATACTTTATTTTTTTCTAGGCATTATAAAAAGACGTATAAAAAAAAGATTCATATTTTCTAAGGCCAAGATGTATTCTATTGACAGTATTTAATTGAAGCATCTGTAATACTTCTAAGTGATCAAATTTGCAAAACAAAAACACATGATTTTATATGATTTTGCATTATTTCGCATGGCTTTATCCTCATTTACTATTGTGAAAATGTTGTTGTACTAACACATAAATTATAAATAAGGATTTCCTCACCTTAGGCATGTAACTGTTAATAACATTTGATTATTGCACTTTTTATAGTTTACCTTCTGTTTTTACAAGTCTACTGTCACATCAATATAACCTTTCGGTACCTTATACTCTCTAGGTGCGTACATAGATTTTCTACCAGAATAGATATCTAAATTAACCTAGGTACGGTATATACTATTATTTATACGGCTCATGTACAGATTTGAGTAAAGCACATTTTTTGGGTAAAATTTCAAGTAATAACATACAATTTGTATACGATATTTATTACATTTTAAAAACTCATTCACAGCAATCATCTTTAAATTTCTAATGAAAGAAGAAATCTAATCAAAATTTTGGATGCCTATAATAAACAGATCAATAATGGTTCCGACGGCATTATGATTGACTTACCGAGACATTTTATTTATGGGGCCATTTACGTTCTAATAACAATCTTTACACCCGGGAGTAGGTATTTTTTGAATAAAGCTATTATTTATTTTGTAAATTGTTAGAGAACAAGTTCGGGGCAACGCACACAGACGGTAACACGTATTATATTGCAAGTGCCCCCGGGCGCAGGGAAAAGCGGTACGCCTCTGCCTATAAGGACTTCCGCTTTATGGGTCTATTTCAGATAAATTATTATGTAGATCTGTGAATAATATTAGTGTAAGATTATTCATAACCATAGTTATGAGTCACATTAAGAATATTATCAGGTTTGTGTTAAAAATTTTATTGCTAAATATTATATAGTAATTTAGAAGATTAACGAAAAATGTCAAAACTAATGTAAATGTTAACATTTTTGATTTTTAAAGAAATTTTGATTATACTAATAAATGTATTAAGGCGTGGTATACCCGCTCAAACAGAAGAAAAACGGAGAGATATGTAAATGCGAATGTTAGAGAGAGCGCTCTATCGATAATATTTGAGCAAAAACTGTGAAAATGTTTAAGGACCATTAACCATTGAGAATTCATATTTCTTTGAAAGATGTTCTTACGACCGTACAGGGCGTTTCCAATGAGAAAGATAATTTATTCTCAGTACCAGCTTTTTAAAATAATAACTTAATATCGATTTTATTTCATTCAAAATTACATCCAAAAATGCTGAAAGGCGTGATGATAAAACTATTAAAATTATGTTATTTTTGTAATTATTTTTTGATCTTAAGTATTTATAATTTTTCAATAATGTCTAAGCAAAATAAGAATGTAAAAAAATTCTTAAATATATTAGTTTGTAAGGCCGTAAATAAATTTCGTCACAAAACACGTATGCGGATCTTTTTTTTAATGATTTTATTTAAACTAAAATTAAAATTCTGAAACATAGCTTTTCCAGATAATTTTAAAATATTGATTTATTTTACTGCATGATTATATGATTTGAAATTCGTGTTGTATGATACAATTTTTTTTTGAAAATTGATCAAACTGCCAACGACCTACGGCAAAACCTTATTGTACTAAAAATAAACACTTTTTCTCAAGATTTAAAACATAGCTTTACTAGAGATCAATTTTTCCGTTTTCCATCCCAGAACTTCCTCTCCTTCCTTTCCCTAAAAAAACCATCCACACATCCACCATCCTTAAGGACCCTGAGTAGTAGATAGTTGACATTTAGAAGAGTCTAAATAAGTATTTCTCCCAAACGTCTGGAGCTAGTGCGACTGTGGTCAGTGGCGTAGCTGGGGGGGGGGGGGGGGGCCCCCCCGGGTGCCACCCGACAGGGGGGTGACACTCGACTGTGGAAAAAAAAATTACGAACGATATTGTCACCAAAGTATTGTACACATGAACACGGTCTGTTATTTTATTTCATATGTTCGTGGAGTGTCCCGAATTTTGTGTCTAGGTCTTTTTATAGGCTAACATAGCCTATATTTGTGGAGAAATCTGAAATTCTCTAGCCATCTGAAGTCGAAATTAGCGTTTTGAATTTTTTCTCAAGTCAACTTTAATAAGGGGGAGGGTGACACCACACCCCGGGGGGTGACACCCGCCCCGGGTGCCACCCGTGCTAGCTACGCCACTGACTGTGGTATCCCAAATTGGGGTATGTTGTGAGGCGGCGAAGTGGGGAGAGGAAGGATATGAGGAAAAGAAGGTGAGAAAAACCTATTTAGATGTCATTTCAGTTTACAAAAGTGCGAAGTTTATTTTGTAAATGGTATTTTCTAGTAGGCTCTGATTTATATTCTGTTTATATTCGGAGATCATATTAATGTAATTCGGTAATAATGCTTAGAATATTGAATCGATGAATGGGTGTGTTCCCAGGTAAAGTGCTTTAGTGATCCCGGATCTCGTCACCGTTACATTGTTCTCGATTACGCAAGATGGTAAAAGGATCGATATTTGTTATTGGCGTGAATAATAATTCTTATAAATCTGCCGCGGGCTCTGAACCACCTCCTGGGTAGGCCATTAACGTGGATTCCTATTAAAAGTCTCGTAAAATAAGGCTGTTGATAAATATTATATTATAATGTTGATCTAATAATATGCACTGCCTTCTTACGTCGTTCTTCGATACTCTTACATAGTTACACAGTTCTTGCTTAACAATATTATCATTTAACTGAATGTTTAATAAGTATTTGGTAAGTAGGTATCCACTGATGTTTTGCATTATTTTGGTATTATAATGTATTAAATTAACAACAGCGATACGTACCTACACAGAAAGTAAATTTGTAAATGAAAAAAGTTAAAATAGTAAAACAACACAAAGTGTCAATTGTTCCTAGGTAGGTACTTAGTTTTAAAAAACAGTTGCAAAGGATTTAAGCAGTAGGTAATTATATTATAATTTCAGGACATTTTTGGGGTAACGTAATGAACACGAGAACATTTACAAATTTCAGGTACACGAAAGTGTACAAAGGTAGATATAGGGGCAGTTTTACTATTTTGGTTGTTACTAAATTGTTTGTAAGTTTAAATGTCGATGGTCAATGCAGAATTGTTAAACAGTTGAGTCGCTCTGTTTATTGGCACTTTTTGATAGGCAGAATTTATCGCTTTCTAAGCATAAAACTGCATTGGATCTCCCACAGGTATATTTGTTAGGGACATAAAATAATAATCTTCAACATGGTGGATTGAGTATAGTTCCAGATATAATACAACTTTATTTAATGTTATTATAATACCTTTATGTATTGATTTGTTCGAAGGCGTAAAATACGGTGTTGTCGTCTAGCGGGTTTCTAAGCATACACGGAAATCATTTTAGAAAAAAATAAAAATAAAATCTAGAAATCATTTTATTAAATGTCTTTAAATAAATAAGCTTTCGCGAACCGGCAATATTTGTAATTTGCCTATAAAATACTGGAAGGTTAAAAACAAAGATTTTTGATATTGGAACAATTTTTGTTTAAAACCGCTTAGACACCCGTACAAAATACATAAACAAATATAACAGTATGTTCCTTACCTACCCACACATCAACACCATTCTGTTGATGCTCCATTTAACACTTGATAACAAACAAGGCAATCACAAGTCACAAAAATAAACTTTCAAATCAGCGACAAAAACAATTTTAAAAAATCAACAACAAATGACATCAACGCACGAACACTAACGAAACCTGACTTTATCCATTGAAAAACTTCTGTTCATCCACAACAAAAATCTTTAAAATTATTAATAATTTTTTATATCACATTATTTTATTCACTGATTTTTAATAATTTATATCGGTTGTTTTTGCTTTAGTTTTATTTGATTGGAATGCATAGTATTGATTTAGTGTGTGTAATTATATATAATTAGGGAGTATATATTGTGATAAACGTCAGTCAGTGCGGTTAGTTTGAGTGACGAGTGGTGTGTCGGGTAATTGCGTTGTGTCGGTTGGTCGGTGTTGTCTGTTGGCGAGTTTTCTCGCGCTCGGCTAGTTAGGACGGGCGGACTATCTCGCGGCGAGTGCTGCTCGGGAATCCCTGGTGTGGGCGGCTGCTGCCCTCCGCTTCACGTGCGGGGCGGAGGGGGGAGAGGAGGGCAGACCCAAGCGCCGATGGTGTTCGTAGATTTATAGCGTTCTCGTTTACAATATGGTTATTTAGTTTAATTTTTTAAATATGAGTTTTCATGAGTCTTAAAGGCTTCCCGTAACTTTTATTTTCAGCTTTATTAACCTTTTTTTAAAAATTCAGAATGTAACTCTGATAATAAATTTTACAATGAATTATGTACTAGCGAAAAGTGAATCGCCACAGAAAGCCACGTGAAAACAAATTTCTTTGTGCCATTATATACTTATTCACAAAAAATTATCAATATGTTTCAAATCCATCTTAATCAGGAAAAAAATTAAAATTATCAATATAATAATATTAATTATTATTGATAATAATTAAAAATATTAATATAAAATATTCTGATGAAGGAACCATTGGTTTTTAAACATGTTGATAATTTTTATTAAATATACCTAAGTAATATTAAGTTAATTTGTGAATATTGAAATATGATATACCTACGAGTATATCTTTTAAATTTATTATGATCAATCTGGACTGGAAAAGAATTATGCAAAGAAACCGTGGAGTAAAAATTTGTTACGAATTAGTATTTACTTTTCAATCTTTTTCATGTTGATAATACCTGTATTGTTTAATTTTACAGAAAATTAAATACTATTTAATACCCACCGAAAAAACTAAATTCATTTTTAATCCACCAAAAATTGGTCTTCGGTCTAACTTAAATTTAGAATACCATTATTATAAAAATAATCTTTTTTTAATGAAGGTACTTATAGGATTTAGCCAAAAATTGATATCCTTATGTTCACTAAATACGAAAAAAAAAACAAACTATCTCACGGAAGCTACCCCGACAGACAATGTGCATTTTCATATACAAAAAATATCCAAACAAGAATCATATAAGAATAAATGGGCGTAAACAAACACTCGTAATATACAATAATTAGCTGTTAATTATGACTTGTATCCGGGGAACAGAAATTAGAGAGATAATAATCTAAGTCGGCGCAGGTCCCTTGGTGGGCTGTCCGCGAGCCCCGCCCCGCCACGCCTAGCGCCCCCCGGCCCCGCGCGCCCCCCGGCCCACCCCACCGCGCCTCTCGACTTACCCCGCTCCTCTCGACTCTATTGTGCGCTGAATGGAGTAATATTACGATTTTACCATTGCGGAACACCGAGGAGTTAGCTTTCCAAGGAGGTAACCTTAGAGTATTATTCTCTAAGGAGGTAACAGTGGAAAGTCTAGATTTAAAGAAAATTATTCAATTTTGATACAAATTTTCAATATTTCCTCAAGGGCTTTTTTACTGTTACTGCCGAAAAATTCTAATGGGTTACTAGAAATTTTTTGACCGGACGAATCAGAATGAAATCAACTCAACATCCTTTGAAAAATCACAAAAAATATATTAAAAATTTGTTAAATAGGTTACAATATTAGGTTAGGTTGTGGGCTATTTTTCACTTTGAAGTGAAACTGCCCCGTTAGTGTTTTGAAATTCGGTTAAAACGGAAATGCGTCACTAAAATTTATTATTTGGCAGGTCCTCGGTTCGGCGCGAGAATCCGATAGCGCAGCGGGCTAGGCGCTCGACAAGTCTCAGCGGCCAGAGAGACAGACATCCAACGATCGGATGTTCGAATCCTACGAAATTAAAAAAAAAATAAACGTTTTTATTTTTGTGAAATCAAAATCCAATCTTCAAACCATTTTAAAATAAACAGACAAAAGAAACGAAAGTGACATCTAACGACTTTCTAGTTTCACTTCTATCGCGTGTAAATTGCACACTCTGATTTTTTTATTTTTTTCACAGCTTTTAACGATTTTCAAAGGGGTGTTGAGTTGATATGATTATGAGTCGGCGTGGAATCAGAAATGTTTCTATTGATTTACCTATTTATTTACGTATTAAATTAAGAACGTTTAACCAGCCAGCGGACGAAAATCCACATTTCGTCGAAAGTTGTTCTTACGATCGTGCAGGGCGGTTACAATGAGAAAGATTAATTATTCTCCGTACCAGCTTTTTAAAATTATATCTCAATATCGAATTTATTTCAATTCCAAATTAGCTTTAATTTATACCTTCATCCAAAAATGCTGAAAGGTGTGATGATAAAACAATTAAAATAATGCTCTTTTTGTAATTATTTTTTGATTATAAGTATTTATCATTTTTCAATAATGTCTAAATTTAATAAAAATGTTTAAAAATCTCAAAAATATATTAGTTTGTAAGTGCGCAAATAAATACACAAATGGACCAATTTACGTCAAGAAACACATGTACGTACATATTTTTTAATGATTTTATTGAAACTTAAATTAAAATTCTAAAACATGCGTTTGCTAGATAATGTATTGATTTATTTTACTGCATGATTATATTATTTGAAATGGGTGTGGTAAAATATAAAATCTTTTTTGAAAATTTAACAAATCTGCCAACGACCTATGGAATAACCTTATTATACTAAAAATTTTAAAAAAATCTCAAAATTTATTACATGCGAATGCTAGATAAAAGAACAATCTTTCGAAATCCATTTATAATTTTTTGTGGAAAAGAGTCAATACGTCTAAAATCTGATTTGAAAACGACATATTTCTGGTTTTCTCTGGTAATGCCCTCGAACGGCCTTGCCTTGATGAACTTTCACACGATTTTTAAAGTTTCCGTGATTTAGTGATGTTACTTATTTATTTATATTTATTATATAGATTATAGAACGAAAATGTTTAGATATTAAACAAAAAAACATGTTCAAAATATTATACACATACTCGTACTCGCATATCGATGCATATTAGCGATAAGTGTATAACATAATATTAAAAATAAGATAGATAAGAGAAAAAAAAACAGAAAGTTGTTAAATTGCAGGCTGCATAAAAAATTACATAAAATAATTAGGTATTATAATACATACGTTACTAATACATAAGTACATAATATGCAAAAAGGAGCATCATACAGAAAAAGAAAAGAAGGAACAAATTTTACATATTGTAGACAAATACATCTTATATATAAAAATTTCGTGTCACGGTGTTTGTGGTCGCACTCCTTCGAAACGGCTTGACCGATTTTTATAATTTTTTTTTTATGTATTTTGGTAGGTGTGAGAATAGGTTTTAAAGTATATTTCATACCGCTGGGTGATTAGGGTGTCCCTATCCAGAATTTTTTTTTATTTTTTGACAAAAAATTTTTTGTACTTTTTTTTTATTTGACATCAAAAATACCTATATCTAACACCAAATTTTAACCCACTTAGCGTAGCTCACCCTCCCATTTTTTAATTGCGATTTTAGTATTTTCGTATGAACAAATTTAACCTTCTTTCGTATTTCAAACAGAACGAAATTATTTATGTTGTTGAATGACAGATGGCGCTACGTCCGCCCGCGTCATTTTGATATTTCATTCGGCATCATGTTCTCGCGTGGGCAAACCATCGAGCTTGGCTAAAGACAAACTGACAAAAATATCGTACACTCAATTGCTCTTCGAAATTCATATTGATTTTCTTTATTTTATTTTCCTACTTTAGTTTGTGTTTTTTTGTTTTTATCGGCAGTCATCGTTCACAGCGCTCCTTTCCTCTTTCTGTCATAGATCCCATCCCCACACACTTACAATACATTCGTTATTTTTAATTTAACAACCAAAATATTCACTACAAATAATTTATATGGCAGAACAACATTTGTCGGGTCAGCCAGTAAATTATAAAAATATTTTGCAATAGTTCCTGGATATTCCCAAATAATGATAATAAACATCGTATTCGAGTATCTCTTAAAAATACAATATATCTCTCTTATCGGACATTGCCTATCATCGGAGAAATGTAGACTCTGCGGCAAGCAGTCCGAAATAATTTAGAGGAACTGCAATTGCACCAGTCGTCATAAAAAAGCAATTTGGATTCTGTTCGAAAATTTTGCGATGTTGGCTTAATCGATGAAGAACCATCATATCTGCTTGTCCGCAATATTCAGAAACCATCCATGTTCTATTATATCCACAATTCAAATGCATCATATTAGCAAATACTGTAGAATAGTTATAATTCTTTCCACTTCTGATATTCTGTCATTCATCCAGCAGTTAATGACAGTAGCTAAATTAGCGCCTTCTAGCGGCCCGAGTTGTGAGGTTTGGTTATGCCATGCTACACTAGCGCCTCTAGCGGCCAGAGTTGTCAGCCAATACAATTTTTTTTTTTTTATTTGAATTTTATTTTAGTAATTTGTACATTTAAGTTTACAAATTTCTAATTGATTATAATATTTCATATTGCAGTTTTTTTTTTTTTTTTTAATTATAATATTTTAAATTCACAAAATTTTTGAAATCACAAAATTTTTTGTTTTTGTTTTATGTAGCTCCTACAATCCATCTTGAACTTTTCAATTGGTGAGGACTTAAGAGTTTCTGGTAGTGTGTTATATAACTTAATTCCTTTGTACAGCAGACTGTTTTGCGTATTCGTTTTGTCCTTTTTGTTTAATCTTATTTCCTTGCAAGTCCTTGTGTAATGTCTGTGAATGTCCTTATTGTATACGATTTTATTTGTGAAGTATTTTGGTAACATGTTGTTTAATATTTTGTGAATAAATATCAACGTGTTCAAGGTCAGTATTTGTTTCACTGTTAACCAATTAAGTTCCTTTAACATTTTAATTATTTTTGAAAATCTATTTCTTCGGAGTATTATTCGCATTGCTCTGTTTTGGAGAATTTGAAATTTATTCTGTTCTCTTTCATTACAAAGGAAAAGGATACTTGAACAGTAGTTGAAGTGTGGAGCAATAATTGAATTGTAAATGGTGATGGCGGTTTTTCTGGAAATTTTCGGCCGAATTCTTCCCAAAAAAGATATCTTTTTGCCAATTTTCTTGTGGGTATATTCGGCATGTCTATTGAAGTTTAGTTTGGAATCTAATATGACTCCTAAGTATTTCATTTCAGAAACATTTTCAATAATTTCACCATCAATTTTAATTTTGCTTTCACTGGATGTCTTCTTATATCCAATCTCCATACATTTTGTTTTTTTTGTATTTAATTTAAGCTTATTTATTTTTAGCCATCTTGATACATCATCTAGTTCATTATTTAAAATATTTATTAGTTCTTCATAGTTATCTCCAATTAAGTATATAAGTGTATCATCGGCAAAAAGTCGTACTTTGCATTTTGAAAATATTTTCACCATGTCATTAATATAGAGTATGAACAATAGGGGTCCAAGGACCGATCCCTGCGGTACTCCTAATTTATTTTCCATTGGTTTTGAGAATTGATTATTTATTTTTGTTACCTGTTTTCTGTCTTTCAAATACTCTTCTATTAATTTAATGGCTATAGATGAGAAACCAATTTCTTTAAGTTTTCTTATTAAGATTTCTCGATCTATAGTTTCGAATGCCCTTTGAAAGTCTAAAAATATTGCTAAGATAAATTTATTACTATTCATTCCTTCCTTCCATTCTTCGACAATTACGTTTAATGCTGTTTCACACGAGTTATTAGATCTGAATCCTGATTGCTCTTGGCATAGAATATTGTGTTTATCTAGGTATTGTAAAATTTGTTCTTTTATTATCACTTCAAGAATCTGCTCATATTTTGGTAAGGTGTTGATTGGTCGAAATTCTTCACATTTTCTGGTATTTTTAACCTTCGGAACCGGTATAATGGTAGATTGTTTCCATGACTGTGGAAATTTTCCTTCTTCAATCGTCTCATTAATAATATTTAATAGTGTAGATCCAATTACTGGAAAAGCATCCCTTATTATACTAATAGTTAATCCATCTGAACTATTCTTTGATTTAATTTCATTTAAGACTTTAAATAAATATTCTGCATTTATTCTTCTGAAGACCAATAATTCTTTGTTTGAGTCGTTATTTTCATTTATGGGGTTAGCAACAATGTTGGGTATTAATTTGTTGATTTGAGTGATGCTTTCAATAAAATATTTATTAAAGCTATTAGCCATGTTTTCTTCGTTTATCTCTTTTGGGAAGTTTACAATTTTTATGTCGTCTTTGTTTTCGCCATGTACTAATTCTTTTATGCTTTTCCAAATTTTTTTGGGATCCCCTTCTTCTGAGTTAATTTTATTTTTTATGTACTCATTATGCGTTCTTTTTATGTCTTTGGAGTATTCGTTTCTCGCTTTTTTGTAGTTATCCCAATCCATAGTATTATTAGTAAGGCGTGCTCGTAATTATTAGTAAGGCTTATTATTAATAAGTACCGCCAATATTTTACTAGAGTATTTATTAATCAGCATACATAAATGGATTGATACATAAATTATGACGATGGAGACGAGCATGGAAATGTGTATTAATGTGGTTATTATAGATTTAATTTTAGGGTTATTATGCCGTGTTCCACTTCCTCCTTCTTTAGTTATATAGTCATCAGGGCAGATTATGGTGAAGTGTGTATTATGAATGGAGAAGTGATACCGTGTCACACCTGTTAATCCTCTTAGGTCCGGTATTTCAGCACAATAATTAGTGAAATTAATAGCATTCGCGTATTTTTTTTCAGCGAAGAGCTGTTACGCGAAAAACGTTGGCACAGCCCCTCATATTTAACCGACCGTAAGAATCATTATAGCCTGAATGGGAGCGTGCTGGGGATCGCTCCTGAGCATTAAGTCTTTTGAGTCTAGCGAAAATCGACCAAGCTCGCCTGTATTTTAGAAGGTTCTAAGGTTCATTTTGCCTGGACAGACCACGCACGAGCTTTGTTTTTTACGGTAGTTCATCGTAAAATTCATAAAATAATTTTTTTGGGCAGTCATCCACTTTAAAACGTATTTAGATGATATCGTCGACAAGAGATTTGAAAATGTTAATATTGGTTGTAATTATTACTTAAAAGTAAGTAAAAAGGCTGAGACATTGTATTGAAATATGACATTTTCCAAAAACACACGAAAACTAGGAAAACCTGCACGAAGGATCTAGGAGAACTTGTACGGAAGTGTTGAAGCCAAATGTCATTAGTTTTGTTATAAGTCGTAATATTGTGAATATTTTGAAGAGGGATGTAGTAAGTTTGAGCTAATCGTATTTACACGCCAGTGGACCCAAGTTCTTACTCGGTCTTTCATTCTTCTTCTCAAGTCCGCGAAGTGTTGCCTCGTTGGCCCATTGTTCCAGCCCCCGTGTGTGAGTGGTTAAACTCTACCTGCACTTGAAAACCGTCGCGGTATCGGATTTCACCATCATTAGCTCTGATTCAAGGTGTGAGACATAATGAAAAACGAAGAAATTATTAGTATCAAACTTTGTAACTTTCTAATACACAAACGCAAAATATTACTATCTACTTTTCATATTGTGTAGAAGAGGATGACCCGACAGTTGGCCACCAGAAATTATAATTATTATAAAAATATGTTTTTTGTGCATCATTTACCCATTTCAAACGTAAAAAATACCTTTAATATTAAGTTTGTAAGCATATCAAACCAATTTATTAACAATGTCCAATGTTTTTTGTACTTATAATTTTGTAGCATTTGTTTTACACTTTTGATATTCTCTGCACACCCCTTCAGGGAAACTTATTTATATTTTGTGTAAGTAGATGTACCGTATTTTCCCTATATATATTTTATACAAGTACGCCGGGGGGTGGGGGAAATTGTCAGGGATCAACTGTCGTGGAACCGTTGAAGATTAATGCCACTATGGAAGGAAGCAAATAGCCGACCAATTCAAGACATGAAATGAATATTTATTTATTTATTTGTATGCGCTCTACAAATTATCCACTTAATTTTCAAGTAAAACTTCTTTACGCACGCTTGACTTGGGGAGTAAGCTGGTGAATGCGTGACGAGAGTGTTACGAAAAGCGAGGCGAACGGTAGTTAAGAGGGAGATATAAGTTAGTGAAGATAGAAAGAGAAAGAGTTTCGTTTCGTATATTAATGTAGGGGAAGAGAGAGAAGTGCGAGCACACATTTTCTTTCGAGAGCAATGCGCGCGCACATTTTCTTTCTCTCTTACTATCATATAGATGGAGCTAAAGAAGTTTTACTTCAGTCGTGTGGTCTAAAGCACATTCGCTTTTTATTATAACATGGGCTCATACAAACATTTGTTATATATTATATAATAATTTAGTAGAACAGTATTCAAGAAGGAAAAAGTTGAAAGAAATTGTAAAATAGAACCCACGCAGAAAAATAATAAAAAGTAACATTAGTATCTATGTATTTATAAGGTATGTTACTATAGACTTCTTGTTACTAAATTCAGCGCAGTTGATATTAATAGATGATACTTGAAATAAATATTTAACTTTTAAAAGTACATAAATGCTATTTTGATATCTTTAAATAAACGCATCATTCCTGAAATACACTTCATCTACAGCTTGCTTGAAGGGCCCGCAACCCGGATTTGTACCGATTTATTACATATTTCCCTTAAACACGGTAAGTTTTAAAGCTCTTTAAAAATATATATGTTATTCTTGAAGATATTATCTAGACTTTGCCCGCGCCGAAACGCAAATTATATAAAATTCCCTCGATAGAAAAAAATCGCAAAGCATGCTCCAAAAATTATTATTAACACGTTTGTTTCAGTTATTTTACAAGTAATATGTATGAAAAAATTCACAGTGTTTCTTTAAATGCTGTTTAAGATAATGCCCGCAAGATTTTTGCTCTATTTTAAACGAGTCGTGTTTTATTAAACATTTTCGCATCGATTTTGTCGCTGGAAATGTTAGCGCTCTCCTCTAACATTGGTAATTTCGTACCTCTCCATCTTCTTTTTTTCGGGCCCGGTTGCAGAGCCTTAAGGATCGTTTGAAAATGTTGCCTGTTCTCCGAAATGTGATCATGTAAGGTCAAAAGTAAATAAAAATATTTTACTTCTTCGAACTTTGCAAAATAACTTTGTGGTATCATTTTTCATATAATGAATAAAAAATCACTTTGTTTAAACCACTATTTTTAAAACAAATCAACATGTTTCGACAACAATGTTGTCTTCATCAGGATATATATATTTATTATAGTAACATATCCTGATGAAGACAACATTGTTGTCGAAACATGTTGATTTGTTTTAAAAATAGTGGTTTAAACAAAGTGATTTTTAATTCATTATATAAAAAATATTTTAGTTAGTTCAGTACGTAAAATCAAAAGATTCAGTGGTTAACAATATATTAATCTATCTAGAATTAAAAAGGTTGGTTTTTAGGTACGATAGAGTGAAAATTGTAAATGATTCCTATAATTAGTTTGTGATAAAAAAATAAAAAAGCGGCCTCTTTGACGAAAAAATAGATGAAGAATGTAAAATTGACCTAAATTTTCCCCCAATCTAACACTTGGTTACTCCACCCTTCCGTAGCGAATGTTTCATCCCACATTCCTCGGTGAGGAGGGGGACGAAACATGAGACTCCGAAACATGAATGAATGGATACTTACAGGGAATGTAACGGAGGGACAAACCATAGAGCAGAGGGAGACAATGTTTTCAGTAACGCTATTACTTGAAACAGAGGTGCGGCATTAAAGAGGGTAATTGAATCACTTACGACTATCAAATTCCAGTAGCATAATGACCTGATAAAATCACACAAAAAATCTGATTAGATAATCATTCATCTCAACCTGAAATTAAAATCCTCCTTGATATGGCGGCGCGTTGTAAATAACAATCAAAATTTCTATCCAAAATCATTTTTCATTCACAAATAATCACTTTAAATCATTCTTTACCCAAAATAAAATCCCGAAATGAGATTTTTTGTTCCGTCCCGAGGGTAGTGTGGAGATTCCTCCGCCTAATGATGCTCCAATGACAGACGGGAATTTTGAATAGAATCGGTAGCCCAGCTACTGTAGCCGACCGTGGCGTGGATTCGTGTGATCAACTTTTTAATTTTGTTTTTTTACCCATTTATGAATAGAGCCCCAGGAGTTAATAAAAAAAACCGCCAAGGAAAGCGAGTTCATACAATAGTAATCATTTCTAGAACTATTGTTGTGATATTATGAAACTATCCGCTACCTGATACTGGTGTTGATTCACCCTGTTTTCCCTGTTTTTTTTTTCGTTCTTGGAAGGTCATAATAAAAGCTCATTAAATTTACAATTATATCTTCCCTCGCCAAACACTCAAATATTTGGCTGAGAGGAAATATCTACACTAGTACGGTGTGCATAGGATTCCGTGATCCAATATGCAGTCTGTTCAGCTACTTAGACAAAATATAACTAAGTGTTTCCGAAAGTATATGCAGAGAGGATGTACCGCCGAATAACAAAAGTGCGTAAAACGTATTTTCAATCAAATGCATTAAGGTTAAAACGACTTGTCTATACACTGTATAAACTAGCGTATAGGTTATTTTTAAGTCGATTTTTGGTTTAAAATTGGTGAAAATGTACACAAAATTAGAATTTCGTAATAATGATAATTTCGGGGAGGAACTGTCGGCTTATCTACTCTCGGATCGCCGGTATGTTGATGTGCAACACTTGAATTCATTCAAATTCAATGAAAGTTGGGCACTTATTGGGTTCGTTGCAAAAAATTATAATCCTTTTTATTAGAATTTTAATCTAAAATAAACTTATCATTCATATTATAATTATTCACAAGCTATTCACATTCTACCCCAACGTTCTAGCATTACTTTTCTTTTCGAAGAAGGGCGGTAGTTTGGATAAGATTTTGACAAGCCATTTGTGAAAAGTTATAAAAAACATGAAATCTCATTGAGAAAATTCAGGAAAATTGGGCCGTAGTAAATATTATCTCAAGCGAATTGAATAACAGCTATTAAAATACTAGTAGAATAAGCTAATATAGCACCAGATTTAAATGTCCGGGTTAAATTTTCCCTTCAGGAAAAACTAAACCCTTTCACACACTTCCTCAAATGATCATCTAGTCAATCCACATTATGCAATTGCACTATATAAGTATTATAAATACAAAACAATACAAGAACAACATGTCAACCTACCAGAGACCAAATGGGAAAATAATTCACCGACTCCAGATATTTTCATATCAGAGGGTTCGGCTCTGTGGAATTCCTAATTGAACCTATAAATCCTACTGATCCCTCAATATAAATATTTAAAAAATCTTTTGTAATCCTACAAAAGATTTTTTAGATCCTAGATTATTATTATTATTAATATATTATTATCCTCGGAAACATCATAATTATTGGTTTCCTGGGTTTCTGATGCCTAAATTTACAGGTTAAACTCAAACAAAAGGATGTTTCCAAAATATACGATTTTTTTGTAAGTACCTCCATTCTTGACACTTTCTCCTTTCTCCTCTCTCCATTTTCTAAGCCAAGATTAATCGTTTTCGTGAACGAATGTTTGCAGTTAAATTTCGTTACATAAACGTATTTGTAAAAATAACAATAATATCTACGAATACTTGCGTACATTAATGCAGTTGTTGAAACCCATGTATTATATTTTATTAGAGCGAACGTTAAAATTTACCATCATTATAAATTATAACCATCACCAAACAGATTCATAATCTACATAAAAAAATGTTTGTCCTAAATATTACGGTACATTTATTGAAACTCATTTTTTTAATTCACATTCGTTATCATTATGTAATTTTCAGTTTTTCGAAAGACTAATTTTTCGAACAACTTTCGGCCAATTTTTTATTGGTCAAAAGACATATTTTTCGAATTTGTTAATCAGCTTTTAAAATACATATTTCACTTGCTTATGACTAACGAGATACTATTAGGTTAGGTTAGATTAGTTGATATTATCCATCCTGTAATAAATTCTCTTGTAGGTACGTAATGTATACACACTTATATCAATTCGAAAAACTAGTGTTTCGGTCAATTGACGTTCGAAACATAAGTTTTCGAAAAATTGAAGTTCGATAAATAGCATTTCAAACAATTGAATTCGAAAAATTGATTTCGAATAATTGCAATTCATTCAATTTACATAGACCCATGTCCGAGTGCTAAAAGTGGGCAAACTAAAACAAAAAAATTAGGTATACACTCTATTATGAAGCGAACATTTCTTGCCTATTTAATGATATTATTTATACAGTACCTGGTACCTGTTTATAGCCAGTACACCAGCGTCATCAGACCATTGATTGAGAAATGCCCGATGGTGTAAAAGTAGTTGTAGGTTGTATATGATGGTAGTTGTAGCTACCCAGCGATCCGAGTACCAACTTTACTTTTGGTATGATTCTTTCTCACGGTAACATTTCCACAGTCTTGTACTGGACGTTTTTTAAGGTAGTAAGTAGGTACCTTTGTCCCGTTCTACAGTCGAAGCGCAATACGAATCTGGTAAAGGCTGCTTGTGTTATTGCAGGAGATATAATTTCCAATCGATCTGAAGTCATTAAATCGTTTAATGCTTATTATCAGCACTGGCTTAATGGGAGATAATGCAATAGCTAAGCTCATAAATGCATTGGTAGGTACCTAACTTACATGGTTTTATAGGTAACCTTAATCGTAAAGCAGAAGAAATTCAGTGTGGAGTACAGTGAAATCTATCAAATGGTGATGGATGATTTGTGAATGATGGTGCTCACTTCCACCATCAGCTATGGAGCTATGAAACATTCACAAAATTATCAAAAATATACGAGTGTCATATTGTTTTTTTCACACATATTTATAGAGGTAGAAAGATAAAAAAATCGATTGAAACTCTGTATTAGCTACTAACAGCCTAACTAAAAAACAACGTGAAAAATTTATTCAATAGATAAACGGCCGTGAATGTGTAAATATTACTAATTAAAAAAAAACAAATAATAGAAATTATGTTTAATAAACTAATATAATAGTGAATTGGTCATCGTAATACTAAATATGTAAAAAAAACATTATATGAATGGCGCGTGAAATGTCATGTTTCAAAACTGTTATTTTTACTTTAAACATGGCGGACTCAGCGGATTGCACATGTACAGATCCACCGAAGTCCAGTGGGGCCAACAGAAAAATTAATTTTGTTATTACTAACCTTCTAAAAAATAAAACGTACAATCTTTACACGGTGTAAAACAAAAACACCGTTTAACGGTCGTTAAGTGTTTTTTATTAGTAAGGCTATTATTGTTTAATAAATCTCATTGAAATTATAATATAATTGCATACAAAAAATATTAACCACATTATAATTAAATGTAAATTAATTTTGGATGATTTGTTTTTCCTGTGTCGAGCAGGGGTTTGGTGTAGATTGACTGTAAATTTTCTTCGTAGAGTAAACCGTGGGATACCCTTTTTTATAGAAAAATAGTTAAAATTGGAATACACGGTGTAATGTCCAGCAACGTGCACATTTTAAATTTGGTTTTTATTTTAAACATTTTTAGCTTTGAATTACTTAAATGTTCGGAGAATTCGAACGGAGAAAAAAGCGTCTGTTGCATTTCTAAATAATAGAGATCATAGGTTATATTTTTAGAATAAATTTAAATAAGAACCTTTTCTTTTGTAGATCCTACTCTAAAAAGCTTTAAAATAACGATTTATTTTTATGCAGAGCTGCAGATACTTGTTTTATGAAGGTAGGTACCTACTACCTACCTGTTACATAAGCTGATTAAATATTTGTTTTACATCTCAATAATTTTTAAATATAGGTTCCTATGTAAAAAAAGATATTTACATAATAAGAATAAGTAAGAGTTATACAATAAATGCTAATAATCAGTAGGTATTTTTAGCATTTTTTGTGAACACCTCACTAGGAGTATGTGAGTTGAATTTTTTTAACATTAAATCTACACAGGAGGCCCTAAGGAAAACCATTTTCCTTGGGACCTATGTCATCTTTGAGGATGCTGTGTGGTGGGTTTTTTGGGGAAGGAAGGAAGGAAAGGAAGTTCTAAGAAAGAAAAAGGTGTGCGGGTGGGTAGGAATCTTGGGATCAGTGTGTCCAGGAGTGACGAACGTATGAATCCATTCTTTCTTCCCATTGCAGTGCAAGGCTGAATGAATCGGTTGGAGAGATCAAAAGTTCTCCCACAACCAATCTCTCCTGATACGCCGCCAAGACCCGGACAAACTTCATACCGGGAACCCCTGCGAAGTCACCAAACGTAGCGAACCACTTGGGATGACCTATGGCAACAATAGAGAACTCCAGTCCAATTTTTTTATTTTTTTTAATGAATAAAGACCTTCAAACTTAAATAACTGCATTTTTATTTTTATTTTTATAGTTAGTTTTAATAGTTAAAATAATTGTCAAAGTTTTAATTTTTCTAGACCATCAGAAAAGCACCATATCTATGGTAAATTGTTAATATGGTGATATGGTCTTCACCCACCGATATTTTATTTACCTTCAAGTTGTCATATTGTATCAGTGATATTATGTCGAGGGAAATTTCCCTATATCTAGGGGAGAAAAATATTTTTTAGGGATAAGGGAAATCAGGACAAAATCTAGGGAAATTTCGAACTCTGGCAAAATTTTTATTACATATGACAATATTACTGGTATTGTATATGTTTGTTGGGATTCCTATGAATCTTAATTATTGTGTTATTTTGTGCAATGTTATTTTTAACACTGACAACTCAAAATGATATTAGAGAACGTACCCATACTACGTGACACGTTCGGGGGGGGGGGGGGTCTTCAAAATACCACGCTTGGTACAAATGAGCGGTGGGTTGCTTAGGTTTTTGGTCACCGTGGGGGGGGGGGGGGGTTAAAAAGTGCAAAAAGTTTGTCACGTAGTATGGGTACGTTCCCTATGTATCTAAAAAGATAAATGGGACCTCTGAAAAAAAATAAATTATTTATGTTTTAAGTTCCGTTTTTTCGGGGATTGCGGTTGATTTTTATTTTGCAAAGTGTTTTTTTTATTATTTGGAATTCAGTTTCTAATTCAGTGGTGAGTGTATTCGTACTTTTAAATTATAACTTCACGTAGCAAAAAGTGTTTTATTTGGAAAAGCACAGTATTATTAGTATATTTACCAAGTTCCGATATCTTTAATCATATTAATTAACATATAAAAGGATTAGTGTTACACAAAAAGGTGGCTACGTAGGTAATTGCGTAAATGTGAAATTCTAGGGAAATTTCACATCAAAATCTAGGGAAATATTTTTTTTGGGCAGTTCATCCCTGTTTTAAAATGGTGGAATCAGGTGGAATGATGGCCAATGAATACTATGACATTTCGGTGTGATAATTCGTTTTTTATTCAAGATTAACTGTTGTTAATATAGAAAAACATTGGTAAAATGTCCACATTTCACCGCTACTGTTATTGTATTTAATCAAAGTGCAATATAAAAACAAATCATCTCTTTCATTGCAAATACATGACATCGTATTTTGTGTCGACTTTAACCTAAAATAGGCAAAATTTATTCCAGATTGTCCGCAAATATAGCCCTTTTCGTAAATTGTTGAGGGCCTAAATTATGTTTCAACAAACACAATAACTATTATTTATCTAAATCTCTATAAACAGTATGAAAATAAACCAAAAACACGAAATGTTGAATTGCATTTTCAAATGTCAATACAGTAATACTGACAATACAATACACGCGATCACCAGGTGACAGTGGGTGAGTGTGACGCGTGACGTCACCATTCACCATTTCAGTAATGCCAACTTAACGCTGTGTTTTCAGGAGAGGTTTAAAAATGCACTTTTTAATAATTTTTTAAAAACTCTGCCTTTAATATTATGAAATAAAAGTTATATATTCAGAATCAGCGTTTATTGGTCTATATGAACATATTTTTTTAAAGCCATAATATTTTTCACTGGAGTTCCTTATTGAGATAATTTTTATGTTGTATTGGTTTATTTACATTTTACTTTTTAATAAATAAAGTTTTGCACAGATGTGTTCTGATGGTGTTTATAAAATAACGTAGGTATATATCTAATCTCAAGCGGTTTCTTAAAAAAAATCTCTTTCAATACGGGGATTAGTAAAAAGTTCACTGTTTTAACACTTTCTAACATAAGCTAACTTGTATACTCTATCAATCTATGTAGTTTATATACTGAACGTCTGTTGATGCGTCGTAAATCCTGTAAGAAGTTACTTATCGAAAAAGCAAAACGTACCGACACACTAATGGTCGATATCTATATTAAATTAAAAATACTCGCATTAATGTCAAAATCCAGAGAGGAAACTGCGGAAAACGTTTGTATGGACAAAACTCTGCCCGGACTCCTCTTAAGAACTTATTTCTAAACCTGAGTCAACAATTTCCATCATTTCGTTCACCATCTGTTAAGTCAGGTAATTTATCCAGATAATAATATAATAATAATAAATTTGGACAACTTATATAGCGCTGTTTTTGCGAAAAATCGCCTCAAGAGCGCTGTACAAATTAACAAGGATTTTACATTAGAATTTACTTAACTTAGGAGGCTAGATAACAACTCGTCTTGCAGCTATCAAGCGCATGGATTATTGAAATTCTAGCCCCCCGATAAATTAAATAAAATATCTTTTTATACGTACGTATTTCAATTTACTTAACTATGTAGGGGGCTAGATAACCACTCGTCTTGCAGCTATCAAGCGCATGGACTGTTGGAATTCTAGCCCCCCAATAAATTAAATAAAATATCTTTTTATACGTACGTATTCTAATTTACTTAACTATGTAGGAGGCTAGGTATCAACTCGTCTTGCAGCTATCAAGCGCATGGATTATTGGAATTCTTGCCCCCCAATAATACATTTACCTTCTGTATTTAATAATCTACTTAACATCCTTAGTCTAACTTAATCTAACTTAATCTACTTAATCTAACTTAACCTAACTTAATCTTACTCACACATACTCAAAACATATATGTATTTAATAAATCTGCAGTTCATAAAAACAATTGCAAAGAAACCATAAAAATAACACGTAATCAACGCTAACGAAAATGTATATATACTCGTAATACACTGTGATAATAAATTGTCACTGTGAACTGTTAATTAATAAAGTTTTTTAATTTTTCATTTATCACTCCATACGTACGGCACAGGTAGAAACATCTAACTTCATATAATATCTCTCCTGTTAGCCTTGGGAGCCCCCAAAAGTTCCTCTCCTTAAAGATCACACCTTAAGTCTCGCGGAAACATTTTATGCGGCTATTCCCTCCCATGAAAACGCGTACAACAACTGCCTAACCGGGTATGATGAAAACAAAAAAAAACCAATGACAAAAATCCAAAACCAATCCTTCTTAAAGTCTAAATCTCCCCATATTGCAATCACGTTCCCTTGAAATATATATTTTTTACATAACTTAACTTCTATTTTTCCAACAATCATTTTTTAAACTCATGATGAAAGAGAAAGGGGCCTTTTTGGCCCTGAGCTCTGTAAGCCAGTATATCAAAAGTCTCTGCCGTTGAAACCGTTGTTGGTGGCAAATATTACCAGAATTTAAATAATATACCTGATCAAAGACGCGCGGAAAATTCTGTTTGGCAACCGTACCCCGACCAAAGAAATGGGTTTTTGAATGGGTTCAGTAAATAACGAGTTCGTTCATGAATGCACAGATCTCTGTCGGCCAGATCTGGTATCATCTCACACAATCGCATAATACCTAATACAATCTCTCTGGTCCAGCGGGGCAGCGTCCACCTGTGCCTGTGTGTGTGGAGAGGCCCATTCACAAATTCCTCCCAAACACATAATAATAGTGGAGTGTAATATTGTTGGTAAGATGAGGTATAAAAAATCCCATTAAAACGCCTTCTTAATCGAAATTGATACGAACGACTTCATATTAAATATAAAGGCAGGTGGGATTTTGTTGATAACCTAGACTTGCTTTTTTAACATACGTATTTAAATGTAAATATTTAAGTATTTTTTAGAAAAAAAAATAGAATGGATCCACCAGACGTAAGAATCAATTATTTAATGATTGATGTTTAAAAATTTCACAATTGAAATCGTTTTAGTGTCAGCCTTTCGTAATGCTAAATATTTATTTTTAAAAACAGTTTTCATTGTCGATAAATTTCGGAAGAACGCTTTCTTCATTATTAACTTTTTGTATCATTTGCGTTTGAAAAATAACCAATGAGCTTTTAATTTAAATCACTTATTTTTTCTTTCAGCCTGTCACCTATCACTGAAAATTGCACAGTTATAATTCAGATCTGTGAAAGTTCTATTCAATTTCAGTTATTAATTCATCATAGGCCGGTTGCAAAATAACAGAACTCGAATAAAACTTTCACAGAACTTTGAAATTTGAAGAATTGTTCAAATTCCGTGAAACAACCCGTAATTAGTTTTATTAAGTTAATTCTTAGTTATTAGCATGTTTAAAATCTAATAATGAAGTATCTTATTAACGACTTTAAGAATATTTGGATTTGTTTCTGTCTGTGTTTCTTTTTAGGACAAACGTTTTTGCTTTTGAATACAATTGTTTCGGACAGCGTTACAGTGTCCACCATCAGAGTGTGTGGATTGTGGTGAAGTATGTGATTATGCTTATCGAAGTGATAACGTGTTGCAAGCCTTAATCCTCTTAACCAGATTTTACTTAGATACATTTTAGATTGATTTTTCTTTAGATACCAAGAACTGTTGGTCTTAGTAACATTTACGGGGTATTGTGACTTTCAATTGTCACCGTATTTAAAAAAGTAGATTGTTGAAATTTGTGATCGCGTTTTATGAAAATGAAAAAATTAATTAAAATTCTAATGTTATGCATTACGTTAGTTGTAGTTTGGTGGTTCAGTCTCTGCGCTTTGCAGCCTTCCCGTGGCATCACTCGTTTGTACCTGATCCGCGTCCCCATCAGCCATCAGTGTGGCATGCCATGACGTTATAAGAACAGAGTGTACCTATTTCTAAATATAAATACGAGTCCGCCCGTGTATGGCATCGCCGTCTTTTGTTAAATAAATTAGTTTCGGTGTCTACCATATTACGCCGAGAGCCGCGCTACCGTAGTTCTACAGGTGGCCTGCTGCTCGTTGCTTGTTGCTAGTTGCCCGTTGCTTCGCAGTAATTAACACTACCAGATACCACATACCAGATCGACCAGCTGCTAGCTTCTTCCACGGATACTTGGCTCTGCTTCTTTATACTGTACACTCTACTCTGCTACTGGATACTACCTTCCCGTCCTCTATTCTTCCACCATTAATAACGTCGGATAGAGCGATCACGGCTCGGTTTTCTTTGAAATATCTTCATGGAATTCAAATTAGTCTTTGGTATTCGCGACTCGGAAATCATTTGTCAGATATCAAACATCGAATCAACGTGAGCTCAAGAGAAACTGGTCTAAACATAAGTACATATACCAACATTTCTCAGTAGCAGAAAATCTTCAGTACTATACTGGAAGCATTACGCGGAAATCATTTGACATTCTTCTTCATTCTTTTTCATCAACAATTTCATCCAGTCGTCTCGAGTCATGATTGATTATGGCATTATTTTGTTGCGAAATAAATGACCAAATGGCTGATTTGTAAGACGAGGATCATGACCAGTTTCCTGATGGGATCGTGACGAAAACTTTCTGAAGGAATAGCCCAATTTGGTTTAAACGTCTTCATTCTTTCTTATAAATTTTCATTTATATTTTTTAATGTACATACACCATTTCCACGACATGACGATCCTCCGACGTGTAATTCTTAAATGAAACTGAATTTTTGTTCCAAAATTAATATATTACCTAGTTTTAACCACGTTTATTGTAAAAAAACCGATACGTTTTTTGGGTCTCATCAGGATTTACTTAAAATTAATTACTACAATAGACATAGACTTAAAAGTGTCGACGGAAAGGTGGGAGTGGGAAGGGAGAGGAGGATAGTAGGGCATAATTTACAAAGGGAACAAGTGTAATAATTGGTAATTTAAAAATATTTTTTGATTGTTTAAAATATTTAAATTCATATTTACGCTCTTTCTAATTTCTAAGACTTCTATTTTGTCTAAGATTTCTAATATGTCTACAGAATAAAATCACAATATATGTAGGTAGTAAGTCAATTCAATTATTAAAGACAAAAGTGTGATTCGTCTCCAAAGACATTTGAAATACTTCGTTTCCGTAGCGAAGTCGAAGAAACTATTATTGTTTAAACACCTCAAATGATCCTTTAACCATATTTCAAAGTTTCTCGAAGTTTCTTGTTTGAAGAAGTAAGTTTAGTTTTTCCACGTTCATTTTCCTCAAGGTGGGATCCTCATATTATTTTTAATTTTTCCAACAACGATTCTCAAATGCATATTTCTTAATTCAAATGAAAGATATTAATTTTATATAAAACTAGCTGGTTCCCGGCATGCGTCGCTATGCCATTTAATAAAGAAATTGTTTCTCCCTGAGTGTACTTTCCCATTCGTCCCGTTCCCCTTCCGCCTCTCCTTCTTCTCCTGCGTCCTCTTCCCCTCTCGCGTTCCCACTCCGTCACCTCCACCTTCCCAATCCCCACTCCACTCCCCCCTCTTTCCCCCGTCCCGCGAACCCCCCTCCCAAGTTCCCCTCCCCCCTCCCAGTTCCCCCTCCCCCCTCCCAGGTTCCCCACCCTCTCCCTCCCTCCCGCTTTCCATACATTCAGTTTTCAAACCTCGCGTGCCACCAATAGCAATTTTTTATACAAATTTCATAATGCCAGAGCTCACCGGAAGTTTTATAAAAACCTTGTCCTGACAATAACGAACACACAAAAAAAAGAATTATCCAATTTGGGGCAGTCTTTCGAAAGTTATGCGCTTAGCAACACATTCAGCGATTCATTTTTATATTATAGATGTTTCCAAAAGAGAGACAAGAATTTTCTTTCCACCGCAATGGTCAGTCTCAAATGTATGTTTTTCAAATGAAAATAAATGTAGAACGATTGTGATGTTTTTCCAAAAACCTTTGCGTTTCATAAGCATGCCTTATTTTTATGGACTGTTCTCGGTCTGATACTTCGCTTTTTCCACCATACTGCTCTGTTAACGGCAGGAAAAACTAAATCTATGAATGAATCAAATGCCATTACAAATACTGCAGACTTTTTTTTTGCCGAACGTTTCCGTATTATAAAATGGTGACTTTATGCCCAAATTTGTTTTATTGAATTATTGGATCATTAAAGTGGGCTTTTTGTAAGCTTTAGCGACAACCGTGAGAAAGTATTATTGAGAAATCGCTAGCTCTAAATAATCAGGAAATGCTGAGACTTACTCAGAGTTCAGAACACAAAAGGTGTTGACTCTACGAACGTGGACTGAGAATTAATAAATCTATTGACAATGAAAACACACGACTTGTAATGTTAAATCTTTATCTAGTCATTGCGTTGAACAAGGTTTCAGTGTCAGTAAATTGTTATTTCTTTAGTGGATAAAATTATTTCTTCGTGCAAATATTTAATTTGAATACCTACAGCTTTAGAAATCATTTGGTATCTATGTCTTGGGTATCATCTCATGATTTTTTTCATCAGTTTATTGAACAAAGTTCCCAACGAACTCACTACGAGGGTTATTCGGAAAGTAACCGCCGTGCGTCGTTTGTCTATAAATTAAAAAAAAAAACCTGCATAGATACAAATAATATTGAATTACTTGGATCTTAAACCTACAACTTTCCACTATTATTCAACGTAGTTTTCATTCAAATTCAAGCACTCGCTATACCGTTTCACCAATTTGAAAATTCCTTCTGTATAAAACTCGTCTGCCGTATCAACCTTTCACAGCATTTTAAAGATGGACATCGGATGGAGCCAGTTCAGGCTGTGCGGGGGATGGGTGACTTCTGTTCACTCGCATGAAGAAGTGGCTTGGCGTTCAGCACTCCGATGACGACGAAGATTTTTAAAATACTGTGACAGGCAGCGCAAACGTTCCTCCGCGGTCGAGTTTAAGAAAGAAGGAATTTGCATTTTTTCTAATTTATTTTTATAAAATACTTAAAAAATAGTTCCACTTATTTATTTTTGTTAAATAGACCTCATTATGTATTGTATCCTCTATACTCATGGCTTGATATATTTGGCATATCGCTCGCCGTACATTCACAATGGAAATGCGTTATGGGGAAATAGGCCAAGCAAGCTATGAGAGAATAGCCACCACGAGGAAAATTAAAGTCACAATTAAACTTACCCCTGGTCGTAATACCCACGTTAGAGCATTTATTATTTCTTTTGGAAACTAATAGGTTTTTATTGAGTATCTTAGAATGCCTAGTATGGTTTATAAGGCACAATAAGGTAGGTATGTGTTCATGAAAACATGAAACATCAAACATCATCATCTTCTTATCATGAAACCAGCGCAATGTGCAAGACACGAATCGTTAATTTAAATAACGCATTTATTAATATTATTTACTCATATATTTATTAAGGGCTTATGTCCAATTTACAAGATAATGATACGAAATTAATTATAAGAGTAAAGTATGTTACATGAAAGCAAAAACAAAAATTTGGTATAAACATAAGGAAAAGAAGTCTAATCAATACTTAGCTAGAAGTCAAAATAATTTATACTAGAACCAAAAAAATTAAGGTCTTAACTTGAGTAGTTACATTCTGCACAATTAGTTGAGTGTTGCTTGCGGAAGAGCAGTTCATTATTTCTAAGTCTACGGGAAAGTTTATTAAAAGGGATGAGTTGTAGTAAAGTAGGTCGAATCAACAATACAATTAGGTAATAATTTTAAACAAACAATTTTTTTCCGAAGGTCTTCTGAAGGAGAGATGTTTAGAGTTATTTCAATTTCATCATTTGAGTAGTTGCCCCTTTCTAAAAGTAGCCTAAGAACCATAATAACCAATTCTACAAACTTTAGTACCTACGCTTAGATATTATATGCACAGATAATATGCAGTAGAAATGTCTTCCGCATAGATTTGAATGGAAATCAATACCAGTGACTTAGTACCTTTTCGTTCACATCGATTTAGCACGCACATTTAGCGTTGTCTCTTTTACACTTCTCTGGCATCGTATATCGCCATCCCATTTATCGAAATGAAAATTGAATAATGATGACGATAATATATGAAACACAGTTCTGAATTTGAAATTTAAGCAAACAATTGTCTGATTTTTGGATCACGAAACCAACCCCATCGCATTTCTTGTGTTGTTTATTTTATGGCCTTGTAAAACTAGTGTTTTATTGTAACACAAGATATTTTAATTCTATTTTTGAAAAAGACAATTAAACTAATTTTATCATAAAATGTTAAATTACAAGTACCTACCTACATGCTTTTTTTCGCTTGTCTGAATTATTATTCACACAGTCAGTTGTAATTTTAAAAATTACACTTAAATTCAATGAAAATTTGAGTTCATTGAACGTGAACATTTTCACACAGGAATAACGCACCCACTGACATAAACTGAAATACTTATACTTCAAATATTTGATGAATTGTTCAAACTTTTTGAAACAACCCATCCTTAAATATTTATATTTTGAAATGTTTCTTATTTAAGGCGATCCAATAGTTCAGGAAAAAATCGAAATCGGAATTCACGCCCTTTATGGGAGGAGTTTAAAAATACTTGAGAAAAAGCTTTTGGAAAGGTTGGAAAAGGTATTTGAGAATTTTTTTTACAGGTTGATTTCGTAAAGGCCTGTAAAAAATATCAATTCAAAAATATAATATAAATAAAAAAAATATTAGTTTATTGTAAGAAAACGGAAATTTAAAATTAATTTCACGAAACTAAGCGACGCAGAGTCACGCGTGCATCTCCCGCTCCAACCGGGGCGTGACTGATACGAAATAGGTTGTGCCCAGTGCATGGTTCTTGTGCCCATGCCATAAGGGTCACTTCAAGAATCCAAATTCATAGAGTGCGGGCCGTATTGATTGATGTCAAAAATAACAACGAGAAAAAGCATATTTTATTTTATTTTGTGACGTTCGAGCGTAAATATCAATTTTTTTGCAATTATTATAAAATAAACTAAATTTGCCACATTATACAATAAAACCAAATCCGAAAAGGGGTTTATAAATAGGAGACTTTGGACTTGAAAGTGTTTTTTATAGACCTTGTACTTTATTTTTTATAGGCTTATTAAAAGACTTAGAAAAAAAATGACCGACATTTTTAAGGGCCAAGGTGTGTTCTACACGAAGTATTTAATTGAAGCATCTATAATACTTCCAAGCCATCAAAATTTAAAAACAATAACATATGATTTTGTATGATTTTGCATTATTTAGTATGGCTTCATATTAAAGAGAGTAGGTAGGTATTTCAAAACACAATTACTGACTAACATAAACAAAGTTTTAATAATTGTTAGGTTAGTACCTACTACCCGAATTAGACAGCCAAGGAATTCGTGGACGAAATAAAAAAGCTCTCATTTCCCAGAGACGTTCTGGGAAAAGAAAGAAACTGTTCGACCTCTTTCCCATCATTCGTTACGCCCATTTTTCTTGCCGCTGGAGATTTGTGAAAAACCTTTGACATTAGAAAAAACTGCGAGCGACCGCTTCAGTCCATTATAAAACTTTAAATTAATTGTAATTCGAAGGCGTGTAATGAAATCAACACGATAAAAAGCTCCCGATGCAAATGAAGTTGGGCACACACAGACAGCACAGATACTCCCGGAGTTAGTGCCGCCTGATTATTGTTGATATATAATATTTGCCTTTAATTATGGATGATCCTTTTCAGAAGCGATGCCACAAGTGGGAGTGGGAGAATTCCCCTTTGTTTCCGAACGGGCTCGGTGTGAATAGGCGTAAATTATTGTAATGGGGGCGCGGGCGTTTATTTGTTTTATGGTTTACATCGCGGAGGTTCTCAAACACGGACTAGTATAAGCGTTCAAAAAGAAGAAAAAGGACAGATATGTAAATATGAATGTTAGAAGGAACGCGCTGATATTAAAAACAATAATATTAATTAACCCTATTTATTATTAATTTTTAAAACTTTATGAGTAAAATCTCAAATTATAATATTTAATTAAATGAAGACAATATTAGCGAAACTCAATCGAAATCTGGAGACAGAAAAATCAGAAAAGATATTGATATTGATGTCGCGTATTACAAATAAAATGGATAAAAATTTATCCAGACACTATCCAGATTGCATTTAGTTCGAGTTGAATCTTGTAATCATATATAAAGATAGCAGCCAATAATATGTGCGTTAAGTAAGTGAAGATAATGTTGGTAGTTCTTAGTCGAAGTATGATACAGTTAAAAGTGACCGAATTAATATGGGCTCCGTAGCTTAATCGGTAGAGCTGTTTCCATGTAAGAAAAGGGTTCTGGGTTCGAGTCCCAGCGGAGCCAATATCTTTTCTGATTTTTCTGTCTCCAGATTTCGATTGAGTTTCGCTAATATTGTCTTCATTTAATTAAATATTATAATTTGAGATTTTACTCATAAAGTTTAAAAAATTAATAATAAATATTCATCCTAGACTTGCAGAAAAAGTCAATAGATGTCGCGTATTACAAATAAAATGGATAAAAATTTATCCAGACACTATCTAGATTGCATTTAGTTCGAGTTGAATCTTGTAATCATATATAAAGATAGCAGCCAATAATATGTGCGTTAAGTAAGTGAAGATAATGTTGGTAGTTCTTAGTCGAAGTATGATACAGTTAAAAGTGACCGAATTAATATGGGCTCAGTAGCTTAATCGGTAGAGCTGTTTCCATGTAAGAAAAGGGTTCTGGGTTCGAGTCCCAGCGGAGCCAATATCTTTTCTGATTTTTCTGTCTCCAGATTTCGATTGAGTTTCGCTAATATTGTCTTCATTTAATTAAATAATTAACCCGTTTAAGGCTGTACACAACCTAAATAATTTTTGTTTGCTCAAAACTCACATTTTAATCTTTTCCGGCGAATTCGTAACTATAATAATTTTTTTATTCCAACAGAACACTGGGGATGTAAGTTTTTTGTATTTAATATTAATAAAAACAATACCTTACTATTAATATATTTTACGTACAACGATTTTCAAACTTTATAACCCGTTTTTCAACTATAAAGTTAGCTGTAAGCACCAGATTTTATTTTTTTAGACGATGAATTAATAACTCCGCGAGTGCGACATGGAGACACATTTTAAATATTTGTAACACGTTGTTCAGAATTAATTCAAATGAACGCGACGGAAAGGTCGAATCTCTAGGCCTGCTAGGGTGAATTCGACCGTACGTCCGTCCAATATGCTGTTCCGCGTGCGCATATTTATTTACACGCTTTCTTCACTTACGTCGCGTCGTCGTCGTTAAGATTCCCACATTATTTGTCTTCTTCTTCTTTTCTTTGATAGGGCAAATTCGACAGTAGGTCCGTCCAATACACGGGCCGCGAGTCGCATTTTGTATACACGGCTTTTTTTTGTAACGTCATTAAGGTTCTGAATATATTTTTGGGTATATTGTCGTCTCAGCTCATATAGATCTCATATAAATCGCTGTAACTTCCTTACTAACATAGTGATAAATATGTTCTAAACGGTGTTAGAAAGGCAAAATACCACGCTTTATAATGAAATCTAAAAATTAACCAACAAAAAAACAAAATATTCACCATGACAAAATCAAAGTTTAGAATCGGAATTTAAAAAAAAATTGAAACTTATTTGGGAATTTTTTATTAATTATTATTTTGACATGGATCGACATAAAGTGAGGCGAAAATAAAGTTTATTTTACATTTGTCTAATGATTTTTTTTCGTTATCAGTAATATTAGTTAAGAAAAATGTAAGGTGATCTATTTTTAAAACTTTTGTATGTTTGCACGCAAAATTTATATATTTCAAAAATTAAAATTTTAAAGTGTATTTCAACACCTTTCAAAAACAGTTTCTACCTGGTGTTTACCGTATGTTTACCTGGTCACCATGAAACAGGCTGCCGCCTAGTATAGCCTCTGCCATAGGTCACCTCAAGGGTTCATGGGGTGAGGTGTGTACGGATCTTGGCGGCGAATGTATGTGCCCACCAGTAATTTATTTATTTATTAATTTTCAACGCCCTGATGGGCTTTTACATGACAAGTTTATAATACAGAGACAGTTTTTAAATAAAAAAAGATAAACTATTAAAATATAACTTGACGACCTCCATAGTCCAGTGGCTAAGACTCTTGACTCACATTCCGGAGGTCGCGGGTTCGAACCCGGCATGCGCAAATAAATTTTATTTGATTAATTTGTGTTATTTCACAATTAATTCATTTAAAATAATATATAGTATATTTGCGGCATGTTCCAGAGTGGAAGATACTATTAGTATCGCCCTGGTGTAAGACCACCATTCAGAATTGAAACGTTGCTTGAAAATGGCTTTAGCCGTGTTTAGTGACCAGATCTGAATAGCCAGGTACTTCCCAACCTTCCTCTTCCCCACCTCCTTCCCCTCCCCACTACCTTCAGCCTCACAACATACCCCAATTGGGGATGCCATAGTCTCACTGGCTCCAGACGGGAGCAGTTGAGATTCTTGTGCGGTATTCACTGTAAAAAAAAAAAAAAAAATAACTAGTAAACATCGTATGAAAGGTAGGTATACAAATAAATTAGTCATCCGGCAGGGCTGATTGGGAGAGAATGGTTGAGGGAGTCCCTTTAACGTTTCCAGCTTTACTCTCTCGGAACATCGCCTTGCACCTGGGAGGGATGGATTCATACGTCTGTCATACCTGGTCACCCAGATTCCTACCCACCCCTAATACCCCTTTCCTTCCCAGAACTTCCTCTCCTTCCTTTCCTGAAAAGACCCTCCACAGACCATCCCCAAAGATGGCATTGGCCCCTTAGGGGAATTATTTTCCTCAGGGCCTCCTGTGTGGAGCTAATGTAAAAAAATGTGATTTAACGTATCTACTATATGTAAATGTCTTGACTATGTATTATATAAATGATTACCTAAATAAAATAAATTTAATGGTAGAATTAATTTAATTTATTAATTAATTTAATTTAATTTATCACCTAAATAAAATAATTATTAATAAAATAAAATAATTATTAATTTAATTTATTACCTAAATAAAATAATTATTATTAATAATTATTAATAAAATAAATTATGTGAAAAGTCGCGGGATATTATTTGCTGATAGTTTATGCAAAGAATTCATGAGAACAAAGACAATTTGTCTTTTTTTTTTAAACAGCAAGTTAAAGCACGTCATATCATTGTTCAAAAGTAAGCTAGTGTTTACACAGGTACGTTTATGCATAGTATCTATCTATGAACGTTTTATCAACCGGAAAAACATTGAAGTAAAAAGTTTTCTCCAAATAGAAATAATCATTCCAGAAGTCTCGATTTCGAACATAAAACATGTGTTTATATCAGTGACGTCTGAGCACGTCCATTTTCGATCATAGATTGATATAAATTTAATTTTATTCATCTCATCTTAAAAAATCTACCCCAATGCACAAAAAATCAAATCAACATCGACAACAAAGAAGCGAAGAACACATAATCAGAACGTCGAAACAAAATTCTATTAGAAAAGTACTATTAAAGATTCAATCATCCGCTAGGACAATTTCTGAAATAGATATAAATGAGACAATAAACGGTACCATTATTTTACCTTACGAAAACGATTTGAAATTTTGAAATTTCGTGTGTGTAATTGTTTAGATTTTAGGAAGAAAAAGTATGTTTCGATGTTGTTGGAAATAAAAATATGTCATGCACGTTTTCAACTCACTATTATAGAATAAAAAATATCTAAAATTTTGTTGCAACTCATTGGTGGAAATAGCACTGCGGTGGAGAAAATCAATAAATTGGTTTTTATAAACATCGACGTAGGGTATAGGTGTGTGATATAAAATCTGATTTTAGAAAAATCGTGTATGTAGGTACCTAATTTAATATCTACATGGATATGTTTAAGTTATTTTTGTTGTAATATACATATTTTTCAAAACAATAGGAATCATCTGTAAAAATATATCTCTAACTCACACCATAATTGTCCTGTCGGATAAGTGTGTGATATTATTATTTAATTTGTACATAAAATTTATAAATAAAAAAAATTGTGTAAATTTTTTTCTAAATGGTTTTAAACTGATGGTATTATTTATTTAAATAAAAGGCAAATAATTTTATTTACATTCGATATTTAATTTGATACACGTTCAAGAGTCGCTCACACAGTGAGTTGTTTGTTGAGTTAGGGAACGTACCCAAACTACGTGACCAACTTTTTGCAATTTTTAACCCCCCCCCCCCCCCCCGGTGACCAAAATCCTAAGGAACCCGCCGCTCATTTGTATGGAGCGTGACCTTTTGAAGACCCCCCCCCCCCCCTAAAAGTGTCACGTAGTATGGGTACGTTCCCTAACTGTTTATTTATTTTCTTTTTTTTTAAAGAAAGACAAACATTCCCGGGCTGTGAATAACCCAAAAATGTTTGAAAAGCTCCTACTACCACCACGATAAGCGGAAAATGGTGCTTGTGTCGTGGACTTAGCCAGCCGAGAGATCGAACACGCGACGCCCGGGTGGAAATCAAACGCGATGCCCACTCATCTACTAACCGGACTAAAAACGAGTGAAGCAGTTATTGAAGCCATGAGGAAAGATATTTTCTATTAATTTGTATAATTATGTAAAAATATTAATTTACAAGCAATAAATGGTTTTACCGTAATAATTGACAACGATTCCATTAATTTGCATAATACTGTATCTGTAATGTTTTTTTTTAAATATAACATTAACTCCATACAGGAGGCCCTGAACAAAAAATCTTTCAGGGCCTATGTCATCTTTGGGGATGCTGTGTGGAGGGTCTTTTTATGGAAAGGAAATTCATCACGATCCATCCTTTCCACTGTAGTGCGAGGCGATGGGTCGAGAGAGTCCGGCAGGAGAGATCAAAAGGTCTCCCTCAACCAGTCTCTCCTGATGTCCTGAAGCCCGCCACGCAGTTGGTGGGCAAACACATCCGCCGCCAAGACCTCACCCAATGAAACCCCGTGAACCCCATTAGCTCAAGTTACCTGCTAAGTTACCAAATGAAGTGGACCACTTGGGGTGGCCTACGGTTTTGGTTACTTACATTTGGACGAACCAGGCGGCCTTACCCATAACCACCTCCCAAATAACGTGTATGCCGAGACCGCTACGTCGCGTCGTTTTTGCGTTAATTTACATAGGAGAATCCATTTAACGGTTTATAATGAGCTTTTAGTTTCGGTATCTAACTGATTTATTGCGTTATTAACAACAACAACTTCGATGGAAAAAAACTCCGTATCAATTATTATTGATATATTACGTTGCTATAAATAATTATTAGGTTATGTTCATTTTATTTATATAAATTTTTGTTGGGTATTAGATGTGCTTTAATTTGCATACTGATTTTTTCGAATAAATATGGGCATTTTTAATTATTTTCTCAAACTAAGCTATGTAATTTAGTTTTCATGTTAGGCGTATGAGAAATGAGTTTGCTTTCCACAAATATTTACTGTTTTTTTAATGGTAAATTGGTAATAAATACAGAGTTTGTATATAATTTTGAATAATCGTAAATATAATTTTTTCCTTTTACGTGCGTAACTGGGCTACGTGATATTTATTTTAATATAAGTATATGCCATATTTATGCTACGAAAGGCGGGTTTACAAGGTTATAAAAAAGTGTTTTCAAGCAGAAGGTAAAGTCAAAATTGAAGACAAGTGCATGACATGTTATAGTTTTTTATGTTATAGTCTATAAAAAAAATCGAAATTGGAATTCGCGCCCCATTAGAGGAGTTTAAAAATACTTGAGATAAAGCTTTTAGAAAGGTTGGAAAAGGAATTTAAGATTTTTTTAATTACTGATTTCGTAAAGGCCTGTACAAAATATT
The DNA here is from genome assembly GCA_917880885.1 of Limnephilus marmoratus. Lineage (NCBI taxonomy): Eukaryota > Metazoa > Arthropoda > Insecta > Trichoptera > Limnephilidae > Limnephilus > Limnephilus marmoratus. The sequence continues at coordinate 14,540,893 of OU862908.1, forward strand.
AACTCCTTTTTTACGCATTGTTTATTTTAATAAAACGGAAATTTAAAATTTATTTCACGGATCCAAGCGACGCGGAGCCTAACGTCTATTCCCCGCTCCGTCCGAGACCGAACTGATAAAAAATGGGTGTGGCAAGTATGTAGTCCTTCAGTGGACGGCAAAGGGTTCACTTTCAAAATCCAAATTCGTCGTCTGCCGGCTGCATTGTAAAATAACACCACGAAAATGCACGTTTTATTTTATTTTGTAATGTTCGGGCGTAAATATCAATTTTTTTGCGATTATTATAAAGAAACTGAATTTGCCACATTAAAAAATAAAACCATATCCGAAAAGGGGTTTATAAATAGGAGGGTTTGGACTTAAAACTGTTTTTCATAGACCTAATACTTTATTTTTTTCTAGGCTTATTAAAAGACCTAAAAAAAATGACCGATATTTTTAAGGGCCAAGATATGTTCTACACCCAATATTTAATTGAAGCATCTATAATACTTCTAAGCGATCAAATTTTCAAAACAAACACATTTCATTTTGCATTATTTAAAGTTAGGTACCCTAGAAGTTTGTTGTATATTTTTGATATTGGGCAAAAACTTTCATGTGGTCGGCAAATAAAGATTTTGGGATTCTTTTAGATGTACAAAACAAGCTCTGTAATCCGACTTTCAATAATTCGACATGTCTATTAAGACATTTATTACTTCAAGACGGCTCAAGAAAGCAATACAAAGAATGCAAAATGCTATTGTATTAAAAAAGTGCAATGCAGTGAGATATATTTTATTGTCATGTAGGTAGGTACTATGCGTCTATTTTTTCTGATTAGATCGCAAATCGGGTTTTTTATTTCATATTTCCAATACTCCAACATTTTGCTGATTTTTTTTGGTGTTGTAATTTATTAATATACTAGCAGACCAGGTGGGGAGTGAGCAACGACCTCGTGTCGGCAAATATAGACAGGGACTGAGCGTTGGCCGGAATAAGCTGACCACCAACTTTTGCCCTACCAGGCGTCTGTTGTCTAGGGCACCCTCTTGTCCTGGAGAAGTAAATAATCTCCAAAGGCGGAAGAACCTTCGAGGTCAACGGCATAGGATGTGGAAAGAAACGGGAAACTACCACATTAAAGGTCCAAGTGGCATCCCAAGAACCAGCAAAACATGAATACCCAATCTCAAGTAAAATTCTCCGGAGGTAAAATAGTCCCCCGTTCGGATCTCCGGGTGGGGACTGCTCGAGATGCTAGAAACACAAAGTCAAAGTCAAATACAAAGAACCAAATAGCGAGATGGGCAACGTGGAATGTCCGCACATTACTGCAAAACAGCAAACTGGATAATCTGAAAGCTGAGATGCAAAACGTAAATTTGAATGCCCTAGGTATAGCAGAGATGAGATGGCCCAATTGTGGAGACTTCTGGAGTGGCAACTACAGAATCATCCACACAGGATGCATAAAGGATAAACCTGGCCAAGGAGGAGTAGGCGTTGTGCTGTGCAAGGAATGGGGAAGACGGGTTAAGGGATACGTGCAATATAGTGGAAGAATTATTCTAGTCAAAATAGAAACTAAGCCTGTAGACACTGTAATTATCCAAGTATATATGCCAACATCTAGTCACAGCGAAGAAGAAGTGGAGGAGGTATACAGTTCACTAGATAAACTTATATTAGAGATAAAAGCAGGTGAAAATCTGATTCTCCTAGGAGATTGGAATGCTGTTGTAGGAGAAGGACGTGAAGGAACTTGCATTGGGCCCTTTGGGCTGGGTGCAAGAAACGACAGAGGAAACAGATTGACAGAATTCTGCGAAAAACACAAATTAGTGATAGCAAACACTTGTTTCCAACACCACCCAAGACAGCGATATACCTGGAAATCCCCTGGAGACAGACAAAGACTGCAAATAGACTATATAATGGTTAGACATAGATTTAAAAACCAAATAAAAGACTGTAGAAGCTATTCCAGTCCAGATATAGATAGTGACCATAATATGGTAATGGCCAAAAGTATTCTAAAACTGAAAAAAATAAAAAAGAGAAAAAATTTCAAATGGGATACAAAAGTATTAAAGATAAAAGAGATCAGCGACAGTTTTAGGGAAAAAACGCAAGAATGCAACCTAATGGAAGAGGAGAACGTGAATGCGATCTGGAAAGTGATAAAGAAGAAGATCATAACTACGGCAGAGGAAACTATAGGCAAGGAAAAACCCCAAGCAAGGAAGGAATGGATAACCGATGAGATCCTAAATATGATAAAAGATAGAAGAGAGCTCAAAAATGATAAAAGAACTGAATCACAAGAGAAATATAAAGTGCTGAGAAACAGAATAAATAGAGAGTCAAGAATAGCCAAAGAAACATTCTACCAGAATAAATGCGATGAGATAAACGACGACCTCAAGAGAGGAAATATAGAAAGAGCTCACGCTGCGGTGAAAGACTTCTTTGGGATGAGAGTTGGAAAGGGTAATGCAATAGAAGGAGAAGACGGCAAAATACTTTTCGAAAATAGGAGAGAGATGGAAAAGATACCTCGAAATGCTGTACAATGGGAAGGGAAATAGTCACAACGAAACATTGATAGAAAGAGAAAATGAGGTAGACGCAGATGATTTGGGAGATCCCATCACTAGAGAAGAGTTTGATCTCGCACTGAAAAACCTCAAAAACGGGAAAGCACCCGGAATCGATGACGTTCCGGCTGAACTAATTAAACCAGCAGGAAAAGGAACTATAGATGCCCTGTTTAAAATGATACAGACAATGTATAAGACTGGAAAGATACCAGAGGATTTCGAGAAATGCCTAATTGTTACATTACCAATGAAAGCAGGCACGACGAAATGTGAACAACACAGAACTCTTAGCCTAATATCTCATGCCTCAAAAATATTGACTAATATCATTCTAAAAAGAATCGAACCAAAAGTAGAGAACATCCTTTCCGGAGATCAGTATGGCTTTAGAAGAGGTGTAGGAACCAGAGAAGCAATATTGTCGCTACGAATACTACTTGAAAAAAGAATAAAAAGAAACCAAAACACATTCATCGCATTCATAGACCTGGAAAAGGCTTTCGATAAAGTAGAATGGAAAAGACTCTTCGAGATTCTGAAGAGAATTGATATCAAATATAGAGATAGACGAATAATCCAGGCGCTATACAAGAATGAGGCCGCTATAATTAGATGTGACAATGATACAAAAGAAGCCAGTATAAGACAAGGGGTGAGACAGGGATGCTCTCTGTCACCTGTTCTTTTTAACGCTTATATACAAAGTGCGATTGACGACTTGAGAGAGAGAATGAGTCACAGAAAAGGTGTAAAGATACACGGGCAAAAGGTGGATATGATAAGGTTTGCTGACGATTTTGCATTGGTTGCTGAAAGCGAAGAAGAACTGCAAGAGGCCTTAACAACCATGCAAAGCATTCTCCAAAATAACTATAACATGAAGATAAATAAAGACAAAACAAAGCTGCTGACTGTAGGCCGAACGCAACATCAGATGCGAATAGAGATGTCAGGAGTTCTACTAAAGAACGCCAAGGAGTTTGTCTATCTCGGGAGCAAAATAACATGGGACGGTCGGTCTAAGAGCGATGTCGACAGCCGTATACACCAGGCTAGGCTTGCTTTCAATAAAAGGTCGAAAATAATTGAATCAAATAATATAGACCTAAAGCTGAGAATACTCCTCATCAAGACCTATGTATGGAGTATCTTGATGTACGGCTGCGAAACATGGTGCCTATCCAAAAGAGATAAACGGAGACTAGAGGCTTTTGAGATGTGGTCCTATAGAAAACTATTAGGAATTTCCTGGAGAGACCACATTACAAATGAGGAGGTTCTCCAAAGAATCGAAGGAGGAAGGCACCTGCTCAGGACCTTGTCCGAAAGGCGTGCAAGATGGATCGGCCATGTAATACGACAAGAAGGCCTCTTGCATTCCATAATGGAGGGTATGACCGAGGGGACAAACTCTAGGGGACGCCCACGCCGAGAGTACCTGGAGGACCTGCTGGTGGACGTGCGCTGCTTATCATATGCAGACCTCAAAAGAGCCGCACAAGACAGGGAAGAATGGAATAGGAAACTAAAGGAAATTGCTGCAAACCAATCCCAGAATTGAAACCAGAGAGAGACTAGCAGACCCGGCCACACGCTGCTGTGGCTAACGAAACACAACGCCATTACCCAATCTTTGTAAAACCCACACAACCCGCTTGCCAGCTGCCCGCTGCCCGCTGCCTGAATTGATTATTTGAATTTATCGGCTTTTCTTTACTATAATAAGCATGTATTGTACACATAAACTAATTAATTCGCCACTAATTAAACAATGCTTGCAATGCAACACTGGATATTTGAAAAGGGGAAAATCAAATACCAACTTACTCTAGGACATCTATTTTCCAATTTCTTCTGTAGAACGAATTTCAAAAGTGACTATAGTACAGCCGTTTTAAATCGCCCAAAAATATGTTTTCTTTGAATTTCTCGGCTTTTCTCTAATATAATTTACATGTATTATACATATAAACATTCCTCTTCAATCACTCTATCTATTGGTGAAAACCGTATGAAAATTCGTTGCGTAGTTTAAAAGATTAACGCGCACATCCATTTTGAGCGACTTCATTTTATACTATGTAAGGAAGGATAAGGAAGGATAAGGAAAGGAAGGAGGATAAGGATATAAGAGTATATTCTGTAAATGACTGGGTTGATACTAACCGGCTAGCTTGCCTATGTAAATTGGGTTTACAACTGTATCATTCCCGATTTTCAATTCCCCGTATATGTGCAAAATAAAATACAAAATTTTACAATACAGACATTTTTAACAATACCCTTCAGAAATACCGAATAGAAGTAACGCGCACGATCTAAAATTAATACATGAGTGTAAAATGTATCGGGAGCATCGCCTATCCTTATCCTATTTTCCTCTTCCTCTCTTCCTCACCAAAACATAATTTTAAGATATAATAAAACTCCATCTCCAAGTAACTTTAACATAGGAAACCTTTTAGGCTTTGTATATATGTACCTCCATATTTATAAATAAATAAATTATCATTTACACATAGATATGATTTTCTGAAGAGATGAGTTCTTAAATCGTGTGGCAGTCAAATCGTGTTCCAAACCTCATATCCTGACACTCAGGACACTCACAGAATTTTTATCTGGTGTGAGCTTTAAACCTCCCGAAATTTGATGATGTCATCGATCTAAGAGTTGACTACCGAGAGTTGAAAATTTCTTGAATGGACATTGGAGGTTATCCACCACTTACCCGCCCTGGTATAAGTATATGATTACTTCTTCAAGGTTTTCGCAAGGATTCTAATTTTTTTTAAAGAACGAAGCTACATTTAGTTTAGAACGAATTTAGACCTCCAATGTCCCTGCATACTTTGTTAGAAAGCAGTATGCAAGTGCTTAGCGGGTAATACAAGATACAATATGTGGAATGGACAGTTCAGATAAGTAATGCACATGCTGAGCAATATTTTTAACAAAAGTTTGAGTACCTACCTTGGAAGGGGTATCCGCTGAACATCGGCCTCATGCCCCCAGAAGAGGAAGGCATTCCCCCGCCTCCTTCCATATCACAATCCTTTATTAAAATTCACTGCAACCAAACCAACCTCTACAATGTTGATAATTAACACCAATTAGTTTCCACACATTACATTCCAATTTACCACAAAATTTCCAAGAAAAACGCGATCGCTTTTTAAGAACTCCAAAACACCACTAGATCGTTTGTAGGGTTTCTCGTAGATTCACGAATAAAACATGAATATGACAGTCTCGCGTAGTTTATATTCACCACTCAGTTTCCACACATTACACCACAAGTTCAAGAACACCCTCAACACTTTGGATGTTTGTGCTTTCGTTGATTCACAAATAAAACACAAAATAATAATATCACTTTAGCGACAATAAACTAAATTATATTGCCACAATTTCGTTTTCACACATTACACTTTAGTTACCACAAACTATTTATAAGTATTTGAGAAAAAAGTTTTTCTTGGGTATTCACTTTTTAAGTATACCACAATGGTGTTAATACTTTGGTTGTGTTTGTTTTAAGGGTTTCTCGTCGATTCACGAATAAAACATGAAAGAGAATCACTTCAGTTCTGGGCAGTATGCTATATTAGTTTATGTATATTCACAGTCGATGCAGCACAAGAGGAACGCGACCTCAAAGCACCATGGCCGTTTAATGCCCGCAATCACCGCATAAAGTTAACAAACACAACTCGTTCACTGAAGTTCTTGAGCTAATAAAAGCGCAGTATTAACGACTAGCATTAAATACTTTAAAGCGTATGATGTATTGAAACAAAGGCATTAAGTTATTCGGATTTAATCTCGGCGGCAAGCCGTGGCTAATGGCGAAACAAGTCGAGTACCACTCTGCAAACTCTGAAATGGCGGCCTGAAGTAAAGAATTAACTATTAAAGTACAGGGTATGGAATGGACATGATTGTATTGCGGAGGGTTGGGCCTATGTGCATTGGGCTTCCCCCCAACACTATACAGTATACAGAATACAGAACTCTGAACGCAGAACAGAACTTGGGCTTCTGGTTTGATATTCCGCTGGAGCGACACTGAGGGGGGCTCACCCGATTTTTCCATTATTTCATTACGTTTGTTCAACAAACGCGTGGTTCAGTGTGTAAACTAGTTTTCAGGGGGGCTAAACAGTTTACAAAAATAATAATACAGGATTTATTTTAGAGCATATAATATTTTGACAGATACAAAAAATTAAACGAATTATCAAATGATTCGAATTTGCATTTCGTAAATTTGTTTGTGTGTTCCGTATCCGGTCAATTCTGTTAATATAGTAGTTTGATAATATCTTTGCGAGCTGTCAATTTGGAGTAATTAAGTCTACTTTTACTGTGGAAGAATCCTCTTTGAATTTTCTCAAGCTTTTTAAATTTTTTTTTTCATTAACTTCACACAGGAGACCCTGAGGAAAATAATTTCCCGCGGGGCCTATGTCATCTGGGATGCTGTATGGAGGGTCTATTTGAGGCGATGAAGGAATGAACATTGGCCTTGAAGAGACCCATGTTGTAGGAAGGAGGAAACACAGAGGCCGGCAAATCATTCCACAGCCAAGGTTGATCACAAGAACGAGTTGAAGAAGCGACCCGTTCTCTTGTGACAAATGTCAACCGTGTACAAATGTTGGGCACGCGTTTGGCGTGTTTCCCGAATATGCACCGGTGCCGAAGGGATCTATGACGCTAATTCCTCGGAGCATCTTCCATTGTAATACCGGTACGCCTGTGCTCTAAAGATTGCAATCCGTCTCTTAAGATGGGAGAATCTATCAAACGGACCGCCCGTGTCTGCACAGAGTCAAGGGTGTTTTTCAGGTATTTTGGAGCTTGAAGCTTTTACTGGACTATCGAAATATTGGTTTACACTTATTCAAATATGTAGGTACCATAATTTTATTCATTGATAAAATAATAGTCCCTAGCAAAATTAATTCTAAAAGCTTAGGTTATGGTGCCTTTTAAAATTTTTAAATGTTCACTTTTATACGCAAGTTACGAATTTATGGTGTTGGGATCAAATAGGTACCTGCCAACTTCTGAAGTCGCTACCTCCCCTTGGTTAATTTTCCAGTGTTTTGCTTATAGATTTTCTTTGGTTTTTTGTTTTGCATTGTTTATGACTACCCTAACAAAAAGGCACCTCGGCAATGCACCGTTCGGAGCGATCACACCGGATGCGCCAACTACGAGAAATTGCGCAAAGTGTTCAAAATTAAGTCAAATGTAGGCATGTAGGCATAATCTAAGAGTTATACATAGATTAGAGATATAGATAGAGAGTTACAAGTGCATCGAGGATAATAAAGCTGCAATACAGATGTGTGAGGTGTTACTGCCCAGTCAACGTTGGTTTCTAACTAGGCAGTTCCTGTAATAAAACCGTATTACCTACTAAACAGAAAAAAAGGTTTAAAACCTCTTAGCTTCCATTTATCTATGCATTATTGTACGTGCGGGAACTGTTTAAGTGTGTGTGAGGAAATGATAAGTTGGATTTCGCGTGATACAAGGCGAGAGGGGATCGAGCTAGAGCAGGACGCCTATAGTTAAACACTTCTTGTTTATACACGTAGTCGGCCAATCACAATAATTTATTGTACCAGCGCATAAAGGGTGGGGATATTGTCACTAGCCTCGTATCAAGGGGCAATTGTATTTTCATAACGACTATAAAGTAATATATAATGTGGAGGGAGATCTGACGATACAGGGGTTCGGGGTTCAGAAAGTGGCTGTTGAACAAAATAATCGTTTTTTGAGCCCTGGCAAAAGTTGAAAACTTTAATGTAGGCAATATAGCATCATGATGATGCAGTAAATAATAGCATTTGCAATTTTTTTCTCTGACATATTCACAAAGTTTAATTAATTAGTAGAATTTGTTTTTTATACGGTGCAATTTCTTTTTTAGTGACACCTGCATTATATTTTAGTTCACCGTACATAAGTAATATTACAACTCTTGCAATAATTTGGGGGGGCGATTATGGGTACCGCCGCCCCGGGAACCATTTATTGGGTTACCAACACCCTGCCATAGGTCACCCTAAGTGGTTCTCTACGTTTGGTGACTAAGCAGGGGTGCTCACGTTCATGGGGTGAGGTTTGTTTAGGAGAGACGGGTTAAGAGCGACCTAACTTAGACCTTTCTATCCGGACCATCACCTTGCACCTCAGTGGGAGGGATAGATTCATACTTTCGTTTTTCCTGAACACAATGACCCTCAGATTCCTACCCACCTCTCACACCTTTTTCCTTCCTAAAACTTCCCCTCCTTCCTTTCCCTAAAAAGTCTCTCCACACAGCATCCCCAAAGACATGGGTCCCGAGGGAAACTGTTTTCCTCAGGGCTTTTCATGTGGATTGAATGTAAAAAAAATAAATTATTGCGGCTATTTGGGACATTCCAACTTGCTTTCGACTTTCACACGTTCAGATAAAAGTGTAAAAGATAGATGTGGAACAATATTTTTTGTTAATGATTGCCCCAATATCTACAGTAGAATAGCCACTGACTGCACGAATAAGTTAGTCCTACCTACATCTATAATTTGGAGCATTTTATTCATCTGGAACCACATCTTATAATGTACCACTCTGATATTTTTTGTTATTTCCATATTCATCAATAAGAAATCGGCAGCTGTATCGATGTCGCAGCAAAGAAATAGGGAAACTCACATTAACACAGCGTCGTACAATACGTACACGCGAGCGTGTGAAAAGTTCCCTGGTTATCTGACGCACACCGCGAACACGTACCCCGCACACTCACGCAGTGCCGCCGCACAAAGGAGGGCCCGGCCGTGATTGGTGGATGCGTAAAACACATGCATTGAAAATCAGTGTAGAATCGGGCACAATGCGGCGTGTTTAGTCATGCTACGTAGCTTTGTGAGGAAATAAAGTGACTCTGTCTCGCGGCACCCCTGCCCCACCATTACCCTCCCTTCACCCCTGCGAGAGAAGTAGGACTACACAGTACACACATCAGGGATATAACCTACTCCCAGTCATCCCCGTTGCCATCCCTGTTCCTGTTGCCTTCCGTTCCTATAAGTCTTGATTAAAACAAAGCTGTTTTTCACTGTTCTTTGACGAATCGTTGTCGATGGCATAATATTTTTTTAAAGAATATTAAAACAAAGACAAACATTCCCGGGTTATGAATAACCCGACAATATTTTAAAATCTCCTACTACTACCACAGTAAGCAGAAAATGTCGCTTGAGTTGTGAGGGAGGACTTACCCAGCCGAGGAATCGAACACAGAAAGCCTGGGTGGGACTCAAATGCGATGCCCACTCAACCACTGACCGGTCAACTATCTATTCAATCCATCATAATTACACTACTTCGTACCCAGATATCGAAATACGGGTGACCCGACAGTTGTTCTCTCGACAGTTGGCCCCCCGAAATTATAATTATTATAAAATTGTATTTTTTTGCAATATTTACCAATTTCAAACCTAAAATTTTTTGTATGATATCAAACGAATTTATTTACGTTGTTTATTTTTATTTGCACTTATACGCTCTTCGACCAAGTATAATCACTTGGTCGAAGTATACGCTAGTATATAGGTCAAGTAGTTTTACCCTTGATGCATTTTAATTAAAATATGTTTAATAATTTTGTTACTCGGCGGTACATTCTTACTGCACACCCCTCTGGGATACCTACTTAAATTTTGCGTAAGTAGGTATACCGTATTTCTTCTAACCGACTGCATAATGCATGTGATGGGATATCCGATGCTCTTCTGGGAACCCGTTTGCACAGTCCGCGTGTAAACTGTGCTATAAAGTTTAGACTCGCCGAATTTCATTTAGACATCAATACTTTATGAAAGCATTATGGATCAAGAAGTGTGCAAGGGGCCAACTGTCGTTGGATCATCTGTCATAGAATCCAAAATATAAATTCCTCACATCTCCCCGTATTCTTACTGCAAGATGAAAAGCACCCAAAATAGCGAGACAAGTCTTCCTTCTTTTCAACGACTACCAAAAACTACGTTAAGAGCGTTTAACCAGCCAGCGGACGAAAATCCACATTTCGTCGAAAGTTGTTCTTACGATCGTGCAGGGCGGTTACAACGAGAAAGATGAATTATTCTCCGTACCAGCTTTTTTAAATTATAACTCAATATCGAATTTATTTCAATTCAAATTAGCTTTAATTTATACCTTCATCCAAAAATGCTAATAGGCGTGATGATAAAACTATTAAAATAATGTACTTTTTGTAGTTATTTTTTGATTATAAGTATTTATCATTTTTCAATAATGTCTAAATTTAATAAGAATGTTAAAAAAATCTGAAATATATTTGTTTGTAAGTGCGCAAATAAATACACAAATGGACCAATTTTCGTCAAGAAACACTTGTACGTACATATTTTTTATTGAAACTAAAAATAAAATTCTAAAACATGCGTTTGCTAGATAATGTATTGATTTATTTTACTGCATGATTATATTATTTGAAATGGGTGTGGTATAATACAAAATCTTTTTTGAAAATTTAACAAATCTGCCAACGACCTATGGAATAACCTTATTATACTAAAAATTTAAAAAAAAATTCAAAATTTATTACATGCGAATGCTAGATAAAAGAACAATCTTTCGAAATCCATTTAAATTTTTTTGTGGAAAAGAGTCAATACGTCTAAAATCTGATTTGAAAATGACATATTTCTGGTTTTCTCTGGTAATGCCCTCTTAATATTGGCCAAAAAAGAACCCCTACAAGGACTCTATAAGTAATATAACACTTATACAGCGCTATCTAGACACATTTCACATTTCACCCAAGTGTGCTTCATATAGGGTAACGAGGGAGGGGAACGGGGATGCATGGGAAAGAAAATGTGGGGAGAAAAAAATATTTAATTAAATGGCATTGCAACGCATGCCAGGTACCAGCTAGTATAAGTATAAAAGATTCGCGTATCTCTGTAATCCCAGGGCATATATATATCTGGGGAAGGGAGTTTAAGGGGTTCTCTCAACCCCCCCTCCCCTATCGGCCGCAGTATTGTGTAGGAAAAAACATGATAGTTCTCATAGATAGCGTTCCTGAAAAATTGAACAATATTATTTGCACTATCGCTTTTATCAAGATGATAATAAGTTTTTAGAAGTATAAATCCAAAAAACTTTCTAATAAGTTTTCCAAGCCCCTCTCCGTCTCACCCCCCTCTAGGATCGAACACTTTTAACACCCTTATGGCCCGTACAGATTAGGATAGTAATTTAGTCGCGTAGCGAGTATTTTAATAACTAAACGTGTCCGAACACCTTTGATTTAGTAGTTAGTAGTAGCATTTTGGTCAGTCAAGTGGCGAGTTACTTGCTACTTGACTAAACTACTTGCCCAGTGCGAAAAAGCCTTTAGGGTCGATTCCCCTTCCATGAGAATGCTATAGCTACGCCCTAGCTGTAATTAATAACAATTATGATCATCATTTAGAAATGGTATGTCGTATCATTTCATTGACATAAAAAAATTCTTTATTATTTTTTAAATTAATGAGTAAAACCTTAGATTGTAATATTTAATTAAATAAAGACATTGGAGGGGACCCCACCACTTTCCCAACGGCGTTATAAGGAAACATATGGTATCATCCTTTACCGCACTCAAGACTCTACTCTTTTTTTGAACGAAGCTACATTTATTTGAACGACTCTAGACTCCAATGTCCATGCATACGGGGTTAGTAAGCAGTATGTAAGAACTTACATTAACATTATACAAAAGATAAATAGAAGTAGCAGCCCGTGGAATAATTCTTCTGAAATAGGTAACATCATTAGTGTTAGTAAAAGAAAAAGAAAAATAACGGCTTTGACCAGTCGAAGAAACCTTATGAAAATAAAATAAGTAATGAGGACAAAACAGTTACATGATTATGTTATACGTTATAATGTAAGTAAATACTATAATAGCAGAAAGAAAATAAAATAGATAAAAAAGCCAGAGAAAGTATTCCATAGACCACCGGGCAGTCCCAACGAGAATGCGTATAGCTATCGGCTCAACCGCAGACGACGCTCGAAGTCTTAAATGAAGACAATATTTTAAGGAAACAGAAAAATCAGAGAAAGATATGGGCAAATCTGGTAGAGTTGCGGCCCGGAAAGCCAAAGGTCCTGGGTTCGTGTGCTCAATGTGCTCAAATCTTTTTCTGATTTTTCTGTTGATTAATTTTAAAAATCTTTATTTTAAGAACAAAGAATTTATCCGGTTTCACGAAATCTTCATGCTCACGTCCATATTCCTGCCAAGTCGCTTTCTGTCAGCTCTTTCAGAATCTGCCTCGCCACGTCCACCCGGAAAACAGCTGGCGAGCACACACCACACCACAGGGTCGCTAATTGATCGCCAGTGACCCTGCCTCAAAGATAATCTCGTATGGTTCGGTGACAAACACTTATTCCGTTGATAATTTGCCGTAGAAAATTCGCTAAGCGCTGCCGTGAAACCACATTACGGTTGTATCGTACAGCTTTATTTCAAGAAATTTCTTTTATTTTTGGTAAATTTATAAATTAACAGTTTTCCCTTTTCCTTTGTAATTTTAGATTTAAAACTAGTTTTTCTGTTGAGCAATTATTGAATAATCTTAATCTTTAATATATAAAACAGAGTCGGGATAGTTACATCATTTATAACTCGAGAACGGCTGGACCGATTTTTATGATCTTTGATTTGTTGGATTTGTCTCCGCCCCGAATAGCTATAGGTAAAAACATCGGAAAAAACACAAAAAAAAAATATTTAAATTCTTTTTCTCTTACATTTTGTATGGAACGAATTCTCAACTTTTAAAAGAGCTGCAGGAATATTGTGATAAGTATAATATTAAGTAGTGAGTGAAATCCGAAAATTCAAAAACGTCACATATCAATGCGCTGATTGTTTTGCTTTTGCTCTTAAACATAAAAGGCTGCCTGTCTTTCTTACACACTAAATGTCAACAGTCGAAAATCGGACAAACGGCAAATGTATGTCTGCACCCCTCCAAAGGAAAAACACAATAATTATAATAAATCTTCCTCACACGCATAGCATATAGATAATGAAACGCATTTCTCGTAAGTAAGTGGAAAAGTAAGAAAATCACAAAAATTATAAATCCGTAAATAACGCCATCTCTGAAAGACGGACAGTTGCGCATCGATAATTGCTTCATTGTGTAATTTTTAAGTAACAAAAAAACTGGATTTAATTAAGCTATTAAGTTAAAATAAAAGTTATTGATTTTGAGGCGGTACGAAGTTTTCCGGGTCAGCTATTTTAATGATAAATTGATATTTTAAACGTCATATAGGTTAAAACCTCTATAGTTACAACTCATGATGGAAGTGACTTCAATTCAATACTTCGGTTTAATGATAAATTCCTTAAATAAAAAATAGTGCTAATTTCATTACGCACATTTCATCACATAGTTTTTATTACTTCTAACACCAAGGGACAGATTTTCTTGTTTATGGTTATGAATTTCTTTGGATAATATGTTACTCGTATCTTCTTAAACCATTATTTCTACATAAACGAAGTTAATATTTTGATTCTCTTATAAACTTTCAGTCTAACGTGTTGAAATTTAAATAACATTTACTTAAATATCTTTGCAGTAGCGAAATGCGTTATATTAAACTCTGCAATATGGAAATAGACGGTGAAATAGTTAGTTATGTAGACGACACAGTTTTACTCTTTCGATCTAAAGGTTGGAAAAATGTGTATAACATAACCGATTTAGGAATCCCGCGAGTGAGAACACGGTTAGACACAAACATACTAACACTCAACACATCGAAAACAAAATTCACAACGTGCAGTAGTATAAATAGCACGGGACAGCCAAAAAACTATACAAACACCATAACAATACACGAATTATAAACAATGATATCTGCAATTGCCCTACTCCAGAAAAACAGACCAAAAAATAAATTTCGAATCACAATTCATTATAACCTCAGATCATATCAAACAAATCACAACTAAGCTCTTCAAAAACTACATATTTTCCTAAACATAAGAAATACCTACATATAAACTGGAACCAATGTAAACAATATATTTTGCACTAGGTCAATCCATAATAGAATATGGAATCATCGTTTGGGGAAGAGTAACAAACTCTGCTCATCGATCACATGGAAATCGCACAGAAAATCATTTTAAAGGCAATACTTAAGAAACATAGACTAACTGATACAGACCAAATATTCAATACGTTTGATGTACTAGATATACGCCAATTACACGTTAAAACACTAATAAACCACATTTTTTTAACAAAAAAAAGAAATTTCAACGAATACAAACTATCACTAACAGACCAGCTAGATAAGCATTCATAGAAAAAAAACGTTTTGGACAAAGATACCTAAATTTACATAAATACCAGGCGATAAAAGAATTCAACCAACTTTCCTTTGGTATAAAAAATGAGGAAAGCAAAAATAAATTCTGGTAGGTACAAAATTAAAAGAAGGATTAAAAAGCAATATTAATACAATTTTATAACATATAAGAACAAAATATATATACGTAACACACAATATCATTATAAAACACGCATCATTTAATCAACAATCGTAATTCATAATATATAGCGATTTTTTTTTTTCATTCCCGACTTAAGATATTTTATTAAAATTTATAAGTTCACGTTATTGAATTTTGTTTTATAAAATGGTGGCCTCAGCACGGGTAAGCCACCCAGTGAGGCCAACATTATTACATTATATTAGGAAATATAAATTATTATACCAAATAAACAAATATAAATAACTTAGAGATGTCTTATTTTTTATTCTCATTAGTAAATCTAGTTCAAAATTCAATTTCGCCAAAAAGCAGAGAAAAAATATCTAAAGCCATAGATTTTTTTCTTTAAATCTAATGACTTTTAGTTTGATGTTTAGTGCAAATTACAACGGAGGAATTCGCGATGAGAATAAATAACATGATAATTAATCGAAAATAAAATACTAAATCCATCGGGTGCGAACATCAATAGAACGCCTTCAGCAGAGGGTCGAAACGCCTTGAAAACCGATTAAAGGATGTATCACACACCGCCTACTGTCCCTATTGCAACACCTAGTCGGCGAAACACAAAAAGGAGAAATACGCCAATCAACTTGGCAATCATTCATTTTTTAAATTATATCCAACCCATGTTATCTAGGGTCCTTATTGAACTTTATTTTGAGGTATTCCTGGCGGCTTTGTTCATTGTGTCAACAAAAACTCAGCGAGTCTAATCGGAGGAAGCCACCCGTCTCGTCCGTAATTCCTTAGGTAGGTTTATTCCGCTGGATATTTTATGTACCATTATACAATGGAGAACTTCCTTCTGTCGCTTCCCACTCTCTACTCCCGGGTCTTGATTCAGCACTTGGATCATCGGAATAGTTAGAAGTTGGCAATTTGCTGATGACGAGAAAACGGCAAGATCCTCAATTCTACGTAATATATTTTAAAGTAACTCCCTTCCGTATTCTATATGACAAATTCTTCTCTGCTAACTCGCAATATGTTTTTGCAGGTACCTTCATTAGCAAAAAAATAGAAAATGATATAGCTTAATTAAATTAACTCAAATAGTTTTGAATGCAGTGATAAAAACGTCTAGAGTTCTAGAGCCTCGTGATTACATTTTGTCAAGGTTAAACTAAAATTTTCTGGTAAATACAAATATGTGACTGGTGTTCACGGGGTAAGGTTTGTCTAGCTCTTGGAAGCGGATGTTTTTGCTTCTGCGTGGCGGACTGGATTGGGAGACCTTTCGACCTCCCCAGCTTGACTCTCTCGACGCCTCAGTGGGAGGGTTGGATTCATACGTTCGTCATTCTTGAACACATTGTACCCCCAGATATATACTTACCCCTCGTACATTTTTCTTCCCTGAAATTCCTTTATCTAAAAAGACCGTCCACACAGCATCCCCAAAGGTGACATAGGCTCAGGCTCTGAGGGATTTTTTCCCCAGGTCCTCCTGGGTGGAGATAATGTAAAAAAATACCAAAATTCCCAACAACCCAACCTTTGTTTTACCCTTTCCTCCTCTACATTTTTTTATAATTTTTTTTATGTAGTATGAACTTGTAAACTTTATTTTTTTATGTTCTCTGGTACTAGTAATATTAGTAACATCAATACAGATGCATTTTCTTATTGAATCTGACGGTTTGAATTGAATAATGTCTCACCTGAAATGACACCTCTCTGGTCTCAGCCACACTCAATACACTCATACACACAGACATACATAGACAGGGTGCGGATCTAACTTCCATGATAATCATGAGTCGGGAGAACCGAACGATTATTACTGCCTTTAATATTGTATAAACATGGTGTGAGCCGTGAGGATATTAGGCAGGTGATAATGCATTACACCACAGCCACAGTGAAGGTCCCTTTTCTTATCAGCAGTGCTAACAATTATAATTTATTGTTAGAAATACAACACGCTAAGTGCATCCGCGACCAATTGGAGATTCACTAGATAATGATTTAAGTGTAGGCTTTAATTAGTTACCTAAATAGTTTGCATTGTTGTAAATTTACGCCATTTTGAATTAGCCCTCTTCTTGAAAGATTTTATGTACCTACGCAATCACATGTAGGATTATTTTTAGCATTTTGAGATGATGGTTACAAAATTTCTGAAAATATTTTGTTTTATACTGACTTGAAAAGCCACATAATAAATACATTGTTTCTCCCTGCGTGTCCTTCCCATTTGCTCCCGTTCCCCTTCTGCTTCCGCGTCCCCTTCCACATCCTCGTTCCTCCACCTCCCCCGCCTTCCCCCTCCCTTGTCAACCCTTTCGTTCCGTCCCTCCCAGATTCCCCTCCCTCTCCCGCCTTCCCTCCCTGCCGCTAAACTACATGAAATACACACGTATTTTAAAATTTTTATACGAACTTTATAACGCCAGAGCTCACCATTATTATATAGAAACCTTCGCGGGCGTGCGCACAAATAACTCACCAAAGTTTGGTCGCGATCGGATGAATAGTATAGGAAATTATTTTATAACGCCAGAGCTCACCAGAGAAACCATCGCTGACATGTGCACTATTGCGCACAGCAAATCTCTAAAGTTTCATTGTAATCGAGTGAATGGTTTAAGAACGCACAAGGGACAAACAAAGTACCGTTCATTTTTATATACGACTAGCAGACCCGGCCACATGTTGCTGTGGCTAACGAAACACGACGCCATTACCCAATCTTTATAAAATCCACACCACCCGCTTGCCAGCTGCCCGCTGCCCGCTGCCTGAATTGAATATTTGAATTTATCGGCTTTTCTCTACTATAATACCTAAGTACGTATTACACATATAAACTAATTAACTCGCCACTAATTATACAATGCTTGCAATGCAACACTGGATATTTGAAAAGGGAAAATCAAATACCTACTTACTCTAGGACATCTATTTTCCAATTTCTTCCGTAGAACGAATTTCAAAAGTGACTATAGTACGGCCCGTCAGCCGTTTTAAATCGCACAAAAATATGTTTTCTTTGAATTTCTCGGCATTACATGTATTATACATATAAACATTCCTCTTCAATCACTCTATCTATTGGTGAAAACCGTATGAAAATCCGTTGCGTAATTTAAAAGATTAACGCGCACATACATTTTGAGCGACTTCATTTTATACTATGTAATGATGATGATGATGATGATTGGGGGTAGGTATGGAAATGTATTATGCTTATTTTTGAGTCAGCGTTTCAGAGAGTCATGCTATGACCATCATCAGAACAGATGAACAGCATGTCTCAGTGTGTGCAAAGTCTATCAAAATACATAACAAAAGCACACTTAAAATTGCCAGAAAAATTATCGCAGTATATTAGGTACAAAGCACGCAGGTGACTTTGTACGTTTGTTTTGATGTGGTTTCATCAGGACTGCACAGGGTGGCATTTGTGTAAAATCTTGATCCGTAGATAATTATTGTCAAACATATTAGTGTGATATGCATCAATGTCAAGGAATGCCCCCCTGACACGCCCCGCATTCATTAGCCATTAAACAAAGAGGACATTTAGTTTTAACGCCGATAATGAACTCCCGCTTTCCCGCTCCTGGCTGGGAGCTAAACGGCGGGAAAAGGGCAACACAGGGGTTATTTGTTTCACAGACAATTAGGCGCGGCCACAGTCATGGAGAGTAGTCACACTTGATAAGCATTACGGCTGAAACGGTCACGTTTTTTGCCACGCTAAAAAAGATAAAAGTCGTACGAAGACCGTGCGTCGCCGGGAAGGTGCCGCCCGCGCCGGTTGCCAGTTGCCGGTTGCCGGTTTCGCGGGCAGAAGTAACCTAATTTCAGTTAATGACGGTAATCCCGACTGTGCAACAGTGGCTACGGTTTTCGGGTGTCAATCATACAATGGCCATCAATCATTGCGGGCTCTGACTATAGCTACTAGTGATGGTGATGACTTAATGTGTTATGGTAGAGGATGGTGAGCGGGTTGTTTGGTGGTTCGGTAGGGAACAGGCTGTGGAGGACGAGTGGGGAAGTTATAGATGCAGGGATGGTTTCAGACTTTTAGGCGCCCGGAGGCAAACTACTTTGACAATAATTTTCTCGCCGACCACGCTTTCCCCTTTCCCGATAGATTTCTTATTTCCCGAAATAAATAGTTATTGAATTTATAATAGGTTTTTATTTGTGGTATTTACTCGTACAAAATGTTTATTTTACAGTTATAGAACATATTGATATTTGCCCTGAATTTTTCCAACAATCTGTGATGTTGAAAAAATTTCGCGTGAATTTCCTCACCAAACACAAGAGCCTTGTCTGTCTCTTTATGGTTAGGAAAGGCTATTATATTCGTTATATAACACTGTAAAACACATAAAAAATGTAAACTTATTGTAAAAATCATAAAAATATTAAATAAATAAAAAATTAAAATTAGGCTTATTTTACTGGTTGAGTATTTATGGTGGGCAGTGGAGTAATCAGATATGTTGTTTAAGTAAAACTTCTGTAGCATGGCTGTGATTTGGATTTCGGATGAAACAGAAATGACGATTAGTGCAATTGCGCTCATCGGCCGCATTGATAATGATGTCCCTTTTAAAGGCTTTTTTTGGTTGGGATATGAAACGGAAATTACGCGAGGTCTGTGCTCATTAGTCGCTTTGATTATGACCTCACTTTTCAAGTATTGATTGAGATTGTTTTGGTAAAGTTTCGCTTCTATAGGGTGTAAACTGCACTCGATTTTTTTTAAAGTTTAAAAAAAACATTCAAAGGAAAGTACAAATTACATATTAGGAAGCTCTGCCTGTCCAACTAGGAAAGTTTCCCGTTCCAGGACAGACAAATTGACAGATTTAGTTCATATTATACCTTAAGAAATGTACATAATTACCTAACAAAAATAGGAAAAGTAACCTGGTAGCGTACCTATATTATATCATTTTCTGTATAGAGTTTGTGTATATTGAAAACTTGAAATTTTTTAAATGTTTATTTGCAATTATTTATTTATATTGTTTTTCATCTTTTCCTAGATACCTACAGTGAAAATCAACGAAACAAATAAAATTAGGTTTGCCCGGGTTTGGTGGCGGACGCATCTGCTCACCGGCTGCGTGGCAGTCCGGATCGGGAGAGACTGGTTGAGAGAGACCTTTTAAGCTCTCCAACAGGTCGCTCTGAAATAATCCTCCTCAAAAGTATCCCCAAAGACGACACAGGCCCCGGGGGAAATTATTTTCGGCAGGGACACCTATGAGGAGCTAACGCAAAAAAAGATTTCTGAAAATTAATTGAATGCTGGTAGGTACATAGGTATAGGTGCCTAATTCACAACTTGGGGCCCCCTGAATTTGAGCACCCTGGGTTCATGCCAATGACGTACTTCCTTCCAGCCGGTCCTGTGAAGAAGGATATCAAAATGCTTATTACATCTTTCGGATTTCATTTGATCGCTCCGGGCAACGAACGTACTGCTTCATCCTTGGAACAGACAGTAAAAAGTACTTTTATAATAATCTTAATAGTATTAATACCAAGGTAAGCAGTTTCAAATATAACTACCGACATTTTATTGCTAATTAGTTTTCAGCGGCCATTATAAACGTAAAACGCTGCGTGGTGTTGTTGGTTGGAGAACTCCTTCGTTGGTGTTTTAATGACGTGATACAAGCGAACATATTCAGGCATTTTTATCCACCGAGCTTTTATTTCTTTGTGTATATTTTTAAGCTGAACATTTCGTGCTGAAATCCACAAGAATAAATTGGGTAGGCGTCTATTAAAGGATATATTATAATAACCCAACACATGTTCATAAAGAAGTATCCAATTTGGGAGGAAGGTATGAGTCCCGCCTCCCAAATCGGATCCTCCTCCGGGATACCGCCGCCCGGGAACCATTTATTGGATAACTAACACCTCTGCCGTAAGTCACCCCAAGTGGTTCACTACGTTTGGTGACTTAGTTGGTGGGTTCATGAGGTGAGGTTTGCCCGGGTCTTGGATGGTGGTGGATATCTGTTGCATGGCGGGCCGGATCGAGAGATGCAGGTTCAGGGAGACCTTTTGACCTCTTGACAGCCGAACTCTCTGGACCCATCACCTTGGAGGATTTATACATCCGTCATTCCTGGACGCACTGACCCCCAGATTCCTATCCACTTTTTCCTTTCCAGAACTTCTTTTACTTCATTTTCATAAAAAGACCCTCCGCACAGCATCCCCTAAGATAACATATTCCCTGAGGGATATTATCTTCCTCAGGACCTAAAGCAAAAAAAAGTAGCTTCGTTTTACTAAAACATTTAGAATCTTGACGTATACAATAAGGAACACCGGTGAAAAATATTCTGGCTTTAAAAAAAAAATTCATATAGACTATAGACTAATAAAGCTGATTCTGAATATATCATTTTTTTAACAATATTAAACGCAGAGTTTTTAAAAAATTATTAAAAAGTCCATTTTTAATCGGGTCGTAAAAACACGCCGTCAAGGTGACGTCACTGTTCGACGTGTCGTGACGTCACCGTAAAGTCATTGAATGGGAATGTACGATATGATACAAGCCATCGTATTAATTTATTCGTTTATTTACACACTGTTTATAGAGATTTTGTTGTTGTGTTTATTATAAAGTTATCTCTTATTAGTTTATCTCTATTATTGAAAATATTCAAAACTACTGCACAAAAAAAATAGTAATGCTATTTCTAGGGAGAATACTTCGAACAGCGGAATTCAAAATGGCGGCAGTAGATCAGCTGATTTCCCGATCCTATACTAATTTTTCAGGAGTGATGACGTCACACGATTCACCATACATACGGTGGTTTTCGGGGGGGCTCGAACAATTAAAACTTTGACAATTTTTTTTACTATTAAAAGTAACTCTAATAATAAAAATAAGAATGCAGTTATTTAAGTTAGAAAGTCGTTATTCATTAAATTAAATTAAATTGGACTGGAGTTCCCTATTAAGGAGGTAATCAATAGGTTTCCTAATTCCGTAGTTGGAAAAGTGGTGATGGGACCCTTTCGATGTACATCTGCTTGCATTTACTTAATTTTCTTGCAAAATTGTCAGATATTGGAAATGTGACAATTGAATCGTGCACGATGGCACGAGGGTTTAGAACAACCTGTGGTTATTCCTTGCTAAATGAAACGTTATGGATTTCGATAAGAATTATGCCTAATCACCAAACAAGATCCGGTATACACAATTAAGCAATACTCACTGTTGTGTCTCGTAGCTTGATCTTCATTCGGCGACGGTCATAGGTGTATCCAAGGCGTACGAAAAGATTGTTCGGTTATTATAACCACGATATAGTTTGAGTCACGATAGGATGAAGCGGTTCACACGAAGCATTCGGTAAAGACGGCGATATTATAATGCTTCGCATTACACGCTTCCGATTGATAGAAAATAACATTTCAATGTCGAGCGAAATGTCACGTTACGTTTTGTTTCGATGGTTGTTGATAGACTGGCGATATTACGGTACTTGACTTAGTCCGCCGTATAGGTAAGTACACTTAATGTGCGGAAGTCCAACTTCTGGATTCCTCCGATCTGCATGGTAAATTGGAACACAAATACTTACGTATGAAATCCATCAGCGTTATGAAACAACAATCTTATAAGCTAACGTTTAAAGCTCTCTACGTATGTAGGTATATTTGTTCAATTCAGAGTTTTTGAGAATGAGTTAGAATGACTGAATGTTGAACACAATTTGTTTATCTGAACACAGTTCAACGATCTCTCCGTCCTTAAGCGTTTTAACAAAAAGTGCAATTAAGTAACTGGGCTCATTCGCTCGGACATTGGCGATCGAAAATGTGAAAACTATTTAATTACAAATTGCATCCGACCAATTGCCTTTCGATTACTCTTAAGTAATGATTGTGTTCCCAAGCTTGACTTCTCACAGTCATTTAACGAAACGATCTTCGTATTATTGACTTTTTTGGGAATAGATATCAATTTGATTCGGCGTCTCTCACTGTCTGACTATTTCCAAGTGTGAAAAACAGAGTTGGCAATATTTCGCAGAATCCTCGGCGGCTTGTTTGTAATAAACGAAAATGTGGTTGGGAAATTGATGAAAAGTCCGCTTGACACTTTCTCCGTTTCAATTGAAAATAATTTATTCGTTGGCAAATTCTTCTGCTTTCGTATTCATTATCTTCGCATTTCTTGAAAAAAATAGTAGAGACGAAAAGAATTAAGAGTATATTTAGTAAAAGTCTGATAAATTCAAATAAACTATTTTTTACGTTAGCTCCGCACAGGAGACCCCGAGGAAAATAATTTCCCTTGAGGCCTATGTCATCTTAGAGGATGCTGTGTTTTTTTTTTCTTTTTTACATGAATACCTCACAAGAGTCCCAACTGCTCCTGTCTGGAGCGAGTGGGACTATGGCATCCCCAATTGGGGTATGTTGTGAGGCTGAAGGTAGTGGGGAGAGGAAGGAGATAGGGAAGAGGAAGGTGGGGAAGTACCTGGCTAGTCAGAACTGGTCACCAAACACGGCTAAAGCCATTTCAAGCAACGTTTCAATTCTGAATGGTGGTCTTACACCAGGGCGATTCTGAGAGTATCTTCCACTCTGGAACTATATATTTTTTCTCTATATATTTTTTCAGTATAATTTTGTTAATATTGTTATATATATATGTATGTAAAAGCCTAAATAGGCGTAAATAAATAAATAAATTAATGAATAAATTGTGAAATAACACAAATTAATCAAATAAAATTTATTTGCCACGCCGGGATTCGATCCCGCGACCTTCGGAGTGCTAGTCAAGAGCCTTACCGCTGGATTATGCCGGCCGTCGTGTGGAGGGTGTTTTTAAGGAAAGGAAGGAGAAAAAGTTCTGGGAAGGAAAAAGGTATGAGGGATGGGTAGGAATATGGAGGTCATTGTCCAGGAGTGACTGACGTATAAATCCATCTTTCCAATAGCTGCATGGCGATGGGTTGAGAGAGTCCTGCTGGAGAAGTCAAAGAAGGCTTCGCTCATCCAGTCTCTCTCTCAATCGGCCCGCCACGCGGCAGATGGGAAGATGCATCTACAGCCAAGACCCGGACAAACCTCACCCTATGAACCCGAGCACCCCTATTAAGTCACCAAATGTAGCGAACCACTCGGGGTGATCTATGGCAGAGGTGTTTGTTATACATTAAATGGTTCCCGGGGCGGTGTAGCGCCGCCCCTGATGTGCCGGTAGAAAAGTATAAAATTATTTTTTTATCTAATACTCGTAGTTACTTTACCTTTCGGAGCCATTTGATTTAAGGAGAAGGCGAAGAAGAAGAGTTAGAAATACTATGGGAAGGAAAAACAATGTTTCATACCTGTTTCTTACCGTATAGACGCGACCGCGATAGTAAGAAAATATTGCAAACTGAACAGAGGCCAAAAATATATTTTTTTGTTTCTAAATCAACGAAATTTAAGAATTTGTATTTTTGGCCTATTTGGGGTTTGAATCCACTACTTACAACCCACAACCCACGGGCCTAGTGCCAAATATCTTACCGTTCTGCGACTGAGATCGTTGTTAATTGTAAACTATCATAAATTTCCTCTCCCTGCACTTTTCCTGAAATATCTGAATAAAACAAATCACCGTGTGTTGATTGCGGGATTTACCTACCTAAACCATAAACAATTGCTTTTAAATTTTTGTTAGGTACCTACTAATCTCTTTAGAAAATTACATTCACCAATCATGTGGCGTACTTCCAAGATAATAGATAATATTTAAAATCTAAATCTATATAATATCTTTTCACTAATGTGTACATTCTCTGTGCCTTTAATTTTTATTGAATTTCTTGTCAAATTGATAAATTCAGCCAATGAATTTGAACTCTTTCACAAATATCATTTAATTTTTTTGTGAATGACGGACAAGAATCACCACTGCTCCAGTCTGGAGCCAGTGAGACTATGGCATCCCCAATTGGGGTATACAAGGTGTCCGGAAACTCGTAGTACAAGCGGGAAACTGGAGAATCCACATCACATTTGGAGTCGATTTTGTGGTTTAACTTTTTTGATTTGAGCTTTCGTTTTCGAGTAAATCGGGTCCGAAGTTGGAATATTTTTGGCTAAATTTGAAAAAAATTTTCACTAGGGGGTTGATTTCAGTTGTGTAATGTCTTATAAAATGCAACGAAGGGTAAACCAGGCTCAAAAATTTTTTTAACCCTTTAGTTGCCGAAAAAATGGAAAAATAGAAAAATAATAATATGAAAATCGAAATGCTTAGATCGAAAAAAATAAGTTTTTTGGGTTCTCTACGTGATGTAGATTCACCAGTTTCCCGCTTGTACTACGAGTTTCCGAACACGTTGTATATTGTGGGGCTGAAGGTATTAGGGAGGGAAAGGAGATGAAGAGGAGGAAGGTAGGAAAGTACCTACCTGGCTATTCAGACCTAGTCACTAAACATGACAAAAGCCATTTCAAGCAAAAGGTACTTCAATTCTGAATGGTGATTTTACACCAGAGCGATATTGAGAGTATCTTCCACTCTGGAACGTGCCACAATGTACTACGCAATAATAGGCATATATTATTTTAAATGAATACGCGACCTTGCTCGGATTGCTAGTCGAGAGCCTTACCCTTCGAATACGGAGCCGTCTGTTTTGTTATTTATGGGAATTTAATTATACCTATAGGCCTAATTATTTTCAGCTTTGTGGGTAGGCAAAGCAACCCAGATGAGATTTATATTTCAGAAAAATAAGGTTATAAATCTTTACCAAATAGGCAGTAGGTCAAATAATATTCACTTCACCAGAAATAAATTTCTCCAAATAGTTTAGGAGTTTATGTCGTCCTACCCGTAAAATTAATATCGGGGAGAAAATCGTCCTACCCGTAATAAGGAACTCCAGTGAAAAATATTATGGCTTTAAAAAAATATGTTCATATAGACCAATAAACGCTGATTCTGAATATATAAGTTTTTTTAAATAATTTTAAAAGCAGAGTTTTAAAAAAATTATTAACAAGTGAATTTTTAATCGGGTCGTGAAAAACGCTGTCAAGTTGGCATTATTGAAATTTTAGTGGTGACGTCACTGTTCGACGTGTCGTGACGTCACCGTAAAGTCATTGTATGGAAATGTATGATATGACACAAGCCATCGTATTAATTTATTCCTTTATTTACATACTGTTTATAGAGATTTATTTGTTGCGTTTATTGATAATAAAGGTATCTCTTATTAGTTTATCTCTCTTATTGAAAATTTTAAAAAACTAATGCACAAAAAAATAGTAATGCTACTTCTACAGAGAATACTTCGATCAACGGAATTCAAAATGGCGGCAGTTGATTAGCTGATTGCCCGATTCTATAGTAATTTTTCAGGAATGATGACGTTACACGATTCGCCATACGGTGGTTTTCGGGGGATCTTGAAAAATTAAGATTTGACAATTATTTTAACTATTAAAACTAACTCTAAAAATAAAAATAAATATGCAGTTAATTAAGTTAGAAGGTCAATATTCATAAAAAGAATAAAAAAAAATTGGACTGGATTTCTGTATTTTAATATCGGGGATAAAAATTCAGATCGTCCTACCCGTAATATTAATATCGGGGAGAGAAATTCAGATCGTCCTACCCGTAATATTAATATCGGGGAGAAAAATTCAGATCGTCCTACCCGTAATATTAATATCGGGGAGAAAAATTCAGATCGTCCTACCCGTAATATTAATATCGGGGAGAGAAATTCAGATCGTCCTACCCGTAATATTAATATCGGGGAGAGAAATTCGGCGGCGATACTCAAAACACTGATTGAATTCATAGAGAGCTTTAAAATTATTAACAACGGCCCATTAAATTAAAACAAAAATAATTAACTAACATTTTTAATACAGCACTTAATGATGCTCCATTTATTTTAGTAGACAGGTAACTTTCATAATGGGACGCGGGTAAAATAGTGAGAGATGCCCGGGACAGGGGCGATCCGTCAACTAAGCATAGGCGGCCGCACTAAGGGACATTTTTCGAATAGCGATGAACAATAAGTAACTACGCTCATAATGTGGCCTATGGTTGGCTTACAACACACGAGAATACACATTCATTCATTATGTAGATACCTATTATAATTTTTTCATTGACTCGCTAATACAAATTGAATTGTGTAGGTATTTAAATTGTAAAACATCGAACAAATAATATGGCATCGCTTAATTTTTTTTTCTGTGAAATAAATATTTCAAAGCTCTTTAATAAATGGTTATAGTGGCGTGCACACCGTTTTTAATGAGGGTAGCCACTATATAATTAAAAAACGTTCTATTTTTCAGTGAAAGCCAAAGTAATACGATAATCATTTCGGTAGTAAAATTACATAAATAGAGGTAAATAATTCCAACAGATGGCGCTGATTGCTACATTTGTGATTTGCACCGATATAAAGGCATGGCCTTTTTCGATACTAACATGAACGGCCGTCCCTTAAACGGAGGCGTCTACTAATATCTACAGGAATTCCAAAAACTGAAAAAATCTATGAAAACCAAAGTGCTGACGAATATCTACAGCACAAACTGTCAACTAATATCTATGAGAATCAAAGTGTTGGCGAATATCTACAGCACTGGCAGAGGTTGGATTTGCAATTATGTGTAGCATATTGGAATAATGTAATATTTCGTATGCAGTTTAAAAAACTTAATTTATGTAAGTGTGTATGTAAAAATTCGTAATATCGGACTATTGGACACATTTAGCTGATTAGTCCAACCTACGCTCTGTAGATATTAGTTCAACCTACGCTCTGTAGATATTAGTCAACACTCTGAAGTTCGTAGATATTAGTTCAACATATGAGCTGTAGATATTCGTCAGACATACAGGCTGTAGATATTAGTATCTGGAGTCCCTTAAACTTGTACATTTTTGTGTAAAATTTGACAAGTGCATCATTTTGCAGACTTTTGCATAGTTCATGCTTTTGACACGTTATAGTAGGGTGGTTGGTGTGGCGTTCACACGCTGCGATCCGTTGCTGGAACTTCTCGCATATTCTTTAAAGTGTAGATTGATTTCGTGCAATAAAGTATTGATATTTTTATGTAAGTAAGGTGGATTGGCCAGTGCTTATGTGTCTATGTGGAATGCATACCTCTGCATGGTTGTAGTGTGATGTAGTGTAATGAAAATAGTTGCGTTAAGATTACGTTTGGATTAAATTTAAAGACTTGAACTATCGACAGTATTTTGCTTATCAAGAATAAACGGATTTCTGTACTATAATAAACTTTATGAAAACTTGGTAATCTATTTGAGGATTGCTTAAGATCATGTTATATATCTATGACTCAGACGTAAACTACCTAATGACCACATTTTAGGTAATATGGTGTACCTATTCTGAATCTAAAGATTCAAATCTACGTAGTGTCGTACTACGGCATTTTTATTAATGGGAAAGGAAAACAAAAACATTTGTATGGTCTGGGGGCATATAATCACTGTTTTTGCTCTCCCGTAAAATTTGTCATATGTGGATGGCTTACATCTGAGCGTAAGTTTCTAGATACCAAATAATTAGTTGCCACGATAATTATATACGCATAAAAATAAGAAGTCTAGGCAAATATCCTGTGTTTAATTTTAAATTTTACTTGTATTTAATTTTTGAAAAGTCCCATTTCATAAAATATTAATTTATATTTTATTTTAAACTTATATTGGTTGGTTGTATTATTGGTTGCAACCACTGCAACAATATTTGTTTCCATGTTATTATCATTCCATCGCCAGTGTGCGGCTCGGGTCGTGGGTGATCTGTCAACATTACGTACGCTGTCAAAACTCTGCGAGCGACATGCACGCACACACACACGCACATACTCCACGTGCGTGGAAATACACCACCATACCACTATATACCACTCTACCACTGAAACGCTGTAGGGAGGACATTGTTTGCTAGGAATCTAAGAAAAAATAAATATTTCATAAGAAAATGCTACAATTCAACGGGATCTCACAAAGTCAATATTAGATTAATTTATAAAATTTTCTTGTCATTCATTAAGGTATTGTTGTTTTTAAATAATTCTTTCAAAATATTTATTTTTATCAAGTTTAATTTGTAGCACTCCATTTTAATTTTCTGTTTCTTTTACATATATTCAATAATAGATTTTATTTGTAATTTATAAAAACAGATTGTTTATAAACAAGTTCTGCTGTGCAATTATTATTAAACTCTGGTTAGGTTAGG
Organism: Limnephilus marmoratus; assembly: GCA_917880885.1. Classification (NCBI taxonomy): domain Eukaryota; kingdom Metazoa; phylum Arthropoda; class Insecta; order Trichoptera; family Limnephilidae; genus Limnephilus; species Limnephilus marmoratus. Next base: position 14,570,377 of record OU862908.1, read on the forward strand.
TTAGGTAATAAAAATAAAAGCTACAAGTTTTTCATTATAAGTTCCAACACAGATATAATTATATATCGCCTGTAAGGGGCCTAACCACAGTTTGATAATGCCTTCAGAAGAAGAAAAAGCTGTCACGCGTAATAATAATCACATCTCCCAGCGCCCTTGAGGTGATTTCTCACAAAAATGGCGCTCTACAAATCATCCAATTATTATCTATTATCAATTTCTCCCATCTGGAGCCAGTGAGAATATGGCATTCCCAATTGGGGTACTTTCTGAGGCTAAGGGTAGTGGGGAGGGGAAGAAGATGGGGACATTTGGCACTATTAAATTATTTTTATATGTATATTAGTAGCTTATCATTCTCGAGTCTTTGTTTTTTCATGCAACCAGATTCTGAAATATAGTAAGACGCAAATATTTGTCTCATCCAATGCAGCACGCGTGGAAAACCTAATGCAAGTTCACACAATTACACGCGCAGGACACATCATGCAAGACACCGGCGACACGGACATTCGGGGCCACGTGGCGGAACGGACAAATGGTGCCGTGCCGTGGTAGGTGGATCTCTAACTCTAACACATACCTTCTTTCCTCTCCTCTTCTCTCAGAAGCTATTTGTCTGATGGGTCCTTTACCTTGAAGTTGGCACTCAATTTTGATATTAATTATTATTAATCTGCGAATTTAAACTGCCGACAAGCAATACTGGAACTTTCTTTAGAATGAGCATTTGGATAAAGGATCACTTAAGTTGGTTCTGTCGCAATTTTTTAGGTTAAGATGAAGCCTTGCGAATTAACACAAAATCTTACAAAATCATGTGTTTTTGGTTTGAAAATTTGACTTAGAAATATTATAGATGCTTCAATTAATTACTGCGAGTAGAACAAATCTTGGCCTTGGAAATAATCGAGTATTTTTTAAGTCTTTTTGTAAGTCTGGAAAATAATAAAGTATCAGATCTTTAAAAAATACTTTCCAATGCAAAATCTTCTATTAATGGATCCATTTTTGAATAAAGTTTTATTATATAATGTAGCAAATTAAGTTTTATAGAAAACTAGCAGTCCCGTCCCCACGTTGCTGTGGCTAACGAAACACAACGCTATTACCCAACATTTATAAAATCCACCTTGCCTGCTGCCCGCTGCCTGAATTGAATATTTGAATTTCTCGGCTTTTCTCTACTATAATAAGCATATATTATATGCATAAACCTTCCTTTTGAATCACTCTATCTATTGGTGAAAACTGCAAAAAAATCCGTTGCGTAGTTTGAAAGATCAATGCGCACATACATTTTGAGCGACCTCATTTTATACTATGTTTTATAGAAAATGATCGGAAGGTATTTTAACATTTGTGCATGAATTTCACCAAATAAAATAAAACGATGCGATTTCGCGCTGTTTTTTCCGACATGAATCAAAATAGGCGGCGTTCAACGAATTTGGAATTGAGAATTAAATCTTATACCATCCGCGTAAAGACTATGTGCATTTTGTATCAGTTAACGCCCCGCCACGGTGGCGTATGAACGACTCTAGATTCTACTGAATCATTATTTCATTTCATTTTTTAAAAGAAATATTCTAAATTTCCTTCTTATTATAATAAACAATGAGTAAGAAAGGAGTCAACGTTTTTTACAGTCCTTTACGTAATCAACCTGTTAAAAAACAACTTTCAAATGCTTTCTACAACCTTTCCATATAAGTCTTCTCAAGTATTCATAAATCCCTCTCAAAAAGAGGCGGGGCCTTTCCGATTTACAATTTTTCAAAAACTAGGGGATCATTCTGATGTTTTAGCTGTGACCTACAAATTTTAGCAAATAAAGTTCCTAAACCATCATCATCTGCTTCCCCTTGTCCTATTCGGGTCGGGGACCCATTGCATCGACAAGGCTCCTCCATACGTCTCTGTCTTGTGCTGTTCGGCCTCCGTCCATAGCAGACCCATCGTCTCCACACACAGTTTCTGGAGTTGCCTCTCCCAACTGTGTCTGGGGCGGCCCACTGGACGTCTCTACCCTCTGGAATCGCACTCAGTATCTTCCTCGGAATTCAGTCAACAGACATTCTTAATACATGCCCAAGCCACCTCAATTGCGATTTTTCTACGAAGAGTAGCAGTGGTTCAATGTTTAGATCATCTCTGATAGCCGAGTAGGTTCCTAAACACGATGATTAAATATATGTAATCTAGATTTTAAATGTCCAGAAAGAATCCAGGTTAACCTTCGCTGGATTGCATTTAAAGTAATTAATGCAATGGTTTAGCATAAACCATTGCAATTAACAGCTGGAGGATATTAAATTTTAATTCAAATAAAAAGTGGTGTTTTACAAAGCGTGTTTTTTGAAGTGAAACTTCTTCAGCCCTGTTAGTGATTTGAAATTCGGATGAAACGGAAATGACGCACTACTGCACCTGCGAAGCATGGAACTGCGCTCATTGGTAGCAGTGATTTTGATGTCACTTTATTTGTTGAGATGTGAAACGGAAATGACGCTAGTCTGCGCTCATTGGCCGCTAGTTTATGACCTCACTTTTCAAGTGTTGGTCAAGATTGTTTTTGTAAAATTTCATTTCTACCGCGTGTAAAGTTGATTTTTTTTTTCATTAATATTTTTTTTATTTTTTGTTTTCTCGGAATACATTTTCTACCAATTTTTTATTTTATTATTCAAATATTTTTTTTTATTACCTTAGAGTAACAATATTCAGTATCTAAGTTTTTAGTAATTTTCAAGCTTTTCTAAATGCCTTTTTGAAATGTCTCGAAATAAACTATTTTACTATAAAATATTTTTGGAGACACTTGGCACTGAGAAGTCATGATTCAATACATCGAAGAAGGAAATATTTTAATAATCTGATAATGGGCAGTAAAAATATCTGACACTCCTAATCATAGTAACATCGAAAAGTTTATTTTAGTTTTTGGAATAACTTAACAAGTAAAACCCCAAATTTTAATATTTAATTATTCAAATGTCTAAAATTTAAAAATGTTCATCGTAGGCTTGTAGAAAAGTCAATAGGTGTCGCATATAAAAATGGATATTATATATCCAAGACACAATCCAAGTTGCATTCAGCTCTAGAAAAATCTTGCAATCAAATGAAAAATCAGCAGCCGATAAAAATGTGCGTTAAGAAAATGAAGATAATGTTGGGGGTTTTAATCGAAGTTTGGTACATTTTTTTTGTACATTATCTCCACACAGGAGGCCAAAAGCAAAATAATTCCCTAAGGGCCTATATTATCTTTAGGGATACCGCGTGGAGGGTCTTTTCGTGGAAAGGAAGGAGTGAACATGGGTCGTGAAGAGACCCATGTTATAGCAAATTAGTAAGAGTATAGTAAGAGTCGTAGAAACGACCCGTTCTCATAAAACAAATATCAACTTTGTACAAATATTGGTGCTCGTTTGGCGTGTTTATGAATCAACTAGCTGGTTCCCGGCATGCGTTGCTATGCCATTTAATTTAATAAAGAAATTGTTTCTCCCTGCGTGTCCTTTCCTATTCACTCCGTTACCCTTCCACCTCCCATTCCTCTCCGCCTTCTCCACCTTCCCTCTTTCCAGTCCACTTCCCCACTCACCCCGTCCCGCGAACCCCCTTCCCGAGTCCCCCCCCTCCACAAACCCCCTTCCCGAGTTACCTCCCCCCTTTCCCCCTCCCTCCTTTCCCCCCTGCATTCCATACATTCATTCCCGTACATTTAATTTTCAAACAGCTCGCGTGCCACCTATTGCAATTTTTTTATACAAATTTCATAATACCAGACCTCACTTATACAAACCTTGTCCTGACAATAACGAACACAAAACAAAAAGAATTATCCAATTTGGTGCATTCGATCGGAAGTTATGCGCGTACATACATTTCGGCGATTCATTTTTATTTATATAGATGACGCTGGTTTCTCGGAGCATCTCTTATTGAAATACCGGTAGAACAAAGACAGCACTCTAAAGATTGCAATCCGTTTTGTTAAGATAGGAGAATCTATCAATTGGACCGCCCGTTTCTGTTCTGCACAGAGTCGAGTTTTTTCCGTTATTTTTGGGCTCCAGACCAGAGATGGCTGCCAACGTGTATAGGATTAGCAGTTTTTGTGCACTATTAATTATGATCGAAGGGGATATGGTCGAATTAGCTCAGTGGTTAGAGCAGAACCCCGGCAAGATTAAGGTCCGTGGTTCAATTCCTAAATACGATCGATTTTTTATTTTATTTTTTGTTTGAAATTTTCGTTTGAGAGTTGCTAAAATTGTCTTCAATGATCAAATAAGAGTAAGTCTAATGACATCTAGTCTAAGGCTAACAAACAAAATTATTATTTTTCATCTAATTTTTAATAGGTCGATACAATAAAATGGGGGCCTCAGCACGGGAAAGCCACCCAGTGAGGCCAACATTATTTGATTGTACTATGAAATATAAAATGTTGTATCAAAATCAAAATATAAATAAAAATGGTGCGCATCACGAGTTACAAGCTACAATCGCAACTAGTTTCAATACTTATTGATATTTTCAATATATAAATACAGTTAAACAGCATCTAACGGGATTCAGCCAAATGCATTCCCGCAGTCGGAATAAGTGCTTCTGGGGAACACAATAAAATCTATTTTAAACTACAAAGTATTTATTTTTGCACTCAACACGGCCGCTTGGCCCGAGCCTCGCTATAGCTAATTATGTGCATATTTTTGTGACTGAGAACAACGCACTAAACATTTAAAATTAGTTTCTAAAATTCGGTGCAACAAAATACTCTATTAACGGTGACAGCAGGTGATTAGTCAGAATATTGTTGGAGATAATGCCAAACTAAAGGAATGGGTTTTCTCACAAAGGCGACATGCAAAATATCAGGGACAGCTTGCTGCAGTTGAATTTGCCTGTAAAGATAATTTTTAGATTAGGTTAAACTGCTTTGAATGAAAATTTTCGTTCGTTCTCAAAAACAAAAAAGCACGGATTCTGTAATAGATCGCTACCGTATTTAAATATTCATCTTTGAATAGCTGTTAGGATTGTCAGTTGTAAAGAGGAAACCGGGCGGTGTTTTTTTCATACAAACGTATTCCCCAATTTCTTTTTGGATTTTGACACTACTGCAAATAGGTAAATGAATCGCTGAATGTGTTGCTAAGCGCATAACTTTCGAACGACTGCACCAAATTGGATAATTCTTTTTTTTGTGTGTTTGTTATTGTCAGGACAAGGTTTTTATAAAACTTCCGGTGAGCTCTGGCATTATGAAATTTGTATAAAAAAATTGCTATTTGTGGCACGCTAGGTTTGAAAACTGAATGTATGGAAAGCGGGAGGGAGGGAGGGGGAGGGGAACCTGGGAGGGGGGGGGGGACCTGGGAGGGGGGAGGGGAAACCAGGAGGGGGGTTCGCGGGACGGGGGAAGGGGGGGGGGGAGTGGAGTGGAGGTGGAAATGACAATGACGGAATGGGAACGCGAGAGGGGAAGAGGACGCAGGAGAAGAAGGGGAGGCGGAAGGGGAACGGGACGAATGGGAAAGGACACTCAGGGAGAAACAATTTTTTTATTAAATGGCATAGCAACGCATGCCGGGACCAGCTAGTTTTTTAAATAAAAAATAGATATCGATCTGTCTCATGAAGCCACTTCTTACAGGAGTTAAGACTCTCCTAAAATCGTTAAAATTGCATGGTTTAAACGCCGTCAACAGACGTTCAGCAAATGTATTTTTTTTAAAAGCAAAACGTACAAACATAGAGTATTTTAAAATCGGCCAAGTTTTGGAGGAGAAAAATGGGGAATAGAAAACCTCGACTATGATGATTTTATTTTGGTATTATCAACCTGAGGTGCAGTTGTCCCTTTCGCTCGGTATTCGGGAGAATAAGAGCGACAGTGACAGCAAAAATTTGGTAAAATACCTATTGTTCAAATTTCTTTACGACCGGGTTTCCTCTGAGTCAGGCTTTTCGGGTTTCGCACGGACAAATGAGTCTGAGCAGTAATAGCGTAGCATTATTGTACTTTTGATGGTTCCATGTCTTTTACGGTAATTTATGTGTCTATAGTTAAGAATAGCTGAGTTCCGTTACCCTTAGCATGGCTATTGTTTTAATACAGGCACTTATGCTCCTTGATCTCATGCAGCGGTGTTTAGAAATCCCTACAAAGATCTTGGTTTTGCATACGAGTGCATGCACAATTCATAAGCCTGCTCTAGACGACTAGACGATTTTTCCCAATAAGATTGCACTATACTAAAGGCGCCTACCTAATAATGTAACGTAAGATAGAAAGCGATGCGATGCGATGCGATGCGATGCGATGCGATGCGATGCGATGCGATGAAATGCAATGCTTACGTACTTTGTAAATGTGATGTTATTATCGTTATGTAAATTTCTTGGTGGAAGTATATATGTTTAATCTGGGGGTCAGTGTCTCCAACGGTTCTATGAATATTGATCCGACGACAATCGCCCCCCCCCCCCCCCCCCCCAGCATACTTATATTCAATATACAGTTGGTATACCTAATTACACAAAAGCGACCCCGAAGGGATGTACAGAGAGGATGTACTGCCGGGTAACAAAGTCTAAAACATATTTTCATTCAAATGCATCAAGGAAAAACCTACTTGTCTGTACTGTATATATCAGCGCATTGAGTACAAAAAATGAACAATGTAAATAAATCCGTTTGATATTTGTATCAACTTATAATTAAGGCAATTTTTTTAAGTCGATTTTACGTTTGAAATTGGTAAATAATACACAAAAAAATATTATTTTATAACTAACTAACCATCACGCCGTTTCCCCGCAGGGGTATTCAGAGAGGACGGACCGCCAAACAACTCGGTATTGGCACACACTCTTTGCCTCACTCACATTCATACATCGTCTCATACATTCTCTTCTATTATTCTGACTTCTGACATGACCCGACTCAAGTATCTGATTCACTTGATCGTGCCATGTCTTCCTCGGGCGTCCCCGACTTCTTCTACCATTCACATTCGCGTCGTATATTCTTCTTACACTACTTCCTTCGTTCATTATATTTCATTGTGAATATCATTTCGGTGGGCCAATTGTCGGCGGATCAACCGTCGGGTAACCGTCTCCAGGAGTGACGGATGTATTAATCCATCACTCCCACGAGATATTAAAAGGTCTCTCTAAAAGGTCTCTCTCGATCTGGCTTGTCGGCAGATGCATCCGCCGCCAAGACCCGGACAAACCTCATCCCATGAACCCGGGAACTCCTGCTAAATCACCAAACGTATCGAACCACTTTGGGTGACCTATGGCAGGGTGTTTGATTATCCTATAAACGGTTCCCATACACGCCTCTCAAATTGAAACACAAGCTTTCGCTTCTATGGAAGAAACAACAAATATTGTTAGTATTAATATATATTATCAATTTTTTTTAATGTATACATATTTACGAATATACCGAATATCATTATAGTAAAATAAATGTCGTCGAACTTTAAGTTTGGATCAGGATATAGGACATTAAGGAGATGTTTGTTTCGTTTGGTTGAATAATAATGAGTGTCCCCGCTCCGTTAGCTCAGCGCGACTAGCGACTGTCTCATTTCACAGTTGGGTGAAAGGGCTTCATTAAACGGTAGAGGATTTTCGCCCTCATTAAGAATATGTTTGACACATTTTAATTTTGGGAGGCGTCTCGTGAGGATGGTAAAGGGGAAATAATCAATGCTATTTTAAAATAGCTTTAATGGAAATGTTACATTAACATCATACCATTAGAGGAAATACCTAGAATTCGGATGAAATCTTCAGGAGAATCTGTGTCTTGGACATAGAGCGATTTTATGCCAAAAATAAACTTGCATACCTCTTCAAACACAGAACTACCTTTGAAAATGTCCAATACGCGAGATACATCAAAGGGCATAATCTCTTACTTATCCCTATTTCTAAAACAACTTTTGCTAAAGAAATTTTAGATACTTTGCAAAAAAACTATACAATGCACTTCCACTGGCCATAAGACAAAACACAATGTGTCTTAAAACCTCTTGTGGGCCGTTCGGCCACCGGTGGCCGCGAGGTGGCGCGGCACTTTGAAATGCAATTTTGACCCTTATGTATACAGAAAGTGTATGAAGAACAATGTCAGAAACGCTTGCTCTATTATCGTACTTTACCATAGAGAAAACCGCAATGAGACAAGTCACTTCGAATAATTTATATTAAATTTTCCGTAGTCCGGGATGTAAAAAGATTCTGCGCATGCGCGAAAAAAAATATGTTGATTCTACTATTTTGGACCCTTCTATGTACAAAATCTGTAAATAAAGTGTCAGAATCGCTGGCGCCAACATTCCCTATGGTATGGGTAAAGACTTCATTCACCCTGTAGCCACACAATATTTAAAAATAATGTTTGTCTGTGGGCATCTCCAACTGTCATTTTGGCGGCGGCGTCACATTGCCGATGCGTGACATGCGTGTACCTCGAATAAAACATCATAAAACCTATCAATTTACGTAATTTACGCAAGTAATGTTATTTTGGTAAATAGTTTATTGTTCTAGGAATGTGTTTCAGTCAATAAAATATACGATAGGTTAAATTTAATCCACAAAACATTCAATTGAAGATCGTGAAATTTCCGTGTTTTTCTGGAAAAAGCCGGGACCTCAACTGGTTAAATATCAATCTGACACCAAATCCTGAGTTACCAGCCAAAACAGATCCAACATCAAAGATATTATCAAAACTATCATATAGGGTAAAGGGGGGCAAAGTGGAAGGGGTGGGCAAAGTGGAAAGTTCATATAAAACAAAAAATAGCGACTTCCCCCCCCCCGTTCCGCTCACTTACCGCAAGTCGCATGTCGCCCTTGTGCCCCTGATGAAATTTAGCACGGCTGCGGCAACCTAGCGCGGTGCATGTGTATGTTGAATGATTTGTGCAGATTCCTTAGGAAAACATTCAAACTTCAACGATTAATTTTTCATTGAAAGGTGAGGATTTAGTTATATGCTATTTATTATTGCATTGCATATAAGTATTGTCCAACATTATTTTAATACGTCTGTGATATTTTTATACGATTTTTCGATATATATATATTTTGTTCCTTTCACACCATTTGGGCAAAGTGGAAAGTTGTATGTGAGGGCAAAACGGAAACCTTTCCACTTTGCCCGCGCTCGTAAGTTGTCCAGTTTTACTCTAATATAACAAAAATCAATTGGAAGAAAAAGTAACCAAAAAAATGAAAATTATCAAGGAAAGAGAGCAGAAAGTAAAAAAATACAAAAGAAAATAAAAATTGAGAAAATGGAACAGAAAAAGAAAATTTCAAAAAAACAAGAATTTGCAAGAAAGATGAGAAACCATTTTCTCGAAGAGAAACAAAGTTAAAGAGAAAATTAATTTTCAACCTCAGCCTGGCACATCAAATTGACAACATTTTACACTTTGCATGTTTTGCAAAGAAATTTACATCGATCCTCCAACCTCCAACTGAAGAATGGATTCAATGTAATGTCTCTCAAGAATGGGCACATAAACTGTGTGTCGATATTGACAATGATGGAAAATTTACCTGCTTTAATTGCCAATCCCATTAGAGGAATCATGCTATCGTATTCTGTATTTTATAGTTCTATATTATATGTTTCCACTTTACCCTTTCCACGTTTCCACTTTGCCCTGCTATGCGGGCAAAGTGGAAAAAAGTTAAGTTTTCAAAATTGGGTGTCCATTACCAAAACTGTTCTCTTTTAGTATTATTTTTTTTCAATTAGCAAAAATATGTAAGTTTCTTGTTTTAATAAACTTTTAAAAACTAAAAAAAAAATACATTTTCTTAATTAATCTGTACACTGAAGTTAAGTTTTCCACTTTGCCCCTCCCTTCCCCCAAGCATGCATTTTTTCAATGGTACGTTGATGATTGTCTGTTACTTTAAATAGTGTTTTTATTGTATGTGTTATTATTCTTATTAAAAACCGGTCGTGTTTTAAAGCGCCTCCTTTCAACATAGGTTTTCCTAGTCAGACAAGCATAGGACATCACAAATAATTGTAAGTCTAAAATTAATCAAGATGAATTAATAAAAAAAAATAATAAAAAATAGTGTAAAGCATCTAAAAATAAATGTGAATTTTCAAGATTTGAGATAAAATAAATATTTTATTCAACTTGAAAAATGCAAAATAAGTAGATATAGTTACTCGATGTTTTAATTTTAACGAATTACCAAAGTTTGTTCATAAAGCTCAATGTCAGAAAGGATTGTTTTACATAACTAATTTGAAAAATTTATCAAATTTCAAGTAAATTTTCAAGTTCTGTAAAAATTAACTTTGAAATTTTCTATTTAAGTTCTGTTATTATTTCAGTTGTAACAAACAATTGGTCCGTCATGGAATATTGTACAAAATCTGTGAAACATCTGGTCTTAGGTAATAATATTATTATAACTACTCCTGACTTAATGTTTCATGAAACATGTCAAAAATCTATGCTTTCGTCCAGTTTCTAGTGATATTTTTAAAATTTCAGAAATTCATTAACAAATGGGTAAATAGCTCATAGCTCATTGAAATTGAATACCTACCTAAGAATTACCAAATTATCTAAAAAAAGAGTTTTTAGATAATATTCCTTTTTGCATTCTGTGGAATTTGTCAATATGTGGCTACCAAATTCCTTCCAGTGTATTTTGGTAAAGTTGAATCGATCCCAAGAGAATATTTTAGACATTATGAATAAAAGCATTCTCAGATATCTTTTGGTACATTTGTACGTGTGACCATTGTTAAATAACAAGTACTTAAATCCACGGAAGTTTTAAAAATTAAGAATAAGTTAAAATTTTTATTTATTTAGCAGTTAGTGACGGTTTCTGAATTCTAGATGTTCTTTTGTTGAACAACTGAACTGTAGGAACAAAATTATTTACATATTTTATTTATACATATCACACATCCCGCAGAAAAGTGTCGTAAGTCAAAAAAGTTAATTTTACAGTAGAGCGAAAACAAATTAATGAATGATGAACAAGCGGTCCCCTCGAAAAGAGATAGGTACTAGAAACATCTTGTGGAGATGGAGTTTTCATGGAGCATAGATAATCACAATCACTTTACTTTTCAGAGAAAAAATTTAACATAGAAAATTTTGTCTTTAAACCCATTTCTATGGTATGTGCGGTATGTCTTAATGTGAATAAAGTTGCGGTTAGAATTAAAAATGCGAGAAAGAAAAACCTGTGAAAATTCGTAATGCCAATTCGTGTTCGTCTTGTAATTTAATTAAAATACACCTTCGGATAAACAATTTACTGTTGCCTTGGTGGAACACGGCCGGCGGCTCTATGGATTGCAGCGTAAAAGAAGTAATCGAGATAGTGGAACTTCTCTGCCTTCAAATTCCGGTCTCGGCAATACTATTTTTAGTCTTCATCATCATCATCACTCTTGGCTCTACAACCCCTGTTGGGTCTTAGTCTCCTCAAGAGTCTTCCTCCACTCATCACGGTTTTGTGCCTGCTCTCTCCAGTTTACAATCTCCAAGATATCTTTGAGGCTTGTTGTCGTTGTCGCTTGAAACTTGGTCTTCCCAGGCTCCTTCGCCCTGTCGGTTTTGAGTGTAGCAGGGACTTTGGTGCTTGATGCTCGGTCATTCTCTCTATATGACCCAGCCACCGAAGTCTTCCCAGTTTTATAAATTTTGAGACGTTTAGATCCTTAAACAGAGTATATAGCTCAAATAATTTTTAGTCTCATGCTTTACTAATTCATTTAAATTGATGATTAATAAACAGTTTTAATAATAAATAATTCATCCCTTTTGAAAATGAATCTGCATCTCAATTGGTACAGCACTGGTAACCTGGGGTGGTCTCAGCGTCACTCATATTAACAAGTTAAATATGTGACGGTGCAAAAAACAAAGTCGAGAGATAAAGTAATAAAAGGATTCCAGAAGCAATTAGTTGCAAGGAAGAGCAAGTCGGTGACGACATGTCTGCCACTATTATAAATGCTACCAAATTAGCTTTAATGAAGCCCATCTCTGATGTCTTCACGATTTAACGCGTTATTCTTTACGAGCACTCATCTGCTGATTTTAAAACAAAATACATTTCTGTTTCCAAAAATTGAATCCGCTACACGTTAATTTTGTTCATGTTTATTTTTACTACACGAATTTGACAAAATTATACCCATAGATTTTCAGATAATTTTTGTTTCCCAATGATTTATCGTTTTATTAAAATTTATGTTTTTCATAAAATGTTGTTTATTCATAAGGTGTTAACTGTTTGTTGATCTTGTTTGGCTAAATGAGTGTTTGCAAGTTAGAATAATAAAGAATTCCTCTGATTTTTTACATTTATTTATGAATATAATTTTTAATGGGATAATCAATTTGGGAGGCTGATATGGTTACCGCCACCTCGGGAATTATTTATTGGATAACCAACACCTCTGCCATAGGTCAACCCAAGTGATTCGCTACGTTTGGTGAATTAGCAGGGATGCCGGGGTTCACGGGGTAAGGTCTGTCCGGGACTTGGCGAAGGGTGCCGGATTGAGGGAGGTATTTTGACCTATCACCGCAGTTGGAGGGATGGATTCTTGCGTCCGTCACTTCTGGATAAACTTATCCCCAGATTCCTACCCTCATACCTTTTCCTTCCCATAACTCTTCTTCCTTTTCTTAAAAATACCCTCCACAAAGCAACTCTTCAGATGACATTGGCCCCGATGGAAAGTGGGCATTCATTAATTACGTGAGCAGTTTTTCTTCGAATCTAGACCCTCCTCCCTTGGTGAGATAAATTTGGGCCACTTCGTATATTCTTTTCAAGTAACGATTTTGCTGGAACACCCCCCTTTTTAGCTCACGTAATTAATGTAAGCCCCCAAATTATTTTCCTCAAGACCTCCTGTGTGGAGATGACAAAAAAATACCATGACCTATGTATGTTAACTAATTTTGTGAAGTCCGAAAACAATCTAAATCAGAGAGTGGGGGAGGGCGGTACGCGTGACGTCATTCGTACCTCATAAATAATTAACAAGATTCATGAATAAAAAAAACACGAATCTCTGAAAATCTGTGAAAACAAGAATAACCCACGTTACTGTTAACTAAGGAAGTACGTATTGTGTGACCAGGGGCGGCCCTAGGGCGGTGCGACCGCAGAGGGCGCTGTCATAATGGGGGCGCCGAAAACACCCGACCGCTGATCGACTATCTATCGATCGTTCGCTTAAATCGTGTGGTCGGCGCGGGGAGCAAGCAGTGTTGCCAACGTAGGTGATTTTTCGCCTTTTAGGCTACTCAGAACGAGAATCAGTGACGAAAAAATCTAAAAGGCGACAGGTCGCCTATTAGGCTACTTCAGAGACAAGTTATTTAAATCAGCCGAATCGCAAATAATTAAGAAAAAAAATACAATAATGCTGTCGTTGAAAGAATTTTCAGCGTAATGGGGACAATCAAAACGAAATTAAGGAATCGGATGCAACTACCCATGCTGATCGTCATTCTTATAATTCGTACCCATATGAATGTAAGAGGTATGCGTTCTAACAACTTTCAATCAAGCAATCACATGGTTGGTTTATGCGCTGGTAGAAAAATGTACGTCTCCGATGGATCTTGCGCCAGTACTAGCACAGCAACTATATCTAATACTACTGACGACGGCGAAAGTCTTGTTATTTATTTTTGTAACTATTGCCAAAGGAGAACGAAGCTATAGTAAATTAAAACTAATTGAAATGTACTTACGTTCGGCTACGTGTCAAGAAAGACTATCAGATCTTGCAATTTTATCAATTGAGAATGATATTGCCCAAGGGTTAAATTATTCTGATTTAATAAAAAAATTCGCAAGCGCAAAAGCAAGAAAAGTTGTGTTCTAGTGTTTTTATTGATTTCGCAGATTTAATTAAATAAATGTAATCAAACTTAATTTTTTTTCTGTTATTATTTCTCATCCGTCCTACTAGGTACTTCAATTAATGTTGCATAACTGCATAGAAAGAGCTCTATTTTTTGTTAGGATGGGAGGGGCGCCACCAAGAGATTTCGCACCACCTAATAATTTAGCTAGGGCCGCCCCTGTGTGTGACACTCCATTCCTCACTATCAACATCAACGGAGAAATTATGAGTGAGTTAATTCACTTCAAAACCCACAGAAAAAAAGATGTGATTTGGCACCCCCAAAGAGAAAAAAACTTTCAAGAATATAATGAAAGAGTGAAAATCTTCATTGGTTTCCAACGGCTTCAGATTCCTTAATTCCCATTGCAAGCACAATGTGTCGTGTTTATAATTGAGTGGAGCAAGCCCACTTTGTTTGTACCTACATGCGATTTGTTATTTACATTGTCCTTGCAAATGTCCAAAAATCTGACACCTCACAACTTCAGCGGAGACCTTCATTGTCAACCCAGTAGCTGAAGAAGTTTTCCTTGGGGGCTTCCTGGCCCGACAATAGACCTCACCAGTAGGATAATAATATTTTTGTTGTGGTGAGAAATACGCCACTTGCAGACTACCGAATACTCCAGTGCCGACAGTTTACTTTCCTGTTGTACTATTTGGTTGTACAGAATGTAGTGTGTTGGATTCCAGCTCTCTGGGGTCTGGGCCGATGATCGATCATGATTGATTGTTGTCATGTGGGGATTCAAAGGAAACATGAATTCGAGTGTGTGTTAATAAACACAGGCTTCCGCAGACCCAGTAGGTTTCAACAATCATCAAGGAATGAATGTGGATTGGAATAATATTTCATTGTCATTTAACATTTGTAAAATTTTTTATGCTTTTTGCAATAAATAAAAAATAAATCTGTTTGCGCGACATACCTATATCTAATTAAATGTAGATGTTCTAATGATGTTTAATTATAGATGTGTGCATTAAACTAAATAAAAAAAAAACAATAAAAACAATGCAGAACTTAGATAATTAAAAATATTATTAAAATATTGTCTTTTTTTACATTAGGTCCAAACAGGAGGCCACGAGGAAAATATAATAATAGTGTCCGACCGAAACAGGACTGTCTACCGAAACCGAAACCGAAACTTTTTTAAACATGTTGAACATCTATTGTTTCCTGAAATTTGGCTTATTTTTTATACTTATACAGACAGTTAACACGTGTTAAATGAATTAAAAAACAATAATTGAAGCACTCATCTACATTGAAAAAATCTTCCGAGAAAAGATACTAACCGTCAACGGGACTTGAACCCGCGTCCTTCTGATTGCCAGATTGATTAATAAACAAAAAATTTAACAAAACAAAAAACGACTTCAAAAAATGCACTAAAAAGTAAAAAAATAATTTCGTATTCTTCTACAACTTCATAATCAACTTACTTTTTCTTATCATCAATATGTAGGTACGATTGTTACTTTTGGAGTCGGTGTCAGTCAAGGTAGGTTTGTAACTACATACATAGTTATAGGTGAGGTGTGCTTGTATCGCACAAGCGACTTGACGAGGCGAGAGGCGAGAGCGGAGCCGCGGCGGCGCGGGGAGCTGTCAAGTGAACCCGCCGGGCCGGGTACCTTAGCTGACACCGACTCCAAAAAAACAATCGTACCTACATATTGATGATTAGAAAAAGTAAGTTGATTATGAAGTTGTAGAAGAATACGAAATTATTTTTTTACTTTTTAGTGCATTTTTTGAAGTCGTTTTTTGTTTTGTTAAAATTTTTGTTTATTTTTTGATTTTTAGTGAATCTGAAGTACACTAACAAATTTTTCTGAATATGGGTAAACCTGCTAAACGTACTGCTCATATGAGACAGACATAATTTGACCATAGCGACGTTAAGGTCAAATTAAGAGATTCGGCCGAGTTTCGTTAATTTGTCATGGATCCGATAATCAGAACCTAACCAAACTCTCATTAAATTACCCTTGAAGTACATCCTTTCCAATAAAAAAAGAATCATACTTATGCAAATTTAAGACTTATATGGTTTTCTCATGGATGCTATTGTCGGAACTGGACCAAATTAAAATGGGACCACACGAGAAGCATCAGCTTTCAAATAAAAAAAGAATCATCAATATCGGTTCACCCAGTCAAAAGTTCTGGCGTAACAAACATAAAAAAAAAAAAAAAAAAAAAAAAAAAAAAAAAAAAAAAAAAAAATACAGTTGAATTGAGAACCTCCTCCTTTTTGAAGTCGTTTAAAAAATAATAATTAATAATTGAAGTATGTGAATTTTTTTTATATTAGGTAGGTACTTCTATAAAACAAACAAAAAGTACCTATAAAAATTAACAAAACATGTTAACTAATTCTCAGAATTTTCTTAATCAACGCTTACATTACAAATGAAGGACCTCATTAATTGAGTATTTTAATTTTAATTGCGTTTACAATCACAACATTCTTATTACACGTGTTAAAAGTAATAAAACTCAATAATTAAAGTACGTGAAAGACTAATAATTTATTTTTTTGATAAATCTGCTATAAAACATCTGCTATAAAACACAAAAATTATATTTATATTACAAACATAAACTCACAACACAATCATGCCGGATCGGCCGGCGAACTCAGCTGACGATGGCGAGTAACACACGAGCCACGAACTCACTCGAAGTCAGCCGAACGTCGCGCGATAATTAACGAACGCAGAGTTTCGGTGCGGCCGAAGGTTCGGCAGATTACATGCCGAAACCGAAATTGATGCCGAAACTAGATTTTTCTGCCGAAACTTGCCGAAACCGAAACCGAAACCGAACCTTCGGTCGGTCACTATATACCTAATATAATTTCCCTCAGAGCCTATGTAATCTTAGGGGATGCTGTGCGGAGGTTTTTTTTAAGGAAAGTAAGAATAGGAAGTACTGGGAAGGAAATAGGTATGAGGGGTGGGTAGGAATCTGGGGGTCAGTGTGTTCAGGAGTGACGTACGTACGACTCCATCCCTTCAACTGCGGTGCAAGGCGATGGATCGAGGGATTCTGCCTAGAGAGGTCAAAAGACCTCCTCAACCCGTCTCTCTCGATCCGGCCCGCCACGCAGCTAGTGGGCAGGCACTCGGCCGTCCAGACCTTGACAAACCTCACCCCATGAATCCGGGCACCCCTGTCAAGTCACCAAACGTAGCGAATCATTTGGAGTGATCTATAACAGAGTTGTTGGTCATCCACTAAATAGTTCCCAGGGCGGCGGTACCCAAATCCGCCTCTCAAAATTGACAAGTATCTAATACTATTAAAATTTCTCTATTTTTAGAAGAATATAGTAGGTACTAATAAATCTAAACGAATCATGAAACAGATACACAAGACATAAAAAATAAAACGATCTCTTTTCTTACCAAGGTAGTGCGTTAACCAACTCAGCCATTGGGACCTATGAGTTTTTCGTCATTTTCATCAGTTTGTACATGAGTAGTTTGTAGTTGGTACCTACGAACTACTCATGTACAATGTATGTAGGTATCTCAGGTATGTGTCTTTTTGTAGAAAGATTTACTGGAAATTTCAGTTTGGCAAATAAAATATTCATTATATCTATTTCCTTCCCAGAACTTCCTCTCCTTTCTTTCCTTAAAAAAACGCTCCACACAGCATCCCATTATTTTCCTCAGGGCCTCCTGTGTGGAGCTTATGTAAAAAAGACGTTCTTATTGTTGTTTAGTTTTTCTTTACCATACCAGCAAGGAGGTACCAAATAGTTATCTAGGTAACCTAGAATATATTATCTGCCTCTGAAATAGCATTAATATGTAGGTTTATTGTATGTGTGTGTGTATGGATGATGGAAAAATGACACTGTTACAGTTGTGTGTGTGTGTACATGGATGTGGAAAAATGACGCTGATACAGTGTTCACTATAATAATAAATTGTTTCCCATGAACAAAATGATAATCATTGAATTTTCATTCATTCAGTTCGAAAATAAACATATTGTGTCAAGGTAGTTCAAACCTTACGCCAATTGCTTGGGTGAATTGAGCACGTTCTCATGGTGAATTTGTTTGCAAAGTTAGTTGCCAAATAAAATCGATTGACGATATAAACCTATTCTCGATTTGCTGTAAAGTAGGGTATGTGGAGAGTAGGTACCTACCGCCGGGGGGGGGGGGCGCGCCCCGGTTCAACACGACCGAGTGTCACCCACCAAGAGCACAATTCTCTAGCGACACCCCCCCCCCCCCCCTCCCCCAGGACGGACCAAGTTTTTATGAAATTTGTGTTTGTCAACTTTAATAGGGGGGGGGGGGGGGTGACACTACGTTATCCGCCCTATCCGCCCTGGGTGCCACTCACGCTAGCTACGCCACTGCTGCTACTTAACCTAACCTGACCTAACGTAAACTGTCACTGAGAGTGGGAAGAACCCAAACACAGAATGCTAATAAGCCCATTATCTCTTGTCGCTTGTTATTTGTCTATATTGTCTTGTCTATATTTTGTCATACTAACACATATTGTATCTGTATTTCCCGCTAAGCACTTGCATACTGCTTACTAACAACGTATGCAGGGACATTGGAGGTCTAGTTTCGTTATCAAATGTAGAGTCGTTTTTACCCAAAAAATTAGAGTCCTTGCAAGAGCCTTGAAGGGGTAACCATCTGTTACCTATACCAGGGCGGGTAAGTGGTGGGTCCTCCAACGTCGCTTGTTCTGGAAAGGGAGACTTGCTCTCCCAGGTCGAATCAATCGACAATATTTACCTACATTTCTACTCCTACTTACATCACGCGAAAAAAGTTAATGGAGTAGATACCTACCTCGGCTGCAGAAATTTACACTTTCAAAGAGTATTGTTGCAAAAATGAAGTGATTGGTTTTATCATTGTTTAGTTATATTTTGTGTTTATATGTATCCTCTAAAACACTGGCCGATTAAATGTATCAAGCGACAGATTTAGATAACAGATGATGTTAATGACAAATACAACAATAAAAATATAAATGAAGATAGTGACAAATCGAATAATAATATAAACAACAAATTGATAAATTAGCTGAGGCGATAAGGCCAGTAGGACCTATGTATTATAACGATCATATCGTGATATTTGTACAAGTGCAAAGTGTACAATTGCATCAACGTAGACGCAATTTTCGTTTTGTTTTTTGTTAATTCGTGATATAAATTAGTGTAATGGCAAACTTTTCAGTTTTAAATTTCTGTATAAAGTATATGTTATTTATCTTCAATCTCGCTTTTGTTATAACTGGTATCATCATAATGTGGGGGCATTGGCGAAAGCAGAGTACGACAACTATTTGTATTTCCTGGATCAGCCGTACCGCTCCATTCCCGCTTTCCTGATCGCCATCGGTGTGCTCATCTTCATCGTGGCCTTCTTCGGCTGCTACGGAGCCATCGAAGAAAACTACTACAAGACCCAAACGGTAGCTCACCTACATACTTATCAACTCAGAAACGAGGAGAGATACGGTTTGGAAGCTGGCCAGCTGTCGCTGAACTACGATCATTTCCTCCACGACTACGACCAAACTGCACGGACTGTCAAAGAACGAGCCAATGAAAGTAATGAGATTGGTGTGTATGTGGTAACAAATCAAGGGCGTCGCATTGAGACGCGCGCCGCTGGATGTAGACAGAAGAGATATGCAGTGTTTTCAGCACTGCTGGTCGGGATCTTCATCCTGGAGTTGGCCGCAGGAATCAGCGGCTTCGTGCTGAGGGACAGGACCAGCAGCCTCATCCAGAAGAGCATGCTGGATAGCATTCCCATCTACTTTAAGAATACAGCAGTTACCGCCATCTGGGATGAAATGCAGCAAGATTTCAAATGTTGCGGAGTGTACGGTTTCAAAGACTGGAAAACACAGATCCCGTCATTCGAGAATAAGCTTCCCTTGTCGTGCTGCTCCCCCCAGCCAGGAGTCATCTCCTCCATTAATTGCACTGTCTCATCTGAAAACCTGTACAAAAACGGATGCTCTTACGTCCTGGGCGACTTCCTGCGGAAACAAGCCAGCCGTATAGGAGCTACGAGCGTTTGCATCGCCATATTTCAGTTTTTGGGAATCATATTCGCCTTTCATCTAGCAAAAAGAACTAAATACGAGATGAGCGTAAACAAAAGAGGACTCGACTGACAAAATATCATATTTAGTAGAAATAATATAAAAAACATACTTACAGAAATGTGAACACTCAAACGGCACATAATATTAATAAGCAGTGCTAACTTTAGTAAAAATAATGCGTTAAAACCTGTGTTTTTATTGTACCATTGTCCCTGCTCCGAATCAATCAATATCCATGTTCCCAAAAGATACTTTAACAACATCAGGACACTGGCTCTAGACTCTAGACACAAATAGATGTAGGTATATACTTTCTACTATTTTTGTTATTTTGAATATTCGTCTGTGTGAGGATTCTTAGTCTCTGTTTACCTATGTATTTAATTTTATAATTTTTTGTCAATTTTTTTCATTTATCTACTCTATTTTAATTTTTAAATAGGTACCTAAATATTTACGATAACAGTACAAAAATAATATTAAAGCCCATAAGGGCGTGTAATAAATAAATAAATACATTGATAATTTTGATAAAATAATCATGGCGTTTTACAAAAGTTCGATTAAGTATATGTAATTTTTAAAAGAAAACTCTCTTTTTATAACTTTTGAAGGTTATTCTCATACCAAGACACGGAAAAATAGAAAAAAGACAATGGTCGCAACTGGGACTCGAACCCAGACCCCTCGTCTAACCGGGACGTGCGCGTTAACCAATTTCTCTTTAAAATTTTCGTTTAGATTATTATTGTTATCTTCTTCTTCATTTAAATAAGATTGAACTAAGTCATCTGGGTGAAAGCCCGACGCATTTGTCAACTCAACTACTAGACTATCACATTGATACGATTTGTCTAGACAAATTTGTCCACCGATTTTCTCATTACATCTCTCGTAGCTACGAAAATATGGACTTCATTTTCTGTATTACGTGTTAACAAGAATTAAGTTTGGTATGATGATTGACATTTGTATGGTAGCTACGTTCGACCAAGGGTTAGGTAACTATCTATTAGATGCGGTCGGGGGGTGTCGTGGGAAACTACGCTTTTAACCCCTAAGGCCTCGACCACATACTTCAGTCAGAATATTTCGGTTTTGCACAAAAATCCAAATAAATGGAATATTTGTGAACGTATCGAAAAACTAAAAACTGTTTCAGAAAACATGATTTTAAATTTTATTATTAAGAGATAACCTTGTAATTTTTTAAATACAAAAATTAAGAACACAAAATTTTTAAACGTTTTAACCAGTGGCGGTTCCCCATAAGGGGACCATGGGGACAGTCCCCACCAGTTATTCCAGAAACATACCAAGAAAAAATTGACAATTCTTTGTGTTCACAAAAAATAATTAATGCGTTCTCAACATAAAAGTGTCATTGCTCTTAGAAGTATAATCTAAAAAAATAATTTGGATAATTTTTAGGCTCGAAATTTGAGATATTTCTGCGAACAAACGTGCGACCGCTCTCCTTTCTTCCTTAATAGCATACTTGAACATAATAAACTTCGGACTCGACTCGACGCATAGGTACTAGATACTAGCGCCCGCTTGACTGTGCGCACTGACTAGGTACTGCGCAGTTAGGGGACAACACGGCGATGTATTCCTTCTAAAATGAAGTTTTTGCGCGCGCTGAATATTTTTGTATGTGATTTTAGGGATCCGCGCATGCGCACTTGAACCATCTATACCTTGAATCGCGGGGACCGGTTCAAGAATCCCCCTGTGAAGATTGTGAATATTTGTTTTATTTCTAATTGAAGTAGATCAGTTATGCAAGGGCCGGAATTCATGTTAGGCGTTTTATAATCGTATTTGACGTTTAGTAAATCGTAATATCGTCATCGATTTATTTATTTATTTGATAAATAAGATTGATCGGATTATTTCTATAGCGCCATTCTCGTGGTAAATACACATCAAAGGTAATTTCGACGAAAGTGCCAATGATTATCTTGTGTATTTTTATTAAACTTAATATTTTATTAAACATGTAGGTACCTAGTTGGTGTTCCTGGTTAGGTGCGTGACTTATCCTCTGATCTATTTTACTTTATATACTTTTATTATACTTTTGGTAAGAAATAAAAATCTATTAAATTAAATTAAATTAAATTAAATTAAATCTATTAAAATGTTTGGCTTTTCCCGAAACTATAGAACATATTATATCGGGATGTTCTATATTAGCGCCTTCCGAGTATACATTTAGGCACAATCAGGTTTTAAAAATAATTCACCAAAGTTTGGTAATTAAACATAACTTGATTGATTGCCGTAATGTAGTACCTTATTATGAATATGAACCAAATTCATTTATAGAAAATGAATTTTATAAAATATATTATGATAAAACTATACTAACAGACAGAACAATTAGTCATAATAGACCTGATATAGTTTTACATGACAAAATTAAAAAAATAACTTATATCATTGATGTAGCTATTCCAAATTCCTGTAATATTCAAAAAACTGTTTCTGAAAAAATTAGAAAATACACAGATTTAGGAAATGAGATTAAAAGAATTTGGCATTCTCGGACTATAAAAATATTACCATTTGTTATTTCGGCCACTGGCATAATACATAGAAATCTGATTAAAAATTTAAGCATATTAGATTTGTCAAAGAATTTGTATATAAAAATGCAAAAT
This sequence comes from Limnephilus marmoratus, assembly GCA_917880885.1. Taxonomy (NCBI): domain Eukaryota; kingdom Metazoa; phylum Arthropoda; class Insecta; order Trichoptera; family Limnephilidae; genus Limnephilus; species Limnephilus marmoratus. The sequence continues at coordinate 14,593,138 of OU862908.1, forward strand.
TTGGGGGAAAATTTAACCCGGACATTTAAATCTGGTGCGTAAAAAAAAAATAAAAAAGAATTAATGAAGTCGACTTTTAACTGAAAATTATACAATAAGTATACTTTTTGGTGGTGATACGGTGTACCTACTCAAACTGGGTTTAAGATTTAAAACTAATTTTAATCTTAGGTATATATTTTAAACATTACTAAATGTAGGTATTATAAACGTTATCATCAACTCTTTTTTTGTTGATTCTTGTAAAAATAATCTTTTAACAATTTACGAAGTTTCATAATTTTTTCAAATTACGGTCGTAAACCTCGGTTACATAAAGGAGTATATTTAAAATGTTTTGTGGTTAAATTTTAATACAGAGCGTGGTGTTTTCTCTTCCCAATACCGTTTAGATCATATTTTTCACTATGCTAGTAAGGAAGATAGGTAGATACAACGATTTTTATGAGACGAGTGGAAAAAATATAAAAAAGTTAATGGAAAAAATATAAAGAGATTTCTAGATTGACTACGTGCAGGCCCGGACTGGGACAATTTGGGGCCCTCCGCTAAAACCTGTAAAGGGGCCCCCTAACGTGGGGTAGGGGGGGGGGCAGAAAACGGGGGGTCCGGGGGCCTCCCCCGGATAATTTTTGAAAATTAGGTGCTTGAAAACAATGAAAAAGCGTTTCTACACTATTTTGGCACCTATAAAGAAGAAGAAATTCAGATAGGTATATACGAATATTATGATTTTCGACTTTTGTTGACTTAATTATTTATTGAAATAAGAAATTCACAGTATTTTAGGATACCACAACACTACTAAACACATGCTGTAGAACTGCCAATAATTATAACTGAGTACAAAATAAAGGGCAGGATTTTATTCACAACAAAGCATTAATGAATTATGTCAAAATTATTTGTGTAGTAAAAATAATGACAAACGGATTTTAGGGATTAGAAAAATAATACTAACATTAAAAAAATCCTGTGTGTTTAACAGTTTACAATGTTGTATACTAGAATAGAAGGGGCTTAACTTAACTGAAATGATTCGACATTTTGCTTCCCTAGCCCTAAAGTAACAGTTTCTTTGTAAGCAACTCACTTGTTAAAGCTACTTCATCTATTATTTTATTTTTGTCCACATTATAAAATAAATCCCTCTCAACATTAATAAAAAGCAGACTGGACATAAGGTCTTGGCCTAAGGACGACCGAAGTCGATTTGACGATTTTAATTTTAGAAACAACTCGTTCACTTGTGACTTGGGTACAAGGTATGGAAAGAACAAATTTATATACAATATACAGGTTGGTAAACAGTCCAGATTGAGTACGTTCAAACAGAACAGAAAAAGCACATGTCAAACACTGGAAACATTGTCTATTTTCAGAGCAGTAAATGTCAGCATTTGTTTCCGCTGCCATTGGGTCCAAATCGTCTTCTTCGTCACTGCATCTGTCTCCGTAGTTCTCAGTGGACTCTGCCGATATGAAGTTGCTGTATTGTTGTGCAAACCGTCGCAGCTCTATCAACAGCCGACTTCTTTCAATTTTACACAGTTTATAAACAATGTGCACAGCTTCTGTGGGAAATGTTTGGACTTTCAAGATAAAGTCAAACTTTTTGGGGTCCAACCAGGGCCGGATTAACCATGTCGGGGCCCCTAGGCAACGCACGTCTCGGGTCGGTTTTCTCGCAAACAATATTTCTGAAGTTTGTGAACATCATAACTATTATAACTCAAAATCTTGACTTGACTTGACTTGACCGATGCGATGAGTTTTTTTACCATTTTATAATAACAAATTCACCGAAATTTTTTAGCGAAAATCGCGTTTTTCACTTCAAAATGCTGCCAAAAATAAAATAAAAAAATCGAAAAAAACTCCCTCTGACTACCTAGGAAAACATATTACATTACTTGGTGCATGCAAATCGAATGTATAGTTTTTTTAATGTGTTGTCAACCAGGTTGAAAAACGTGTTAAAAAACTCTTGAGAAAAACGCTTTCAAAGTTTTGCTGAGGATAATTCAACATACAAACTGTTTAAAACGGTTTCATATAAAATGCTGTATCTCCATCAATTTTACCAATTTCCTCAAATAGTGAGAGCATTATTAACAATGCATCTTTCAGAAAATGAAATAATTTTTTTTTTGCAGTGTCCTTAAAGCCTTGTTTAGGATTTGACCAAGGGAACATGGTGGCGTTTAGAGGCCCCCCAGAGTCAGAGGCCCGTGTGAACTGAATAAAAAACTTGTAAAATTACGTCAACTTCACTAAGGGGGGAAGCTTGTACAACATTTATATTTTAAACATATAATTAGAAATAAAACAAAACAAATGCCAATATAAACCACACACGGCACCTTCAATCACTTCAGATACTTAATGTTGTAATGTTGCAACAAAAAGAAGGAAAGAAAAGTAAAATACAACTATGATTATATATTTGTTTTAATTATAGATTTTTAATTTATTGTTTGTGCATGATATGAACATTAGTTATTTATTGGGTTATAAGCTAATTATTATTATAATTTGTTGTTTTCTTTAATGCGTGTACCTAATGTTATTAACCTGTAAATGTTTCTAATAAAAAAAATGAAAACATCTTGAAAAACGGACTTTTTCCAAAACTTCGTTGCTCACCAATTGAAGCAAGTTAGTTTTTCTCGGGACGCGGGGCCTCTAGCCGATGCTGGGCCCCTAGGCAGTTGCCTAATCTGCCTAAGGGATAATCCGGTACTGGGTCCAACCAAAAGCAATCCTGTAAAAACGTCTTTGTTTGCTCAAAATCTTTCTTCAATACTCATCCTCGCACATTCTAAAATATCAAAATATACAATTTTGTAATGTTGAACTGTTGAAATAGAGTCAGTTTCATCTTTTGATTTTTCACCGGGCATTATAACTACTAACAAGACAATTTTTTTTTTGTACGTTTTGTGGGGCCCCTTCGGGGCCCCCTCACGCCGGGGGCCCTCCGCGATCGCGGACCTGCGGACCTGGCCAGTCCGGGCCTGACTACGTGATAAAAACCTAATCCCCCCCCCTCATTGTGACCAAGCCAGGTGTTTTGAAGATCCCCCCCCCCCTAAACAGGTCACGTAGTATGGGTACGTTCCCTATAAAGCCTAGATAAATACATACTAAAAAAATACCACCTCACTATTTTCCTGACAGTCAGAAATTAAATTAGTTTCCCTAAAAGAAAAACTTGGAGGTAGGTATCATTGTTATAAAGGTAATTAACTACTTATTGGGTACCAATTGGAATAAAAAATGAAGTTTGACATAATACCAGACACTTCCATTTATTCTGAAATATCAATATCACCTCACAGGGGCTGTCTCATCAACTCAAACATCTGCCATTTACCTACAATGTTCATGCGATAGGTACCAGTGGCGGTCCGTGAATTTTCAGCGAGCTAGAGCGCTAACACTGAAAAATATGACGTTATTGATGTTGTAGCTGAAAATGATTTTTTTTCAGCTGCATGAACAACACCAGTAGGTAATGTCGTATTTTTCAATCTTAGCACTCTTGCGCATTGAAAACTTACGGACCGCCACTGCTAGGTACCTACCTATCTATCAACGTTTTGTTTACATTCTCTCCACACAGGACGCCCTGAGGAAAAGAATTTCCCTCCTGGCATTTGTCATCTTTGGGGATGCTGTGTGATATGTTTGTTAGGGAAATGAGGAAAGAAAGTTCTGGGAAGGAAAAAGGTATCCATAAGGAATCTGGAGTCAATGGGTCCAGGAGTGACGTATGTATGAATTCATCTCTCCCACTGCGATACAAGGCAATTGGTCAGTATTGAGAGGTAAAAAGTTAAAAAGGTCTCCTTCAACCAGTCTCTGATGAGTAAGTGGGCAAATGCATGTGCCGCCAAGATCTAGACAAACCTCACCCCATGAACCCGGGCGCGTATTTACAAAACCTATACCGATTCAGTCGCGGTAACGGCAATTTACATTTTAAATATACCTCTATATTGGTTATTTTTTATCACATTGCAAAAACAAAAATTGTTCTAAAATCTAGATAAAATAATCTTTCTGATGTGTAGGTATATTAGAAATTAATAATTTTATTTCTAAATATTTAAATTTTAATATTATTCCCATATATTGTAAATACACCTCTACATTGACAATTTTTTATCACTTTGCAAAAACAAAAATTGTTCTAAAATCTAGATAAAATAATCTTTCCAATGTGTATATTAGAAATTGATAATTTTATTTCTAAATATTTAAATTTTGATATTGAAAATTTAAAGTGACTGAAACGCGGTAGGGATTGTAAATACGCAACCCGGGCACCAAACTTGGCGAACCACTTGTGGTGACCAATGGCAAAATCGTAGGGTAATCCAATAAATGGTTCCCAGGGCGGCTGTAGGTACCCATACCCGCCTCCCAAATTATAAAACTTAAAATCTTAAACGCTCTTTGTACTAACTAAAGTTGACAAGAGTGGAGAGGCTACGAAGCACCGCAGAAAGAGGAGACCGATAGGCTACGAAGCATCGCCCAAAGAGGAAACCGATTATAGGCTATGTGTTTTAGTGTCGCTATTTTTCGTTTTATCGAGTTTCAAATCGCAACGAAGCTAAATAAGTTCTATAATAACTCCACAAAAAAAATTTATTCAATATTGCATATTACGTACAGCCTACCTGGGTAAGTAGGTACTTATTGTACCTACACTACAGCATCTATTGCGGTTGTCTCGCAACTCACGACTCGCAGTTGCCTCTACATACGAGTATCATTGCGAACGCTCATTTCTACATTTATTTGATGACGCCTGCTGGAGCAATTACAAATAAATATAGGTAGTAATGAGCTCTGGCAGGTAAGGCAAAACTGGCCCCTCCCCCTAGGACCTGTGACCAATCATAGGCCGCGGCTTGCGCAACGCGGCACCCTCGGGGCGTCGACCAAACCACTCCACCCTTCTCTAGCTCGAGTCTTTCCAACTCTCCAAAGCTTTGCGAGAGAACGAGACGAATATGCGGTAAACCGCTTGTGACTCTGTCTGCTGCTGATACAATCTGAAGGCCGGGCCTGCGGTGACTTGAAAGAAGTTTAGGCAGAAAGACGCCAGCAAGAAGAAGTGTGAAGTGGGAAAGAGACGCAAGCTGTGGTGGGAGAAGCGGACAAGAAAGAGGCCTGACCACTCGACTCGTCTCGAAGCTGCATCTCACTAGTGGTGTGTGGGCCCTCAGATCGCCAACAGTACACAGTACAGCCCGCATACATTAACATTATCTCTCATATCTCCCGCATCTCCTGTACTCCTGTTATCTATTCTGGAACAAGTGTCTGAAAAAACAACTCTTGTGATATTACAACGTGCCTTATTGACTTTTTACAACAACTGAACTATTTTAAAACATTTTCTGGTGCTGATATTATCATAAAGTGACATTGAAGTTTTAATAAAACATTTTGATTGAAGTATTTTGAAAGTTTATCCCGTTTGGTGCCGGTGAATCATATTTAATGGCAGTTTCTACACTTAACATGTCTCCCTACTTCACAGGCTACCCCTTTCAAGGTAAGAATTAAAACTATGCTTTATTTTACCCTGTTTACATAATCGAACAAGTTTGTTTTATTATTATTTATAATTATAATTGTTTACATTAGTGTCAAGTGTCATGTAAGAGTCCTATGCTTACCCAAAGTAAAATAATATCAATCAGTTAACTTATACCTAAATATTTCTTCCATTTGCAAGCGAATCACTTGTTCACCTGTAGATAGGTGTAGGTATTCCTACTTATTTATTGTATTATATTTTCTTATGTAACATTACATACACGTACCACATGCATTATGTACCTACCTACACATACCTATATAGGTAGGTATACTATTGTTACTAAACAATGATAACTATCTTACAAAATCTCGTACGTGGGCAGACCTACCAGCCAAAGATATGTCGAGGTAATTAAATTATTGTTTCCTTCATCCTAGTTATTCAAGAAGCGACTTATGTATGCATTTCAAAAAGGTTTCATGATTGACATTATCTACTAAATTCTATAATTTATCTTCATATACAGAAAACTGCTAGCTTGTGTCACCCTTGTAGTTAGGTAGGTACATGCTTTTATGACAGCTATTCCGTTTTACCTCTTTTTCAATCTCTACTTTATTATACAAACTTTGAAAGTCTGTGAAATTCTGCAAACTGCAAAGGGTTGAACAGATTTCAAAATGCCAAAACTTCAAAATTGTGCTAATGCGCCACCGTCAAATTTTTCTCCGATTTTTTGGGCGAGTGTGTTTGCTATTTTTCATATTATTCTGAATCTTTAACGTATTTCGATAATAATAATTAGCAATGCTTCATCGACTTTGCAAGTGCGTATAATCTAAGCAGTGCATATAACTAGGAAATTAATAATTTAAATTTAATGCTTGGTATTAGATTATTTATTTATTTATTTATTAACGGTATAAATATACCATAAATACATATTACATGTCGCAAAATATAAATATTTACCACTATGGTCGAGTGGTTAAAGCGTTGGGTTCACACCTTGGTCGCGGTTCAGTATCTAGTGTTTGCAAATAACCTACCCTCCACCCATTTCCTCCACTATGCGTATTTAAGACAATCTGTTTGAACTGGTACTTGTTCTTAATTAGGTACTGATAATTTTTTTAAATAAGCTTTCACTTACTGCATTAAAATAAATTATCAGCTGAATGGAAGTCAGTAGTCAGGTAGGTACCTAACTTAGGGCCAGTGGTTTCCCAGAACATTAACAATTCGTCAAATTTCAAATATAATTTTCAAATTCTGTTATTATATCATTATTGGATATATCATTATTTAACGGAACCTACTTTAATTCAGGAGTCCTTTTGTTACTGTACCTACTTACAAATAGGTTTCTTCATTGCGTCAATTTGATAATACATAATATATAAGTATACTGATAACTCGATCTAACGAAACACATAGGTATAGGTACCATCCAAAAACTTTTCGTACCTACATTTTCAATTATTGAATTACTTACAACATTTTACTACGTGTCTACCTACATCTTACTAAAATAATAATATATTATAATAATACCTAACATAATATTCTATTATAATAAACTAAATATTTTCCTTTTAAAGACGTTACACTATGAGAGAGAGGTTCAAATTTCCTGTGAAAGGACTTCCTAATTGAAAGGCATTCCGTGAAACTAACTGAAATGAGTAGGGCTCGTAAATCCTAATAAAACTTTATTGCTACCAATATTTGGCTGTAAAGTACTTAAGGTCCTACTAATAGGCGGCCATATAAGTGTCAGGGATCGTGAAGGACGTGTCCATACAGAAGTTAAAGCGGCACATCTTGGTTTAGGTACCTACTTTGATTGTTATCAATTTTGCGCCAACGTTCGGTGATTTACAACCCCCGAGCTGCAGGGATGATCATTATTCTAGAACTAAAACGATTATGTTTTACATTTTCTGCTCTTATACTTATCTTAAGCAATAAAAATAATTTATATTAACGAGCATGCTAAGTAGGAAATAATACATTAATTATTTACCTTGGCTTTTAATGATTGTGACCACAAACACCTAATTAAATACTTACATAAATAAATAAAAAAATTGTTCAAGAATATCAATTTTTTTTAACCAACTTTTAAAACATAATGCATAATTACGTTTTAAATATTGGTTAGTTTATAGGTACCTACTCAAGTACTAGGAATTTAATGTGGTTACCTACATACGTTGATACCATATCGTTAAAGGTAGGATATTTAACTGGAAAAAAGTTTTAAAGAATTTTTCTAGTTCTGCGTAGTGTCCTTCAAGTCATAAATTACAAAGTTTTATTGGTACTGCTCCAATGAAGTCCATTTTAGATGCATTAGGAATACATCACACACACAATATTGACTTATGTAAGTAGATTTCGGCAGACTTCGGCATACACTTTGAGCTTTAAACTACTTATTATTTGAACACTCTAACATAATAAATTGCATTAAAAAGATAGATTATATACTAACAAATTTGTATATACATACCTACCGCTTAACATAATATTCAACTGCAAAATTATTCAATTGGTAGGTAGGTACTAAAATTTTTCATTACTGTGGCAACACCAAACTACTCATTTTGTCTTAGCAATTTGTTCTTCCACATTCAAATTACTGCACTTTCGAGTTGGAAAGTTCTGGGAAAACAACACAATCGACTTCACTCAATCAATCGATTTTATTTAACATCAAATAACTGACTATTTTGATACATAATTTATATAAAACCACCTTTCCATGTAAATTATCTTCATCGCATAACGTTAAATAATAAATAACGTTGCGTCAGTTGTAAAAATGTCTTAGAATATGACGTGGAATCCGGAAAGTACCTACCACTAATTTCAGAACACCGTTTGTTTTGATTAAAAAATTTGCACTTGAATCGTTGTGCTTTTTTAAACTAACCTATATTCATTTTCCTTTAAGCCACCTTGGTACCCTTTTAAATAATTGTATTGACATCAATTTTATACCTAGGTGTGGTTCGAAATGGTACCTACCAATGCAAAGTTATTTTAACGATAAATTATTTGGGTAGGTAGAAAGGTACCTAAAATTTATATGTACAATCTGTCAAATAAGAGTAGAAAACATAGGAGGGCGCCACTGTTGATCAAATGGCAATACTAAAAATAAACACATGGTGGCAATCTAAAGCTACGTAACCTACATTTTTTGTAAAAAATCCAAAACACATAAAAGTGGGAAAAATATTTTTTTTGCAATTTTGATACCTACCGATCTCAAAATTAGAATTGCATATGGGTATATTATACCTTTGCAATTTTTGGTAATACATGAGGAATGACGAGATTATAGTAAAATAAAAAGCACAGTTAGAAATTGCTCACTTTTATTTAGTACTATCTTAAGTAGGTACCCAGCGTTGCGCGGGTTTCAGATCATGTCTCTAATTTTAGATCTGAATATATTTAACTCATTCAGACCTAAAAAAGTAACTCACCTTTGTGATTCTTCCTTTTTTATCTACTGTTAAATTCAAATTTATATTATAAGAAATTGAAAGCAAATCACTTTATAAAACACCATTCGATCAAACTTATACCTAACACACCTTAACAACAGTGCTTCTTTGAATTATTTTTTTTTCTGTAAGAACAAAAAAAAGGTTTTTAAATGTGACTTACAGTGTTTTATACATTCAGTGTCATTGCGATTTGAAAGAATATTTGACAGTTAAATTGGTGTTGCCAGTCAACAAATTTAGTAGTTCAATTTTTAATATTTTCTACTCTTAATTGACAGACTCTAGGTGTGGTTCGAAATGGTACATACCTGCCAATACAAAGTTAATTGGGTAGATAGAAAGGTATCTAGGTAGGTACCTACCTAAAATATTATATACAAAATTACACATGTATGTACATTTGAAATCCAAATAATTAAATAGCATTGGCCCTTGTGCGTGCAGACTTAAAAAAAAACCTTTTTCAAAATGGAAAGGGAGGATTACACAAAAAAAAAATGGTTCCTAACTCCAAGGTGCCCATTTTTTCAAACTGCAATCCAGGTCCGATAGTAAAATATAAATTCTGGGTTCTGGGTAGATAATAATACGGCCCCGGGCGAAGAATGTCTGCAGTTATTATTCAATATGTTGTGCCTACAAAATTTGAATATTTCTGATAATATAATTCATAACATTTTTCATACCCGTTTTCAAAATATTCTCTCGAACCGCACGCGTTCATTTTTTTTTTCAATCGCGTGGAGATGAACGGCCGTCGATAATTTTATGGACTACCTAATTGATATTTATCTAGAATTAAAAATAGTGTGGACCAATAAATAATAAAGCGACCAAGACGTGTGGGAGGGAGGAACTAATCGTAGGCTGAATTATCGGTCAAAGCAAATCTCTCAAGACATACTCTCTTCAGATTTATGCTCTCCGTTGATTTCAATCTATTTAATCAACTAACTAACTGACTAATCATTACGCTGTTCTGCAGAGAGGATGAACCGTCAAAAAACTCGGAATTGTCTAACACTTCTTGCTTTATTCAAATTCATACACGCGCATCATACCTACCTATCTGTTATTTTGACACTTTATTTTTACGTTAGCTCTACCACAGGAGCTCCTGAGGAAATAATTTCCCTCAGGGCCTTCGTCCTCTTCGGAGATGCTGTGTGGAGGTTCTTTTGAGGAAAGGAAGGAGTTATGGGAAGGAAAAAGGTAGATATGAGAGGTGGGTCAGTGTCTCCAGAAGTGATGGACTTATGAAACCATCCCACCCTCTGTAGTGTATGGTGATGTTCCGAGAGCGATGTTGTGATGCTGGAGAGGCCAAAAGGTCTCCCTTAACCAGTCCCTCTAGATCCAGCCTGCCACGCAGCATGGTGGGCAGATGCATCCACCGCAAAGACCCGGACAAACCTCATCCCATGAACCCGGGCACCAACCGTAGCTAACTACTTGGTGTGACCTGATTCAAGTGTTTGGTTCAATCGACTATTTGGCATCGAACCATGTCTTCCTCGGGCTTTCCCGGAATGAAAATTATTTTTTAAACTTCATTATTTTCTTAACACTAACCAAATTTGAAAATGTCACATACTTAGTGCAAAAGTATTTTTTTTTAAAATTATTATTTTTAATGTTAATAACCTACAGAGGGTTAACATAAAAATAATTTGAAAGAATTATCAAAAAATAAATTCCAACCGTCGAATATGTAAAAATAAAACAACAGGGGCCTTACTAATAAACGAGTTTCAAATTTTACACAACAGATATACAAACATTAATGTATGTAAGTTGTTGTTTATAAGTTGTGTACAATTTAAAACAAGTTTATTAGTAAAGGAGCTCAGATGGTCTGAGCATTTAGAACGAATGAACGAAGAAAGGGGTGTAAATAGAATATATGACACAAATAATGTGAATGGCAGAAAAATTCGAGGACGCCCGAGAAAGACATGGCACGATCAAGTAAGTCAGAATAATGTAAAAGTTTGCATGAGACGATGTATGAATGTGAGTGTTTGCAAGACCGAGTTGTTTGGCGGTCCGTCCTCTCTGGCTACCCCCGCGTTAGTTATTTAGCGGATTGTGAATAATTTCTGCAATGTTTTTCTATGGCATTTCTATAAACACTAGTGCATAAAATAATTATAATTTTCTATAAGTAAATAGGCTAGCGATTTGAGTGAGTTTGAAGTTTAGCTGTGAATTCTGCCCAATCTATATGTATGTGAGTATATGTATTGCTATATTAAGCATAGGAAATGTTTGAAACTTTCAAAATACCTTCTTTAAACCTCCACGAAGGTTTTTGGATTATTACAACCACATGACAATACATCTGAAAAGTTTTTTAATCATTAATCATTACAAAAACTCTTGCAAAACTGTTAAAAATGTCAAAATTTGAGAATAACATTTTGCAAAACGATGATGCAAAATTAAAAATTCCATTTTTGAAACACTTTAAATTAATGGAGTTATTTGAAGTACTCGCCTCATACTTTGAATCGAATCAAAAATTATTATAGATTTTTTAAAATAGGTACCGAAGCTAGATATCAAATTTGATTGATTGTTCGTATAAAATACAAAAAAAAAATATTTGCAATATACGAAAAATGAAAATTTTTATAAAAAAATGTAATAGGTGGCACGCGAGCTGTTTGAAAACTGAATGTACTGGGACTGAATATATGGAAGCGGGAGGGGAGGGGTTGGTGGAACGGGGGAGCGGGAGAGGGGCGTCGGAAGGCTGGGAAGGTGGAAGGGGTACGCTGGAGGGGAAGGACATGCGGGATAAATAATTTATTTCTTTGCAGTGCAACGCATGCCGGGAACCAGCTATATATTTATAAAATGTTTTGACTGCCCAACTAGGAGGATTCCGATTTTAGGACAATCAAATTATGAGGAGTATGAACGAACATATGGAACATATTTTGTACAAACAAAACAAAAAGAAAATGGAGGAACTGAAAGAAGAGAAAGAATAAGGGAAAGAGAAAGAATAAAGAGTTATAAAGTACTTTGATGATAAGTGATAAGTTATCATATTGAGAGAACCTCGGAGGTAAAGGGGTGTAAATGCGAACACGCGAGTCACAAATGAAATATTTCATCATTGATGTTGACCACGAAACGTTTCCAGGTAATAAGTTGGAGAGAGAATAAAAGATGACGAGTGTTTATTGTTTGGCGCGTGATTGTGGTTTATGAGGTAATCATAATATCTACCTTACTGTTACGTTTACCTACCTACCTACATGCACACATACAAACATTCGTACATGCATACATGTATGAATTCATAACTGCACCTCGTAATATGATGTACAGCACCAGTGGCGTAGCTAGCATGGGTGGCACCCGGTGCAAATAACGTGGTGTCACCCCCCCATTAAAGCTGACTTTGAGAAATTCAAAACGCAAATGTAGACTTCATAAAAAATAAAACATTACTAGCTAGTCAAATGTGTAAAAACAAATATCGAAATCCTCAAAATTATTTATTACCTACTAGCTTTTGCCCCTGGCTTCGCTCGCATATTCTCCTCCCCCCCCCCCCCTCCCCCGCCCTCCCCATGCCCCTCCATACCCGTTACATTCATTTTTCAAACAGCTCGCGTGCAAAAAAAATAAATATTAAAACGTAACAATCAAACACGCGCAGTTTCGCATTTATAATATTAGTATAGCTAAGGTTGGCTAAGGTCAAAGTGTAGATTAGTACCTATTTTATATGCTTTTCGTCCGGACAATAAACGAATAAAAAATAATTTCATAACGCCAGAGCTTTCTCACAACGTCAGAGCTTATCAATATATACAGCCTATATTAGTCGCAAATAATGTAGCTTTTTATTAGTGAAAGAATTTTTAAGGTCCATTCAGTATATTTTGCGTGAAAGAGTAACATACATACATCCATACAAACTTTCGCCTTTATAATATTAATAGGATAGGATTATTCCTTAATTATTTATTTATGTACACACAGCAATGAAATACAGAAAGATCGTTTTTTTCGGTCAGTTATCAATCGATTCTACTTTATTTTTTTATTCGGGTTTTGCGTTTACCAGCTATCTTTTATTGCAAAAAAAATAATTATCCCATCCACTTACCTTGTTTTTTTAAAGATGTCTTTCAACACTAAACAACTAACAGAATAACAACTTTTTCGTTAATTCTCGTCAACCAAGAGTAATAATTTCCTCCACGAGTTCACGTCAATCACAATGTATGAAAGAAATGAAAATGACACAGGTGACAAGCGAGGAATATTTCAGGAGAATCCCCAACCAAGCAATAGTTAGATCTATAGGAACGAAAATAAAACATTAGAATTTTTGGGGAATTGCTGACCGACCGAGCCATAGAGTTATGAAAATATAAATAACAGAACGTGTTCATATGTGAAATATTTTTGTGGCATTATTCTGCTTTCGTAATTTTTTTTCCTCGGTCGGGTAACACCCCCCCATCGGGTGGCACCCGGTGTGGGCCGACCCCACTGCCCCTCCCTAGCTACGCCACTGTACAGCGCACAGCATACTTCGCATAGCTAAACATAATTGTGTTGTGTCCTCATTGCATATGGACGTGGGTACCTACCTACTAGAAAACAATCAAATAAAACTTATTTTCAAAATTATAAATAACCACGTAAAATCTTCCCCCTTGGCAACAATCAAAATCAAATCAATCACCGTCTACTGGTAAAGCCCGAAACTTTCCATATTCCTTTCCAAATTACTAATTTAACCCTTTCCCAACCTCTTGTGTAAATGTTACGACTATAATATAACAATTCTATTCAATTTGGGAGGCGAGAATGGGTCCGGCGTCCCACAGGACGTTAGGTTATCCCAAGTGGTTCGCTACGTTTAGTGACCTAACAGGGGTGCCATGGGGACTCCAGATACTAATATCTACAGCCTGTATGTCGGACGAATATCTACAGCTCATATGTTGAACTAATATCTACAAACTTCAGAGTGTTGACTAATATCTACAGAGCGTAGGTTGAACTAATATCTACAGAGCGTAGGTTGGATTAATCAGCTAAATGTGTCCAATAGTCCGATATTAGGGATTTTTACATAGGTACATACTTACATAAATTAAGGTTTTTAAACTGCATACGAAATATTATAATATGCTATACCTACATAATTGCAAATCCAACCTCTGCCAGTGCTGTAGATATTCGTCAACACTTTGGTTCTCATAGATATTAATCAACAGTTTGGCTGTAGATATTCGTCAACACTTTGATTCTCATAGATATTAGTTCGATTTTTTCAGTTTTTGGAATTCCTGTAGATATTAGTAGACGCCTCCTGCCATGGGGTGAGGTTTGTCCGGATCTTGGCGACGTCTCACGCGTCTGCTCACCAACTGTTTGGGGAGAGACTTGTTGAGCGGTACATTTTAATCTCTCCAGCAGGACTCTCTCGGAACAGAATCAGTAAGAGGAATGAATTATGTATCCACCCTCATACCTTATACTTTACAGAACTTCCTCTCCTTTCTTTCCTAATAATACCCTCCACACAGCATCCCCAAAGATGACAGACCCTGAAGGGATTTTTTTCCTCAAGGCCTTCTTTGTGGAGCTGATGTAAAAAAATATGATATATTTATCTAACTGAAGAAAAAATCGCCTTTCCAATCTTAACAAGTAGACAAGTACTAAGGTATTATAATTATAATAAATTCATAATTTGTAGAGCGCCGCTTTTCTGTGAAAAATCACCTCAAGGACGTACGGCAGATCTAATGATACATTTAGATTTCCCAATCCTATTGAACAGCAAAAAATATTATCCTAACCTAACCTCAAAAGTAGGTATTATATTCATTATTTATTAGGATCGTATTATTACGATATATGAAGTATTTTTTTATTTTTATTTTTTTTATTTTTTTTTATTTATTTTTTTATTTTTTTTATTTTTTTTATTTTTTTTTTTTTGTGTATTACAGACTGTGTCCATTTACAATACACATGTAACATTAACTACATATATATGATACAAATAACAAGTTATAGATTTTTAGCATTAACATGCCTCTTGAATTCTTCAAGGCTACTATTAAAAATATCGATAGTCTTGGAGGCGTTGTTTAACAGCGCCATACCTCGTGTCATGCTATGCCGAGCCAGTACGTCCGTTCTGCCACGTGGGATACAAAGCAGATCATGGTGACGTCCCTGGCTGTAGTTATTCGGTACGAACAACTTATAGCATTCCAGAAGGTATGGGCTATCTATTAAATTATTAATAATTTTGTACGCCGTTACTGCAAGGGCCCCACTCCTCCTCGAGTGGAGACTTTGGTAGCGCGTTTCGGCAAGCAAATCTTCGTGATGCATGAATCGCGGGTACTCTCCGTGCATTCTCAAATACATGTATCTCAAAAACTTTATATATGTATATGAAGCATTTTACTCGCATAAGCCCATCAAACTCCAGAAAAGATTGATTGTGTCATTATGTTAAAGTAATTAAATTAAATTAAATTATAAAACGTATTTAAATGCATTTAATTTAGATTAAATTGGCGTATAAAAATATAAATGAATAATACAAGTAATTAATTCACCATAATGATTTTATCCAATACTTTCAGAGATTTCCGAGCAATTTATCACCAGCTAGCACCATATCTCATAAAGCCGTAGGTAAAAAAATCCACTGGCCGAAAACGGTCATAAATTATTTACCTGCGCCTTGTCGGCATTTTTTCTTTCCTTTAATTTAGGAATAAGAGGGGCTCTGTAGGCGTCAGAAAGAATGACATCTGTTGTAGGTTGTTATATTGGGGTGTCGGTTATAATGAAATGGAATGTATGGCTGTATGGCCATCGCTTTAAATATGTGTATTTAAACGTCGCTTATGATTTATCTCGTGCTTCGTGGTCGAAATTCATTCATTCAATTAATTGACTTAGATGCTCATTTGTTTCAAATGAATTTAAGAAAAAGGTGTTTAACAGTTTATGACTGTGATCTGTAATGGCGGCTTAGCTTTTTGTGAATTATACCTGTAATATCTTATTTTGGCTAAATATCTTAACCCATCGGCATCGGGCGTATTTTGTCCGAAGGTCAAAATATTTTCGCGAAGTAAACATGCAATTTTTTAAATATCATTTTTTTTATTGTAAACATAAAAAAGTAGAGATGAAACGGATATCCGGTAACTATCCGGTATCCGGCCTATCCGGCCTAAATTTACTATCCGGCCGGATACCGGATATTCAAAAACTACGACAATTTCGTACAATAAAATGCAATACATTAATCTTTGTGAGGTAAATATCAATAAAATGGCTTAAAATTATGACGGCTTTTATTTAAAGTCGAAAAAGTTACAAAAAAGCCATAAGGCCTTCCAAAAAACTAAAATTCTGAGATATTCACTCTAATGATAAATACATAAATAGTAAATATCTAAACTAAAAACTTTTAGTAAAAACTTACAAAAACCTCGCAGAGTAAAACTTAAATTAACATGATTAACTAATTACAATCACCATTATAGTGAACTAAAAATCGTAAAAAAACACAGAGATTATTGAAATGATTAAATACTGACATTGAAGCACCATAATATACCTCTTGTTCTTCTTCTTATCAAAGAGAATGTTTTGAATTAATACTAAAAATTAACGAGACAATATCCGGCCGCCGGATATCCGGCCATCCGGCTTCGCAGCTCGCCGGATATCCGGTATCCGGTATACGGCCAAACAACTATCCGTATCATCTCTAAAAAAAAGTTTAAAAAACCCCTCACCTTAAGATAACTAACTAACTCACCATCACGCAGGGGTAGGCAGAGAGGACGGACCGCCAAATAACTCAATCTTGGCACACACTCCTTGCCTCGTTCACATTCATACATCGTCTCACGCATGCTCTTATATTATCCCGACTCTTCACATGGCCCGACTCAAGTATCTGATTCACTTGGTCGTGCCATGTCTTCCTCGGGCGTCCCTGACTTCTTCTTCCATTCACATTTGCGTCATATATTCTCCTTACACTCCGTTCCTCGTTCATTCGCTCTACATGCCCAAACCATCTGAGCGTCCCTTTCTTATTCTTACTCATTAAGATTTTAACTAAAATAACTGGTTACGAAAAAAAATACACATACACTTTATAAGACAAATGTATTATAAACGTTATCGCCAACAAAAATAAAAAAATTCCAAAGTTTCATAATTTTGTCGGAAACTTAGATTCATAATTCATAAAGGACATTTTTTTAATTGAATTTTTGTTTATTTATTTATTTAACGTCCAGATTACGTGATTGGTAGTAGGAACAATATTTTAACATGACAAATAATTTTGAAATTTGAGAAAGAAATAACTAAAATAAAATTAGATGAAAAATGCACACAAGTCGTAAAAATACAAGAAATAAAAACTGAAGAATACAGCGATTTCATAGTTTTCCACAAAATTCGCGAAGTTGTTATTAAATATGCCAACATCACCCAAGTACTGATTTCGTTATATCGGAAAGTGGGCAATGTAGTTCAGCTTTTGGATGCTGCAGTAGAATAGTGTATTTTGTCGTGTTGTTACTGTGAGTTCTACAAATTAAACTTGATAAGAATAAACAAATGTAGATATGGTCTTAGATACGTTACTGATTAGGTATATAGGTAAAATTTTATTAGCATAATTTGCTGTGGGTAGGTACACACAAATGTTATAAATGATTGTCATTAATCAAATAAGTCATTTCAAAACATTTTACACTACAAACCTATATATCTACGTATCACTAACCTTTAAATAATATATTTTCGACAAAGTTTATAATTTTTTTCGTTTTTATCATAGGCAAGTGTTTGAGATATTAGTGAGATCTAGTACCTAATTTAATTAAAGCAACGACTAAACGATTTACGGGCCGGAATGTTCAAAGCGCGATGTTTAATATTACCTTTTTTGTTGTCGTTCCCCTTTATAATCCCTCCGGAGTGAGCCGACACTCGGCCTCTTGATCTGGCATGTGAGATGTATGAGAAGTTGCCGGAACAAGGTTGCCACCAGTCATACTTCCCGGATTGTCCCGTATTATTACTTATTTGACAACTTTTCATTGCCAATTTTTTTTCTCATTACATTATATGTTTTGGCAGCCATCTCTGGTCTGGAGCCTCAAAATACCTGAAAAAATACCTACACCCAAACTCGCAGAAACGGGCGCTTCATTGATTCTCCCATCTTAATGAACGGATTGCAATCTTTAGAGCATAGGCGTCGCATCGGGTGGCAACGCTGTTCTTCTTTATAGGTATATTAAATGGAAGATGCTCCGAGGAACTAGCGTCATTGATTCCCTCGGTACCAGTGCATAGACGGGAAAAGCGCGCCCAACATGTGTACACAGTTGACATTTGTCACATGGGACAGCTCGGCTGTGGAACGATTTACCGGCCTCTGTGTTTCCACCTTCCTACAACATGGGTCTCTTCAAGACCCATATTTTCTTCTTCCTCTCCTCAAAAGGACCTTGAGGGAAATTATTGTGGAGTTAACATAAAAAATATACCCTCCTGACAATTTTAATGTGTATTAATTCTATTACCAATTACTTAGTAAAGATGAATAATTAAAAAAAATGTTCTAAGATAAATGCAATGATTCTATATATTTATCTAAATTTCTTTTAGAAGTAGGAAACTTCACTTTAAAATGTGCTTAGGTAGCATGTTTTTTAGTGCCAAAAAAATAAATCGAGGAAAATATGGTGTAGGGTTTAGGTAATACGAAAAAATATTGGATTTCGGGATTTACTCACTTTTATGTTTTTCTGTATATTATGTATTACGGTTTTGCTAGACTTTCAAAATAGGAACGCCCTTCTTATTGAATAATTGAAAAACACGGAACACAAAGTTTTGTGTCTTATTTTTTACATTTTATCAATATATCTCAAAGCTTCATAGCTTGTTATGGAAATAACCAAAACGAGCTAAAAATAGCTGCAAATGTCTAAAAATTCTGTATACAATAATCTGTACAATTTTAACTATTTAGACAGCTCACCGCTAGAGAAATATGTTCGTTCATTATATAATTATGGCAAGATAATAGATTTTCTGTCAATCATGAATATGTAACTATTGATTATTTTTTTAACGATTTTGTTGGTGTTCATTTACTCCGTCCCGTATTATTATCCCTTATTTGTGATAGCGTTTTGGCAACCCTGCTCGTGCCTATACAAAACCTGCGAGAGATGATTGAGGGTACGAGGAAGGCAGGAGAGCAGGGCGGCGGTGATGCTCCGTGGAAGGAGCGGCGAGATTAACCAAAACCACCTCAAACCAGGCCGGGACACCGAATTAAAACAGCCTCTTAAAAATGCACCTTGTGACTTGTGATACAACTACAACATACCATTATATTGTCTACGAATTTGTTTGGATTCAAAATATGACCAGACTGCATATTGTCACAGAATAAAACCATAATTTTTATTTCTCTTATATTCAATATTTAAAAAAAACATCGTAATTTGCCGAATGTCAAACATTGCACACTTTTTTTGCAAAGTGTTTTTTATGTGCCAGTTACATTTAAAAAAAAAACAAACCGTGAAAAGACCCCAAAAATAAATCATGATAATACAATGAATCATGCATTTTACAACCCTTCTAAAATTTTTTTTTTCTTTTTAATTATTTATTTTATTATTATACATTCCTAATTTTATAAAAAAATGTAAGGTGAAGGTGATTTGGATATTTAAATTTATTTATCTGTCATCTGAGTACACATAATGAAATAAACATTTTTTACATCTAAAATGTAGTGCATTATACCTATGGTTTTTAACTTCAATGAGATCTCCCAAAAAAAATATTAAAACACGTAAAAAGGGTTTAACAAATAAAAATACCTACATGCAGTTATATTGATAGGTATATATGTATTGACTGTCCAGTTAATTAATCTCCAAAAAGTCAAAATTTGAGTTGAGTACCTATATAGTTACATATAATGTAAAAGTGCAACCTTTTTTTGTTACAATGCTCAGATTACTCATAAACACCACCAAATCAATTACAAAGCAGAAAAACTTGTAGGACACTAGTAGGATATTTCAAAATGTCATACTAATATTCTGGACTGTTATAGCTCCCGGTGTTAATTTATAGCAAATTCAATGTTTAAATTTAAATTTGTTTTTGATTTATGGTAAGCATTCGAAAATTAATTTCATCATTATCTCAAAACGTTGTATTTGCAGATTGATGACTAATTAACTGATCGATTATTTGTCTGAGGACCTAATAGAAGTTTAGGCGCAGTACCCGCTCAAAAAGAAGAATACGGAGAGATATGTAATTACGAATGTTAGAGAGAGCGCGCTTATATCAAAAACTATAATATTTAAAAGAAAATTGTGAAAATGTTTAATAAAACACTACTCGTTTAAAATACAGCAAAAATCTCGTGGGGATTGTCTAAAACAGCTTTTAAAGAAACACTGCGATTTTTTCGTACATACTCGTATATCTTGTGAAATAACTGAAAAAATGTGTATATGATAATTTTCGTAGCATACTTTGCGATTTTTTTTCTATGGAGTGCATTTCGTATAATTGCTTTTTCGGTGTGGGGAATGAATAGATATTATCTTCAAGAATAACATATATTGTTTTAAGAGCTTTAAAACTCACAGTATTTAAGGAAAATATGTAATAAATCGGTAGAAATGCGGAATGCCAAACCTTGAGAGGCTGATTTGATTCAGTGCCCCGGCCTGGTAAGAGGTGGTTTTGGATTAACGCGTGTTGTTGTTGTCGACTCGAATCGGATAATATACAAATTGGACCGGCTCGACTTTGCAACAGATCCGTCCTCAAAACACGCGTTCGATCAAACGCCTTAATAATGAGACAAGTAAAAATAAAATTACAAAAATCTAAGGCGTCCTGCCTGTCCACTCGTTCAGGATTTGACAGTATTAAAAGGGAACTGATCCCTGAAACACGAAGGAAAGTGTTTAGCTTGTAATTATTCATACGCTTAAGTTATTGTCTTATAACCGATTATAGTGATAACTGATGACGCAAAATCTTTACATCTATATAATCAAACAGTATTAATAGTCTAGCGATCGTCGAAATTTAAGAATACAACTCTGACTTTAGAAATAGACGAAAAAAAACAAACTAACCTTTTTATTAAAATTATTAAACTCTAAATTCGACTGTTGTGAACTCCTGCAATTAATTAATCTATTTAAGTAATTAATGTACGTACACGAACAACTAGACAAACATCAACATTTTATATGCATACTTACATCTCATTCCAACTATGATTTGCATTCTCCAATACAACGTTTACATAGTCTTGGTACAATATGGATGTATTTGACAATAATTTGAACTTAGCAAACTTCAAAAGCAATATGTGCCAACTATGTATTTCTACCTATCCCATAAACTAATGTGAACAACAATTTTAAACATTAGGTACCTACTTTATGTCAACTCCTATATTTTATGGACTATATTTTTTTCTTATATTTCATGTAACCTATGTTTTGTTTTTAACATTTATTACGTTACCCGTGTGTTGTAAACTCATTTTTTCACTGTAATTAAAAAAAAAACATGTACTGCATTCTATGTAAAAGCTTATGGGCGTTTAAATAAATAAATAAATAAAAAATCTAATTTCTTAGTAGAACCGAATTAAAGCAATGTGAAAAGATGGCTCCACTAATAGCTGGCGTGAGGAGCATCGGCTGGCAGGTGTAATTTTGGATTTGTAATTTCGTGAATCTCTCAGGATATGGAGAAATTGACGATAATATGATTATTATTGTAACTGGCAGTTGTGAATAATAATACCACGCGTCTATATATTATATATGACATCCCGGTGACCAGATGTCACTGGATCCCAGTGGATCCGAAAAACCGGCTATTTTTGGAACCAGTTCCTATCGGATTCATAAAATGGTCACCAACACTCAAACTGGCGAAGCCAGTCACTGCTGGTCAGTATGAATATTCAATGGCTATCTATAAAATGGACAAATTCGTGTGTATTTTTTTTTTGCAAAACGAATGTTTATTTTAAAGCTCCGTAGCTCATGATGTAAATAACGCAAATATCTGATAGTAGTTGAGTTGAACTAGAAATACGTGGTAGAATAATCTGTATAAATTTGATTATGCCAGAGTTCACAGTTCGGTAGTTATTGCTGCTTTAACGTTCAGATTGCTTGCTACTTTAATTGTTTGAATTGCTTTACGAGTTATAATTTAATGAAAAAAACTATTTTATCAGAAGCATTTTCATAAAATCAATCTTTGTTTGTGCGTAAAAAAGTCAGAACTAATGACTTTTATAATGGCAAAACAGCGTCCCAAATCTGTTCACAGGCGCGATCCCATTGAGCTCACCGTCAATTAGCAGGGATTATTGAATAGTGCACGATTGTCTATGGTCCCTAGCTCTATGGTCTCCTCTCTATGGTACCTTACATTGTCTACGGTGGTATTTAATTAGTCGCGGCCACCTCCCGTCCCGGGGGATCCCCGGCCCTAGAAACTTCAAGGAGCAGATTTGTTTTCTCATAGGGCGGGCAGGATCATTTGTATTAATAGATCATTAAGTTACTGGGGTCGGCAACCAAATTAAATCACAAAAAAAAATCAAAAACCAGCAATTTTAACTTCTTCTTTTATTTATTATGTATTAAATCTACTTTTACCAACCCTTTTTGATTGAGATTTGGGTTGAAAACTAAAAAAAAAACAATATGGGGTTCGTCTTGTATTATTTTTTTTAGGTTCATTTCTTAATTCAAAGCTCCATAGTTCATGATGAAAGTAAACTTATCTGAAAATGTCTGAGTCAATCTAAAAATATCAAACATTAAATAAATAACAAACACAATAATCTTATCCTCACGCACTTCTTTTTCTCTTTTCTATTTTTTATTATAACTTTACCAATTTTCAACATCATTACATACTAGTATCATATGTTTACAGGCTTATTTTATTTACATGTTTATTTTACGCACTTCTTACTCTCTTTTCTATTTTTTATTATAACTTTACCAATTTTACCATGTGTTTACACTAGACTTCACTCAAAGTAACTATCCTTAATTGATCACCGTGAAACAGGCAGCCGCCTAGTATGGTGATTTAATTAATCTAATCTACGTAAATGTCTAATATATGTAACTTGTATTTTATAAATAAATAAAAAATTAAAAGACCGGCAAATTTCAAGACGCCAGTGCTTACTGTTCACTAGTTTTTAATGTTTTTTTTTACGTTAGCAGGAGGATCCGAGGAAAATAATTGCCCTCAGGGCCTATGTCTTCTAAGGGGATGTTTTGTGTTTTTTTAAGGAAAGGAAGAAGAGGAAGTTCTGGGAAGGAAATATGTATGAGTGGTGGGTATGAATCTGAGAGTCAGTGTGACCAGGAGAAACGGACGTATGAATCCATCCCTTCAACTGCTGTGAATGGGTCGAGGGATTCTGGCTGGAGTGGTCAAAAGATCCCGTCAACCAGTCTCTCTCGATCCGGTCCACCTTGCAGCCAAGACCTAAACAAACCTCACCGCATGAACCTGGGTATCCCTGCTAAGACACCAAACGAAGCGAACTACTTGGGGTGACCTATGGCAGAGGTGTTGGTTATCCAATAAATGGTTCCCGGGGCGGCGGCGAACAAAATTTTTCCTAGCGGTTATCCAAAGCCGATTAAAATCGTTTATTTATCTATTTCTACGATTTCTATCTGTATGCAGGGAATTAATTTTAATCCCACTTAAAAACCGCTATATTCTTAAATAACATTACATACTATTATGATTTAAAGATCAGCTTATTATTTTATCATCGAAAAGGTTATTTTATTTTTATTTCCAATTGATTAAATTGCGCAAAAGCGTCGTGACACTGACTAAAAATATTTAGGATTAATGGTAATTTGTTGCTGACCCCTGTCACATAAAGCAGGCGGGCCCGTGTGAGGCGGTCTTCGTGTATTATTTCATACTTGGAAATACATACGGCACACAACACAGCACTGGGCGGACAGAACTAACCTGCTGAAATCTGTATAAACTCCTGCGAATTATTAATTAGGTAAAGCCGTTCCAGATCTTGCAATAAATACTAGTACGTACACTTAAGTATTGTTGGTATGATGAAGTTGGGCGACTTCGCCGTGTAGTACGAACGTGCGGAATTTTGAGATTATGATGAAGTAAATACCATGTTTTCATGAATATCGTGTTGTTGAAGTAAATATCATATTAAGTATTGTTATTATTGGTATGATAAATTTGGGCGACTTCGCCGTGAATTATAAGGGTGCAGAATTTTGAGATTATGTTGAAGTCAATAGCACGTTTGTTAATTAGGTATTGCTGCTAGAGAAAAGTCAATCGTGGTTTTGAGATTTTGTTGAAGCATATAGCCGGTTGGTAGGTGAAGTTATGTTTTGTGGATATCGTCCTACGACTTCTTCCCAAGTAAATATGACATTTCAAATTTATAGAATGCATATTGATAGGGTGAAGAAACTTGTGAAATTCGACTTCTCCGTCGTGTAAACGCTGGTTTATACCACTACAAATGAATTAGACGTAAAACGCACATTTATGCTTCAATTATAATGGTAGAGTGAAGTAAATTACTTCGTACTTATATGGTATTGATAAGGGGAAGACATATGACATTTATGTTCACTTTCGTGAATAATAATTGTACAATTCCTACATTTAAACAAATATGAAGTAATTTTCTAAAGAGCCTAATTCACACCTTTATACAATTGGTAGGTTGAAGTTAAAGTGTGTGTTTTTCTTCTCCATAGTGAACAATAATGATGAAGATGTAGGCATGTGTGGTATCACCAGCTAGGATATAGAATGCAGGGTAACTCCATTGGTTTATACGCGAGCTTGACACATGCCTGGGTGAGGTTAGGTCAGCCATATGCCCTGCGCGCTGCCCGCTGCCCGTGTCGGC
This sequence comes from Limnephilus marmoratus, assembly GCA_917880885.1. NCBI lineage: Eukaryota > Metazoa > Arthropoda > Insecta > Trichoptera > Limnephilidae > Limnephilus > Limnephilus marmoratus. The sequence continues at coordinate 14,618,273 of OU862908.1, forward strand.
GAGAACACCAAAGGAAACCACAAGAGAACACCGCCTGACCGACTGCGACTCGCTGTGGATATATGAAGATGAAGAATTCTCTCACACATGCCTGTCGATGTTGCGTAAGGTCGAAAATGAAACGCTTTATGACATTCATTTGATTTTATGTGTTCCGACGTGCAGGCGATATGAGGTTTAGATTAGCTAGGGTTTCGCAGATGCATTCTACTTCTGTAAAATCAGCACATATTATAATCTAAGATCCATACTTTACGCCTTTGGCTCTTTCGTAATGTTCCGATAAACTGTACTTCAACCTACAATAACCTAGAACAGATTCACTTAGGGGCTTAGAAAAGAGATATTTATTTGAAGGAGTAATTATTGTGAATCCGATAGTTCTAACAAACACCGTGATTTTGTCACTGTCCTGGCTTTCGCATGCAGCCAGATGTGTAGTAAAAAGCTCCCCAGACAAATTAATTGAAAACAAAATTGGTAGTCAGGCCGCGCATTTCTCAACAGAGGGCGTTGCACAAATCCAACAAAAAAAATAACGACGGCGGAGATTTGAGTAACGGGCATAAAAAGCTCACTAGATCCGAGTTGAAAAAGTGGCGTAAGCGATATACGTTATAGCTTATAGCACACACCGCGGCTAGTTGCCAGCGGTGGACGCGATGGACCCGGTGGTGGCGGCCGAACAGAGAGGTTGAGATTGCGATGAAAGCGGGAATTAGTGGCAACACAGAATACACGAGCAAAGGCGGCATCGGCACACATCAAAGGCTACCTTCCCTCCCCACTTCCTACCCTTCTCCCGCCCTCCCGCAGCCTCCTCCCCGTACACTCCCGATGCATAGAGATCGCGAAAAATCGGCACGTTTATGGCATTTTTATAATTTAAAAAATATTTTGTGATCCGGGGACAGCGGTGTAATTTGACCGCATAACTCCGGGCGAGGAATGCGCTTGCTGGGATAACAGTCATTAGGCCACCGAGTTTTGGATGATGTCATTAGCGTCTAGGTGATCATTAGCAGGTAGTTGGGCCTTTAGTTTAAAACGAGACGATTACTATTGCAGCTACTGCATTATGAACAACACTGTTACAGTGCGTGAGAAGATGCTGTAACAAACAGTACTTACACACCGCTTAATGCTTTGATCGCAAATACAACAATTTCAATTCACAATCACATCAAATATAAAATAACAGTAGATTGGTACATATCCACCTCCATTACCAAAAATAGCATTATGGAATATGATTATTTTAGGTCTTTAGCGCTTGGTTTGATTTAGGACTAGAATGAAGTAGGCTTGTTGAAAAAGTATCGATGTATCGGTGAATCGATATTTTTAATTCAATACATCGATATTTTTAACCGATATATTTTGATCCGATAAATCGATATATCGATACAAAATATCCAATATCGAAAATTGTATTAAAAACGATATTTTTTATTTATGTTAGTAAAGTCATTAGAATCCAAAACCGTACAGGAACGAACGGAAAAAGTAACTGTATTGGGTCATGACATCTGGCGGTTGAAATTTTAACTGTTAATAGCTTACAAATCTATTGTCTTTGCATTAGTATTTGTGATCACTAATACTATCTCATATGTGTTGGTACATACCATGTACATACACATATTTTTCGCCATTTTTTTCTAATCCACTCCTATGTGTTGGTTCCCAATTGTCTATGAGTATTGACTATACCTTGTTCCAAACATGAAGTCCTTTTTGACAGATTAATACGCCAATGGAATGTTACTGAGACGCATACAAACTTTTTGACAGATTAATACGCCAATGGAATGTTACTGAGACGCATACAAACTTTGTATGTGTCTCAGTTTACATATAAGTTAGAAGACAGCTTTTAAGAATTGATATGTAATTATTACCTAATAAAAATGAATACTAATAAAATACCTTCATTTTTATTGAGATTTTTTTTACATTAAAATAATGCACATAGTGTATAAAAATTATCTACTATTGATAATATTGAGCTGAATACACTATTATTTTAAAAAAGAAAAATCTTTTGAAAATTTTACCGATATATCGATACTTCGATATTTTTTCCTCGATATATCGACGTATATTTTAGATATTTTAATAAATATCGATACATCGATATATCGATATTTTTTATTACTTTCGACATCCCTAGAATGAAGGAAGGTGGTTAAAGGGTTAAATGCCGTCATTCGACCACCTGCGCTTATCGTTGTGTTGGATTGGGGGAGGGGGAGGAGATGGAGAAGGGGTGACCTCTTGGCCCGGAGTTCCAAAGGACCCGGCCGATAGGACCAACACCCAACACGTCTAGAATTCCTGACGCGATCGCTTATGTCGATTTAATAGTTGTAAATTTATATTAATTTCTATCATGTCTCAACTAAAAAAGCAAAATACTAGCAAATGGAGAGCTTTGTTGTCTTCAAATTTGCATAGCTTTTTCTGTTTAGAATGCTTAGCTCAATGCGAACACATTCTGCTTTGAAATTTGAATTTATTCGCCCCAAAATAACTCCAGATATTGTTTGATTTATTTTTTCAATCTCGGTATAACTGTTTTTGGCGTGGTAGGGGGTTGATTAATTTGGGTTATTTTACAATTAATTCATTACAAATAATATGAAGTATATTTGCGACACGTTCCAGCGTGGAAGATACTCTCAGTATTATCCTGGTGTACCTGGTGCAAGACCACCGTTTAGAATTGAAACGTTACTTGAAATGGCTCTAGCCGTGTTTGGTGACCACATCTGAATAGACAGGTACTTCCCCACCTTCCTCTTCCCCATCGCCTTCCCCTCCCCACTGTCTTAAGTTTCACAACATACCCCAATTGGGGATGCCGTAGTCTCACTGATTCTAGACGGGAGCAGCTGGGACTCTTGTGAGGTAATCATATAAAAAAATAGCTCGGATGAAACCTTGTACATAAGAAGCTAATAGAAACCTAACTAATGAAGGAGAAAGGTTATATGTTAAAAAAATAGGACACGTTAAATTAATTTACATGCGTTTTATCGTCAAATAAAATGGTTCATCTTGAGAGTATGTAGGTTGAACGGTATTTATATCTATTGTACATTAGACTATTTGTTAGATTTTATGCGTGATTGACGTTAACAGTGTAATACAACATTCGCTGTTGCTTGGGCCGTGGTTTGCGGTCCCTGATTGGTCACATTTAAATAATTGGCGTTGTCGGATGATGGTGTATGATCGTGGATGGACGGCTGGCTGGATGGATGGCTGCATAGCGGTTCGGATATCCTGCCATGGGAGACCATTCAATCAAATTGCAGACTCTCCCCTGCACTTACTGACCTAAACTGTACTGTTAGAGACCCGGTGGGTACTTGCGCGAGTAGAGTGCGCAACGAGTCCCGATTAATGGCTAATTTATGCTAATATCCATGTTGTATTGTATTACATGTTGTAGCAGTTATACGCGCTGTGGCACAACGCGATCTAATCTGTGCTGATTTTGATTGCTGATATTTTTTTTTTTTTTTTTTTTTTTTATTAGTAATAGAAGGTACATAAATTACAAATAAATTTTAAACAGTAATTAATTACATAGTAGAATATTTGATGTACCCCCATAATTAAGCAAGGCTTGTGTGTATGCGGGGGTGTTATTGTATTGCTTTTTTAATATCATTCAGTTTAAGTTTTCAGTATAATTTTTTAGGTGAGTTTTAAAACTTTTTATATTGGTATTCATGTTTCTAATTTTTTCTGGTAATGAATTAAAAAATTTTGCTCCGAGATATTTATGACTCAATTGTCCAATTTTTTTTTTACATTTTGGAGTGGGAAGTATTGATGTTTGTCTAAGACTTCTGTTATTTTTAAAGGGTGCAACTTGATTTTTAATATTATCTTTATAAATTTGTAATGTTGCATGATAAAAGTATAATGCACTTAATTTTCTGACCTTAAATTGTTTGAATAAAAGTTCTGACGAATATGAGTAGGGTTTTTTTTAAATTGTTTTTATTATTAGTTTTTGTGATATGTAAATTGTTTGTGTTTGATTTTTATATGTACCGCCCCATCCTATAATGCCGTATTGTATAATTGATTGACAGAAAGCGAAGTATGTGGTTCTAAGTAACTTTTCGTTTAAAATATCTCTTAAACATCTAAATATATATGTTAGTTTCCTTATTCTGTTGTTCAGAATATTTATGTGTGGAGACCATTTTAAACGCTGGTCTATTATAATATATTACAGGATCTTTTTAAATGATAAATAAAAATACAGCCGAAAAATCGCAACTTTTTGCAGCCAGTGAAACTTTAAAATAAGATATCTCCAATTTGGAGAAAGTATTGGACAGAATTGATGTGAAGCATGTAACTATCAATATACATAGCTAGACACTTCGTCTGTTTTTGGTTCCTTCGCCTATCGGAGGTTGGCTTTCATCATTATTATCTGGATTATATATTGGTTAATCTTGTGTTCGTCATGATTAGATATCGAATTAAAGGCACTATCAACACCAAAATATGTGTATAAATTGTAAAATAAAAAAAATTTTGAAACCGGTTTCCTGGATTTAAAAAAATCATTTGGAGGGAGAGGGGAGTGATTAGCAAAAGTGTGGAGGAAAATAACATGTTCCTTCAAATATATTTAATTTCTCTCTTTTTTTATCAATTTTTTCCCATTCCTAATAAAAATCTAGTTCATAAGAAAAAAAAGTAGTTCGTACCACTTGCTCCATTTAATATTGAAAGGCAAGATAGAGATTACTAGAGTGGACCGACATTAGAAGTGTGGAGGAGCTATTCCGGGTAGCGCAAGACAGAGAGACATTTTCAAGAGTGATCGCCAACGTCGGGGGGACCTGATACGGCACACAAAGAAGAAGAAGATAAGAAAAAAACAAGAATTTCAACCAAATCTAATTTGAGCAGGACAATTTTATGGCACAAACGGGCAAATATAAACAAATAAGACGGAAAAGGCTATAATATGAAATAACGATAAAAAAGGCTTAAATATTCAATAATTACCAAAAAGCCTAAAATATTATTAAGAGTCCCAACTGCTCCCGTCTGAAGCCAGTGAGAATATGGCTTCCCCAATAAGGGTGTGTTGTGGGGCTGAAGGTAGTGGGGAGGGGAAGGAGATGAGGAAGAGGAACGTGGGGAAGTACCTGGCTCTTCAGATCTAGTCACCAGACATAGCTATTTCAAGCAACTTTTCAATTATGAATGGTGGCATTACACCGGGGCTATACTGATAGCATCTTCCATTCTGGAACGCGCTGCAAATATGCTGCAAATATGCTGTATATTATTTTTTATGAAAAACACATCAATCAAATAAAATTTACTTGCACACGTCGATTCGAAACCTACTACGGATTGCTAGAGCTTTACCCCTCCAAAGGTAAGGCTCAGTATTACAATGAGGTTTATTAGATTAATAAGTTATGTCTTAACAAATTGAGTTTTTAAAACTATATTTAATATTGCAATACAATTGTAGTCTAATTTAGACTACAATTGTAGCCATATTACCTACCTGAAAAATCGGCAATTCAAATATTTCGATTGCATCATGCAGCTAGAAAAATGTTGTCTAGATCTAAAGCAAAGGAAACTGAACATTTTTGTTTCTGTTTGTGTTCAAGAACCCTTAATTTTAAAAGGACGAATATCATAAAACAGGACAAAACCTTTTTTTGTACCAGCAACATCAATGTCGCATTCCTTCCTCATTGTCTGATATTAACAAGTATTCCAAAAATACTACATTAGTCTATTAATTACCGTTCTTCGTGTTCAGAGATTTCATTATAATGAAATGAAAACCGGTTTCGTAATAAAGGCATATCATCATTCCTCCTCGTAGCGCGTGCTGTGATTAACCGGTCTCCAACACTTTAAGATAACTAAATAATTTCACTAAAACTAATAAGTTTTGTCCCCTCGGGCATGAGCGAAATAACTAATCTATCACTTTACAGTTTACGTTATTTAGACTAGCATTATAAACTACAAAGCCCGTAGGTATTAATGACCAATGGATAGTATATAATAAAGTATAGGTATTATATTATATTCCGTACTTAAAATCAGGCCACAAAACGCTTGGCGTAATTCGGTCAATAGATGTTAAAAACACGATTGCAAAAATATTTGGTTCTGAAGGTGATCTACCTGTTCCGAATACAGATTTCACATTTTGTTCTGTGATTTTGGCCTAGGTAGGTTTTTCAAGATTTGTTATTTGTTATTTTTAATATTTTTTAAGGTTGCAAAATGACTCGTGCCCATTATTTCTTATATATCCCCCTTTCCGACTAACTTTATAGACACCTAATTAAAACATTAGATAACACTGTTCATTGACTATGTTCGTTGACTGGGCGTAGCGAAGTCCTGTTTTAATTCAACAGTTTTGCATTTCGTCTGTCTGTATGTTCCGTTTCCGGTTCAGGAAGGTAACCGTTTTGATGGTTCCGTGAAGATACTTTATGGCACCTAACTTCCTGCAGAAAGTTTTAAAATGAATTGTCATTGAAAACGTTTCTTTGGACAAATTGCATAATTTCTTATTTGAAACTAAAAAAAATCTTACGTAAGATATTTAAGGTAAATAATTGTGTAGGTAGGTATTAATGTACCTACTTACACATCTTATTATTACCGTGAAAACATTACGATAGAAAATCAGAGAGAATTTTTTGGACGCGAGGTCTACCGTTCTTAGAAATATCTACTAGTGAGAAAAACGGTAATAAGGGTAAAGTTTCGTACTAAAGACAACGTTCGTATTGTTTACTGTGAGCGGTTGTTTTCTGTCGTGTTTTAGAAATATTTTCTCACTCTGTACCTACAAAAATGATAACACATTTTATTCTTCTACTATATCCGCTACTACCCTAAAATTTTAACCAAGATCGTAAATTTCGTTTTTACCTTTTCTCAACTCAATGTTAATGTCTATTAATTTTATTTTACCGAGATGTTTTCACAAATCTGAATCATTATTTCATGAAACGAATACTCCAATAATTATACCCCGATATTATATATAATTACCGCTCGCATGTGTGCATATCAATTACATTAGAAATGAATAATAATGCCTTCAATTCTCACGTGCATCTTCTCACACATCACTCCACACCGAAACAGAAGCGGCCATATTATAATTTAACCTTTAAATAATAAAAGGCAATTTTCCACCATCATCTAACCCTATCAATAATGAACTCGATTCACACATTCAGTAATGCGGCGATTATCTCCATCATGGAGCTAGAGCGGTTATGGATATGGTCAGCCAAGACCCATTAACTGCCAACCCGCTTGGGTGCCTAGTATCCATTTGATCAGTATTCTACAATCTAAATGGCATTCAGGTTTTTATTCGGAACCTTCTTCTACATCCAAATACGAATGATTTTGTACAGATAGCTGAATTTTATAGGTCACCCTAGTTCCTTGTCATAATATACAACTTTAATTTACATTCTGAAAATCACTAGTCCACAATGAAGTGCTGGTACCAATCTTGATGTACGGCAGTGAGGCATGTAGAGGATAGATGAAAGTAAACTAAATGCTGTGGAAACAAGATACCTGAGGGGTGTGAAAGGTAAAATCGTATCAGAAATGTGGAGATTCGCAAAGAATGCAAAACTGGCGTAGGCATAATGAGTAAGATTAAGAAATGGACAATTAGATGGTTTGGGCACATAGAGAATATATATAGTAGAAGAAGTCGGGGACGTTCAAGAAAATCATAATCAATTGCACCAAATACTTGATTCGGGTCATGTCAAGAGTCAACAGAAGGGTGTGTATGAGAGAATAACAGAAGGGTATGTATGAGACGATCCACAAATTTGAAGCAAGGAGTTTATGCCAAAACCGAGTCGTTTACGGCACATCCTCTCTGTTTACCCCTGGGGAAACAGTGGGATGGTTAGTCAGTTAGTTATGTAATGTCATGAACATTAAATTTGGATATGACGCGTTTACTGGCTTTACCAGAGATTTAAAACAGTTTTTCGTACATTCCAAACTATATCTATTGTATAAAATTTGGAACAAACAATTTGATGTCAATACTTGTCTTGTGCTTATTACTTACGCAGATAGTTTAAAGTTTCATAATAGCAACGGAGATGGCAATGAGAGCTTAAAATGGTAGGTTGGTTCACGTAGAAATTTCAGACAGAAAGACTTGTGCAAATGAGTTTGTTGCTTACGTATGCAAATCTTCATTAGTTATAGTTTTTGTTACACAATTCTTCGTGATTTTGCATTCATATTATACCTGTAGTGTTCATCCGGTGGTGTTATATAATAATAATTTAAGGTTTTAGTGGTAAGTTGACGTAGGGTTAGGTGGACCTGGAGAGGTGGACATGCCGGGAGCCGCCACATTAAACAAACCCATTATATTTTACGACGGCTGTAAAATGTGAAATACGAATTTCACAATGACAAAGACCTCTATTTTCGGGAAAAGATTTCAGAAATCGTAAAACGGAAGATCCCAGAAAGAAACAAGTGAAACCCACATTGAATGGACAGAGTTGTGCAGAAGAATATCTCCAGATTTCAAATTGATTGATTTTTTCTTAAATTTCAACAAGTTGGTACCTGTGCCTTGTTATTTTATGCAATTTGCTTAAAAATAAATTGGAGTAGTTTTACAAATGTACCGGTGAGCTATTTTTATTAACTCGCATATTTTATGTGTTATTACCGTGTCGCGCAATAATTTGTTCTATTTGGTATTTGTTTTAAAGCGTTCCATACAAGTGCAGTATAACTAATGGCTCGGAACATAGAGCGATAGCTAGGTACGGTGTAAAGAGAGAAGTGGTACAATTAGACCTTCGGTACCTACTGAGTGCTGAGAGAAAACTGGGTCAGGAACTATTTCCTAAGTCAACATAAAAGTTTTGGTAGTCCTTATGCAACAATTATAAAATATTTACTCATGGAACTTTTTGTAAAAGTTTTTAAATGTCTGAAAAGTTTTTAAATGTAGAGTTGGAGTAATTCTTTCTTTCTTCTTTGAATGTAAAGATATTTGCGATTAATGTGTTGCATTTTAGTGTTATAGTAAATAAATCAAATTAAATCACAAACACTCGGTGGTAATAAAATTTTGATAATTTATACAGCGCCACAAAATTACCAAAAAATAGCTATTTTTAAAATAATAATGTAACTTATATATTGAACGCATACATCTTGATAGTGAACTCCTGACATAAACCCTTTTAATTTTTCATGCGAGAAAATCAGATAAATTGTGTTTTTTTTGTTGCTCCACATTTGGACTACTGCTCTACAATGTTATATTTGGCCAATGAAGGAAGTTTGAACAAACTAGAAGTTATACAAAACAAAGCTATGAGATGTATACTGGGAAAAGGCAAATACGCAAGGATTGATCAAATGAGAGAGGAGCTAAATTGGATTCCAATAAAAAAGAGACTACTATTTAACGTGTTAATTTTTGTGCATAAAATTATGAAAAACCAAATGCCAAAATATTTTAAGGATGAAATTGTTTTTAATAGAGACATTCATAATTACGAAACAAGAAATGTAAACAGAGTTCGATTGCCACAAATGAAGAAATCAAAATCACAGAACAGCCTAATGTACAGAGGACTAAAGATGTATGATGAAATGCCTGAAAGTATGAAGAATGAAGAAAGAATGAACGTATTTAAAAAGAAATGTTATGCTTACTGTAAAAATATTTAAATTTATCAAATGAAATGTTACATTGTGCTTATTAGTTTATATGCATGTAGTATAAACTAACTCAATAATTAATAAAAAAAAAAAAAAAAAATGTATTCTTCAGGTAGACTTAAAATTAACCAATCGATTCGATTTGTAGAAATAAATGGTCGTCCGACCTCGATCTCCCCGCAATGATTTAATAACAATAAAGATAAGTTTAATATGAAAATTAATGCGAACATAAAATCGCCTACCCATAACTTGCGTCAAATCATATTCGCGGCAATAAATCGCTATTCGATCCGATATCTGCGAGAAAAGGAAACACGTTTAATGGCTCAACATATAAATGCGATTACAGAAATATGTACACATCCTCATCTCGTTGAAAGTGAGGATAATTGGTGGAGTTTTTACGATGTTTGGCAGTAGAGCTTGCTAGAACTAGAGTTTATAGTGTGCTTGCCGCAGTAACAGCTAGACTCTATATCTGGAGTGGTACTGGTTTTTGGCTATTGCATTTTGGCTACTGGCTGTTGGCTTCAGGGTTCTGGGTTCTGCAGCAGTGAGTTAATGTAGTTTTGTTTTGCATCTCTCGAGGGAGTCCTTCGCGCGGCTCTCGATCCGGTCCCGCGCCGCTACCAGTACCGGCCCTCCCCTCGCTGCCCCTGCTGGAGGGGTCTGGACTGTCCCATCTGCCGCTGCAGCTCTCCGACTCCAGGATGGACTCGCAGCACTCGCAGGCTCTCTATACTTACGTTGATGGTGAATATTCTTCTTTCATTTCTAATCTCTATTCTTTTTTTTCTTCTTTTTTCCCAAATGTAACAGTGGGATCGTATATATGATCAGAAGAATGTTTCGAGTCTGTAGGATATACGAAAGAGAAGAAGAAGGTTTGTGAAGAGCCTAACTCTTCTGCCTGATTAATAAAATAATCTTTGAAAAGTGTTCATTTTTTAATGAGAAAGAATGCTTTACTAGTAATTAGGACCGTTCATTTTATTTATGCGATAATATGTCGACATAAATATACAGGTTAATAGGACATGTATTTTTATTTGATTTTAAACAAACAGGTTAGGCAACATTAAATTTTGATAGGCTAAAAGGTGTACTAGGTGCTAATTAGGTTTGTTTTTGGAAGTAATATACCTACCTATTTTTCCACCCTCCGTATAAAGTCAATTAAAAGATAAAATAAGCATTCAGGCTTCAGGCAATGAAAAAAATCGGATAAAAACTTTGTATTATTTTTTTAATAATGTAGTTACAAATTCGAGGAACATTTTTTATAGTTCACACCCCAATTCATGGGTAAAGATAATTTATCACCGCTATAAAACTGGGTAAAGAATGTAATTTACAATCTATACTTCCCATTCACCAGGAATTGTATCCGGTCTTGACTCCTGATACAATGCTCTCAATTATCTCCCCGCGGAGGCTTTTGTTGGCTAAATCTAATTATTTAGGTCGAGCAAAGAAAGAAATATTCATGCCTTTTTCTATCGTATGCCTTGATAGCTATGCTATAAACTACACATGATTTCAACTTGTTTATAAACTAAGGATTTTTTTTTGTATTTCGTATAATGTTGCGTGTTTATTTGTTGGAGTGTCTGTTGAGTTTCTTGGAAGTTTTCTGACTAACCGTTTCACAAACCTTTCGGGAGTGCAAGTTCGGTGCTCGGGCGTGAAAAACATTTAGTAATGTGACTCTAATCGTTGGGGCGGTCGCTCGAGCGTACACATCACAAGCTTGCGGAAATCTAGCGAGGAATCTTCCACCATATGGACACTGGGCTGAACACAACGCGGCGGGTTCCGAGTGAGTTCTGAGGCATATTATACCCATTACCCATACCGAGCGGCGTCTTTATTAACTGAAGGTAGACAGAGCGGCTCCTTCGAAGCATCGAATACCACTTTTTTCTAACATTTTTTTACGAGGGCGTCAAACCAATGGCCTGAGGTCTGGATGATCTCGCGCCGGTCCTAGCATTCCACATTAAGATTCCGACATTTTACAAAAATCAAATAAAAAATCTAATAAACTTTTCTATAAATTTAACGATCTTTTCCTTATCTTAAATGCTTTTCTAGCAACATGGACATGTTTTATCGGGTTTGCGCTATTTTACATACCGTGAAGCGGAAAACGGCGAGCATTGTTTTCTGGTTTTCTGGCTGCAATAAAGTGAGATTGCTCGACTCTTTATCAGGACGTGACTTTTCTCTCAATCGACTTGCCGGAGCTAATGGTCGTCTCTACTTAGTTTCTAGTCTCACGGAATTAGCCGTGCTCGCTGTTAATCTAAATTACCGACTCCTTAAATTATCGCCGGTTTTTAAATTGGTCTCTACGAATATTATAAACCTACCTACGACCCTGTACACACACTTGGAGGAGAATATGGTTTCAGTCTGTCAAAATAGCGGTAACAAAAGTAGGTACCTATTTTTACAATTTTCTAAGGATAAATTTATTACGAAAATTTTTTTTTTTATATATAAATAATTACAAATTAAGAAGCATTATATTATGTAATCACACAGCAATGATTTTTTTTCATTATATATTTATCTATCTATCTATCCATCTTCTATCTATCTATCTTCTAACTTCTAAATTCTTCTTCTATATAAATAAAAATTAATCGCTGAAATGTATGTACGCGCATAACTTCCTAACGACTACACCAAATTAGACAATTATTTTTTTTGTGCACTTTATTGTCAGGACAAGGTTTGTATAAACATACTGGTGAGCTATGGCATTATGAAATTTGTATAAAAATTTGCAATTGGTGGCACGCGAGCTGTTTGAAAACTGAATGGACTGAGACTGAATGTATGGAACGCGGCAGGGGTGAGGGGGGAGAGGGGAAGGGGACGTGGGAGAGAAAGGGGAGGCGGTAGGGAACGGGACGAATGGGAAAGGACACGCAGGGAGAAACAATTTCTCTATTAAATGGCATAGCAACGCAAGCCGGGAACCAGCCAGCCTAAGAAATAAATGTGCTTCCTATTTAAAAAAGACATATACGATATTTCCTGCAAATGTTTCATAAATTCAAATACCTTTCAGCCAAATATCTTCACATTGTCTATTTATATGTATTAAAATCCAAATTCTAATTGTGGTTATCTGTGATGCGCTTTTTCCACGTTCAATGAAATTGGCAATAATTCACGTTCAATGAACTCAAATTTTGTATTTAAGTGTATTTTCAAGTTGTGACTGCTTGTATTATTCAAATAACAGACAAGCGAAAAAATGACATATTATGTATTTAATATTTTATAAGAAAAATATTTAAACTGCCTTTTTAAAAATTTATTTGTTTATTTATTTGATATAATATCTTACATTTTAAATACAATCACTGGGTGCTCACGTGTGCTGAGGCCTCCATTTTGTAAAACAAAAATTTATGGCAATATAAACATAATGCTGCATAAAAAAGTAAACTAAAATTATACTAAAAATAAATAATATTATAATTAAGGTAAAATGAATTATTTTATGATGTGTTTTATATTGGTTTTGTATGTTATAATTGAAATTATAATAAACCGTGATTTTTCATGGGCCAATAAACACGGTTCAATTCACTTATAATGTGTCACTTAATATACACCTGCAAAATTAATATTTTAAAAAAACATGAATTTAGCTACTAAAAAAAAATATCTTGAAATATTACCTATACATATTAATATGCATGCATGTTCCAAATAATTACATAACACCAAAAAGTTGGTATAAATTAGGAAAATTTTGGGACGTGAAACCTTTAATATCACGGCAACAATGGCACCATCCACATCAAAGCTTTTTCTGCAATGCACAATGTTGTTGTACACAACTCTAACGCAGTTACAAGGAACACACACGTCCGCTCAGCTGAAATTGTTTCGCGACACCGTTTTTACAATACTCAATAGTGCGATCTCAATTTTGTGACTTACAACTAATGCATGCATGATGAAACTATAGGTTTATACGTGAAACTAGCAATGCAATTAATGTCATGAAACAACTTTTGCGCCACTAGTTGCGTAATGTTAATTCGGCTTTGGTTCATTAGTCGGTCGCAGCAAGCACCCGTCTATTTTAGGGTTAGTGAACGGATCAATGCGCGTAATTAAGCTCCATTGGATGAAGCGAAGCATGCGGACTACCGGAGCTGCTTCTGGCCAAACTAATGAATTTCATAGCGGCTCATTACCCGTCCCACCTCAAAACACGGCGATTCCTTCATTTGTTTACCAGCAGTTCCTACTTGCCTACTTCAAGACTACCCGGCAAAACCACATATTCCAAACGAGGAACTGCAGAAAGGAAATGACGTTCACCAAGTTAAACTACAATGCGCAGTAGATACCTACTGCAACGTGGTTTATCTTTTCGCTCTTGGTTTGTAAATTTGTTACGCTTAAAACCACTGCAAACTATAACATTTTATTTTAGAAGACTTGCGTGAAACTATTTTTCTTCGTTTGGCGTAGTAAATACATACAAAGTTAAATGTTACATGGTTAGATTGGCTTATTTAACAATATAATTTCTGATATGATTGTTTTCAATCACAAAAATACCAATTTCGGTTGTGTATCTGTCTGTCCGTATAACTCTCGTTGAATAAATTTGCTAATTAACTCAAATTAGCTTCAAAATTTAAACTAATTGTGGGAAGAATTCAGACACACGATAAAGTACCTGCCAACCTACGATATATGGTTCATGGGATGAGGTTTGTCTAGGTCTTGGAGGTGGATGACCAGGATACACTGAACCCCAAATTCCTACCCACCCCCTAAACCCTTTTCCTTCTCAGAATTCTCCTCTCCTTCCTTTCCCTAAAAAAATCCTCCACACAGCATCCTCAAAGATGGCATAGGCCCTCAGGGAAATTATTTTCCCCAGGGCTTCCTGTATGGAGCTCATGTAAAAAAATATATAAATTTTTAAGAAAAATTATTTTGTTATTTTCAAAAATTAGAACTTAGGTAATTGTCAAGATTACTATTCTGCGATTTTTGAGGGGATATCATTTCGGATGCGATATGCTATGTACATAACGTTAGAAAATTCTGTTGAACAATATAATGTCGAATGTGATGAACATTCTAAAATAAGTAATGTAGACATGATTGATGGATTGATGTAGGCATGCAAATAAGAACTTGGTTAAAGATAAAAATATATTACGTTACATATGTAAACCTCGTAACTGCCTATCTCAAAATTATACTTTATTAACTCATTTCCCAGCAAAAATAGTATTGAACCAAATTCCAAAATGCGCTAATAATTTCACTTGGTTAGTAAAACATCTTCTAATACAACTTTGATCAAGTTCTTAAGAAAATTTAAAAAAAATAGATATAGGTACTCGTATTAACTAAAGTAACTAGTAACTAAATAAAAAAAATGGTTTTTCCCTACGTGACCTTTCCCATTCATCCCCGTTCCCGTTCCCATTCCCCTCCCCTTTCCTTCCCTTCCCTACTTCCCACCCTGCTGCTAAACTATATATGAAATACACTCATTTGCAATTTTTTTTTAGAAATTTCAAAATGTCAGAGCTCAGTATAATACGAGTACATATAAACCCTCGCGGGCGTGCGCACATCAAATCCTCAAAGTTTCATCGCAATAGGACGAATAGTATAGGAAAAATTTTCATAACGCCAGTGCTCACTATTATATTTTATAGAAACCATTCCGGGCATGCGCACATCAAATCCCCAAAGTTTTATCGCAATCGGATGAATTGTTAGGAACACATAAGGGACAAACAAACAAGTACCTAAGCAAATATAGGTGCATTCATTTTTATGCGTACACGTACGAGTATACACAGATAGTAGAGAAATTTAACTTTCATACGAGGTTAAAAGGTACCTACGTACATAATACTGGAAGAATATGCTTTAACAATAGGTTTTCACAAAAAAATAGTTATACTATAATTATTTATATGCGTCGTATCGATAAATATATCGCCTAACAATACATGATACACTTATACAATTTCATTTGAAAATAGGGATTGAAAAAAACTGTAGGCCCGAGGCCCGACAATGCGATTTGCAATCTAGCCATTATTGAGTTGTTTGGGCAGATTTTCCGCCCAAGTAAACTCTCTTGAAAGCGACGACCGACGTGTGGAGCGAAATGCGCTATGTGAGATGTGAGGTGTTCCACAGGGTGCTGGTGCTGGGCCACACGCATTCTACCTTACCCAATACCTTATTTTATTTATTTACATTATCCGTGATCTATGAAGCAAACATGGCACCACTAGCGCCACCTATGATTTTTTTAAATCTTTCAGTATTATTTTGAACCCTTGAGAGATACGAAATGAATGTTTGGTCATAAAATAAGATGTACCTATTTAGGTATTGTACTTTACTATTTTTAATACGTAGGTACTAATACGTTTTGCCACAGGTCACCACAATTATTTAATTTAAAGCACCGCAACCGAGCTCAAAAAGAAGAAGATGGAGAGATATATAATTATGGTTGTTAGAGGAGCGCGCTAATATTTAAACCGATAGAATCGATGCGAAAATTGAGAAAATGTTTAATAAAACACGACTCGTTTAAAATAGAGCAAAAATCTCGTGGAAGGTAGCTTAAGTATCATTTAAAGAAATATTGTGAATTTTTTCACAACTATATATAACTTGTAAAATAACTGAAACAAACATGTTCATAATAATTTTCGGAGCATACTTTGCGATTTTTTTCTATCGAGGGAATTTTATATAATTTGCGTTTCGGTGTGGAACGCGTCTAGATATTATCTTAAAAAATATCGTATATTTTTTAAAGAGCTTAAAAACTTCAAATGTTTAAGGGAGATATGTAAGAAATCGGTAGAAATTCGGGTAGCGGCACCTTAAGGTTTGGCCGGTTCTTGGAGGCGAATGCGTTTGTCCACCAACTGCGTGGCAGGCCGGATCGTGAGAGACTGGTTGAGGGAAATCTTTTGATCTCTCCAGCAGGACTCTCTAGGAGCATCGCCTTGCACCGCAGCGAGAGGGTTGGATTCATACGTCCGTTACTTCTTGACACGCTGACCCCCAGATTCCTACCACTTCTCATACATTTTTCTTTTCTATCCTATCCTTTCTTTCTTAAAAAGGCCCTCCACACAGCATCCCAAAGATGACCTAGGCCTTGAGGGGATTTTGTTTTCCTCAGTACCTCCTGTGCGGTGCTAAGGGAACGTACCCATACTACGTGACCTATTTTTGCAATTTTTAACCCCCCCCCCCCACCCGGTGACCAAAAACCTAAGCCCCCCGCCGCTCATTTTGAGCAAGCGTGGTATTTCGAAGACCCCCCCCCTGAACAGGTCACGTATTATGGGTACATTCCCTAATGTAAAATAAATAAAAATTACCTACTACAATATAATTGTTTCTCTGTGAGGCAATCGTAACTTAAATAAAAATTTCCTTTTCCTATTTGAACTCAATTATTAAGTTATTTTATTTTTATGAACAAACAACAGTAAAAGAAATGAATCATAATAAAATTGGAAAAATATTATATTTTATAACTATAATATTGAAAACGGAAGGCATTTTTAAGTGTAGCAATAAAAGAAACCAGGAAAATTTTAATATTCAATAAGTTTTCGCCATAACAATAGCGCTTTATCGATTGAATAAATGTTTAACGTTTCTTTTTTATTGTGTTCACATCGCATTGAAGTCGAACCTGATTATGTACAGTCAATAGGGTGGAAGGCATCCGATACACCAATATAGAGCTAACATAATGACGGCATTTAGAAATGTAAACCTCAGTGTGTTTATTGAATGATTTGGAAATGCTCAGGTTGTAATAATGGCTTTATACAAAATCTCGTTATTATTGAGTGGCAAAGAATGAGGCATTATCGTGCCATTGTGGCCATCATAAACTATTATGCACTCTTCCCCAGGATGGTATGCCCTTTTCATAGGTTTCTGCTTACTTTACTCTACTGAAAAGGAGTTTTATTGCTTTATTATAGCCTGTCCGCGGTAACCTGGGTGAGCTCCTGTGCGCATAGTTGGCCACTCAAGCAACCACTCTGCTAACAAAGAGATGATTCTTCGTTTATTCCGTACGTCCATCGCATTCTAATTTAGTCCACGTTTAATATACCTCACTTGATTTGCATTAGGACTGATAGTTAAGCTTCTCCACAATAGCATTGTGATACAATCATTCAAGGACGATATTTTACTATAATAACCTTATTGGATATTCAAAAGGGATTCGAACTCTTACATTATTATCAGCTCACCTTTTTTAGGTTAGATTCAATAATTTGATATGATCTCTGTTTTGCCGACATTATTTGTTTGTTTAGTGTTTGTTGGCTTAACTTTTATTTGATTAGAAAAAGATTTTCTTTCTTCGACAGGTCAGGGACGCGTGAACCAATTGGGTGGCGTCTTCATCAACGGGCGGCCGCTGCCGAACCACATCAGGCTGAAGATAGTCGAGATGGCAGCGGCGGGAGTGCGTCCCTGCGTCATCAGCAGGCAGCTGCGCGTCTCACATGGCTGCGTCTCCAAGATCCTCAATCGCTACCAGGTCAGTACCAGATCCATAGATAGTAGAAACAAGGGAGATGGGTCCTGAACCAAGTGAGTGGTGGGTTCATCAACCAAACCACATCAGGCTGAAGATAGTGGAGATGGCCGCGGCGGGAGTACGTCCCTGCGTCATCAGCAGGCAGCTGGGCGTCTCACACGGCTGCGTCTCCAAGATCCTCAATCGTTACCAGGTCAGTACCAGATGGAGACAGTAGTCAATTTTTTTCATGATCAAACATGGTCAAATGTGATCAATAGTAATAAAATATCGCGAATGTTGTTAAACGGTTAAATCATGTCCAAATATGGTCAACAATAATCTTCTTATTTTGTAATTCTTCTTATTTGGTAATCTTCTTATTTTGGTCAAGTGTTGAAAAACTTGGTTAACGTCTTCTACCGGTCGTCAAGTCAATACCAATCCATATTTATTATCGTAGATACTCTCACTTGAGAAGCATCTTCATTTATCCAAAATGATCAAATACTCCTTAAATTGGTATGTGTTAAAATTTGGTAAAATGTGGTAAAATATGATCAAACGTTTAGAAAAATTTGGCCAACGTCTTCTACTTTATTATATTATATTCTATCGCTTGAGTTGGTTAGGTTCCAGATGGTATTACAATTTTAATGAATTCTTTTTGCTTGATTTAATATTTTACAGATGATCATATTTTTAACCGTGGCTCATAATTTGTTTTCAACAGGAAACTGGATCAATTCGGCCTGGTGTTATAGGCGGCTCCAAACCCAGAGTAGCTACTCCAGAAGTGGAGAACAGGATAGAAGACCTCAAGAGACAGAACCCCGGCATCTTCTCCTGGGAGATCAGGGATCGTCTCATCAAGGACGGTATCTGTGACAAACACACAGCTCCCTCGGTCAGCTCCATCTCGAGACTCATCCGAGGAGGCAGGAGGGACGAGTCGGACCCCAGAAGAAACCACAGCATCGATGGCATCCTCGGTAAGTCTCAAACATAATAGTATCGACTAGTAATCCAAAGGCCGCTGGTTCAAACTCCGGCGTGAGCCAATACATTTTATCTGATTGATTTGTATTATTCACAATTGAATCATTTATACAAGCATAATGTATGTTTGCGGCACGTTCCAGAGTGGAAGATACTATCAGCATCGCCCTGGTGTAAGACCACCGTTTATAATTGAAACGTTGTTTTAAATGGCTTTAGCCGTGTTTGGTGACCAAATCTGAATAGCCAGGTACTTCCCCGCCTTCCTCTACCTCATCTCCTAACCCTCCCACTAAATTCAGTCTCACAACATACCCCGACTGTGGATTCCGTAGTCTCACTGGCTTCGGACGGTTGTTAGAATTTGTGACTATTTTTAAAATATCTTTAACTTCTTGACTCATATTTTTCCCAGGTTACGGAAACCTCGAGATATTTGAATTCGTCCTACTACCATCGTAAAAAGTCTAAAATGTTACTTGTGCAATTATGGAAGACTTATCGGGAGGAATGCAGATCCCGCCAAATGTGGAGGATTTTAATAAAAATGCACTTTCTAGATGAGAAAAGTGTGGAAAAGTTGAATGAAAAAGAAATTAAGGCGCGCTCGGCAAAATTGAGGGAGATACAGCCGTTTAAAGAATGTATGAAATGACACTTCATGAACCGATACTATCAGCCATTTTGTAAATAAATTATTACCTTAAAGTTGGTAGCACTCGTAATCATCCTCATCTGTTGTAACATGGTTTATGTAACATGGTCTGTGCCCCTTTATAACGCCTGCTCACGTCAACGCAAGAAAAACATCCCAGTTTTCAAGTAGTTTAGCGGCTACGCCAGGTTTGTGTAACATGGTTTGTGACCATTATTTATTCTGTTTTTTATAATTACGTGTATATCACACGAAGTTAGCTACAATCGTATCAACCTTCGTTAAAGCAAGTCTGAGATACCAACATTATGGTAACAAAATGGCTGACAATATCGGTTAATGAAGTGTCATTTCATACATTCTTTAAACGGCTGTATCTCCCTCAATTTTGCCGAGCGCGCCTTTATTTCTTTTTTATTCAACTTTTCCACACTTTTCCCATCTAGAAAGTGCATTTTTATTAAAATCCTCAACATTTGGCGGGATCTGCATTTCACCCGACTTATCGACGTAGCGACGCCTAGGTGGACATTGAAAACTTCACTCGACAAACTATCCGATGTGAGGTCGTTTATTTTATGCAATATGAAAAAATACACAAAAACTTTTTTTAAATCATGCGATAATGTAATACTGATGAACTTAATATGAAACGGTATTATTAAAACAGTAACATAAAACCAAATAGAAACTAAAACGATACTGTAAGATAAATTACTAAAACTACATTACTCTACTCTAATGTATAGAAATTGCTGGAAAGATTACTCCAATGAAGATGAAGTCATTAAATGTATCAATAGTATTTAGTAGGTACTTATTACTCTTATGGGTGCTTTACATGGTTTATTATATGTTGTGGCGTTTTGGGAAATTGTGTATTGAATATCTTTTGATTATTTATGTAACGTGACTGATACGGTTCGACAATTTGCTGGTGATATAAATTGCAAAACGCCAATTTTAGAATCGCCAGGGTTCATTCACTCTGAAAATGTAATTTTACCATGCGCATCGTGTCATTTGTGGTGCACTTCTCGATTGTATAATTTTCTCTCTTCTGCGACAGTTGCATAATTATAATTCACTTTCGACGAATAAATTACGATTATTATTCAACCAAAACTCCATCATTTCGGTCAGAAATCCATCGAATGTTAATTGATGTTGTCCAGTTGTTGTGACAGCGGAAGTTCAGTGAGCGGGACTTGTAGAGCGGAACATTCATTTTAATTAACTTTCAATAATCATTTTCCCAGAGAACTCTCAATTCTCTCATCTCTCCGCGTGGCCTGTTGCACCAGCGCAGCGCCAGTGCCGCATCGCAACGCCAATCACCGTCTACAGTCTCCAGTCATCAAGCACTTTCACGTTCTGACATGTTACCATTAGACTATTGTTTCTAGATCAAACATTATTATTCCTAACGTACAATTAGTATAACAACATCAACTGCTAATTTCAGTATGATAACTCGAATGCTTATTTTTTTGGTCGAATTCCATTGTCATACAAATTAAATTAGCTTTATTTCAATGTTTAATTTTTTATGACCCGACCGATTTCAGTCAGTCTTGTACATCTTCCAACTTGTACATTTTTGCTTTAAAGTTATAGTATTTATACATTTTTGCTTTAAAGTTATGGTATTTATACATTTTTGGTTTATTTATATATTTTTGCTTTAAATTATGGTATTTGTACATTTTTGTGGCAGGGCTTGATAACAACCCGTTTTATATTGAACGGGTTTTTCCATTTTCTGAACCATTGATCGACAACCTTTTTAGCCGGATGGCTAATTCAATTATTTTCAATTCAGGCTACATAGCTTGCGTTATAAAATTTGCGGTCGGCGCGCGGTGTCGCAAACTCTTTAATATTTTCTAAAATTGTTAAATGCAACGTTTTACTATTTTAAATATAAATGTATCTACCTTTAAAAAAACAATTGCAATTTTGGGTAACTTTTGATATTTATCGTTCGAAACAAAATTTAGTCATGAAAACTTTAGGTATTTTTTATAACGGAAAACTTAATAGATTTCAACAAAAAAAGAACGCGCTGCTAAAATGAAATTGTTTTCTACACTTATGGTCGAATCCAGAAATTTTGTCTTTTTAAGAATGTGTAAGAAAAATATTATTATTTTGAGCGGCTGAATAAAAACTTTGAAGAAAAACTGAAGTTTTTCTCTAAACCCTTTTTGTCAAACAAAACCTAAACCGTTAAATGCAATTATTCAAATATTTTATTTAGCCAAGTTGGCAGTACGAAAAGGTTCGAGGGCCACATGAGATGTGCGCGGGTCGCAGGTTGCTCATCACTGCTCTAGACTCTAGGTTCAAATTAACTGACTGCCAATGCTGATAAAGTCATCGCTTTACCATTTAATTAAAGATATGTAATACTCGCTAAATATAAGTTACCATCCAAAATTGTCATTTACATACAGCCAACGTCAGCTGTAAATTGTAAAAGGTATTTTTTTTACAGATTCCCTAAATGAATATATTGGATCCACGCCAATTCCCTTAAACGTAATTCGGGTTGATCACGCCGCAGCTGGTCGTTTCCTGTTCTCCCCGATAAAATGCAAAGCACAAACCTGGCACTAATTAGCTAGTGAATTCAACCCTTTATTTGATTCGTAATTTGGAAGGCGGGTTTGGGTACCACTGCCTTGGGAACAATTAATTGGATATCCAACACCTCTGTTATAGCTCACCCCAAGTGGTTCGCTATGTTTGGTGATTTAGCTGGGTTGCCCGGGTTCAGATTTGGTGGGGTGAGATTTGTCTAGGACTAGGCTGTGGATGCGTCTCTTTACTTACTGTGTGGCGGATCGGGAGAGACTGGTTGAGGAAGACCGTTTAGATTCTCCAGCAGGATTCTCGGGAGGGAGGCGACCGTCAATCTTGGACCCACTTTTTTCACATTTTCCTTCCCAGAAATTCCTTTCCTTCCTTTCCTTTAAAATATCCTTCACACAGCAAATATGACATAGGCTCTGAGGGAAATAACTTCCCTCTGGGCCTCCTGCGTGGAGTTTTTTTTTTTAAATTACATAATCTTTGCCATCCATGCTACAACCCTTGGAGATTTAGAGGGTCTTAACTCTTGAAGATCTCTTTCTTTCCTCCTTACTCTACTCCCCTCTCTATCCTACTTCCCTCAGTTCCTTAAACCAACTCCTACCACCTATCTTCAGATCTCCTTACACTAAACTTATTCGTGCTGCAGACTCATTACTCCACTCCGTTGTTGTACTAAAAAGGAACTTAAACTACACATAAAAACATACAGTTTTCAGTCACACCACACGAGTCCTCCAAACCTATAAAATCATCGCAAATTCCCGTTTCCCAACGTGTCAAGTGTCAAGAGCCAAGCAGTGTCAACGCGTCCGCAGCCCGACCAGTCAGTCCTCTGTCGCGGCTGTTCGGGAATCCCGTCCCGGAATCCCGGCCGCGCTCTTCCGGAATCGATGCCCGCTCGCGTCTCGCGTCTCAATATATCATGGCCGGGCGGCGATCAAAGGGCGCGCACGGCTTTGCATGAAATTGATGGGTATAAAAATGAAATTAGTCCAGAAAGGTGTTATTATCCCGCCGTGCGCCCGCGGCCACAGCGAGCCCGTACACCGCACAGTACAGCCTTCAACCTACAACACTACCACTAGCTTCACCGTACCCAGTCCCTAGCCCGTTCTTACCCCGTCCGTGCTCTGTCCGTGCCCCGTTCTTAGCTACTCCGTGTGCGTGGCGACAGCCAGTGGCGCTGACGGTCGCAACTTTGATTCACGCCGCAACGTAAAATCGAAGAAAGTATTAAAAATCATGCTTGAAAGGAAATATGTGTGATAATTTATAAAATGCTCTTTTATGTTCAGAAGTGATTAATTTCTAACGGAACGAAACATCGTTAACTTTACATGTAGTTTGTTATTAAATTCGTTTGTTTGTCAAATGACTATCTATGTAAGGGAACGTACCCAAACTACGTGACCAACTTTTTGCAATTTTTAACCCCCCCCCCCCCCCCCCCCGGTGACCAAAATCCTAAGGAACCCGCCACCCATTTGTATGGAGCGTGACCTTTTGAAGACCCCCCCCCCCCCTAAAAGTGTCACGTAGTATGGGTACGTTCCCTAATGTTATTGTCAATATACTCGTACAATATCAAATCGATTTTTCGATGTCACCAAAGTGGTTGAATATAATTTTATGGCTGTTTTCGCTCCTCCAATAAAAAGTGTAGATACAAAGGTTGTCCAAGAATTAAAGACCTTTCCTCATTTTCCGCGATTATTTTTCAAAATATGTTGGCACTAGCATCAGCATGTAGCTCAGACTTTTCCCTAAAAAACGAGCTGTGATCTGGCATGTGCTACTTCAGTGCGATCTTTGCGTCCGTTTGAGAAGGACGCTCCGCTGAATACAATTTTTTTCCTGATTTTTAAAAAGTTAGATCGGTCTTTACAACCAATGCGGATCACTGTAATTTTCATATTAGCAGATACATAGTATTAAGCATTACATCATTTTAGAAATTCATTTCAGAAAATGATGATATTATATGGTAATGATAACGACTAATCTTTCCTAAAACTTTCCATAAGGGGATTTTTTTACTCCTTACCATAAATACAAGAATGTTGCAGCAAACTCGCCAAATTCACTTATTCTCCAAACATTCAATAATCTTTACCCATCTGCCCTGATGATGGACAGGACAATGTTCAGCGCCCTTGAGGTGATTTTTCACGAAAACGGCGCTTTATAAATCAGCCAAATATTATTATTATTAATGTTGTCCGAAACGTTGGTCAAAGAAGGAGATAGTGCAACACGGCGTAATATCCCCAAAAAATTACTATAATACTTTTGGCCGTGAAAATTTAAAATCATATCTTTCAATTATCTTGGTCCAATTTGGGATTACGTAACACAATTCAGACATATACGTATACATACACGTTCACACACATACACTGATAAGCATCCAAGTTTTAAAATTATCTTTATCTTTATCTCTACCCCAAACCATTCATTAGAAAAAATATAATTTGTACCTATACATTTTTTTTAAATGTGAAACCGCACAAGATTCCAGAATGCTCCTAACCGTGGAGCCAGTGAGGCATCCCCATTGGGGTATG
Source organism: Limnephilus marmoratus (assembly GCA_917880885.1). Classification (NCBI taxonomy): domain Eukaryota; kingdom Metazoa; phylum Arthropoda; class Insecta; order Trichoptera; family Limnephilidae; genus Limnephilus; species Limnephilus marmoratus. Next base: position 14,643,438 of record OU862908.1, read on the forward strand.
TTGTAAGGCTGACGGTAATGGGGAAGGGAAGGCGATGGGGAAGAGGAAAGTGGGGAGGCAACCGGCTAATCATCTGGAAACCAAACACAGCCGAAGCTATTTCAAGCAACATTTCAATTCTAAATGGTGTTCATACACTAGGGCAGGGATTCCCAAACTGTGTTCCGCGGAACCCTAGGGTTCCGCCGAACCTGTACAGGGGTTCCGCGACAATTTGTCGGAAGAATTTAATTTAATAAAATATACACATATTCATATTTCAACACTACTGATAGAGAGACTAAGCTTTACGTAAATGGAAAAAGGTGGTTATGGTGTAATCGCAGTAAACTTTCATTTTACATACCTACTAATCAAAATCTCCGAAATTTATTACTGCGCTGTATACGATGTGTACTAGTGCAGGAACAGGCTCGACGCCACACCAGATATTAGAATTCAACTACCCAATATTATGCCTGATATCAAGAAGATATGCAATTCAAGGACTCAAAATCATCAATGTCATTAATTGTTTTATTTATTCCATTTTTTGCTGTTGTTTATATTAACTTTTTTTTATAATCCATTTGTTTGTTGTTTATTTTCCATTTTTTTTATTGTTTTTATTCCATTTTTTGTTGTTTGTATTCCATTTTTTGTTGTTTATATTCCATTTTTTGTTTTTCATATTTAATTTTTTGTTGTTTATTTTCCATTTTTTTATTGTTTATATTCCATTTTTTGTTGTTTATTTTCCATTTTTTTGTTGTTGTTTACATTCCATTTTTGTGTTTATATTCCATTTTTTATACATATATTGTTGATATACTTAATAAATATTGTGTAAGAACTTTAAAAAAATATATTATTAGGAATTAACCAATCCAAAAAATGAGCCTGGTGTTCCGTTAAAATTTATGGGCTTGCAAAGTGTTCCATTACAGAAAAAGTTTGGGAAACCCTGCACTAGGGCGATCAGTGTATTCTTAAATGAGTAGTACATTGTGAAATAAAACAAATTAATCAAATAAGTTTTACTTAGTTACGCGACCTCCGGATAGCAAATAGAGAGCCTCACCCCTCGACCAATCACTCACTAGAAATTTCATAGAGACTTATCTTTGTAATAATTTTTAAAACCTTGTGAACTATTTACTAATACTTTTAATTGTGTGTAAAATAATTAAAATAATAAAAGACGAAGAAGGAAAACAATAGAAATATTAAGTTCATCTTTGGAAAAGATGATTCTACGACTCTTTAATCCAGAAGCAAGTTAAGTTGACGAATCTGCCACACTTTCAATCCCCATATTGTCAACTTAGGGAACGTACCCATACTACGTGACACGTTTAGGGGGGAGGGGTCTTCAAAATGTCACGCTCCATACAAATGAGCGGCGGGTTGCTTAGGATTTTGGTCACCGGGGGGGGGGGGGGGGGGTTAAAAATTGCAAAAAGTTAGTCACGTAGTATGGGTACGTTCCCTTACCACCACACCCTCGCATATTGTGATGTATATTTTGGTGGGCGGAATGTATCGTGACGCCAACGGGTGCCAACCAAAGATTTTTAAATACAAGAGATATGCTATGATGACCGCCCGACCGTCGGCGGACTACTACCTAATAGGCATAGTTTGAATACGGAAAGAATTCGTTAATTTAGTCGGTTTTTTGAAGGTGTGTATTATTATTGGTTAACAATATCAGCGACGCTAGGAAATAGTAAAAACTGTGGATAGCATGTCTCTTATATTCCAATATCTTTGGTGTCAGCTTATGTTTGTTCAGTTACGGCCAGTGTCAATCTGACCCCGTGCGTTCTCGCACATTTATGGTATAACATGTGAATATAACACGTGAAATCGGGTGGCGTGATGACAAGTCACCAGTCACTACGAGCCGCCCATGTCTGCTGCCCCAGTACCCAGTACCAGCCAGCCTACCCACCGACACTGAGCACCGAGCAGTGAGGTATCGTGCAATGGGTTTATGATGCAGTGGGTATCACGTTACCAGTTATTAGTTGTTACCTCGCGTTGCACGTGTGTGGGTAATCTGCCAGTTTACGTGGAAATAACACTATGTAAAATGCACGCGTTAACACCGCAGAACCTCGTATCTCCACGATCTTGGAATTCTGCTAGATTTTTGGATTACATTCATCAATATTATTTAATTCTTCGTACATACGAGAACATCGTTCGTCTAGGCACGAGATACAGTAGATCTCAATCTAATCTAAAGTAAGATTATACTCATTTTTGCGCCCCTTGTGACTTGACCTCTTTCAATTCTCACACACAATTATTATCCATGTTGTATAATTATGTCGAATTAAAAAAATTAAATTCCTTCGTTTAGAGATGCGATTGCCTGCGTGAGATTCGTATGCACTCCATGCTTGAACAACACCTTCCATAGCTTTTTCTATCAACTCAGTCGTATACTTTTACGAAAAAAAGTTAATAATGTAAATTTAGAATTGTTAATTTTTAGAGCAGTTTTCTGTCGTCATGAACTTTGCACAGCGTTTACTATTTGAAATTTCTCGTTATTAATATACAAATACAGTTTTTGACTGTATCCTGTTTTAACTCAACTATTTAACATTTAATTTGTCTGTAAATCTGTTTGATACATTCCGGTTCCGGTTCAAGATAATGGCCGTATTGGAAACTACTTTTTTACACCGTATTTTCAGTGGAAATTTTGATTTTTATTGATAAATAAGAGAAAATTGTAACAAACTTTTTTGGACCTTCACAAAACTATTAGTTTGTAATTGGCTACATCACTTCTATCATGAGCTATGAAGCTTAAAAGCTGATCTAAAGGTCGAAAATAGGGCAAGAAAGCATTTTATTTTTAAATATATATATTAAGATATACATAGTACATTATGGTATAATTGATAAATCAAATCATTGCAAAAAAATATAATTAATAATAAATGCTTTACGCAAATCGTGATTAATTATTCCTACATTTTACAGCATAAATTAAGTATATAATTGATTTTCTGTTCGTTTAATGTCATTGTGAAAAAAATCTAATAAATCAGTTGCCTGGTTATGCAACTTCTCCCAAGAATCTTGATGTGTGTGTATGTGTGTGGAGTCAAAGAGCATTTTGCATACATTTATTGTTTCCCATCATCGCCGGTGTTTATCACAATGATGAAAATGATGAAATGAGATGTTTCTGGGGCCTTCATCCTCGCCGCGGTGCATGGCACACCTATTCATCAAGCGGGGAAACCTCGCGGCACCGACACCAGCACTGGGCACCGACACCGGGCACCGGGCACCGGGCACCGGCATTCATCGATCAAAATAGTCCGGGATGGGGAGGGGCAACCTCAACACCCAACGGGCACAAGTCCATTGATTACCTGACTTGCACCTTATATTTGTGGGAACTTTGCAAACTATGCGAGTAAGAATTTGAAAGAAGACAATTTGTCGGAAGGATTTTTTTAAAAAAAGATTGTCAATGTTTTAGATTTGAATAAATATCGATCGTTCAGTTGATTAGTCGGACATCTTCGAAGAATCGAAATTTTGAAATCTTCATACGTAAAATTGTATACTCCATCTGTTAGGTACAATACTCAGATTATTCATTAGCACCACCAAATAAATTATTATGCAGAAACACTATGAATTAAACAAAATATCACCAGTACGATATTTCAAAATTTCATATTAATGTACCGGACCGTTACGCCTCCCGATGTTTTTTTTATAACATATCTAATACGTAAAACACAGACACGTTAAAAAAATACAAGTTTGCTGTTCCCACGCGGTAGAAGTGAAACTTTCAGAAAACTATACTAGACAAGAATGGGGAGGCTACGAAGCACTGCACAAAGATGAGACCGATTATTCTATCTCCTTCTCTCGCAGGCTAAATCCTGTACATTTATGTGTTCGTCTCTTTTTAGTTTCATCGAGTTTCAAATCACAACTGTGCAAAAGAAGTTTTCACTTCAATAATAATTGATTTATGGCGAGCATTCGAATATTGCTTTCTTCATTATCTCAAATCTTCGACCTCTGTAGTCCAGTGGATAAGACTCTTGACTCACAATCCGGAGGTCACGGGTTCGAACCCGGCATCCGCAAATAAATTTTATTTGATTAATTTGTGTTATTTCACAATTAATTCATTTAAAATAATACGAGTATATAGTAGGTATATTTGCGGCATGTTCCAGAGTGGAAGATACTATTAGTATCGCCCTGGTGTAAGACCACCATTCAGAATTGAAACGTTGCTTGAAAATGGCTTTAGCCGTGTTTGGTGACCAGATCTGAATAGCCAGGTACTTTCCAACCTTACTCCTCCCCACCTCCTTCCCCTCCCCAATACCTTCAGCCTCACAATATACCCCAATTGGGGATGCCATAGTCTCACTGGCTCCAGACGGGAGCAGTTGGGACTCTTCTGCGGTATTCATGTAAAAAAAAAAAAAACTTAGACTTCGGAGTTGTCTGACTAATCAACTGGACGAGCGATATGTTGGTATTTCATTCAAACTCTCGTCATAATTTGCATTTCTCGGCCGTTAATAAGTCAGATGCACCTCATACATCATTCATATGTCTGGTAATGTTATATTATCATGAAAACAAACTTATGCGTCCGAGTGGTTAAATGACAACATTTGTTGTCATGTAAGTTGTGACGGGGAAATATTAATACAAAAGTGACGTTGTTTCAGATTTAGACATTTCTGTGTGCGAAAGGCAATAGATGAGTTATAAATATCTTTACGATTTTGAAATATCGTCATTAAATGACTTCTTGCACCAAATAATGCAACAAAGTGCATTGAAGAAGCATGCAATAAAATCACTGAAGCATTCGGTTAGTTTTATTTGTCTGATTTGTGGGAAATTACGAAAATAGTCATAAATGCCCAATTACCGAAAGTTGTTGCAATTTATCTGTTTGTTTAAAAAAAACGTAAATGTACCACTTAAAAAAGAGTCTCCGCTTGAAATGAAATTGAAAACTGTCCGTCTGTATGTCCTTCTTAAAATCGTGGTACACCAAGGTATGTATATTTGGTGACCGGAATGAAATCAACTCAACAACTCTTTGAAAAGTCATTAAAAGTGATTTTTTTAAAATAGGTTTCATAGTTATGTTATGTTAGGTTAGGTTAGGTTATATGGGCTATTTTTTTCATATCTTTTTTTCAAAGAGGTGTTGAGTTGACTTGATTCCGAGTTGGCATAGAACCGGTATATTTATATACATACCCTTCGCAGGCACATTCCGTTCATTCCTTTATTGTTATTTATTCACTGATAATTTATTATTTTTTTACCTACACTACGTAATATTACAACTTTCAAGGGAACGTACCCATACTACGTGACCAACTTTTTGCAATTTTTAACCCCCCCCCGGTTACCAAAAACCTAAGGCCCCCGCCGCTCATTTGTACCAAGCGTGGTATTTTGAAGACCCCCCCCCCTGAATGTGTCACGTAGTATGGGTACGTTCCCTAATATCTCTTCCCTCCCATCTGGAGCCAGTGAGACTATCGCATCCCCTAATTGGGGTATGTTGTGAGGCTGAAGGTAGTGGGGAGGGGTAGGAGATGGGGAAGAGGAAGATGGGGAAGAGGAAGATGGGGAAGTATCGGGCTATTCAAATATGGTCAAAGCCATTTCAAACAATATTTAAATTCTGAATGGTGGTCCTACACCAGGGCGATACTGAGAGTATTTTCCACTCTGGTTTATATTATATTCATGTAAAATTAATTTATTTATATAACTGTATATTTCCTAAAAAAACTAAAATAAAAAAAAGTTCCATTGTTTGTGAAGAAAGTCACACCTAGGGTGAATTTGTTGGAATTGGTTGCCTTTTCGAAAACATATAACAAAGGTTATCAAACATTGATACACTCAACATTGGTATTTTCACCTTCACCTTCACTAATGGCCGTTATACACCATCTCTTTTTTCAGCCCGAATCCCGCTTTGAGACCAAAGACAAAAATTTTTGCTTTACGCGATCGCTTTTTTCATCTCTATTTTCATATTATTCTCTATTTTCATATTTCAATTGGCATCACAGCAAACAACACACGAACCATGCTGTTTTTTGTGATGCCAACTGAAATCGTGGGATTAAAAATAGAGATGAAAATAGCGATCCCGTAAAGCGAAAAATTTTGTCTTTGGTTTCTTTACGGGAATCGGGCTGAAAAAAAGAGTCGGGTATTTTCAACATAAGGACTGGTTGTTTCATTCATTCAATTTTAGGTTACTCGGTGTCTAACTCTTGATCAGACAAACTGGTTTTGGGATCATTACTGAATTTACCATAGATTTAGACTACCGCTTGAGACAACCGACCCTAAGGAGATCGTCTTCTTTAAGATTGGATTCTAAAATAATTAGCGATATTGTATCTGGACCAGAATAATACGTGCGGAGAGCAGAATGCAATGGCGGCTATCCCGAGAGTAACAATATAACAGACATTATGAAATTACATCAAAAGTGCGCAACTTCAGAATGATTACCATCCATTGTTTTGTCACAAAGGGATATTGCAAAATGATGAATTGATCCGACGGACATCAAAGCGATACTGTATGTAGCCTTCAAAATAAATGGTTCTACCTCAGATTTTGCCTAATATAGACGTGAATGTTCTTTTCAAGCGTTAAACTTAATTCGATGGACGCGTAACGACGTAAATCTGATTTTGCTAAAATGTGGGAAGATTTCGTGTGCATTGCGTGTGGTCCATTGAAGATTGTTACAGTCACAATTTGTAGGTTTCGTACTGTTAATATTTTAAAATGATTTTCAAATTCGATGAAGAAATCGTTTCAAAATATAATTTTCTTGTGGGTTTATACATTTGATCACGTCACTTTCGATTTATCGTCAATTTGAACGGTTCCTGCTATTCGCTGATTCTCGGCCCGTTTCAACTTTTGATCAAATTGTGATCAGCTAATATGACCGTTACACTTAGTAAAAACTTAAACGCCGTTGTGATTTGAAACTCGATGAAACGAAAAATAGCGACACCAAAAATAGACAAATTTACACATACATCTACAGGATTTGGCATGCGTGAGAATGAGATAGTATAATTGGTCTCCTCTTTGTGGGGTGTTTCGTAACCTGTTGGTCTCCTCTTTGTGCGGTGCTTCGTAATCTCCCCACTCTTAGCTACTTTAGTTTTCTAAAGGTTTCACTTCTCTTTTATTTTTTATCAAACGCTAAAACGGGCAGAGAATCAGCTTTTAACGCAGCTCACTCAAATTTCGAATTTGAAGGAGATTGGAACAACCCAATCTAAAGTTAATATTTTTTAAAAAACCTTGTAAATGCATTTTATTTTAAATGTCCGTTTGTTTTTTTTTCAATAATAGCTAGGCTAGCGCGTTTTTCTATTCCAGTTTATTATTTAATCAAAAAGTTCTATATTTTTAATGAAAAAACCAAAAAATATCTGCAATTCATTATTGCCATAAATATAACCTTACAATAAAAAAGGTGTTTACCTTTTCATTTCCGCGATAAGCGGTCCGGCAAAAGGCTCTAATTTTGAACAATTTCCAATTGGCTGCATCGGCTCTTTCGGCGGCAGAGGCTATTGAAATCTGTAATGTAATCGAAACTCATCACCAACCAAAATAACAACAAAAAATGGCGTCGGACCGTTGTTGTCAAAGTGCCGAATCATCGCCGGTGAATTAAAAAGCGGAGGTGTGAATGAGATCCCGGGCGGATGCGGGCGTGGGGCGGCAAGTTTGGGGGGTGGCTGTGCTCCGTGAGCCATGAGCCATGAGCCAAGAGCTGGACACGTGAACAACGCCTGGTTCTTTGGTGCTTTGTGCCTGCAACCTGGTGCATAGTGCCTGATACCTAGTGAACCAGAAAAGTCCTGGTGATTCAAGAAAACGATCACATTCCGTTTCATTATTTTCATTAATAAACACAAATAACAGAAGAGTATCTGAATGAAACTATGTATGAAGCGGTTCCACGACAACTCAACCAAGTAGCATTTCAACACCCCTTCAAAACGTCATTAAAAGTGATGAAAAAAAATATCCCATAACCTAACCTAACGAGTACCAATTTAACAATTTTTTTTATTATTTTTTCATTGTTAATGACTTTTTAAAGGAGTGATGAAATTGCATGTTGTTGAATTGTCCAGTCACCGTATGAGGTTCATCCACTCTGCCGTACCTTAGGGGAAAAGATTCGCTCTCAATTTCAATAAAAAAAATAAGTAGGTATAATATTGAATATAAAGCAAAAATCTGTCAATAAAGAAGTAAATAACTCCTGTTCAGTTAACTCTGACGTTATGAAATTTGCACGTCATGTTTTATACAATTTATGGATCAACAAACTTATTTTAAAGCCGAAGTGTGATTTACGTCATGCGTTATAGAGCTTTGAAATAACCATTAATACATTGGACAGAATCTGTTTGTAAGTAAATAGACACAGTGAAAAATATTACTTTTCAGTTTCTACCACATTGATCGTCCAGTTGATTGGTTAGACATCTCCGGAATACAGTTTAATTCAAAAGTGTACCCTCTATCTGGTACAATACCAAATCAATTATAATGCAGAAAAACGTGGAATTGAAACTGAAAAATTTCAAATTATCATACTAATGTACCGGACCGCTATGCTTCCCGGTGTTATTTTATACCGCCGCTATCCGAATTTCTACTGATTTCTTACATATCTCCCTTAAACATAAGTTTTTAACCTCTTAAAAAAATATATGTTATTTTTGAAGATAATATCTATACATTCCCCACGCCGAAACGCAAATTATATAAAATTCCCTAGATAGAAAAAATCGCAAAGTATACACCGAAAATTGTTATTTCACAAGTTATATGTATGAAAAAATTCACAGTCTTTTCTAAATGTCGTTTTAGACAGCCCCTAAGAGATTTTGCTCTATTTCAAACGTGTCGTGTTTTATTAAACGCATTTTCACAATTTTTGCATCGATTTTATCGGTTTAAATATTAGCACGCTCCTCTAACATTCGTAATTTAAAATCTCTACATCTTCTTCTTTTTGAGCGCGGTTACGACGCCTTAAAGCTTATTTATTATGCAAAACACAGACACATGCAAATAATATTTGATTTATTCGAGTATTGCATTCCCCATTAACTCGAAACTTAGTATTTGGAGATGGCTGTGTAATCAACTAGAAACTAGACGATCAATGTTTCAAACATTGATCAAAATAACAAATTAATATCAAAGAGTATGATAATTCTGAAAGCACCTAATGTAAAAATGCCCACAAGTATGATATTACCATAATGACGGTTGATTCGAAGGTAGGCCGGGTACCGGGTACTGGGTACTGGGTAGGTAGGGAACTCTCTAGAACTTTGTTTTTCCGCAAATGCTTGGAATTCCAACAGGGCGGTCATTCATATTAACCCAATGATTAGTGTTTGTATCTAATGCCTATATCATTAGCTACTGTTAGTAATAACCGCCGACAGAATCGTGATCCACGATTTGTACTTTAGCATAATAATGGCGAACCTAAATAATTGCTATCAAGTGTACAGCCGAAATGTTTTATATAGTACCTATATAGACGGTTTGGTTTTATTCAATACATAGCTATATTGAGGCACATGAGAAGCGGTTATGTACATAAAATACTACTAATAGTTAATACTTAAACGTACCCGAAGACGATTTGGTACTGGCATCAAAAACGACCCTTAAACGAGTTGTAAAAATGGTTTCTTTGATTATTCCATGATGGGGTATGAAATAGTCACCAATAATAGTTGGCGATTGAGGTGGCACTTCCATCATGTGCCCTAATGTTGAGTATTCTCTCATGAACGAAATATATTGGGATTTGAGATCAGAATCTCTATTCAATCTCCTTTCTAAATGCTTGAGGCGTGACAATGCTATGTCATATGACTTTCCTAATTTTTCCGGGCTTTCCTTAAATGGCAACGAAACGACGTATCTCCCGTCTTGGTTACGGTTAGTACTTTCAGTGTATAATTTTTCACAACGAATTTCATCAGGCGATTGAATTTTCTTCAAAGGTGGAACATTTTCAATTTCCCAAAAACATTTAAGCTTTTCATGATTATTTTCCTCCATTGACGTGAAGAATGAATTTATACAATTATTTGATGGTCCAACATTTCTAGTTCTACAACTCGTTTAAGGGTCGTTTTTGATGCCAGTACCAAATCGTCTTCGGGTACTTCATTGAACTATATACTTTTGGTCGGTCCCAAATTACAAAGGGACATTGTGGAATTGATGTGTAATTTTCGAATACACAAAATCGCCCGGTTTCTTCCTTGATTTGCATTGAGAAATGTGGAATCTTTTACATAGTATAAAATAAAGTCGCTCCCGCTGTACGTGCGCTTAGATCTTTTAAACTACGCAACGGATTTTCATGCGGTTTTTACCAATAGGTAGAGTGATTCAAGAGAAAGGTTTATATGTATAAAACGTGCATATTATAGTAGAGAAAAGCCGAGAAATGCATATATTCAATTCAGGCAGCGGGCAGCTGGCAAGCGGCGGTGTGGATTTTGTAAAGGTTTGGTAATGGCGTTTCTAATAGTTTTTAATAGTGTTTCGTTAGCCACAGCAACGTGTAGCAGGGGTCTGCTGGTAAATAATATGATGTCTTATCCCACTGATTTTTCAAGAATTTTTTAATACTTCTTATCTCATGGACGATATGTTGAACGAGCAGGACCCCAAACACGGTTGATTGACAATGATTGTAACGATAATTTTTCAGTAATTTTTCACCGTTCCCTAGCATGACTGCAGATCGCCGACTAATAAATAACACATCACAATGACTAAATGTTCTCAATATATTCGACGTCAACTGTTTGTGCGATAGACATCTGCAGTTGTCCTAGGGAGCGATGAGAAGTTACCGAAAGTTATCGATATATATAATCCTTATCGATCGACCGAGCACGGTTTTACTGTTGACAGCCGAACCGATATTGACCGGGAAAAATAGGAGATCGATATACGCTGGCAACTCTTAAGGTATTTTCAATAAATTGACAGAACAAAATGTCAAACGTCAAGCAATTACATAAAAATATTAATAAAATGGCAATATGAGTTAAAATACATACCTAGTAATCTAAATAAAGTTCTTGAAACTAAACGGGAGTTAATTACTTAATCAGTTCTTTAGTATTATTTCAACTACTTTAGTTTCTCAAAGATCGAACGGTATAAATTGATGGCGTCTTATTTGAATTATTATTTAAGTCTGTGTGTCAGGTAAACGTTTACTTTTCAATTTAAGAACTGCGTTAGTTCAACTCTGTTAATTAATAGGCCAGTAATTTTGCATAACAAACGACATTATGCGAATAAATGCATATATCGACAGGTAACCATATCTGATACTATGGAGTCCGGGTTAAAATTTATCAATTGTCGGTTGGTAGATATATCTCTTACCATTTGTTGACCGCGATTGCAAATATTGATAACTGACCGTAGATGACGGATTAGATTGTATGCGATTAAACTATGGGTTTTTCTAAATCTAATTTGTATAAATGAAAAACCTGTTTAGAATTACAATCGTATTAAACTGCAATTATTTGAATACGTTACAATGAAAGCTAATCTAATAATTAATATTACACCTGGAAACAGGTGTTTTGTGAAAAGACTTGATAGATGGTGCTTAATGCGCACTAAACTAGGCAAGAATACAGAATAAATATAATATTTTTACATTATATTTAACAATTTTTGAAAAGTGAAAACTTCTTTAGCGCCGTTTTGAGCTGAAATTCGATGAAACGGAAACGAGCGACACTACAAAGAGACAAACACATACATCTGTAAGATTTAGCCTGCGAGAGCAGCAATGAAATATTTATTTATTTCACGGGTACTCGGTTCCAATATAGTACGAAAAATACACGATGTCTCCTTTGGACAAGTAGTGTAAAGCGCCTGACGAACCTCAGCGGCCAGACATTCAGCGGACCAAGGACCGAATCCTACGAAATTCAATTAAAAAATATTTTTTTGTAAAACCAATATCTAATCTTCAAACCATTCCAAAATGATTAGGCAAAAAAACACGAAAGAAAGCGACACCCAGCGACTCCACAGAAGAAAATACAATTACTAATAAGATGATCAAATGTATAAGAAAAGGTGCTCTGGAATTCGACGACAAAAATATGGAAAAAATAATTCTTCACATTGATAAAAAACAGTGCTTCGTAGTTTGCTCTCTCTTGTCTACTTTAATTTTCTGAGGGTTTCGCTTCTACCGCGTGTGAATTGCGCACTCTGATTGTTGTTTTATGTTTTAGTTACCTAATATACCGGATATGATGGATGTCCATTAGCGCCAAAGTGACTTATTAACAATACAGTTTTATTATAAAACTTGATTGGATGCCTACTGTCAATGTGTGTTGGTTTTTCAAAGTGTTTTCAAATTTCATTACGCCGAGCGTATCAACGCTCTCGGCTACCGTAAGACAGGTACCTACTCAACATAATAGAATAGAGGTCCGTATAATCAAAAAATGAATTCGGTAGCCGCATTACATCACCATCAATGTGTTTTTTTGTCGCTTGTATCTACAGGTGAGTGTGCTGTTATTTGATACAGGTATTCGTTTCCACAGCGAACACAAAGGCGTATTTGTCAATGGGATACAGAATCGAATTCACCTTATTCATTTGACTACGCGGCGACAGTCAATTTAAATGATCACTGGGTTACACCAAATTAACATCTGACACAATAAATTCACGTTTTTTCCAGAAATGCTTTTATAAAATCGCGAACCTGACGTTAAATGAAACCCAGTTTCGCAAATTCACAAGATTTCACCAAGTATTTCGCGATTGTACCAAAAACTTTTTTGAAGTGAAAACTTTTTTAGCAGGTTTGTGATTTGAAAGAGTCAAACACATGCATCTGTAGGATTTATCTTGCGAGAGAATGAGAAAGTATAATCAGTCTCCTCTTTGTGTGGTGCTTCGTAGCTTATCGGTCTCCTCTCTGTGCTGTGCTTCGTAGCCTCCCCACTCTTGTCTACTTTAGTTTTCTGAAGATTTCACTTCTACCGCATGTGAATTGCACACTTTGTATTTTTTTTGGCGTATGCTAAGAACGAGTTTAACCTCTTTTTTTCAGTGCCGTCAAATGAGTTAAAATTATTTAAATATCTTAGAAGACAAATATGCCGAACGCAGAGTACATATTAAGCATTTATTTTGTATTTTTTAAATTGTATTTTTATGTTTAATATCCGAATTTAATGTCAGAATATTTCTCAATTCTGAACGCTGCTTTCTGTTAGTAGGTAAATTATATTTTAGTTTTAAAGTTCTTGTTTTGTCCTGTGTTACCTTAGCACCGTTATTTTATTTATTTATTAATTTTATTTTAGTAATTTGTACATTTAAGTTTACAAATTTCTAATTAATTATAATATTTCATATTGCAAACTAAATTTTATGTAGCTCCTACAATATGTCTTGAACTTTCCAATTGGTGTGTACTTCAAAGTCTCTGGTAGCTTGTTATACAACTTCATCCCCTTGTACAGCAAACTGTTCTGCGTATTCGCCTTATCCTTTTTTTGAAGCCTGATGTATGCATGTTCTTGTGTTATGTCTGTGAATGTCCTTGTTGAATACAATTTTATTTGAAAAGTATTTTGGTAAAATGTTGTTAATTATTTTATGCATAAATATCATCGTATTCAAGGTCAGCATCTGTTTCACGGTTAGCCAATTCAGTTCCTTTAACATTTTGTTTACTTTTGAAAATCTATTCCGCCGTAATATTATTCTCATTACCCTGTTTTGAATTTGAAACTTATTTTGTTCTCGTTCGTTACATAGGAAAAGAATAGTTGAGCAATAGTTAAAATGTGGAGCAATAATCGAATTGTAGATAGTGATTGCAGTTTTACTAGATAGTTTTGGCCGAATTCTTCCCAAAAAAGATATTTTTTTCCCAATTTTCTTTTGTGTATATTCAGCATGCTTGTTGAATGTTAGTTTGGAGTCTAATATAACTCCTAAATATTTCATTTCAGTAACATTTTCAATAATTTCACCTATTGTCTATTACTATTATTATCCTGTGAGTGCTATAACAGCACTGTCTTTGTTAATTTTTGTTTCTCTTGTCATTGTTTTCGTAAATACTATATATTATTTTTTTATTATTTTATCAATATTATAAGGAACACTGTAGGATTATTTTAAAATTTATTATAGTTAAGCGCACTGGAAATAAAGCGACCCAAAACTGCGCTGTATAAATATAACATCATTATTATTTCTCTGCAATTCATGAATGTATTTAAAAATTATTTGAAACCTGCAAAATATGATTTCAATTTAATATTGCAGATTTTTTATCCTTAAATTTACTCTCGCGGCCTACAGAAGTAATCAAATCGTACCTGCGTAATCGAAAATACATTCGGTAGCACCATTAAATCACATTCAATAGGTTTTTGTTATTGACGCCACAGGTGTGCTTTTATTTGACATGTTCCCTCACTCAATATCTGTTTTTATCATCGCGGGTTTACTTTGATTCTTTGATGCGGAACCTTTTTATCGGCTTCACAGCGTCAATACTCGGAATGCATATTGATTTAAGTATTTATTTCCTCGTTTATCAAAGCAATCGACAACAAATATGATTGAAAAGTGAACGATCATTGTGTGTATGTACTCGCCATGGTTTTTTAGTAATTAAATTTTGATTGCTTGTAACTATAAACATGATAAAATCGTCACTTACACGAGTCTACCCGCTAACCGACAACCTTACTATTCTATTCACATATAGAAACTGTAAATTCAATTAATATGTAGATAAGTGTCTGCAATAAAATTATGTTTTGTGTTTTTTTTTCTATCTTCTTCGTGTGCCCTATTAGGTCCCCCCGACGTTGGCGATCATTAGAGGTTATCCACCACTTACCCGCCCTGGCATTAGTAACAGATGGTTACTCCTTGAACTCTAATTTTTTTGAACGAATGAACGAATCTAGACCTCCAGTGCCCCTGCATACGTTGTTAGTAAGCAGTATGCAACTTGTACCTATCTCTGTTTTGCCCTGCCCGGAATAGTTCCTCCACACTTCTGATAACAGTCCACTCTACAACATTTCGCAGGCAATACATTTGTTTCCTACCAGGCACCCTCTATATTTTCTTTTTTTCTATAATGACCTTTTATTTGTTCTCAGGTACATCTTCATGCGACGAATCCGACACGGAGTCCGAGCCAGGAATCACCCTGAAGAGGAAGCAGCGCCGGTCCAGGACTACCTTCAGTGGAGACCAGCTCGATGCCCTGGAGAGGGCCTTCACCAGGACCCAGTACCCTGACGTTTACACCAGGGAAGAACTGGCCCAAAAGACTAAACTAACAGAAGCCAGAGTTCAGGTAATTTATTTCAATCACTCTAGATATAAAAACACATTATTATGTAAATGTTCTACAATAAACTAGTTGTTACGTCTTTTATCAACTTGCTTTGTTTAACACGTTTTATATCAGTCCATCAGCTACTGGGTGGTATTACGCTTAGATAACTCGATCAAAATTTATTTACTGAATTAAGTCTACCTATTTAAAATTACTTAACACATTTACATTCGGCCGAAACTGTAAACAGTAGGAATGATTCGTTGATAACAGACATAGAAACCACAAAGGATGATAGATAGAATCATTAGCCTTAGGATTGAGAACAGATTGAATTGAAACAGATAAAGAAGTGCTACCGTATAATGAAATAGCTTTTATCATTTTATTGCATCGGGGCCTACTGCCTAGTATTTGCTTCTGTACATTCACGGCTACCGAGATATTATTAGGTATAATACAAGTTTATTATACTGCTCAAGACGTAGAACCTATGTTCCTTTAAAATCGTATATAGAATTCTGAAGGTACATTGGATCATATATTATGAACGCATGAGCCTTGTAGTATTCGTATACGGACACATGTAGAACTTCAGCAAATTATTTCAGTTTTATAAAGCTAAGTTTGGTAGAAGACCATTCAAATCTACTTCTTTTGTGAATCATAATATATGAATAACTCAGGTAACTAATGATAATTTTATTTTCAGGTGTGGTTCTCCAACAGACGCGCGCGTCTTCGTAAGCAGCTCAACTCGCAGCAGCTCAGCGCATTCAATCCCATGTCCCTCCAGCCCTCCTTCCCTACCCAGCAGCTGGAGTCCGCCCCCGCCCCCGCCAGCACCTTCTCACAGGGCTGCTGGCCCCCGCAGAGCTATTCCTGCCCGCAGCAGCCGCAGCTGGCGCCCCAGACAGGTTACGCGCCCTCGGCGTACGCGGAGCCCGCCCTGAGCAGCAGCCCGCCCTACTACGGGCTGGGCGGGCCGGGCGAGCACGCCGCCCCCAGCTGGCCCCCGCGCACCGCCAACCCTGCCGCCCAGAACAAGCTTCCCGAGGTGTCTGCCTGGCCGGATAATTATGGGTGAGTTGTCTCTCTATACTTCCAAAACTATTCATCAAACAACGAGTCCAAACTCCCATCCTGCTCGCAGAAGCTTCCGCCCACTAATTCTCCAGTGCGAAGTACAAAAGTCCTCATTCTACATCAGCTTACTCTATTACAGACCTATGAAGCCTACGTTTATCTCCGAGTGAATTTCTCTAGCCGGGATTAACGCCGCGTTTCTTTGGGACGCGCAATGATTAAAGCCTTAAATTGATAACTACAATTATCAGTGGCCAGCATATGATTAGATTGCCGGTGGAGGCGGCTAATCTAGTTTCCACGGGCTTTTTTACGTCTTGTAATAATTGTTCAATTTGGAGGAGTCGGTGGCTTTATAGCGCTCTATTACTGAAAATCTGCCGTTTGCAATTATATTATACACGTTACACTATATTAGTTGCCCATACCGACCTATCATAAATCATTTTAGCACACATCGCATCGATTTAATTTAAATATGCGAATAACGCTAGGTTTTTTTTATAACTAATTGATGAAATATTCGTATTCAAACTTTATGGTTTATTAGATATATTCATTAAACAAAAAACCTTTGAAAAAGCCGTGTGTGATAATAAAATACGACATTTCGCCAAAATATAAATATTAAAAATGCTAGAATCACCGTCGCGCTGCCATGCAAAGGCAGTTAAACTATCTCAAACACAATTAATTGATCTGTTTTATATGCAAGATTTATCGACACAAGATGTCTTTATGTCTATCATTTAAGGCACTTAAAAGTAAGCTCGTTTTTTGTGAGTTTCGCGGCGTTCGGACCCCCCTGCGCTTTATCGCGAGGGGATGCAGTATCTGCTATCTAGTGTGTGGTTTTTGATCAGGCTATCAATCCATTTGTGTATTTAGAAGGAGTATATTACAAGATATCATAAACTAGTCACAATGGAAGCGACAGTAGAGGCAGCCGCGGCGGCCGACCGGGCTAGCAGAGCACACAGCTCAGAGCTCGTCGCTCGCGGCGCTTGGGGCAACCGTTTTGTTTTTTCCTTTTATTAAGTCAGTCAGCCGCTAATCAATTAAATGCTAAACAACACCACCAACAATTTAATAAACAGAGCGGAATCCGGTTATGCGTGATGTATAATATTTATATTTAGCTCTAATTGCGGGCTTCTCGGCAACGCTTTATTAAGCACTATTGCGAAGGCAATTGATACAAGAGCGCATGTATCGGGAAAATAAGTAATTTGTTTGAAACGTCGAATTATTTTTAATTCAATGTGAATATACCTATTGAGATTCGGGCATAGCTCGCGCACTATGATTTATCTGAGTAACACATTAAATCGATCTCTGTGGAAGTGGTACTTACCTACCTATCGATTTCCATCCTAGAAAAATATACCGATTCGAAATGATTAAGGCTAATATAACATGAGCGGTACGCCTTTAGATTATAAGCCATCACAACATAATTATTGTTATATTTAAATAGAAATACAATATATCAGAACTATATAAATAGTATTAGAAACGATCACAGTGGTTTGTATTTAACCCTTCCAGCATCATGCTAATGCTTTTGCGGGTGCGGTTCGGTTGCGGTGCGGATGAGTTGCGGGTTGAGGTACGGGTAGAGTGCGGGCACCGTGGTTGTGTTAGAACCGGGGAGCTCTGCACGATGGGCTGCCCGGTAATGAATGGTTTTCAAGTCGGTAGCGTGATAATTAACCAAATAATCGACGTATACAATTTATTCAGCCGCCTTCGCCTCAAATGCCCGCCGTCAAATGATAATACCACCTGATGCCTGAACATTCAACAGCTGAATTGAATATCATCTCCGGGACTTGTAAGATGCAACTTCTAAGACGATAAGGGCCATAACAAACACGTTAAACAAGTTGATTTAATAATAATTACGATTGAATAATAAACACTGTTTACTCCTTCAATTAATTATTATGGCCACACGCAATACGGGGCAAAGTTCAAATACGCGATTTAAATTATAATATTTGAGAAAAAATTTCAAAATGATACCGTTCGCCTGAAGCAATATACACTGACAGGGAGCTCTGGCAATTTGCAAAAGTTTTTCAGAATGAAATTTCTAGGTGAATGTAGTTTTGTGGAGCTTTGAAATATACAGTTAAACAGAAAAAATTACGTATTTAATTTTTGTACCGTTCATCTTTTTTTTTAAATTCACAAATTATAATTTATCTCTTTTATGCTAATAAATGTTTTCTTTTTGTTCACAGATCATTTCTATCGATGAACCCAACACACTACGGATCTCACGCACACTCCCCCGGCGAGGCTAAGTCCGGCTATCCGTACATCGGCCAACTGGGAGGAATGGAGATGAGCCGAGTGCACTAGTATCCACTATTTCCAACGTAACACTGCCAAAGGCTTAGCGATATAATTATAAAACCACCCTTCGTCAAAAACCCCGTCTAATAAAACTTTTTGATCCCCATCAAAGAAAATTAGTGCCTTAAAAATTGCACAAAAGCAACATCTCAATTATTAAGGGTTGTGTTTAAAGGCCTTCAAAGTTTGATTTACATAAAATTTTATGTAATTAAAATAAATAGATATGTTTTCAAACACTGTTAACTCTAAACCAAAATAAAGAGTGTTCATTTGAATTTTCCTAACCTAAAATAAATTTAAGAGTCTGGCAGGTAGATGTTTGCTGCCAAATTTTATTTTATTTTTATCTGTAATAACATACTTATTACAATATTTCCTTGATAATTCCCAGTGATCTTTTACTTTAATATTTAACTAAATCTCAGTAAACTTTACATTAATATATAATGTATGTATTTTGTAGCTAAACTAATTAGATTGTAAGATATTCAAATGTATTTATTCTATGTTTATAAAAATGAAAAATTATTAACTGCAGTCAAATAATGTTATTGTTTTTTCACAAAATCATGATTTTCATTCATGGAAATTGTGAAACAAGTTAAATGTAGGTATGGGCAATATAATGTTAGCTGATTGTTAATAAACACCATAATTATATTTTATGTTGTAATTCTAGTAATAAAACTTCAAAGCTGTGTTAGATTTATGGTGCCTGTCAGTTTTCTCAACTATTAATTATTATTTTTGTTGTACATTTTAATAAGTCATAGATATCTAATATTTAATGAATAGATATGTTATTTGGAAAAAAATATGGATAAAATAGACCAAGTCCAGTATTTTATAAATGCAATCCGCAGATAATAGAAATAACGGGAGATATGGCACAGAAGCGTGCCGTCTATCGCCAAGCTACGACCAAACTGCACGTGCTATCAAAGTGGCGGAGCCAATAAAAGTTATGCATTTGGTGTTTACATAGAAACAAATTGTTAATGGTTCATGACCCATCTCCATTGTTTCTATGATCAATGAAAGAACCTAATTTTGTTCAATAACCCCATTAGCCCTTTATAAAATACTTATTTTAGATGCAGTAATTATAATATGTTTCTTTACACTTTGGGGTTGTTTTTTTAACATTCATGTCAGTTATTTGTTATAAATTTGTATTGCACCGCACAATAATCATAAAATTTGTATGATATAATCACTCCACCGTATTATTTCCACAAAATGTATTATTGTTAACCCCCGAAAATCAATTTATTAAAATAATGTAAATAGTTTTATTGGTCTGAGTTGAATTAAATAAATATGTAATTGTAATTCGTTTAGATAATTAAAAAATACGAATTCTATCATAAAATACATCTTTACTTTACCATCCATATATGATTTTACATACTACATCAATATCGATCATACTGAATAACAACGTAGATATATGCCTAACTTAATAAAATATCTATGGGAGATACGTAGGTACCTACATTTGATAGAGCAATCCCGAAGAGTTACAAAATTCATTTTAGGAGGAACTTACAATTCATAAGTGGGGGTAAAAGGTACAATTTTACAAGGTATTTTGATATCAAAAATATAAATTTCACATTCAGTACACCATAAATACAAAAATAAAAGACAGGTTAAGTAGAACAAACAACAAGAGAAAACGAGTAAAAAAAACATGGATATACAAATATGGATAATTTCAAATAAAGGGAAAAGAAAAGGAGAGAAAATAAAAGATAGGTTAAGGTTAAGTAGAATAAACAAGAGAAAACAAGTAAAAAAACATGGATATACAAATATACATGATTACAAATGAAGGGAAAAGAAAAGGAGAGAAAATAAAAGACAGGTTAAGGTTAAGTAGAACAAACAAGAGAAAACAAGTAAAAAAACATGGATATACAAATATACATGATTACAAATGAAGGGAAAACAAAAGGAGAGAAAATAAAAGACAGGTTAAGGTTAAGTAGAACAAACAAAAGAAAACAAGTAAATAAAACAAGGATATACAAATATGGATGATTACAAATTAAGGGAAAAGAAAAGGAGAGAAAAAGAGACAATGAACAGAACAACAGAACAAACAGAACAAAAACATTACAAGAAAATTACGTATTTAAATTTTCAAATGCACTAAAAATATATTCTTTTAAAGCATTCCTAGTATTTTTTTTGTGGTGGACGTTTTTGTATTTTGAAGCGAATTATATAGTGTGAAGGTAAGGTACATGGATTTTTCAGAGATTTCATAGTATGTTTGAGGAACGCGGCTTCTATTGTTATTTCGAGTATTGTGGTTGTGGATGTTTTGATTGTAAAGTGGCGTGATGTTAGTGTCAGTTGATTGTTGAGTATGATGCTTGTGATTTCATTTTTAGAAAGCCTCGTAATTGGAAGGATATAGGAAACTGAATAGATGTCCCATAGAAGTCCAAAAATATTTCTGGGAGCTTGGTTTTGAATCACCTGTAGGTCAGCTATTAATTTTTTTGATGCAAAGCCCCAGATACGGCAGAGAGAGGACGGGTGTGAATGTACCATGGAGTAGTGCACTGAAATTGGTAAAAGAATGGTAAGTAATCCTTGAAGCCTACAGAGTACACCAATTATAGGAGTAATTTTCTCGTTTACACGATTTATGTAGAGATCCCACGAGAGTTGGGAATCTACGATCAGGTCAAAGTATTTATGTATTCAATAATATAATATTGTGTAAAAGTACCAACATTTTTAGAGGTAAAAGTCTTTATATAAGCGAGAGATAACTACCATCGGAAAGTATTTGCTCACTTGTTTAAATTGTTATCTACTTAACTATACTCCCCCCCCCCTTAGCATGCGCTAGAAGGGAGTGGGAGAGCACAAATGTCAGAGAATGTCATTTATTGGCAGAGAATGTCATTTATTTGCAGAGAATGTCATTTATTTGTACGGGTGTGTCACCTTGACAGGTGGAAACCGCATCACCACGCAGCTCCCTATTTGGTCTGCATCTTTTTTTATATATCGCCTGGCTCGCAAATCACATCAAATCTAGACCACGCCCAAACTTATAACATATGGTCTATCACATGTGACATGTCTGTATGGGATTGCCCATGCCCCAAATACGCTTTGAGCTTAAACCGTACTGTGATAGTACCATCAAGCAGAAATCTCCTTTCTGAAGCAGGAGAGCATTGGATTTTCATTCATAGAATAAAGAATAACACAACAAGTGCCTTGTTGGCGCGTTTCGTGATATTTGCCCAATCGAGGCTTAAATTTCCAATACAAAACTGTGTTTAAGAAATTCAAATGGGATAGAGGTAGGTATACGATGACAGAGGAATGCAAGTGAGATGAAGCGCTTTGGTATTGGCATAAAAGGAACATTTGTTTCCACTCTGATTTGTATGGAAGGCACTTCTGGTTTTCTTTTTTATTTTATGGATTAATTCATGAAATTTGCAAAGTATTTTTCTGTAAGGAATTTCTAGATGAACGCAACTAATTTCAGTACACAACATCATGTCTGAAACTGGTAAATCTACAGAGAATCCAAAAAAAATTTTTGATACTTTTTTCGGCAGCTAGAGGGTTAAAACCTTATACAGCTGGATTTAGGTACATTTGACGAGTTTTGAAATACAAATACCTACTTAGCTCATATTAACCCCTAGCGATAGATTTTAAAAAAATTAGAACCAAATGATTTGATGACCCATTTCATTTAGTCGAAAGCGAAAGCTTAATCAAAAAAAAGTTATTCACCAGTTTTCTGCTTGGAACATTTTTCGGAGATAACAAAGCAAAACCTTTTCAGGAGAGGTATTTCATAACTGTTTTATATCAAAATTACATTTCTTTGAAATTAAATAGAAGTTCTTGGAATTTTATAAAGTACCTACCGTAATCATAATGTGAAAGGTTAATCATTCTAAGAAGAAAAAGTATTATGAAGAATTTAATAGCTTGACTATCAAAATCTGTAGCTACCTATAATTTATATGGGAGACCACATTTTTACGATGGTAGTGTACTTTCATACGGTGACCGGGTTGAGTACTAGAAAGTTTTATTGGCACTGAATAAATAATACACACTAGAAAAGCCTCCAATGAAATTTTGAATCAATAATAATGTGTGGGTTCTTATTATATGTATAATTTCGATGCGTTGAATACATGGCGAAGTTGATTTAAAACAAAAATACACATTATCGACTTTCACCGCACTAGAATTAATATTCAAAGCGATTCCATTTTGACCAATGTATATATATTTTCGTCAGAATTTCTGCTTAAAAAATTCAATTTCAGAAGACAAAATACTTTATACTGCTACAATGGAATATTTCAGGTTTAAACAAATAATGTCAGATAGTTGAGTATACTATCACGGAAAAGACAAATGAGTTCGATAATATAGGGAACGTACCCATACTACGTGACACGTTTAGGGGGGGGGGTCACGCTCCATACAAATGAGCGGCGGGTTGCTTAGGATTTTGGTCACCGGGGGGGGGGGGGGTTAAAACTTGCAAAAAGTTGGTCACGTAGTATGGGTACGTTCCCTAATATAACAGAGTATCTAATTATAATCATGCTATGATGTCCGCATTGTCCGCGCGACAGTTGGCGGACTACAACCTAATCGGAATAGTTTGCACACGAAAAGAATTTTTTAATTGCGTTGATTTTTTGAAGGTGTGCAAAGTATTGGTTAACAATATGGTTTGAATGATTCCATGCCAACTCAGAAACACCTCAGAAAGGTCATTAAAAGTCATGAAAAAATAATTTTAAAATATCCGGTAACTCTAACCTAACTTAACCTATTTAACCATTTTTTTTAATAATTTTTTATCATCACTCTTTGACCTTTCCGAAGTGCTTCTGAGTTGGTTTCATTCTGAGCTGGCCGGTCACCGGTTTGAATCCGGAAAGAAATCGTTCATTTAGTTTAATGTTTGTTTAGTTTATTCGTTAATTGGTAAACAATATCGGCGACACCCGGAAGCGCAGTCCCACCCAGTAAAAACTGCGGATAGCACATCTCTTATAATATTTCAATATCTTTGGTCTATGCTCTCTACTGTCCGTAACGAAATCGCGATTATATATAAGATCGCGATCTTTTAAAAACGACGGCAGTTTATTTTTAGGTGGGTTTAATTTACGAGTTAATTTTTGATAAGTTTTCCCACTTCAATCAGCATCTTGCTATATACAAGCAGGCTAATTTTAATTAGTATTTGTTTTTCTCGAGTCAGTGCATTACGAGTATTAATGAAATTAACCGATGAAAACAAACTGTCCTGTCGTTGAAACTTTTAAAATACCTTATCAAACTATTTTTGCCATGATTGATTATCAATTAATAACATCGTCATTCCTCGTCGCCCGATGAGTGCGGTAGTCTATAGGTATTTATAAAATTAGGCAATTTACGTAAATTTCATAATACGACTGCTAGCGCCTCGGCGAGGCGTCTAAAATAGGAACTATTTTGCGGCTTAGCAAAGCTCGAGAGGTACATTTATCCGGCTTAAATTGAAGCGAGGAATGTCGTACATAGCTTGGATACAGACTGGCTGATATACCGGGCCTATAGTACTAAGAATAAGTATTAACTTAGGTAAATAATTTCATAAAATATCATGAGAAATCCATTAACAGGAAATTTAAATTGACTGTCAAAAAATAATAAGCAGACATTGAAGTCTGAACAAGATTATACTTAGACTTTTTTAAAGATCGTTCCTAAATAATTTATCGTTCCACCGTGTGGAAATTTGGTATGGTTAGTATAGTATAATTTTTTCAATTACATATACATAAATATGGAAGAAAATTCTATTAAAAATATTTTTATTGTAATTTCATTATCAATAATTAGTAATTTTATTACCTATCTAATAATATAGATCAGGATTCTATTGATCGAAGGTTCTGCTCGTGAGAAATGAATAGCCTGAAAAAAGATTGTTCTATGAAACACATCAGTGATAGTTCGAAACACCTAAATCTGTGTTCTTATGGAGTGACGAATCGCTTTTATGGGGATAAAAATAGGCGAAACGAATATAATATCTCCGCACCAGTCATTAAATCTACGTAATCCGTTACTTAATTAATTTGTTCTCGTATCCCAACAGCGAAGTTAAAAATATATAATTACAAAAAAAAAAACTATTCCTGTCGGTACTATTGACAGGAAAATTATGAAAACGTGAAAGTAATCAAAGACTGAAAATTTTCAGAAGTTTCCACTTCAATTTTTTAAATAATGACATACAATTTTATAACTAAATGCTAACCATCATCACGCCGTTTTCGGAGCGTTAGGGGGAGAGGATCACTTCTTGCTTCATTCTTTTTCTTTTTGTGCATTACAGATTAATATAATCCTATTACAACACACATAAGATATACATAACTTTAAACGAGAAAGAAGAAAAAATAAAATTACAATAATACATATTTTAGAGTTCTTGCCTAAAATTACTCTTGAAACCTTCCAGACTTATGTTGAAAATGTCAAGGGACCAAGAGATATCATTTAGCAGCACCATACCTTTTGTCATGCTGTGCTGGGACAGAACGTCTGTTCTGCCATGTGGGATTCAGAGCAAGTCGTGGTGGCGACCCTGGCAGTAGTTTTTTTTTATAGTGATACCTCACAAGAGTCTCAGCTGCTCCCGTCTGGAGCCAGTGAGACTATGGCATCCCCAATTGGGTAATGTTGTGAGGCTGATGGTGGGGAGGGGAAGGAGATAGGGAAGAGGAAGGTGGGGAAATACCTGGCTATTCAGATCTGGTCACCAAACATGGCTAATGCCCTTTCAAGTAACGTTTCAATTCTGAATGGTGGTCTTACGCCAGGACGATACTGAGAGTATCTTCCACTCTGGAACGTGCCACAAATATACTATACATTATATAGTATACTATATATTATTATTTTTTTAAATGAATAAATTGTGAAATAACACAAATTAATCAAATAAAATTTATTTGCCACCCCGAGATTCGATCCCGCGACCTTCGGAGTGCTAGTCAAGAGCCTTACCGCTGCACTACGCCGGCCGTCAATAAATTGTTCGGTACGAACAATTTATAGCATCCTAAGAGGTATGGGCTGTCAATGTAATAGTTTATTCACATTCATACATCGTCCCGCGCACATCCTTCTGTTATTCTGCCTCTGGAATAGCCTGACTCAAGTATTTGCTTCACTTGATCGTGCTAAAGGCACACCACGATCAAGTGAAGTCCCCGACTTCTATCATTCACTGGGCTTACAATCCTTTCTTCGTTTATTCATTCCACCTATATGTCGTAATCGTACGATCTAAGTATCCCTGTCTTAAACTTACTAATTACGCTTACACCAGCCCTGCATTATTTGCGAATCTCCACATTTCTCACACGATCCTACTTACTTGGTTTTACCACACATACATTTCTACAGCATTCGCTCTATTTTCATCCTTCTTTGCTAATTTAATGCCTCACTGTCAGAGTGGATACCAGCACTCCATTGTGGTCTTATAATTCATTATATGTATGCTTAAAAATTATGTGTTTTCCTTGTTACGTTTGGCGTCAAAGCGTTTTCCCTCTGCAAATAAATTAATTTATGGTGACCATGAAGTGGTTTATTACAAAAACAGTGCAAAAAAGGTACGCTGTACAAGGGTGAAAGGTTCCACACGACTCTTTCCCATAACACAAAATATAAAACCCACACAAAGGTCCTCTCTGAGCTCTTCCCGATTAATAGCTTTTCAAGTGCAACGTTTTTGTAACAAACAATATATTTTTTAATTGAATAAATTATTTTTAATTTTTACAAGAATGCGTGAAGGAAACTAACTGCATGTTTTTAACCAAAATAATCATTTTTAAATGCATTTTCTGCTTGGTCATGCAAAATATAACTTTTCCGCAATGGCCAATGGTTTCTCAAGGGAAATAGGAAAATAATTAAATTAATTAATATCCCATACATATATATACATGAGACTACGGAAGAAAAGCTTAGAAAAATAATCGTTTGTAATTAAAATTAAATTGAATTTTTCACACAATATTCACCTTACACAGCGTACCTACACAATATTCATCGGTCTACGTAATAGAGGGGAAAGTTTTGACCGGTCAGTGGCTAAGTTGACATCGCGTTTGGGTCCCACCTGGCGTCGCATGTTTGATTCCTCGGCTGGCTAAGTCCTCCATCACGAGGACGACACAAGCAACAATTTCCGCTTGCTGTGATGGTAGCAGGAGATTTTCAAATATTGTCAGGTTATTCGTAACTCGAGAATGTTTGTCTTCCTTTTTTAAAAAAAAGTAAGACGAAAACTGAAACATTTTTCAGGTAGGTGGAAAGTGGAAACTAAAATGGTTTTGAAACTCATTTTATTAAGGGATAACTTATTGAGAATTATAAACGTCATTGTAGTGCGGAGCCTTACCTCTCGTTGAGGGGTAAGGTTCTCGACTAGCAATCCGAAGGAAGACCACCATACAAAATTGAAATGTTTCTTAAAGTGGCTTTAGCCGTGTTAAGTGATCAGATCTGAAAAGACAGGTTCTTCCCCACCTCCCCCTTCCATATCTCCTTCCGTTCTTCACTATCTTCAGCCTCACAACATAACCCAATTGGGGATACTCTCTGTCTCCAGACGAGAGCAGTTGGAGACTCTTACGCGGTATTCACATCAAAAAAATCACCTTTCAAGTGTCCGACCGAAACAGGACTTTCTGCCGAAACCGATACCGAACGCGAATCTTCAGTATCTGTCTCAGTTTCGGCCGAAACTTTTGTAGACCGAAATTTTACTGCTATAAAACAAACAAAAATTATAAAAATTAACAAACATGTTAAAATGTTACTTCTTGGAAGAAAAAATTGTCAATAATCTAACACTTATATCATAAAGGAAGGACCTTATTAATTCAGTATTTTGCTGATGATGGCGAGGACACACGAGCCACAAAGTCAGTCGAACGAATTCGCGATAATTCACAAACGCAGAGTTTCGGTGCGGCCGAAGGTTCGGCAGATTTTCTGCCGAAACCGAAACTGATGCCAAAACTAGATTTTTTTTAACGATGATAAAATTTGTGCGGGGTACATGAACATTTTAATAATTTTCTGTTAATGAACTGAAGTTCCCCCATTTCTACCATTTTTGTATCGATTTTGTCAAATAAGGACATCTTGTTTAGTTATAGGCTGTCGGTATTAGAATATGTTAAGCATGATAAAGTTATTTCCTCATTTTTGTATACACATTTCTCTCCATTGAAACGTCCATTAAGAGGGCATTACCAGAGAAAACCGGAAATACGTCATTTTCAAAAAAGTTTTTAGACGTATTGACTCTTTTCCACAAAAAATTATAAATGGATTTCGAAAGATTGTTCTTTTGTCTAGCATAGTTATGTAATAAATTTTCAGAATTTTTTTTAATTTTTAGTATAATAAGGTTATTCCATAGGTCGTTGGCAGATTTGTTCAATTTTCAAAAAAGTTTTTGTATTATACCACACCCATTTCAAATAATGTAATCATGCAGTAAAATAAATCAATACATTATCTAGCAAAGTTATGTATTAGAATTTTAATTTTAGTTTCAATAAAATCATTAAAAAATATGTACGTACATGTGTTTCTTGACGAAAATTGGTCCATTTGTGTATTTATTTGCGCACTTATAAACTAATATATTTCAGATTTTTTTAACATTCTTATTAAATTTAGACATTAATGAAAAATGATAAATACTTATAATCAAAAAATAACTACAAAAAGTACACTATTTTAATAGTTTTATCATCACGCCTTTCAGCATTTTTGGATGAAGGTATAAATTAATTTATTTTTATTTTTATTTTAACTTTATGAGTAAAACCTCAAATTGTAATATTTAATTAAATGAAGACAATATAAGCGAAAGTCAGTCGAAAATCTGAGAACAGAAAAATCAGAAAAAGATATTGACACCGCTGGGACTTGAACCCAGGACCTCTGAAGAGCAAGAGGTCCTGGGTTCAAGTCCCAGCGGTGTCAATATCTTTTTCTGATTTTTCTGTTCTCAGATTTTCGACTGACTTTCGCTTATATTGTCTTCGTTTAATTAAGTATAAATTAAAGCTAATTTGGATTGAAATAAATTCGATATTGAGTTATAATTTAAAAAAGCTGGTACGGAGAATAATCAATCTTTCTCATTGTAACCGCCCTGCACGATCGGAAGAACAACTTTCGACGAAATGTGGATTTTCGTCCGCTGGCTGGTTAAAAGCTCTTAAGCCCCTTGCAGAGCATGCGATCGCTCTGTTTGCTTTTTGGTCATCGGACGCTCGGAATGCAACTCGGATAGCGCGGATGAGAATTCGTCTTCGGTCTTCTGAGACTGTGATTGATTTTATTTTTATAACAACTCTATCGCAAGCCCCGAAGTTTCCCACGAGAATCCGAGGCATTCTTTTATCTGGAAATTCGGACGTTCGTGCGTGGAGAGGACCGTCTCTTCGGTCCCCGCTGACCCGTCAATGAAAAAGTATTTCCCAGCTGGGATTGGACTGAAAGAGAGATAGCTTGAAAGCAATAGCACGGACATGGCTCTCGATGGCTCTTGTTTTGTTTGGTCTGGGATTTGTCATCACTGACGACTGTCTATTACTCAAACGATTATATAAATCACCAGTTATATTGCTCAATAATCTTTGATGGAAAGTTATCTTACTCGACTCCAGCATTTCTTGTGCATATATGCATTTTCCACCATTGTTACTTGTCATCATTCCACCTAAAGATATTCTAATACAGAAGAGATACGCTATGGTGTCCGCGCAACTGTCGCCGGACTACGCGCTAATTAGCGTAGTTTTCATACAAAAAGAATTTGTTCATTTCGTTGATTTTTTGAAAATGTGCATTAATATTGGTTAACAATATATTTTGGATAAGGAAAGAATTCGTTCATTTGGTTTAACGTTCGTTTGGTTTATTCGTTAATTATTTGTTCTTTTAGTTTATTTGTTAATTGGTAAACAATATCGGCGACACCCGGAAGCGCAGACCCACATAGTAAAAACAGCGGATAGCACATCTACTTATATTCCAATATCTTTGATTCCACCCTTAGCTCCTAAGACCTGGACCATATTTTGTAAGATGGTCAAAATATTTCCGTTTTGGAATAAAATCCAAATAATCATAATCTTTCTGAGGTAAAAACTGTTTTTGAAACGTGATAAAATACGCTTTAAAATTTTATAAATTGAAATAAACATACAATTTGTAAAATATTAAAATTTCGCTTGGAAACATAACAAAAAATGAAAATGTCTTACAAAAATTACTGAAAAGGATAAAAATATGTACACATATTTTATCTTTTTCAGTAATTTACGGCCGGCGTAGTTCAGTGGTAAGGCTCCTGACTCGCACTCCGAAGGTCGCGGGATCGAATCCCGGCGTGGCAAATAAATTTTATTTGATTAATTTGTGTTATTTCACAATTTATTCATTTAAAATAATATATAGTATATTTGCGGCACGTTCCTGAGTGGAAGATACTCTCAGTATCGCCCTGGTGTAAGACCACCATTCAGAATTGAAACGTTGCTTGAAATGGCTTCTGCCGTGTTTGGTGACCAGATCTGAATAGCTAGATACTTCCCCACCTTCCTTTTCCCTATCTCCTTCCCCTCCCCAATACCTTCAGCCTCACAACATACCCCAATTGGGGATGCCATAGTCCCACTGGCTCCAGACGGGAGCAGTTGGGACTCTTGTGCGATATTCATGTAAAAAAAATTAGGCAAATGTGTTACAAACGTGACTTTTTGTTGTACCATGTAAAAATAAATTATAAAAATTTTTCGAAATAAAAGTTTTTTTTTTAAATTTGCCATCCGAAACTTTGGTTTCATAAAGTTTTCATTTTACAGATTCATGGTTTGTTTTACTTCTTTGTGTTTAACTTTTACATTTAAATATAAAGCGTGGTGTTCTCTCTTTCTTACATACTTTATATCATATTTCTTACTATGATAGTAAGTAAGGGAGACATAACGATTTCTAAGAGACTTTTATGAGTTGTTCCGAAAAACGAACAAATTAGCCCGACAAGTTAGTTTTATTATGGAAATTGGACTTTGTAGATGTAATATTCTATCTCTAGTATTATTGTGTCTCTATCCTTCTACGCATGTATTTCTTTCAAACGTTTATAAACAAATACAGCCTAACCAAGCAGTCACATTATTTTCATTTGTTTGTTTGCTCGTATGGACGTCATCGACGTTCGTCCTCTTCCTTCTCATGCTTTTAGTTTGAAACGGGTCGTCCATTAATCACGTGAGGCTCGAAAGGGGGGCGGGGGGGGGGGGGGGGGGGGGAGTTCGGAAAAAATCACGAAATATCACCAGGGGGGGTAGAATGAGATATCACGTGTATTTATTTTTCGTGATAATATTCTGAAAATTTCAAAATACTTTGTACTAAAAAAATACAAGTGATTTTGGGGGGGGGGTTTAGTCTAAAACCTCACCACATATCAACACTGGGGGGGGGGGTTGAAAAAATGCTAAAAAACATTAAGTGATTAATGGACGACCCCAAAGCAAAAAAGACATAAAATACTGAAACGATAATGTCACGTACGATCTTTCGCTGGGACTAGTATAGCAGTATTTATATCCATCTCATTTTATTCTAAGTATGACTAACTATCATTCACTAGAAACGCGGTGTTTTGCTTTGTAAAATATATATTTTTTCAAATTTATTCAACGGCCACGTATCGAACAATGAGACTCCGACACAAATCAACTTTTTTGCCGAAGTCTCACACTGGAGGACGTCGCCACAAGTTAATAAGTTCTATCTATAACTAACTACGAGTGGTTCAAATCTTTATCAGAATTTACCCACGGGAAGAGCGACCCGCTATCTAAATACGATAGGTAAACAATTCGACATATTTAAACATATTCTTTGAAATCTACGCAAGTTTACGGCTTTTGGCACTTATTAAATTAAGGGCAACGTTATATAAACTGTAAGGTTATTAGATACTTATTACTTTTTTAGTAAAATAATTTTCCTTAGGGCCAATCTCATCTTTGAGGGTCTTTTAAGCCGCCGCTACCCGAATTTCTACCGATTTCTTATATATCTCCCGCGGGAATGGGTACCGCCGCCCTGGGAACCTTTATTGGATAACCAACACCTCTGCCATAGGTCACCCCTAGTAGTTCGCAACATTTGGTGATTTAGCAGGGGTGCCCGGGTTCGTGGGTTGAGGTGTGTTTAGGTCTGATGACAAGGACACACTGAACCCCATATTCCTACCCACCCCTTAAACCCTTTTCCTTCCCAGAACTCTCCTCTCCTTCCTTTCCCTAAAAAACCCTCCACACAGCATCCCCAAAGATGACATAGGCACTCAGGGAATTTTTTTTTTACTCAGGGCCTCCTGTGTGGAGCTCATGTAAAAAAAAACACGTGAAGTTTTAAAGCTCTTAAAAAAATATGTGTTATTATTATGACATTCATTCCCGGCGCCGAAACGCAAATTCAATCGTATGCTCCAAAAAATTTTACCAACATGTTAGTTTCAGTTATTTTACAAGTTATATGTATGGAAAAATTCAGTGTTTCTTTAAATGCTGTTTAACACAACCCCCGCGAGACTTTTGCTCTATTTTAAACGAGTCGTGTTTTATTAAACATTTTCACAATTTTCGCATCGATTTTGTCGCTTTAAATACTAGCGCGCTCCTCTAACATTCGTAATTTCATATCTCTCCATCTTCTTCTTTTTGAGCCTGGTTGCGGCGCCTTAAAGGATAGAATGGAGAGGAAGTTCTGAGAAAGAATAAGGAATGAGGGGTCAGTGTGTTCAGGAGTGATAAACGGCGATCGGTTGAGCCTCGAGAGACTGGATTGAGAGGTCAAACCTCAACAAGAGGCCTCCACCGCCACGCAGTTCGTAGGTAGACGCAACCGCCGCCAAGACCTAGACAAACGCCAAGACCTAGAAAAACGTCACCCCATGAATCTGAGCACCCCTTCTAAGTCACCAAATGCAACGTACCACTTGGGATGACCAATGTCTGAGGTGTTGGTTTAATAAATGTTTCCCGAGGCGTCACACCCGCCTTCCAAATTTAGCAGAAATGTGGTGGCTTGTCTGCAGGATTTGGATACGGATTTATCATATGTCTACGGATTTATTATATTTGAAAGAGAGAGTATGAAAACAATGTGCAACATAGTTGTGAATGATGAGTAATTGGAGCAGGTGGATGAGTTTGTGTACTTGGGAAGTATGTTTACGAGAGATGGGAGGGCTGACAGAGATATCGAAAAAGGGTAAATGTAGGCAACTCTATTAATGGAGGACTGAACGCCGTTGGCGCCAACAAAAAACTGTCCAAAGAAGCGAAGTTAGCCGTCCATAATGGAGTGCTGGTACCTACCCTGATGTATGGCAGTGAGGCATGGAACTGGCAGAGGAAGGATGAAAGTAGACCGAATGCTGTAGAAATGCAATCCCTGAGGCGTATGTGCGGTAAAACCATGTCCGATCGTGTGAGAAAAGATGCAAGGCTGACGTAAGCGTAATGAGTAAGATTAAGAAAGGGACGCTCAGATGGTTTGGGCATGTAGAGCGAATGAACGAGGAAAGGAGTGTAAGGAGAATATACGACGCAAATGTGAATGGTAGAAGAAGTCGGGGACGCCCGAGGAAGACATGGCATGACCAAGTGAATCAGATACTTGAGTCGGGCCATGTGAAGAGTCGGAATAATAGAAGAGCATGTATGCGACAATGTATGAATGTGAACGAGGCAAGGAGTGTGTGCCAAGATCGAGTTGTTTGGCGGTCCGTCCTCTCTGCCTACCCCTGCGGAGAAACGGCGTGATGGTTAGTTAGTTAGTTATTTAATAATATAAGTAAATACACATTTCTTCAATGAGTGACACTAAATCCATATATTTTTTTTATAAATAATTTTTAACTAGTTTGTGGAATATAACCCCAATAAGAGCACTTAAAAGGACTCCAGTTACTAATATCTTCAGCCTGTATGTCGGACGAATATCTACAGCTCATATGTTGAACTAATATCTACGAACTTCAGAGTGTTGTCTAATATCTACAGAGCGTAGGTTGGACTAATCAGCTAAATGTGCCCAATAGTCCGATATCAGGGATTTTTACATACATACTTACATAAATTAAGTTTTTTGAACTGCATACGCAATATTACGTTATTCCAATATGCTATACATAATTGCAAATTCAACCTCTGCCAGTACTGTAGATATTCGTCAACACTTTGGTTCTCATAGATATTAGTCAACAGTTTGAGCTGTAGACATTCGTCAACACTTTGATTCTCATAGATATTAGTTCGATTTTTTCAGTTTTTGAAATTCCTGTAGATATTAGTAGACGCCTCCCTTAAAAGTAAGGTAAGTACGTAGTTCGTAAAGTTACATTCTACAAACATGTAAGTTTCTGTTAAGTATGTGCAAACAAATGGATTGGGGCATAAATAATTATATTTGTGGTTTCAACAGTTTTAAAGTGTTTTAAGTTTTAGTGGCCTTCGTATAAATGGATTTCCCAAACATTGCCGTCTAATATTTTCCTACCCTCCCATTCATATAATCCACATGATCCAACTGCCGAAATTGTTTTGTTGAGTTCTTTAGACAGATCCTTCGCTGATGAAGGAAGTTACTCTTTCAAGAGTATTTATTGCCGTGAAATTCGTTGAAAAGATATTGAAGGGCAAGAGTAGTAATGCATCCAGAGATTATTAGTAAACGACTGCTAGACGAAGATAGTAATTGCTAAACAATGGGTAATAATGTCACTAAAAAAGCATCCTGATCCGAGATATTATTGTCTCTGCTTTACATAAACATGTCAGAAACTGTGACAATATTTATGGCGGGCCCCTATTTCAACATCTTCAGTCGTTCGAACTTGATCAGTGAAGCAAAGACAACAAATATTCAGTTGGAACTGTGGAAGTTTCTACGGAAAGCACTTTGCCATATATCATCGCAGGCGCATTCTAAGACGTGTTTAATTGTTTTATGATCGCAGCGTCTTCACGGTATTAAGGGTGACGAGTGAGACTGTCAACCTGACAAGCATCCCTCAGCGGGTAGTTCCCGTGGCGCACTAGGGGTAGTTCCGTACAATAGAGCTGTTATGTCCTGTCCTAGGGATGTACATTCGAAACAATGTTCTTCGGCCGTCGACAGCTAAGATTTTTGTTGATCGTGGGGGGTGTCGTTACGAGCTACCATTTGTATTACGCTGGCAATTTAGTCTATTGTTTTGAATAATACTCCTACGTGCTATAAAGGACTCCCCCTGACGATTTTGCAATGCTTATTCATTCCTCGGTCCACGTAAGTCAGGTAGTCACTTGTTTACATGCAATTTGTATTGCCAAGGAGCAGAAGCGGGAACAAAGCATCGCATATTTCACCCGAAGTGTATCACCAGATTTAGCCTTGTAAAATACTAACTACTTCTCTAATTGGGGATTATTATTTCTGGTTCTGGATGAGACGCTCGTTTTTTCAAAACAAATAATAACAATGTGAAATCCGTTTGTTTGTTGTGATTCTGATTTTCTATAGAAATATTTGAGCTTGAACACATTAAAGTACATTAAACAATAAGTAACAACAAAAAAATCACATAAAATAACTGACTTCTGTATTCAAAGTACTGGAAGCAACCTACCAAGTGAAGACAAAAAGGTAAAAGTAATTATTGTCACTTTGTTCATAAATATAACAACTACAATAGTAATCCAGAAGAGGTAAATTAATATTTAAGTTTACTGTGTTCTTTATAATATTGTTCGTGGCATCGTGTAATTATTTTATTTATATAAATTGCGTAGCCAATTGTATGATTCATCCAGAACTGGCCTGAGCATTTTTTTAGAAAACAAAACTTTGGACTTCTCACAAATTACGCATGTTTTGAAGTCAGTGGCAGAATTGGTAGTTTTTTTTTTACATTAACCACACAGGAGGCTCTGAGGAAAATAATTTCCCTCAGGGCCTGTGTCATATTTGAAGATGCTGTGTGGTGGGTCTTTTTGGGTTGAGGAAGGAGTGAACATGGGTCTTGAAGAGACCGAGCTGTTGAACTTAAGAATAACGAGTCGTAGAAACGACTTGTTCTCATGTGACTAATGTCATCCGTGTATAGATGTTGGGCGCGTAATTTGTGGCGTGTTTCCCGACTATGCACCGGTGTCGAGGAGATCAATGACGCTAGTTCCTCGGAGCATCTTCCATTATAATACCGGTAGTACAAAGACAGCAGGAGTAGGAGATTTTCAAATATTGTTAGGTTTTTCGTAGCCTGGAAATATGTTGTCATGCTTTTAAAAAATTGTAAATAAATAGAATTGGATCTTATTGGAAAGATTAGTACAACTTGAACCACGCGAGTTCAAGAAAACTACCAAAAACCGGAATTTTTAAACCAAAATATGTTTTTTTTATTATTTAATGTAGATAGGTACCTCCATAGATCTTATATTCAACTTTAGTTTCATGCACAAAAAAGTACCGAATAATAATTGCGATATATTTTGGAAATTAAATTCAAGTGTGCCTACACGCGAACCATTAGGTACACCTGGGAAACCGTTTCGCAGTATCAGGCATAAAATCTTGGAATAAACTCATTTTCATCTAAGACGAAACAGAACTCAAAATATTTCGTAGTTTAACTCAAAACTGATCTCCATAGAAAATTATGTTCAAACAAAATAATCAATTTAAAACGAAATCCACTAGATGGATACATACTTAATCGACATTAACTTGATTTTATCTGCACTACACCTGCAGCCCGCAATCTTAAATATGCAAATACGAGTTATCGTTTTAATTTAATCTAGTTAGTTAAAAGAAGTAAATAAGTACCTACCTACCTGTATGATAATTTTACTAGACTTATTTTCGCTGCTTTATAAAGCTCCCTTGTTGTATTTCACTGCGATAGGACTACAAAAATTATAACAAATAACTGCCAAGATGGCATGGGTGTTGTCGAAACTAATTGCCTATATTATCTCAAACAGAATGATATGACTTGTAATGAGAGGGTAGGTATTTAAAAAAAATATTAGTGTTCCTACATATTAAGATTGTCAGTCAATAACATGTTTTTATCAGCTAGGTTTTGGATAGAATATAGTTTTCTTGGTTGTCATACATCCAAAATGCGCTGAATTCCAACCAAACAATGTCGTGTACTTGCTTTCTAGCAAACACTTGCCATCTAGACAGGTAATTTTATTGGAAGATTTTCCCATTTACAGGTACAGGCAGAGCCATCTATGATTCCGCACCGGCAAGAGCAGGCAGAACCAAGAACCACCCAAGGTAGGCCCTCTGGGAGCATAACCGAGAGCCACAATGCCTCGCAGGTCTGAAAAAGAGCTGTCTAATTCAATGGCCATATATCACCCAGTGTCTTTTGTCATGGCGACGAAAGCTACATAGTACAATATGTATCAACGCCCATTTGCCTTTATTGTCAACCGGTGTTAGCGGCGGCTTTATATGTTGACCTATTAAATGTTTCCCGAAGAATGGCTGGAGAATGGTGGCCGACATGTCTTTGAGGATGAATAAGACCGCACACGAATAGACGCTGGGAGATCTAGGAGATGTACATTGATAAGTTATTATGCTCCAGATCATTCATACTCAGACTTTCAGGGGTTTCTGTTCTCTGGGGAAAGACAATGAAAAGCACATAAAAGTAGGCACTGCCCAGGTAGATAGATAGGTACTGATCTCCATTATTTTTCTTATGCAAGACGTGTTGATGCGAAGGTTTATAGTTACCTATATTTCACTCTGCTAGATGTTCATTTGTTGTCGAGAAAACATACAAACTCGCAATTGAAGAAGATTTCTGGTATAACAATCGTAGGTGTTAGTTTTAAAAAAAACTTTCATGATATCACGGAGAATATAGCTTGTTATTTAGCTCATAAGATTTCCTTCCAAAAATTTGAAATCCTGTAATAAATATTATATAGAAATTGCATAGGGGGCATACATTTTCTTCCAATCTAGACCCCCTTGGTGAGATAAATTTGGGTCACTTCGTATAATTTTTCAAGTAGACGTGATATTTTGCTGGACCCTTTTGAGCTCACGTAATTAATGTATGCCCCCATAGCAAGCACATAATTTCCAAAATCTACTTACGTTGCTAACAATGTATATTATACTTGCTTTATTTGGATCTATCACAAAAATATATAATTATAACGCAATAGGTACAAACACGTACAGGTATGAAATTATAAGCAGACTTTATACCGCAGATACTTTAATAGTAAGTTATACGCAACTGCTAGCCCTGTACAAATCGCAAGTGCGCCCAACTGTTGAAATTGGCGGCCACCTCTGGTGTGGAGCCCCAACATATATGAAAAACTCTTGACACTATGCAGAAACGGGGCGGTCCGTTTTATAGATTCCCCTTTCTTAACAAGCAGATTGATATCTTTAGTGCACAGACGTCAGATATGTATGCTGTCCTTGTTCTACCAGTATTACGATGGAAGATGCTCCGAGGACCTTGCGTCAATGATCCTTTCGGCACCGGTGCATATTAGGGAAACACATGAGAACGGGCCAATTCTACGACTCGTTCTTGCGTGTTCAACAGCTCGGCTGTAGAATGATGTGCCGGCCTCTTAAAGACCCATGTTCACTTCTCCTCTCCTCAAGAAGACCCTCCACACAGCATCTTAAAAGATGAAATAGGCCCCGAGAGAAATTATTTTCCTCTGGGCCTCCTGTATGGAATTAATGTAAAAAAGAAAAGAAATTGACAATTTTAACAAACCAAAGAATTCTTTACCAGGATACTAATATAGGTATCATAAATAATATATATATTTGTTTTTTCATGTAATTTAAAATGATACCATAAAGCGAATTGATAATTATTAAAGAAAACTTTATAATTTTTGGACTTTTTACAACACCACACAAGAGTCCTTCTGCTCCCGTAAAAATATTATTGCGATTATTTTCGAGTCATTTCGCGTATTGGGACATCGAGTGATCTGTTCGACAAACTAACACCGAAGTGTCTAAAGGTCTGAAGCATTGTGGCGGGAGGAACTGATTTCCTTGGGGGGTATTATTACTGCTGTCGAAATCTTCCTTCAAATTAGTTCCACTCCCAATCATAAAGCCCTGATCACCTGTCCGGCCTGCTGCGCTCCTGGCACCTGGGAAATTGTACCGTTTAAAGAAAACCATCAATGCAGCTAGCAATCAGTCATGTGCTTGTTCAAAATATAATTTTGTTAATTTATCAATTATAATTATAATTTTGTTATATTTATAAGTTTTTTCACTATTTTATTTCCTCAAATTAGATAGGTTGGCTCCCTAAGCGCTTATTCTTTATTAGATAGTTGGTTTTCTTTTTTTTATAATAAGAAGAATTAATAAGAATTATTGGCATTTTTGTTAATATGCAATTATGCAATAACCTACCAAGGAAAGTTTTAAAAATAACAAGTTCAAATATTAATTTAGGTATGCAGGTAGGTACCTAAAAATTTGCAGAAAAATCATCTTCTTTCGGAAAGTACAGTTTGTCAAATAAGATTAGAAAACATAGGAGGGCGCCACTGTTGTTCAAATGGCAATGATAAAAATATAATCATGGTGGTAATCTAAAGCTGTGTAACCTACATTTTTATTAAAATTTAAAAAGGCATAAAAGTGAACCAAATATTTTTTCATTCCACCGATTTCAAAATTAGAATTGCGTATAGGTATATTATTATTATATCTTTGCAATTTTGTGTTAACGTAAAGAAGAATAACGATATTGTAATAAAATATAAAGCACATTTTAGAATTTGCTCACATTTATTTAATATTAGTTTAAGTAGGTCAGAGTACCTACTAACGTTGTTCAGGCTTAAGATCTTGTCTTTAGTTTTAGATCTGAATATATTTAGCTCATTCAGATCTAAAAGCAGTGTAACTAATCATCATCAACATCACTCTTGGCTCTACAACCACAGGTGGGTCTTGGCCTCCTCAAGAGTCTTCCTCCACTCATCTTGGTTTTGTGCCAGCTCTCTCCAGTTTAGAAGCTCCAAGACAGATATGTCTTTGAGATATGCAGTGTAACTAAACTCACCATTAATGATTCTTCCTTTCTACACACTGTTAAATTAAAATTTATGTTAAATTAAATTAAAGCCAATCACTTTGTAAAACACAATTTAATCAAATTTATGTCATTAAGTAGTTCTATATTTGTTCTATATTTTCATTGTCATTGCACTTTAAAAGAATATTTGACAGGTAAATTGATGTTGCCAGCCTACAATTTTTGTAGTTCCATTTTTTATATTTTCTACTCTTAATTGACAGACTCTATCTCTGATTTCTGAACAACGAGTATATGCACTTGGCACATATATGTAGTGCTTTTTTGTTTAGATACATAATTTTGAAAAAAATCCTGAATTTATAATTCGTATAATGAAACCTTTCGTATTCACTTTACATAGCGTACATTCGTCCCCACTTAGAAAACTGCACACCGATCTGGACTCCTGTGTACCAAGCCCATACTGAAAGAATATAAGATTTAAAAAAATATATATTTGATCACATAAATTATAATCACAACCTACGCTTTTCAAATTTCACCGAATCTATTTTAATTTTATTTAAAATTCTAAATAAAGGCTTATCAACTTAATAAAAATTCATATCCCGACAAGATCAACAATCAACACGACAATCCAATTTATTTCGTTTGCCCTCATGTAGAACTAACATTAGAAAAAAATTCATTATTTCCCGTATATGTGCGCAACATAACAAAAAATTTCGCAATATGGACATTTTTAGCAATACATACCCTTCAGAAATATCGAATATAGTAACGCGTACGATCGAAAATTAATACAAGAGTGTGAAATGCATCGGTAGCATCTCCTATTCTTATCCTATATACCTCTTACATAAAATTAACTAAAAATATATAATAAAACTCCATCTCCAAGCAACTTTAACATAGGAGACATTTTGCTTGACACGTATTGGTACTTTAAAAAAATGTATTTTTATTATTTATTAAATACGATAGTATATTTTTTTTTGGTATATACCACCTCGCTAGGCTAAGCCTGTTCCAAGGTGGCAGGAATTTAATCTAATATTGATATCTTAATCTTGTAAGAAAAAATATAATAAAAATTAGAATTTAAATAAAATTGATAAATAGATTGAAAGAAAAATAATTAAAAATAAAAGAGAGCCCCTTTTCGGAGCTTTTACAGCAATAATTATCTGTTAGCTATTAGCTGTTATTCCAGAACTATCTTGACTTTACTATTTAAAGCAAATCTGTTGCAGCTTCCTTACATTTTTCTATGGTTATTTGACAGTACCTAACTATTTACTTAACCCTTTTGATTAGAAGTGCTCACTGCTTACCTAATATCCTTTTAAGAGGGCATTACCAGAGAAAGCCGGAAATACGTCATTTTCAAAAAAGTTTTTAGACGTATTGACTCTTTTCCATAAAAAATTATAAATGGATTTCGAAAGATTGTTCTTTTATATAGCATAGTTATGTAATAAATTTTTAGATTTTTTTAAAATTTTTAGTATAATAAGGTTATTCCATAGGTCGTTGGCAGATTTGTTAAATTTTCAAAAAAGTTTTTGTATTATACCACACCCATTTCAAATAATGTAATCATGCAGTAAAATAAATCAATACATTATCTAGCAAAGTTATGTATTAGAATTTTAATTTTAGTTTCAATAAAATCATTAAAAAATATGTACGTACATGTGTTTCTTGGCGAAAATTGGTCCAATTGTGTATTTATTTGCGCACTTACAAACTAATATATTTCAGATTTTTTTAACATTCTTATTAAATTTAGACATTTTTGAAAAATGATAAATACTTATAATCAAAAAATAACTACAAAAAGTACACTATTTTAATAGTTTTATCATCACGCCTTTCAGCATTTTTGGATGAAGGTATAAATTAAAGCTAATTTGGATTGAAATAAATTCGATATTGAGTTATAATTTTAAAAAGCTGGTACGGAGAATAATCAATCTTTCTCATTGTAACCGCCCTGCACGATCGGAAGAACAACTTTCGACGAAATGTGGATTTTCGTCCGCTGGCTGGTTAAACGCTCTTAAGGTATTCGCTGATTAGTTCTTTTGGTAGGTATCTGTTTTTTGGGTAGGTATCTGTTATTTTTTTTAATTAGGTATAATACACAGGTACTTAAACCGTTTATGGTTAGGTAGAAATTAAAGTTTTGATGGGTTTTCATGGAGAAGTCGAAATAATAATAGGTACCCACAATAAATTAATCGAGCCTTTTGGACAAAAAGCCATGTGTTCGAAGCAGAGATATCGAGGTTCAAAGTTTGAATGGCGAATAAAATATGTCTATTTTTTTTTAATCAACTAAACTCAGAGCTGTTTTTTGCATTGAATGTTCACCTAAAGATACAATACGTTCTACACATCACAATTTGTTTCATGAATGTCCTACTACTAATGTTTTTATGAATTCACTAAAGTGAATGAGTGAATGTTGCTCCAAAAATATTATACCTGTCATGGCATAAAATTTGCAAATGGAACGTGGTTCAAAAAATAAAAATAAAGTTTTTTAAATAGAACTAAGTGAGCTCTTAAATTGGAAAATTTATTAGAAAGTTTTTTGGGTTCTCTGCTTACCAAACATCTTTTATTCACACCACAATGATAAAAGAGATTGTGCAAATAATATTGTTGTATTTTCCAGCTTTTTTCAGTCCTTATATAATTTTAAATAATTTTTATCATCTGGGAAGATCCACCCGTCTTCATCGCCTATGAGTAGATGAAGACGGGTGGATCTTGGTGAACT
The DNA here is from genome assembly GCA_917880885.1 of Limnephilus marmoratus. Classification (NCBI taxonomy): domain Eukaryota; kingdom Metazoa; phylum Arthropoda; class Insecta; order Trichoptera; family Limnephilidae; genus Limnephilus; species Limnephilus marmoratus. The sequence continues at coordinate 14,686,398 of OU862908.1, forward strand.
GAACAAATTCCTCCCAACTTTTTGTTCCGTAGTAAAAAAAAAATATATATAAGGTAGAAATTTGCTTTTTTTTTCACTACGGAACAAAAAGTTGGGAGGAATTCTGTTAACCAATCACAATTAATAATTCCAGTTCAAGCAACGTTTCGATGTTGAATGGCAATCTTTCACCAGGGCTATAGGGAGAGTATAAGAGTATTCTGAAAATAATTCTCTCTAAGAAGAGTCAAGAAGAAGTGAGAGGAAGCCAGAAGAAGCAAGAAAAACGAAGAAGAATCAGGAAGAGCCGAAGGGTCAAAGAGTCAGGAAGATTCAATAAGAGCCAAGAAAAAGCAACAAGGGACAAGAAGAGCAAAAAAGAAGCAAGAAGAAGCAAGGAGAGGCAAAAATAATCAATAAGAGGCAAGAAGAGACGAGTAAAATTAAGAAAGTTCATGAGAAGGCAGGTTTAAGCAATAAGATGTAGGAAGAAACTAAGAGAGTTCTGAAGAGTCGAAAAGAAGCAAGAAGAACCGAGATGAAGCGAGAAAATACAAGAAAGGCAAGAAAAAAGAAGACATAAATAAAGGGGAAAAACAAACAAACAAAATAATGCTCAATCAATTCCTTTATTCCTGTCCATCCTAATTTCCAGTATTGGCTTATTAGGTTGCCATTTATACCGGTCGATTAAACTCCAACTTCCTTCTTATCCTAAGAGCACGTGTTCCAAGTCCTAAGAAATCAGTGCCCCCTGGTATATCGGTCTTACCGGGATAAGAGTGTACCTGGCAGGGGTAGTACATTCGTATCGTATCGAGTAAGTAGTCTAGATAGAAAGCAGTTCATCATTGTACAAGTGAAGTATCACAACAAGTTGTCGATCAGTAACGTCTAATAAAATCTTCAGTATAGTCTAACAGCACTCCCCGTGTTCTGAGTTGTGAGTTCCTTGTCCCTTGGGCCATGGCTGATTACGGGGAAGTTCTCGGAACAGGTACAGAATTACAGAATAACGTACGCACTAGGCACTGTTTAAGTACAGTGCGCGCCGACTTTTATGCCGAATAATAAACGTTCTCCTTTGCTCTCGCCAGTCTAAAAGTGTACCAAAGGGCTCTACGGCTGTAATATAGCCGGAGTTTAATTTGCCAAAGGCGAGTGAAACAGAGCGCAATAGGATTATGGATGCACATTAGACACGTCGCACACACAAGCGCGCTGACAGAGCCGTCGCCAGACATACGAGTACATAATGCCGCGTGTGGCCGAAAATAAACCGCTCTTCATGATATATTATAATACATTTTAATTCTTGCGTGTTGCAGGCTACTTTTTATTTATTTTAGAATATGTATCGATAGATTAAGTAAACAGCGAGCTTCCATCAAAAAAATATAAATGTATATATACAGGGTGTAACAGGACGTAACCGAGGTATTAAAACCAGCGATTCCTGAGCATATTTGGAGTAAAAAAAATTCATTTCATTTTGCTGTCAGATGACATTTTTTTCTATTAAAAACATTAAAAATACTTTTCCGTTAAATGTCGCCAGTGATTACTTAGGAAAGTGGTGCGTTTAGAGCCTAGCGTTCATATGATAAGCGTTGCGTCTCATTCTAACACAATTTTAATATACGAAACAGCGCGCGTATCGCTCAGATCCAGAGCTACGGGACGATTCCACGGCGATAGGAACAGTAGCGACATGTGATTGAAACATTTTTTTTTTTAGAGCAAAATTACATGTATTTTTTACTACAAATATGCTCAGGAATCGCTGGTTAAAATCCCTCGGGTACGTCTTGTTACACCCTGTATATATTTACGTTAGGATGCCCTGCGGAAAAAAATCGCTCAAGGCTTATGTTGTCTTTTGGGGATGCTGTGGAGGGTATTGTAGGAAAAAGAAGTTCTGGGATGAAAAAGGTATGAGTGGTGGTTAGGAATCTGGGAGTCAATGTGTCCAGAAATGACGGACGTAAGAATCCATCCATCCCATTGCAGTGCAAGGCGATGGGTCGAGAGATTCCGGATTGAGAGGTCAAAAGATCTCCCTCAAACAGTCTCTCCCGATCCTGCCTGCCACGCTGTAGGTGGGCAAACGCATCCGCCACTAAAACCTAGACAAAGGTCAAGCCACGAACCTCTGCTAAATGACAAAACTTAGCAAACCACTAGGGGGAACCTATGACACGGGTGTTGCATACCCACCTCCCAAAATGACAAGCATATGTTTTCTGTAATGCATTCACGTGATATCGATGTAGAAGCCGATGTCTAAAGCCTCGGGAACTGCAGGTTCTGCTACTAGTTTAATTATATTAACTTACGAGGAACGTCTCCAACAATTTCATTTTACAACCCTGGAAAAAGAAGACATTTTGCTGACTTAATATGTTTATACAAAATTATTCTTAATAAGCTTCTAACCACCCATTGTCTGAGCAATATTCAAATTAAAGTTCCTAATAGACGTAATTTAAAGAGTTATAATATATTCCATCTTGAATTATTTAATAACAACATGGCATACTTCAATCCATCACTGAATGTGACCATATAGATATCTACGCAAACAGTCTCATACTTCAAAAAACAAGTCAACAATCTTTTACCATGATATGTCACGGAGAACAATTATGTAATTGCTTTATTATCATGTCTTTTCTTTATTTCTTCTCTTTCTCTGCAGGTTATGTTTTATGTTTACTACCACGTTTATTTTATCATTATTTCTGTTATTACACTACGAGCATCTCTGCTTAGTAACAACTAAACACTGATGGCGCATATTGTGAACATTTCTAATTGGAGTGTGTAGCGCGCCGTTTTTACGCTTGCCACTACACCATCTCTTTCCCCCGTACAGCGCCATCCTGCTCACCCACCCCTAAGCAAACCAGGATGCGCCAACGCCTTCTGCGCATCTCCCACCCTCGAGCCGCTACATAAACCACACCCCGCAACAAGGAATGGGCTATATAACAGGCTGCGCGCCCTAAATTAGTCAGTTCGTCTGCAGCTCGCTCTTGGCTGGTACGCTCTCTTAGTTGCGCTTCGTCCTCTGGCACGACCCTCTAAGGAGTATTCTACTACCATAAGTAAAGCACCAACCAGACCCCCGACTGCTGCCTTAGTTGCGCTTCGTCCTATGGTACGACCCTCTAAGCAGAATTACAGTCAGCTTTTGTTGTTCCCAAAGCCTAACGGCAAGGTTCCCTCCGATCCCTTGCTCAGTTAATTAGTGAATTGATACATTGTGACTATTTTTACCATATTATGTGATCTGTGAACTTACTTTCTTAAATAAATAACCTTTTACCAACAATTGTGTTATAAGTGTTAATATCTATGTAGTATATTAACACTCCAATCAGTTGAGATAAACTTTACAATGATCACTGTTAGAATGTTTTTGTTATTGAATGTGGTTTTTGCTGCAATAATTGATTTTCGCAATTGTTGGCGCAGCAATTTACCCATACTATGATCGCTCTTTTCGTGGAACTGGCCCTCTCATTTGGAATAAACTTCCCTCAGCTTTTACTAATATCCAGATTTTGGCTGAATTTAAAAGGGGCCTTAAAAACAAAATTAGTTAAAAAATCATACCATTCATAAATCCTAGCATCATTTCAATATACGTAATAATAATTTTTTTTTTTTACTTTATTTATTCTCATTTCTTTGTACATATAATGTATAATAGCAAATAGTATACATATAATAACATAATATATAATAACAAACAGTATGAACAAGAAATGAAAACCCACTAAGGCACTGCCTGAGTGTGGGTAATATTAAAACAAAATACTATATTTCTAAGTACCCAAAGTATAAAATAGATTTAAAAAACATATAAAATATAAAGTTAGTATTTCATAGGTAGAATAAGTGAAAAAGGTTTTTTTTTCACCTATTATAAAATTAAAATAAAAAATATGGAAAAAACATACTGATATTTTTTTTTTATAGTTATTATAAAAAAATAAACAGAAAACATATTGTACTACAGTTTAGAAAGTTACAGAAAGTGAGTTGTAGAAGGAAGGATAAATTTATAGAAATAGCGTTTCAATATCTACATTATTCAACCATACTTTTACCTGTTTTACATATTTTATTTATCATTTGAGTTTGTAGTGGTAGAAGGTTAAATGAACGAGGACCAATGAAACTGCTATGTGTTTGCAATAATTTAGTATTGGTTTGTGGGGTGTAAAATATATTATTTATTCTTTTGCTCATTCTGTTTTCATTTATTTCGAAATTATAATAATATAATTATAATAAGCCACGTTCTCAAGTTTCCCGTAATTGTTTGGTTTCGGTTTCCTCCTAAGTGTATTTTTATGTTTAATATCCGAATTTATATCAGAATATTTCTCATTTCTGAACGCAAACTGCCTTCTGTTAGTTTATTATATTTTAGTTTTAAAGTTATTGTTTTGTCCTGTGTTACAATAGCACCGTAAATTCTATTATTATTATTGTCCTAAGTGGGCTATAACAGCACCGTCTTTGTTAATTTTGTTCTCTTGTCATTGTTTTGTAAATACTGTATATTCTTTTATTATTTTCTCAATATTATAAGGAGCACTGTAGGGTTATTTTAAATGCATTATAGTTAAGCGAACTTCAAGTGAAATGACACAAAACTGCACTATACAAATATAACAACTATTAAAACAACAATTAAACTGGTCTCGGAAGTAGAAACCATGAGAAAGGAAATAACGGCAAAAGATGGCATAATAAAGAGCCTTGAAGTTAGATTAGCAGAAGTGGAACAAAGAACGCGTGAAGATACCCTTGAATTTGCAGGGATTCCAGAAAAAGAGGTTGAGCAGCCTGCAGAAATAATTAAACGGGTGGCCGCTGCTGCAGGTGTCGACATAAAGGGCGATGACATCCTCGAAATCAAGAAAATTCCGGACCGACGACCAGGAGTCCCCCCAAAATTCCACGTCAGATTCACTAACCCCCAAAAAAGACGACAAATTCTACTGAACAGGAAGCTACTCAACCCTACCTCAACCCAAGGAAACGGATACCAGAAGATTTTTATTAGTGAAACCCTTGGCACCTACTTCAAAGATCTTCTGTGGAGGTCGAAGACTAAGGCAAAAGAAATGGGATATAAATATGTCTGGTACAAGGAATGTAAAGTGATGGTTAAAAAAAATGAAAGTGATAGAGTAATATATATCAAACACTCGGATGATCTTAAAAAAATTGTTTAATTTTTTTTAATTGAGAGCCTCACTTTGACAGGTCTCACTGGGTCGATTCCCCTCAGTTCAGTGTGCCATATTGCTTGCATTTATTTTCAAACTGCAACAATAATTCACCTGTACCTCTTTCAATTAAAGGGTGAAATCCCCAGTAATGGCCACGGACTAGTGGAGCTCTCATTTAGGGGAATTAAACTAATTTTTTTTTGTAATATAAATTATAATATGGCTATTAACATTAATAACACTTACGAAGAACTAGGTGATCAAGACAATTTGTTTGTAACATCAGATGCGAAAATATGTAAATACCTAACAACCGATTCAAAAAATACTATTATTATGCACCAAAATATTAGGTCAATTAATAAAAACTTTAATGAACTCCAGATACAGCTTAACCACCTAAATATAGATTTTGATGTTATTATTCTCACGGAATGTTGGTTGACAAATATTTACACTCCTAAATTCATAAATAACTACTCTTCCTACAACTCGTCAAAACATGATAGTCAGAACGATGGAGTTGTGATATACACAAAAAATGACCTAAACTCTGTTGTAACTGAAATAAACATTATTGACGCAAGCTGTATGCAAATAATGTATAATAATGATACATGCATTCTAGCAATATACCGCTCTCCATCTATTCGCAATATAACACCATTTCTTAACAGTCTAAATAGCATACTCTCTAGTCTTTCCTACACTAAAAACTTAATAATTATGGGAGATTTAAATATCAACATACTTCCAAACAACCCTCACCATCAATGTCACGACTACCTGAACATATTAGAGTTTCATGGATTAATTAGTACCATCAATACACCAACAAGAATAGCTAATGAATCAACATCGTGCATTGATCACGTAATGGTCAAAACTAATAAACAAAACAAAAGCATCGTTTACAAATCAACAATTACAGACCATTACACAACAATATTCACATTGCAATCCGACACCACAAAAAACAGAAGAGATCAGTCAATCGTATACAATAATATTAATTTTGATAATTTAAAAAATATAATTAAAAATAAATCTTGGCAAGAGCTTTTACAAATAAAAAACTCAGAGGATGCATGGAATTATTTTGTTGACTTTTTGAAAAATGAATTAATTAATAATACAACAATTTTAACAAAAAAAAATCCTAACAAAATTAAACCCTTGAAATCATGGATAAACTACTCAATTATCAACTGCATTCGTAGAAGAAACGTACTACACAAAAAAGTGAAAGAAAATCCTTACGACATAATATCACTAAACATCTACAAAAGATATAGAAATACATGCGGCGAAGTCATTAGGAAGGCGAAAGAAATCTACTACAGAGACAAAATCCAAGAAAGTAACAACGATCCCAAAAAAATATGGCAAATTCTAAGAGAAGCCACAAATACACAAAACACCAAAGACAAACAGGACATAAGTAAACTTTGTATTGACGGAAAAATTATTGACACCTCAAAAAACCCCAAGCTCGTTGCGGATTACATCAATAATTTTTTTATAAATATTGGTTCAAATCTGGCTTCACGTCTACAAAATTGTGGAAATGATCTACCTGCTGAAACAGAACTTCAATTTCCTAAAAGAAGATTCAAATTTCAAGCTGTTTCAGGGGAAGAGATTCTAAAAATAATCAATTCTCTTAAAAACACTTCTTCTGCCGGGGTTGATGGAATCACAACTAAGATTTTGAAAACACTGTCTACGGAAATTACATTGCCCCTAGAATACCTAATTAACCTTAGTATCAGTCAAGGACACTTCCCCTCAAACCTGAAACAAGGTATTGTTATTCCCATACATAAAACAGGTAACAAGACAGACATAAACAATTACAGACCAATAACTCTACTGACCAGCCTATCCAAAGTTTTTGAAAAAATTATCAATGCTCAGTTAGTAAAATTTCTAGACAGCCATAAACTACTCTCAGCAAATCAATACGGGTTTCAAGAAAGCAAGAGTACCGCAGACGCTATGGCCGCCGTAACTGACTTTATTGTAAAAAACCTTGACAAAAGCAAAAAATGTATATCAATTTTTTTAGACCTTTCTAAAGCCTTTGATACAATATCACACAATAAATTAATAAACAAACTTCAAATAATCGGTATTACAGGCAACGAACTTAACTTTTTTAAGAGCTACCTTGATGAACGCAAGCAACAAGTGAAAATAATGAACACACTTAGCAATCAGCGCTCAACTAACTATGGTATACCACAAGGTAGCATATTAGGACCGTCTTTGTTCCTTTTATATATCAACGACTTATGTAACATTAACATCCAGGGAAAAATAGTTAGTTTTGCCGATGATACTGTTTTACTGTTCGAAGCTGACACTTGGCTAGCTGTCTACAATAAAGCAGAAACTGAAATAAACATCGTAAAAAAGTGGTTAGATACAAATACACTCACATTGAACACCGAGAAAACTAAATATGTCACATCAAGCATAAATATAACAGGTCAACCTCATGATGATGCCTCTATTAGGATACACACATGTATGAATTCCGATGAATCTTGTCAGTGTCCGTACATTGAGCGCACTATACAGATGAAGTATCTCGGCCTCACAATTGATCCATATCTCAAATGGAATTTTCACACTCAAATAATTGCAAACAAAATAAGAAAAACCATGCACTTTTTCAGAACGATACGAAACTTTCTAGACTTGCAACACTTGAAAATGATTTATTTTGCAGTCTGTCAATCTGTTATTGAGTATGGTATCATAGCATGGGGAGGAGGTACTGCATCAGCACTAGATCCAATCATAAAGGCACAAAAAACGATTATAAAAATAATTCTTAGACTACCCCTAATTACGGACTCGAACTTTATCTTTAATACTATGAATGTGTTTGACGTTCGTCAGATATATGCAAAAACAATCCTCACTCATTTATACACAAACTTACATAAATACTATGAAAAAAGACTAGTTTCTCGCTGTACTCGAAACAATAACAAAGATTTACTACAAATTCCCATAACTCATACTACTTTTGGTCAACGAAGCTTCAGATACCTTGCAACAAGACTTTACAACATTCTTCCAATTAGTGTAAAAAAATGTGATTCACAAAAAAATTTCAAAAAAAACATAAAAATTTGGATAAAAAATAATGATAGAGCATTTACGGGTGCACTCACCCAAATTCGAAATTAGCAATCTACTGTGTGATTAGTGATTACATTCTAATATAAGTGTAGGTATGTTCACAGCATTATAAATTGATGTAAAATAACTGCCTCAACACAGGCTAGCCTAGTGAGGCAGGTTACGAGAAACTTAAATGTATAATTACAAATCTCTACTCTCTAAGTACCTACTGTTTATATGTATATTGTTTTTTGTTATTAATTTTTGTACTAATGTTACTTTTAAAATATTGTAAGATGTACTTTTTTTTCTTGTAATTATAAATCTTTAATTTTTGTTTAATAAAGATATTTATTATTATTATTATTATTATAACGTTATTATTATTATGGCCATAACGATGAACCCCCAAGTTAATCCGCCCGTGTGCGTCGCACACACCGCACGTATGGATGCGGCACCTTGCACGCAGCCCCATTCGGCTGCCGATCCTTTGTGACTCGGGCAACCGACTCGTTTCGCCCATTCCGGGAGAAAGCCGAGCTGAACGCTCAATACCGAACACAGCAGAATAATGAATCGCCACATATCGGATCACATTCAAGCCGGCCACAACACTCCATCCTAAATACTTACACCGGTACCTACGCGAACTCGCGTCGGGCTGTTTCGGTAGTTATTTTTCTCCGTGGGTTAATTGCTTTTAATGGGTAAAAAAGGCTATATCAAAACGCGTTTAATTAAGAAATGGTGGCTCATAGCAAGTAACGACCAACCTTATCGTAGTTAAAATAAGTACCAGCGTGATAGGAGAAGATTCAGGTTTTATAAGGCACTCCTCAATAAATCCTTTATTATTATTATTCTTACGACCTCTTTGTCAAAGGGGAAAGCTAGTTGGTATAATAGTTTCGATTTTCAACATACTTGGGCAGCACGAAAGAAAAATGAAGAACCGCCATTCAAATCATCACCCTTCTTTGGCCAACGTTTCAGGCAGCGTTACAGTGTCGATCATCAGAGCAGTTGTGCAATTACACATTACAATGATGGTCACTATGTATAATGCTGTCCAAAACGTGGGTTAAAGAAGGAGGTAACGCAACACGGCGTATTAGCCTAAAATACCCGACGATTACACTTTTGATTAAATGAAAACAAATAACTTTATAAAATCACCACTTTATAATCAATATTATCGACATGTTTCGAAAAATAAGTTTTCTTCGTCAGGATAAGATAATAATGACAAAATAAAAACAAGTATAGATAAATAAGAACTAACGGGGGAGGTTATTAGTATATAAAAAAAATCATAGAAAAAAATTGTTTAAAATGAAATATAAAATTTATTTTAGAATGTGTAAAAATTATTTATACATATAATAAAAACTTTTGAAACAAACTAAATAATAGGAAGTCTAAATAACAAAATAAAGTATCATAAATGAAAGTCAACAAAATTTAAGAGGTGGCTATTATAAAAAAATGTTTGGTTATTTTAATAATATTTAATTGGCCATTAACACTTTTCTAATTTCTAAAATTTTTAAATTGTCTAATTGTAAACCCGTTGTGTTTGTGTGATACAATTAGATAATTTTAGAAATTAAAATAAGTGTTAATAGTCAATTAAATATTATAAATAACCAATTTTTTTTTCAAATAGCCATCTCTTAAATTTATTTTCATAGTAATTATACCATATCATATCACACATCCTACAAGATTAAGCTACATATTACGTTCAAATCTGAACAGTCAGGCACTTCCCAATCATCCTATTGAATTTTCATTACCCCCTTCTAAATCCACCAGCTTTAAATCTCCCAAATTGGGAAACCATAGTTCAACTGGCTCCAGAATGTGACGCATTACCAAAAATACCGCCATTCTGACTAATTTTACAATGATTGAAGAAGACATCACTTTAATAACGATAAAAGATAATTTACAAATCAAAAGTGATTCAAAGAGCAGGTAAAGTGACGTATTAATCAGCTGTGCAAATTAGTTCGATATTATTCAACCTTTAGCTGTCGTCAGTAATTTGACGTCACTAATGCCAATGGATATGGCTATAGAGAATGTGCTATGGGGAACATATGCAATATAGCGCCTGACTAACGCGACGTACCGAATTAATTGTCCATCGCGTATTTGTCATAAGATTTGAGACACCGTTTTAGTTTCACGTGCTCGAGCAGGCGATCAAAAAGCACAAGGAATTTTCGTAATTTTAAGAAGGGTTCGATATGTTTATATTCAAAGCGACTTTTTCCAGTAAATTTTGTGACTTGATCTTTTTGTAGTATAGCTGAACAATCGAATTTAATTAATAATTCTTATTTTTTTAATGAAATTTAGCTTTTGAAAGCGGCACAAATATGAAACTTCAGATAAGTCGACGAAATTTCTGAACGTAATATGAAAGTCCATGAAGAGTGTCAGATTTGTGAAAACAACTAATAAGTTAAAGAACACCTACCAAACGAAACAATTTTACGTAATTTGATTAGGTTATAGGTTTGAAAAAAGTTTAAAATATCATCATCATCATCATCTTCTTCTTCCCCTTATCTTATTCGGGTCGGGGCCCACTGCATCGACAAGGCTTCTCCATGCGTCCCTATCTTGTGCTGCTTGTTCGGCCTTTGTCCATGACAGTCCCATAATCCCATCCTCTCCTCACACAGTTCCTGGAGTTGCCTCACCCAACTGTGTCAGTTGCTGCCCACTTGACGTCGACCCTCTGGAATCGCACTCGGTATTTCCCCCGGAGTTCGGTCATCAGACATTTAAAAAAAAAATAGTTTCTTGTTTAAAATATGTTTAGAAGAAATGGGTTTTTGGTTACGTTCTGAAATCTGTTCATTAACCATCTTTGATCACGTAGTAGTTTGTTTTACAAACTTTAGAGTCTGATTGTTTGCCTATTCTGAAATCTGTATTGCGTTTTGTTTGTGAAAACTGCGTAATAGCTCCATCTATCAACCGTCTGGAATCAGTAAGAGTTTGGTTTAGTTTCATAAACTAAATCAAAGTTACTAAACCTATTAATACTATTGATAACGGCGGTAGATTCAGTTTACTCGGTCCCAGTTCAGAAAAAAGCGAACAGTTGCCGACAATAATTACAAAACCTGTCTGTTTACAGCACAGATTTTATCATAAACCACCGAAGCCCCGTGAAAAGTCACAGATTATGATAATTGTGGATTTGAGAAGCTAAAAGCATTCCCTCAATCTTTGCCTTTCAAAAAAAAACAATTTATGTTATAATTATATTTTTTTGTTAACAAATTAGAGAAACGTGTTTTTTTTTTATTACGCACCAGATTTAAATGTCCGGGTTAAATTTTCCCCAAAAAAAAAAAAAAGGAAAAAAGAAAGGAAAAACTAAACCCTTTCACACACTTCCCCAAATGATCATCTAGTCAACCCACGCTATGCAATTGCACTATATAAGTATTATAAATACAAAACAATACAAGAACAACATGTCAACCTACTAGAGACCAAATGGGAATATAATTCACCGACTCCAGATATTTTCATATCAGAGGGTTCGGCTCTGTGGCATTTCTAATTGAACCTATAAATCCTACTGATCCCTCAATATAAATATTTAAAAAATCCTTTGTAATCCTACATGTATTTAAAATGACTGATTTTTGCATTTTTATATACAAATTCTTTGACAAATCTAATATGCTTAAATTTTGAATCAGATTCCTAGGTATTATGCCAGTGGCCGAAATAACAAATGGTAATATTATTATGTTTATTATTATTAAATATTTATTATTATTAAACTATTAAGTTTAACACACGAAACTGGCCTGTAGCAATAAGTAAAAATTAAGCATTTTACACAATAAATTCAAAAACAACACTCGATTGAGCACCCATTTCTACTTGTGCTAATCCACATGGTGGCCAAATGAAAAATAATAATAAAAAAAATTTGGACCACCTTAATGTACTATGATTTTGAAAGGCATCCATTAAGTCCTATATTTCTTATTATCCACATAAAATGACATCGATTCTTCCCATTTTTCACAGGATACATCGAACTATAAGGAGGTAGTGATCAAACCGTCGAATACCCTAATCGACCAATCATTACATACAATTAATGATTTCTTCTGGGAAACTATTCGATGGGCCCGCTTGCGTTAGGAGGGTACCTAATACGTAAAATAAGCGTCCCTAGCGCCTTGCGCCCGGCTCACCAGCACCCAGCAGCCGGGCGGTTGGCAAAGGCCATTAATTGAATTTCGTTCACCGGTCGCCTTTTTCACTATTCGCAGCGGTCCGGAACGTATCTCGATTTTCACGGACCTATCTAACTGCAACGGTTACGTTTGACAATGGATTAACGCATTCCCTCTGAATATTATTGTTACAAATAATAAAGTTTGCTGATCTTGCATCCCTCTTTGCTCCATATTAGCTCTATACCCTCGTATGTATGTACTACTCATATTATGTGCTTGCGTGTGTGTTGCTTTTACCTACATAGAGGGAATGTATAGCTTCAAAGTTGTATTTACATTTAACAGGAAGACGCAACCATTTTTGGAGCAAGATTAAATCGTTTAGGTTTTCCTTAGAATTTCTTGTACATTTGTGTTTATTTGGAAAATGTTTTAAATATGATCGGTTTAACTGTTTTTTATCTTTTTAATATTGTGTTATCTAACGTCCAGATTCCTATAATTTTCAATTCTTTTTCGACATTTTTTATATTTTTTAAGAATGTAGAAAAATGATAAAAACCAGATATTTTGACATCGAAGTGGATATTTCAAAGTCACGATTGAAATAGCTTAGGAAAATGGATGCGTTGCAACAATAAAATTTCTTAATTAATAAATGTGCTCCTAATAACCGGGGGTTTCATCGAAGGCAGAATCAAGTATCTCAGAAGCTGGGCATACTGAACAGGACCCTCAGATACTTTAATAGTATACAACTGCTGACCCTGTCTCCTCAAGACCCTTGTTCATGTTTTCCTCTTCCTCTTTTCAAATAGACCCCCCACACAACATCCACAAAGATTATATAGTCCCTGAGGGAAATTATTTTCCTGTGTGGAGTACATTTTTTTCGAACCCTTTGGTGTCGTTATTTATTCAAGTCAAGAAAATAATTAATTTATTGAAGATTTACTATTTGACGTCGTTTCGCCATTTACAATATCTGCTACTCCATTCTGAAAAGGTGCCTGCGACTTTTACCTAACAGTGGCGTTTTTAGGTGTCATTCTTCGATGAAACAAAGATGATTAACTTGTCAATGGTCATGCCCGTCGGGAGAGCTGTCTTGTTAAGATGAAGCCATAGTAAATAATGCAAAATCATACAACATTATTTGTTTTTGTTTTGAAAATTTGATGGCTTAGAAGTATATTAGATGCTTCAATTAAATACTGCGTGTAGAACACACTTTTGGTCCTTAAAAATATTGGTCATTTTATTTATTGAGTCTTTTAATAAGCCTATAAAAAAATAAATATTAAGGTCTATAAAAAACACTATCAAGTCCAAACTCTCCTATTTATAAACCCCTTTCCGGATTTGGTTTTATTGTATAATGTGGCAAATTTAGTTTCTTTTATTATAATCGCAAAAAATTGATATTTACGCCCGAACTTCACAAAATAAAATAAAATATGCATTTTCTCGTTGTTATTTTTAACATCAATCAATACGAATTTGGATTCTTGAAGTGACCCTTATGGCATGGGCACAAGAACCATACACTGGACACACCTATTTCGTATCAGTAACGCCCCGGCTGGAGCGGGAGACAGTCGTGTGACTCCGCGTCGCTTAGTTTCGTGAAATCAATTTTAAATTTCCGTTTTCTTACAATAAACAATGCGTAATAAAGGAATTAATATTTTTTACAGGCCTTTACGAAATTAACCTATAAAAAAAATCTCAAATACCTTTTCCAACCTTTCCAAAAGATTTTTCTCAAGTATTTTTAAACTCCTCTCATAAAGGGCGCGAATTCCGATTTCGATTTCTTCCTGAACTATTCGATCGCCTTAAATAGAATCGCGTTGAATATCGATACGTTTAACATCAATGAAGCACAATTAAGACGGCAAGCTTTGTTGCCGTTAGTCTAATTGTACTTCATTGATGTTTAAATTGCTTAAATCTGCTTATCTAACCTTAGTATTTTATCTCTTTTAAAAACGCTTTCAAATTTTAATTTTGTAATTTTTTTAAAATGAATAGATTGAATTGGGTCATTTAAATTATATTAGTTGAAATTAGACGCATCAGGATAAGGTACCTACTAATGATATGCGTTTCTCGAAAAGATTCCGTTGAAAGTTTTTCAAAGGCGTTCGAACGCTTGCTCGCCCGTCGGGGGTTGCCGAGCCCTGTTAGGAAGTGACAGGCGTACATATTTTATTTTTCCCGATTTCCACGCTTCGGAACCCGTCGTCCATCATCCGAGTTATGGCAAAAAGTTAAATAATAATGGGGGGCAACTTTAGTAGTATTGTAGTGTGAGTTTATGTGAGACAGATGTGCGACTTATCCGGCCGCTAACTGGGGAATTCTAATTCCTCCCATAAATAATACCGAAATAAGCAAATAACAATGGCTAACTGTTTTTGTGTGTTTTATATTACAATATTATGTTTGCAAAGTGATGATAAATTATACCTGCTATAAAAAAATAATTGTATATGTTGTAGGTATCTACGTAATTATTATATACACAAAAAGTTTTTTTTAGTTTTTTTTTCTTCACACTGAATGTTAAGTTATAATTTTTAGTTATTTATTAATTTTTATTTTTTCCCCTTTACACACGAGTTTTTAACTCTCGTTATATATGTCTAGTTTATAATTTGAAATATATATTATCATGTTAATTTAAGTACCTTTATGATTGTAATAACTAAATTTAAGAAAATAACGCATTTAGGTACCTAGGTATCTATTTTTTTTATTTTTAACTTTATGAGTAAAACCTCAAATTATAATACTTATTTAATTAAATGAAGACAATATTAGCGAAGCTCATCGAAAATCTGGAGACAGAAAAATCAGAAAAAGGTATTGGCACCTCTGGGACTCGAACCCAAGACCTTCTGCTTTCAAGGTAACAGCTCTACCAATTGAGCCAAAGTGTCTATATCCAATTCGGTCACTTTTAACTGCATCAAACTTCAACTAAGAACTCTTAAGAAGTTCGTGACTGAACAGGAACGCGACGATACTAGCAAGCGCCTCTATATCTACATATTTAAAAATCAAAATAGTATGTATTTATATGAATGTAAAAATCAAAATAGTATGTATGTACCTATATGAGATGTCTGTGTATTGCTATATTGAGCATAGGAAATGTTTGAAACTTTCGTTTCTGGATTATTACAACCAATACATCTGAAAACTTTTTTAATCATTACAAGAACTCTTGCAAAACTGTCAAAAATTGAAATTGACATTATGCAAAACGATGATTATTATTAAATCAAAATTCAATTTTTTAAACTCTTTAAATTAATGAATTTATTTGAAGTACTCGCTTAATACTTTGATTCGAATCAATAATCATAAATATTTTAAATAGGTACTTAAGAAATTTGATTGATTGTTCAATATTTGTAATTTATGAAAAATTAAAAATTTCAATAAAAAATTGTAATAGGTGGCATGCGAGCTGTTTGAAAACTCAATGTACTGGGACAATGTATATGGAACGCGGGAGGGGGTTTGCGGGACGGGGAGTGAGAGAGGGGAGAGGGAAGGCGGGGAAGATGGAAGGGGAACGCGGGAGGGGAACGGGGACGCACGGGAAAGGATATGCAGGAGAAACAATTTATTTCAAATTAATAAAATACTTAGTTTTTACCACTTTTATTGTTTACATAAACCAACATGTTTCGTGAGCAACGCTCACTTCTTCAGGGTTTTTATTGATACTAATTATTTCTTTGAATATGGCATTTTATTTCTTTTAATATGGCATTGCAACGCATGCCGGGAATCAGCTAGTACCTTATGCAATACACACCAACTTAATTATGTATTTATTGTGCGAATAATGCAGATTTTTTCAACAAAATAATTTTAAAATACTACAGTATTAAACGTGTCCCCACGAAAAGCAGGGATGAAATTTTGTACAACTTTCTTTTTTTCAAAAGGTGCCAATTTCAAGCCGCTCCGGGCGCCATTTTGCTCAGGGCCGTGACTATCTATATTTTATAATATCACAAACGTTCCAAGATATTATTGTGTAAGTAGTATTTTAAAATGAACAAATACATAAGTGCCTACGCGTGAATATGGAGGTTGATTAGGTATTATTAGCTATTTGTGGAATTAGGTATAATTATAGACTAGAAGAAGTAATAGCTACTGATTCACTGATGCAATGCTTCATACTTCTTATAGCATCATCATTACATTACCTACATTGGTGGCTGCCTGGTGCTGTAGTATTTAGGTACCTACCCCAATTTTAATTTTTTCCTCGGTGTGGAACAGAAGGAAGTCAACAAGGACTTGTTGACTTCCTTCTGTTCCACACCGAGGAACCGTACAATGAGTGATAGAGAGAGGTAGTTTGAGGTTATCCTTGTAGTAAAAAACACTTGTGTTGTGATACTGGATGTTGATTCTGTTTATTCTTGTGAATAATTTTGTACAGAGATTCTGGTCTGAGCACTTGACTGGCAACAATAAATGAGAATAATTAAGTAACAGAAGTGAAAGACGGTTTGATTTAATGCTAAACAAGCAGAGTTTAGACAATCGAGAAGAGAGAATGTTAATAAGAATGACAAGCGAAATCAAAACACTCCATTTTATAGACACAAAGAGAAAGTTTTATGCGCCACAGACAAAGGAGATTTTAGACGGACATTTTATGGCGATATTTTAGTAAGAGGTGGCATAGACGCGAAAGTTTAAGATAAAGGGCTCTACACATCGAGATTAAAATAAATGATAAGTAAATGGTCAGTGCTACATGAATTTAAATATTAAATAGGACAATCACAGCACACAACATCCAACAGATTAGATACCTAATTTAGACAATATTATATAAATACAATTTCTAAATTTTTATTATTTATATTTATAGTTTATTTTCTTCGTTAACAGTTTTATTTTTATTTTATTTGAGAGGCAGATATGGCTACCGCCGCCCTGGGAACTATTTATTCTACAACCAACAGCTCTTCATAGGTCACCCCAAGTGATTCACTACGTTTTGTGAGTTACCAGGGGTGCCCGGGATCATGGCGTGAAGTTTGTCTAGGACTTGGCGGCGGATATGTTTGCCAACCTTCTGTGTTGCGGGCCGGATGGATAGAGGCTGGTTGAGGGGGCCTTTTGATTTCTCAAGCCGGACTCTCTCAACCCTTCCCGTTGCACCGCATTTGGTCGGATGGATATATACGTCCGTCACCATTGTACCCACTAAGTACCTACCTATATATTTTGTTGGGAAAAGTAGGATTCCTGGGTATTTCAGATCCTAAAATGGAATCGAATTATCTGCACCTATCTATCTATCTACATGGCACATATAATCGAACAGTATTAATACCGTGGCATCTGCGTAGTTGAATTTCAGAACCCAGTTACATGTCGGACGCCACGCCATACGCGCCGCACCACAAATAACATATATGTACGTGGAATATCACACAAAGCTACTATTATAATTCAGTTTCGAATTCAAGAATTCGACACAAGATGTCACTACTTCCGTCAGCAGGTCGGATCGGACGTCTCCCCCTAGGTATAACTGCTACGAATTTGTGAATATGTGGTATCTCTCTGGATATGAAAGGATTGACGGTAATACAATACATGTTGTATCAAGTGGCTATATATTACGTCATTGCTCTGTCTCGGTTACTTTGTCCCGGTGACTACCTACAGTGGATCCGAAGAACGGGCTGTTTTTGGAATCAGTTCGTATTGGATCTGTAAAATGGTCACCAATACTAACTGGGCGAAGCCGAACCAAAAGCCGCCCGCAGGGCCTAGCAGTATAAACTTGCGAAGCGGGTTTTTAACAGCTAGTTTTCTATTATTATTGTTTGACGAGCTAGTAACTGTAAACAACTGTTAGTCATTATTAGTCAATGTCATTAGATATATTATAATAATCTATTTACAGTTATTATTAAAGAGGTTTTCAATGGTTCGAAGATTGAAAAATATGTGTATGTTATAACTTATAACAGATAAATAATGCAGTCACCTAGATCTACTATTTATCTAATATTTCACTCCATCGAATTTGTGAATTGAAACGCAATTTGTGTTATCAAAAATTAATTAAATAACTAGAAGTGGCCGACACAGTCTCCTTCATTCCGGTGGCATTGACTGTGCAAAGTCGTTTAGAAGTGAACCTAACAATTTCCTTCAGGTACCACCTACCAAGGTAAGGTAGGTGGCTCTAAATCGTTGAAATGATTGTGCGACCACCCGCTCGTGAGCTGGATGTTTATCCGGCGCATGCGCAGGAGTGTTCCCGAAACCTCTCAGCTTTATAACATTACAAAAGCGTTCGAATTTAACACGTACGTTGCCATTCATTGAATTGCAATTTGGCATGCATGTCACAAGGCCTGTTATTCCGTCTCCGGCCTTAAATCACGGGAAATAATATTGCTGTTTGTCTGGCCGGGCTTCCATTCACAATGTCCTTTGGGCCTTTAGGTGTTTGGGCCTTTTTGGTCTGTGAGGATGGAGATGGCCAAAGATCTGCTGAAGATTAATGTGATGAGGCGTCTTTAGCTCAGCACTCGGGGCATCAATCAGCGCACTCGCCAGAGAAAACCAGAAATATGTCATTTTCAAATGAGATTTTAGACGTATTGACTCTTTTCCACAAAAAATTATAAATGGTTTTCGAAAGATTGTTCTTTTAGGTATCTAGCATTCGCATGTAATAATTTTTGGGAAAATTTTTCAATTTTTAGTATAATAAGGTTATTCCATAGGTCGTTGGCAATTTGTTAAATTTTCAAAAAAGATTTTGTATTATACCACACCCATTTCAAATAATATAATCATGCAGTAAAATAAATCAATACATTATCTAGCAAAAGCATGTTTTAGAATTTTAATTTTAGTTTCAATAAAATCATTAAAAAATATGTACGTACATATATTCTTGACGAAAATTGGTCCATTTGTGTATTTATTTGCGCACTTACAAACTAATATATTTCAGATTTTTTTAACATTCTTATTAAATTTAGACATTATTGAAAAATGATAAATGCTTTTAATCAAAAAATAATTACAAAAAGTACATTATTTTAATAGTTTTATTATCACGCCTTTCTCGCCACTCGCTTAATACTTGCAACTAACATTTGACGTAAAGCTAACGTATATTATGTATTTACCAACCGTGAAGTTTGTATCAGTTATGTGAAAAGTTTATGAAAATTATGAAATAAGTAGATAGCTACTGTAAAGTAAATAATTTTAATATTAACACCCTATCCACATATCTATGCTATCCGTACCTACTAATATTATAAATGCGAAAGTGCGTGCTTGTTTGTTACGCTTTCACGCCTAAACCAATACACCAATTTTAAAAATTCATTTACCAATAGAGAGCTACATTATCAGCGAGTAACATATACTATATATAATGGTAAGTTCTGGCGTTATGAAATTTCTATAAATGAAAATGTGTGTATTTCATATATTTTAGCGACCAGGGAGAGACGAAGGAGGGCGAAGGCGGTGAAGTTGGAAGGGAACGGGGACGCACGGGAAAGGACATGCAGGGAGAATCCATTTCTTTCTTTGAATGGCATTGCAACGATTGAAATTATTGTTGATTATCTAAAATCCCTTGAGTTTCTCGGGCTTTGCGCAGAGTTTACCAAAATCCCAAGTCGACAATAATAATTGCTCTCCTCTTATTTTAATCGTCAAATGTGTGCAATTTCATCGAGGAGTAACAAATGTCTGCTTTAAGGGGTGGGAAAAGTGGATGGGAGTGAATTTTTGAAATATTGATTGTGAAGATGAAGTCTGCAAAATTTCGTAAAACTGAATATGTGAGCCACTCCATCCGCCCGCCTACCATAGACACTGTTCCTTATATTACTGTGAATTGCCAAAAATAAATAAAATGAATCATAGATACATTTTACGGGAATGTTGACATTAGAAATGTAATTATTCGGCGATGAAAAGTTTTTATCGCTTCTTCACCAGTAGGTACAAACTGGTTTTAACAATAATAATGCTCATGGCTCGGTTTTAATCAATTGAAAGATAATATCGCAACAAATTCACAAATAAGCCAGTGGCCAAGCCAGTAGGTATTTCCCTACAAACCGAACAAGGACGTGCAGTCCATAAAATATAAAAAGCTTCGCCTCGAAAAAAAGTGCGGTAGTAAATTTCTGATATCTTTCCACAAATTGTTTTACCGGAGATCGCATTTGCATACTTACATTTCATATAAGACCCTTGCCTTTCTATACAAAAGTTGATAAGTTAGAGATGATTTTCCTTCAATAGTAAAGGTAAATAAATACCGACAAATATAAGGTATGAGATAAATACCGCATTTAGTTTCTGTTTGACTATAATAATGTACACGCTGAGAAAGGATATGCACTTAAAACCTACGGAAGTAAGTGAAGATCTTGCAAGCAATGAAATTAGATTTTTTATTTATTTATTTTCTTTACGTACTAA